>OZ010797.1:333773949-335227369 GCA_963932465.1 Maratus speciosus | reverse complement strand
TTGAAAAAACGCATATGTCTTTGTATCCGAGAAAAAGAGTCACATTTTCAACATCTTCTGTAACAATGTTAATTTCTCTTAGCTTTGTGCCTCAGTATTGTTACTATTTAAATTTAGTTTATGTTTGTAATTTCAAGAATGTTTGTATTTCAGTAAACAAAATATTTTACAAAGGTTGCGAGACTTTTCTATCTCTTTGCACAAGCGCTTACCTCCAAAATCGACGACCAACTGTAATCTAAAGGGTTATCTGTACTGTCAAAAACTGTAGTCTAATCTAAAGACACAAGAATATTACAGACCATTCTTGAGGTAAAATGTGGAATATTTGCCCTTCGCAAGTCCTGTGTGGATTTCTCTCGGTGGAGAAGACGCGGAATCTTGCTGAAACATCCTAAAGCCAAAGTATTTTTGAGCGCAGGGAAGTATCATATCGTCTAGAATCTGTTTTCGGTACACATCTTTATTCATTTTGATTCCAGAATCAATAAAAATTAGAAGAGTTTTGGTTGTTGCACAAATTCCTGTCTACACCATACAGATTTTGACTATGTTGAAGCATGGAAGATTTTCCTAGAGAAGGTTTTGGACAAATCCGATTATTCTGACGATTGAACGATTGTTCCACCGAGAATAGCTTTCCATCAGAAAACAGGATCTGCTGCTAGTGTTGAGTTGAAGCTCGCTTCAGCAGTTTCCTTAATCTGTCGAGCCGTACTCCTTTTTTTTAATCTATGAGAAGTTGCGCTTGTTTTAGTTTGTAATGATGAAGATTCAGCTACTGTTTGGTCGTAAGTCAAACCAGTTCTCAAGTATTCCCTGTCTACCTTTCAATTTTTCTCATCGACACCTGAAGATTTCAGGATACGCGTTTCTTAATCAACTGTCGTTTTCTAGAAATTTTCACAGTCCTTTTTCTGACCCTTCCCGTCGGTCTCCTTCATGGACAAGCTCCTCGAATCTCTTGATTGCTTTGGAAATGGTTGTATGAGGCATTTGCAGCATCGAACAATCTCACAACACACACATTCCAGCTCCAAAATTACATTCCGTTTGTTTGCCATCCTATTAAAAAAATTAAGAACATAGAACAAAGATCAATAAGGGAAAAAACTCTGAGAATCGAGTAATAACAAAATCACCAACCGTGACTTCACTTCTTTCAGCGTTACTTTTATTTCTGTCCACCCCTTACATTCAGTAAAGATGCTGATGCAGTTTAAGTTTCCACAATGTTCTTTTTATTTTTTTTTTACTATATTTGTTATGCGTAATTTGAGGTGTGGACTAAATATGATTATTGAGTATCATATAAGGAAAACTATTGTAATAAACAACCTGGTATTGCCTGCTTTATCTATACCCCTTGAATTTTTGGGATTTTATTCTCTGTTTTTTATAAAACGCACCTTGTATTCATATATAGTAAAAAATAAGCAATGCCATATCCATTTCATAGTGTCGCCACCTCATGTTTCTGAATTTCCTTACTTATATTAACATTTTATTGTTATAACAGAATTATTAAAGGTGAATTAAACAAACTTAAATTATAAAATTAAATTTATTTAACAGAAGCAGAATGAAAAAAATATAATTCAATGTTTCTGTGCTTTAATATGCCTAGTTAAGCATGAAATTACAATTAAATGTTGCAATCTGTTATTTCTGCTTTTTACACATTTTTTCAGTTTGTTTATAATTCCAATTTCATTTCTATTTAAAATCATATGACATTTTTCATTATTTATCACAAACCCAATCGGGTTCAAAGCAATCTAATTTTGTTTGTCTGTTTTAGTTGTTGTAATTTCAATTCATTTAAACACATCTAATTACATTTATTATTTGAATTATTTTCTTTGAAAGCTTCTGCCTTTGAGAAGAAAAATATAAAACAGAAACCGTATGATCGTCTGCTTGATTCTTTATTTAAAGAATTCGAATATAATCAAAAATAATATAAAAAACATGATACTGATACGAATAAATGAATTTGCTTCACTTTATGGAACATGCATTTAAAAGCTTTTATATTTATTTTGTTTTTCTAACACTAAGATAGAACATAAATTTAATTTCGTTTTTAGAAAATGATAACAGATTTTATTTTATTTCTTCTTTATTTAAACAGGGGTTTCTCGTGTAATTAAACAATACAGGCGTAGAAAATTCCAATTAAAGAAAAATGCATTTTGATTAAATGAATCTTTTTTGTAAATGAAACTCTTCCAAAACTAAGGTTTCAATTCCTTAAATGAAATAGTCAATATCGATTGGAATAATGTATTTGAATATTGATCATTCAATTTCGTAATTCGTAAGTGCTTTTTCTTGCATAATAAATAACTTATCTTTTGGAACTTTCTGGATTCTTACTATAAGTAAAACAAAAATAAATGAAAGGAAATTATCATAAAGTGTGAAGAAATTGGTACCTTACAATGTATTTATTTATTTATTATTATTTATTTTTTTTTTTGTAAGAAATGAATCATTACTCTTTTGTATGTTAACCGAATTCAATAACGCATAAAAGAGTCATGGCGAAGGAATTGATGACATAGTATGAGAAAATGGTTTCGAGTCCGTTATTATTATTATTATTATTATCATTAACAGAATAGTTATTGTTTTCAGTCACCTGAAGAACGATGTTACATTTCTAATAACAGAATCACGGTATTTTAGTGACAAGTTACCTATTATTTTCGTTTGTTAAAAAAATGTTGTTATTAAAAATTATAGGATGCTACAATTATGGAAGACTGCTCAAGTTAGAGAGCTTATTTAATCAGTTTTAGTTGAATGAGATTTTTTTTAAGTACAAGCTAATTTGTGATAAATTAAGTAGAATCTGTATATATATTACGCTATCGTATGTGGTACAGAAATCGCAATTATTTCTTAAATGTATAATGGCAACGCCAAAATCAAACGCACCTCATGGTCATTGAACAGCATTTAGTGCATCACCATACCTATAAGGGAGGGTTACCATAGATGGGACCCTGTTCTATCGCCAAATGACACAAAATTTGTCGCCACCTTGGAGATATATCGCCAAATTCGGAGAGCAAAATTAGTTGCCAAAAGTGACGCCAAATTGGCGATATCTCTAATATTTTGCCAAATTCCCACAGACTTCCATTGTAAACCAATAGGGTTTACTTGCTTACAGAAAATCAACAAACTGAGATATTTTAATGCAACAAAAACTAATATTAGCTCAAGGGATTATATTAATTATATTTAAAGGAGTCCAAGTATATAATACAATGCTTAGCATACTTTCTCAAACATAAATTTTAAGGGACACCAAACTGGTATCCAAGGGCGTCTAGTAATTGAAAAAAAAATGATTTTATTTATAATATTGTACATTTTTATAGCCATGTTATATTTTTTTGTTTTTACATTTATTTTTAAAGCTATATTTTGCATGACAATTCATGAAACAAAACTGATTTTCAAAGATGAGAAAGTAATAAGATGTATGCCGATTGATTCTGGAAAGGGAAGAAGAAAAAAGCTAAAAAAGTGCTTGTGCAATTGAAAAGTTTGAAAATCTGCCTCGTTTACAGAATTTATTGACACATAGATGGATTGGAGGTGTAGGGCAAATCTTTTTAAAAAGAAGAATTTAAATTTCTGCAGCTTCCCCCTCAGTTTTCCTACTTATCTATTTTGTTATTTATTATATTTTTTTCCTTTAGTTCATTTTATTTTTTTAATACCCTTACAGATTTTATTCATGTTAAAATTTTATTTCTCAATGTAATCATTTCTGATACAAATTATAACATTTTTCGTATAACCTTTGAATTTCTTTCCCTTTCTAATGTTCTCTTCTGTAGGGTGAATCTTTTTAAATTGAAGAATTTAGAATTATGCAACTTCCGCCACAGTTTTCTTATTTATCTAATTTCTTATTTAGTATAACTTTTTTCCTTTAGTTCATTTTATTTTTTTAATACCCTTACAGATTTTATTCATGTTAAAATTTTATTTCTCAATGTAAAAGTTTCTTATACAAATTATAACATTTTTCGTATAACCTTTGAATTTCTTTCCCTTTCTAATGTTCTGTAGGGTGAATCTTTTTAAATTGGAGAATTTAGAATTATGCAGCTTCCGCCACAGTTTTTTTATTTATCTAATTTCTTATTTAGTATATCCTTTTTCCTTTAGTTCATTTTATTTTTTTAATAACCTTACAGATTTTATTCATGTTAAAATATTATTTCTCAATGTAATCTTTTCTTATACAAATTATAACATTTTTCGTATAACCTTTGAATTTCTTTCCCTTTCTAATGTTCTGTAGGGTGAATCTTTTTAAATTGAAGAATTTAGAATTATGCAGCTTCCGCCACAGTTTTCTTATTTATCTAATTTCTTATTTAGTATAACTTTTGTCCTTTAGTTCATTTTATTTTTTTAATACCCTTGCAGATTTTATTCATGTTAAAATTGTATTTCTCAATGTAATCATTTCTTATACAAATTATAACATTTTTCGTATAACCTTTGAATTTCTTTCCCTTTCTAATGTTCTGTAGGGTGAATCATTTTAAATTGAAGAATTTAGAATTATGCGGCTTCTGCCACAGTTTTCTTTTTTATCTAATTTCTTATTTAGTATAACTTTTTTTCTTTTAGTTCATTTTATTTTTTTAATATTCTTACAGGTTTCATTGATATTAAAATTTTATTTCTCAATTTAATATTTTCTTATAAAAATAGAGTGAATCTTTTTAAATTAAATTTTAAATTAAATTATTTATGCAGCTTCCTCCATAGTTTTCTTATTTATAATATTTTTTTCTTTTAGTTCATTTTATTTTTTAATACCCTTACAGATTTTATTCATGTTAAAATTTTATTTCTCAATTTAATATTTTTTTTATACAAACTGTAACATTTTTTTTTCTTATAACCTTTGAATTTATTTCTCTTTTAGGTAAGTTCTTACAATTTTGTTGTGTGTGGTTACTTATATCAATGCCGACTGAAAATAAAATAACTACAAAGAGGTGAGTTTTTGAAAAGTATATTTACTGTAATATTATGATTATCACTTCGTAATCTAATGTTTACTTTATCATTGAAAGAAACACTTAAAACTTAGCATAATAATAATAATAATAATAATAAAGAGTGTTTCGAATGAATGAACCATTCTTCCTCAAGTGCCTAAAAAGACGTTTTACTGGGGCGAGACCAAGAGTAAGATTGATTAATGTCATTTGCCAAAACGTAAGCAAGGATTACCTCTTTCATCACCTTTTTTATAATGCATTTTAAGAAATTCTTTCAATGGCATTGCGTTTTACTCAAGGTTTTAAAAATATTTTCTCCTATCACTTTCTTGTTTGCAAAAAAAGGATCATTTATCTTTATGTTTGCTAAACGTTCATATTTTGTAGAAAAAAAAGAATAATTTCTCTTTATATTTGCTAAACGTTCATGATTGTAGAAAAAAAAGGAATCATTTATCATTGTATTTGCTAAAAATTCATGATTTGTGGAAAAAAGGAGTCATTTGGCTTTATATTTTCTAAAAGTTCATGATTTGTAGAAAAAAAAGGAATATATATCAAATATATATCGTTAGATATCATTATATCGAAATATATAAAGAAATATAGTTCGTATATATTAAAGAAAACTTAATAATCTAATAATTATTATTGAAGGAAAACTCGTTATTATATACATTGAATTTAACAAATATGTATGGTCTGTATGTTTAAAAGGAATGAATAGAATTTGGAAAATTAGTAAAATACTACTTAAAACAATATGCTAAAATTTTTTCTGAAACCGCTTCACATAAACACAGCAGCATTATACACGCATAAATAACGTGAGCATTTGTATTAATTTTTCTACCATGGAGCGATCGCTCTAGCAATGTTGATAACTAATAAACTTCCCATTGTGTTAAATGTGGTGACATCACGAGATGTAATAAAAGTTCATCGCAATTCAGTAGTATTTTTAGTTACATTTTAGTTATGAAGCGCCTAGTTCAGGGTTGTCCACACGCGAACGGGGCTCATTTACTACATTTCATTTGCTGGTATCACATTTCAAAGAAACGAAGTTAGTATTTGAAAATTTTGCTAAAACATCTTCATTGTTCTTAAAGTTTTGTATGAAAACCCATGTCACTTAAAATTACAGTTGCAAAGACTAGAAAAAAACCTGTTTAAACCTGGGAATAAACCGTGTCTAATGGGCAACTCTACTTAAAATGAGACACCCTGTATTTTTGACTAAATAAGGGGATTGCGATGTTATTTTCAATACAAAAATTGCTCATTTTGATGAATACTTTCGTCCCTAAGATTTTGTATAAATTGTTTATAGATATTTTGAATACGAAAACTTCTTTGACCCTGCTGCTGTGTTCATTTCGAATATGCGTTATTCCGAATATGTAGATGTAGAGCTCCCAAATCTCATACCAGTATTTTAATATAGAAAACGGTCTTTTATTTAATTGTAACACTTGGGAGATTTAAAAGAACAATATTTTCTCTAAGATAATAGTGCTGTGCAAAGAGCCGGGGGCTTTTCAACTCTGAATATGGCTTTTGGCTCGAAATGGACCCGAACACACCAGCAGGATTCACGTTTTAAAAAAAGACGACAAAACTATCCTTTACGGCTATACGAATTACAGTGAAACCTCCCTGTGCGACCACCTCCATTAAGCGACCACTTTCCTGAACGACCATTTTTTTATAGAACGAAATTTATTCCCATAGACTGAATACTAATTTTACCTCCATGCAGAGACCATCCCAGTTGAACTCCCTCCATGAGCGACCCATTTCTTTGCAGAAAAGGAAATAAATTCCGTTTTTACCTGGTCGCTTGAAAAAGATTTTATTACAAAAATAATTTCGGAAAGCGAATTATTCATCAAACTTCTAAACTTAGTTTAGGTTTTTTTTCCTGTAACTTTTAAGTGTTTGATAACCTTTTGTGCCTTTTTAGGCAATGAATCTAACTCTGATGACAAATTAAGAATGACAGCCAATAAACACCCCTTCCCTATTCAGTCAGGAAACTCTCAAAAAATAGATAAATTAATGAAATCGTCATTATTTGTTTCCGTCCAGAAAAAATTGCATTTTTTTACTGAAAATCGAAAGGACTGGGAAATAAAAGTTATAAAAAATAAACCCGTAAAATCAAAGCAAACGTCAATGTATTTCTTTTTTAAACTCTTCAGTAATTAACTTATGTAATTAACTTTTGTTTTGATACTTAAATTTTCATATTTTTTCCTAATGTGAAAATAAATTTTAGTAACATTTTTTGTTACCTATTTTCGACAATTAAAATCTAGATTTAAACATGACCTCCATTAAGAGACCACCTCTCGGAGCGACCAATTTTTATTTGAACGGAACGTGGCCGCTTTAGGGAGGTTTTACTATATACTATGCGTTTTCATAACATTTCATTAATCTAGACTTTAAAAATATTTAACAATGTAAATTATCATGAAAATTTTTAATAATTCTATTTAATCAAAATATCCGATAATTATAATCTAGCATTTTCACAGTTATTTTTTTTTCTGATATGAGCTTATGAAAAGTGATACGATAAAAAGAGACATGATAATCGCAGTGTTTTGCAACAATGTATTAAAAAAACATAAGCCGATAAGCAAATATTTAAATGACAGAGACTCTTGTTTATGTTTTCCAAAAAAAGTCTCTTTAAACCAATACTTACGGACAAAAATAAAGGGGAAAAGATTACATTTTAAACAACTTCTCTTATTTAGATCTCTTGTAAAACGAAAAATGCGATCATAGTATTAAATAAAATTAACATTATAAGCAAGAATTTTTATTCACGAGAAAAAAAAAAAAAAAGACATCATATTTAGCAGACGTCTAATAATTATTTAGGGATTTTCTGAGTGAAACAAGCTTCAATTTAAACACGATATCATATAAACATAATCTATTACGTTCTCCGTTTCTCTTCTGACAGGATACGATTAAAATTGATGGTATAATAAGAGGGAATGAAGTTTGTTATGCAATACAGCTTTTTAAAATGTAGTAAAATAGACATAAGCCGATTAGAAAAGATTTTAATGGAAGAAATTTGTTTTATATTCTGAGGAATTGTCTTTAAAGTAATACTTAAGGATGAAAATACAAGGCGAAGATTAAAATTCCAATCTTTTCTCTGCATAATATTTTACACGTGCGAAAATGCAATCAAGTAAAAAATATCTTGTTTCTTGTTAAATAAAATTGCAAGCAAGAATAATTCACTTGATGGTATCACATAAAAAATGAAGTTAGTCTTTGAATATTTTGCTAAAACATTTTCATAGTTCTTAAAATTTTGTATGAAAACAAAGTCACTTAAAAATAGAGTTGCAAAGACTAGGAAAAAAAAACGGTTTAAACCTGCGGTAAAAACCGGTATAAACCGGGGTATTTTGAGAATAAACCAGGTCTTTTGAGCATAAACCGTGTCCATTGGAAATAAACCGGGAATGGACCGGTTTTTTGCAACTCTGCTCAAAATGAGACACCCGGTATTTTTGACTAAATAAGAGAATTTCAATTTGATTTCCTATTTAAAAAAAAAAAAAAATGCTTATTTTGATGGATACTATCGTCCCAATGATTTTGTATAAATTGTTTATAGACATTTTGAATACAAAAACTTCTTTAACCGTGCTGCTGTGTTCATTTCAGATATGCATTATTTCGAATATGTAGAGCTCCGAAATCTCCTACCAGTATTTTAATACAGGAAATGTTCTTTTACTTAATTGTAACATTTGGGAGATTTAAAAGAACAGTATTTTCTCTAAAATAATACTGGTGTGCAAAGAGCCGGAGACTTTACAACTCTGAATATGGCTTTTGGGTCGGAATGGATCCGAACACAGCAGCAGGGTTAATATCAGATTTTCAAGAAAGACGAAGAAACTATCCTTTACGGCTATACGAATTATACTATACTTTTCCACCACATTTCATTAATCTAGTCTTTAAAAATACTTTAACAATGTAAGTTATCATGAAAAATTCTAATAATTCAATTTAAAATCAAAATACCCGATAATTATAATCTAGCATTTTCACAGTTTTTTTTTTCCTGATATGAGCTTATTAAAAGCGATACGATAAAAAGAGACATGATAATCGCAGTGTTTTGCAACAATGTATTAAAAAAACATAAGCTGATAAGCAAACATTTAAATGAAAGAGACTCTTGTTTATATTGTCCAAAACAAATCTCGTTAAAACAATACTTACGGACAAAAATACAAGGAGAAAGATTACACTTTAAACAACTTCTCTAATTAAGATCTCTTGTAAAACGGAAATTGCGATCATGGTATTAAATAACACTAACATTATAAGCAAAAAATTTTATTCACGAGAAAAAACATCGTATTTAGCAGATGTCTAATAATTATTTAGGGATTTTCTGAATGAAACAAACTTCAATTTAAACACGATATCCTATAAATATAATCTATTGCGTTTTCCGTTTCTCTTCTGACAGGATATGATTAAAATTAATGGTATAATTAAAGGCAATGAAGCTTGTTATGCAATACAGCTTTTTAAAATGTAGTAAAATAGTCATAAGCCGATTAGAAAATATTTTAATGGAAGAAATTTGTTTTGTATTCTAAGGAATTGTCTTTAAAGTAATACTTAAAGATGAAAATACAAGGCGAAGATTAAAATCGCAGTCATTTCTATGCATATATTTTACACGCGTGAAGCTACAATCATGTAAATAATAACTTGTTTCTTGTTAAAAAAAAAATTGCAAGCAATAATAATTTACTTGATGGTATCACATTTAGAAAAAAAAAAAAAAGAAGAAGAAGAATTAACCGTTATAACCGAATAAACCGTTTTTTTTTTTTTTTTTTTTTTTTTTTTTTTTACAATTTTACTTAAAATGAGACACCCTTTATTTTTGGCTAAATAAGACGATTGCTACTTGTTTCCCTGTACAAAAATTGCTGATTATGATGAATACTATCGTCCCAAAAATTTTGTATAAATTCTTTATGAGCATTTTGTATATAAAAACTCCTTTAATATCATATTTTAAAAAGAGACGACGAAACTATCCTTTTCGTCTATACGAATTATACCGTGATTTTCCCTTGCATTTCATTAATCTAGTCTTTAAAAATACTTTAAAAATGTAAGTTATCATAAAAAATTCTAATAATTCAAATGAAACAAAATATTCTATAATTATAATCTAGCATTTTCATTTTTTTTCTCCTAATATGAGCTTATTAAAAGTGAAAGATTAAAAACAGACATGATATTCGCAGTGTTTTGTAACAATGTATTAAAATAAGCATAAACCGATAAGCAAACATTAAATGAAAGAGAGACTTGTTTATATTTTCCAAAAATATATATTAATTTATATTTTTCTGAGCTTATTAAAAGTTATGATATGAGTTTATGAAATGAAGTGATTGAACAATGTTAAAATAAACATAAACCGATGAGCAAACATTAAATGAAAGAGATACTTGGTTATATTTTCCAAAAATATATATTAATTTATATTTTTTCTGAGCTTATTAAAAGTGTAGTATGAGTTTATTAAATGAAGTGATAGATATGAGCTTATTAAAATGAAAGACTAAAAACAGATTTGATATTCTCGGTGTTTTCTAACAATGTATTAAAATAAACATAAACCGATAAGAAAACATTAAATGAAAGAGAGACTTGTTTATATATTCCAAAAATATACATTAATTTATATTTTTTCTGAGCTTATTAAAAGTTATTATATGAGCTTATTAAATAAAAGAAAAAAATATTTTGTATAATTTTTGAACTTGCCATCAAGGTCAAAATCCTTTTAATTAATTTGGTATTCGAACAAGACAAACTTTTTAGTTGTAATTGAAATATTGCCATAAAATTAATTTTTACTTATTAATACCAAATTCTAAAACACATGAATGATTTTTAGCATTAAATACCCAGAAATATTTTTTTTTTAAATTTGACACTAAGAACTTTTTAATATATTATTATTTTTTTTATTTAAGGGTATTGGTTTGCGTCAAATTCCATTTGCTAATGTTAAATTTAGGAGAGGGTACGCATTCTTATTTTATAAATATCTCAGCCGAAAAATAATATTTTTAATTTCTTTTTTCTAAACTTTTCTTAAATGATCTCTCTTTTTCTTTTTCTTTCTTTTTTTTTTAGTTTCCAAATTACGCTGGCCTCCAAAAGTTAAGGTACAGGGACTGGATGCTTTTGATTGCACACGGTTTGCCGAATATCTACCAACATTATTGACGAATTGTTCTTGAGCATCTGGGATGCAACATGTTTGATTTCATATTTCTCGATAAAGATTTAGTCGGGCGACAATTAGAGGGCTGATAATAAATTTAATAATAAAATAATATTTGCGATCAGCTATGCAACAGAAAATGCTGGAAATGGTTTGTCACTGCGTTAAATGACTATATGGGTCCTGTTCAACGTTTGTGTGCATTTGTGTAAGCATATCACTCATATTCGTAAAGATGTTAACGTTTTTGTGAAAAAATCAAAAGTTTTTTGTTTACAAAATATAATTTTTAACTGCGCATGCGTGGAAGATTTCAAAATTTTTATTTCATAATTTGGTAGTCAGCTGTTTAGGGCAACTTATCCAAAATGTCCAGTCAATTATCGAGAAATTTCACAAAGATAGGGGCGATATAGTGAGTTGCTCTCTAAAAATGGATTTATTATAAGGGTTTTCCACAACTTTTCAATCAACTAACTATATCTTTCTGAGTTTTCACAATATTTGACTGGACTTTTTACAGAAGTTACCCAAAATAGCTGGCTGCCAAATTATGAAATAAAAATTTTGAAATCTTAGACACATGCGCAGTTAAAAGTTATTTCATACAAGTGCTCATATCTCATCAAATATTCAATATATTCATCTTTTAATTGCATTATACTGTTACTACTGTTCTTTGTCAGGTTTTTGGAAAGTTGTGTTAAATTTGGTTGAAAACTCTGTATGCTATAAACAAAAAACTTTTGAAATTTTCACAAAAACGTTAACATCTTCACGAATATGAGTGCTATGCTTACACAAATGCATACAAACGTTGAACAGTAACCAAATAGTCATTTGCCACAGTGGCAAACCATTTCCAGCCTTTTTTGTTACATGGGTGATCGCAAATATTACTTTATTCTTAAATTTATTATTAGCCCCCTAATTGTTCCCCCGATAAATCTTCACCGAGAAATATGAAATCAAACATGTTCTTTACATCCCAGAAGTTCAAGAACAATTCGCCAATAATGTTGGTAGATATTCGACAAACCGTGTACAATCGAAAGCATCTAGTCCCTGTACCTTAACTTTTAGAGGCCAGTGTATTTCTAATATATAATGCTTAATTTTATATAAAAAAGAAAATTTTTTGAAAACTATGAAAAAAGTAGGATGAACTTGAGTTTTAATTTAAACTCAAACACGTCGATTTTTAGAGTTCAACTGAACTCACGCTGATTTTTTCAAAAAAAATGAGTTATTTTTAACTCAAAACTCATAGAAAAGGAGTGAAACTCACGAGTTTCAACCATATGAGTTCTCTCAATTATAACTCTGGAAATAAGCATAACGCGATTCTCATCAATATTTTAAAGGAAAAATCTATCTATGAATTATCCAGTACATGTGTTTAAAATAACTTTAAAAAATAAAGCATCCGTTTGCGTTAAAATTTACAATTTTAAAATATCAAATCAGAATGAATAAGCTTTAAAGTTACTAAAACTGCAATAAATACATTAAAATTTTGTATTTTTATATATTTACTTTAAATTTTAATAAAAATGTTCTTTTTCTTCAGTTAAATGTTAGAAAAAAGAGAAAAATGTGGATCATTTATCACTAATATTCAAGTTTGGACCCCAAAGCATTTCTGACTCTGCAATGTATTATTTTGTATAATTTTCATTTGTAAATTGAAGAAACACTCTATGCTCTACTACTACCTAAAATAAACGTTTGAAAATGAACTAAATTTTGAAGTTAAAAATGCACTCAAAGTGGAAAAGCTCCCATAGCTACCACAAAGTCTTAAATAAATTAATTCTTTGGCTTATCATTACATCTAACCCTTTATTATCAGCTGTGACTCCATTTTTTTCTCACCTATAATGAGACTTCTTGTCTAACGCAGTTCAACTTGAGAAAGATGAATCCTATTACACATGGGCCGAGAGGACCGAGGACACTGCCCTGAAAATTGCCACTGGGGATTAAGAAGATAGCAGAGAGAATATTGTTAATGTGGACGCGAAAGAGTGTTTGAAAAGGTAAGAATAGATCTGCCCGAGAATCCAAGCTTAATCAATTTGAAAATAAGGCCTTCATGCCAGACTTTATCAAATGCTTTTGCGATGTCTAAAAAAGTGGCAGCAGCTGGTATTTTCATGTTGAGCTTTTCACTCAGAAACTCTACAACGGGAAGCAGCTAGTTTTGTGTTGAGTGTTCGGGCCCAAAGCCAAACTGCTCGGGTATAGGAATATTGTGTTGATCAATGTGCTGTTGTAAATGGGTTCTAATGATGCGCTCAACAACATTACTGTTAGAGTGTAGAAGTGAAATGGGTCTGTAACTAGTTGGGCCGGAAAAGTTAGTGCCAAGTTTAGTGACAGGTGAGCAAATAGAGATTTTCTAAGATTTTGGGAAGTAATTATATTTACAGATAGAGTTCGTAAGATGCGTTCAATAGATAATACAATTAGGTGGAAGATTTTTACGAGCAGTATTAGAAATTTTATCGTAACTAGGGCCTTGCGTTTTTCAAGTTTACTGATGATATTATGAACAACTAAGGGCTGAATAACAACGGGAGGTCATCAGAAGGATTGGCCAGGAATCTGCGGATAGTTAATACATATATATATATATATATATATATATTTCGTGAATAAATTAAAAGAAAATTAATATTAAAAAATTTCTAGTGTGAAATCAAGATTTCTGATTGTAAAAATCGTCTGATTTTATAACACTGTTTTGACCTGTATAGTGTTAAAAAGGTAACAGCCATGTCAAGTTTCTAGTTTCTAGCTCTAACAATTCCAAATAAGTTGTAATTTAAAACTTTTTCCGCTCATTTCACTGCTTTAAATTTGGAACTTTTTAGAAACAGTCCATAGCAAGTATTTACATCTTAAAAGTTACCAGCACATCAAATTTCAAGTTTCTCCAAGAATTTTTAGTAACCCCAAGAATATCACAAAAATCACCATTTTAGAACATTTTTTGCTTCTATAGCTCCTTGGGAGTTGTTGTACTGACATAAAATGTAGCCTATGTTTGTGCAAAGATGATCAGGAGTATTTTGCTACCATTTTTTTTAATCCTCTCGGTAGTAGGAGAAATTACCTCCCACAAACAAACAAACAAATTTCTCTATAATATTAGTATAGATTCAGTTGTTTAATAAAAACCAAGTTTTGCTCGATATAAAATACATAAATAAACAAGGAATTTTCCCTTTTTTTACCTATTACTTCCCTTAAATACCGTTAATGAAATATTATTAGATGACTTTCTTTAAACATTGAGAGCATATTATCTGTTAAATATTTAAAAGATATTATGCTTTGAAAAGTTTTAAAAGAAAGTTTTCTTCTAAAGTTTATTATCTAACGTTCGATGTCGTTCTAGAGTAACTTGAAAATAAATCCGTCATCTAATATTAAGAATGAAACTATCAAATATCTCGTATACAGTTCTTTCAGCAATATCATACAAATGGAAAGCTTTTAAATTCTCTTTAACATTTTTTAACCCTAAATAATCTCTAATTTAATTAAGGTTTACCTGTGAAATAAATTCGCCTAACATCTTTCATTTTTAATTATCTTAAGAATGGAAAATTCATTTCTTTATTTAGTTAAAAGCAGTTTGCGTAAAATATTTTTACTTAAAGAAAGCTTATTTCAGACAAAAAGCTATATTAAAATTCTAAATATCGAAAAGGAACAGTTTTGTGGCAGCGTATTGTACTCAATTAATGGGTCAAAAAATGATTTGAATATGAAGAAAGAAAAATCCTATTGTCCAGTTTAGTTCAATAAAAAGAATTATAAATAGGAATAATCCCTTAGGAAAAATTATGTAATGCTAAGCTTATTAACCCCTTGAGGGATGGTGGGATATATATATTATCCCACTTAATTTTAACGGAGATTCACACCAGAAACTTTTAATTAAATTTTACTTTTTAAACTTTGTTTGAAAAAAGTCAAAAAACGGCATTTCGTTATTTTGAAATATTTTTTTTTAATCCTGGTGCGAATTCAACATTACACAAACACAATTGCTTGGCCCTAGAAGGGTTAAGATATATTGTGCTCACGGGGAAGATCTCCATATGTGCATTCTCAAAAAAATGTGAAAAAATAGAGAATGTTCGTCTTATGTGTGTATATATGTTTATAAAGAACATTTCGGCGGAACCACGATATAGCGTCCATAAACAAATAACAATAAATTTGCTTATTTGGCGATTTATCACCGGTTGGCGACGAAACAAAATTTAAAACAATACGCTTTTACATCAAAAACGTTTACATGCTAAACTGGTTTAAGGAAGTTTAACTTAAATAAATACACTTTTGTAAGTCAGGATTTGTCATATAGTTTTATATGTATCTATAATGAAATTTAATGATCGTTTTATATGGTTTAGGACAAAATTTAATGCACTAAAATTGCTTCAAACACAAAATTATGTTCCGATTCTGAGCGCTGTCAATTTGACTTCGATATTGTTTGTGCCGGAGACAACAGAATAATATTGTTGCCACGGAAACAACGACTTATTTAGTATGGAAATGCATAAGGAGACCTTTATTAATAGGACAATTACTTATAAAATACACTTGAAACTTATCCAGCAGTAAAACCGTGTAAAATTAAATAATTTCAGCAACACGCAAATAGTATACATTATATAAACTTATCGAAAAAATAATAAACTGTTTCATTGTTTAAGGTTAACTGTTAAAGGTTAACTGTAAGGTTAACGTTAGGTACTGCGTATTTAAACTCGCATTTGACTAGCGATTTCAAAATGCATTAAAATTGCTTGCTTTTTGCGAGGGGAAAAGTTGCTCGCCAAATGGATTTGCGCATTTGTCTTTTCACGCTAGCTATTCCAAAGCATTTTATTTTTTATAGACTTTCTATTGGAATTCCGCCGCTAATTTTGATTGATCCTTTATTAATACATAAGTAGTTTCATTAGCATTTTTTTTTTCAAAATATTCTGAATATAGGCCATAAGGAGACCATTCTTGTCAGAATTTTTTTTTAGTTGAATGTTAAAGCATTCCGTGATGTGTAAAGTAGTTAGATGTGCCAAAATATCGTTCTTAACTTTTAAAAAGTATTCTTCGTGGTTCCACCACGAAAATCATTTCATCTTTCACCAAAAAATAGGGCCATTGAGCAGTAAAACAGGATAAATAGTTCTAAATGTATAAAATGTATCTAAATGTAAAAATAAATTTCACTTTAAAATGAAATTTTTGCTATTTAATTCGCATCGAGTCTCTTAATTAAAACCAAATTTTGTATACCTTTAAAAAACAGCGTATTTCAGTTATCATTATTTATGGTTCATTTGAACACCATTATTTAACTTTTTTTCCCCTTTAAAAGTTTGGAAACATAATACCATTAACATTTTCTGTCGCATATTCGATTTTGTGTCAGCATAACTTAAAATTTCAATATATATATATATATAATAAGACAGAAAATACCAATTACTTGATTTCGTTTCTTTTCCACTAACATTAAGCTAAAAACTTTTAAATTCTCTTTAATCCTTTTTACATTAATTAATCACTAATTTAATTCAGCTTTTCAGAAAAAAAGGTTTCTCTCACATGTTTTTTTTTTTTTTTTCAACGTTATAATAAATAGAGAATTTTTCTTTTTTTTTTAAGTAATTTCCTTAAGGTACAAAGAAAAAAAACATTTTTCGTGAAAGACATGTTAAAAAAATACACGTATTTTAGAAGAAAGTTTGTTTTCTTTAGTCTAGCAATGTGGTCTAAAAAGATTGTTTTTCAACATTTTATTTCCCTCGAATATAAACACTGAATTTTTGTTCGATATTACCACAATTGTTTTGTCATAATTTATTCATTTTTCTGATTTTGTATTTACGATTCTCAAAATATTTTACTTAAAATCTTTATCATTTTATCCGTGTTTTTCTTTTCATAGCTTTAAATTGTTTTAGCTTAGAATTTTAAAATCTACTACATTTTCTACTCTCTCAAGAATCATCTTACTTTTATCATAATCAATAATATTTTTCTGTGTTAAAGTTTATTTGTTGCCTCTGTGTACATTTATTTTACGCAGGGTATATCAGGAGTGATCATTCAGATGTGGTCGGGAGGTAGAAAATAGCAAAAGAAAACAATTTCACATAGGAAATTGACGCAAACAAACGCATGACGTTGTAGATGGTGCTGTCTATCCACAACTTCTGATCACGCACAAAGCTCTCTGCCAAGTCCAATTGGTCTTCATTCGGAAAGTTGATTTTTTAGATGTAATATGAATCATTATGCGTTACGTTAACACGTTTACGCCGGCGCGGTGGGTCACACTCGGCTGTCTCAGAGTTGTCAAGTCTCGGGTTTCTACTCACCACTATTATTTTAGAGAAAATGTTGTTCTTTTAAATCGCCCAATTGTTCTAATTAAATAAAACGACATTTCCTGTATTAAAATATTGGTATCCAAAAAGCCGAAGACTTGGCAGTCGAGTGTGACCCACCGCGCTGGCGTGAACGTGTTAATATGCAGATATGCATCTAACATACGGTGCGATAGGGAAAACGATCGGAGGGCAGTACAAATGTGTGCAGAACGCTACTCACAGCGGCGAAAATCTCAGCATTAAATGTTTCACCTGTTCATCAACAACTAACAAGTAAAAATTAAATTTAAAAAATCAAAAAAAACCCACTGCGTAAAAAGCGAACTTATTAATTATTTCTCATCAATGTGAAATTATTTTTTATATTACTTACATATTTTTTTTTTTACTTACTTGTATTGATGACTTTTAAGTTGTATTTAATTGTTAGTTCCTATCTATAAACACTGTTTTGATGAGGCCTATAGATGCCTATGAAGGTTAGAGTTGCATTAAAGCGAGAGATCCTACCTAGACAACTTTCTGATTGTGCAATGTTTAAACGGAGTTTCTGACAATAAAATAGTCCATGAAACATCGTTTTCATTTTGATAGACCTATCCAATGATATGCCACTCAATGGGATGCGTAAAAATTTTTTTCGTCTCTACCGTCATTTTGTATTTTACGGTCGCCATTTTGAATTTATAAAGCAAAAACTAGCCTATAACCATCGGATGGTTAAGACGAATCGATAGAGACCTCATTCATTAAAAACCATCCAGCCGTTGGGATGTTTCGAGGGTATAAAGAAATCCACATACCCAGATACGCGTGAAACACGTAACCTTTCTTGTCAGTCGGGTAAAAAAGAATGCAAATGTTGCTCGTGCAGTATCCACTACACTGTTGAGTACGAAATATCATACCGGCGAGCAACAGCTCATATGCTGAACTCAGTTGTTCTTCGACAGACTGTAAGATAGTTTCCTGGATTGAACTGTCCGTGTCGATATGCTGCCTCCTTTGTCACGACAGGTACTTGTATAGGTACTTGCGATAGGGAAAGCAGTCGGGCAGCTGCACAAATGTAAGCAGAACGCTACTTAGAGCGGCGAAAACCTCAGCATTAAATGTTTCACTTGTTCATGAACAATTGAAAAGGAATGCAAAAGTTGCTCGCGCAGTGTCCACTACACTGTTCACTGCGGACACACCATACCGGCGAGCAATAGCTCGTATGCTGAACTTAGTTTGCTTAACATAGTTTCCTGGATTCAACTGTCAGTGTCGATATGTTGCCTCCTCTATCATGACAAGTACTTGCAACCGATCAGGGGCGCCATTTGAGGGGGGCTGGGGGGGCATGCCCATCGCAAGGAATTTGATATTTGAGAAAATTTATCTGTCATTAGGGATGCACCGAATAGTGATTTTGGCCGAATACCGCATATTCGGCCTACAGGTAAATTGAATACCGAATACCGAATATTCGGGTAAGCGAATACCAAATATTCGACCTACAGGTAAACCGAATATCAAATATTCGGGTAGCCAAATACTGGCTGTTGGACCGAATACCGAATATTCGGCTGGCCGAATTCAAAGTTTAAAGATATTGAAAAATTAAATAAAAAAAAAAATTCCATAATACTTAACACAGGTACTTCGAGTTTGATAAACAAGACCTTTTTACAAGTAAACTTTACACACACACCCAATTTCCGGCACTTCTTCTCTTGATATCATATGTCATAGAAATCGAAGTAACTCTTTTGAAAGTATAGTTACGATATCTTCATTATTGTTAAAGTGAGAAATGAAAATCTAAGTTTAACCTCAGATGAGATACACTGTATTTTTTATTTTGACTGATTAAGCGGATTGCGATACTGGTTTCTTGGGAAAAAATGGTCTGTCTTGATGTCTATTATCACATCTGAATGTTCCCATTTTCTTTAGAATCACTCTTTTTGCGAAAAAGCAAAAGACAGATTATTTACAAGACATTGTTTAGAAACTTCCATTTGTTCATCATTTATTTCTATGCAGGTCATCATTAATGGTTAATTTTTTTAAGTGGCACTTATCAAACAGCAAATAAATAATGTAACAGCATTCTCTTTGATTTAAGTATGATTCTGTTTCCGATTGTTCTGAATATTTTTAAGTATTCGGTTTGACCGAATAGTTCGGTATTCGCCAGACCGAATTGTTTGGTGTTCTGCCTAACCGAATATTCGGTAGCATGTTCGAATATCGAATAGACACCGAATATTCGATGCATCCCTATCTGTATTTCACATGTCAGACTCAACATTTTTTTTTCATAAATTCCTCAAAAGCAAAAGTAACTTGTCAGATTTTATTGCAATAAAAACATGCAATAAATAAACCCTTTATGCACAGAAACAGATAATTATCAAAAATATTTTTTAAAGACTTTACTATTCCAACACTCTCAAGGTGAAACATTTCTCATTGATGAGTATTTTGGCTAATTTTAAAAAAGATATGTGAGAAAAAATTCTATTAGTTGCTTTCCAGCCGTGTGCAAAATGATCAAAGAAAACTCGTCCCCCTCAGGGCTAGAATTTTCTAGGTGAATTTCCCCTTTAGTCCGAAATTTAGAAAGGATTTTTCTTTTTTTTTTTTTTTTAAAGGGGCTTAATTCAAGTTCTTAATTATTGGAATATTTTATTTTGCATTATTAGTGTCACATTATATTTACTGCAGTCATTACAACGCTATCAAATCATTTGCTTTATTAAATCATATTATATACAGTATGTTCTTAACCCGGGAGAAATCGCTAGTGAGAATGCCCAATTGCTTTTCTTTTACTTTACATTCATATAATATCAACTTTTTTTGGTTGGCTTAGTACTTTTATTCACAAAGGAGGTAAAATAATCGTAAAACATTTTGAAATTTTAATTAAAATGAAAAATGATTTAAATAAGAGTCTTCAAAAAGTACAACTGTGAGAGAAAATCTCATGCAGCGAGTTCTCCCGGTTTAATAATCACCTTAGCCTGATAGTTCTGCACGGATCGGATTCTACACTAGCCGAACCTGACAAAAGTCGTTAACGCGAAACACAGCTCTAGCCTGACAAACTGCAAAATAAACCCGAAATATTCATACCCAAACTCATAGTGAAAGAAAATGAATCTATGTTTAATTACATTTATGGAAAAGTAGTCTACAATTTTATAGCTTATATGCAAAAATGAGCACATATGCACCTATTAATACTCCGATAGCTTTTCCATTTTAAAAATATTCAGATCTTCCTTTGAAAAATCGGTTCATCCAAAGAGAGATGTAGATCGTAATAATTGAGCATAACCAGAAACAGAAAAATTAACCTTACACCTAGCGAAAAAAATAGCATAAACAGAACTTGATCCGCAACTCGAGTTCGGGTAAAATTCCGGTTACCCGACCCGATGCAAGACTGTCAACCTGACCCAAAACGAAAAAAAGAGACGTCAACCCACCTCGATATGTGCCACGGATCGGGTCGTGTCGCTTTTGACAAAAAAATCCGGTTGTGCGACCCAATGCAGACTAGAGATGAGACGGGCTCAGCCCGAGCCTGAAAGGCCGGGCCCGGCACGAGATCGGGCTCTGTTTTTATTCTAGTCTTCGGGCTCGGGCGGGCTCGGACGCATTCTTTTTTAAACCTGAAAATTTTATTTCTGCATGAATAGAAAAAAATTAAAAGAAAATTTTATCGCCTTAAAATTTACTTATTCCTTTCAAATCATTGTATTGCTTTTTTGACCAGAATGAAGGGGAAACAGAAATTGTGTTTTTCTATTTTAGTTATTAGAATAGAATGTTATTTTAAACGAAAATGATTAGCCATATATACAGATGTATGTTTGGCATTGCCGACGACGACGGTCCTACGATACGGTGCCACGAAAGAGGCGGGAATAATTAATTTGTTTTTAGTTCGATTTTCGTTTGTGGCAGAGGCTATTTTG
This sequence comes from Maratus speciosus, assembly GCA_963932465.1. Taxonomy (NCBI): domain Eukaryota; kingdom Metazoa; phylum Arthropoda; class Arachnida; order Araneae; family Salticidae; genus Maratus; species Maratus speciosus. The sequence goes on along the minus strand of OZ010797.1, from coordinate 335,205,621 downwards.
CAATTGGATTTATCTTTTTTATTATTATTATTTAGAGATCTAACACAAAGAGAATATTTTCTTCTGTTTATAGTTTGCGGTTTGCGATTTAGAGTTCTATTGTACGCTTTTCATGTGGAAATAACTTCAGTGATTATTATATCTATTATGAACTCTGCTGATGCTGAAGGTGTACCCTGCAATTTACGAAGTCACTTTCAGTCGTAAGTAAATTTAATTACCCTATTATTCCTATAAAAATCAATCAAGCAGTATTTCCACTTTTCCTGTAAAAGCACCGCGACATTGAAATTTTTAATTTAAGATTATTTTCAGGGTCACGCCAATCCTGAAAGATTGTTATGGGGAAAGAATTGGTTATAGATAAAAATGTGCACATTTTTTAGAAAATTTAAAAATGTTCTTCCATTATTCGCTAGATAAATAGTAATTTCTAGAAATTTCATGCATTTATTTGTGAAACACACTTCATTAACGTGCCCATAGGATTTTCTTATTAAAAGAAAAAATATATGAGAATCCTTTTTAAGTATGAAGTACATTTTTATTTCATACAAAACTTTTCTTTTGATAACATTAAATTTAAATTTTCCTTTAACAGTCATTTCTATGTAAAAAGTAGTTTACAAATGATAATTACATTTGAAACATTTTTTTAAATGTTATGCAATTTTTTTCTATTGCATATTTTCGGTATCGGGCTCGGGTTCTGATGGTACAAAATGTTTCGGCATCGGGCGGCCCCGGGCTCTGAAAAAAGAGCCCAAATTCATCTCTAATTGCTATAGCAGACTCTGCCTGATGCCAAATGTTTTGCATATTTCTGAATTGTGTGGAATTTAGATCATAGTCTGAAAAGGAATGCAGAAAATGATTAAGAAAATTTTTTACTCACAGAAAATCATTGGTGAAAATTTCATATCCCTATGAATCACAAAATTTGCAAACTTCTTGACGTGTTGACTATGTTTACGCGCTTATTATCTCATGACCGATTGAATTTCACGATTTTTTCCCCCGACGATTTGACGAAATTCACAATTTTTTTCCGTGACCATTTGTCAAAATTCACGATATTTTTTACGACGGTTAACGAAATTCGCTAGTTCTATCCGAGATATTTTGACGAAATTCGCGATTCTTTTCTATGATCATTTGTTGAAATTCGCTTTTTTTTCGACTGACAAAATTTGCGATTGCTTTGCGTGATCGTTTGACGAAATTTTTGAATTTTTTGAGCGATTCTTTGACTAAATCCGTGATTTTTATCCGAAAGTTTGACAAAATTCTCGTTTTTTTCCTTAATAGATTTCGAAATTCACAATTTTTTTTTTTTTTGCACGAGTGATGAGCAAATTTGATTTTTTTTTTTTTTTTTTTTTTTTTTTTTTTTGATTTAAATTTGAAATCCGCATTTTTTTCACCGCAACTGATTGGCAATACTCGCTGTTTGTTTCCACGATTTTGCAATATTTTTCACGCTCCGTTTAGGAAGTAATATTTTTTCAGCGACTAATTTGCCAAATTGACTATTTTTTCCAAGTCCAATTGGCAAAATTTAAGATTTTTTTTCGCGGCCGATTGGCGAGTTGATTTCGCGTAGCTCCGCAAAAAAGAAAAAAATACTTCGGTCTTTCACGAAAATTAAAAAATGTTCCTGGAAGAAACCCATGGTTTTAAAAGACGTTAAGAGGGTAAAATCCCGTACGCTGTTTCAAGCCCTTTCCCTAAAAAGAAAACTTTGTTCCAACTTCCAAGGACCTCTTGAAATGGCTCCCCACCTCTGCAGCAAAATCTGCAAAGAATTCGAAAAGTCAGGGGGAAAAAAACTTCATTTTAGACTGGTCTCCGTATTAGCAAGTGTAATTAAATTGTCTGTGTGTTTTTCAAAGAAACGCGATTTTTTTTTTCGTTTCCGAAAGAATTCTTTTTTTAACAGGTTTCATTTTCACAAGTTTTATAGTAAATGTACCTATGCTCTTCAGAGGTTTACTATAGAAAGGATGTTTTAACAGCCTTTGATATACTTGTAAAATGGAAACTTTCTCTAACGGAATATTGTCTTAAACGGAAAATCTTAGTCAGTATCTTGAAAGTATACCTGCTAAGATGAAAACCTGCTTAAAACGGAATTTTGAATCGTTTCTTGTTCGGAGGGAAGTGGATACCCCCCCCCCCAAACCTCACCCTTGGCTATGCAACTGTATTCAAAGAAAACTTTGCCCCTCCCCCCAAGAAAGTTTTGAAATGGCGCCTCTGCAACCGATCCAGTTTTACACAGTCCAGGGCTCCCAAATGGTCCGCCAACTGAATACCAATATTATTTTAGAAAAAAAATATTTTTAGATTTCTCTTACAAACCGCCCCGGAGTCACCTTTGAAAGTTAATTCTAGCACAAACCTACCATAAAATTTTCTGTTAAAATTTATTGGTATTCAGTTGGCGGACCATTTGGGAGCCCTGACAGACGTTGATGGATACGTGCAAACATTTGATGCTGAGGTTTGCGTCGGTTGCCACACCTGAAGTCAGATGTATATCTGTATATTCATTTAACGTATATTGATTTATGTTGCTTCTGCAAACATAAATCCAGTCGTGTCGAATGACGACCTACTGGATTTGTCACAGTAAGTCTCTGTGTGATCAGAAGTTTGGGATACGAAGAAATCTAAACTTCTAAAATATCATGCCTTCATTTGCGCACATACTTTCCTATGTGGAATTGTCCTCTTTTGTTATTTTCTATCTCCCCATCAATATTGAACGACCATTCCTGATTACAGCCTGTATAAAAGACATGCACTTAAACTTTCGTATTTAAATACTCTGTTAATGTGCCTGCCTACTTAATTTTTTAATGAATGGAAGGAATTTTTTTAATATTTAAAAAATTGCTCACTTATGTGCATTATATTATAGAATATAGCTAAAAAATGTGAATAACATGTAAAAATATGTATATTTTTTAATATTTTGATTTTTATAATCAAAACATCCTAAAAAATTGCTATAAAATAGTACTATTGCAAAACATCAAAATTCAAATTTAAATTAAGATATTTTTATTCTGTAAATTTTATTACGATTAATGAAACTATTTTGAGGTACTGAAACACTTTCATAACTATAACTATGTTTTTATTAAAAATATAAATGTTAACGTGTTTACGCATTGTGAAAAACCAAGGAAATATATGACAATTCATAACTTGTATCAACTAAAATATGAAAAAATAACCAACTGTAGCCATAATAAGAGGCACATTACCTAAATAAACTCCTTTAGAGTATTTTTGCAAAGTTTTATAACGTTACAATTATAATTTCTCGAGTTATGATGCTTTGTGATAAAGCAAAATGTTAAAAATCTCGTTTTGAGAAAAAGCAGAAAATGTAATTAAACAGGCTGTATATTAATGTAATTAATCTACATTAAAATGCCTGTAACGCAAGTTCTAAGCAAGAGAGAAACAAAAATCAAACTGATTTAGAAAGCCAAAATGCCTGATTTTAATATTAAAACAAATATAGAAAATCTCACTTTTGACCGAAATTTGCATTTTAAAAGTAGGCAGGCACCATAAATGCATTAACGTTAATGATTCTTTCAAATTACAAGTTTACATACATTTTATTTACCCTCATTTGACAACTTTTAGTTTTGTTATTTAAAAACAATATTTGGGCTATTTCACTTTAGAAATCACAAAAACCAATACATTATCGTGACTTAAATAATCACTTACAAACAGAAAGTTAATTTTGCTGCCACTAATTTTTGGAAACGTTTTCGGCTAGCTTTTATAGTATATTATTCAGTTTTATCAATCCGAAATATTGTTTTTCAGATGTTATTAATTCTCAAGTAAAGGTTTTCATGTTCAACAAACATGTTTTACAGACAAACATGATAAAGTAACAGCAATAACTGTAACTTATATATTTAAATTTAATATATTTTGTTATTCCTGCATGTGTAAATTCAATTACGCAACTGAAAATGTCTAACTGGGAATTGATGGCGTCCCAAAACCCTAAATTCCTGAGTGAGAAAACTGATTTATGCAATATAAAAACTACTCGGAGACATTTCCGAAAATCGGTGGCAGCGAAAAAACTTTATGGTTATAAATAATAAACTACAAATAAAGAACAACTTTCGTAATTATAACTAACTCAGGAGAGGTTATTGTACATTTTTGTTTGTGGTTACATTATATTTACCTGGATCAAGAAACATTCTTTTTTCTACTGTGTTGTATAAACATCAACATTAAACTTAATATTTTTTCATTAATCTTGCATGTATAAATTCAATTACACAGCTTAAAATGTTTAATTAAATATTGATAATTAGAATAATATGAAAACTAATGATAAAATAACATGATATATAATGATGCATCATTATATGATATACGAGGTGTTTCAAAAGTTCGGCGCGAAAATAAAAAGATCTATGGGTGGAAGATACATGCGTTTTGCAGATAAATATTCAGAATGGTACGGGATTTTGTATGACACCAACAAACAAATTAGTTCCAAATCTCGACAATAGAGGGTGCTACTCTACCTAATTCCATGGAATAATCCCATATTGCTCACACAACGCAAGATTTGGATACAAAAAGCTTACATGCAGTATTCTCCAATGTTTTTTGTATATAATTCTTGCGTTGTGTAAGCAATATGGAATTATTCCATGCAATTATCTGCAGTAGCGCCCTCTATTGTCGAGATTTTGTACTAATTTTTTGTTGGTGTCATACAATATCCCGTACCACGCTGAATATTTATTTTCACACCGCATATCTCTATGACCGATAGATCTTTTTTTTTATCGTGTTTTACATCCCCCCCGAACTTATGAAACATCCGGTATAATGATGAAAAATATTAATGGTGTATTACGAACCACTCTTCTTTTAGTAATGTTAATGACTATCTCTTAGACTTTGTCAAACAGGTAAATTCATAAATAATTTATATCATGGCTTGGTGTAAAATATCCCATCCAGTTCAATTTTATCACCATTAATTAAATTCAACAACGATACATAATTATCATAATTTAACGTGGAATATATATAAATTAAATTTAAGCGCTCTATCTGATTAATCTACTTCTCAATGATTACTTTAATTGTTTCTTTAAAAGCTTTTGTAGTATAATATTTTATAAAATTCTTATGTGCTATTGGACTTTGTGTTGGGCTAAATTAAAAGAAGTTTTCATAATACGGAAAAAAAGGTATCGTAATTTTAAGAAAGGGAGTACAAATCAACTGATTTAACTCTTTTTTTCCCCTTTCGTTTAATCGATAATACGCTTACATCTTCGGCTTTACAAATCAGACTAATTTGTTATGATTAGTACAACCATTTAATATGATTAATTTGGTTTAAATTCAATACTCAATGATCCTAATTTAACGTAAAACATTTATTAATTAAATTTAAGCGCTGTGTACATAATGATTACATTTTTTCTTTCTGCACGAACTCATCTGAAATTGATTTAAGAAGATTTAGAGAACTTGAGTTTAAAATATTTAAAGATTTATGTTTCACCCATATCTTTCTTCAAGATTAGGGAAAGGAGTTTAGACTTCAGTTGAAAATAAATTGCATAAAATATTCAAACGGGAATGAAACAGCTGTTTTGAATAAAGAAATATTTTCAAACCAACATAAATAAGACATTTTGGTATTAATATGCTAAATTAACAAGACAAAGAACGTTTGGATATGAAATAAATAAATAGTAATATCCAATTAGATTAATTAAAATGGAATTGTTAAAGATAACTTTATAATAAACGAAAAGCAGTCTCAAGTTCTTTGGTGATATTATTGTCATTTCTTTCAGATATGTTTCTTTAAATTAAGGAAATCTGTTGGTTTCTGAGGTTTCAGAAATAACGAGAACGTTTTTCGAAAACGGGTATAACTCGGGAGGGGTTACATTGTATTTTCGTAACTTTTTTACTAGATCCAGATAATTTTTTATTTACTTTAAAAGAATATTCTGTTTACTTTTCTGTTTCTTTATTTTATAGGCTTTAATTTTTGTACAAACTAAACAGCCATTACGAATGTCGATTATGCTTTTAAAGTACACTCTACAGTTTTACGTTTTTAAAATAATCGTTGAATTGTGCATATTTTCTATAAAGAGCAGGCGTCGAAAATTTTAATGCATCATTGTCTACACAATAACAATAGACAAATGTTTTTTAACCTACGAAAATCTATATATATATATATTACGCTATCGTATGTGGAACAGGAATCGCGATTATTTGTTAATAGTTTAACGGCAACGCCCGAATGAAACGCATCACATTGGTAAATGAACAGCATCTAATGCATCTCCATACCTATAAGCGGGGTTATATAGGGGAGACCTGTTCTGTCGCGAAATGCCGCCAAGTTTGTCACCAAATTGGCGATACATCGCCAAATTTGGCAACCAAAATTTGTCGCGAAAAGTGACGCCAACTTCGCGATATCTCTAATATTTCGCCAAATTCCCATAGACTTCCACTGTAAACCAATAGGGTTTATGTGCTTAGAAAATCAACAAATTGAGATACTTTAATGCCACAAAACGTAATATTAGCTTAAGGGATTATATAAATTACATTTAAGACAGTATAATTATTTTAAGTAACAAAATTAAATTATGAATAAAAGTAACATGATACAATGCTTAGCATGCTTTACCAAACATATATTTTAAAGGAGACCAAATTGGTCGCCAAGGAAGGCTAGTATATTATAATCACGAACGAAAATATACTATAACCTATATACTATATACTGTATACTATATACTATAACCTCTTCCGAGCCACTCATGTTTTCGAAAATTGTCTTTAAAAAACTCAGAAACAATGTATTTTCGCGATTTAACGATATAATTATAAAAACAAAGCTCCTTTTGCTTCCACCAAATTGACGAGTGTCTTTTATAGAGATTTCTCAAAAAGAAATATTACTTTTACTCTCTTCTGTATTTACAAGAAGAAAATTTTGGATTTGTGAAAAATTTCGACTGCCAGTTTTCGACGGATTCATATGTTTTAGAAGGTCCTGAGTTAGGTTTGTCTATTTTTAGAAAATGTCTGTCTGTCGGTAACAAATATTTTTGGGCGCTCTACCTCAAGAACTATCGCACGAAATTTAATAAAATTTTAGATTCAGTTATACATGCCATAAATTGGTGCTGATTAGTTTTTGGAGTAAATCACCTAACAGGTGGCATTGCTATGCTACATTTTTCACGATTTTCGCAATACCTTAATCTCAAGAATTAAATGCACGAAATTTCATCAAACCTCAGGTTCTGTTATCCATATAAGTTGGTGCTGATTAATGTTTGGTACAAATCACCTAATAGGTAGCACCGCTATGCTGCATTTTTCAAGATTTTTTCAATAAATCTGTCTCAAGAACTAATGCATGGATTTTCATTAAACTTCAGATTCAGTTAGACCCTGATATAAATTAGTGCTGATTAGCTTTTGGTGTAAATCGCCCAACAGGTGGCGCTACTATGCTTTATTTTTCACGATTTTTTCAATAGCTCTATCTCAAAAACTAATGCACATATTTTCATAAAACTTGAGATTCAGTTAGACATTGACATAAGTTGTTGCTTATTATGCTTTAGTGTAAATCGCCAAATAAGTGACGCTGATATGCTGCATTTTTCAGGTGTTACACGATTAAAGTGATAGTCATATCTCAAGTCACATGTCTCATTATGTCTCATTAACTAATCCACGAAATTTCATTAAACTCCATATTCCGTTAGATCTTGACATAAGTTGGTGCTGATAAGGTTTTTGTGTAAATCATGCAACAGATGGCGCTGCTATGCTACAATTTTCATGATTTTTGCGAGAGCTATCTCTCAAAACTTTTACCACGGAATTTAATCAAACGTTATAGTCTGTTACACTTTCACATAAATAGGTCTTATTTGGCTTTTGTGTATACCGCTCAATAGGAGGCGCTTTTATGCTCTTTGTGTTGGGAATTTTAGCTGCAGACATCTAATAGGGTGAGGGCCGAAATTCAACAATTTGTTCGATAAATGCGATGCCTATATCTCCTTTTAAAATGCACACAATTCAGGGAAGCTATACTTTTACAATCCTCATGATGGGCATTGATTGATATTTAACCCTTTCGTGACGGTATCCCTTACGCAAACTTTGTTTGGTTGGTACCGCTTTTTTTTACAGTTCCCTTTACTGGTAAAGTACGAAAGAAAGCTCGAATAAAAAAAAGACAAATATTACATTTATTTATTAATGGTGCGAAAAACAAACTCCACACGCATCTTTTGACGATGGATATATGCATTATCCGTCCCGAAGTGGTTAATTTTGGCACTGTGATAGCGAAATTTGAATTATTAGCCTGTATCGGATAGAAGAAAGTTTTGGGATTGGTAGGTCCGATTAGTTTACAGTGCAATCAATTCTCAATTAAAAATTCCAGCTGCGTAAGCTTCAAGTCAAAAGCTTGAAAAAGATATGTGTTTTCTTCTTCGGCTAAAATTTCCCTGCCAGAAACAAAAGGACTTCATGTACAGAATGACACAGTCAATAATAATTGAAAATTTCATTTACACTTGCTTTGACTGAAAATATAAAAAATGTCCACACGCATCTTTTGACGATGGATATATGCATTATCCGTCCCGAAGTGGTTAATTTTGGCACTGTGATAGCGAAATTTGAATTATTAGCCTGTATCGGATAGAAGAAAGTTTTGGGATTGGTACGTCCGATTAGTTTACAGTGCAATCAATTCTCAATTAAAAATTCCAGCTGCGTAAGCTTCAAGTCAAAAGCTTGAAAAAGATATGTGTTTTCTTCTTCGGCTAAAATTTCCCTGCCAGAAACAAAAGGACTTCATGTACAGAATGACACAGTCAATAATAATTGAAAATTTCATTTACACTTGCTTTGACTGAAAATATAAAAAATGTCCACACGCATCTTTTGACGATGGATATATGCATTATCCGTCCCGAAGTGGTTAATTTTGGCACTGTGATAGCGAAATTTGAATTATTAGCCTGTATCGGATAGAAGAAAGTTTTGGGATTGGTACGTCCGATTACTTTACAGTGCAATCAATTCTCAATTAAAAATTCCAGCTGCGTAAGCTTCAAGTCAAAAGCTTGAAAAAAATATGTGTTTTCTTCTTCGGCTAAAATTTCCCTGCCAGAAACAAAAGGACTTCCTGTACAGAATGACACAGTCAATAATAATTGAAAATTTCATTTACACTTGCTTTGACTGAAAATATAAAAAATGTCCACACGCATCTTTTGACGATGGATATATGCATTATCCGTCCCGAAGTGGTTAATTTTGGCACTGTGATAGCGAAATTTGAATTATTAGCCTGTATCGGATAGAAGAAAGTTTTGGGATTGGTAGGTCCGATTACTTTACAGTGCAATCAATTCTCAATTAAAAATTCCAGCTGCGTAAGCTTCAAGTCAAAAGCTTGAAAAAGATATGTGTTTTCTTCTTCGGCTAAAATTTCCCTGCCAGAAACAAAAGGACTTCATGTACAGAATGACACAGTCAATAATAATTGAAAATTTCATTTACACTTGCTTTGACTGAAAACGGTACGCAATCCAAATATGGATCAGGTCCACTACGTGACCCGATGTGAGCTGGGGTCTTCATTCCTTTCTTTCCTGCAATGCACGGTCTCCCCCTCCAAGATGTAATTGGCACTTTTACTTGGCGCGTACGAGATGCGTGCGATAATTATTTTAACCTTCCACCGTGAAGGGAAAGCAGTGGTAAGGTTTGTTTAGGGGGTTGTATTCTTATTAAAGTAGAATAACAAATTAGTAGATTGTATATTCAGTTTATAATACGATAGAATATTTACATTTCGCGATTGTTTAAAAATTGTTTTCGGTTCGTTTACTTGTCTCCGAAATTTTGTCAAATTATAATTTTCATGTATAGTAGTATCAAATAACATCTTCAGAAATAGGAGGTCTTTAGAAAAAGTGAGGTAAAAATAAATTATGAGATTTTAAAAAGGTACTTTAGCAATGTCAATTTTAAAGGGCGAGGGGTGGGGGGGGGGGGGCGAAATCATAAGAAAAAATATTGTCCATTTAATAAAGATTACATCAAGCACATTTTTTTCTTTTAATTACTTTATAATAATGCTAGAATACTCACAATTTATTCGCTACTTATAAATTCAAATTCTCTTGCATCACTAAGACCATTGAACTTAAAAAAGGCACAGAATTATAACACTTTGTTCTTACCTAGATATTTCTTTTTAACACACTTCCCAGAAAAATTAAGAGTTAACTTCCACAAATAGTAAAATGAACTTCAAAAGCACTTCAATGGTCATATAACGATTAAATTGATTGATATAAAATTAATGCATATACTTTTTTTTTTTCCTCACCAATTTGAAAATGTCTTCATCAGTTAAATGAAGTATTTTATTTTCTCTTTGGGACTGAAAAAGAAAGAAAGAAAAAGAAGAAGTACAGAAAAAAGAAAGAAAGAAGAAGGCGTATTTGAATTTGGCTTAAAAATGAATGCAAGCAAAAATATATAAATAATTTTTAAAAAGTAATTTCTCAACGATAAAAATTTTTGGCCCACCACCTTCCTCCAGTTGTAGCGTTATATATCACTAGGGGAACCATAACAGGCTTCCCGGGTTATAGAGTATAGATTAAAGCCATTTTTTTAAATTGAAAGCTCTAATAGACCTTTTATATCTGATTTGTTTTATTTTAGATTCCACCTAACAATACGAAAAATTTTGGAATTCAAATAAGGATCTGAAATTTATTAAAAGCGATAGTTTAGTATTGAGCTGGTGCCATGAATTAACAGCCGATATGTATAGTAATATGCCTATAGTAATATGTGTAGTAATATGCCAATATATGTACAGGTATATATGTTAAATAAATAAAAATATCAATTAAAAAAAAAATCTAAGACATTTAATCAAATTACGCGCTTTGAACCACTTAAATTATCAGAATAAATAAATAAAAAAAACTCCTATAAATAGCGATTTTTGGCTATTTCTTCGGCTATTAATTCATGTCACCAGCTCAATACTAAAGTATGGTAAATATATATATATATATATATATATATATATATACATTTTTTTAAGTAAATGTAAAAAATAATTTTTTTTTCATTTTAAAAATTTACTTCTAAAAAAGTACTTATATTAATGCAACGTGATTACTTAGACAGCATGTTTAATGTTTCATCTATTTATTGCATTTGAAACCATTTCTTGTGTCTTTTATTGTATATATTACTTTTCTTCTTTTTCTTTTTTTTAACACTTTAGGAATAAATACAAATTTTCAATATGAATGATGAGTAGGGGAGCTAGGGGATGAATGGGACAAGGGATAGATGGGACATTCTCAATATTTCCGGCAATAAACATTTCTTTTAAATTGCTTCCTATCCCGATATAAGGCTCTACCACAGTGTGCTTCAGAACTAAAAGTATGACCACATTGCTGTTTTCATTTTCCTTCAAAGTTGCATTTTCTGAAATCTCTGCTTAAAAGTAAGTTTTTTTTACATTTGAAGATGTGAAATATCTTATACAATATAAATAAATTAAGCTATGTTGTAGCTATTTATTTTAAGGTTCAATATCGATAATTAAACTGGATGAATAGTAACCAATGTGACAAAATAATTTTTGAGGTAAAATGGCTGAGAAGGGAATATATGCATCATGGGGATGATTGGGACATTTCAAATGGGGATGAGTGGGGCATTCTCATTTATCCCTAGAGATGGTGAAAATTTTATTTATTAACTAAATAGTATTATATAGGTTGATAAATTAATAATTTACGTTAATTAATAGTATTAAATAGCATTATATGAGTTGTTATTGTTTAAAATTTTTGAGTGTTATTTATTGAATTGTAATAATTATTAATGGATTATCAAAAAATTGGTACTAAAACTTAATCAAAATAGATAAAATTGTTAAAAATAGTATATGTTTTATATAAATTTATGTTTATTGATCAAATGGGGGAAATTATATTGAATTTTGAAATGTTGCACAAATAAATCCCCACCCCTAACATATTGGGTTGGGAAAATCAATTCGTACCGGAAAATTCTATCATTTAATTATTAGACATTGATTCCGATATCTAATGTCTAATAATTACTGGGCAGAATTTTCTGTTGCGAATTGATTTTCCCAACACGACACGACTTTCCCATCGACCCAATAATTTCCGTTCTGCATGATACATTTAATTAATATTAATTAATAAGTTATGATTGAAAATTATTAGCTATACCATATTTAAAAGACATTTTACGCTTTCATTTCAAATCTAAAATGTCTCATAAGTGGGAAAAAAGAACAGATTGATAGCTGAAGTCTGCATTAAAAGTTAAAACTGCAATAAAAGAAGTTTTTGAAAAAAAAAAAACATATCGACTCGTGCTGTAAAATCATATATTACAAATATAATTACATATAAGGTTATAATTATAAATTTTAATTTGGTAAAATCGAATACAGGGAGAAAAATCTTTGTGTCCCATCAATCCCCATTAGTGTCCCATTCATCCCTGCTGTGGGGATGATTGGGACAGGGAGGAACGTTTTTTTAAATTCATAATATTTTTCTGAATAAATCATAATCTAGAATAAATATTGTTCATATGTGTTGTCAAATACCTAATGTATGAAATGTGATATATAATATTGATAATAACTTAAGTAAAAAAAAAAAAAAAAAATATTTTTGTGAAAATGTCCCATTCATCCCCCATCTCCCCTATGTATTAAATTTACATACTCATATTATATTTGAAATATATACATAATTATATGTGATACAGTTTCTGGATTAATTTGGTATTTTTTAACTATGTATATATTTCAAAATAAGTATTTTTCTGTGCTTGCTCTGACTTTAGCTAATTAACTTGTGAAATTGGTATAAGCTATTGGGGTTTACTTATAGCATGTCTCCTATTAAAAATAGAAAATATAGCATGTATAGTTTGTTTAAGGTCCCACACAAAAGAATTCTGTTACATTACGGTCTATGAGGGAAAATCGTTTGCGGTAAATTTTAATGATGTTACACTATTTCAAACATACTGAAATTAATAAATATCGCTGAAGTGCACCACGGCATGCTTAAAACGAAATGTAGTGTGTGATGCATTCATCCTTTATTTACAGGGACATATTGTGTATGTCTATGAGGAATAATTGCTGTAAGTGCGTTTTCAGTTGTGGTACGCATTTTTAATGTGTCGCGCTATTTTTTACACAAAACTTGGTAAATATAACCTTTACTAAGATCATATTATAGCTCATATACAGGGATGCACAAAAGATCTCGAGTACATTTCCAATTTCCGCTTATTGATGGAAATTGCTGAAGGATAATTTTCAATTGTGCCGTATGTTTCCTAACTGAACTACATTTTAATATGTAGTATACATACAAATCTTATAGATTATATACAGGTCTCCACACAGTAATTCGGAAATTTACCCGACTATTCATGCTAATTGCTGAAATTGTTTTTTCAAATGTATTGTGCGTTTTCCAAATTGTTTACGTTGGTATCTTTGTTATCTTATTAAACAGTGGAACTATTTCTTCGATGCTTGATGCATAATTTTTCTTTCTCGTTTTAATTCATATTTTGTACAAATGCAGATAATTAATTCTTGAAAATAAATAAATTTAAACATATGAGTTATAAGTATTTACGAAAATAATTTATTGATTTTCATATTTTAAAAATATATCATCAACAGTTGTTTGCATTAAAACATGTGATTTATATTTCTGTGTTGTGTTTTGCAATATTTTATAAATAAGCTAAAAAAGAAAGACTATGTCCTATATTTCTGAAAAACAGATTTTTTTTTATTTAATTCTGATTTATATGATTTTGTTTTCCCCGTGTTAAAATACCTGAATAGCTATCAAGAATTCCAAATTTCTAAAACAATTAACTTCCTGAATGCTAACATAATCTATGTTTTTGTGTTACATTTCAATTAATAAAATTATTAATAAAAATCCAGTTTTCAATTATAAATAAAAATTAACAATTGCATTCAATAATAAGAAGTTTGCATATTACTTTTTACATAAATAAATAAAAATACCAGTTTTCAACACAGGATAAACTATAATTAACAACTATAAGATACAGTTGAAACCTTTTTTATCATAACTTTTTTCATCACTAAAATTTCGATCCTTATTTTTCAAATAAAAGCTGATAAAGGTGACCTTTGCAAAGTGCTCGCCAAAAGAGATACTCCAGAAGAATGGTCTTTTTTTTACAGGAAATATGTGGTCAAGCGGGCGTAATTAGAAAGTTAGAGACGAGGAGGATCCCCTCAAATCCCTCCCACACCTTCCCTAAACGTTCCCTTCTGCTAAAGGTAACCACCCCACTTGATCGTTATCAATTGACTTTGAACGATGCTATAAAGTAACCTTGAGGTAATATAGGCTCAACTTTCTGCCCTCTAAAAAAAAAAAATATTAACATAGTTGACAATTGTTTCTAAAAGATCTAGTTTAGATCCAGTCACATTCACATATTAATAATTCACAGTATCCATCAAATGCTTCTGGGAATACGTTCCGTTTCCAGAAGAAATTCTTACATAGTTAGTTCTCTATGTATTGAGCTAAAAATTTTAATGAAGTAGTTGTAAAGCAGTTAGTTTCAAAGCAATAGAAAAATCTACCATCTTATTTATTTTTCAGTATTCGCTTTTCGCTTTTGATTGTGTCATTCCAAATTTCATAAAAACATATGTACACATATAGTAAACATAAAACATATTTATAAATATTGTTTGCATTTTAATTTAAGTACAATTAAAAATGAGGGGAGGGGGTTTGCTTTAGATAAATCAAGACAGAAGTTCGACTCTTGTGTCTTGTCGCTTTTTACTTTCTTCTATCTTTACAAGACGAAAGTATTGGATTCATGAAAATTTTCGACTTCCGGTTTTTGACGGATTTACACGTTTTAGGGGTCAGATATTCCAAAAAACATGTTTTTATAAAATGTCTGTCTGTGAGTCTGTCTGTCTGTCTGTCTGTATGTGACACAAATTTTGTGGGCGCTCTATCTCAAGAACTAATGCACGGAATTTAATAAAAATTTATATTCGGGTAGTCCCTGATATAGATATGTGCTGATTAGTTTTTGGTGTAAATCGCCCAGCAGGTGGCGCTGCTATGCTGCATTTTGCAGGATTTCCGCAATAGCTCTATCTCATGAACTACTCCACGGATTTTTATAAAACGTCAGATTCAGTTATTCCTTGATATGAGTTGGTGCTGTTTACGTTTTGGTTTAAATCTCCCAGCAGGTGGCGTTGCTATGCTGCATTTTGCAGGATTTACACTATTTTCGCAGTAGCTGTATCTCAAGAACTAATACACACATTTTTCATCAAACATCGGATTTAGTTAGTCCTTTATATGAAATTATGCTGACTACGTGTTGGTGTAAATCGACCAATAGGTGGCGCTGCTGTGCTGCATCTAAAACGATTTCCTCAATAGCTCTATCTCAAGAACTAATCCACGAATTTTCATCAAACTTCAGATTCAAGTACACCTAGATTAATATTGCTGCTGATTATGTGTTGGTGCAAATCGCTCCACAGGTGGCGCTTCTATGCTGCAATTGTCATGATTTGCGCAACAGCTCTATCTCAAGAACTAATGCACGAATTTCCCCCAAATTTCATATTCAGTTAGACGTTGACATAAGTTGATGATGATTAGGTTCTGGTGTAAATCACCTTATAAGTGGTGCTGAATTTTGCTGTATTTACACGATTTCAGCGACAGTCATATCTCAAGAACTAAAGCATGGAATTTCATCTTTTTAGAATCATTATGATGAACATAGGTTGCCATTTAATTTTGGTAAAGTGATAACGAATTTTGAAGTATTGACATGTATGAGATAGAAGAAAGTTTTGGGATTTGTACATCCGACTAGTCTACTTTCTTCTGTCTTCTGTCTTTACAAGAAGAAAGTATTGGATTCGTGAGAATTTTCGAATTCCGGTTTTCGATGGATTTACACGTTTTAGGGGTCAGAGATCCCGAAAAAATATGTTTTTAGAAAATTTCTGTTTGTGAGTATGTCTGTGAGTCTGTCTGTCTGTCTGTATGTCTGTGTGTGAGACAAATTTTGTGGGCGCACTATCTCAAGAACTAATGCACGGAATTTAATAAAAATTTATATTCAGTTAGTCCCTGATATAAATTGGTGCTGATTAGTTTTGGAGCAGATCTCTCAACAGTTGGCGCTGCTATGCTGCATTTTTTACGATTTCCTTAATGGCTCTATCTCAAGAAATAATGTAAAGATATGAGTTTATGTTTACTACGTTTAGGTATAAATCACCCAACAGGTGGCACTGTTATACATCATTTTCCCTTATTTCCACAATGTCTCTATCTCAAGAACTAATGCGTGGACTTTCATCAAACTTCAGATTCAGTTAGTCCTTGATATGAGTTGCCGCTGACTATGTTTTTGTGTAAATCGCCCAACAGCTGACGCTGCTATGCTGCATTTTTCCTGATTCCCGCAATAGTTTTATCTCAAGAAGATCACGGTTTTTAATCAAACTTCAACTTCAGTTATCAAGTTGACTTAAGTTGTTGCTTATTAGGTTTTGGTATGTATCGCCCGACAGGTGGCGCTGCTATGCAGAATATTTCACGATTTCCGCCATAGCTCTACTCAAAAACTAATGCACGGATTTTCACGAAACTTCAGATTCCGTTAGAAGTTGACATGAGTTGTTGCTGATTAGACTTTGGTGTAAATCATCTAACCGGCTGTATTTTTCAGGAAGTATTAACATGCATGAGATAGAAGAAAGTTTTGGGATTGCCACATCCGACTAGTTTTCATCAATTTTGTATTTAATATTTTAAAATTAAAGACAATATAAACTAGTCGGATGTGACAATCCCAAAACTTTCTTCTACCTCATTCATGTTAATACTTCCTGAAAAATGCAATATAACAGCGTCGCCGGCTAGGTGATTTACACTAAAATCTAATCAGCAACAACTTATGTCAATTTCTAATTGAATTTGAAGTTTGATGAAAATCCGTGCATTAGTTTTTGAGATAGAGCTATTGTGGAAATCGTGAATAATGCAGCATGGCAGCGCCACCTATAGACGATTTACACCAAAAAGTGATCAGCACCAGTTTATATCAGGCACTAACGGAATATAAAGTTTTATTAAATTTCGTTCATTAGTTATTGAGATAGAGGTCCCACAAAATTTGTGTTACACACAGACAGACATTTTGTAAAAGCATTTTTTCGTGATCTCTGACTCCTAAAACGTGTAAGTCCGTCGAAAATCGGATTTCGAAAACTTTTACGAAGCCAATACTTTCTTCTTGTAAAGATAGAAAAAAGTAAAAAACTGAAATACTTTTATTTGGGTCTTTAAAGGGATTCCACTTTGAAAATATGTAAAGTCAGAGTTTGTTTAAAATTTTACGTTGATTACAAATCTGTTTAATAATCTTTTCTGCAAGTATCATGTATTTGTGTTAAAAAATGAGTCAGAATTTTTTGCGTTGATTCTAGTGTTCTATGTGTTTCTAGGGTGCCCCAGGATTTTAACTGGAATCTAGAAACGGAAGAATAGAATAACTAAATGGAAAAAGGATTCAAAGAATGAAGATATGATTAAGAGTATTGTTATTAGAATATATATATATAATCGACAAATATTTAGGAGGGACCTCTAATTTTATGTCAAATCATATTTCACAGTAAAAATAAAGGTAAGGAAAATTATTTCTCTTACCTGATGTCCCGGTGTTGAGACAGGAACCGCCATACACTTCAGGATACATCCATGGCACGCCTTTATGACTTTACCGACAGTTGCAGTGCTAAAATCTTTATTGAAAAAGAAATTGAAAAATGTGATTGAAGATGTAATTCAGGTGTGAGGTAAAGCATGGCTAGTTTCATTTAATAATGTGATTAAACTTTCATCTTGATTAATTGTTTTAATAAACTTTATCACATAATAGAACAGAAGACAGACATTTTATACGTCGTTAATTACAGACGCATAGAGCAGAAGTGAAAAAGTACGTGTCGAAAAAGAGGAAAAAAAAGGGTGGCGAAGCATATACTTCTATTAGGTTGGCAACTAAGTTCCCGCAGTTTTTTTAAATAGAAGTTTTCTACCGGAATCTATATTTTGTTTTTTGGATAGAGTTAATTTGTGTTAAAATTCAGACCTTAATCCCTTGAACGGCAATCAATTGCGTTTGCGTAATGCTGAATTTCCACCGGAAATTTAGAAAAAATTTATTTCAAAATAAGGAAAAGCAGTTTTTCGACTTTTTTCCATCAAAGTTAGAAAAGTAAACTTTCATAATTTTTTTTTTTGGTAAGAATCTTCATTAATCGTAGGTGGGATAAAATATATCCCACCGCCCTTCAAGGGGTTAAAACGGAGTGTCGAGTTGGGAAAAAGGAGCATTTTCGACACCTCCTCCTCTTTGCTTTTGATCGAGGTTGTTGGCCGCAAAAGCTGTACGCAATATTTGTGCTGTTTATGGCCATAGCTGAACGAACCGTTCATGATTGCTATGTCAAGTTCAAAAATGGAAATTTTGACAACAACGACGCACCTCGTTCTGGCCGTCCAGTTGAGTTCGATGAAGAGCGATTAAACCAACTTTTGCACGAAAATTCGCATCAAACGACAAGGGAACTCGCAGAGAAAATTAAATTCTCCCACACTTCTATAGAGACGCATCTTCACCCAATGGGAAAGGTTCAGAAGTGTGGACAACAACAAAAATCAGCGAGCCACAATCTCCGCTGGTTTGCTTGCTCGTCACCGCTCAACTCATGGACACAAGCAACGATTTCTTTACCGAATCGTTACTGGCGACGAAAAATGGTGCCTGCACATTAACATCAAGCAGCACAAGGAATGCCTTAGCCCCGGTAAATTACCAACACCGCGCGTGAAACAAGATCTTCATCCACGTAAAACGGTGTTGTGTGTATGGTGGGACTAGGAAGGAATTATCCATTACGAATTGCTTGAACGGAACCAAACGGTTAACGTAGAACTCTGTGTTCAACAGATGGAACGACTCAACACGACTATTCAAGAGAAAAGACCTAATCGCAACATGGAGTCATTTTTCTGCACGACAATGCCCGCCCTCATATCGCCAATATGACCAAGGAAGCCAATCAAACGCATAATTGGGAAGTGTTGTCGCACCCGCCGTACTATCCCGATTTGGCCGAACAGATTTCCACCTTTTTCGATCTCTTGCAAATCCTATGAGCGGAGTTTCGTTCAATATTAATGCAGAATTGAGAGTTTGGTTGGATGAATTTTTCGAGTCGAAACTGGGGGATTTCTACCAACGAGGTATTGCAAATATTGTTGAACGTTGGGAAGAAGTTGCAAACAACAGGGAAGAAAACTTTGTTGATTAATTAGCTGTTAAATTTTATTGAAAAATAAGCTTTTAAAAATTTTTAAAAAAGGGCGAGAATTTAGTTACCAACCCAGTTGGCATTCCATAGTTGAAATTCCATTTTAACCTTTTCGACTCGGGAGTCTTTTATACAAATTTTATACGGTTGACACCACTTTTTAAAAAGAAGTTTCCTTCAAGTACTCAATTTCAAAAATGCTCTAATTGAATAAGGCAAATTTTATTTTCCTTTATCACTGGTGCTAATATCAAATTTTGCAGAGAAAGATGATCTCTAGTCAGGCTGGACATACGAGTGAAAAGAGTTAATGATCTGAAATTTAGCATAAATTAACCCTTTATCTACTGACGGTACTTATAAGTACCACTCACTTTAAATTTTTATGCCATAGTGAATATTACTAATATTATAATGGTACTTTTCAAAACTCCACTTTATCCGAATACATGGCAGCGGTAGTTCTAGGTTTGTTATTTTAGAGATGAATGAGGCTATCTTTGAAGCAGTCGATGTGTTTTGTGCCGACTTTTTGCACAGATTGCCACGCTCGTCTTTTCATTCCTGCAAACGCAGTAAAGGATATAAGATAAGTGTTGGATTTTTTTTGTGTGTTCATTATGGTCTTAGAATACAATTTGACTAGCTATTTTAGTTGAACGGTGCATGTATTTGACTTAACAGTTGAATTACTCGGCGGTACTTATAAGTACCATCAGTACAATGGGTGCTGGAGAAAAACTTCTTGTTTACTTTTCGTCTGTGTAGTTATCCATCGTTTTCATCGGATTTAAAATGCAATTACTAAAATGCAGTGCAGTAGTGATTTCCCTGGTATTTCTTTTCTGTTTCATTGTTATTTTTTTTATAGGAAATCGAAAAAGTTGTGGCACCGGCTAGTTTTTGCTGTGCTAGAAATGGCATATGTAAATTCATATATTGCGTATGTGGAGATGCGAGAAAGCATGTTGTCCCTGGAATATTGACGTCGCAAAACTAAAGGACTGCTAACAAGATCAAAACCTAAAAAAAAAAATAGTTTTTTTAAACCCTTTTAGGAGCAAAGCATTTTCAATTCTAAAGTGTTGAAATA
This sequence comes from Maratus speciosus, assembly GCA_963932465.1. NCBI lineage: Eukaryota > Metazoa > Arthropoda > Arachnida > Araneae > Salticidae > Maratus > Maratus speciosus. The sequence continues at coordinate 335,184,916 of OZ010797.1, read as the reverse complement.
AATTATATGCACCGGAATTTGACAAACGATTTATTTGTAAATAAGAAAAAGCCTATATTTCATATACTTATTTAACCGAAAATATTTTCCGGTGCCAGTTGAAATAACTTGTGCGGTTTTCTGTTACGATAATTTAATCATAGTGTACTGACGGTAGTTTAAAGTACCACTTTAATTAATTACCTCTAAATAATTAAATTTCTCGCGGGTGAATATTTTTTTATGTTAATCCTTTAATTTTCATTGTAGTAATTGAAAAAAAAAAATATTACATGAAAAAAATGGCAGTAGATCATAATGCCGTAGATAAAGAGTTAACTCGATCAAAAAACAAAATACAGATTACGACAGGAAAAATGCATTTTTAAAAACGGCGGAAACGTAGTTGCCAATCCAGTTGGCTTTCTATAGTTGACATTTCATTTTAATGATATGAAATTTAACATAAATTAACCCGATCAAAAAAACATAACATAGAATCCTGCAGCAAAAATGTATGTAGAAAAACGTCGGGAATTCACTTGCCAACGCACTCTGAGTTCTATAGTTGGCATTACATTTTAATGATCTGAAATGTAACATAAATTAACTCCATCAAAAAAAACAGAATATAGATTCTGGTAGAAAAAGTGTATTTAAACAAACTGCGGGAACTTAGTTGCTAACCCAATACATTAAAAACCACAATTAGGTGGAGAAACTGATGCATAAGCTATTATGCTCGCACATGACATTGAAAAGGAAGAAAAGAGTTTCAATAAGTCCGGGAATAAATGTAGCAGTTCTATTTTTTTTTTTTTGAAATATAATTTTGTTCAGAGGGGTTCGCACATATTAACACCCCCGCTGAAACCCTGGAACAAAAAGTTTTAAATGTTCAAAACAATATTTCTGTGAAGCTCAAATCGAGGCTTGGGAAGGGGTTTGGTTAGAAGGTCTGCAGTCATTGCTGCAGTTTCAAGGTACGTCATAGTTATTGTCCCTTCCTCGACAAGGTTTCTCAGAAGATGATACCGAAGGGATATGTGCTTGGTTCTTTGATGATGCTTATCGCTTTCGGCAAGTTTGATGGAAGACTGGTTGTCCTCAAACAGAGTTACTGGTAGTTCTTGCTCGAGGTCCAGTTCCTTCAGTAGTTGTAAAATCCATATAGTTTCTTGTGCTGCGCAAGCGGCAGCCACGTACTCTGACTCAGCTGAAGACATGGCAATACAAGCCTGCTTTTTTGATGTCCACAGAAGTGGGTTATTTCCAATCATAAGTAGATTTCCTGACACTGACTTTCTGTCAGTAGGATCATTTGCCCAGTCTGAATCAGAATATGCCCTCAAGACAGGTTTTTCTAAATTAGTGTATGTTAATTTTAAGTCAATTGTAGTTTTAAGATATCTGATTCTTCGCTTAACAGCTTCCCAATCCTTAGCCCTTGGATGCTCGTTTCTGCGACTTAAAATATTTACCGCGGCACTAATATCTGGCCTTGATACAGTCGCGATGTATAGTAGAGCTCCTACGGCTTGTCTGTAATTCGTATTATTCGGGAGGAGATTTTCATCATCCACTAACTTAACGTATCCTGGTTCCATTGGTATATTAGTTGGTTTCGAGTTTTCTAAGCCGAATTTAATTATTAAATCATTAATTTTATTAATTTGATCAATCGTCATGGTATTTTAGTCAGGCCGATTAATATTTATCCCAAGATAATATTTCGCTTCACCTAAGTCAGTTACAGGGTATTCCTCGTTTAATTCGTTTATAAGTTTATTAATATTCTCATCTTTCCCAGCTATGAGGAGATCGTCTACATAAACGATTACGTAAATCGTTGTTTCATTGGTTGTTTTCTTATATAAACATTTATCGATCCTACTTTGGTGAAAACCTAATTTAGATAATGATTTATGTAATGTCAGGTTCCACGCTCTGGCGGCCTGCTTCAAACCATAAATGGCCTTTTTGAGTCTGCATACCTTATGCTCCTCTCCCGGAACTGCATAGCCTTCAGGCTGATGCATATACACATTTTCTTGCAATTCCCCGTGAAGGAAAGCGGTCTTAATATCTGCATGTCTTAAGTTCAGATCCTTATACAATGCCATTGCTAAAAAACTTCTGATTGTCGTATGAGACGCGACTGGCGCAAAGGTCTCATCATAATCTACCCCATACTTTTGGGCAAAACCCTTTGCGACCAGCCTAGCCCTAAACTTTTCCAGCAAACCCTGGCTATTGTATTTGGATTTGAACGCCCACTTGCAACCGATCACTTTCGTTCCTGGTGGGACTTCGACTAATTCCCATGTATTATTTTCGCGAAGAGAATTCATTTCTTCTAAAGTCGCTTCTATCCACTTTTCCTTTTCAATCGGGTTTTGCATATTTTTTATATCGTCCCAACTTTTCGGATCTTCTACTTTAACGTCATTTGTTAAGAAAGCAAATCTATCGGGAGGAACTCCCCTGTTCGGTCTGTTTGATCTACGCGGGACGTTTTGCGTTGTATCCGAATTTGCATTTTGATTTTGCGTTGTATCTTCGCGCTGTCAATATTATCCTCGATTAATTGTAATTTCGGAACCGGATTTTCAAAATTTGGTATTTCATTGTTTTTATTTGATATGCTATCCTCAGTTATGTTTTTACTTTTAGTCTCCAGAAATTTTACGGTTCTACTTATTACGATTTTCTTACCGTCCGTACAAATTCTGTAGCCCTTACTCCTATTGTCGTAACCTACGAATATCCCCTCTATGGCTGCATTATCCAATTTTCTTCTATGAGTCTTTTCCACATAAGCAAAGGCACGACAACCGAAGGTTTTAATATTTGAAAGATCTGGTTTGCGACCAGTCCATTTTTCGTAGGGAGTGCAGTCGTTGGATGAAGTTGGGAGGCGATTTTGTATGTAAGTTGCGGTGCAGACGGCTTCGCCCCAGAATGAGTTAGGTAAATTACTGTCTTTAAGTAGGCAGCGAGCCATCTCCATCAAGGTACGGTTCTTACGCTCCGCAACCCCATTTTGAGGCGCGGAATACGGAACAGTAAGTTGATGGTTAATTCCCTCATTTTTTAGATAATTTTCAATTTCCTTCCCTGTGTATTCCCCTCCGTTGTCGGTACGGATAGCACGCACCTTCCTGCCAAATTTATTCGCGGTCATTGCAACATATTCTTTAAATTTAGGGAAAACTTCATCTTTGGTTCTCAGTAAGTACGTTATGGTAAACCGGCTAAAATCATCTACAAAAGTCAAAAAATAGTATTTTCCGCCAACCGTCGCTGTTTGCATAGGTCCACATAAATCGGAGTGCACTAATTCTGTGGGCTTTGTAGCTCGAAAACTAGCGGCTTTGGGGTATGGATCACTAGTGAGTTTAGAAATTATGCATGTTTCGCATGTATCACCGTGTTTACATTTGTCAATTTTAATTCCTAACGCCATATCATTATTTACCAATTCCTTAATATGATTAACGTTTCTGTGGCCTAAACTCCTATGCCACTTGTGTAGACAATTTTTATTTTCGCATTCATTTATAATATTTACATTGTGAGACATATTTTGTTCTATTCTACATTCATATAAATTATTGCTTACATAGCCCTCGAGGTACGTAACACCTTCGTGAGTTATCTTGCAAGATTGTTTCTCAAATATGGCTTTACAACCATTTTCAGTAGCTCTTTTTATAGAAATTAAATTTGTTTCAATTTCGGGTACATACAATACATTCTTTAGTGTTATCGTTCTGTGTGCATTATCCGACATTAATGTATTTAATTTTATAGTCCCGTAACCCTCAGAGCAAAGCTCTTGACCGTTTGTGATTGTTACGCTAGAAGCACTGTTATGAAAATCATTAAACTTGTTTTTGTTATTACAAATATGAGTTGAAGACCCTGAATCAATTACCCAGAGATCTTTTACATTATCCCCAACAAAAAATGTAACATTTCTATCATTAGGTGTTTCCTTTTCAAAATCCCTATTTTTGTTAGTATTCGGGTATGCGCTGCCTTGAGAGCATATAGCCGATTTTTGTGACTGGTTGGGAAAACGATTGGGGTATTGGTACTGCTTAGGATTATTTTTATTTTTATTTTTCAAGCTCCAACAATCGTCGATATTGTGAGAATTCTTTTTACAGTACCGGCAGAATTTATTTTGTTTGTTTTTATGGAATTTCACCACCTTTAACGCGGAGTGACTGTTCTCACTTTCGCGGTTATTTTCAACTCTTTTCGTGTGCTCGTCTATTAATTTAGTGCGAATAAAACTAGCACTAAGGTCACGCTCGTCCCTTGCCTCCAAAGCGGTAATGAGACCGTCATAACTGGAAGGGAGAGAGCAGAGCATTAAAGCAGCAAGGTGTTGATCAGTTACAGTCTCGCCGATAGCGGCTAGCTTATCGCGAGTTTCATAAATTTTTGTAAGGTGATCCACCATATTGCCACCTTCTTTTAATTTGGTGGAGTAAAGCTTCCTTAAAAGAAATAGTTTACTACTTAAATTCAAACGTTCGTGAACTTCTTTTAAAGCAAGCCAACATTCTCGCGCACTTTCTAAATTCTTCACATTTGTTATTTGATCGTCATCGATCAATAAATTTATAATGGCACGCGCTTTCCTATTTTTATTTCTAAAATCATCTGTCATTGGATCGGGCGGGTCCTGACTGATAACACTATAGAGGTCCTCCTTCTGTAAATACATTTCTAACCTGAATTTCCATACATCATAATTGCTTGAGTTCAGTTTTTCTATTATTGAATCCCTTAGGATACTCATTTTAGTTTTAATTATATAGAATAAATATTTTCTTATACAATCAAATAATAATAATAATATAAATCAGTTATAACTTTGATAACTTTTGCTTACACTTAGAGTGTAGCGATATATATATTTGCAATGAAACAGTTCGTATTCTTTTCAAATAATAATAATATCAAATATCTTCTTATACAGTTAAATAATAACAATAGTATGTTTATTGTTTTTAGTTTTCTTCGCTTACATATAAAAATGTTGCAAATATTTATACGATGTCATTATAATAGTTAATACATTTCTTATAAAGAGCGCAATCTAGCTCATAATCTGTTATTAGAATATATATATATAATCGACAAATATTTAGGAGGGACCTCTAATTTTATGTCAAATCATATTTCACAGTAAAAATAAAGGTAAGGAAAATTATTTCTCTTACCTGATGTCCCGGTGTTGAGACAGGAACCGCCATACACTTCAGGATACATCCATGGCACGCCTTTATGACTTTACCGACAGTTGCAGTGCTAAAATCTTTATTGAAAAAGAAATTGAAAAATGTGATTGAAGATGTAATTCAGGTGTGAGGTAAAGCATGGCTAGTTTCATTTAATAATGTGATTAAACTTTCATCTTGATTAATTGTTTTAATAAACTTTATCACATAATAGAACAGAAGACAGACATTTTATACGTCGTTAATTACAGACGCATAGAGCAGAAGTGAAAAAGTACGTGTCGAAAAAGAGGAAAAAAAAAAGGGTGGCGAAGCATATACTTCTACATTAAAAACCACAATTAGGTGGAGAAACTGATGCATAAGCTATTATGCTCGCACATGACATTGAAAAGGAAGAAAAGAGTTTCAATAAGTCCGGGAATAAATGTAGCAGTTCTTTTTTTTTCTGGAATATAATTTTGTTCAGAGGGGTTCGCACATATTAACAAGTATAGGGGCAGATTCCAAAAATTTTAAAGGAGCCACTGGCTTCTAAACCCAAATAATCCAGTCGCCACATTATAAAAGAAATGTATAAAAGCAATAGCGTTTATACGGGGGGGGAAATCGGGAATTCAAAGTGAAAAATAACTTACACATGTACAAAAGAAACACAGACTACATCAAATGTTTATATTTCATTTAATCACATAATTCTTTTAATTTGGATCTAAATTAAGTATAATATAAATCTTTAATTATGTGCAGTCAGAAGATAAAATTGGCCAAGATAGAGGTTAAAAAAATATATCTATAAGAATAAGCTAAGCAATCATGGTAGTGGGGAATATTAGAAAAACAATATTTCTTATTTTCATTTTGTCACACAAGAGTAAATATTTAAAAAAATGTGAATGTGACATTATTTTGCACTATAAAGATCATAATACAATTCAAACATTTTCAATAACACACAAGAAAAAATATTTAAAAAAAAAAATTATCACAGACTATTACATGGGAGATTCTGTTCCGAATTTTCCGAAAATTTGGAAATAAAAAAATATCACGGAAAAATATCAAGAATTTCGACAGTTAGTCGCCGAAAAAAATCAATTTTCTCAATCGTCAACAGAAAAAAGGCGCGAATTTCGTCTAAGGATTTGAATTTTGAACAACCTTTACCTTAAGGCTGTTCTCAAATCCAAAGGGTCAACTTTCTGACATAAGTTTTAATTCATTTTTATTCGGAAACGCATGGAACTAGAAAGTGTTGTTATTCAGAAACTATGCCATCGAACTGTTTTTTCCGTTTTCTTGTAAACGCAATAGATCTTTCAGAAAGTACTGTCAAAGTTGGCATTTTGAACAAAACTTCCGAACGAAAGAAGAAAATCCAGTCAGTAAGGGGAGAAAAATACCGTGTCACGTGATCAAAATCGCTTCTAACTCAATAGTTAAATGATGGATCCAAAAATGGAAAACACATGGATTCCAAAACTCTTCCATGCTCAGGCTTTCGAATTTTATATCTTTCCGTTAAAAAATAAATTTGAAAATGTGTCAGAACGTTTTCGCTTGTTGAGCAGTGCAGCTGAGAACATCCTTAAGCAAAACAATGGAAAATAACAATTTTTGTTGAAAAAGCTGATTTTACTAGATTTTTCTTCAGCTACAAGATCAGAATAGCAACTTAAGCCGCTATCAGATTCACCGACTTTTTGAGCAACCAACTTTACAGCCGATTTTAACCCCAACTTTTTCCAGTTGAAAGGGAGAAAAAGGTTACAATTGTCTTTGCTAAAGTTGGAGGAAAACCCGGGAAAACCAGTACTACTAGTACCAGCCGTCAATATTTATCGCATTTTCGTATCAATCGCTTATCTCTGATTCGCTGAAATGTTGAAAGGTGGGAGGAAAAGTTGCGGCTAGGACAGACTTTTTTGAGATGCGGATAAAAAGTTGGGGATATTGCTGTTTGCTATCACACTGGGTGTCGAGACAACATTTCGCGAAAAGTTGGAGGAAATCAAGAGTTGGCTCAAAAATTGCTCGAAAAGTTGGTGATTCTGATAGCGGCTTTAAATGGGGTAAGTTAGACATACATTTGAATTCTGTTACAGGGCTGGCTATTTGCCGGCAAAAAAGGGTTTCTGCCTTGCCAGTGGCAGAAACTGGTTATAACCGGTTTTAACCGGCAGAAACTGGCAACAACTGGCATAAACATATTTCATGACATAATATGAGACTTTTTTACTAGTATTAAATTCCTTAAGTACATTTTATTCCGTATAAATAGCAAATGAAATATTGTGGGTAGTTTTAATTAAAAAATAAATAGATTTGTATTAGAAAAAATGAGTAATGTAACAGATAAAATTTTTGTTATAGTATGGTTATATAATTTTATATGTAAACAATTATTAGAGTATTTTAAAATTTCAGTTTAAAAATCAAATACAAAATTATATTCAATACTTATTTTAAATTAAACAATGAAAAGAAAAGAAAAATATTCAGTACTTGCTCAAAATAATTTTCTGTAATTTAACGTATTAATTTAATAATAACACTATAAATTATCTCTCATAGAAATTTTATAGTTATATGCGGATCTTGTAATTCCATGAATTTAAAAAACATTGCATTTAAATACAGTATTCAAAGGAACAAATCTGACTTTTTTTTTTTTTTTTTTAATTTAAGACTGTTATAAGCATAGACCAAACTTTGTGCGAATTTTAGTAAAAAAGCTAAAATCTTTAACAATGATTTTACGCACAAATAACGTACAGACACGACAAAAAACGATTATATGGGATATTTTTGTCGTGTCTGTATGTTATTTGTGCATAAAATCGTTGTTAAAGATTTTAGCTTTTTTAGGACTGTTAGTTGAAAATGTTCCAACCACATTTTGCACTTACAAAACAAACAACTACAAAGGTTCAAAGCAGATTTGATACAGTAATAACCGACGACCATATGCTAACTTATTTACTTCATCCTAAGTATATGGGATCAAAATTGACATATGAGCATAAAGAAAAGGCAAGGAAATTGCTTTCTGATATCAATCCCAATTTTGTGCCACATATAATATCCTTTGAAGCAAAATCGACTCCTGCCTCAGAAACATATTTCTCCAAGGAAGCCCTAGAAAATGTCTTGCCCTTACCTTCTATGTGGTGGTCATCTTTAAAAACGAATACTGGTGAAAATGAGGATTTTTCACATTTGCATCCTCAATAATGACATTGCCAGCAAGTAATGATAGTCTTGAAAGAATATTTTCAAACTTTTCTTTCATTCAAAACAAAGAAACAGTGTGTTCAGAAAGATTGGCAATATTTTGTCCTATGCTATGGAATGTTCTGTGGAAAAAGTAATAATAGTATATTTCAGTGGCAATTTTGTTCTTTCAATATTGTAAAATAATTATGCAAGATATTTCATAATTTTTTTTTCTGTTATTTATTGTGCTTCAATTATTTACTTATATATTTTCACAAGAATCATAATCTTTAAGTTATTGCATTGCATTATTTATTTAAAAATACTCTGAAAAATACATTTGTTAAAATATCACAGATTTTTTTGTAAATTTCCTTTTTTACTTTTAAATAAAAATTCAACTCTAAACAATAATATAAAACAGTTAATCTTGTACAGCATCAGACTACCATTGAAAATTTCTGTTTTTCTAGTGAAAAAAAAAATTAGTACCTATTATTATATAAACAAAGTATATTTATATGATAATTTTGAAACTTTTTTACAACTTTGAATAACATTCATAATCTTTCATTTTAATTTTTAACTTAATTGTTTACACATCAAATACATGTATGAATTAAGAATCATTGCACATTAAAGTTCTTATTAATATTATTTCTGAGTTTCTGCCAGTTTTTGCCACTTACTGCCAGAAACTAGTTTCTGCCATGCAGGTTTTAACCGGTTATAACCGCTGGTTTTAACCACTCTGGCAGAAACTTGCCAACTCTGATTCTGTATGATTAACGTCTTAATGAGTATTATTAATTAAGGTTGTTCTTAACCGCTCTGCTCAAAAAGCGCAAAACGTTTTGACACATTTAAAAGTTCATTTTTTAACGGAAAGATATAAAATTGGAAAGTCTGGCCATGGAGGCAATTTGGAATTGAACTGTTTTTTCCATTTTTTGATCAATCAATTACCTATTGAGTTATAAGGAATTTCGATCACGTGACAAACACGTTTTTCGCTCGCTCTTGAGTCTTTTTCTTCCTTCGCGCGGAAATTCGGTTCAAAACGCCCACTTTGACAATCTTTTCTGAAAGATCTATTGCGTTTGTAAAAAAAATGGGGAAAAAAGCTCAATGACATAGTTTCTGAACATCAACACCAGCTAGTTTCATGCATTTTCGAACAAAAATAAATTAAAACTTATGTCAGAAAGTCGCCCTTTTGGATTTGAGAACACCCTTAAACAAAATAATTGAAAATAACAGTTTTTAAGGAAAAAAGCTGCTTTCTATATTTTTTTTTTCAACTACAAGATCAGAATATCAACTTAAATGAGGAAAGGTAAACATATATTTCAATTTTAAATGATTAACATCTTAATGAGTATTATTAATTAAACAAAACAATTGAAAATAATGATTTTCAAGAAAAAAAACTGATTTCTTTAGATTTTTCCAGCTATAAGATGAGAATATCATCTTAAAAGGGAAATTTAAACATATATTTAAGTTTTTCAACAACCATTACCTTAACCAATTTTAAAAACAAAGGAAAATATGAATTTTTTAATGAAAAAGACGAATTTAAACGAATTTTACTAACTTTTATACTAGTTTGAGATTTTAACATATATTTAAACACTAGTTATGTAAGATATAAAACTTTAGACTACAGCACTACAAAATATAGTATATTTGAACAAAATAAATTCAAAACTTGAAATTTCACATAAAAAATATTTTCACGTAAACGCATATAAAAATACGATTTTTTATTCTAATTTTCTTATCTTTTAGCAGATTGAATAGGATTTTTTCGACGAGACTAGTATAAGAAAATAATTCCAACTCCTATTTACCACCGTCAACCCCCTCACATTCCCTAAACGTGGGGGGTTCGCAACAATAGAGTTTTGATGTCAGAAAAACATATCGGAAATTGTTTACATCCAAGAAAAACATCAATTTTTACGCTTCTTTTCAGTTGTTACGTGAAAGATATAAACTTATATTTTAGTTTTTAAAAATCATTATCTTAATGATTATTAATAATTAAGCAGAACAGTGGAAAATATGAATTTTTAAGAGATAAAAGATAATTTATGATTTTTTCAGATGTAACATGGAAATATCTACTTCTAAGAGAAGAGTTAAACTTATACGAGGGTTGTAAATTAAATAGTGGCAACTTAACCTTGAAACTCGCAGAAGGGCGGGCATGCGCAAATAGGATATCGGAGCGGTGTTGTGGCGCTGTTGTCGATGTGTAGAATGCAAAAAAACAGTCGGTCTGCTTAGAAGAGTAGTTGTTGTGTGGCGTTAAAGTAAGGAATTTCGTTTCCATCGCTCTAAAGCATGTTTTCAAAAGGGGATCAGCGGTCGTGGCTTAAAATCGAGGTTGCTCGTGTCAAAAATGCAACAGAATGCTATCGAGGATTAGTGGAAGCCTGTGGCACAAATGCGTTACCGTATAGGACAGTAGCACGATGGGTTCAAGCATTTCGTTCGGGTCGGAATGAGACTGCGGATTTGCAACGCACAGGTTGGCCCTCCATTCCTCAAGAGCAGATTGACATCCTGAGCGGTCTCCTTACCATACACCGTCGATGGACTGTCCGAGGATTATCCTTAGAGGTTGATCTGAGTCCATCTGTACTCTACGCAATAGGGCGCTCGGTCGCTCACATCAATAATCACACCTTGCCACTGGTCTACAACGGCTTCCCGACATTTGACAAAAGATTATAAGCTTTGATGGTGATTATATAGAAGGAATGTTATGCAATTATACTTGTAAGTTCATTAAAAATTGATTTATACCTATGTTGCCATTACTTAATTTACAGCCCTCGTATTTTAGTTTTTAACAACAAAAAATTAATAAATATCATTAATTAAACAAAAAAAATATCAGTTTTCAAGAAAAAGATGAAATTTTACGCAAATTTTCAACTTTGAAATACATTTGTTTATATATTGTTACAAGATACTAATTATATTGTTAAACTTTATCTATCTTGAAAAGCTTCATTACCTTTATATAGTGTTCATATTTACATCTATTCACATCATGACTACTACATTTGAAACCAATAGTACAAATTTCTTCCCTATATTGGAAACTGGAAATGAATAAAATTGATTTATGCATTCGAGATCATTTGATCATTGAAACATTCGAGATTTTTGCAGATATCTGAATTTTGAATGAACAACATTATAATGAATATTAATAATTAAGCAAAACAATGGAAAATATCAATTTTTAAGGAAAAGGACCGATTTCTTTAGATTTTTTCAACTATAAGATGAAAATATCAACTTAGAGAAAAGTGACTAGGATTTCAACTTAAAAACGAAATTTAAACATATATTTCAGTTTTGAACAACCATTACCTTAATGAATTTTAATAATTGGACAAATAACAAAAGGAAAATATGATTTTTAATGAAAAAAGACGAATTTAAACGAATTTGATTAGCTTTTACACTAGTTTGAGATTTTATCATACTTTTAGATGCTAGCTATGTAGAATTTTAACCCTTGAATGATGTACACTTCAAGAAATACTCATTGCTAAACAAAAATAAATTAATTTTAATCTAATCCATAACTGATAATTTCACATTTTAAAAATATTTTCATGAATATACATATAAAAATATGAATTTACAAACTAATATCATTATTTTTATTACATTTAACTGGATTTTTCTACAGTCAAACTTAATTTTTCATACACAAAACATTATTTAATCAAATTCAGTACTTTCTAATTTAACCCTTTCAGGGCAAGGTACTGGTATTCGTAAAACGTTCAAATAATTTAATGACACCAGTATCAACAAGAGACTTTATTTGTAAACAAGTAAAAGTAAATTTTCGTGTATTTAATAAAGATGACATTTTCATAATAAAATTCCGGTGCCAATGTGGCAATTTGGGATTAAAATTATGTGATGCCGTGACGGTATCACCGCCTTTCAAGGGGTTAACGAAAGTCAGTGATTTTTCCCTGTTTAAAGCAATCCCAAGAATTAAAAAACATGAGCGCCTCCTATAATTTTACAGCTTTGAGTGAAATGAAACGAATTAGCACCACACTAAAACTTAAACACAAACAAAAAAGAAGTTATTAAATAATTGCTTAATACGTAAATTTCCCTCAAAATGAAAAACAAATGAATTCTTGACACCTCCAAACTTACTAAGTAAAAACAAATAATAATAATACGTCGCCCTCGGGCAGATTCGAACTGCCAACCCCATGGTTAACAGCCATATGCACTATCCGACTGCACTACAAGAGCATCGAAGATTTCTGAATTATTGCAGTACTTTTCAACATCAAACTCGATTCTTGCTCCTATATATTTTAACATTACATAAGTTTAACAACTTTTTTTATCCATCTATCAGAAAATTATTAAATCACAGAACGATCACACATCAAGTTGTTTCAAATATGAATACTACATTTTCAGTTTTTTAATGATACAGAGTATACATGAATAGAAACTTTAATTTTTCAAAAATTTCATATTTCAGATAGTCCATATTTCAAACCAAACTATTTGAAATTTTCACCACATAAGAGCAAATATTACTTAGATCTTTTCACTATTACCTTTTAAAAAATAGCAGATAACAACTTTTGAATTAATTTTCCCAGAACTGTAACTGAAATTACATCAACTCCTTTTAGAAAACCTTATTTTCACACAATTTCTTGAAATTCAACATCGAATTGACCTTTACAGCAATGCCTATCTACATCAAACTCGATTCTTTCTCCTATATTTTTTAACATTACATAATTTTAACAAATGTACATCGAATTTTTAATGTTTTTAACACTTCGATGACATACACCTCAAGAAAGATTCATAATTAAACAAAACAGTAATTTTTAATCTTATCAATAACTGAAAATTTCACATATAATTGTTAGGATTTGAATCCCAATGAAAAAGGCGTGAGTAAGTTAGATAAAATTTGGACTTACCCGTTCTTCAGGATACTTGTCTATTTCGGTGTAAATCCACACTTTGTTTAATCCAATATGTGTTAGTTGTCATATTTTTAATCAACCACTCTTTATAACCTCCTTTGACAAAAGAAATTGTAGACTATTATATCAAATAAATAAGCAGTGGTAACACTTTAAGCTATTTAATTCACATTGTTTAAATTGTAAAAAAGAGAGAGCATTTTCATGCCTCTTCTCTGGAATGACTACATTTTCAGAATGAAAAAATATTTACATTATAAGATAATAAATCAGTAATAATAATTGTAATAGCAATATCATAATAATAATAATAAATCAGTTTAATGTCTATGAGTCACTCAACAAGTCATTATCTTTATCAAAGGATTTCCAAGGTTAATTTCTTTTGAAGAGATTTATGGCTGAGTTGAAACGACGCATTATTTATGTAACTGAGGAAATTATCTTTAGCACAGTTAATTAGCTTGATTTATGTCCCTCAACTCCTCCTTAATTTCTAAAGTTTCATTCTCACGCAAATTTAAGTTCCTTCTATGGATTTGAAAAACAGGTTTGGGAACTGGTTTCGTAAACAGGTCTGCTATCATAAATTTGGTTGGGCAGTACTTTAGGTTGATAGTCCCTTCTTGCTTTAGTTGTTTTATCAGGTGGAATCTAATTTCAATATGTTTAGTCTTACTTGAGTGCTTTTCTAATTCTATCATCTTGATCGTGGACTGGTTGTCTTCATATAGGTCTATAGGTAAGGTTTGCTTTAGGTTTAATTCTTCCAGTAGATTGACTAGCCACTTTATTTCAATTGCTGCATTTGCTGCTGACACATACTCGGCGTCTGCCGATGATAATGCAATGCAGGATTGTTTCTTGGTCGACCATTGTATGGGATTTCTTCCTAACATGTATAGGTTCCCACTCGTTGATTTTCGTGAATCTACATCTCCTCCCCAATCTGCATCCGCATAAACTTCAAGTATCGGTTTCTTTTCTCCGCTCAGAACTAGACTATAATTTTTTGTAGTCTTTAAATATCTTATTACTCTTTATACTGCATTCCAGTCTTTCATTCTTGGTGATTCATTTCTTCTGCTAAGAATGTTTACTGCTGCACAGATGTCAGGTCTGCTTATAGATGCTAGATATAGAAGTGCTCCTATGGCTTGTCTGTAATATGTGTTGTTTGGTAAAATGTTATCCTCATCATTAATGCGTGTGTAATTTGTTTCCATGGGTGTGCTACACGGTTTTGCGTCTTGCAAATTAAATTTATTGATTAATTCTTCTATTTTCTGAGTTTGATTTATCATGTAGCTTTTATTTACTTTTTTAATGTTCATAGATAGGTAGTTTCTGATGTCACCTAAATCTTTTAGCTCGTATTCTTTATTTAAGCTCGCGATTACTTCCTCTATTATTTCGTCTTTTCCAGCAATTAAAATGTCGTCTACGTATGTTATTATGTATGTTGTGTTATTGCCCCTTTTTCCCGTAAAAAGGCATGAGTCAAATTTGCTCTGACTGAAATTCATCTTTTTTAGTGTTTCTGTGATTTTATTATGCCACGCTCTCGCGGCTTGTTTAAGTCCGTATATGGCTTTGTTTAGCCTACATACTTTATTTTCCTCATTTGGTTTAGCGAAACCTTCTGGTTGTGACATATATATCTCCTCCTCAAGCTCTCCATGTAAGAACGTGGTGTTAATATCAATATGTTTTACATTTAAATTTTGATGCAATGCTGTTATTAATAATGCTCTTATTGTTGTATATGACACGACTGGTGCATAAGTTTCCTCATAATCCTCCCCGAATTTTTGTGAATATCCTTTTGCAACTAAACGTGCTTTATATTTTTGGATTTTTCCTGTGTTGTCGCGTTTTAGTTTGTAGGTCCATTTGCAACCTATTATTCTCCTATTTGGTGGAGGTTCTACAATTGACCAAGTTTTGTTTTTCATAAGGGAGTTCATTTCGCTTTTCATTGCATCTATCCAATTTTTTTTATCCTTAAAATTTTCCATGTTTTCGATTTCCTCATAATTTTTTGGTTCAGTAGCGTTTTTGTTCTTAACCATGTATATTAACCTATCAGGAGGTACACCTTTATTAATTCTTTCTGATCGTCTAAGTTCTGCTACTGGTTGATTGGACGTAGATGGTGTCTCATTGCTATTTGAAATTTCTATTTCTACAAAGTTTTCGTTAACCCGATTTTCATCTTGTTTTGGTTTGTTTTCTACTTTCTCGTTTCTATATTTAAATTTGTTTTCGAGAAATTTAACGGTTCTCGCGATCTTTATTTCATTTCCTCCTACATATATTCTATATCCTTTGGATTCATTATCATATCCGACGAAAATTCCCTCTATAGCTTTATCGTCTAATTTTTGTCTTCTGGCTTTACTGATATATGCGAAGGCTTTGCAGCCAAATACCCTAACGTAACTTAAGTTTGGCTGTCTGTTTGTCCATAACTCGTATGGCGTCTTTTCATTTGCTTTTGTCGGTAGTCTGTTTTGCAAATGATTTGCTGTGCAAATTGCTTCCCCCCAGAACTTTAATGGTAAATTTGATTCACTTAACATTGTCCTTGCCATTTCAACTAACGATCTATTTTCCTCTCTGCCACACCGTTCTGGTTTACGCAATATGGAACTGTGTGTTGATGTTTTATCCCATTAGCCCTGAGGTAATTTTCTATTTCATCTGATGTGAATTCCCCTCCGTTATCTGTTCTAATTGCTTTCGGGTTTTCTCCAAATTTGTTGCTAATTAACGCGATGAATTCTTTAAGTTTTTCATAAACTTCACTTTTTCTAGACAATTGGTATATGATCGTAAATCGTGAGTAGTCATCAATAAAAGTCAAAAAGTGTGATTTCCCCCCTATTGTCGGTGTTTGAAAAGATCCGCACAGCTCGGAGTGAATGAGCTGGAGTCTTTTAGTTGCTCTATACTCTGCAATTTTTGGATAGGTTTCATCAGTTAATTTTGCCTTAATGCACGGTTTGCAATCTATGTTATGCTTACAGTTGTTTATTTGGATTCCTGTAGCTAATTCCTTTTGCGTAATTTCTTTAATTGATGTTAGATTTCTATGTCCTAATCTACGATGCCATAATTCTAGGCAATTTTTGTTGTTGCAGCTTTGTGCTACGTTTGCATAGTTTTGGAATGCCAACTGAACTTCGTATAGGTTATTTACTTTTCGCTCTTCTAAGCATATTTCTCCGTTAAGTTTGAACATACATTTGTCATTTCTGAATATAATTTCACATCCATTTTGCGTCGCTTTGCTAACCGATAGTAAATTTGTTTCGATTTCAGGTACTAGTAATACATCTTTAAGTGTTATTTCATGAACTTTGTTGTCTGATGTTCGCGTGTTTATATTTACGTCACCTGACCCGTAAGTGATAAGTTTTTTCCCGTTTGCGATGGTTACATTTGTTTTTTCGCGTGATTTTATTTCTGTAAACATTGATTCTGAACACACAATATGGTTTGAGCTGCCACTGTCTACTATAAATGTTTTGTTTTCTATTCCTTGTGTTATAAAGGCGTAATTTTTATTTTCGCTCGCCCTCCATGTATTGTTTTCATTTTCAGAGTGACTGTACCTACGGTTTGATTCTGGTGTTTGTTCACTTCTAAAATTGTTTTCACTCTTTTGAAAAACTATTGATGTAGAATAATGTTTTTTGTTTGGTCTAATGTGTTGATTTATTGGTGTATTTTGTGTTTTGGCTATATTATGCCAACATTCCTGGGTATAATGGTTTCTCATCCGACAATTGGAGCAGTATTTATTACTTGTTTTGTTGTTGTAATTTTTCCGTGCTTTAAATGCTCTGGCAGGATTTTCTGTTCTCTCATTATTATCATATCGTCGGTTATATTCGTCAATAAGTTTAGACTTAATAAATGATGGTGTGAGTTGATTTTCTTCTCTCGATTCAAGGGCAGTAATAAGAGTATCATAAGATTGGGGTAGGGAGCATAATAACAGTGCAGAAATGTGGTTATCATTTATAACTTCTCCTATGGCCGCTAATTTATCTACTAATTCCATTATTTTTGTAATATGATTAACAACGTTGCCACCTTCCGCTAATTTAATCCCGTAAAGTTTTCGTAAGAGATAAAGTTTGCTAGACAAATTATGTCGCTCATGGATTTCACGCAAAGCTTGCCAAGTTTGTCTGGCTGTCTGTAAATTTTTAACATGAGTAATCTGACAATTCAATGTTCAATGACAATTCAATCAATTGTTAGATTAATTAGTGCACGGGCTTTCTTATAACTTTTGGACCAAGCGTCCGTAATTGGATTAGGCGGTTCTTCTGTAATTACGTGAAATAAGTCTTCTTTAGTTAACATCATTTTTGCCTTAAATTTCCAAACCGAATAGTTCGTAGCTGTAAGTTTTTCAATTGCTAAATTATCTTTAGAAGCTGCCATTTTCTTAACTTTTGATTACTTACGTGTTACCGTAAAAAGTTCTTCCAACTTTTCTTTTTGAAAGTTTAAAAGTTTATTTATCAAATATCTGATATTTCAGATTTCAGTGGAGGCTATTTAATTTATTTATTTTTATTCAGTGATCAGTAATCATAATCTTGTTAGGATTTGAATCCCAATGAAAAAGGCGTGAGTAAGTTAGATAAAATTGGTACTTACCCGTTCTTCAGGATATTTATCTATTTCGGTGTAAATCCACACTTTGTTTAATCCAATATGTGTTAGTTGTCATATTTTTAATCAACCACTCTTTATACCCTCCTTTGACAAAAGAAATTGTAGACTATTATATCAAATAAATAAGCAGCGGTAACACTTTAAGCTATTTAATTCACATTGTTTAAATTGTAAAAAAGAGAGAGCATTTTCATGCCTCTTCTCTGGAATGACTACATTTTCAGAATGAAAAAATATTTACATTATAAGATAATAAATCAGTAATAATAATTGTAATAGCAATATCATAATAAAAATAATAAATCAGTTTAATGTCTATGAGTCACTCAACAAGTCATTATCTTTATCAAAGGATTTCCAAGGTTAATTTCTTTTGAAGAGATTTATGGCTGAGTTGAAACGACGCATTATTTATGCAACTGAGGATTTATCTTTAGCACAGTTAATTAGCTTGATTTATGTCCATCAATAATGAAATATTTTCGTGATTGTACATATAAAAATAAGAATTTACAAACCAATTTCCATATTTTTATCACATTCCAACTTAATTTTTATACACAAAATATTGATTGTACATATAAAAACAAGAGTTTACAAACCAATTTCCATAATTTCATCACATTCGAACTTAATTTTTATGCTCAAAACATTTTTAAATTAAATTGTATACCTTATTATTCCGGGAAATTCGGACTAGCCTAGGTTATTCTGCTCATATTATTAATCAAATTGTCATATGTTTCACCTTGCACTTATTTGTAATTTTTTTTCTTTTGTAATTTTTTTTTTTTTACTTTTGTAAATTTTATTTTGCTAATTTACACATTTTTCATTCATCAGTTGAAGTTTTATAAGTAATCGATGGAATTTTATGCGATAGTTAATTATTTTAATTGATTATTAATATTTTCCTTCTGTGATACTTTTCGTGTATGAGGTTATTTAATATATATTACATTTCCTTTACTTATTCATATAATAGTAATATTTCTGAGGAATACATATCTCATAATTATTAGAAAAGTGTGAAGCATAAATTCTGAAGCATTCTGTGATGTTGATAAGCGCTGTAGTAAAAATTCATATAGTTTGGTTTTGAAATATGAAATGTTAAAATTAAAGATTTATTCATGTATGCTATGCATCATTAGAGCTATAAATATAGTATTAATATTTTAAGAAACTTAATGGATGAAAATTCAGAAATCTTCATAGTGTAAGATTAAACATATGATAATTTGATTAATTATATGGATAGAATAACTCAGTCTAGTCAAGTACACTATATACCATTAAAACTATAAAAATAGTATTTATATTTTAAACAACTTGATGGCGGTAATTCAAAAAGCTCTGAAGTGCAAGGTGAAACATATGAGAATTTGATTAATAATATGAGCAGAATAACCTAGATTAGTACAAATTTCACTGAAACATAAAGTATAGAATTTGATTTAAAAATGTTTTGCGCATAAAAATCAAGTTCGAATGTGATGAAATTATGGAAATTGGTTTGTAAACTCTTGTTTTTATATGCACAATCAATGTTTTGTGTATAAAAATTAAGTTGGAATGTGATAAAATTATGGAAATTGGTTTGTAAATTCTTATTTCTATATGTACAATCACGAAAATATTTTTTTAAATGTGAATTTTTCAGTTATTGATAAGATAAAAAATTATTGTTTTGTTTAATTATGAATATTTCTTGAAGTGCATGTCATCGAAGTGTTAAAATCTTGCAAATCCGATGCACATTTGTTAAAATTATGTAATGTTAAAATATATAGGAGCCAGAATCGAATTTCATGTAGATAAGTATTGCTGTAAAGGTCAATTCATTGTTGAATTAAAAAAAAAAATGTGTGAAAACAGTGCTTTTTAAAAAGAGTTGATGTAATTACAGTTGCAGTTCTTGGAAAATTAATTCTAAAGTTGTTATCTGCTATTTTTTAAAAGGTAATAGTAAAAATATTTCCCCTATATTTCCGAATCTACTGAAACTAAAATTATGAAAAAAAAGGGGTGGTAAAAGTTAATTTAAAACTTGCAAGAAAACTACAGCGATTCCAATAAATCACATAGTTTTTGAGAAAATCGCATTTTTCCATTACACACAAATTTCAATTTAGGGGCGTTCAGCAAACGAGTTGAGGAGCGCTGGAGGTACCTATCGTCACAGAAGTATAAAATGATTGTTGATAATGATTTTCGAAAGATATTTTGGTAACTACCAGAGATATTATCCCTTAAAGACACGGACAGTTTGGACATACATAAACATACGGGCGGCGTACTCTATTCGCCATCGGCTTTTAAAGCCTAGATAACTTTTAGTGATATATTTGTGTAATGCAATACGCGGTAGTAGTAGGTATAAAGGCAATAGACGTCAAACTGTTAAAAACAGACTAATTTAATTAGATTTAATCGCTAAATTACTGTGAGATTCGCGATTAGTTTGCATTGAGCGGCTCTCTTTATACGTCACCCGTGTTGTCAGGTTCTGAGAAACATCTGCTATTAGAACTATGGTCCTATATTATTTTGTCTTACTATATTATATATTGCATGGTCTGTGTACTGAGAATTTCAAAGTAACATTCTTTCCTTATCTGAAACTGGTTCCGAGCCGGTGAATTGTACCTACTGTTACTGTATTATTGTACTATTGATTAACTGTACCTACCCCATATGTGATTTACTTGGATTATATATGCTTAGATGGTTGCGTGTCCCTTTTGTGAAGAAATTCATTATTGGGCTAGTAGGCGCATTGAACACGGGGCAAGTTGGCTCGATGTCTGGTATTGTGCTGATAGCATGAAAAACAACAAACACCGAGAAATTGGCTGCAATGCAAGATTTTGGGCACACGAGTCTTGCCCAAACGGAGACACTCTATTTTTTATTTGTGATAACTGTAACCCTGATGATGATATCGAGTAAGATAGAAGTTACACAATGTTAGTGTTTTATTCATTATTTTTATGTCTGTATAATTTAGAATTTACAATGTACGGCGATAACGCCTTTGTTTAAACTTACTGGTATTAATGAAATTGATTTCTCTTAACTGCGTGTCTTATTTGAGTTTTATTTAAATTTTTATAAAGCGTGTGCCAACTTACCCCATAGGTATAGGCAACTTGCTCCGTGACGGGGTAGGTTGGCGCACAAATTGCCTTTTATTTAGGCTTCCGCTAAATATAAACTCTAAAAGCTACAAACTCAAAACTCCGGGTATTTATAGCCCAATGCCTGTTCTTTAAAAGTAAAGTCAAAGTTTTATAAAAAACTTAAACAAAAAATTAATAAAAATCAATAACTAAAAAGTGCGCCTACTAGCCCGGTCTCCCCTAATATGCGCATCCATAGTCGAAAGTATTATATGATTCCTATTTTTGTTTGTTTGTTTGTTTGTTTGTTTGTTTGTTTACAGACTTCTACTACACAAATCGTATTATGCGTCCCACCAGTGAAAATGTGCGAGAGTCGCCACTCACTTAAAATATGGACACATTTAGAAAAAAAAATCTCTTCGCTAACAATTTAAAAAGAATATTTTATACTATTTCTGTTAGTAACTTTGGCCTCTGCCCCCTCTCATTACTAGATAATGAAAAGTCATCTCTTTCTTTTTAAAAAGGCTATTTTAACTTAATAAAGAAAAAAAGTACAAAACTGTTTAATATTAATTTAGGGTTCATGAAAGGGGTAAAAATAAATAGTAAGGTGCAACCACACTGGGAAAAAAAGAAAGAAAGAAAAAGAAAGTAAATTAAGGGTGCCATTAGCTCCTCCATTTCTACCCCCCCCCCCTTTATATACTTAACAAATCAACCTCCAAATCTATTCAGGGAAGCGCTTTATCAGAATTAACTGGCATACCAAATTATTTGAAGAAAATCGGATAATTCTACATGAAAAACTCGTTTTTTTCTAAATTAAGGGGGGGGGGGTGGTTAGTCCACATTTTCCCCCTTTACACTTAACCACTGAACCCCCAAAACGAATCAGGAAAGCGCCTTATCAGATGAACCTATATCCAAAATTTGAAGCAAATCCGATATTTCTATCAAGTGTTATCGCGTTACATACACACAGAACTTTCGGGCACATTATCTCTCAGACTTTGATAGCATGAGGGCTAATATAAAAGTAACAAAAACGAAAAATTATGTATCACGCATAGGTTATGAAACAATTTGCAGCACTAACAGAATATTATTAAGAAATTTAAATCTAACGTAATAATTAAAAAAAAATGTATTCGGGGAAATCTTTTGCAATACTCTGATACCACGAGTTTAAAATGAACATTGAATGCTTATGAGAAAAGAAAAGTGACCAGTCAAACTGATGGCATTGAGCTCACAGGCTATTGACACTAATTATATATTACACTCTTATTTCAATGAATAATGCC
The DNA here is from genome assembly GCA_963932465.1 of Maratus speciosus. Lineage (NCBI taxonomy): Eukaryota > Metazoa > Arthropoda > Arachnida > Araneae > Salticidae > Maratus > Maratus speciosus. The sequence continues at coordinate 335,162,333 of OZ010797.1, read as the reverse complement.
CCTCAAAAAATAAAGAAATCGACAAAAAAAAAAAAAGAAAAAAAAAACATTTAGCTGAATTCAGGGAGTGATTACCCCCTCCCCCCCCCACACACACCTTTATACTTGACCAATGAATTTTCAAATCTAATCAGGGAAGCGTCTTATTAAAATTAACCAGTATACCAAATTTGAAGAAAATCGAATAAATCTGCATGAAAAACCCATTTACCTAAATTAAGGGGGGATTAGACCTCCGTTCCCTCCTTCATACTTAACCAATGAACATCCAAATCTAATCAGGGAAGCCCCTTATCAGAAGAAACTGGTATACCAAACTATTTGAAGCGAATCTGATAATTCTGCATGAAAAACCCGTTTATCTAAATTAAGGGGGGGGGGGGGCATTCTAAATTAAGGTTAAACCTTTATACTTAACCAATGAACCCCTAAAATTAATCTGGGACGCGCCTTATGAAAATGAACCTATTTACAAAATTTGAAGTAAATTGGATATTGCTATCAAGAGTTATCGCGTTACGTACATACAGAGCAGGGATGAGATTTCCGCGTTTTTGCACACCGGTATTTCGTTAGAGAAAATGATATTTTCTTTAATCTGAACATTTTTGCGATTTAACAAAACAACATTTTCCTTAAGAATATATTGGTGTGCAAAAACGCGGAAATCTCATCTCTAATACAGAGCCTGTGGACACATTAGCTCTCAGGCTTTGACAGCAGGCCTGCCACAGACGTCCACAGGCGACTATTTAAAAAAAAAAATACATTTTGTAGTATATTTTTCTTGCAAATGTTGTCAAAGCGTATATATATATAATTTGTTTTTAAAAAGTGGTGCAAAATAGAAGTAAAAAATAGTCGCCCGTGGCAGTCCTGTGCGCTAAAAAGTATAAACGTGGTAATACGAAAAGTACTTCTGTCACTGCAAACAAAATATTGTTTTGAATTTTTAAAAAAAGTGTTTAATAAAAATAAAATAACTCGCAAATATCTCGTGAATACACAAATCAGTACTTATAAATTAATGAATTGATAATACAGATTATTGTTTTATTCTATTTGTAGTTTTTTTTATTATTATTAATTATTTATATACATCACTAATTTAAAAGGAAATAAAAATAGCCAGATATTTTTTTCTATTTTTCCTTTTTGGCTGTTTTCACTCCTGATGAACAACTATAATAGATTATGAATCGTTTTTTTTTTTATTACTTGGCATCAAACAGCATGAAAAATTAAAATTTTAACGCTTTTAAAATGTTCGAACTGTTCAAGACTATTTTTCTTTATTAAAATTGAAACAATAATGTTGAAACAAAATTGTAACAATCATATTGTAAACAAAACAATAATATTGTTCAGTTAAATTTATACACATTATTATTCAAGTAATTACAAAAAAAACTTTTTTTATTTATAAGTATTGATGTATTCATTGTTCGTACGGGTCCTTGAATTTCCAGACTAAGAAATTCTTCGGTACCAGTATTTTCTTATAGAAAATCTTTCCTTAAATAAAACGAAATTTCGCGCATTTAAACTAGATTTATTTTTCTGTAAAAAAAATTACTCATATTTAGCCTTGAAAATAAATGTACCCGTACAAACCCTGGTATTAGTATTTGTAATAAATAATTTACCATGCATCATAATTTATCAGCTATCGTTATAAAATAATTATAATAATACAGGTCATATATTATATTTCTTACAAACTTATCGACAAAAGTCCTGCAATCCATAAATCTATCCTGCTTAAATTTGTGAAGAATCCCCGATTAAATGAAATATAATAGAGGGAGAGCAGTTCACTTTGCAGTCGCCAACTGTTTTCATTTGGCCTATTTATCGCCCCTCCTGGCTTCAAAAGAAGAAACAAATGTTTGCGGCAGAAAAATCGTAATTAGGGATAGAGGAAGAATGATTTCATTCCCTTTTACGGGGCACGTACGGTACGCAATCCAAAGGATAAAAAATGTATTGCACAGTCATATTTTGAAAATTAATATCAAATATAGAAAAATATCGAAAATATAAAAAAATCTCGATATTTTGAAAATAAATATCGGATATATATGGGGCACTCTCACAATCTTTTGACTTTTAAGTCCCTGAATAATAATTTTTATTTTAGTACTTATTGTTGTGGTTTATTTTATTTCATATATTGGGGAACATCCCATTGTAAGACGGTATAACAATATTAACGAGATAAATAAGTTTTGGACGATGTTGGGGGTCCAAATATACCAGGAAATTTCTATACCGTCCCGTGTCCCTGATACTGATTTTTAAGTTTGGAGCTGTCTGTATAAAAATGTTTCAATAAAAATAATTCGATGTAATTTTTCTCCGAAACTGGGACAATTTTATTATACAAATATGTAGCAAAAAAGTATCCTGAACACATTTTTACTGTTGATATTATTTTTTTAACACTGTCCCTGGGTTTTAGATTCATTACCGTCCCTCTTGCTAAAATTATACAGAAAACCTCTTCAGATGCAGCCACAGAATTTTTTTCAAGTTTTTGCTCATGCAGATGTATGCTAGAGAAAGAATAGCGAAAATTCTTTGACAGGAAATTTACTGTAGAATTTAAATCAGCATTTAAATATCAATTTCAAATATCGTGTTTTTATTAGTAGTCTTAACGTCTCCAAGGTTTATTCGTGCACTTTTCGAGATAAATTATTATTATTTTTTATTTAATCCAATGTAAATAACTGTTTCTAAAACTCAATGAACATTGTGCCTATCACTTAGTCTTAACATAATTTGCCTAAAAATAGGTGGTAATTTTCCTTACCGTCCCATCCTTACTATCCCTTTTTTTTCCTTACTGTTCCTTTTTTTCCTATACTGTCCCTTTTTTTACCCTTATCATCCCTTCTTTAACACTCCTTTAAGACAATGTTGTACCAAAATTTTGTACTAAAAATACTACATTGTTATTATTTCTTATTTGCATGTCCTGAGGGAACTATGCAAATTCATTATAAGTAAAAATTTAGAAGAAAACAAAAAGTTATAGTGGTAAAATTGTAAGGAAAATTAAACTCGCAAGTTTAACTTAAACCTCAGTTAAATAAAAAAAAATTTCGCGGCTGACCATTTTTTCTTTTTTTGAATCATTAAGGCATTCGTCTAGTGTTTATTAATTGCATAATAAGTTTAAAATGTTATTTTAGCAAGTTTAATTTCACCAGATTTTTAGTCCAGAAAGTCAAAATATTATTAGAATGCCCCATATCCATTCGTATACGAGGGTGGTTCAATAATTATTGTCCCGAGTGTGTATAAAATATTCGCACTGCGGTGGTTGATGTGGAATATTGAAGCCTAATGTCTTAGATGCCCATATACTAAAGGAAGTGGCTATTCGTCCGACCAATCGGACTTTTAGCTATTTAAGCAGAAAGTCCGACCATCGCTTGCGCATGCATGCATGTTTGTTTACAGCTTGTCCAGCTAAAATATTTCAAGTTAGAGGAGCGCTGATATTACTAGCAATTGCATGCTTAATTAACAATTGTATTTGTGTATTAATGAAGCTCTTTTTGTGTGTCGGAATAAACATGAAAGAAACCCTTTTTTACATTAAGTTTTTAAATAAATTATTACTGTATTTTTATGAGACAAATTTCATTAAATAGTTCAAGAAAAATTTATCTTTATTTTTATGAATATAAGTTATGCATTATTATTTATTTGACCTTGATTTTTTCTATACATTTTTTTAAATTTTCTTAATTGTTATTATTTTACTTAATATTTAAAAAATTTATTTTACATGACTTTAATTTACTTTACATTCATCATAATTTTGAGTGCAGTGTTACATTCAAATTAGTGTTTAAAAACGTAAACAAAACAGTGAACAGAATTTTTTAAATTCTAAAATCTGGATAATTTCTGGTCCCATGATCTGCCGATTTAATGGAATCTACTGTATTTTTAAAGTCTCCATTCTCAGTTGTCTTTTGTTACAACATTAGGCCTTTAGAATGTTTTGTTTATGAAAAAAAACTACTGTTCATTCTCATATGAATAAATTATTGAATAATTTAATACAAAACAGTTATTTTAAATTTTAAACTAAGTTTTTTTTTTTTTAATAACTTTAACATAATAATAAATAAGTTTTCAACATTGAAAAAAACCTATCACTTTATTATATTGTTAAATTACTTTATTAAAAATTTATTGTTTCATAATAAAGTTTCTTAATCAACAAAAAATAATTACTCATTGGGTGAAATTAATTTGTACAAAAAACAAAAAACAAACAAAAAAAATACGTAAATTAAGTACTGCTTATTTTCACGGAACACGAAATGAAGTCTCCTCCCCCCCCCCTCCCCCCTCCCCCCAATTTTCCAAATCTTCGAAAATAATAAGATATAAATTGAAATATTAAGAGATATAGACGCCGACAGAAATAAATCCAAGGAGGGGCAGGATTTTGGAACATGTTTGCCTTTGACCCAACCTAGCTTGCTATTTATTAAAGATGCAAAATATCAACATGAAATAATCTAAACTGCAGTTTGTGTTGTCAGAATTCATAGATATTTTTTATACATATTATATACATATAAGTTTAACAATTAAGAAATATCAAATATTCAAACATTTATTATTGTTTACATAAAATAAACTAACTGTGTAATATAAAAAAATTGCAAACTGTTTATAATTGTTAATATTTTAATATTAGTTAATAAATAATAATTATTAAATTAACAATAATAAATTAATAATAATAAATTAATTATTAAATTAATTAGATATAATAAATTATTAAATTAATAATAATATATTAAATAATTAATAATATAAATGTAGAAACAAATATTTAGTACACTTAATTGCTTAACGAAATATAACATTAAAAAAATAAATAATTGAAGAAAAATATTACTAAATTAATATTTATAAATCTAAATAACTTTCTTCTAAAAAGAAAATGACCTAATTCGCATAAATACACTTAATGCGTATTGAAAATAAATAAACAATTATATTTTAAAAGGCGAAGTTATGAAAAAGCGATTTCGCCTGATCATTTGCTGGCGCGCATGCATATATGATGGTCGGACGTTCTGCCTAAATAGCTAAAAGTCCGATTGGTCGGACGAATAGTCACTTCCTATACTAAATTTCAGAACCGTAGCTGTTATATTAACGTAATTTGTTTCGTTTTGGGTGCGAGAGCTGGCACCTAGCTTGAAGCGCTACTGGTGTGTGTGTGTGTGGGGGGGGGGGGGGGGGCAGGCTGGTTTGAAGCTTATGGGGCCAGACCTGAAGCAGTTCTGTGATAGATTTCTGACAGTGGATGAGACTTAGCCACATCACTTTGATCCCTAATCCAAATGACAGTAGCCACGTATCATTCACTATCACCCCCCACCCTCTTTCAAGCTAGGTGCGACCTCTCACACCAAAAACGAAAAATAAATGTTAATATAGCAGCTACTGTTCTGAAATTGAGCATATGGGCATCTAAGACATTAGGCTTCAATATTCTACATAAGTCATCGCAGTACAAATACAGTAAACTCTGTCTAAGGCGGAATCGATCGGGACCGAGAAAATTTTCCGTAGTAGACAATTTTCCGCATTAGACAAATTTTACTCTATGTATATATGGATTCGCAGGGACTTGAAAATCTTTCCGAGTTAGACAGGTTTCCGTCTTACACAGAGTCCGCCTTACAGATAGTTTACTGTATTTTATACACACTCGGGACAATAATAATTGAACCACCCTCGTATATCAACGAACTCTGAATTAATCTGTGCTTGTCGAATATATATATATATATATTTTTTATTTATTGTTTTACAGCGTATCAAAATGACATTTAAAATGAACATTGATTAAAGTATTACAACGGATCTGGTAATCAAATTGTACATGAATCCGATCCAACACGAGATTCGGTTATGTTCAGTTTGGGTAATAAGGGCGGAGGATTCTAATGCTCTTAAAAATAAAATTTTGTCACAAACTTAAAAGTGAGAAACAATTCCTTTGAATTCGGTTTTCTTTTTTTTACTTTGCAATTTAAAGAATAAAATCGCTTGCTGCGGAAACAAAGATAAGATTACTTATCTTTAAGGAACACTTTTCCCCATTTTGCTTCCGATTGTTGTCCGAAAAATTTTGATTTAAACATTTTTTTTTCCCTACGACAACATTGAATTTTCATTTGATGTAGCTACTGATGATTTCCGGATTTTGTTTTTTGCTTGTTTATATTTTCAATGCCCAACATCTTTCCATGATGTTCTTGAAAATGTATTAAACTTTTTTACATATTATTTTACAGAGCTTTGAATTTATTTTATCTGTAATTTTAAAATGTAATATAATTTTTAATTATACATGAAAAATCATACTTTTAAAACTAACCAAAAAACTACTTTTGTGTATTTAACTTCACGTGTCTCTGTTACGTAAAGATTTCTCATTTTAAATTGTAATTATACGTTCCCTTTTAAATGCATTAATTTTGATAATTCGCTATATTATCTATATATATATGTGTGTGCGTGTGTGTGTGTGTGTGTGTGTGTGATAATAAAAGTTTTTGCCCTTTTATCTTAAACTAATTGAAATTGTTATAATATCTACAGTTTTTACCTGTCTTAAATCCTACCTGTCTTATCTTAATTACACTTTTTGTTTCATACCTTTAATCCAGCGTATTTGCGTATTCCAGCGTATGTATTATTTTAAAAACCTTAATCCGTTCGTAGCTATAGTTCTTATAAAACCCACTAAATTACTTTATTTCTTTTACTTTATTCTGAGACTAAATTCTTTTTTCTTTCGAATGTTTTTAATGTCATTTGTTCTATTTGTTCCATATCCCATAATGCCTTGCAAGTTGCCGCCAGCATCCTGATTACGTTATAAAGCTACCGCTGGTAGGTATTAAGTTCGATCATCTACGTCATACACCTCCGCCTCTTTTTAGGCCTTATCCTATCGCTATGCGAGTTTTTCTGTCCCATTCCCCCCGTCTCTCCACGGAATTGGTTCATTGCTATGTAATGTAACCTTCGCGTCTTTTATTTTTTAGTATTTAACCTTTTACATTCACTTGGAGAGCTAGATTTTACTATTATTGTATTGCTGAAAAAAACCGTTGTCACCTGGAGAGCTACTTTTCCTGTATTTTTGCCAAGTAATCTAATGTTTAACATCTAGCGGTTTATACTACGTAACAACAAACGTAACATGGGTAGAATGGTTACGAGTGAAATTAGTGCATTTTATGGTCATCTAATAAATAATTGATGAATCTAACAGCTTCAGTTATTATTTCTGGGAAAACTACCAAGGGATGTAGGCCTGATCTTCTGCTCCGACCATGATTTTACTACTGCAAACTTTGATTTCTCAGTTGGAGATATATCACGAGTGCACTGTTGCTGCTTAATACCGGTATGTTTCTATCCTTCTATTGAAAGCATATCATATATATATATATATATATATATATATATATATATATATATATATATATATATATATATATATATATATATATATATATGCATTAAAATTTCCATCCTATATCTTTTGTCTTTTCATTTTCAAATGAAATTCTTGTCATTTATCTCTCATCTAATTTCTTAATTAAAATCATATTGCCGGTCTTCTTTGTAAATAAACAAGGAATTTTCGTTTTCATTATTTACAATTCATTTAAACATCCTAAATTTAATTTCCTTATTTTTTCTAATAATATATTTAAACACCATGTAGTATAATAGCTTCAAAATATATTCTCTGTCGATGATGCCCTGCCTAAATAGTGTAAATGAAGTTAAAAAAATAAATATACAGGATGTCCATAATTAAACGACCCTACTTTAAAATTGTCTAGAGACAAAACTATTGTTCATAAAGTTGTGAAATTTCGTGAAAGATATAATAAAGGGATGGGAATTTGTTTAAGCTAAAAAATATGTAAATAAAATAGTTCAAAATTTCGCCACCAGAGGGCGGTTTTTAATAAATTACACATTTAGCATTATGATAGTTTAGAAACTTTATTTACAGGGTGTTCATAATTAATCTACCCTATTTTAAATTTGTCTACAGACGAAACTATTGTTCAGAATGTTGTGAAATGGTTTGGAGGACATAATAAAAGTATGGGAATTTGTTCGAGCGAAAAAAAAATAGGAGGCCGTTTTTTAACGAATTACACATTTAGCGAACATTTACTATAGTTTAACAAATTTACCAAACATATTCTGCATGACTTTCATCATTTTCAGATACCATCTGGAATCGTAAGATAGCATGTTCTACAGCTGTTCGCAGTCTGTTCTGGGAAATGCTAGGAACATGTCGTAAAATGCTGTCTTTATAATAAGGTTACGTTAATAAGTAAAATTTCTAAACTATTGTAATGCTAAATGTGTAATTTATTAAAAATCGCCCTCTGGTGGCGAAATTTTGAACTATTTTTATTTATATATTTTTTTTTTTTTTTTTTGCTTAAACAAATTCCCATTCCTTTATTATGTCTTTCACAAAATGTCACAACTTTATGAACAATAGTTTTGTCTGTAGTCAATTTTAAAGTAGGGTAGTTTAATTATGGGCACCCTGTATATAAAAAAAAAAATTCCCAATTATTTGATTAAATCTTTTCTTCTTAACCTTTTCTTGAAAGCTTTTTAATTCTCGTTATTTCTTTTCAACTTTAATTAATCACTAATTTAATTAAGATTCCGTGAAACATAAGTTTCTCTCGCATCTTTGGCCACTGTTACAATGAATAGGGTGTTTTTGATTTAGTCTAAAGCAATTTGGGTAAAATGTTGTAATCGGAAAAAAGCGCCCATTTCAAAGAAAAATATTTTTAAATAAACATTTTTATAATACTGAATTAATGAGTCCAAAAAGAATCTTTTTTAATATGAAGACAGGAAATGGCTTTCATCAAATTGGGTATATTAGTAAATTAAAAAATTAAAAGTAAATGAAAATGGTATACCCGACCCTGTTTTTAGAAAATCAATATTGTATGGATGTCAGTCGATTTTGGAATTTAAAGAAAAATTAAGTCTATTAGAAGTTACGGTCGGAGTATGAAAATTCAAAATCTCATAAACATGAAGGAGCTAAGCCTAAAATTAAATCTGAAGTTGAAGTTAAGAACAGATTCAAGCCTGTAAAGCGAAATATGCGCTGTTATAATTGTGGCGGGAATAATCATAAAAGCATTAACTGTGTCAATAAAGATAAAGGACCCCTTTGTTAAGGGGGTCCGGGACACAAAAATATTCAAATTTTCTTAGTTTTTTTTTATTATTATTGGATTAAAAATTTCTCTGCCGTTTTCTGCTTAAAATGATGTTTAAATCATGTTTCTATCTTAATTAGAACAGGAAATATTAATTTTTTCGTTTTGGTTTGGTTTCAAAATCTGCCTTTCAAGCTATGGTTGTCAAGGAAACGAGTTCTTGTGAAATTGCTTTTTCTTCATGATAGGTTTTTTCACCATTTCTCATATTTAAATTCTTATAACTCGAGAACCGTTAAAGACACAGGGTTGAAGCTCGGAACATATCTCTTTCAATTATTTTACTTTACTTTTGAGCCAGCATATTTGAAAAATATATTTACTTTTGAAAATATGATTTAAAAAAAAATGGACCACTTTTTTTGAAATTTTTTCGTTAAATATTTTTAATTTTTTTTTAATTAATATTTTTTTAAATGCTGGCTCTAAATTAAAATATATATATTTCTGTTTATCTAAATGAAAAACAATTTAAATTCTACAAATAATATTTCGAGTTATAACGATTTTAAGTTATACCACTTTTTTCATAAATTTTAAATAAAATTTTTTTTAAAAAAAGCTTTGAGAAGTTTTATCATTTGATTTTGTTTACAAATGATATGATTAAACATCACAAAAAAAATTCAAAATTTTAACTCAATAAATAAATTTTTTTTGAAAATGTGTCCCGGACCCCCTTAATACAGTGAAATACTTTTAACACGAAAACGCTTAACATGAAAAATCGGTTAACACGAAATGATATAGCGGTCCGGACAGTGTACTATGCAATTTAATGCATTTTTTTTCTTTTAACACAAACTAAAATCGTTTAACACGAAAAAAATTCGCTTTCGATCTATTAGTTTGAGTTGAAACTGGTGAATTTTGTGTTTAAAACACTGAATTTTGAATGAAAGTCAGTCAATGAATTTCGTGATTTTTGTAAATTAACTTATGTTTTATTAGCACAATAGCTGAGAAATCGGTGCGAAACAAACTGCTGTTTCACTTCAAATGTAGATGAAGCTGCCAGGGCTCGCAGCGTTCCCAAAATTTTCACACTTTGCTACCACTATTTTGAACGACAATCTTTATTGTAGATGTTAAAGGAATCTATCACGAAGAATAGTGGTAGGAAATGTAAAAAAAATTAGGAACGGTGTGAGCCCTGAGCTGCTTAATGCAGTTGATGAAACAGAAGGGCGAAAACAGAAATCTGCAAAGAGTCTGGCATTGGCAATTCTACTTTATCAAAATAATAATAATAATAATAATAAACAGGGATCCCATTACTTTAATGTTTGAGCGCAGCATGTTTCAGCCAGAGAAAAAACGTACGAGAACTGTTAAGCACGAAAATTTAGAGACAGCTTTGCTTATTTTGTTTAAGCAAGCTAGATCTCAGAATGCTAAAAAATAGTCTTAAAAAAAGAAAAAAAAAATCTGATCCCCCCCCCCCCCCCCCAAAAAAAAAAAAAAAAAAAAAATTGTATTTGCTTTTAATCCTAATGGATGCAACTTACTAGAATTTTAACAGGAAATCGAAATAAAATTTGGCGATTCCGAAAATATTTGTGAGTTTTGCTGGGTTTTTTTACGAATTTTTAACGCGAAATTCTTTTAACACGAAAGAATTTTTCTGTCTCCTCAGTTTCGTGTTAAACATATTTCACTCTATTTCAGAAATTAACTCTTGTTTAAGTAATTCTAGGGGATCTATCCCGAGTTACAGAATAATGTGAAAATCATTTTTTACCCCCTTTTTTATCATCTTTCAACAATGTGTCAATGAATAGGGTGTTTTAGGTTTAGTTGAAAGCAATTTGTGCAAAATGTTGTAATCGGGAAAAAGCGTCCGCTTCAAAGAAATATACAAATATATTTAAAAGAACAGAATAGGTTCCTATCAGAATTCTGAATTAATGAGTCAAAGAACTTTTTTTAACACAAAGACTGGAAATGATTTTTATCAAATCGAGTTTATTAAGAGAAAATTCAAAGAAAGAATTCAGAAAAAAACTCCCGTTTAAGAATTAGTAGAAGATCCAACCCGGGTTACAGAACATATTTGAAAACCATTTTTATGTGCGCTCGTAATTATATAAAAACGTAGCACCTATACTTGGGGCATTCTCACAATCTTTTGACTTTTAAGTCTCTGAATAATAATTTTTTATTTAATGCACTTTTTTGTGTTTTTTTTTTATTTCATATACTGAAGAACATACCATTGCATGATTGCATAACAATATTAACGAGATAAATAAGTTTTGGACGATGTTGGGGGTCCAAATACCAGGAAAACTCATCTACCGTACCGTGTCCCTGATGCTGATTTTTAAGTTTGGAGCTGTTTGCATAAAATTGTATCAATAAAAGTAATTCGATGTAATTTTTTCCGAAACTGGGACAATTGTTCTATATAAATAGGTAGCAAAAAAAAATAACCTACACACATTTTTACGGTTGATATTATTTTTTGAACTCTGTCCCTGGGTTTTTCATCCTTACCGTCCCTCTTGCTAAACCTATACAGAAAATCCCTTCAGATGCAGCCACAGAATTTTTTTTCAAGTTTTTTCTCATGCAGAAGCTCAAGTTTTTTCTCATGCAGATTTTCTCATGCAGCATTTAAATATCAATTTCAAGATCGTGCCTTTATTGGTAGTCTTACCGTCTCCAAGGTTTATTCCTGCACTTTTCGAGGTAAATAAAAAAATAAAAAAATAATTTAATCCAATGTTAACAACTGTTTTCTAAAAATCAATGAACATAGTGGCTATCACTTAGTCTTAACATGATTTTTCTAAAAATAGGCGGTAATATTCCTTACATTTCCATCCTTACCGTCCCCTTTTTTCCTATACCATCCCCTTTTTTTACTCTACCGTCCCTTCTTTAACACCCCTTTAAGACAATGTTATACAAAAATTCTGTATTAAAAGTACTACATTTTTATTATTTCTTATTTGAATGTCCTGTGGGTATTATGCAAATTCATTATGAGTAAAAATTTAGAAGAAAATAAACAGTTATAGAGGTAAGACGGTAAGGAAAATTAAACTCGCAAATTTAACTTAAACCTCAGTTTTATTTAGAATCATTTAGAATCACCTTTATTTTGAATCATTAAGGCATTCGTCTATCAGATTAATATCTTATTTTAGCAAGTTTAATTTCACCAGATTTTTTCCCCCAAAAGTCGAAAGATTGTGAGAATGCCCCAGTTGTCGTCTGGTTCGTCCGTCTGTCCACATATAACAGCGCAAAAACTATCCAACCGAATGGTTTGAAATTTAATATGTGTAATAGTTTCAGAATTTTGTCATTTCAAATTTTATGATAATCGAATCTTAAAAAGGTATTAATAAAAGTTTTCGTTGTTCTATAAAATCCTATCGCGAGTAATTAATCCAATGAAATCCTATGAGAGGTAATGATTCTAAGTTGCAATGGCGTCATATATAATAAGAACTCGTACTATTTCCGTATTACTGAATATAAAATATACATTGGTAATAAATTTTGTATTCCTGCATTTTTGCATAGAGTGCAACATCTGTTGCGCCAAGATCTGAATATTTATGAAGCTTTTTATAGTACGAACGCATTTCATTTGCCACGTTTGAAGTACAATTTCCGACTTGTTTGTATATTGGAAACTCTATAAGATTTTTAAATTACAACAAAATGTATTTTTAATTGAAGAATATCCATAATTTATTATTTATTATATAATTTAAACTGTCTTACATGAACATACAACTTCAAATAGGTTCTGATGCTTTCAGCATTTATATTCTGCTTCTTTATACTTTCAATTCTGAACATCTTTCCATTAAGTTTTTAAAAACATATTGAAATTTTTTTCTTTATTTTTCATAGCTTTTATTTTCTTTCATCTGTAAATTTAAAAATGTAATATATTTTTCAATTGTACATGAAAAATCTTACTTTTAAGAGTAACCCATAACTACTTCTTGCTATTTAACTTCATGTGTTACGCGTGCGGAAATTTCTGTTACATAAAGATTTCTCATTTACAATTGTAAATATAAATTCTTTCTTAAATACATTAATTTTTTTTATTTTTTTTTTATATTTTATGTATATATGCATTAAAGTTACTTTCCTTTAACATGTTTTATTTTTCCATTTTTAAATTAAGTTCTTGTTATTTATCTCTCACCCAGTTTCTTAATTAAAATCAAATTTACCTTTTTCTTTGTAAATAAACAACGAATTTCCCCTTTCATTATTTACAATCCATTTAAACATCCCTAATTTAGATTTCTTAATTTTTCTAAAAATATATTTAAAAGCTGTGTATAATAATTGCTTCCACATATATTCTTATTCGATGATGCCCTGCCTATACAATGTAAAAGAAGTAAAATAAAAATATTAAAATAAAAAATGCCAATCATTTGATTTAGATCTTTTTTTCCAACTTTTACAAGAAAGCTTTCAAATTCTCTTTATTTCTTTTCAACGTTAATTTATCACTAATTTAATTAAGTTTTCCAGAAAAATAAGTTTCTCCCGTATCTTTCAACAGTTTTATAGAATGAATAGGTTATTTTTTGGTTAGTTGAAAGCAATTTGCGTAAAATGTTGTAATCTGGAGAAAGCGTAGATTTCAAAGAAATAGAAAAATATTTTTAAATGAACAGAAAAATAAACATTTTTCAGAAAAATAAGTTTCTCTCGCATCTTTCAACAGCTTTATAGAATGAATAGGTTTTTTTTAGTTTAGTTGAAAGCAATTTGCGTAAAATGTTGTAATCTGGAGAAAGCGTTCATTTCAAAGTAATAAAAAAAAATATTTTTAAATGAACAGAAAAATAAACATTTTTCAGAAAAATAAGTTTCTCTCGTATCTTTCAACAGTTTTATAGAATGAATCGGTTAATTTTTGTTTAGTTGAAAGCAATTTGCGTAAAATGTTGTAATCTGGAGAAAGCGTCCATTTCAAAGAAATATAAAAATATTTTTAAATGAACAGAAAAATAAACATTTTTCAGAAAAAAAAGTTTCTCTCGCATCTTTCAACAGCTTTATAGAATGAATAGGTTATTTTTCGTTTAGTTGAAAGCAATTTGCGTAAAATGGTGTAATCTGGAGAAAGCGTCCATTTCAAAGAAATAGAAAAATATTTTTAAATGAACAGAAAAATAAACATTTTTCAGAAAAATAAGTATCTCTCGCAAATTTCAACAGCTTTATAGAATGAATAGGTTATTTTTCTTTTAGTTGAAAGCAATTTGCGTAAAATGTTGTAATCTGGAGAAAGCGTCCATTTCAAAGAAATAGAAAAATATTTTTAAATGAACAGAAAAATAAACATTTTTCAGAAAAAAAAGTTTCTCTCGCATTTTTCAACAGCTTTATAGAATGAATAGGTTATTTTTCGTTTAGTTGAAAGCAATTTGCGTAAAATGGTGTAATCTGGAGAAAGCGTCTATTTCAAAGAAATAGAAAAATATTTTTAAATGTACAGAAAAATAAACATTTTTCAGAAAAATAAGTTTCTCTCGCATCTTTCAGCAGTTTTATAGAATAAATAGGTTATTTTTCGTTTAGTTGAGAGCAATTTGCGTAAAATGTTGTAATCTGGAGAAAGCATCCATTTCAAAGAAATGGAAAAATATTTTGAAATGAACAGAAAAACAAACATTTTTGTTACAGAATATTGAATTAATGAGTAAAAAGACTTTTTTTAATATGAAGACAGGAAATGATTTTCATCAAATTGGGTATATTAGAAAAATATTTTTAAATGAACAGAAAAATAAACATTTTTCAGAAAAATAAGTATCTCTCGCAAATTTCAACAGCTTTATAGAATGAATAGGTTATTTTTCTTTTAGTTGAAAGCAATTTGCGTAAAATGTTGTAATCTGGAGAAAGCGTCCATTTCAAAGAAATAGAAAAATATTTTTAAATGAACAGAAAAATAAACATTTTTCAGAAAAATAAGTTTCTCTCGCATCTTTCAACAGCTTTATAGATTGAATAGGTTATTTTTCTTTTAGTTGAAAGCAATTTGCGTAAAATGTTGTAATCTGGAGAAAGCGTCCATTTCAAAGAAATATAAAAGTATTTTTAAATGAACAGAAAAATAAACATTTTTCAGAAAAAAAAGTTTCTCTCGCATTTTTCAACAGCTTTATAGAATGAATAGGTTATTTTTCGTTTAGTTGAAAGCAATTTGCGTAAAATGGTGTAATCTGGAGAAAGCGTCTATTTCAAAGAAATAGAAAAATATTTTTAAATGTACAGAAAAATAAACATTTTTCAGAAAAATAAGTTTCTCTCGCATCTTTCAGCAGTTTTATAGAATAAATAGGTTATTTTTCGTTTAGTTGAGAGCAATTTGCGTAAAATGTTGTAATCTGGAGAAAGCATCCATTTCAAAGAAATGGAAAAATATTTTGAAATGAACAGAAAAACAAACATTTTTGTTACTGAATATTGAATTAATGAGTAAAAAGACTTTTTTTAATATGAAGACAGGAAATGATTTTCATCAAATTGGGTTTATTAAAAGAAAATTCAAACAAAGAATAAAGCCTTAATGCCTCAAAAACAAACTTCTCTTTAAGAATTAGAACAGGATCCAACCCGGCTTACGGAACAAATGTGAAAACCATTTTTATGTGCGTTCGTAATTATATAAAAACGTAGCACATATAGTCGTCGTCTAGTCCTCCCGTCTGTCCGCATATAACAGCGCAAAAACTATCCAACCGAATGGTTTGAAATTTAATATATGTGATAGTTTCAGAATTTATCAATTTCAAATTTTATGAAAATCGAATCAAGAAAAGGCATTAATAAAAGTTTTCCCCGTTTTATTATATCCTATGCGTAATTAATTCGATTATCTCACATAATAGGTAATGACTCTATGTTGCCATGGTGATGACTCCTATGTAAGATAGAGACATAAATGATATCCCATAAGAAGTACTGATTCTAAATTGCCATTACGTCATATTTAATAAGAAGTCATACTATTTCTGTATTACTGAATTTAATATATAAAATGCTAATAAGTTTTGTATTCGTGCATTTTTGCATAAGAGTGCAACTGCTATTGCACCAAGATGTGAATACTTATGAAGCTAGTTATAGTACGAACGCATTTCATTTGCCACGTTTGACGTACAATTTCCGACTTGTTTGTACATTGGAAACTCTAATAGATTCTTTAATAACAGCAAAATGTATTTTTATATGAAGAATATCAGTAATTTATTATTTATTATAATGTGAAATAATTTAAACTTTCTTACTTTCTTCTATCTTTACAAGAAGAAAGTATTGGATTCATTAAAATTTTCCAGGGCCGAAACTAGCCTTTTTTTTTGCCCGGGGCAAACATGAATTTTGGCGCCCTTTTTTTTTACTAAATATTTTACTAATTTTCTATCGGCCGACATATTTTAAAATTGAAAATATATAATCATAAAATATGTAATACTGAACTACTTAAATGGAATGTGACATTTGTTGCAATTATAGTTCGCTCACATAAAAGAATTCGCATGTATTACCGGCTATTTACAGTGTTTGCTTATACAGTAGAGTTCCGATTATCCGAGTCCCGCTTAACTAAGTTTCCGTTTTAACGGAGTTATTTTCTTCTGATGGACTGATGGCTTTCATTATTATGAAACAGCCATTATAAATGAAGTGTTATGTGAAGATGAAAATGCAGTCGTAAAAAGTTTGAAAGTTTGAAAAAAAATGGCCATAATTTTTTCCCCATTCTCACCAGAAAACCAGAGTTCAAATTTTTTACGGCTGATCTTTCGTCTTCACCTAACACTTCATTTATAATGGCTGTTTCATAATAATGAAAGCCATCAGTCGATCAGAAGAAAATGATCGGTTCCAAAGGTATAATCTTTCATTTGGCGCTCCTTGGCTCTGGCGCCCGGGGCACATGCCCCCTCTCCCCCCCCCCCTTAGTTTCGGCCCAGTCGAATTCCTTTTTTCAACGAATTTACACGATTTAGGGGTAAGAGAAGCCGAAAAATATGTCTTTACAAAATGTCTGTCTGTGAGTTTGTGAGTCTGTCTGTCTGTGTGTGACACAAATTTTGTGGGCACTTTATCTCAAGAACTAATGAACGTAATTTAATAAAAATTAATATTCAGTAAATCCCTGATATAAATTGGTGCTGATTAGTGTTTGGTGATAATTGCTCAAAAGGTGGTGCTGCTATACAGCATTTTTCACGGTTTCCACAACAGCTCAATCTGCAGAATTAATGCGCGGATTTTCATCAAACTTCAGATTCAGTTAGTCCTTGACAGGAATTGGCGTTTTATACATTTTGGTGTAAATCGCTCAACAGATGTCGCTGCTATGCTGCATTTTTTGCGATTTTCGCAATAGCTCTATCTCAAGAACTAATGCTTGGATTTTCAACAAACTTCAGATTCATGTATACCTTGATATGAATTACTGCTCTTTTATTTTGGTGCAAATCACTCAACAGGGTACGTTGCTATGCTGTATTTTTCAGAATTTTCCCTATAGCTCTATCTCAATAACTAATGCACGAATTTTCATCAAACTTCAGATTCAGGTATAACTTGATGTCAATTAGTTTATGTTTTGCTGCAAATAGCTAAATACTTGGTGCTGCTATGCTACATTTTTCACAATTTCCGCTATATCTCTGTCTCAAGAACTAATACACGAATTTTCATTAAACTTCAAATTCAGATATAATTTGATATGAACTGGTGCTAAATTGACGTAATTTCTTATATTATTTAATAATTTAATTGACGTGATTTTTATAGAAGAAAGTTTTGTGATGGCCACAACATACTAGTTTTTTTTGTCTTACATAAACATACAACTTTCAAATAGATGCTGATGGTTTCAGCATTTTTATTCTGCTTCTTTATACTTTCAAATTGGGTTTATTAAAAGAAAATTCAAACAAAGAATAAAGCCTTAATGTCTCAAAATCAAACTCCTGTTTAAGAATTAGTACAGGATACAACCCGTGTTACGGAACATAAGTGAAAAACATTGTTTTTTTTTTGTTTTTGTTTTTGTTTTTTTTTAAACAGTAGAATCTCATTACAATGAATGCCACTTTAACAAATTTTTCAGTTTAACGAATATTATGTAGATTGTTAAAAAAATCCTGTTATTCTATTTTATTACAAAAATGTTCACTTTAACGAATTTAATCGGTGCTTCCTAGAAAATCGGTATAATGATATTTTACGGTATAGTGCTAACTCTAATAGATTTCTTTAAGAACAACAAAACGTATTTTTATATGAAAAACATGCATAATATACGGGGTATTTCTAAATGAATAACGGGTTTTTAACGACGCTTCGTAGTGTTTATTACATAAAACTTAAAATTATAATTAATACATAAAATGGAAGAGCAACTCAAACAGTTTTACCTACAAGCTTACAAGTGTTCAATTTGAGCACCTTTCGTCACACAGCACACATCAAGTCGATAGCTCAGTTCTTCCCAAACGTTGTTTAGTGTTTGTGGGTCATTGTTGCAACAGCTGCAATGGTCAGCTGGTAGTGAAGGCACATGCACGAGATCCTTTATGAAACCCAACAGGTAGAAATCACATGGCGTCAGATCGGGTGAGCGTCTGTTCTTTGCTAATCAACGTTTGGGAAGAACTGAGCTATCGAGTGGATGTGCCGTATGACGAAAGGTGCTCACATTGAACACTTGTAAGCTTGTAGGTGAAACTGTTTGACTTGCTCTTTCATTTTATGTATTAATTATAATTTTAAGTTTTATGTAATAAATACTACCTAGCGTTAAAACCCCGATATTCGTTTAGAAATTCCCCGTATTATTCATTATAATGTGTTATAACTTAATTGTTTTTATCTCTTACATCAGCATGCAACTTTCAGATAAGTTCTGAAGTTTTCATCATTTTTATTCAGCTTGCTTATAATTTAAGTTCTCAACGTCTTTCCATGAAGTTCCTTAAAATGTATTAATTTGTTTTTCTTAAATTATTTTATATAGCTTTGAATTTCTTTCATCCGAAAATTTCAAAATGTAATATATTTTTTAATTGTACACGAAAAATCTTACTTTTATGTATTTAACTTCATGTGTTACTCGTGCAGATGTTTCTTTTACATAAAGATTTCTCATTTTAAATTCTAAATGTAAATTCCCTTTTATACAAATTAATTTAGATAATTTTTTTTATATTTTACATATATATGCATTAAATTTCCCATCCTGTAACATCTTTTATCTCTTCTTTTTCAAATGAAATTCTTTTTTTTAATCTCTCATCTAGTTTTTAAAACAAAATCAACCTGCATGTCTTCTTTCTAAATAACCAACGAATTTCCGCTTTCATTATTTACAATTCATTTAAACATCCTTAATTAAATTTTCTTATTTTTTCTAATAATAAATTTAAAATCTTTGTTGCATAATAGCTTCAAAATATATTATCTGTTATTCGATGATGTTCTGCCTGTGTAACGTAAAAGAAGTTAGACAAAAATATTAAGAAATAAAAACGCTAAATAATTGATCTAGATCTTTTCTTCCTAACCTTTACTTGAAATCTTTTAAATTCTCTTTATTTATTTTCAACGTTAAGTAATCACTAATTTATTTAAGTTTTTCTGAAAAATAAATTTATCTCGCATCTTTCACCTATGTTAGAATGAATAGGGTGTTTTTGGATTAGTTGAAAGCAATTTGCGTAAAATGATGTAAGCGGGAAAAAGCATCTATTTCAAAGAAGTAGAAAAATATATTTAAAAGAATCTAACATGTTTGTAACAGAATACTGAATTAATGAGTCAAAAAACCTTTTTTAATATGAAGAAGGATTTTCAACAAATTGGGTTTATTAAAAGAAAATTCAAACAAAGAATTAAGCCTTATAATCTCAGAAACAAACTCCTGTTTGAGAATTAGTAGAGGATCCTACCAGGGTTACGTTATATAGTTGAAAACTATGTTTTAGATGGATTCGTAATCAAACAAATATATAATAGCACCTATAGTCTTCGTCTGGATCGTCCATCTATCTGTCTGTCTGTCTATCCTCATATAACGGCTCAAAAACTATACAACCGAATGGTTTGAAACTTAATACAGTAGAACCTCTTTTATCCGAAACTCTCGGTTAACCGAAATCTATTTTTAAAGCCCCCTTTTTTTTTAAGTGTCACATTCATTGTGTGCAAGCGGTCCTTTCCGAACTACGAGTACATATAAATATTTTCGATCCCCTTTCTTAGAGTTCCTTTGAATTTAACTTGAGCTCCTGTAAGCTGCGAAGTGAAACAAAGAAAATGAACAAATTAGCAATTCTGAAGCTTCTGAATGTTTTGCAAAAGGTTTGGCGTGGCTGGAGCAGCAGAAAGACTGCGTTACAGGTGAACTAATAATATTAAAAAACTCAGTGATAGAGCTTCAAACCAAAGGCAATCGAAACTGCGACAAACAAAAAATTTTTTCAAACCCTTGTGATACATGTAAAAGATACTTAATTTCAAAATTAAAATTTAGGTAATTTATTATTGTTTATATTTTGCTATAGATTTATTTTTTATTAAGCACTTGTTACTATATTAATACCTTAACGGTCGCTTAATATTTGGAAAAACCATAAAAAAAAAGTATTTATTTTTTTATTACAGAAATTGTATAATTATAAGGTTTCTATATAAAATATGCAATTAGTTTTTTTTTTTTTTTAAGTCGAAAAAAAAAAAAAGATGTTATAGAACAAATTCACATTTGTGGAAAAGCCATCATGCGAGAATGGTGTGTTTTAATTTTTGTTTTACACCATGCAGATTAATGCGAATAAGACCTTTATTTTTCACATATTAGATCTTTATTTATCATCATCAAACAAATTTTGACAAATAATATTTGAAATAATATAATATACATCAAATTTTAGTTATTAATAATTTTTTTGAGTGTGATATATTTTGAAACATGCAATACAAAGTCCAACATCGCAATCAGCGCCAAAAACCAAACCGAAACGCTGATATTCAAAGACTTCACACGGAAAAACCAGTTAAATTTTTCTGGTTTCAGAAGTTTTTCCCAGCAATACATCTCCAGCCCGGAAATATGACGGACACGAGAAATAACGAACGACACCTCAGCCCGTGATATTGAAGGGAGCGAGAAGTAAGGGGTTAAGAAATATTACGTATGTTTCGCCTTAATCTTAAAATTGAAACATTCTCGATTATCTGAAAATTTTTATTTTCCGAAAAATGGTCGGTCCTAATTACTTCGGGTTAACCGAGGTTCTACTGTATATATAATCGTTGCAGAATTTTGTCGAGTAAAATTTTATGAAATTCAAATCAAAACTTAAAAAGATAATAATAAAAGTTTTCATCAGTCTATTAAGTCCTGTGATGCATAATTAATTCAATGATGTACCATGATAGTAAATGATTCTACGTTGCCATGGTGATTACGTCCTATTAAAAATAGACTCCTATTATTTACATATTACTGAATTTAACATGAATATAATCGTAGTAAATTTTTCATTCATCTATTTTTGCATAAGAGTGCATCAGCTATTTCACCGAGATCTGAATATTTATAAAAGTAGTTATAATACGAACCTATCTCATTTGGCACGTTTGACGTACAATTACCGGCTTGTTTATATAGAAAAAACACCAATATATTTTTTAACAACAACAACATGTTTTTAAATTGCGAAAAATATCCGTAACTTATTATTTATTTATAATGCAGTATAATATATATATATATATATTTGTCTTTTATATCAACGTGCAATACTTCCAATTCTCAGCGTCTTTCCATTAAGTTCTTTAAAATGTATTAAAATTTTTTTGTTAAATTATTTATAGGTTTTATTTTTAGCTATTTATAGCTTATTATCATAGCGTTTATTTTCTTTCACCTGAAATTTCAAAATGTAATATATTTCTTAATCCTACATGGAAACACTTACTTTTAAGCCTATCATAAAAACTACTTCTATGTATTTAATTTAATGTATTACGCATTCGGAAGTTTCTGTTACATAAATATTTCTCATTTTAAATAGTAGATATAAATTCTTTTTTTAAATATATTAATTTTGATAATTGTTTTATATTTTACTTACATATGCATTAAAGTTGCTTAAATCGTCTTTTTATCGTCCTTTAGCATCTTTTATTTTTTCATTTTAAACTTAAGTTCTTGTAATTTATCTCCCATCCAGTTTCTTAGTTAAAATCAAATTTACCGTCTACTTTATAAATAAACAACGAATTTCCTCTTTTATTATTTACAATTCGTTTAAACATGCTTAATATAGATTTCTTCGTTTTTTTATTTTTTTTTTAACAAATTTAAAAGTTACGTAGTATAATAGCTTCAAAATATATTCTCTGTTATTCAATGATATCCGGCTTAAATAATGTAAAAGAAGTTGTTATACACTTCATACGTGCATATCAATTTCATTCTATTCGAATGGCTGTCACATCATTAAAATGCACTTGAAATATTTTTTTCCAATTAATCGTAATGTGACGGAAAAATTTGACTGTCCCTGTTATTAAACTATCCACCGAAATCGGTATAAAACCGATTTTCAAAAAATGTGACATGACTCGACAAAATTTTGCAACAATTTTATATTTAACATTTAAAATCATTCCATTGTGTAGTTTCTGCTCTGTTGCATGCGAACGGACGGATAGACGGACCGAACGACGACTATAGGTGCTACGTATTTATATAATTACGAACGCACTTAAAACAACGTTATTAATAGGAAGACTTTACTTTTATCTAATTGAGTTTGTTAAAAGAATATTCAAAGCAAGAATAAAGCCTTAATACCTCAAAAACAAACTCGTGTTTAAGAAAAAGTAGAGGATCCAACCCGTGTTACGTAACATCGTTGAAAACCATTAGGTGCCTTCTTAATTACATAAATACGTAGCCCCTGTACTCGTCTACTGGACCGTCCGTCTGTCCGCATATAACAGCGCAAAAACTGTCCAACCGAATGGTTTGAAATTTAATTTGTAGAATCGTTTGACAATTATGTCGAGGCATTTCAAATTTTAAGAAAATCGATTTAAAACTTTAAAAGATATCAATAAAAGATTTCTTCTTTCTATTAAATCCTATGCGTAATTAATTCGATTATATCACGTGATAAGTAAGGATTCTATGTTGCCATGGTGATGACTCCTATTTAAGATGGAGTCATATTATTTCCGTATTTCTGAATTTGATATATAGAATCGTAATAAATTTTGTATTCATGCACTCTTGCATAAGAGTGCAACAGTTATTGAACCAAGATCTGAATATTTATATAACTAGTTATAGTACAAACGCGCCTCATTAACCGCGTTTTACGTGCAATTTCCGCCTTTTTTTTACCTTGTTTATATTTTCAATGCTCAACACTTTTCCATTATGTTCTTGAAAATGTATTAAAAGTTGTTCCCATATTATTTTAAATAGCTTTGGATTTATTTCATCTGAAATTTTAAAATGTAATATATTTTTCAATTGTACATGAAAAATGTTACTTTTAAAACTAACCAAAAACTACCTTTGTTTCTTACCTTGTTTATATTTTCAATGATCGACACCTTTCCATTATGTTCTTGAAAATGTATTCAAAGTTGGTCCCACATTATTTTAAATAGCTTTGGATTTATTTCATCTGAAATTTTAAAATGTAATATATTTTTTACTTGTACATGAAAAATGTTACTTTTAAAACTAACCAAAAGCTACCTTTGTTTTTTACCTTGTTTATATTTTCAATGATCAACACCTTTCCATTATGTTCTTGAAAATGTATTAAAAGTTGTTCCCACATTATTTTAAATAGCTTTAATTTCTTTCATCTGAAATTTTAAAATGTAATATATTTTTTAATTGTACATGAAAAATGTTACTTTTAAAACTAACCAAAAGCTACCTTTGTTTTTTACCTTGTTTATATTTTCAATTCTCAAAACCTTTCCATTATGTTCTTGAAAATGTATTAAAAGTTGTTCCCACATTATTTTAAATAGCTTTAATTTCTTTCATCTGAAATTTTAAAATGTAATATATTTTTTAATTGTACATGAAAAATGTTACTTTTAAAACTAACCAAAAGCTACCTTTGTTTTTTACCTTGTTTATATTTTCAATTCTCAAAACCTTTCCATTATGTTCTTGAAAATGTATTAAAAGTTGTTCCCACATTATTTTAAATAGCTTTAATTTCTTTCATCTGAAATTTTAAAATGTAATATATTTTTTAATTGTACATGAAAAATGTTACTCTTAAAACTAACCAAAAGCTGCCTTTGTTTTTTACCTTGTTTATATTTTCAATGATCAACACCTTTCCATTATGTTCTTGAAAATGTATTAAAAGTTGTTCCCACATTATTTTAAATAGCTTTAATTTCTTTCATCTGAAATTTTAAAATGTAATATATTTTTTAATTGTACATGAAAAATGTTACTTTTAAAACTAACCAAAAGCTACCTTTGTTTTTTACCTTGTTTATATTTTCAATTCTCAAAACCTTTCCATTATGTTCTTGAAAATGTATTAAAAGTTGTTCCCACATTATTTTAAATAGCTTTAATTTCTTTCATCTGAAATTTTAAAATGTAATATATTTTTTAATTGTACATGAAAAATGTTACTCTTAAAACTAACCAAAAGCTGCCTTTGTTTTTTACCTTGTTTATATTTTCAATGATCGACACCTTTCCATTATGTTCTTGAAAATGTATTAAAAGTTGTTCCCACATTATTTTAAATAGCTTTAATTTCTTTCATCTGAAATTTTAAAATGTAATATATTTTTTAATTGTACATGAAAAATGTTACTTTTAAAACTAACCAAAAGCTACCTTTGTTTTTTACCTTGTTTATATTTTCAATGATCAACACCTTTCCATTATGTTCTTGAAAATGTATTAAAAGTTGTTCCCACATTATTTTAAATAGCTTTAATTTCTTTCATCTGAAATTTTAAAATGTAATATATTTTTTAATTGTACATGAAAAATGTTACTTTTAAAACTAACCAAAAGCTACCTTTGTTTTTTACCTTGTTTATATTTTCAATTCTCAAAACCTTTCCATTATGTTCTTGAAAATGTATTAAAAGTTGTTCCCACATTATTTTAAATAGCTTTAATTTCTTTCATCTGAAATTTTAAAATGTAATATATTTTTTAATTGTACATGAAAAATGTTACTTTTAAAACTAACCAAAAGCTACCTTTGTTTTTTACCTTGTTTATATTTTCAATTCTCAAAACCTTTCCATTATGTTCTTGAAAATGTATTAAAAGTTGTTCCCACATTATTTTAAATAGCTTTAATTTCTTTCATCTGAAATTTTAAAATGTAATATATTTTTTAATTGTACATGAAAAATGTTACTCTTAAAACTAACCAAAAGCTGCCTTTGTTTTTTATCTTCACTAGTTACGTGTACGAAGATTCTGTTATATAAAAATTTCTGGTTTTAAATTGTAAATATAAATTCCATTTTAACCCTTTACCTACTGACGGTACTTATTAGTACCATTAAAATAATTTATGATATAATTCATTTAATACATCCATTAGTAGTAATACAGTTTAGAAGGAGTTATAGATCCGTTATTTTATCTTGTTCCAAAAGCATTATTGGTTACACAAAACAAAAATATTTTTAAAGGGATGATTTCTTTTCCCTTTGCATCTTTTCAGCTTTCTTGACATTGGTAGACGGCAGTGGGGGGGGGGGGGGGGTACTTTTCAATTTGGAAAAATTTCTGTATTTTTATTGTAAGAATTTATGTGTATATTTATATGTAAGAATGTATATTTGTACATTTCCTAATTCTACATAATAACAAGAAAATATTTAAAATAAAAGATTAGAGTGGGGTTATAAATATTGCGCAATATCCCTAAAAATTCAAATTTAATTAATCCTTCTAAAATTTATTAAATTATTATGTAAATCTTCTAATGTAGTTTCAAAAATTCACGAAAAATGCTTTAGAATATAAAATTTTCATGAATTCATAATTCAGTACATAAAGGTTTAAGTACATTAATTCATATAATTGCTTTATAGTTTACATATATATGTATTAAATGTCTTATCCGATAACATCTTTTACCTTTTTATTTCAAAAGAAATTCTTGTTATTTATCTCATCCAGCTCCTTAATTAAAATCAAATTTACCGTCTTCTTCGTAAATAAACAACGAATTTCCGCTTTCATTATTTACAATTTATTTAAACATCCTTAATTTACTTTTTTTATTTTTTTCTAGTAATATATTTAAAAGCTGCGTTGCATAATAGCTTTATAATATTCTAAGTTACTCCATGATTTTCTGCCTAAATAATATAAAAAAATTTAAGGAAACATATTAAGAAGTAAAAATGCCAATTATTTGATTTAGATCATTTCTTTCTAACCTTAACTTGAAAGCTTTTAAATTCTCTTTATTTCTTTCAACGTTAATTAATCACAAATTTAATTAAGTTTTCCAGAAAGATAAGTTTCTCTCGCATCTTTCGCCAATGCTAGAATGATGCGCCAATGCTAGGCTGTTTTTAGTTTAGTTTAAAGCAATTTGCGTAAAATGTTGTAATCGGAAAAAAACGCCCATTTCAAAGAAAAATATTTTTAAATAAACATTTTTTATTAGAGAATACTGACTTAATGTGTCCAAAAACTTTTTTGTTAATATGAAGACAGGAAATGGCTTTCATCAAATTGGGTATATTAGTAAACGAAAATTCCATAAAAGAAAAATTCTTAATATTTCAGAAACTAACTATTGTTTAAATAATTCTAGAGGATCTAACTGGGTTACAGAATATATGTGAAAACCACTTTTTACCGCTGAAAATCATTGAAAAATCTAATTGATTTTTTTGAATTTATTATATTTGTTATATGCTCTATCAACACTAAAAAGCATTTTTATATGAAAAAAAAAGAAAAATAATGCCTTCACTGTGAAAAATCTGTAATTTTGTCAGAAAAAAAGTTGTATTTTTTATAGCAAGAAACTGTTTTAAAGAAAAACAGTCTTTTTCTGTAAAAAAAAAGTGGATTTTCTAATTTTTACAGAAAAAAATCTATATTTTTTTACAGAAAAAAACTGTTTTAATGAAGAATTACATTTATTTTCTGTAAATTAAACGGTATTCCTCTGGCGCTAAAATTGACAGTTTTATTCTGACAATCTGAGCGATATTTTTATAGTGTTCAAATAAAGTTAACTTTATTTGAATCGTTTTATCTCAAAATTTTGAGATAAAATGATGTTTGAAAATCACTTAAAATCATACTAAGATAATACTTGCTAAAAGTGATATAAAATTATACTTAAAAGGCATATAAATACTTTTATTCAGATCGACATATGTTTTCGTCTCTCAAACATGGACTTTCTCAAGATATTTGTTGATACAAATATTTTCGCGAATTTTTTTTTTTTTTTAAGAAATTGGTAAATAATATATAATGAAAAACAAGGCAATTATAAAATAATTAAAAAAATGGATATTTGTGAACATAAATCAATTTATAAACAATTCTTTCTTATTCTGCAGAGCATCTCTTTCCAAATTTTAGTAAGTCAATGTAGGCTGAATCATTGCAAATACACTGTAAAAAAAATGGTAACGTTCCATGTAAAATCCAGGAACGTTTCGCCTTTTCTCAAGTTTTCAGAATAATTTAGCTCTCTCCTGTGAAATTCTGGTTTTCTTATCTGAAACGTTCCTGAACAAAAATTGGAAACAGCAAAACGCTGCGGCCGTCATTTATTATTTTTTTGCTATAATCCGTTGCTCGCACACGAGTGTCGAAAACGAATTCCTTAAATGAATGTAAAAAAATCAATACGGAATGCAAATAAATCAATAGACGACATAATCCTTTACGTCTCTATTGTCAAGACAATTCAGATGAAAATACAATACCTCTGTGACATAGCTAAGAAATTATCTCTCGTACTTGTCTGAGGAATGTTTAAAGAGCAGACCGTGTAAAAAAAAAAAAACACCTATTATTTGGATCTCCATTAACCAGGGGACCATCAAACATGATTCTCACCGATTTTGATTAATTTAAAGTATGTTTTAGAGTTCTTATCTCTAATTATTCTTGTGAAAGGATTATTTCTTCAAATGGGCCTTAGATTTTCAGAAATTAGATGCCGAGGTTTAGCATACGTTTCAAATACCCATTAGTTTGCAGCTCTCAATGTGTCTTTCGTGGCGTGGACGCAGAGGGCTCGCACGCCACCCGTACGGCCCGAGTTCGATGCTACCTCTTCACTTTTTTTTTATTTTTTTAATTAACTTTATATTTTAACTTATTTTATTTTCGGAAAAAATATACCATTACGTTTAGGTTTTTTTTTCATGAAAATTTATATGTATTTAGTCTAACTTGTAAACTAACATAATTACTGACGAAAATCCAAAATATTTTATGTCTAGATTTTTTTTCTAATTATTATTTACATTTATATATTTTTATATTTTAAGCAAAGTTCAGAAACAATATAGCATATATATATTTACTTTATTGAATTTTAACTGAAAATTTATTTTTTCGTGTAAATTATAAATAATAATTTTGATGTCAATTTCAAAATATTTTTTCATTCTAACAAATAATGATAATAAAGCGAAAATTATCATCTGGAAATGTAAAAATCGTCTGCGGATCCCGCATGCTGTGAAATGTCAGTAATGTTTTGCTGTCAACAGAAATATTCCTGGTATGTCGCAGGAAACTTACTGGCATTTCTGTAGAAAGTTTTTAACATATACAGTAAAGTTCCAGTCATTTTCAAGAAATGTGTCTTGGAAATAATGGGCAACTCAGCTGCCCATTTTTTCCCAGGAACGTTGCGGAATTTTTTTTACAGCGTAGTCTCACAGCATAAAAAGATCTCTATTGATTCCCGGATAATGGATGGCAAATAAAATCCATTAAAATTTTATTTGCCATCCGTTATCCGGTAATCAATACAGATCTTTTTATGCAGTGAGAATATTTGCAATGATTCATATGCATCTCTATTGGTTCCCATATTTTGGTTGGCAAATAACATTCATCAACATTTGAATTCTCATCCATTATCCGGGAATCAATAGAGATCTTTTTACGCTGTGAGAATATTTGCAATGATTCATAAAGATCTCTATTGATTCCCGGATTATGTTTGGCAAATAACATGGATCAATATTTTCATTTGCCATCCATTATCCGGGAATCAATAGAGATCTTTTAATGCTCTGAGAATATTTGCAATGATTCATAAAGATCTCTATTAATTCTCGGATTATTATGGCAAATAACATCATCAAGGTTTCATTTGCCATCCATTATCAGGGAATCAATAGAGATCTTTTTACTCAGTGAGAATATTTGCAATGACTCAGTCTTCAGTTACCTAAAATTTGGAAAGAGATGCTCTGCAGAATAAGAAACAATAGTATATACATTAATTCACGAAATGAAGCAAAAACATAAGGGGTTGTGTGAAAACGTTTTCGCTAGAAAAGAGATGGCCGTTTTGTGTTGACAAGGTAGTGAAATTTTTAACACCAGGTCCTATTAAAAAAAAAACTCCAATTCGGGTAAACGAAGACTTTGTTTATTTCATGATGAAAGTCCAAGGGAGAGGTACAGGGGGAAGCAATAAGGAGCCTCTTTTAATACGTCATCACGAGGCTAGAGACAGAGCAGGAATCTGTCTGAATATACAGTTACAACTTTCTTGCTTGGCGGACTACAATATCGCCAATCTAAAAGTATTTTTGCGCCATGCACAAGAGGCTAAGGGAAACATTGGCTGGTATGTTCGCCAAAAACATACAGTAGGCTTCTACCATATTAATTGTGTAGGGGGGGGGGCAGATTGTGGGCTGCAAACATTCTTGACTCATGATAGGCGCAGACTAATCTGTACATTGATACAGCTGCGGTTAAAAAAATAAAAATTGTTATCTGGATAGGGCATAGTAACAGACCGAATTCGTTAGGCGAAAATGCATGAGAATGTATTTTTCTAGAGCAGATGTTAGATCAAAGATAAACCGCTTTACCACAAAAATGCAGAATTGCCATACATCTGAACAAAAGGGTGTGAAGCGAAGATAATTATAATGAATAGATTGCATGTAAAGTGATTTTAAATGATGAGTTATATTCATGCCCAAATAAGGAAATGACCGAAGTTAAAATGCTTTTGAAACTAACAGTCAGCCGTAACGAATTTTCTACAAGGTTAAATCGTATGTGTGAAAAAATCATAAAGTAAAAATTGAAGACTGAATCACTGATTTTATTTTATTAAAGAGATGAGTAACTAGAATAATTTAATTTAAATGTGCAGGGCCATTAATACAATCGCTTTAGTTTTTAAATGTTGAATTTAATTTAGGGGCTGCACTGTTTGACTATAGTGCACTAAAATAAATAAGTTATTAAACAGAATTTTAATTGAAATTGGTGGGGGGGGGGGATGGAATGCAAACATATATAACGAGATAGTCGTTATATATATCACCTGGGACACCGCAAAAAAAACTTTTTGTTGACCCGTGTGCATGGGCAAAACATCAAGACAAATAGTTACACATATAAATATATTTTCAAAACAGAAAAGTTTTTTTTTTAAACTAGTTGCTGTCATGAACACAAAAAAAAATCTCTTTCATCAATAGTTCAACAGTCCTAAGAGATTTTATGAATTAATATTTTCTAAATTAAGTTTATGGATCTCCACCTTCAGTAAAATTTTCTTCAAAATTGCATACCATGGTATATTTTTTTAACTGAGTCGACTCTGACAGCAAATATTTAAGCAGCATATAACTAAACCATTGACTGCTCTTCATCAAAATATTGATCCTGACTAGGATCATTTTATGGAAAATACAAGTACTAACAATAAAAAATATATATATAAACACAAATGCAACACTAGAAGTAAAGAGTAAATAATAATAAGTGAAATGTGTAATTGTAAAC
This sequence comes from Maratus speciosus, assembly GCA_963932465.1. Taxonomy (NCBI): domain Eukaryota; kingdom Metazoa; phylum Arthropoda; class Arachnida; order Araneae; family Salticidae; genus Maratus; species Maratus speciosus. Next base: position 335,130,923 of record OZ010797.1, on the reverse strand, counting down.
TAATAAGCAATTGCAATATGATTTAAAAGAAATTGGCCATGATTAAAAAAATGTAATGTTTATGCATGCAGCATAGGATGACAAAAAAAAAGAGGTGCCTGAAGCACTCCCATGAAAAAGGTGCCACCCTGAATCTTGTGTAGACCACAAGTATTATGGCGTCGGCTTAGGGCTTCAGCCTTATATGAGGAGGGAGTTTTGAGACTCATACAGCGCCCGCTTATATGAGTCCCTGCTCCTCCGAAGACGCTAGCGGTCCTCTAAAGGAGCACACGTCGGTTTACAAGCAAAAATTGATTTTTTTCGTGAATTGGAACACCAATTCCAAGGGGTTGTCTCTCAACACAATGAAGTTTTGGACCCTAAGGGCAATAATTTTGAACGGGAACAAAACATTCGAAAGGGAGAATTAAAAATAAAAAAAATAGATATATGTCACATATGTATCAAATCAAAAAGGGGTAGACAATCCTACAGTGAAGAGAGACATAAAAAATGAAAAAGTCATAATCAGGTTAAATAATGCACAAGTCATATAATTAGAAGGTAACTAACTGGTTGCCAAGAAAATGTTATCAAATTACATGTGAAAAAAATTTTTTTTTAAATAACTGCAATTATTAAATGTGTTAGTTATCACTGTTACGTGAAATGTAATCGTAAAAGAATGAAATGTAAAATAAATGTTAAACTGTAAATAATAGTTAAGTGTATGTAAATAACATAAAAGTGTAAAGTAAAATGAAAAGAGCGTAAAGTGATTCAAAATATTGTTCACAAGAGATCTTCGAAGCATACAGTCATGGGCCAGCCATAATGTTGTCAAAGATCTGTTGTAAGCAACATACATACAACCTAGGCCTCTGGTTGTACACTTAGCTTCACAATACATGTCATAAGAAAAAATGTAAACAAAAGTATATTATTTTCTGTTTCTTAAATTATATGTATGTGGTTGATAAACATTAGGGAAGTTGTGATTGTTTAAGTGACTTGTAGCATCGAATAAATGTCCATATCGAGGTGGTGCAAGAAGTAACCTATCAATGTGTACACGAAATGCTGTATTATCAGCAGCATACAACCTCTTGATCGAGAATGACACAGGTGAATGTTTGAAAGTTACAATATATGGTCCAGTGTATTTAGGTTTGAATTTATCAACAGATTTTAAGTAGACAATATCTTTGAGACAAATGGTTCTTAGTTTAGCTTTTTGACCGTAATGTTTATATCTTTTATCCTGTGCAGTTTTAATGTTAATGTAAGCCTTGTCATATATTTTGTGTAAATCTTAAAGTAGTTTATGTATTTCAGTATGTTTATCTAGAAAAGGTTGATTGCTATTCTGATCAAAAGTGTCAAAAATTAATGAAAGTTCACGTCCAAAGTGCAGAAGATTAGGAGTGAATAATGTAGTTGAAAGTTTTGAACCATTATAGAGTGACTTGTGTATAAATATTGCATTTTCAAATGAGTGACCATCTTGCAAAAGTATATTAACACAGTATTTGATTGATTTATTGATTCTTTCCGAAAGAGCATTGCTTTGTGGCCTCGAAACAGAGCTGTGAAGTACCTTAATACCTAGAGTATCATTAAAAATGTTGTATATTTGAGATGTATATTGGGGTCCTAAGTCTGATAAGACAACAGAAGGTCTCCCAAATGTGGTTATATAAGAGAATAAACATTTAACGACTTTAGCTGCAGATGTATCATTAAGTGGAAAGAGTTCAACATGTCTTGAAAAGTGATCTGTAATAGTTAAAATATGTTTACCATTAGGAAAGGGTCCAACGAGATCTGTACTAATAGTATGGCCAGGATATCTGGGCGTGTAGGTGGGTTTTAAGGGTGCAGGAGGGGTTTGGTGATGTTTACATTGAAGACATTTGACACACGAAGCTACAAAGTTTAAGGTGTCAACATACATGCCTTTCCAAAAGTATCTTGATGATAGGAACTCATAGGTTTTATTAAAACCAAAGTGAGATAAATGAGAGATTGTTAAAACTTTGCTTTTAAGAGAGTTAGGAACAACAATGTGATATGAAAAAGTGTTGTTAAGATTGTTTTCTTTTTTTAATATTAAAACTTTCGAATCAGGGTGTATGAAGTAATTAGGATATTTTTGAGACGGTCCTTTCTTTAGAATATCCTTGTAAACAGTGGACAAGGTGGTGTCATTTTTTTGTTCAGTGCAGAAAGTTTCATTTGAAATTTCCAATAAAGGATCTGGATTTGTTTGTTTACCAGATACAAGATAGTTTACATATTTCTTAGTGGCACTTGAACACGAATTATTACTGTCTGGTGTATCATAGTCAACAATATCTAATGGTTGAGGGTCATGGATAAGTTCAGGGTTAGTATCCAGAGTTTGTTGATTGTTTTCAAAAGTACAGCGAGATAAATAGTCAGCAAGAACATTTTTCTTACCAGGGATATGTTTAAAAGTGTATGGGTACTCTGAAAGCTCCATGAGCCAACGAGAGATAATATCAGCTGGATTAGCAGTCTTGTTATATTTTTCTAAGGGTTTACTGTCAGAAAGAATTACAAATTGTCTGTTATATAAATAATATTTGAAAGCGGTAACAGATTTATAAATTGCCATGAGTTCTAATTTAAGTGCAGGGTATTTTTTTCTGATGGCTTAAGAGATTTAGAAAAATATGCTATTGGTAAAAGTTGTTGATCATGCTCTTGTAATAAAACACCAGAAATAGCAACATTTGACGCATCTGTATTTAAATAAAATGTCTTGTTCCAATCAAGTAGTCTAACCATGGGAGAATTAAAGAAAATTTTCTGTATTGTGTCCATGATTTCTTGATGTTTAACTGTCCATTTAAATTTAACTTTTGGAGTAGTTAGGTTTATCAGTGGCTGTACTAACTCAGAAAAGGATGGAATTAGACTCTTATAAAATGTAATAACACCAATGAGTCTTTTTAGTTGACGTTTAGTTGTAGGTGTGGGAAAAGATGTTATTTTTATGATATTTGACTGAATTGGGGAAACAGACTGATTTTCTACATGAAATCCTAAATAATCAATACTAGATTTATGAAAAGTACACATGCTAGGAGACAGGGTCAAGTTATATTTGGTTAAGATAGAGAGAATTTTTTTTAATTTATTACACATTTCATCAAAAGAGTTTGCACCTACAATGAAATCATCCTGATATGTATGTACACCTTCTAATTGTAATTCATCAAGCAAAGAGTCCATCAAAGCTTGGAAAATAGAAGCGCTGTTTTTTAATCCGAACACTAATCTCTTGTATCTAAAAGAACCAAACATAGTAGTAAATGTCAACTGATTTTGGAATTTTGCTGGCAAATCAATTTTATGATATGCCTGATGAAAGTCAAGAGAAGAAATATATCGATACTGAGAAAGATTTGAAATGATGGTTTGAATTTTAGGTAGAGGGTAAGATGAGCCTTGAATTAGAGTATTGACCATTCGAAGATCTAACGCGAAACGGAATTTTTGTTTACCAGTTCCGTCTGGTTTCTTTTTGACTAAAAGCATGGGGCAAGCCCATTCTGAACAGTGGCGTTCAATAATTTTGGCATCAAGCAGATCTTTAATTTGTTCTAAAGTACCTTTTTGCAAAGATTGAGGAAGGGGGAATGGAAGAGTTTTTATAGGGTAGTCATTAATAAATTTCAAATCAGGTACAATCTTATCAGTATGTCCAAGTGTATTTAATGATTTTGAAAAGGCAGGATAATAATTAAGTAATAATCTAGTCATTGTATTTGCTTCATTAGAACTTAAATTGTAAGATCGAAATCGGTAGCTGACAAATCCTCTTTCCTCTTTTTTAATGTTTCATTAGATGCCTGGATAAAATTTAGGAAGTGTTGTTCTGAGTTATGATGCTTGTCCAAATTATCAGAGGGGTACTCCAGAATTTCCTCAACTTCAGATAAATGTCCAATTTTTGTGTGTTTAGGGAGATGGATGGTAGTGTCAGAATTATTTTTAAGTGAAATAGAAATGATTTAATTGTACAGGCTTCTTTTTGCGTTTAAACTTCTTATCCATTTGAATAATGGCATCATGACCTATTACTTCTTTTTTATCTGCCAAATATTCAAATAGATAGTTTATGTCATGTTTGATATTATTGTTTGTGTAAACTGAGCACCATGTTTGCTCTTGGGGTTCTAGAATGATTTTACGGGTCAAGAAAACTTTTTGATTTGTCACCACATCACATAAGGTGTTACATTGATTACTTTCACTGACTTTTGACTTAGTGTGTGATGTTTCTAGTGGAATATTCAAGCTGTTGTTAATGTGAATGCATTTATTGAAAGTATCAATGATAATGTTAAATTTACTAATGAAATCAAAACCAAGAATGCCTTCAAAACTGGAGGATTCAGGAATATCCACTATATAAAAGTGGTGCGAGAAGGATTTTTTTTCTAACTTAATGGATGCTCTAATACATGAAGAAAAAGAAACATCCGAATTGACGGTTTTAATATTTATGGCTGTTGATAGTCTCTTGTATTTTAATACAGGTTTAAGTTCATTAAATAAATTTTGTGAAAGTAACAAAATGCTACTTCCAGAGTCAGCCAATAGGGTGATTTTATGGTTTACAATAGTGGCCTTTACAAGAGGGAGTGATGGAGAATGCGTATTAACACTACAAATGATGTAAACATTGTTATCGCCTTCATTTTCTGTTTGAGTAGTGATATTTTTTGCGATTTTAATGTGATCTGAAGTTTGTGACCCGGTTGAATTAACTAACCTTTATTTAGAGATTTTTGGTACTGTAGGGTCAATAGGAAATGTTGCTGATGTTAAGTCACATGGTTGAGACACAAAATCATCAGCATAAAAATTGTGTCTCTGTTCTAGTTTTCCTGAACCTGGTAATTGTTGCGTCTGTTAAAATTTTCCCTTCTCTGTGTATTAACTCTTTTCCATTTAAAACACTGATGGGCCTGGTTGCCATTGCGGAAACAGAGTTGACATGTCACAACTTTTCTTTGTGGAAATTTGTGAGGGGAAAAACGTTCTGGGAAATTTCGCGTTTTGAAATTTTTCCTATAGCGCATCGCATTTGCGTTGTACATTGGGCTACCTTGCATGTCATTTTTTTTAGTTTCTGTTTTGGGTCCAGGCGGTGCGAGTGTTAACGCATTTATTTTTTCCGAGAGTTCCTTCAATTGTTCTTCAACGTTATTTTGAGATTTACTGACAGAGGGTAAGGAATGTAGAATCTTTTCGTTATGCAGAATTTCGTGTAACGTCTGTGCTCTTTCAACAGCAGCACGATATTCATTGACGCATTCTTCTTGTAACTTTATTCGTATGTTAGCTGGCACAGCCTCCCTGAATTTCATAAGTTTAATCGCGTTACGGGCATTTTCGTCTTTAATATCTGAGTAGACAGTTGCGGCTAACACGTTTAATCGGTGTGCCAAATTTTTAATTGACTCCGTTGGCAGAAGAGATAAGCTCGAAAGTTCAACACCAGCCACGCACTTGCTCGTGGGTGAGAAAAATGCCGCAAATTCTTTTTCAAGCGTATCTAGATCATTGATTTTTTGAATTTCCGGATTCTGTGCATAAAATTTTTGCGCGGGACCAATTAACTTCCCTACAAGTACAGCAATGGTAGTCTAAGGGCTGTATTTGTTAATTTCAGCGACCGACCTAATTTGGTTAAAAAAGAATTTAAGCAAATCCGGATCTCCATCAAATTGGTTAATGTTGATTTGAACTTGTTTAGCGGACATGGTCAACGATTTACCTAACACAAATTCTCTAATCAAAAATTGTTACTGAAATTCTGCATACATATATAAGTATAACACACATATAACAGATAAAAATGTAAAGCAAATAAAATAATGAAATAAAATAGTATAATAATCACATTAAAAAGTACCACAGACCTTAAAAAATAATAACAAAAGGTTTTTTTCACACCTTCTATAGAAAAAAAAAATTATCCAGGGACAAAATTGTGTTTCTCAAAGTAAAAATAATATCGTTGCTTATTTTAAGCAAACGAAAGAGAAACAAAAAATAATTTCCAATAGCTCCTTTTTTTTTTTTTTTTTTTTTTTTTTTTTTTTTTTTTTGGATGGGAACATGTACGTCTTTCAAAGTAAAACTGGTAGGAGCAAGCAACTGAAATGAAAACTTATTTTATCCTTTTTAATAGAGAAAAAAAAATTGCTATCTGTCATTGTTTCTCTAAAAGGACAGAAATTAAAAATCTCTCACATTAAAATATTTTCAAGCCGAAAGGCAAACTAGAAAAATCTTATTTAAACCTTCGTAGATAATAAAAAAATATATGGGACGAAGTATAATCCTCGTTAACTCTTTTTGAGAGAAAAAATTTAACATATTTTAATATGCATTAAGAGTTAAGCAGAGGTGAATGTATTTCATAATAACTAAAAATATTGGAAAATTCCATGCGATGCGAAAAAAAAAATTAATATATTATATTTATAAATATTATAATAAACAGCACAAAATAACTTCACAAAATCTTAAAAATAGCAATATCACTGTGTTTTCGTATCCTGTACAAAAACACAATAATATTAATAAAATCAATTCTCAAGTACTCGTGAGTACTTATGGAGTATGAAAGCATAAAAATGGAATGAAACAACTTTAAAAATTTTTAAAAGAATGTTTCCAGAATTAACTGAAAAGAAATTAGTCGATAGAAAAACAAACAAATGGGGGGAATTAAAAGAAATGCTTTCATCCTCCAAAATGTGTTAAAGTGAATCTAGCACTATTGAAACTTTTTTTTTCTTTTTTTTTTTTTTTACTAATGCACTTTCATTTTTTTTTTGGATTCTGAACTTTTGTTTTCAAGTGCATGTATATCTGACTCTCGACGATTTTTTTCTAAAAGTATACAACGGAGAATTTATGGAGCACAACTTCAGGAGTCATTTGAATGATTTTTTTTTGTTGATTGACTCCTTTTATTCGAACGACTCAACACACGCGCACACTAGGAAATTTCACAACCATACACATTTTGCACATTCTGACTGTAGCATCAGAGAAGTTGACCCACAACACACATAGCACACTTGAGCAGCTCGCAGGACAAATTGGGGTGGATTTTTAATCAAGAGTAATCACGCAAAAACACGCTGAGGCGTTTCTTTCACAAACAGTGGTGTCGTATGGTAAAAAGGTAACCAAACACACTTTTCAGAATATTGAGGATGCTAACTGTATAAATAGAAATGAGAGCGAGAGGAGGTCAATCGCTGACTCGCTCGGACGTTCCTTTCAACGAACACACGTTTTTTTGCTTTGAAATCAGTTTCACTGAACTGATGAATTCACACAAAATTTGTATCATTTTTACGCACACGAAAGGTTTCCCAATGCGCTGTCGTATTGTCGAACTTGTCGGAGTTGTGAAATCACCAATATTGCTATTATAAGGAAACATTTGCAGTTGATTTCTATTTTAGTAGACTCTTTCACACGAAAACTTTCTTTAACACAAAACTTTCACAAGTATGATGCGATGATGGGCCGGGGGAATGGTCCGAGAGATAGGTTAGCACTCATGCAGATTTCTTCGGCGACGGGGAGCGTGCAGTTGATTCCAAAACTCCAGGGGTTGGCAAAGGGCGAAAGCAGAATTGGAAAGGCGAGAATGATGTTTCTTCGGCAAGGGGTAGTTGACCAGGGCGAGAAGTTCACTTTCAAGAATGACTCTTCCTTAGGTGACGGGGGCGAGATACTCGAAGCTCACTGCAACAGAGCGGTGCAACAGCCGGGAGGAATCCATCGCTCCAAGAAGTCCAAGCAGAAAAATAAGATTGGAAGCACGTACCTCTCCCTTACATTTTTTTTTTTTTTTTTTTTTAGGAGAAAAAAAACTGGTCAGGCGACCAATGTATGTGAGAACGTTTTCGCTAGAAAAGAGATGGCCGTTTTGTGTTGACAAGGCAGTGAAATTTTTAACACCAGGTCCTATTAAAAAAAAACTCCAATTCGGGTAAACGAAGACTGTTTATTTCATGATGAAAGTCCAAGGGATAGGTACAGGGAGAAGCAATAAGGAGCCTTTTTTAATGCGTCATCACGAGGCTAGAGACAGAGCAGGAATCTGTCTGAATATACAGTTACAACTTTCCTGCTTGGCGGCCTACAATATCGCCAATCTAAAAGTATTTTTGCGCCATGCACAAGAGGCTAAGGGAAACATTGGCTGGTATGTTCGCCAAAAACATACGGTAGGCTTCTACCATATTAATTGTGTAGGGGGGGGCAGATTGTGGGCTGCAAACATTCTTGACTCATGATAGGCGCAGACTAATCTGTACATTGATACAGCTGCGGTTAAAAAAATAAAAATTGTTATCTGGATAGGGCATAGTAACAGACCGAATTCGTTAGGCAAAAAGGCATGAGAATGTATTTTTCTAGAGCAGATGTTAGATCAAAGATAAACCGCTTTACCACAAAAATGCATAATTGCCATACATCTGAACAAAAGGGTGTGAAGCGAAGATAATTATAATGAATAGATTGCATGTAAAGTGATTTTAAATGATGAGTTATATTCATGCCCAAATAAGGAAATTACCGAAGTTAAAATGCTTTTGAAACTAACAGTCAGCCGTAACGAATTTTCTACAAGGTTAAATCGTATGTGTGAAAAAATCATAAAGTAAAAATTGAAGACTGAATCACTGATTTTATTTTATTAAAGAGATGAGTAACTAGAATAATTTAATTTAAATGTGCAGGGCCATTAATACAATCGCTTCAGTTTTTAAATGTTGAATTTAATTTAGGGGCTGCACTGTTTGACTATAGTGCACTAAAATAAATAAGTTATTAAACAGAATTTTAATTGAAACTGGTGGGGGGGGGGGATGGAATGCAAACATATATAACGAGATAGTCGTTATAGGTTGTATCCATATATCCATTTATTAGTGCAAATTTAGCATACACAATATTGCACGTAATACTGTATTTGGATACAATCCCTCAACTTTTTGCTTCATTTTGGAAACAACGGATTTTGAGCTTATTCTATAAACGATTATTATCAGACTTTTCAAACTATGTTTTTGAGACTTTTACAAAAGTTGCTCTATACATTTAGCTAACACATTATGAACATTATATTTTTATTGCATTCGCGCATGCGCAGTGAAACATTTTTTAGTAAACCTGCTCATTTTACACCCAATTATTATTATTTTTTCATTTTGATTGCGGGGTATTATGTATAATATTTTTCGCCATATTTTCTGAAAAGAATTTTTTTTTATATTAAGAACTCTGCAAATTATAAGCAAAAAAACTTGGCGAAATTTGGAACTGTTTTTACAAAAACCTTAATCTCTCTACGAGTATACATGCTATCCTCATAAAAATGAACACAGTATGTTACAATAAGCCACTTATTAATAATCTCGATTTAAAAACGCCTTTGCTCCATTAGTTTTCACAGAGATGTTCAAAAGATATTCGTTATTTTTCAATTTTTTGACGGTTCCCTATGGGGTTTCGGGAAAAAAATCTTCGCGGAAATATATGACCTATACTATACTGTTTACACACTTGCAATTTCAAATTAATTCCTCATGTATTGTTCTAGATATTTAACAAAACGTCAAAAATTGCAAATGACCGGTCACCTTTGGCCATATAGTGTATCCGTTAATTTATTTTGCCCTTTCCGTACCAACATTAAACTGAAAGCTTTTAAATTATTTTTCTTCTCACTTTGGGTACTAATTAATCACTAATTTTACTAAGCTTTTAAAGAAAATAACTTCTTCCCTCATTCTTTTACTTAAAATATTATATAAGATATTTTCTTAAAATTGTGTATATCAAAATTTAAATCATTAACCCTCTCGCTGCGCAACCCGAGATATCCTCGGCCATGCATTTTTCCGTCTAATTAATACACTTTGGTTAATCCCACCAGTTATTTTTTGGCGAAAACTTTGTCTGATTTAATCAGGACATTTTCCCCGATTACGGCAGTCAAAAATTTCTGCAATAAAGAACCGGTGATAAAAGATTAAAAATTCTGTAAAAGACGCTGATCGCGAAGAACCACTTACGCAGAGAGAGGATTAACATCGTTCATTTGATAAAAAATATGAAAAATATATTTCATGTTAATTATACAAACAATTCATTTTCTTAATTAAAACTTTTTTTTAATAAACAATAAATTTTCGTTTACGTTTAACAGGTTAATGTTAACATCAACAATTCAACTAATTTACATAAATAATTTTATTCCAGTATCTTAAGAAAGAAAACGCAGCATGATACCTTTAAATGTTATTTTGTACAATTCTAGTTTTTAATAAATAAAAATTAAAATTCTAGTGCTATATTTATCTTGAGTTAAATATTTAAAATATACATAAAGCACAAATAATTGTACAAAAATTACTTTTAGGTTCACAAATATAATATAAAAATATTTAAAATAAAAAAAAAACTCAAAATACACCACAAAAACCTAGAATGTTTTCAACCATTATACAAGGCCGTCTTCAGCAGGATTTAAATATTGTTACTATTTTCTTTGCGCTTATTCGAGAATTGTCCAGAAGAAAACATTGTAATTTAAATTTAAATATTGTACGTCAGATGTGATGCCAGATATAGTTATTGAAATTTTCAACAAAACGAGCTTTCATCTATTATGCAACAAATACCTCCATACACCATGGATATCGTATGACTGTGCATCGTTACAAGCTGTATCTTTATTAGCAATTATTTCAATCGATTCTCTTATGATGGCTTCCTGGTAATTATTTGTACGAAAGATAAATTTTGATTTATTAATATTATTCGATTTTATTTATTATTCATTGATTTTATTATTTATTTATTCGAATAAGCGTAAAGAAAATAGTAACAATATTTAACCCTCTCACTGCGTAATTGTTTTATCAAAATAGCTCCAAAAATTGCGTATTTAACCCCTTTGGGACGAGCGTCTTTTAAGAATTTTTATTCTTTTGTCACCAGTTTTTCAAAACAAAAATTTTTGTCTAATCTAATCGGGAAAATTCTCCGATTAAATAAGGCAAAATTTACAATAAAACAATAACTGGTGGGAATAATCATGAAGGGTAAATTAGACTGGAAATATGCATCCCCGAGAAAATCTCGGATTGCGCAAATTTGGCTACTTTACGTTGCCCGAGGAAATCTTGGGTTGCGCAGCGAGAGGGTTAAATTCTGCTAAAGACGGCCAAGTAATGGTTGAAAACGTTCTAGGTTTTTCTGATGTATTTTGAGATATTTTAAATTGTATTTTAAATATCTTTATATTATATTTGTGCAACTAAAAGTCCGTTTTGTACAATAATTTGTGCTTTATTTTATATATGTGTATATTTTAATTATTCTAGTTTTTGTCAAAGTAACTTAAAAAAATTGTAAAGTGTAACATAATGTTTTGAAAGAAAATATCCGTTAATTTATTCTGCTCATTTAGTAGCAACATTAACTTGAAAGCTTTTAAATTCCTTTTATTTTTCTCTTTGATTAATAATTAATCACTAATTTAATTAAGCTTTTAAAGAAAAATAACTTATTCCGTCATTATTTTACTTATAATGTTATATATTTTCTTAAAATTATGTATATCAAAATTTAAACCATTAACATCGTTCATTTATTCAGCTAAAAATATATTTCATGTTATTTATACAAACAATTCATTTTCTTAATTAAAACATTTAAAAAAAATAAACAATAAATTTTTGTTTACGTTTAACATGTTAACATTAACATCATTATTTAAATTTTCTTATATAAATAACGTGATTCCAATATTTTTTGAAAGAAAAAGCAGCATGATTCCTTTAAATGTTATTTTGTACAATTCTAGTTTTTGTCAAAGTAACTTAAAAAAATTGGAAAGTGTAATATAATGTTTTGAATGAAAATATCCGTTTATTTATTTTGCTTTTTTGTTACAACATTAACTTGAAAGCTTTTAAATTATTTTTCTTTTCTCTTTGAGCAATAATTAATCACTAATTTAATTAAGCTTTTAAAGAAAATTAACTTCTTCCCTCGTTCTTTTACATTATTTCTTTATCTACAAAATGAATAAGGGATATTTGATTTAGATAAAAGCTCTGTTTGAGTAAAATATTTTGAATGAAACAAAGTAAAGTTGATTTGAAACAAATAAATCGAAAAATTCTTTTAAATATGTGAAAAGGGTGTATCTTTGTATCAATGTGCTGAATAAAAGTTGATTTGCATACGATGTTAAAGAGATTTTATGTCCAATTAAGAAGTCTCAGGACTCTTAAAATTGGGAAAAAAAAATGAAAAAAAGGTCCATTTTCAACATTTAATTCCTTAAAGTGTATATTATTTAAAAACACATTTTTTATTGGGATGAAATATATAAGTATGTTCGTTCATTTCATGTATTTAAAAAATTGCAAGATTCAGAATCAGCATTTATATTGTCCTCCAAACTGTCCGACGTTTGTCGAGCAGAACATTGGTATAACAGCTTACGCGCAGGATTATAAAATAAATTTTGCAACTAGAATGAAAGTTTTCGTGCCTAATTTATACTTCAAACTGCTGTACTTTCCCTGAACCTAAATAAATTTGTATTTAAAGCATTTTTATATTTTTAATACAAAGTTGTATTTGGCTAATGCAAAATTTTGAAAATTTCAACAGCAGAATCAAATAAAAAATATTTTTTTGAAGAATAAAACGGAAATTTTAGGTTCAGTTTATACAGACTAACATGAAATATATGTTTTGAAAATTTCATGGGAAAATATTCAGAAGTTTTTGAGATATCTTGCGCGTTATACCCAAAGAACATCATTTGGAGAAAAATAACTTCAAAGTTTCGGAAACGACGCTTCAAGCTATTGAGCTATTGAGCTATTGAGCAAGTATACTTTTAAAAGTCATAACTTCTGTTCTAATGGGAATTTCAAGGCAACAATTGTATTTCAGAAAAGATAGTAGTTTAACATCTAAAAAAAAAATTTTAATTTCGAAATTTGGAAGCTTTAAGAGTCTTGAAACCCCTTAAGCTATAACAAAATAAATTCTGAAAGTCACTCTGCTGAGTGTCGTAATAAATATACAGGGATAGCCTAAATTATTCATCGGGTTTCAAAAGACTGTTTATTTACAATTACGGATGGTACATGAAAAGATACATACTGTCGCCACGTTTCTGGTACATTCTAAAAATGTTCAATGTGTGTGCCTTTAGTCATCCGGCACACGTCCCAACGGTAATCCAGTTCCGTACATACGTTTAATAGCATTTTTCTGTCAATGTCCGTCACAGCAGCAGTGATGCGTTCCTGAACGCGAGCTGCGAGGCGGGCTTTTAAACTTTGCGAGTGTATGTATCTAGTCATGTATCACACGTCTTTGTAGGTCATGTAGGGGAAGGTGGCCTAAAATGATCCCCTTAAGGAGGAAACTTGCGTAAAATAACAGTACTGTTTAAATAAAACTTTGGACCTATGCTAGTATGTTTTACACTATATTTTGCATTATAAACATTTTTTAATAATATTTTAAACCCAAATTGAGTAATGAAAAAAAAAAATAGATTTTTAAAAAAGTGTCCAAAGGATCATTTTACCCTCACCAAAGGGCAAAATGATCCTTCATTTAAAAATAATTGCAAATTGTTTTTTATCAGCAAAATAAAGGATATAAAAGTAATTATGACAATACATATTGAAATAAAATAAGTTTTACAATCAAATAGCATACATAATTTTCCAAGCTCAGTTGATTCTTCTAAGGACTGTTCGTTTAAATGGCACTTCCCATCGATTTTCTTTTTCTCGGAGTGCTTGATTCTGTTTTCTTTGGAAACGGTAGGATAACACGTGGACTCAAAGAGAAAGATTTTGGCAGTCACACATTTGACTCCAATGATGGTTAAGACACGGTACCAGATCTTTTTCCGCCAATGAAATGGTAGTAAAACGATCCACATAATGGATCATTTTACCCGGCAACATCACCGGCTATTTTAGTTCATATAACTAGATGACGCCGAGAAACATAACAAACTTACAAAGTGTAATTCACATCTAAAAACATACTCTATTAAGTAAACCAAGTCATATTTCTGTACATGAAAGGATGTATATCTAAATAAATATAACAGTTAGTGTTTATCTTATAACAGACGTTATAAAAGCCACTTTTTCAAAGAATTCTATTCAGAGGCAGAATACTGCGATTGTTTGAATACCGCCATTCGTTCCTCTTCACTTGGCACAAGTAGTTAATGTGTTACCCTGTAGATAGCGCGACCTGTCTGGAAGAAAACATATGTCGCTCGTTTTGTCCGCTGGGATCATTTTAGGCTACCTTTCTCTACCTCTCAATACACATTGTTTTGAAACCCAGTTATTCATTTATCCTATATATTAAAATAAAAACATGTCCGTGAGTAACGCTGACATCATATTGACGGTGATAACGACCTGTACGATTAAATTCGTTTCATCATAAATTTTGTAACTTTTAAACACCGCACAATTTCAGTTTCTGCACCTTTGAAAAGAAAACAAAACGCACTTTCATGTGCAATTTATTTGACAACTGTATTTCAATTTACTGATATTTGTGTTTTTTAAAACGTTTTTTAATCATGAATTATTTTAAATCTTTTTCAAAAATGAACGCGCAACCCGATTAGGATTAGTCCGTTTGCACTTAAAAAAATATAAATAATTTTCCGTTTGTTTCTGTGTAACATTCGGGAAATAAATTGCCAAACGAAATTAATCCTTTGATTAAGGAGTTGGGACATATCTCGTCCCAGCAACTATTTCTTTATTTTACTAGCACCAGCTTTAAAAAACAAATCTCTGCAATACACTTATATTAGTATACTTTCAATAGAAATCTACCACAAAGATTTTTTGTAAATTGTGGTAGGAGTATTTATAAAAATAGTCGCCATTACTAGCCTGTAATCAGAAGGTTAAAACTCGTTAAACCCGTTTGCATTTAAAACAATGTAAATATTTTTTTTGTTTTTTTCCCGTGTAATATTATGTAACTAAGTTGCCAAATGAAATTAAAACTTCATAAATAAGCAAACAAAAGAATAAATAAATCACGAATTTAACACTCACATAAGCGAACGCTTAACCACTGAAACCAATGCGCTTACAAATAAAAAGAATCGAAAATGAAATAGTTGCTATGAGTACAGAAATCTTAGTGGTAAAAAAAAATATTAAATGTAAGAATTGTCTTAGAGTTTTCAAGCAAAAATGATTTTCAGATAAAAATGTGTTCATCAGGCAATATATCTAGCTTCTCTAGCCCGAGTAGTCACTGCTACACGGGCTAGAAATATGTACTCTCCGACATGTAATAGTACTAAATGTACTCTACGGCACCAAAAATGCTTTTTGGTGTCTTTGGTAGTCAAGCTAAGAAAATATATTAAATGTAAAATTACTATTACTGTTTTATATTAAAAATTAATTTCAGATAAATCTCTACATCTGGCAGTATATCTAGCATCTCTAGCCCGAGTAGCAGTGACTACTCGGGATAGAGATGTTTAATCTTCGACATGTACTAGTACTAGATGTACTCCACGGCACCAAAAATTCTTTTTGGTGTCTTTGGTTGTCAATCCCAGAAAATATATTAAATGTAAAATTTCTATTACAATTTTCAATTAAAAATGAATTTCAGATAAATCTCAACATCTGGCAGTATAGCTAGCATCTCTAGTCCAAGTAGCATCAATCGGATCTCTTGGTTACTATAAAAAACAAAAGATTATAAAACCACCAGTTTAACTAAGCATTTCTAAAACTCGTTTTCATAAATATATGAAATATTATAAAGCAATTATTTTGATAATAACAATCTGTAATGTTAGGCAACCCCTTGTAAAAAACAAAGTATCAATTAATACTACATTGGGAAACCCCCAGTTTAAAATAAATAAATAAAACTATTTTTTGTGAAAAAAAGGGCGTGTTTTGCCCAGTTACGTTCAGTAAACAAATTTTTAAATATATTTCAGTATTACAAAAATTTATAAAAGCCATTTTACAGAAGCATTTTTAAATCTCGCTATAAGTTCTCTAAAATAAATTCTAAAACGTATTCACTATTACATAAACTGACACATCTGTAATTGGTCAATTAGAAATCCGCCAGTTTATTGAAACGTTTTAAAACCTCGCTTTTATGAAAATAAAGAGTGCTTTTGACCAATTATATTCATTAAAATAAAATCTAAAATATATTCACTATTACAAAAAATGACATATCATTAAATAATCGATTAGAAAACATCCTGTTTACCGAAGAATTTTTAAATCTCACTTTTATAAAAATAAGGAGCGATTTTTATTAATTATATTCACTAACATAAATTCTAAAATGCATTCACTATTACGAAAATTGACAGATCTGTAATTGGTCATTTGGAAAACCGCCAGTTTATCGAAAACTTTTCAAATCTCACCTTTATGAAAATAAGGGGTGATTTTGACCAATTACATTCATTAAAATAAATTCCAAAATATATTAGCTTTTACCAAAAATTAACATATCATTAAATAGCCAATTGGAAAATAGCCTGTTTAACATAGCATTTTTAAATGTTGTTTTTATGGAAATTGGCAAATATTTCGCTACTTAAGAGACGACAGCGTTTTCGACTCTGATGATTTCAGTGCTGTTAGCTTGCAGTGCGATTACATGTATGTTAAATTTGTAATTTAGTTATATTATTTTATTTATTTATTTGTGAAGTTTTTGCAGTGGAATTTTAGCAGAAAACAAATGCTGAAGGACTTACACTGTTTTAAGTGCGAACTTATTAATCTTTCGTAATCGGGCTCCATGCAATGGAATAAAATTTAAAATGTCATGCTTGAATTGTTTTCACTCAATAAATGAGTAAATTGCGATACAGTTTTCAAACAAACTTCACTTTAAAGTACATTATTTCCCCTATACGAAGGTGTAAAAATTGAAAATGTGCGATGTTTAGAAATTAAAAAAATTGCAGTAGCAAAAATTGCAAAATTGATATTTAATTCTTAGGTATTGTGAACCTCAAAATGACGCCAAGAGTTACGCACGGACACGCTTGTCCTTTATAATATAGATTGACAGACATTTAAATGGTAGATTAGAAAATCACCGATTTAATCAAATATTTTAAATTTCTCTTTTATGAAAATAAGGAGAAGGAGTGTTTTTACCTAGTTTCATTCTTTACGGTGAATTTTTAAAATTACTCTGCCTTTTGTAAGGAACGTGTTTTATAAAAAATGACAGATTTTCAAATAAGACACAAAAATGACAGTTTAATCGAATATTTTTAAACTATGTTTCACAATAGTAGACAATGTTTAATTAAAGTCAAATTTAGCTTTATGTAAATTTTACTATGGAATTTTACCTAGTTTTGTTCTTTACGGTGAATTTTTAAAATTACTCTGCCTTTTGTAAGGAACGTGTTTTATAAAAAATGACAGATTTTTAAATAAGGCATAAAAAATGACAGTTTAATCGAATATTTTTAAACAATGTTTCACAATAGTAGACAATGTTTAATTAAAGTCAAATTTAGCTTTATGTAAATTTTACTATGGAATTTTACTATGCTATTTAGGAAATAATAACAAATTTTCATTTACTTTAAACTTAGTTTCCTTATGCACATCCAAGTTTTTTTTTTTTTGTTTGTTTTTGTTTTTGTTTTTATACATTAAAAACTTCGACAGATTACAGAAGACAGATTCTTTGAAAACTTCGACAGATTATTGCCTTCAAACGTTATTTTCTACAATTTGATTTATTGACCAAATACCTTTAAGGAAGCGTCATATATTGTTTTCAAAGAAAATATCAGTTAATTAATTTTGCTGTTTTCGTGAAAACGTTAACTCGAGAGCTTTTCAATTATCTTCTTTGTAAGCATATATTAATAGCTGTTTAAATTGAGCTTTCAAGTGAAATTTTACCTAAATCTTTATTTATTTTTTATTATTATTTTATCTTCAAAATGAATAGAGGATTTTTGACTTAGTTAAAACTTGTTTATGTAAAAGAATTTAAATGAAAAAGAGCTGGTTTCAAACAAATAACGCGATGAATCGTTTTCAATTACATGAAAAAGAGATTATCTTTGTGAATAAAGGAATAAACAAATAAATTACATGCGAGGATCAAGATTTTTTTTGCTCAATTAAATTGCATTACAATAAATTTTGAAAATCAGTCGGCATCGTCTACATTGTATAATGAGTTAGTATAAAACCACCAAACCAAGGAATGTACATTGTTTAGTTCTTTGATCTTTCCAATTTATGCCCAAATTTATTTTAGTAACAAGATTCATTTTCTCAGCTTAAAACGCATTCCATGTCATATATACCTAAAATTTCATTTCTTAATTAAAATTAAACTTAGCTTTTTCTAAAAGACTAGCGCTTTCAAGAGAAAGAAATTTTCCCCAATCTTTATTATTATTTATTAGTTTTTTTTAACTTTAAAATGGTTAGAAGATTTTTGATTTAGTTAAAAGTTGTTTAAGTAAAATAATATGAATGAAAGAGGGCTGGTTTTAAACAAATAAATCGAGGCATTCTTTTGAATTATATGAAAAAGAGAATATCTCTGTATCAACGTACTGAATAAAGTAATAAACAAGTGAATTACATACGAAGATCAAGATTGTTTCTGCTCAATTAAGTTGCATTACAATAAATTTTAAAAAGCAATTGGCATCGTCCACATTGCATAATAAATTAGTATACAAACCACCAAACCAAAGACTTTACCTTGTTTAGTTTTTTGAACTTTCAAATTTGTGTCAAAATTAATTTTCGTAACATTGTTCATTTTCTCAGTTTAAAATGCATTTCATGTTATTTATACCCAGAATTACATTCCATAATAAAAATCAAATTTAACTTTTTTAAATAACCAACAAATTTCCGTTAATTTTCAACAGAGTTTATTTGTTATTATTGATTATATTTTCTTACATAAACAGTTTTCTTTAAAAGAGTTCAAATTTTTTTAAAAATTAATATTCGATTTTTTGTCGGAACAACTTGAAAGAACAAAAAAAGCATAATGCAATGTCTCTAAAGAAAATTATCAGGAAATGGATTTTGCACTTTTCGTAACAACATTAATTAGAAAATTTTTAAATTCTTTTTCTTTCTTTTTAAGCAAAGATTAATCACTAATTTAATTGAGTATTTTAAAAAAAGTTTATTTCTACGTCATAAATTCTTTAGTTATCAAAATAAATAGGGGATTTTTGATTCAGTTAAAATTAATTTGTGTAGAATATTTTGAAAGAATCAAAGCTGCTTTCAAACAAATAAATCGAAAAATCCTTTTCAATTATATAAAAAGAGAGCATCACTACATCAACAAACCGAATAGAAGAATCAACAGATGATTACATACGAAGATAAAAATATTTATGTTCAATTTTATTACATTAAAATAAATTCTGAAAATCAATCGGCCGCGTTCGCGTGGCATAGTAAATTAATATAAAGGTTTTTTTTTTCTTTAGAGGTGTGGTTTTGAAATTCGCAACACTGTTTCTAGTCACGGTCAATTTGTCAGCTGACAGATGATTTGTTCTCCGTATGATTTGCCCATGAATTGACTTACGCCAGAACAATGTTTGTAAATTGTGCAAAACAACATCAGTTTATTGAGGAAGACATACTGTGAGCCCATAATTTTTTGTAATGGACTTGTGACGGTGTGTAAATGCCCTGCACGATCATGTGATCTCACACCAATGAATTATTTACTGTGAGAATATGTGAAGTTTCTGGTCTACACACCAGACGTTGGTCTAAACCACAGACGTTGGACCACTTAGAAATCAACATTCGCCATGTTATTGCTCATTTAAATAGTTTGCATTGACGTCACGTTGCTATTAGCAACGACTGATAGTATTGCATGTGGAGCACACGCGGAATGTCACAACTCCCCGTTTGCGGTTAAAAGCACGTGTTATCTTTTGATTAATTTAGATATTTCTCGTTTTTATTATTATAGTGCAAATACGTCTAATAAATCAAATGAAGAGTACCACATTTGCCTTTTATATATATCGCCATTATATGTGGGCGTTATATGAAGCGATGCCAGACATGTGACGTCATGTGTAAGCCGTCTATACGGCCCCAGCTGCTGGATAAAGTTGGCGAAAATTGGACTTCCATATTGCGGTTCATTCGTGCCAGCCGAACAAAATCAAATAACAATTTTAAAATCAAATTAGCTTTTTGTAAATAACTAACGGATTTCTGTTTATTTTCAGTACAGTAGTTTGAAATTGATAATTCAATTTTCTTGCATAAATAATGTTATTTGAAAGCGTAGACTTTTGTTTTTATCATTCGTTTTTTTTTTTTTGTTGGAATAACTTAAATGAACCAAAAAATTAATACAATGTTTCTAAAGAAAATTATCAATTAATTGATATTTGCTCTTTCAGTAACAACATTAGCTTGAAAGCTTTTAAATTCTTTTTCTTCTTTTTAAACAATAATTAATCAAATTATTTATTCAATAAAACAAATATCATCGCCATTAACACTATTTTTTTTGTGTGTTTTATTTCATTTTAAATTTGTATGCCTTAAAAAAAGAGCGCCCTATACAAACCAACATACCAAAGAATTTACTTTGTTTCGTTCTTTGGTATTTCAAATTTATTTCAAAATTTATTTTTCTAACATCGTTCATTTTTTTCAGTTTAAAATGCATTTCATGTTATTTATACCTCGAATCACATTCCTTTATTAAAATCAAATTTAGCTTTCTATAAATCACTAACAAATTTCCGTTTATTTTGAGCATAGTTTATTTGAAACTCATAACTCCATTTTCTTGCCAAATAATACAAAGTAATACAAAGTTTCTAAAGAAAATTATCAGTTAATTGATTCTGCTCTTTTCGTAACAACACTGCTTGAAAGCTTTTCAATTCTTTTTATTCTTTTTATATAATAATTTATCACTAATTGAATTAAGTATTAAAAAAAAAATTTACTTTCACATCATTCTTTCTTTATTTCCAAGATGAATACGGGATTTTTGATTCCGCATAGTGTACTTTGTGCAATTCGAATGAATAAAGGATGATTTAAAATGAATAAATCGAAAAATCCTTTTCGGTGGTATAAAAAGTTGGTATAATTGTATGAACACATTAAATAAAGGAGTCAACATTGGATTTATGCTCAATTCAGTTATATTAAAATAAATTCTGAAAATTAGTCGATCGCCTTCGAGTATCACAATGAATTACTATAGAAATCGACTAACTAAGAATTTTCTATGTTAAGTCCTATCTAATTTCAAATTTAAGTTAGAATTTATTTTCGTAACATTTTGCATTGGTTCTGTTTAAAATGCATTTCATGCTATTTATTTTTTTAATCCCATTCCTTAATTAAAGTCAAATTTAGTCTTTTGACTTTAACTAAAATAACCAATGAATTTCCTTTTATTTTAATACCATCAATTCTATTTTCTTACATTAATAACTTTATGTAAAAGAGTTCACCCATTTTTTAGATGATTATGTGATTTTTTTTTCGGAATAACTTAAAAGAACCAAAAAACTTGATACAAAGTTTCTAAACGAAATTATCAGTTGATTAATTTTGCTATTTTCGTAACAACATTAACTTGAAAGCTCTTAAATTTTACTTTTTAAGCAGTAATTTATTGTTAAGTTAATTAAGTATTTTTAAAAATATTTTCACGTCATTAGTTCTTTATTTTAAAAATTAATACGAGATTTTTGATTCCTTTAAAAATAGTTTGTATAAAATATTTTGAAAGAATAAAAGCTCATGTCAAACAAATAAATCGATTTTTTAGTCAATCATATAAAAAGAGAGGATTATTACATCAACATGTTGAATAAAGAAATCAACAGATGATTTACATACGAATATAAATAATGTTTATGCTCAATTTTGTTGCACTAAAATAAATTTTGAAAATCAATCGGCCGCGTGAGCGTGGCATAATAAATTAATATACAAATCAAGAAACGAAAGAATGTACTTTGTTTCATTTTTTAATCTTTCAAATTGAAGTCAACATTTATTGTCCTAACATTATTGATTTTCTCAGTTTAAAATGCATTTCATGTTATTTATACCTAGAATCACATACCTTAATTAAAATCAAATTAGCTTTTTGTAAATAACTAACGGATTTCTGTTTATTATGCTGTACAGTAGTTTGAAATTGATAATTCAATTTTCTTGCATAAATAATTTTATTTGAAAGCGTAGACTTTTGTTTTTATCATTCGTTTTTTTTTTTTTTTTTTTTTTTTTTTTTTTGGAATAACTTAAATGAACCAAAAAGTTAATACAATGTTTTCTAAAGAAAATTATCAATTAATTGATATTTGCTCTTTCAGTAACAACATTAGCTTGAAAGCTTTTAAATTATTTTTCTTCTTTTTAAACAATAATTAATCGCTAATTCAATTAAGTATAAAAAATATTTTATTTCCACGTCATTATTTTTTTTTCAAGGTAAATAGGGGGTTTTGATTCCTTTAAATGTAGTTTGTATAATTTGAATGAATAAAGAATAATTTCAAACAAATAAATTGAAAAATCCCTTTTCAGTGGTATAAAAATTCGATGAAATTGTATCAACATCTTGAATAAAGCAGTGGACAATGGATTTATACTCTATTCAGTTGTATTAAGGCGTCCGGGACACATTTTAAAATATTTCTTATTTATTGAGTTAAAATTTTGAAATTTTTTGTGATGGTTAACCATATCATTTATAAAAAAAATCATATGATAAAACTTCTCATAATTTTTTAAAAACATTTAAAATTTATTAAAAAAGCAGGGTAATTTAAAATTGTTATAACTCGAAATATTATTCGAAGAATTTCAATTTTTTTTCATTTAAATAAACAGAAATATATAGGTATTAATTTTTATTCAGCATTTTTAAAAACATTAATTTGGAAAATAATTAAAAATCTTTAAAAAAAAAATAAAAAAAAATTATGTAACTTTAAAAAAAAATCACATTTTCAAAAGTAAATATTTTTTTAAAATTTGCTAAATCAAAATTAAAGTAAAACAATTAAAAAGACATGTTCCAAGTTTGAATCCTTTATATTTAACGGTTCTTGACATATAACAATTTAAATACAAGAAATGATGAAAAAACCCATCATGAAGGAAAACGCATTTTCACAAGAAGTCGTTTCCGTGACAACCATTGCTCAAAAGCCAGATTCTGAAAATGAGCCAAAACGAAAAAATAGTTAAGAAGAAACAATGTATTTTATTTTACAGCTTCAACTAAGAAACTAAAATAACTAGAGAACAGGGATTCTGCTTTTTCAGAATTTAGTATCGCCCCTGATGAAAAAAAAAAAAACATATCTATATGTATATAAATATATATACAGTTGAGTCCTGATTATCCGAGTTAATCGAACTTATATCTTTGAAATGGATTATTTTCTTCTGATGGACTAATGGCTTCTATTATTATGAAGCAGTCATTATAAATGAAGCGTTAGGTGAAGTTGAAACAGCAGTCGTAAAAAGTTAGAACTGTGATTTTCTGGTCAGAATAGGAGCAAAAAAAAGGCCTTTTTTTTTTTTTTTTTTTTTTTTTTTTGAAAAAAAAGTTTTTTTATGATTCAAACTGATGCCAAAATTTATTTTCATAATATCGTTCATTTGTTCAGTTTAAAATACCTTTTATATTATTTATACGGAGAATCACGTTCCTTAATTTAAACCAAATTTAGATTTTTATAAATAACTAACGAATTTCCGTTAATTTTCATCGCAGTTTTTTTTAACTAATAGTTCTATTTTCTAATATAAAAAAGACTTCACATTTGTTTTTACCATTTGATTTTTTTTTTCAGAATAACTTAAAAGAAACAAAAAACGTAGTACAAGTTTCTAAAGAAAATTATCAGTAAATTGATTTTACTCTTTTCGCAACAACATTGATTTGAAAGCTTTTAAATTATTTTTCTTTATTTTAAGCAATAATTATTCACTAATTTCATTAAGTATTAAAAAAAATTATTTATTTCCACGTCATTGTTTCTTTATTTTCAAGAAGAGTAGGGATTTTTAATTCCGCTGAATGTTGTTTGTGTAATTTGAATGAATAAAGTATGATTTCAAACAAATAAAACGAAAAATGCTTTTTCAGTGGTTTAAAAAGTTAATATAATTGTATGAATATATTGAATAAAGGAGTAGAGCTCGACAATTTATGCTCAGTTAAGTTACGTTAACATAAATTCTGAAAGTCACTTGCTCGCTTTCACGTGGTATAATGAATTACTATACAAACCAACAAATTTAATTTGTTAAGTATTATCTAATTTCAAATT
This sequence comes from Maratus speciosus, assembly GCA_963932465.1. Taxonomy (NCBI): domain Eukaryota; kingdom Metazoa; phylum Arthropoda; class Arachnida; order Araneae; family Salticidae; genus Maratus; species Maratus speciosus. The sequence goes on along the minus strand of OZ010797.1, from coordinate 335,106,430 downwards.
TATGTCAAAATTTATTTTTGTAACATTGTTCAATTGTTCAGTTTTAAGCGCGTTTCATGTTACTTTAATGACGTGTTTGCATTTTCAAAAGAATGATATAGCATTGCATTATTAAAAGAATTATGAAGTAATACATTTTATCTTATCTGACTAATAGAATCAGGTGGGGTAAAATAGTTATAAAAACAGCCTATTTTTCATTGAAACTTAATTTGCAAGGAAGAACTTCACTCACAAAGTTTGAAGAACTATTTCACAAAAAACGTTAAATTAGTACTAATAATGATATTTTAAAACATATTGTCAATTAACTTTCGTCTTTGTTCACTGCATTAAAAAAAACAAATCAATAACCTTCAATTTCTTATAAATTAGGAAAAAAGGAGTCTTTCATGGATTAATTGTCGATAGCTGGTGCCAAAATAATAATTATATAACTTAAATTTTAAAAAGTTCAACACAGATTAAATCTTGATTTTTTTTTAAAACATGCATAAAGAAATTTTGTAATAAATTTTTATTATTAAAAATGATCTTTTATTACTTAAGTAAATTGCAACTATTAATTGCATTAAGATTTTTTTTTTCTAAAATTCTTTTATTAAATTACAAATTCATTTTTCCTACAAAATACCAAAATACAAAATTTTATTTGTGTTGACATATATATACTACACCGCATTATATATTCCAGATAGTCTAATTATATTTTTTACGAAATACTACTCATTTTTTCCCCAATGTCTTCAGAGTTCAAAGAATGTCAAATGAAATTTTTTTATTTTAAATACGGATAGATGGCGTCGACAAGTGTTAAAAGTTCACAATGAATGCGATACAAACAAATGCTTACTTATGGAGGGGGAGATTGAGTTGCCAAACTATTTTCAACTGAAGTTATTTCAGAATGTATACACAATTGAATGTAAGTTATCTCTCAAATGTTAATTTATTTTGAATAATCTTTCGAAAAATGTAACTTTTATGAAGTTTTATTCGAAAAAATAATTTTGAATAAATAGGGCCGAATGGAATACGAGCGAAGTGAGATCTGGATGAGTTCACTCCGGAAGCGTTATACACTTAGTGATATTATATATATAACTAGAATATCATTTCGTAATTAAAATCAATTTAGAGTTTTGTAAATAAATAACGAATTTCCGTTTCTTTTCAAAAAAGCTTATTTTAAACTGATAATTTCATTTTCTTACATAAATAATTTTATTTGAAAGAGCTTACATTTGTTTTAGTATTCGATTTTTTGTCAGAATAACTTAAAAGTACCAAAAAGTACAATACAATGTTTCTAAAGAAAATTATCAGTTAATTAATTTTGACTTTTCGTAACAACATTTGCTTGAAAGTTTTTCAATTCCCTTTCTTCTTTTTACCAATAATTAATCACTGATTTAATTAAACATTAAAAAAATAATTTATTTCCTCGTCATTATGTTTTATTTTCAACATGAATAGGACATTTTTGATTAAGTTAAAAATAGTTTGTGTAATTTGAATGAATAAAAGATGATTTCGAACAAGTAAATCAAAAAATCCTTTTTCAGTGGTATAAAAAGATATGAACATATTGAATAAAGGAGTCGAGGTCAACAAAGAATTTATGCTCAATTAAGTTTCATTAAAATAAATTCTGAAAATCAATCGGTCGATTACGCTTTGCATATTGAATTACTATACAAACTAACAAATTTACTTTGATAAGTTATATCTAATTTCAAATTTACATCAAAATTTAGCTTCCTAACATTGTTCCTGTGTTCAGTTTTAAACGCATTTCATGGTATTTTTACCTAGTATAATATTTCTTAATTTAAATCAAATTTAGGTTTTTTGTAAAATACAACGAATAACCAGTTATTCTCAACATAGTTTGTTTGAACACCATTAATTCCCCCCTTTTTTTACATACATAATTTTTGTATAAAAGAGCAAATATTATTTTACTATTATTATTAGAAGAAGATATTTTGTCGGTATAACTTAAGCGAGCCAAAAAGCTTAATATAATGTTTCAAGGAAAAATTAATTGATTTTGCTCCTTTCCAATGTCTTAAATGAAAATTATCAATTAATTGATTTTTCTCTTTTTGTAACAACATTAACTTGAAAGCTATTAAATTATTTTTCTTCTTTTTAAGCAATAATTAATTACTAATTTATTTAAGCATTAAAAAAATTATTTCCAAAATTATATAAAAGAGTAAATATTATATTATTATTATAAGAAGAAGATTTTTTGTCAGAGTAAATTAAAAAAAACAAAAAGTTTAATATGGTTGTACAAACGGAAATTTTCAATTAATTGATTTTCCACTTTTCGTAACAACATTAACTAGAAAGTTTTTTATTTATTTTTCTTCTTTTTATCAATAATTAATGACTAATTTAATTAATTTACAAAAATAATTAATTTATTTACCTGTGATTATTTATTTTTCTTTTTTTGAAAATGAATAAGAGAGTTTTAATTCAGATAAAAGTAGTTTAAGCTTCTGATTAAACTTCTGTTTAAAACTTCTGATTAAACTTCTGAGAAAACTTCCGTACATTTTTACGATTGTTTCTATTTTCGTCAGAGCCAACTACTAAGGTATGTAGGATTTTAATTCTTTCAACTCGTGCCGAATTAATTTGAGCTAACACCGGCCGTATATCTTGCAATAACATGGCTAAATAAGAAATAGTTGAAAGCTAGCTTACTTCCAAATTGGTATCCTTTTTTAAAAGAGAACGCCGAATGGCTTGATTATATCCATTGCGAACGCAAAAAAAATATCACCGATGTCTTCTTTCACACAGACACAGAAACACGGGTGAGTAGATAACAGATAAGTAGGTCAGTAGATCTTCTTTCTCTCGCTCTTTATTTATCGGATAGAACTTCGGACAGAATCCTCGCAGATCTTAAATATTTCAGAAGTTGGATTTCACCGCACGATTTCAGTGATGTCTAGAGGCTTTAAAGATAGGTGGATTCGATCCCGGCCGAGCCCCCATGTGGAATTGGTGGGATTGACTGTGGCTGAATTTTGGTGATGAATACTTCTGATTAAACACTCGCTAGTATAGAAACAATCAGTTTAATGATGTCTTGATTAAAGCATGGATTCTATTTACAGATCACAGTAACTATGTACAAGGTTTATTAGCGTGAGGGGAAATTTCTTACGGCAGTTTATCGGCATTCAATATATTTCGGAAGCCTGACCGGGTACGTCTTACCAGGTCAGTCCGCAGAACAACTCTAACGTTACATCGAATCTTCGCTCTCAGGCTGAGGTTCAGAATTACTAACTCATCAGGTTTAATGTCTTATAGAATTTGCACACTCCATCAGTTCTCATGGGATTTTAGCTGCACCTCTTACTGCGGTCAGGATGTGGTTGAGAATGTTTTGGGAACCGCAAGCCACATCCATATATATATATATATATATATGACACAACTATAGTTAAATCAAATTAAAACTGACAAAACTAAAATTATTTACATTAAATTAATTTAAACAAGTTCAATAAGAAGCATTTTTATCTTAAAGAGTATTCGACATAAAAAAGTATTTTTCGAAATTTCATTTCATCGCCAACTGATGATAAATCGCCAAATAAACGAAGTTTTCATTATTTTTTTTACGAAAGTTCTGTCGAGGTTCCGCCAAATTTTTTTTTACAAACATATATACCCACACTAGAAGAACACTCTGTAATTTTTTCAGATTTTTCTGAATATGCCCGTATGGAGACATTTCTTGTAAGCCCTTTTTCTTCTTATTGAACAATAATTAATCACTCATTTAATTAAATATTTAAAAAAATTATTTCTAAAATTATATAAAAGAGTAAATATTATTTTATTATTATTAGAAAAAGATTTTTTTTTCGAAATAACTTAAAAGAACTAAAAACTTTAATATAATATTTCAAAAGGAAATTGTCAATTAATTGATTTTGCTGTTTTCGTAACAACATTAACTTGAGAGCTTTAAAATTCTTTTTCCATTTTTTAAGAAATAATTAATCACTAATTAAATAAGTATTAAAAAAATTATTTCCAAAAATTATATAAAAGAGTAAATATTATTTTATTATTATTATTAGATGATTTTTTGTCGAAATAACTTTGAAGAACCAAAAAGCTTAATATAATGTTTCAAAAGAAAATTATCAATTAATTGATTTCGCTCTTTTTCAGTGTCTTAAAAGAAAATTATCATTTAATTGATTTTGTTCTTTTCTCAACAACATTAAGTTGAAAGATTTTAAATTATCTTTCTTCTTTTTAAACACAAAATTAATCACTACGTTAATTAAGTGTAAAAAAATTATTTCCACGTCATTATTTCTTTATTTACGAAATGCATACGGGATTTTTGAATCCGTTAAAAATAGTTTTTGTAAAATATTTTGAATGAATGAAAGCTTATTTCAAATTCGTAAACCGAAAAATCCATTGTCAGTGGAATAAAAAGTTAATAAAATTGTACCGATATATTGAATAAAGGAATCGACAAAGGATTTATGCTCAATTAAATTGTATCAAAATATATTCTGAAACTCAGTTGGTCGCGTTAGCGCAACATCATGAATCACTATACAGACAAACAAATTTACTTTGTTAAATTCTATCTAATTTCAAATTTATGTCAAAATTTATCTTCGTAACATTGTTCATTTGTTCAGTTTTAAACGCATTTCATGTTATATACCTAGAATATAATTTCTTAATTAAAATCAAATTTAGCTTTTTGTAAAATACATCCAATAACCATTTATTCTCAACATAGTTTGAACACCACCAATTCTTTTTTTTTTTTTTTTTTTTTTTTTACATAAAAGAGTAAATATTATTTTATTATTATTATTAAAAGAAGATTTTTTGTAGGAATAAGTTAAAAGAACCAAAAAGCTTAATATAATGTTTCAAGAGAAAATTAATTGATTTTGCTCCGTTCCAATGTCTTACCAACTTATCAATTAATTGATTTTTCTGTTTAAGTATTAACTTGAAAGCTTTTAAATTCTTTTTCTTCTTTTTAAGCAATAATTAATCATTAATTTAACTATGTATTTTTAAAAAGTTCATTCCACGTCATTATTTCTTTACTTTCGAATGGAATATGGGTTTTTTGATTCAGTTAAAAGTAGTTTGTGTAAAATATTTGGAATGAACAAAAGATAATTTCAAATAAATAAATCGAATTTCAGTGGTGTAGAAAGGAAGTAATGAACGTGTTGAATGGATTTGACAAATTCCTTACATACGAAGATAAAAAGCTTTTATACCCATTTAAGTTACATTAAAATAAATTCTCAATATTAGTCACCAATAACAAACAATAAACAATTAAATTAAAAAAAAAAAAAACCGACTGCGTAAAAAGCAAACTAATTAATTATTTCTTATCAATGTGAAACTATTTTTTCAATTACTACTATTAGCTCGCAATTTCGTTATATATATCTTGTTCAAATTTTCAATCGCTAATAAAATACTTATTTATCCAATCAAGCTCAAATAATTTTTTTTAAACTTGCAGTGGATGCCACTTGTGTTAATTCAGTTTTTTTCAAATATTAATTCATTAATTTAATTAAATTAATTAATTTTCAATAATCGGGAGAGCCCTCTTCTTGATCAAGGTATTTTAAGACCGAGAGAGCCGTCTTCTTGATCAAGGCATTTTAAGCGCCACTCAAGAAGAAAGAAGAATGGAAGAAAAAAATTTATCTTATTGACCTAAGTAGGAATTGACTTAATTTTTATTATATTACTTGTTTATATTACTTACCTTTTTTTTATTTACTTGTATTGATAACTTTTAAGTTGTGTTTAATTTTTAGTTCCTATAAACATTGTTTTGATGAGGTCTATAGATGCCTATGATGGTTAGAGTTGCAGTAAAGCTAGGGATCCTACCTACACAAATTGTAAAATAGTGACTGTAAAATAGTCAATGAAACGTAGTCTTCATTTTGAAAGACCTATCCAATGATATGTCACTCAATAGAGTGCGTAAATTTTTTTTCGTCTCTACCGCCATTTTGTATTTTACGACCGCCATTTTGAATTTATAAAAACAAAACCTAATCTATAACCATCGGGCCGTTAAGACGAATTGATAGAGACCTCATTCATTAAAATCCAACCAGCCGTTGGGATGTTTCGAGGGTATAAAGAAATCCACATACACAGATACGCGTGAAACACATAACCCTTCTTTTCAGTCGGGTAAAAACCAACAGCTATTAAAATGGCAGGTTGAGAAACCACCAGCTTGCCATGATGAAAAAACCTGGTTTTAAAAATCGCGTTTTTGTATTGATAACGTGTGTTTCTCCACTTATCTCCATTAAAATAAATTCTAATACTATGTTTGCTGCATAAGCAAGACCACATACAATAACTAGTTGGATGTGCCAGTCCCGAAACTTTCTTCTATGTCATACATCGTAATATTTGAAAAAGTAGTTACAGATGTTATTACTTCAATATTAATAAATTGTTAATACTTCAATATTAATCAATTGTTAATACTTCAATATTATTAGTTCAATACTAATCAACATTGATTTTACTCTTAAGTTTCTGCTTCACTCAGTTAATTGGAGTCAAAACGAGTTAATTTCGATCATGACATCTAATAAAATTAGTCGTTTTTTGTTATTCTGTAGTATACCAGCTGTTTGCGAAAAGCCGGCTGAGCAGGATGCGATGATCGCGTCGCTGCACAAGTCGTCAATGTAAAATAGAACTACGAAAAATAGAAAAATTAAACAAAAATCGCTATTACGGTGGCCGCTTCTGGCGGAATATTTCCAAATTCAAGAAGGAACTGTTAGCCATAGCCAAAAACTACACAAAACATTTGGTTTAATTCTATGCATAACTTCATACACTTTTCGTTGGTACAGTCGTGGAAAAAAAAAAGTAAACACCCCCTACTAACTCCTCAGCAACTCATCGTAGAAGAAAGTTACTGGTACCGAACGATTGGAAATAAAGTCTACTTTTAAATGATGGATATAAAATTTTCTTAGGGGGTCATCTACACATTAAAACGAATCCAAACTTCATTTTTTTCAATGGCAATGCCCAATTTTAACGAGATATTTCAAATCTTCCGTTCAAACTATGCCTACATACCAAATTTCAAGTCATTTGAATGATAAGTTTTTGAATTATAAACATTCAAAATTTAGTGCTTCTAATGTTAAATTACATTTTCATATTTTTATTTATATCTCCCGAAATTATGCTCCTAATGTGCTAGTTTTTTTTTGTAGTAATAATACTAATATACCCAAACATAAATAAGCTGAATTTGCAATTTTTATAATTGTATGATATGAATTATGAATTATGAAATTAATATTCGAAAAAATTATGAATTGCAACCTACAATTTTTTTGAAGGATTTAGATTTATTAAGTCCTGCTTTATGGAAATTCAAAAATGTCACATTTTTATTCCAAGTAGTTTTCAAATTATGCTTAAAAAACGGCAAAATGATGGTTTAAGGGGCCGTCTATGATGGAAGTGAGTAGACATTTTGAAATTTATTCTGCTGTACTGTAATCTAACACGCTTCATTGACTCCTTGAGTGGCGCAAGTTGCCTTGATCAAGGAAGGGGCTCTTTCGGTGAACAATCCAGTACGGAACTTCACTTTGGATACAGACCTTAAAATAATCTCGTTTTAAAATAATTAATTTCTCGGAAACTTATGTTACGAATTGCATAAAAATTCGTTTTTAGGCTAATTGAAGGGTGTAGAGTTCATTTATGCTGTCAGAATTGGGTACTGCTATTGAAAAAAACAAAGTTATGGTTCGTTTTAATATGTAGATGGCCCCCTAAGCAAATTTTATATACATCATTTAAAAGTAGACTTTATTTCCAATCGTTCGGTACCAGTAACTTTCTTCTACGATAATTTGTTGAGGAGTTAGTAGGGGGTGTTTACTTTTTTTTTTCCACGACTGTACAATGGCGACAAATTGATAGACAGGCATTATGTATAAACATGTTTTTGGGGATTCCTGATCCCTAAAACGGGTAAATCCGTCGAAAACCGGAAGTCGAAAAAAAAATTCGATTACATTACAAAGTGAAGTTTGACAGATCTTTAAAAGACTTTGAAAATCGCCAATTTCAGAAATAATTTTTAACAACGTTAAAAAAAGAGGATGTTCTAAATTTGGTGCGTATGAATTTTTTTAATGTATATTCGCTGATTTATCCAAAACTACGTGGCTGATTTACATGTTGTTGTTTTTTAACTGAAAGAGGATATTCTCGAATTCATCTCATTTAAATTTCATTAAAATTGGTTCAGTAATTTTTAGAAATTGAAAAACAAAAATAAATAAATAAATAAATATACAATTTAAAATATTTCCAGTCTTTTTTTTTTTTTTTTTTTTTTTTTTTTTTTAAGTTTATAAATGTACAGGTGATTTCCTTACCCAGGTCGCAAAGGCACTAAAAGAACTCCAACGACAACTTAACTTTTCAAACTTAATTTTTTATTTTAAACTTTTAAAAAGGCAAATGGCTGTGAGAGTACAGTGGAAGGGGAGAAGTTTGCAAGTTGTCCGAAGGCGGGCCCCGAAGGGCACAACAACGGAAGTCTTCTCTCTGTACAGTCAGGAGCGATCACCCACCATTGGCGGGTATAAGATAAGCACATATAAGATATTGGCGATAAATACGAATTAAGTAGACAAAGCACTGGAAAAAGGAAGATTCACATTGAGTTGAGTTACACGCCATGGCGGGTTTTTAGGGTTGTATGATAATAAAATTCTTGTGGTCTGGCGGTGTAGATGAGAGTTTAGCATTACACATGGTTTTACATGTACGTTACAAATTTAACGACAAAGGCCTGCATTAGTCAGCAGGACATCTAGAATCTGTCTGACATAATAAAGGGTGAGAATTGATACCAATGCGAGTTAGAAACTATGAGAGAAATCAGGGCGCAGTTCTGTGTTAGCCAGAAAATATTTATTACATATGGTTGGCTGGGATGCAAAGGGAATTCATTTCTATTTTATTCTTTTTTTTTATTAACGGAAAACGACTGGCGGTTAAGATTTTGTTTCTGCACTTATCACTGTGAAGGAAGCGAAAAAAAAAGGGGGGGGGGAGTAAGAAAGCAAAGGCGCACACATTTAAATTGATTAATCTAACTTACAGAAGAGTGAGGGGGGGGGTGAATAAATACAGAGGTGTGATATTAAGTGTAAAATGTAAAATTAAATTAAATATTTTATTTGAGAGGGGGGGGGGGGGGATAATGAAAATTACAAAAAAAAAAAAAGAATTAAAGTTAAATGTTGATTTTCCAAAAGGGTAGGGAGGATTATAAACGGATATATAACGAGAAAACCGTTATAATAAAGTACTGAATTTAGTTTTTATGAAGATAAGGCGTATTTTTTGCTCAACATGTTCATTAAAATAAATTATTAATGCTAATCTTTATCGTGGTATAATTCACTATTATAAAAATCGACAGATCCTTAAATCTGAGATGAGAAAACGCCAGCATAACACATCATTTTAAAACCTTCTTTTTATGATGCTCAGAAGTGACATTGTCCAATTAGTTTCATTAAAAGAAATTCTAAATATCACTGGCTGGCGTGGCATAATACAACATTATAAAAATTGACAGATCATTAAATGGTATATTGGAAAACCTTTGGTTACTTGAAGCTTTTTTAAATCTCGCTTTTTATGAAAATGAGGAATGTTTTCGCCCAATTACGTTCGTAATAGTAAAATATAAAAATCAGTCTGCCACATGAATATGAATGAGTTCTATGAAAATTGTCAGATCAGAAAATATGCCAGTTCAGCAGATTATTTTTAAAACTTTTTTTATAATAAAAATAAACTACTTAATTGAAAACATTTTTTTTTTCTTGTAAAAGAAAAAATAAATGAATTCCCCTTCATTTTCAACACATTTAATCTGGACACCATCAATTTAAGTTTCTTTCATAAATAATATTTTTTAAAAGTAACAAAAATTATTTGCTGCAATTCAATTTTCTATAAATGTAACTTAAAAGAACTAAAAAATTAATGTAACGTTTCGACAGAAAATATCGATTAATTTTGATCATTTCGTAATAATCTTGAACGCTTTTTAATTAAGCAATAATTAATTATAAATTTAATTACGTTTTAACCCTTTATGCTCAGAATAATGAATAAAAAATTGCTTTACAGCAATAATTACGTCCTTTATTGTCAGAAGATATCCAAAGCAACTTATGTAATATCAATTTGATTTTTAGATAGATTTTTAAATAAAATTGATTTAATAAATTGGTTATTAGAGTCTTTTTTTTTTTGTAAAATATTTACAAGAATTGTTAGATTAATTAACAAAAAATACTATTACGCAAACATTTCAATTCATAAAAGAACAGTGTAAATAAATATATTGTGATCTTATCTGTAACTGAGAAGTGTTTTGATGTTGCAAATTTTTCGTAAAACACTTTTTAATAGGATAAAAGCTAAATCATGTAAACGGTTGAGAAACTAACCACATTAAAAAATATTTAGCTTCGACTGTTTCGCCGTGCTTACTGAATTTGGTCCAGCAAAGTACTTTGTATGAAAAGTGCCATATACTTTTATTAGTAGACGAGTTAAATAAATTTTATATTGCATTTTCTTTAATGGGACTGAAAAGTCCCGCCGTGGAACAAAATGGTAAACAAAAAATAAATTCTTCTCATATCTTTAATTTTATATTCAACTTGAATAGGGAAATTTCTATTTAGCTAAAAACAATTCGTGTAAAATATTTTGTTTGAAAGAAATACTTTTCAATGATGTGAAAGGGGTGTGTATTTGTATTAACACACTTTATAAAGGAGTGGACAAATGATTTACATACGAATATAAAAAAAATTTCCGCTCAATTAATTTACATTAGAAAATCTAAAATCAGTCGCAGTGCCATAATGAAACTGCTATAAAAATAACCGAACTCTTAAATGGCAGATTGGGAATCCGCCAACTAACCGAGGATTTTTAAATCTAGTTTTTATTATGACAAGGCGTGCTTTTGCCCAATTAGCTTCATTAAACTAGGTTCTAAATATCAGTCTGCTGCGTGGTATAATTGATAGATTGGAAAACCGCCAGTTTAACCAAGCCTTTTAAAAACTTGCTTTCATTAAAATAATGAGAGTTTTTTGCCCAATTAAGTTCATGAATATGTGGATATTGACCCTGTGGTTTCCTATATAAATGTATTTATCTTGAAATGCATTGTCACTTCTTACAGTTCAGATCATAAACTCAGATACTCATTGAATATAAACATAAGGTATAAAATCAACTAAACTAAAATATCTCAGAACCTATGACTCTTTTAATTTAACTTTAGATACATAACTATTTAAAAATAAAAATTAGTAAATTAAGTGGAAATTAAGTCGATAAAATTTCAATTGATCTCAGTTTTAAGTCTTTTACGGACTACTTAAAGAATATTTAATCAACTTCAAACTTAGACCTCTTAGAATACGTATTTGTGTAATATTTTATTTTAAACTAATTAGTTCACACTCTATTGTTCCTTTATTTATCGCCTAATTTCCATAGTTTACAAATATGTTTCAATTTTTCTATAATATTTCTTTCAAATAAGTTTATTGATTGGTGAAATTTAATAAATTAATGTCTAATTCATTAACATATTTTGTCACACATTCATTTTGAAGTTTTAGGCACCCAAATGTCTCTAAATAATAGTTTTTATTTTAGTTTGGTTTTACAATATTCGGGCTTAAAAAATATAGGGATAATGATAATGAAAAGAGTCAAGTGAGAAGATATTAAATTTTTGGAAATATTTAAACCACTTATTTATGCTAATGTCCGGCTGACAAATTTAAAATATTGATTTCATGATAGGATAATGGCAAGATATGTAGTGTTTATGATAGATTAGTAACAGGATGGGATAGTATGTGTTTTTATTAATAGGACAAAGTTAGTTTAGTTTTCAGTGTAATAAGTTTTAAAAATCAGTTTCGCTTGCTATATTTGTTTTCTATGCATACTAGTGAACCTAACCTGATCTTCCCGGGTTGCAGAACATACCTGAAAAACCAATATTTTCTAACTATATTAGATTTTTAACATCTGATATATTTTTTAATTGTTCTCTAACAACATGAAAAAGCATTTTTGTATAAAAAATATCAGGAATGTGCGCAAATAAAGTTTTGCAATTTATTAAATTCAATATCTTCGTTGTAGCCGCTTGCCAATAGTTAATAACAAAATTTTTCTCTACTTTCTGAAGCCTTTTTGATTTTGATAATTTCAGCGTTTTAAGCATGTTGTTCGTTTACGTGTCTGTTAAATATGTGTTAAATATTTATTTATGGGATTTTATTTTTTTATTTATGTATTGATGAAGTTAGGGAGCACATGCCGCAGGCGCACCGGGGTACTTATTTGGGGTTAAAATGACGATTTTATGTGTGGACAATCCGGCAATTTTGGTGAGATTTTGCATCGCATGGTAACCCCATAGAACAGATTGCGTATGTTTTATATTATATTAAACATTGTGTGCTTTATAATAAAATAATTTGTGTGTGTTTATAAAAAAATTGTGTGTTTATAATAAAAATTGCATGTGTTTAGAAAAAAATGTGTGCGTTTTATAAATAAATAGCGGTCTTTTTTTTGTTTTGTTTTAAATAAGCTGTTTCATAATAAAATAAAACTAACATACTGTTTTGGTAAGCTAAGCCAAATGACTGAAAAAAAAAATCGCGCCAACCCCAGTGCGTCTGAGACATGTGTTCCGAAATTGTAATTTCGTACTGCATAATTACCCGACTGAAAAGAAGGGTTATGTGTTTCACGCGTATCTGTGTATGTGGATTTCTTTATACCCTCGAAACATCCCAACGGCTGGATCGATTTTTATGAATGAGGTCTCTATCGGTTCGTCTTAATCTTCCGATGGTTATAGGATAGGTTTTATTTTTATAAATTTAAAATGGCGGCCGTAAAATACAAAATGGCGGTAGAGACGAAAAAATAAAATTTACTCACCCTATTGAGTGACATATCATTGGATAGGACTTTCAAAATGAAGACGATGTTTCATTGACCATTTTGCAGTCAGAAGCTCCGTTTAAATATTACACAACCTGGGAGTTGTGTACTTTGGATCGCTACCTTTACTGTAACTCTAACCTTCATAATAGACATCTATAGGCCTCTTCAAAAGAGTGTTTGTAAATAGGAACTAATAATTGAACACAACTTAAAAGTCATCAATACAAGTAAATAAAAAAAAGGTAAGTAATATAAAAAATAGTTTCATATTGATGAGAAATAATTAATTAGTTCGCTTTTTACGCTGTCGAGTTTTTTGATTTTTTAAATCTAATATATTATTACAAGCAATTAGAATTAAACATTAAAAAAAAACTCATTTACTTACATAATTATCTGGCGTATCTGTATTTTTATAAGTAATTTTTGCCACGGAACTGCAACACGGGACCTGTTCAGCCCGTGATTATGCTAATGCATGTATAATTTGAGAACACGTGATTTTGTTTTACCTTAAAAATGTCCATTAGAATCTTCTGTTATTGTAACATGGGTTTGAAAATAACCTATGATTCTGAATATTTTAATAAATGATAATTTAAAAATTAAATTTCCTCATTCAGCCACTTTGAACGCGGAATAAAATTATTCTTCTGAAATGAATTTTAATTATCGCCAAAATATTTTGCATAACTCGTAAAGAAATCTTTAAATGGAAACTGCTTAATTTATTGGCTTTTACGGGAAAAAAAGAATATTATTAGCAAAATCTTCATTTTAGCAGCGGTGGGGTTCGAACCCACGCCTCCGAAGAGACTGGTGCCTAAAACCAGCGCCTTAGACCGCTCGGCCACGACACCTCGATTGAAGTGGATGTAATATTTGAAGATAGATTTGATATCTAGCGAATAAAACAATCTATAAAACGATTAGTTTTTTTTTTTATTATTATTACCCGCCTGAAAAGAAGGGTTATGTGTTTCACGCGTATCTGTGTATGTGGATTTCTTTATACCCTCGAAACATCCCAACGGCTGGATGGATTTTTATGAATGAGGTCTCTATCGATTCGTCTTAATCTTCCGATGGTTAAAGGATAGGTTTTTGTTTTTATAAATTTAAAATGGCTGCCGTAAAATACAAAGCGGCGGTATAGACGAAAAAAAATTTACGCACCCTATTGAGTGGCATATCATTGGAGAGATCTTTCAAAATGAATACGATGTTTCATTGACTATTTTACAGTCAGAACTTCCGTTTAAATATTACACAACCTGAAAGTTGTGTATGTAGGATTTCTACCTTTACTGCAACTCTAACCTTCAAGGACATCTATAGGCCTCATCAAAACAATTTTTATAGATAGGAACCAATAATTAAACACAACTTAAAAGTCATCAATACAAGTAAATAAAAAAATAGGTAAGCAATATAAAAAATAGTTTCACATTGATGAGAAATAATTAATTAGTTGGCTTTTATTCAGTCGGGTTTTTTTTATTTTTTAAATTTAATTACTTGTCTGTACTATGGTCAGAAATGTAAAGAGGAATAATGACAAACAACTTTTGAATAGATCATATTTCACTTATTAAATCAACAATCCTCCAGTGCATCTGACAAGAAACCGAATACACATTTTAGTTCCCTAACAACAACTTTAATGAAGACATTTCAGAGAAATCTACAATAGAATAACTTTGTTTTTTGACAGATGTTATGTCATCAAAATGAGTACTGGAATTGCCTGTTATTCGGCTTGGTTACAGTGTATGCACTGTCAGCTACCTTCCGAATTTTTAAGTGTCTATCTCAGAGTTGCTTATTTGTGAAAGAGAACAAATTCCAGCACTTCTTTTGGTTTCATTTCATTCTGTAAAAAGTACAGTAAGTCAATTGAAGATTTCGCTAAACTATCTTCATTATTGTAACGGTTTGAACAAAAAATCCAGATTCGTCTTGTTGCCAGATATACTGCACAAGCATTCCCCGACTTACTTGAATTTTACTTAAGTTGAATTTGTAAGTTGCTTAGGTAAACTTTTGTAAGAAACTGCAATGTTTATTATGTATATATATGTAAGTATATATACATATATAGAGAGAGGAGAAGGTCCAAATACCGGCTAGGGTCCAAATACCGGCTACTAGGTGTTCTGAGAACTGAGCGCAACGCAGCCTAGCGGTGATAGGCAGAGTTTGTAACTTTAATTGAGAGAAGAAAGTTACGAAAAGTACGTCGCTGAAGTCTGTGTCATTTACAAATAGTAAATGCAAAAGTGTCAAATCTACGTAATCTGGTACATCAAAAGTTTTTCAGATATGTGTTTCTCATTTTTTTAAAATATGCTGATCGTATATTGGCTTGAATTGTTGATTAAGTTATTTTCTAGACATATTTAGCTCTCAATTACCACGCGCATTTTTTCCGTCTAATTAACTCTCCTTGATTATTTCCACCAGTTATTTTTTTATTGTAAATTATGCCTTATTTAATCGGAACATTTTCCCGGTTAAATTAGACAAAAACTTTTGTTTTGAAAAATCGGTGACAAACGAATAAAAATTCTTAAAAGACGCTCGTCGCGAAGGGGTTAAATATGCAATTTTTGAAGCTATTTTGATAAAGCAATTAAGCAGCGAGAGGGCTAAAAATGTGAAAAAAGAAAATATCCAACAGATGAATATGATAAAATTGTGTCTTCTGCATGGGTGCTTTCCCTGTGGAAAAGAATGTGGGAAGGGATTCTGGGTTCAATGTTAAGAATGCGATATGTGGACTGATAGGGACTATACCGACGCAGAAAGTGATATTATTATTTTTATTTTGTCAGATAAAATAATTCTCATTTCAATCAGCAAGCTTTTTTTTTGTTTTACACGTTAAAAAACAAAATTAGAAACATAATGGGAAGAAGACTGTGAGAGATAGTCATAAAGAATTTTAGAAATTTGACAAAAATACTTATTTATTAAAAATTACGTATTTTTTCTGTACATAAGAAATGTTATTAATCAATACAATTTATTAAAATAATATTCTTATTGGTTAATAATTGTCATTAGCTCTATTTGTGTGATCTTTTAGAAAAAAACTTAGGTAGCCGGTATTTAGTCCCCATTTTAAAAACTCAAAATTTGAAGACTTTCGGAATTTTGCTTCTTATAAACAGAAAACGCCTTTTAAACTGATTTTTTTTCTCTAAACAGGTATAAGACGTGTCAAGGTATCCTGCTGTCACTTTTTATTTTATTAATTTTGAAAATTGTATGATCTAGATTAAAAATAAAAGTGGTAGCCGGTATTTGGACCTTTTCCTCTATTATTTACACCGTATTATTTTATAAATAAAGCATAATGCGGCAGTATTTACTAGTATATAAGCTATAAACGTATGAAAAATACATAAAAACGAACTTAACACTTTTCAAAAAATCTTGTGGAATACGGAATTTATAAATCTAACACTGATTAATCGATTTATAACAATTTTTAATCTATATCAAACGACTATAAAAATAAAAAATAATTAAAGAGGACTCATTTAACCTATTCTCCATGAATTTCTGATGGCAAGACAAATAAATAGCACTCACAAAATAAAATAATACTTGATAAGCATAAACTATATTTATTATGAATTTGATTAATACTACGAATGACTAACAATAAAGGTTAAGTTGTTTTGTTATATATTTTATTATATTAACCAATAAAAATATAACTGTCTCTAATATATAAACTATATTACGATTGTGGTTTATATCTATATAATTTGTTTATAAAATAAATATAAAAAGTATGCAACTGCGTATCAAACTCACTGGTATGTTCACAAATGTATTTTTCCAGATTTATTCAAAGACATTTAAGATACAAAGACTGGCAATTCTCATTCAAAAGCATGAGAAATCATGACAGCCATTTGAAGTAAATTGAAACACCTGTGAAGAGAAACTTTTTCTCTGCTCCCATGACAACGAAGGTCGGGCGATGCGCGCGCATCCCACCTTAGAATGCGACTTTGTTTTGTTGTGGCTGGAACGAAACGAAGC
Source organism: Maratus speciosus (assembly GCA_963932465.1). NCBI lineage: Eukaryota > Metazoa > Arthropoda > Arachnida > Araneae > Salticidae > Maratus > Maratus speciosus. Next base: position 335,089,246 of record OZ010797.1, on the reverse strand, counting down.
AATGTTGTGATTTAAAAAAGCATGATCGCTGTAATATTTTTACAGTTGTTGATGAGGCTAAGCCTCCCTTATTTCGAAGAACCACATCAAGTGTTTGAGAATCTTTATTGTATATATGTATAGAACCATGCATCTGTAAATATTCATCAAAATAATTAAAGAAAAGATCCCAGAAAGCACCTCCTTCTTTGAGTTGATGTTCGATTGTCTTTGAAAATTTTCTTCATGGTGCATCTCGCCGGAAAAGAAAGAAAGAAAAAAAAGTATTCGTTACCCTATTAATGTCTTCAAAACACAAATAAGGAAATAGAGCATAGTAAGTGATAAGAAGACGGCAAAGGTAAGATTAAGTTTTTCATATTTATTTCGAAATGTCTGATTTAGAAAAGTTGAAAAAGAATCGTACAGTTTTGAGAACAGCAGTAACAAAGCTGATTAATAATATAGAAAATGTTATAAAGGATTGATAATTTAGAAGAATTATTTATTCAGTTAGATACTAAAGCAGAATTATTGAAGTCAGTTGACGAGAAAATTGAGCTCCTTTTAGGGTTAGACGACTATGAAACCGAAATCAATTCTGTTTATGATTACGTGGATAAAATATCAGTTGCAAAATTCCGGGTGAAGAAAAAATTAACCGAAAACAAACAAATTGTTAATGTTGATTTAAATAACAGTCAAGATTTAAAATCGAATGTGATTAATAATGAAAACTCAGTTGTTAAATTGCCAAAACTCAATATACAAAAATTCTATGGCGACTGTACGCAATTTATTTCATTTTTTAATACCTTTAAAAATACAATTCACGAAAATAAATCGCTTTCGAAAATTGAAAAATTTCATTATTTAAAGAGTTATTTATCTGGAGCTGTGGCTAATGCTGTAGAAGGTTTTGAAATATCAGAAGCTAATTATGGCGCAGCATTGAAAGTTTTAGAATCGCGTTATTGTCAAAAAGACGTGATAATTAATCATCACCTGAACAAGCTTCTTAATTTATCCCCTGTTTATAAGGCTAACGAAATTCAAAAATTGAAAAAATTGCACAGTGATATAGAAATAAATGTTCGATGTTTGTCCACATTAGGTCTCGAACCAGCAAATTATGGCTCCATGCTTATCGCCGTAATTTTAAAATTAATACCGGCAGAATTAGCTTTGGAATATAATAGACAAAATGTAGATAATTTAACACATTCAGATATACATAAATTATTAGATTTTCTGCACGCTGAAATAAAAAGCAGAGAACATACATTTTTTTCGAGAATGAAAGCATTTGAAAATAATAAAACAAAAATCAAGAGTCAAACAAAATCTGAATTTAAATCTACTTGTGAATTTATGAACATTTCGAATGATAAATCGACTTCAGATAGGCAGCTAACTCATTGCATTTTTTGCAACGATAGTAAACATTCATCTGATTTGTGTAAGGCTGTTGATGTAAACACTAAAAGAAATTTGTTGAAATCTCAAGGAAGATGTTACCTTTGCTTAGGCAGGAAACACGTTATCAAAAATTGTAACTCTAAAACTAGTTGCAAGAACTGTTCAGGCAGACATAATCAAACGATATGCCTAAAATCTAAATTAATAAAAGAAGTAACTACACCCGAATTAAAAGGTAATGAAAATGAAGCTAGTGAAAAAGTAATTTCGGCTATTTCCTCTACAGAAAATAATAAAATTCTTCTACAAACTTGTTGTGTAAAAATAAAATCAAACGGAAAACAATCTCTAATTAGGTTACTTTTAGATTGTGGGAGCATGCGAACCTTTATATCTGAAGAAATAGCAAATAAATTGAATTTACAGGCAATAAGAAAAGAAAAATTGTCGGTTTTTACATTTGGAAATAAGAACCCCATTGAAAAAACCTTTGAAGTAGTTAAACTAACTATTGAAAATAAAAATGTACCTAATTCAAAATTAGATATAGAAGCGCTAGTCACCAATCAAATATCAGCTACTGAAATCCCCCCACCTGAAATCAATGATTTGATGAAAAGTAAACAATTTGAAAATTTAACCCTTGCGGACACACCCACATCCAAAGAACCCATTACATTACTTATAGGTGCTGACTATTATTATGAGATTGTTACTGGAAATATAAAACATTTGAATAAAAAATTAGTAGCTGTCGACACCATTTTTGGTTGGTGTCTACAGGGAAAAACAACTGACAGTTATACGCCCTTAGCATTTAATGTAATAGTAGAAAAAAATTTTATTTCTGAACAGATTGAAAAATTCTGGAATATCGAATCATCTGGCCTTTTCAATACTAAACAGGATTCAGATTTTTCGGAAAACAATGTTATGAAGCAGTTTGAGTCAGAAATTAAATACAATGATAAGCGATATACAGTTCGATTTCCGTGGAAGCTTGAAAGGGAACGTTTAAATGACAATCGGAAAATTGCAGAATATAGATTTTTTAAACTCAAACAAAGATTGATTAAAAACCCTGAATTATTTTTTGAGTATAAGGAGGTGTTAGCAGATTATTTGAAACAAGGTATTATTGAGTTAGTTACAGAGCCTGAAGAAAAACAAAATGTAACTTTTTATTTACCTCATCGAGAAATAATTAGAACTGATAGGACAACGAGCAGATTACGCATAGTTTTCGATGCCTCTGCTCATGACACAGGCTCACTGTCTTTGAATAATTGCCTGCATGTAGGTCCAAATTTGTATCCTGAAATATTTGATGTTTTGTTACGGTTTAGATTTAATCCCATAGCTTTTACAACTGATATAAAACAAGCATTTCTACAAATAATTATAGATGAAAACGATCGTGATGTAACAAGATTTTTATTTTCACAAGATTTGTTTGATAATTCTAAACCCTTTGAAATTTATAGATTCACCAGAGTGTTATTTGGAATTAGTAGCAGTCCCTTTTTATTGGCTGCAACAATTAAACACCACTTGATAAAATACACCGAAAAATATCCAGACACAGTAAAATTTTTAAATGAAAATATATATGTCGATGACGTTATAGAAAGTCATGAAAATATTGATCAAGCCCTATCCACTAGTTTACAATGTATTGATATATTTGAAAATGCAAGTATGCATTTACACAAATGGCGTACGAACTCTTTACCACTTAGTGAACTATGGAAAGAAAATGGCATAACTTCAGAAGTTAATTCTGAAGCTTTTGGAGAACAAAATTTCCCTTATAAAGTTTTAGGAATCGCTTGGAATAATTCCAAAGATTTACTTTATTTTGATGTTCGAGGTTTAGTTGATTTCGTTTCAAGAAGAATAGACACCAAACGATTTATTCTACAAGTTTTAGGTAGGATTTTTGATCCACTTGGATTCCTAGGACCATTTACATTAAGACTAAAATGTATAATTCAACAAATTTGGAATTTGGGTCTAGATTGGGATGACACCTTACCCGAAGATTTACGTATAGTTTGGAGTAGCTGGTGTAACGAACTCCCTCATTTGAAAAACTTTTCAGTACCCAGATACTATTTTTCTGACATCACCAATTGGCATGATTATGACCTACAATTACATATTTTTGCCGATTCGAGCATGAAGGCTTATGGTACGGTTGCTTATTTACGTGTAGCAACAACCACCGAAAATGTTCGAACAGTTTTTGTTGCTTCGAAAAACAGGGTTGCTCCACTGAAAGCGCTTACCTTGCCAAGGCTTGAATTGATGGCCGCATTGTTGTCGGCCAAGCTAAGTAGTAACATTTTGAAAGCTCTAAAATTGAATGTACCGACTTATTACTGGACGGATTCCAAAATGTCCTATTTTTGGATAAAAGGATCCCCTAAAAAGTTTAAACCCTTTGTCAGAAACAGAATTGAAGAGATCCATAAATTGACCTCACCTGATAACTGGTATCATTGTCCTGGTACTGCCAATCTGGCTGATATAGTTTCTCGAGGATCAAAAATCTCTAGGATAATCAATGATACAACTTGGTTACAGGGACCAGAATGGCTATGTTTACCTCCTGAGTGTTGGCCAATATCAGAAAAAAAAGAAATCGCTTACTCAGATGAATTAGAATACAAAAAAAAATCCTAACGATGTTTTTCAGAGCGAGTGCTTAGTCAAAAAACTCGAAAATCCCATAAACATTTCAAAGTATAGTAATTTAGAGAAACTTTTGAGAATTACCGTTTGGGTAAAGAAATTCATTATGAAGCTGAAAAAATCAATTGAAGTGCAAGACGTAGTAACAATCGAAGAATTACTCGAAGCTGAAAATTTTTTGATACAATCTGAACAAAAACAATTTTATAAGGAAGAAATAGAATCTCTAAAAAATAGTAAATCAGTGGATAAGACGTCATCCTTATCAAATTTCATGCCCTTTATTGACAAAAACGGGTTGATGAGGTTGGGCGGAAGGCTCGAATTTTCTAACCTGTCCGCAGAAGAGAAAAACCCAATAATTCTCCCCAAACATTCTTGGTTAACTACTCTAATAGTTCGTCAAGAGCACGAGAAAATTATGCATGGAGGAACAGCCAGTACTTTGGCAAAAATTAGATCTCGTTTTTGGATACCTAAAGGTCGTCAGTTGGTCAAGAGTGTTATCAAGAATTGTATAATATGTAAAAAATATTTCTCCAAACCAGCAGACCAGATCACCGCACCTTTACCAAAAGAAAGAGCTAGTGAAGCACCGCCATTCGCAATCTGCGGTTTAGACTTCGCCGGTCCGATCTATATCAGAAATTTTAAAGAAACGCAAAAATCTTACATTGTCCTGTTTACTTGCGGTGTGACTAGAGCCATTCACCTGGAACTCGCGTCTGATATGACAACAAATTCCTTTTTGATGGCATTCAGAAGATTCACAGCTAGACGAGGAAATCCCAAAATTATTTATTCTGACAAAGCAAAAACCTTCAAAAAGGCCAAAGGTGAACTTGAAAATTTATACAACATACTGACAGACAAAGTATTTTTAAATTTTATTACAAAAGAGAGAATTGTATGGAAGAATATTATAGAAAGAGCTGCATGGTGGGGAGGTTTTTATGAGCGACTAGTAAAGTCAGTCAAAGACTGTTTGAGAAAAGTAATTGGTAGAGCACTCTTAAGTTATGATGAATTAGCGACTCTGTTGACAGAAGTGGAAGCAGTTTTGAATACGCGACCATTGATGTATGTATATAGCGACAGCAATGAACCAGAACCTCTTACTCCAATGCACTTTTTAAATTTTGGAAAAGAACTTTCATTTCCTATTAATTTTTTTGAAATAATTGAAGATTGTTCGAAGAGATCAACACTCCTGAAAAGAAAAAAATATCAATCTTTACTATTGAAACAATTGTGGACCAAATGGAAAAAACAATATTTGATGGATTTGAAAACAGCCCATTCCTTGAAAAATCCTAATGCCCATACGCCACTGAAAGTGGGCGATATTGTTTTAATTCAAGATGACGCAAAAAAATAAGTTTCTTTGGGAACTTGGTAAGATTCAGACTGTCATTCCTGGAAGAGATGGCAATATTCGTTCATACGAAATAAAAACAGCGAGTGGAATCTTAAAAAGATCCATTCAGCACTTGTATCCCTTTGAAATACAAAACGACTAACAAGTGACTTTTTGCAGACTTTATATGAACATTCATAAACTTTTATAGACATTTATTTAGTTTGTTTTTTCTGCATTTAGGACTCTAAATATTTTCTTTCTCTTTTTTAATTTTTAGTGTTATTTATATATAGAATCTTTTTGAATTTTGGTATAAGTAAGTATATGATTTAACTGCAAAAAAAAAAAAAAAAAAAATGTGTGTGTTATTTAACAGTCATTATTTTTACTGTGTAATTTAAAGTGTTTTATTGCTATTTTGAATTTGACTAATTAAGTGATTAATTAGACATTGTTTGAATTCTTACATTTAGTATTTTGTATTCGAATTTTAAAAATTGTATTAGATTACTGAACCACTGATACGAAAAATTGAATTTTTATGATTTTATGATGGAATTCTGATTTGTGAACTCTTTAAGAGTTCAGGTGGGGAGTGTGAAGAGAAACTTTTTCTCTGCTCCCATGACAACGAAGGTCGGGCGATGCGCGCGCATCCCACCTTAGAATGCGACTTTGTTTTGTTGTGGCTGGAACGAAACGAAGCAATGTTGTGATTTAAAAAAGCATGATCGCTGTAATATTTTTACAGTTGTTGATGAGGCTAAGCCTCCCTTATTTCGAAGAACCACATCAAGTGTTTGAGAATCTTTATTGTATATATGTATAGAACCATGCATCTGTAAATATTCATCAAAATAATTAAAGAAAAGATCCCAGAAAGCACCTCCTTCTTTGAGTTGATGTTCGATTGTCTTTGAAAATTTTCTTCACTTGAACCGCGATGTTTGTAAGTCAGCTGTGGTTATTTACCATTAAGTGCTATGGCTAGAATGAGCTTAAAAATTAATTTTATCAATATATATGAAGTTTATGGCATATTTTTTTACATGAAGCTATTTTTTTATACCTAAATATGCATTATAAATATTGAATTTTCAGAAATAGAGTTCAATAAGACGATTTATTAATAATTTTATGGATGATACGTTTGAAAATGAGTACCTAATTTTAACATGCCTTATAAACCTAAATAAAGACGAAATTTATAAGGAAACAGATTGCTAAATATTATAATAGCACCTTTTTACTTTCTTCTATCTTTACAAGAAGAAAGTATTGGATTCATGAAAATTTTCGAATTCCGGTTTTCGACGGATTTACACGTTTTAGGGGTCAGAGATTCCAAAAAACATGTTTTTACAAAATGTCTGTCTGTGACTCTGTGAGTCTGTCTGTCTGTCTGTCTGTCTGTGTGTATGTGACACAAATTTTGTGGGCGCTCTATCTCAAGAACTAATGCACGGAATTTAATAAAAATTGATATTCAGTTAGTCCCTAATACAAATTGATGCTGATTAGGTTTTGGTGTAAATCGCTCGACAGGTGGCGCTGCTATGCTGCATTTTTCACGATTTTCGCAATAGCTGTATCTCACGAACTAATGCACGGATTTTGTTCAAACATCAGATTTAGTTAGTCCTTGATATGAATTGATGTTGATTACGTTTTGGTGCAAATCGCCCAACAGGTGGCGCTGTTATGATGAATTTTGCAGGATTTACATGATTTCCCCCAATAGCTCTATCTTAAGAACTAACGCACGGATTTTCATCAAACTTCAGATTCAGTTAGTCCTTGAATACTTGCTACTAATTATGTGTTGGTGTAAATCGCCCAACAGGTGGCGCTTCTGTGCTGCCTTTTTCACGATTGCCTCAATAGCTCTATCTATAGAACTAATGGACGAATTTTCATCTTACTTCAGATTTAGTTGTATGTTGACACAAGTTGCTGTTAATTAGGTTTTGGTGTTAATCACCCAATAGGTGGCGCTGCTATGCAGGAATTTTCTCGATTTTCGCTATAGCTCTATCTCAAAAACTAATGCACGATTTTCTCCAAACTTCAGATTCAGTCAGACGTTGACATAAATTGTTGCTGATTAGGATTTGGTATAAATCACCCAATAGGCTAGGCAGCATTTTGCTGGATTTAGACGATTTCACCGATAGTCATATCTCAAGAACTAATGCACGGAATTTCATATCTTTAGAATCCTCATGAGATGCATAAATTGCCATTTAATTTTGGCAGTGTGATAGCGAATTTTGAAGTATTAACATGTATGAAATAGAAGAAAGTTTTGGGATTGGTACATCCGACTAGTTTAAGTTTGACTTACAAAAGTAAGTGGTAGGGAAGTTTAGATTAAAGGTAGAAACTATAAAGTAATATAGTAATTTACAAAATTTTAAATTACTTGTAAAGAAATCTACGTTTTTTAAACTAATTTTTAAGCAAAAAGGTAATTAAAAAAATTCATATTAACGAAAGTAACACCATATTTTTATCCTTGTAGGATGTTTATTGAAATACTTACTTGCTATACGGAAAAAAAAAGTTATGAATAGTAAGCTATTTTTTTAAAGGGCTAAATGAAATAGGGTAGACTAATACTTAATTATCTGCAATGACAAAATATGCTGATAAAAGCATTTTCTTAGGTAAATTAAAATATAAAACATATATACTGCCGTAGAACAGCTGTGATCAAAAATCCTCAGTTAAAGTGACAGTTTGCAGGTCTTTGTATCTTAAAAGTCTTTGGATTTATTATGTAACTGTGAATTTACGTAATTCGCCTAATATGTAAGTCGGAGGAATGCCTGTATTGTTGATTGAATATGTGGATATTGACCCTCTGGTCTTATACATAAATTTATTTATCTTGAAATGTATTATCACTTCTTACAATTTTGGTCATAAATTCAGATACTCATTGTATATTAACATACATTATAGAATCAACTAAACTAAAAGATCTCAGAACTATGACTCATTTAATTTATGTTTAGAAACTTTACTGATTTAAAAAATAATTATTGAATAAAATGGAAAATTAACTACATAAAGTCCCTAATCTTTAAGCCTTTGCATAATTTAAGTCTTTTACAGCCTACGTAAAGAATATTTAATCAACTTCAAACGTAGACATCTATGATTAAATATTTGTGTAATATTTTATTTTTAAATAATTAGCTTATTTTTAAATATTTATCGTTTAATTTCCATAATTAACAAAGATGTTTCCATTTTTCTATAATATTTCTTTCAAATAAGTTTATTGATTGGTGAAATTTAATAAATTAATGACTGATAGTTCCTTAAAGTATTTTGTCACACATTCTTTTTGCAGTTTTAGATAACCAAAAGTCCTTTAAATACTTTCTATTTTATTTCTGTGTTGTAATATTTATGCTTTTATGTTACGATATTATGCTTGTGTTATGATATTTACATGCTAAAAAGTAAAAAACAAAAATTGGGGATATTGATATTGAAAACAGTCATTTGAGAATATTTTAAATTCTTGAAAATACTTACACACACTTACTTAAGCTGAAGTCTGGAAAGTAGGTGACAAATTTAAAATATTGATTTCATGACAAGTTAATGACAGGATATTATGCTGTTTATGATAGGGTAGTAACAGAAGGTGATATTTTTTATGATTGGTTGAATAAGAAGACGTTCTTTAAGTTTTCAGCTAAATGTAATGATTATATCTTTTACTTCATCAGAATTTACACAGAAAAATAATGGAATAAATTTTAAATGTCAAGAATTTTTTTTAGAAGTTTTGAAAATGTTAAGCGTTAATTGATTAAATTATAAGGTAGAAATCGTTACCAATAAAATAAGGTTTTGCTGTGTCTGTGTGTCTTCGATAGTTAGCGAAATCTACCACACTTACTAGGGAAAGTTCCCAACTGCCAGATCGGGATTTTTTTTAGAGTGGTGCGGTTGGAATATTCTTACCATGGGCATCAAGGAACTGTATTTGCAAGGATGCTGGGAACCTTCCCTATCTAGAAGCATGAAAATATGAGAGAGGATAGTCCACGGCAGGTTCTGATGCTCCGGAGGCTAAGATTTTTCATTTTCTGATAATTTCCGGAGGAATTATTTAGTTACCAAAATTAAAGTTCATCAAAAAATCATTTTTTTTTCCGAGTGTACGCGCGCTTGCACAGTTCAAATGCTTCTACAATTCACCATACACAGCAGAAAGGGAAAAATCGAGCTACTTCTTTTTTTTTTTTTCTTTGCCCAATATTTGTAAACTCGTGGCTTCCGAATTGTTTTAAATATAAACAAACTAAAAAGATATTTTCTTAAATTTCATACTTTTTATTTTCAAACTCTGAAAATCCATTAAAAATACGAATTTTAACCCTTTAAAAAGAAAATTTCAAAAAAAGTTTGATTTCGTGAGTGGTTCCACCTCCTTCTCCATACTACTTCAGCTTGCGTCGGTTCAATTTCAAAGATACTGAAAAATAAAAAATATCCTCTTAATATAAGTAAAAATGTAAGTGTATATTTTTATATATAGAATAGAAATATATAGAATTTATATTTATATAGAATATAAATATATAAAGTATATATATATACAGAGAATATATATGTATATATATATATATATATATAGTAATATGTAAAAATAAGTAAAAGTTTTCTTCACGTAAGTTATAAAGATTTAAAAAAATATATTCCGAAATTCTGGTGCTATTATGGAATTTGGGGATTAATATTAAGTGGTATATATCATATCCCACCACCTTTCAAGGGATTAATATATGTTTGCTTTTTTAAGTACTCACTGCCAGTGTGTATAAATTTTACACATTTTCTTTAATGTCCTGCTGTCACACATATGTTACGTATGTTAATTGTTACTTTGTTAAAGCTGGTTGCAAGTAATGAAGTAGCAGATCGATTTCTGTATAACCTACCATAGATTATAATGTATAGGAATTCTTTTGAGTTGTTAAAAAACTATTACTGCTACGTATAATAATTTCAATAGAATGTATTCAGCCATGTATAGTTCAATAAATATATATGAATTTTGTTGAATTCGTTATCTTTTAAGGAATCCATTAAAAGGAATTTCAAATAAATATTGTTTTTGGACAAAATACAATCAAATTCTTTTTTTTTTTTTTTTTTTTTTTTTTTTTTTGCGGCATAGCAAAATAACCATAACTACAATATATATAATTTAAATAAAAATCACATATTGTAGGTGGAAATAATAAGTTTCTAATTTTTCGTTGCCATCTACGTTTTAGAAACCTCGAGTTTATAAAGTTACAAAAAACATTACAACAATTAACGTATATAGGAAGTATTGTATTTTTTTTTTTTTTTTTTTTTTTTGCGATCTTTGTAAAAAAAAAACAGCAAATAAACCTATAAATGACAAACACACTATATTCAGTCAATAGGAAACCTGCTGCAGGCTACCACAATGAGATATGTAATATTTAAGGCCATCCACAATTTTATCGTCACAAAAACCGTACTTCATTGAAACTTTAATTAGTATGCTATTTTTTTTCCATAGACGTATCTCTCTTTAAAAAATACCCCTATAAATTTTGAACTACAATAAAAAATAATTAATGAGAGGCTTTTCCGTGTTGTTTTTCTTGCCAAATTTCAATCAAACTACAAGGAAAGTTTTGTTATGTGTAATGCGTATATAAATCCTTTGGATTGTTTACAAGCTTCAATGGATTTAAGTTTATTTATGCCTCTGTTTTATGCTGGGCAGGGGGGGGGGGGAGGCGATGTGGCTTCTTTCCCATAACAATGTGAAAAAATTTAATCTTATTTTCCATTCTATCAAGTACATGCAAAAATCTCTCAACGTGAATAAACTGTAAAACCTAATTTACATTAAGAAAACGTCTGTAGAGTTACAATTCTTGATTCATTGCACAAAAATAAACCGCTCCTGACGCAAATGTTTACCTCAAGAGCTTTTCTTAATTTCTCACTATTTCTCTTTATTTATTTATTTATTTATTTGTTGCTAATGCATTTTCATTGGAATTTCTTCCAAAAATAACAGTGCCTTTTTTATTATTTATTTGATCTTTTTTTAATTATTAAATTTTATATACACCAAATTATGTTTCTGGACGTTTCGCAAAGAATTCATGTGAATGAAATACATTGTATCTGTTGAAACATAAAAGATTGATTCCAAGCCTAAAAATATGAGGAACAAGAGTGCAATGGACGATATAATGTTTCTTATTATAATATTAGATGATTTGTATGATCAACAATAATTTTTTAAAGAACGTTTCTCATTAACATATATTATATTTTTAAAAATTTTCACAATATATGAACACAAAAAATTTAGAAAAAAATGTTACACAAAAAGTAATTTTATTCTTTCGTTACTTCTTGCATTTGCATTTATTTTTCTTTCTATGAGACTACAACTATTTGGATTATTCTTATTATAAACTTACAAGGAGAGGGTTTGAGGTTGGTCTCACCGAATGCGATGAACATTTGTGTGTCGATAGAGTACGGTCAGTATATAAATATACGAGCGCCGTAAAGCGCAACCCCCAGGGGGTCTTCAGAAAATAACGCTAAATAAAGTTTAAGCTACAGTTCATAATCAGATAAATTTCCTTCTTTGGCAAGCGGTTCAGACGATCGATCGGCAGCACGCTGGATTTGAGTTTTTTCGGCCCGGGTTCAAATCCGTCTCGGACTTGTTTTTCGGAACGGAAATTTTTATCAATCATTTTCGAACCGCAATTGAAAAAATATGTATAATAATTGAAATTTACAAAAAATATGAATTAAATGTATGTTTTGTAGCATATAAGTGCTTTTTTAACTACGAAATCTTGCATGTTTAAATATATATATATATATATTTTTTTTTATAGAGAGAGCGTTTATAGACACACAAACAGACACATAGACTGACGAACGGCATATTTTTTTTTCTAAAAATATGTTTTTTGTCGAATCTCTAGTGTCTTAAATGTGTAACTCTGTAAAAATTTATTTTTCGATTTTTAAAATGATTATAAATCTTGTCCTAAACTACGTATGATGGGTAAGTCTGGACGGAACATACGATCCAGAAAATATTTAACAAATTTATTACCTTTTATCCACATATACATACATACTAAAGAGGAAATCATGAGTGGTTGTGGTTCTTTGACATTCCTTAAAAATGACTGATTTTATGTATTAGAGATTTAAATATTTATATCTCGATAAGTGATTTTTATTATGGAAAAATTATGTATGCCGACAATATTGCTGCGTATAAAATACTTCAGATACTTTTTCTTTCACGAAAGATTTTTTTTAAAGGTAAAACCCAATCACGTATTGGCTATTAATATCATAAATCATGGCTATGATTTGAACTTGTTTTTAACATTTTCGCGCTAAGTTGAAAAATATTTATGAATTCCGTTTGTGTGTATGTCCACCTGCTTGACTGTGCGGTTATCCTGCAACGTATAGCTGATTGTATGAAATTTTTAGAAGAGAACGATTTTATATTTACCAATCCCCTCCCTTTCTAAGCTAGTAAAGTAACTTATTGTTCTCAGCTCCCATTTCAGACAGGAGCCCCTGTTTTGTACATAATGTAATATTTGTCTTATTTCCTTTGTTTTAATTTATTTAGTAATTTAGTCTTTCATTATATTTATAAGCAAATGCATTTCACTTAATGTTTTACAGCTCTAATATTCAAAAAATATGCCTTGTAATTGTTTATGCATGTATAGAACATAGTACAATTCCTGTCAAAGTGATGTCACTTCTTGTGAGTTCAGAGTCAAAAACAGCAAACTGAATTTATTTTTATGTATGTTATTAATTGTTTTAAAATATTGTAAAGACTAATCATTGTTAAAGTATCTTACTATATGCATTGGATTTGAGTACCCCCCCCCCCCCCGGGATTGCACTTATACTCTAAAGCGAAAGCTGGGTTCCGGTCATCCCTGTTTATCCCTGTGTGTCTGTTCATGCTCTTTCGACTCCTTTCTTCGACTCGTTTTCATTGAGTTAGGAAATCTACACTGGCGTGATTTTTTAATTACAGAAAAACTTCTGATTATCCGTCACTCACGGGACCGACGGTGTATCGGATAATCGAAATAGACAGATAATCGAAAGTCACTCAAAGAGCGTTATTAAATTACATTTCTTTTGGCCAGTTTATAAGGAAGGATATTTAAACCTTTTTTTTAAGTGCACGTATCTATATTATAAAGCAAAAACACGCCCATGAGTAACACTAACGTTATACTGACAGTGGCAACGGCTTAACCCTTAAATGCCGGGTGTTGCTTTTCGGCAACATACCCAATTTAGGCTCCAAAATACTATTACAATAATATTGAAACTATAATGCCTAATGTTGCCAATAAAATACATTCTGAAAATATTATTAAATCGATTTTCAACATGTAGATGGCAACACTTGTGCTGTTTAAGAATAAAGATATATTTTTTTTCAAATTGTTGCTACTGTTTACCTGTAACGAGAAAGACCCTGAGAAATATCTTTCTCCCCGTGGTCACTATAGAAACGGACTTGTCCACTTCATTTTTGGGTGACCGTACTTGACCGTTGGCTTCTTTTGTATATACTAGGCGCGAAAACAAGGGGAGAAACACGCAGTCTGCTTTGTGTTCATGCCATCGCCAGACGGTTATATTCTTCTCTCTTCATTATTGCGCATTTGATTTTATATTTTCCCACTGATTTAACTTTTAATCATTGCTATCTGAGACTGTATACCACTGTCAGATTCCCTATCGTTAAAATGACATCCACTTTTAAGAAAGGGAAAACACTGCATTCTCAAGCACGTGAAATAGTCAGTAACGTGACTGGTTTCTTTAAACCAGGGGCTGCTGCGAAATCTTTGAAAATACCGATTTCCCAAGCCACTAAAAGAGCAGCTGAAGCAACAGGAGTGTCCGAATCTACTGTGAAAAAAATTAAACGTGAAGTTAGTAAAATGGAGCAGAGTGATAATAATATTTTGTCTACTCCAGGAAAACACAGGAAAAGACCAGAAATTCGGAACTGTGTTATTGATGATTTCAATAAATGTGCTATAAGTCAAATCATCCAGGAGTTTTATATTAATAAGAAGAAAGTCCCTTCAATATCAAAATTATTGCCTATATTGAAAGAAAACATTCAATTCAAGTTTCAGAGAGAATCTCTTCGAAAAATTTTGCATTCCATGAATTTCCGCTGGAAAAAAAGCAGCAGTCGCAGAAATATTCTGATGGAAAGACCTGATATTGTATTTTGGCGAACTCGGTATCTGCGTGACATGAAAAATCATAGAAGAATGATCGATGCATTGTTTACATCGATGAAACTTGGATTGATAGTAATTTGACATTTGGAAAATGTTGGCAAGATGATGATAAAATAACGGGCATTCAAGTGGACACAAATTCTAAAAATCGTCTTATAGTGGTGCATGCCGGATCCTCTAGTGGGTTTATTCCTGGTGCTGAACTGGTATATAAAGCTTCTTCAACTGTTGGAGATTATCATGGCCAGATGAACTTCGATAACTTTCAAAAATGGATCCTGGAAAAATTAATACCAAACTTGCAGCCAAAAAGCGTAATTTGTATGGATAACGCTCCATACCATACTAAATCCCGTTCCCACAAAATATTCCACAAAATCTGTCATGCTTGATTGGTTACTGCTGAAAGGGATAGTACATGACACAAACATGCGAAAAGCCGAACTTTTTGATATAATCACTCAAAATGCTCCTAAAATTATTGAGTATAAAATAGACACCTTATTAAGAGATGAAGGGCATGAAGTTCTCCGATTACCCCCGTATCATTGTCACCTTAATGCAATAGAATATGTGTGGTCATCTGTGAAACGTTACATAAGAGAAAACAACGTAACCGGCGATTTAAGTTTGGGAAGTTTACACTCATTACTGGACGAGGCATTCTCACAAATTATTTCAAATGAGTGGGAAGAGCATTGTAAACATATTGAGCATATCGAAAATGAATATTGGAAAAAAGTCGGTTTGATAGAAGACCTCGTAGATAAGTTAATTATACAAGTGGACGAAAACGAGTGTGATTCTGATACCGACACTGCTGAATCATCAAATTATGATAGTGAAAGTGATTTCGATGACATTCGACCATTTGATTAATCGATTTCATTTTCATAAACAAAAAACAGTCCTTTTTAGGGCTCAAAATAGTCTTTTAAAGAGTAAGCTCTTCCCAGAGCTAAAATAAAAAAAAAAGAATTACACCAACACACATAATTCCTTCTGTAATTTTACATCCATAGCATATTTATTCTATAAAGCATATACGCAATTTTTGATTCTTTTTCCATTGTTAAGAAGGCATTAATTTTTTTTTATGAGTTTCCCCTAAGCAGTTTCAGGCCATTGACCAAACCAAATCTTTTTTTGACCAATTTTGATCTTAAGGCTGTTCTTAACTGCTCTGCTCAACAAGCGCAAAACGTTTTGACACATTTACAAATTCATTTTTTAACGGAAAGATATAAAATTGGAAAGCCTGGCCATGGAAGCGATTTAGAATTGAACTGAGTTTTCCATTTTTTGATCAATAAATTACCTATTGAGTTAAAAGCTATTTCGATCACGTGACAAACACGTTTTTCCACCTTTCTTGAGTGTTATTTTACTTTGGCGCGAAAATTCGGTTTAAAACGTCCATTTTGACACTATTTTCTGAAAGATCTATTGCTTTTTAAGAAAACGGAAAAAACAGCTCGATTACATAGTTTCTGAACAACAACTTCTGCTAGTTTCATGCATTTCCGAACAAAAATGAATTAAAACTTATGTCATAAAGTTGCCCTTTCGGATTTGAGAACACCCTTAAACCAAAATTGCCATTTTGGTTTAAGAAATATCCCCATTTGCCCCCCCCCTCCCCCGCAAAAAATGACCTTCTTGCCCCTAAGTAAAAAAATGGCAACTTTACTGTCGTTTGGATCTAGGGAAAACCGTGCTTTATTCGGTAGAAAATTAAATCCAAACTAACTAGTCGGATGTGCAATTCCAAAACTTTTTTCTATCTCATACATGTTAATACTGGCGTAGCCTAATCAGAACAAACTTACGTCAACAAAATATGAAATTTGAGGGAATTATGTCCATTAAGTTCTTAAAATATGAATATCATTAAAATTGTGTCAGAAAATAGAAAACGCTGTTTGATTCCATAGCTTCTTAATAAGAAAATTTGGCAGTGACGAATAAACACTAATTCAGGAATGTGTCAGAAAGTAGCTAGATTGTTAATATAAATAAAATACAAATTTAACAGACATGTAGTTGAACTACTCGCTTAAAGCACTGAAAAGATCAGAATCAAAAAGACTGTTGTACGTAGCACAATCTCCGGCTAATAATTCCTGGCATGCGACTAATACAAAAGCTTTTAATAAATTTCGGAACTTTATTTGATTGCATAATAACATTCCTCAGATAAAAATGCATTTCGGTATTAGTGGGCACAGGGCCGAAACTAGGGGGGGGGGGCAGAGGAGGCATGTGCCCCCGGTGCCAGAGCCAAGGGGCGCCAAATGAAAGATTATACCTTTGGAATGGATCATTTTCTTCTGGCCATTTTCTTCGAAAAAAAAAATTATGGCCATTTTTTTCCTTCCCATTCTGACCAGAAAATCAGAGTTCTAACTTTTTACGGCTGCTCTTTCATCTTCACCTAACACTTCATTTATAATAGCTGTTTCATAATAATAGGAGCCATCAGTCCATCAGAAGAAAATAACTCGGTGAAAGCGGAAACTCGGTTAAGCAGGACTCTGATAATCGGGACTCTAACTGTATATTTCATTTTAAAAATGATCTTTAGAATATTTTTGTTGGTGTTCAGAGGGGAGTCATGACCTCCGTGACCTCCCCCTTTGATCTGCCATTGTAGATTACCTACTTCAGTATTACATATTTTAAATTTTAAAATAAGCCGGCTATTAGTAAATTAGTAAAATTCTCTTTGTAAATATACTTTGCGAAAGAGGGGGGGGGGGGCACCAAAATCCATGCTTGCCCCGGGTGCAAAAAAGGCTAGTTTCGGCCTTGAGTGGGCAAACTTAAAAATATAGTACATGTAAAAAAAGTATTATTAATATTAGAAAAAAATGGTTTTCTCCTATACTCTGTAACCCTGAGAACCCGGGTACGATCCCCTAGTATTATTAAATTCGATATATTCGCGTTGTCGAAAAGAGAAAATAGAAAAATAAAAGAAGAGCATAAAACAAATGCTTTCTCCTTACAGAAAATCAGAGTTCTAACTTTTTACGGCTGCTCTTTCATCTTCACCTAAAACTTCATTTATAATGGCTGTTTCATAATAATAGGAGCCATCAGTCCATCAGAAGAAAATAACTCGGTGAAAGCGGAAACTCGGTTAAGCAGGACTCTGATAATCGGGACTCTAACTGTATATTTCATTTTAAAAATGATCTTTAGAATATTTTTGTTGGTGTTCAGAGGGGAGTCATGACCTCCGTGACCTCCCCCTTTGATCCGCCATTGTAGATTACCTACTTCAGTATTACATATTTTAAGATTACATATTTTAAATTTTAAAATAAGCCGGCTATTAGTAAATTAGTAAAATTCTCTTTGTAAATATACTTTGCGAAAGAGGGGGGGGGGGGGGGCGCCAAAATCCACGCTTGCACCGAGTGCAAAAAAGGCTAGTTTCGGCCTTGAGTGGCAAACTTAAAAATATAGTACATGTAAAAAAAGTATTATTAATATTAGAAAAAAATGGTTTTCTTCTATACTCTGTAACCCTGAGAACCCGGGTACGATCCCCTAGTATTATTAAATTCGATATATTCGTGTTGTCGAAAAGAGAAAATAGAAAAAAAAGGAGAGCATAAAACGAATGCTAATCGCGCCAAAACTGTAACCTCCTCAGATTCCAACCCACCTCTCCTACTTGGTATCTTCTGAAGAAGCAACCCCTTTCAGGGTTTTTCTCCTTACGGTAGATCAGTACTTGTTCTTATTGTTTTGTTTGGAAGCTTGAGAAATACCCTATTTTGTTCTGCAGTGAGCAAGTCAAATTTATTTCTTATTATAGTTCCTAAAACTCTTGTGTGTTTAATATCATATAATTTTATCAAGGAAAATTATTTTTTCAATTAAAGACCAGTATTGCCGATTAGTAATAAACTGTTTTTTAGCCGTAAACCATACTTAAAACAAAATATGATTTTTTAAAGTATTTTTCCCAAGATTTATTTAAAAAATGAAAGCCGAAAAACATTATTACAATGATTTTTGAAAAATCACGCCTTTAAGGGTTAAGTAATAACTTTCGCGTTTTGAAAATGTATCAAATCCTAAATTTTGTACAATTTCAATTTTTGAACCGTTGAACCGGGAAAACATGTGTACTGCAACGCAATTTGTTTGAAAACTATATCTCCGTTTATTGATATTTTATAGCTTATAAAATATTTTTCAAGCACTATTTTTTTAATCTCTATTGCGTGCAGCCCACTTACGAAAGATCGACTGGTTTGCACTTAAAACAATATAATATAATTAGTTCAGCATTTCTTTACTGCAAATATTACATAAGAAATTTCATGGGCAATTAACCTAGCATGGTGTTAAAAGAAAAGTATCAATTTTAATAAATTTAAAAATCTTTTTTGAATAATTGGTATATTTCACAAAAATGCTCTTTGGTGTTATTAAAGCGGAACTAAAAAAATATATTAAATGTAAGAAATCAATTAAAATTTTCAATTAAAGTTGGTTCTCGCCTATGTTCTATACACCGTGCAGAAAAATGATGTAAATCTACAAAATAAATTTTTTGTGAAGCTACAGAAATCTGTAACTTTACAAAATAATCAACTAAAATTACGGTCATCTTACTAAAATTTTATCTGCAACCGAGGTTGCAGTTACATAAAAGTTCTAGTCATCCCAATTTCCTAAAAAATTCTTAGTAACCTTACAGATTTTTTTTATTTACAGTACAAAAGTGTCTCGGTTACATGAATTTTTGTTGTTACAGAAAATGTTCTAGGAATCTCAGTTTCTTAGAAACATTTTAGTAACTTTACGGATTTCTTTTACAGTGTATGTTTTTATAACCCGGAAATCCGAAGTCGGAATTATTTGTTATTTTAATACTAAAACTTTACAAGAATAACAAAACGGCCATGCATTGCATTTTGTAAACTTTAGTAAGACATTTTCCGTAATCAGTACGTGCCATATATTACTTCATAAACTTTAACATACACATAGTTTACATTTTAATATTTCCTTATTCTTGCTACGTCGGTAGAAGAACTTTACATCATCCACTATTAAAATTTTAATATTTAAAAGACAGAAAGTTTTCCTTTTATTAATCTAAGAAATTTATGGATGGCCATTACTTCAAACGTGCCACATACTTTCTTCGATCTAAGTAACTAAATGAAGATATTTTATCCAAAAAGTACGCAAATATTCCGCACGCTTTTTATGAGAGGCCATAAAAATGCATGCATAAATAGCGCATGTTTAAAAAAAGTTCAGTAATTAACTTTAACGTTAATGTTTATTGTTATAGACAGAAGAGTGTTTTTTATTAAGTAAATACAGTTTGTTAATAGTTATAGAATTATAAATTTATGCGAAGTTTATAATTACTTAAACGATACTAAATGTTCGATAACTGGGATTATTATTTTTAAACTTAAATCTTAATGTGCCGAAACATTTCTGTAATTTCTCATTCATTTCTTTTTCGGCTATTTTGTTGCGGATAACGTGTAATATAATTCTGTTGCAGTTATACTATAAAAAAAAATCTGTAAAGTTACTGAAATTCTTCTAGGAAACTGGGATTGCTAGAACTTTTTATGTAACGACAACAACAAAAATTCTAGTAACGGATACAATTTTGCACTGTACGTAAATCAAAAAATCTGTAAGGTTACTAAGACTTGCTAGGAAACTGAGATGGCTAGAACTTTTTATGTGACTACAACCCAGATTTCTGTAACCAGCTACAGATTTCTGTAGCTTTACGAAAACTAGTTTTGTAGATTTACATCTTTTTTTTTGTACAGTGTACATATAAACTTTTAGTAAACATACAGATTTTTGTAACGTTACATCTGTAGAATTACAGATTTTTTTTCCTTTAAAGTGTATCAATAATCATGAAGATGCTATAAAAATCAAAACAAAATTAACTTTACCGATTAGATTAAGGAGAGTTAATCTTCATTGTGTATGCAGCTTATTGCTTTCTCTTATAGTGTAACACACGGTAGCTTCGTTTTGAAGGCGCCGTATTTTAAAACCACATATTTATTAAAGCACATAAATTAAATTCTGATATCATTAAAGTTACACCAAAAGAAAGATTTATTTAAGTTACACACAATTAACACTTTAATGGTCGCTCCCGTTCACAGACCGTCATTCGTAAACAAATTTTGTCGCGCCCGAGAACCATAATTCGTAAACAAATTTTGTCGCTCTCGAGACCCAGCGGGCTGAAATCCTTATAACTTTCGCTAATATATTCTTTTATTTTGGCGCTTCCGCGATCATTTTAAATGCTTAAGCGCTCAATAAATGGAAGCACTGAATTCTCTACTTGTTTTTAAGATCGGAATGCTTAAATTTAAGAATCTGTAGGAGTTGGGAGATAAGTATGAATAAAATAAAAACAAGGGTTTTTGAACGATTTTTCCAAAAACTAAGTGGTGATGACGGATTAATACAATAACCCCAACTCGAGTGAAACATTAGCCTGGGCCAGGAGTGAAAACCGCGCCCCGCCTGATTTTTAACTCGTGTTAGGTTTATTGTATTAATTGTGTGTATCTGAAATAAATCCTTCTTTAAGTCCATATATTTATCCTTGCTTTTATTCTCGTTATAATAACTAAGGATCGACCGAAATAGATATTTAAGGCCGAAACCGAAATCGAAACCGAATTTCGGTGATCTTCCTATTTTCATCCGAAAACAAAGACGAAAATGGCCAAAGAAAATTTAAGGTAATTAAATTGTATGTATTAAAATAACTAATACATACATAAATATACATAATTACTAATTAATTATACGTATTTATTAAATATCCATAATTAATAATTAGTTATGCATATTTATTAAACATACATAATTATTAATTAATTATACGAGTGGCCAAAATTGGCTCTCTGTGCCTTAGACCCAAAACTTTTTTATTTTCATTTAAAATGAAACGTAATTAATTCATCAACGACAAAGAAAGATTTTCTAATTACACGAATTTCATTTAATTAAAAAATATTTTAGTTTTATGTATACACAACTCGATTTATCTTTTGATATCTATGATCATCTGTTGTACTAGAACTTTCTCAAAGAGGATTCGAAACACTTCTGCGGTTTTAATTGTTATTTCAGCAACAACGTAACATCAATGGATTAGAAAGGGAAAAGAAAGAAAGTAAAATTGTGTTTACATAATTTATTTGTTAACCCTTTTGGGACCGGTAGCTTTTACACAAATTTTATTCGGTTGGTACCACTTTTTAAAAAGAAGTTACCTTTACTTAAATAATCATGAAAATGCTCTAATTAAACAAAGCAAACATTACTTTTCTTTTTTTACTGGTACCAGAAACAAATTTTGTAACCTCTTAATGAAGGTGCTTATACCCACCTATGGTCAAGAATGGGTTAAGAGACTTCAATCTACAGAAAAAGTGTCGAAAAAGTACAGTCTTTATGTAACTACATTTAAACACATGATACAGCGAAGCCAGTTACACTTTGGAGTAGTTTGCAAAGAACGTCTGCGTTACGCGTAATCCAATTTTTCATTATTATCATCTTGACTTGCATCTTTCTTGCCCTTCTTACTTTTTATTTCCCCCTTTTTCTCTTTTGGTTTTAGTAAACTTGATAACATGTCTAACATGGATAGTCTGTGCAAAAAGAAACGTAAAAATTAATAACACTTAATCACCCCGTACAAAAGAAACTGCGACATGTATACCGGAATAGCTGTGCGGCATGTATCCCATTTTGCATGGTGAAGACGTCGGCCATCCCAGTTACCAGCCATCGCTAAGGGGAATGGCGTAATCATACACAAAGTACTCTATACAAACGCTACACCTAGTTTTGACTTTGAAATCATGCATGCATTTAGTAATTAGTGTATAAAATGTATTTAAACATAACGTGTTTAAAAGTTTGGACAGTGAAATCATGCACTTAGGTCAAATTAAGGATTGTACTTCTAGAAGTAAACATCGAAATGGGGTTCGCGCTACACACTGGTTAAAAAAATCTCATTGCGCACCTATACTGTGCGTTTGACGACCATCTATCGATAATTACAAGAAATAGAAGGGGTGCGGCATCTATCCCGTATGCGGCGACTCTCCCGGATTTACCCTATATATTCAGACATTCAAAAGATAAAAAAAGATTATAATAACTAAACATATTACATCTGAATCAGAATTTATAAATTTAAAATCAGATAATAAATATAGCTAAAACACAACACATTAACAATCACATAATAAAAACAATTACAGTAGACGTTTCAAGCTTTATAATTCTTATATACTGGGTGTCCCATAAGGGACTGACTAATTACAAAAATCAATAACTTTTAAATTGTGTCAACTGTTAAAAAAATCTTGCAGGAGGGCTATGTAAGTTGTCAGGAGTTTTTTTACTGAGATTCTCCATTTTAGTGTCAAATAGCAGAAGTAGATGGCACTGTAAGTCACGGTTTCCAGTTTGGCCTTTTTTTTTTATTATTCCGAAATTTCGCATTCACACCAATTACCTGTAATGTTCTTTTCTTTTTTTAATAACAAGAATTTCATGATAGCTTAAAGTAACAATTCTTCTTTCAGAATTTCTGTAAAAAAAAAAGGCCAAACTGGCTACCCTGCTGCAAGCAACAGGCACTCAATAGGTATCTAAACCCAAGCCATTCAGCATTGAAAACGCGAAAGAAGGAGTTAAATACACTGAGAGGTTCGCTAAGAACAAGATTGTATTGGCCAATGAGAAATACTCCATATGTTTAACCTCCTTCCTTCGCATCAGTGCTGGCTGATTTAGGTTTTGGCCTCCTTTGAACTCCTACTGCTTGCAGCGCCAGCTGCTGCTGCTATTTGGAGCTAAAACCTAGAATCTCAGTAAAAAAAACTCCTGGCATCGTACATAATCTTCCTTCAAGAATTTTCTTAATATGTTGTCAGCATTTGCAACTTTTTTTTTAATCACACAGTCCATTTTAGAGATGATATATTGGAGCTTGTATAAAGCTTGAAACTTCTACTGTAATTTGATTTTAATGTGGGTCTTTTTTTCAGTTTTATTAAGTGTCTCATTTTAACTCTTTCGGTACTACTGCCGCCCACTGGCGGGGATCGCTAAATATTCTCAGGGTACTACCGTCGCCTATTGGCGGCATCGATGAAACGTTTTCTGGGTACTCCTGCCGCCCATTCGAGGCATCCACGAAACATTCTCTGGGTACTTCCGCCGCTCTACCTAAAATCGGCATTCAGGAAAAGTTATGTCGGTATGATTACTCGCTATAATACGCATTACTTTGTGGCGACTCCTGGTAAAAGGATATCTAGTTGCAGCATTGGACAAAGTTGGAGAGAACGGACAAAGTGGACCAACTCTCAAATTTTAATGCATTTTTCCAAGTTTCCAATGGTTTCTTACGGTGTCGATTTAAACGATATGATTTTCAAATGTTAAGCCCCAAGCCTGTTTTGTTTGTCTTTCCGTCTGATCCGCGAGATAAGATTCCGTCGAAATCGGCTTTCGGCAGATGATTGTTTAAATTACAACAAAGCAGTATAAACATTTTAGATTTTTTTAACACATTAAATGCCACGTCAGTCACCGATGACTTCCGTGGTCCGAATGAAAAGTTTAGTGTCAATCACGCTCGAGATTTCTATGAATGCCACAAAACGTGTTTTCGCGGCTTATGCTGCCGTACAGTGCAACAACTCTTGTGGAAAACTTTCTCGTACCACGAATGTACAACCGCGGTCAGCTCCTCCGTACCGAAAAAGTTAAATGTCTTTTAATTTAGCAAAAACGTTAGAATATTTCACATTGTTTTCTTTGTGCACTTTTCATATATTTATAGAACTTCATTCTGCTCTTATAATATCAGTAGAATATGCCCTAAGCTTCAATGTTTCGTTTTTAAAACCACTTCGAAATACTTTAATTTTAATATGTATAGTTTAAAAAATACTGTAAGGAAACTCTTTATATTTTTTAAAAGTACTTGGTTCTTAGAAATAAGTAAACTAAAATATCTACCTGTATGTCCCCACCCATTTTAAAGAAATAAATTAATCTCACATTTACTAAAATTCATATTTATTTGTACGTGTTTCGTGCAAAGAAAATAGTTTTCTATTTTATGACTGGAAAAACTTTATATATAAGCATTTTCTCAGAAATTTGAACTTTCACATCATGAATTTATCACGAATTTTACAAACTTTATACATTCAAAGTTTAACAAGTATAAAAAGAAACCTGCAAGCAGCATATTTTATAAATTTTAGTAAAACCCTTTCCACAACGAATACGTGCAACATATTATTTCTTCACTTTTTTCGTATACATGGCTTAAATTTAATATAAACGAAACGTTTCCCTTCATAAATTTTTCTTCTCGTTGCAACATAGAAAGGAAACGTTACATCATACACTATTACAATTTTAATATTTAAAACACAGGGAATTTTTCTTATTTTAATTTACGCAATTTATGATGTCACATTCTTTTAAACGTGCTTCTTCTTATTTTTCATTCTGAATAGTTAAATAAGGGTTATTCAAAAAATTCTTTGACATTAGACACACTTTTTATGTGAGGCCATAAAGGCGCATATATAACGAGCGGCGTTCTGAAGTTTTTTTTTAAAAAAAGTTATTAATTTTAACTTTTGTGATTATTGTTGTAGACTGAGGAATGTTTTTGACTTAGTAAATAAAGCTTGTTAATATTTATAGAATCATAAATTAATGTTCTCTTTGAGCTAAGGAAACATTAACTAAGATCACAAATTAATGTTCTCTTTAAAATAAGGAAAGTTAACTAAATAACGTATAAACAGTTATGATGTCACAGTCTTTTAAACGTGCTTCTTCTTATTTTTATTCTGAATAGCTAAATAAAGATTACTCAAAAAAATCTTAGATATTAGACACACGTTTTATGAGAGGCCATAAAGGCGCATATATAACTAGCGTAGTTCTGACGAAAAAAAAAACAGTTATAAATTTTATGATTATTGTTATAGTCTGAAGACGGTGTTGCCAGATTGGGGACTCCCCCCCCCCCTAGATTTGGGGCTGTCACCACTTTTCTAAAAATAGTATAATTCGCCTTATTTAGCAGAATTTTTAATCTATTTTTAAATAGCCCGAATATTTCTATTTCAAAAAAGTGGTGACAATCAAATAATCTGAATTTAAAAAGTTCCTAATAAGCTTGTTAATAATTATAGAATCTTAAATTAATGTTCTTTTTGAACTAAGGAAACATTAACTAAATATGTCAAGACTGTTAATATTTATAAGATAATAAATTAATGTTCTCATTAAAATAAGGAAAGTTAACTAAATAACTTATAAACAGTTGTGGTGTCACATTATTTTAAATGTTCTTCTTCTTATTTTTCATTCTGAATAGTTAAATAAAGATTGTTCAAAAAATTCTTAGATATTACACACACTTTTTATGAGAGGCCATAAAAGCGCATATACAACTAGCGTAGTTCTGAAGGAAAAAAAACAGTTATTAATTTTAACGATTAAAGATTATCGTTATAGTCTGAAAAACTCTTTTAACTTAATAAATAAAGCTTGTTAATATTTATAGAATCATAAATTAGTGTTCTCTTTGAAATACGGAAAAATTAACTAAATATGTAAAGACTGTTAATATTTATAAGATCGTAAATTAATGTTCTCTTTAAAATTCGGAAAGTTATTTAAATAACTTATAAAGAGTTATGATATACCGTTCTTTTAAACGTGCTTCTTATTTTTCATTCTGAATCGCTAAATAAAGATTATTCAGAAAATTTTTAGATATTAAACACACTTTTTATGAGAGGCCATAAAGACGCATAAATAACTATCTTAGTTCTGTAGAAGAAAAAAAGCATTTTTAATTTTAACTTTTATGATTATTGTTATAGTCTGAAAAATGCTTTTAACTTAATAAATAAAGCTTGTTAATATTTATAGAATCATAAATTAATGTTCTCTTTGAACTAAGGAAAAATTAAACAAATATGTAAAGACTGTTAATATTTATAAGACCATAAATTAATGTTCTCTTTAAAATAAGGAAAGTTATTTAAATAACTTATAAAGAGTTATGATGCCATGTTCTTTTAAACGTGCTTCTTATTTTTCATTCTGAATAGCTATATAAAGATTATTCAAAAATATTTTAGATATTAGACACACTTTTTATGAGAGGCCATAAAGACGCATAAATAACTAGCGTACTTCTGAAGAAAAAAAAAAAACAGTTATTAATTTTAATTTTTATGATTATTGTTATAGTCTGAAGAATGCTTTTAACTTAGTAAATAAAGCTTGTTAATATTTATAGAATCATAAATAAATGTTCTCTTTGAACTAAGGAAAAATTAACCAAATATGTAAAGACTGTTAATATTTATAAGATCATAAATTAATATTCTCTTTAAAATAAAGGAAGTTAACTAAATATGTAAAGACTGTTATTAGCATTTTGTATACTCTAAGAATTGCTATTAATTTGCGAATACAATTATGAATGAAAAATATTTTGGGAAATCTCACAAAATTTTCCTTTTATTATGAAGTTGTTAAAAAAATATTTAAAATTATGTCGACTTTAATGATATGTTTATGGGAGCTGATTCTGCAGTTATGGTATCCGCAAAACGTTTCTTAATCTACAACATGCGTCTAAAAAGTTCGGTGAATGGAAGCATAAAACAAATAAAACAAAACAAGGAAACAGAATACCTTTAATCCTTTTCAAAGCAGCATCCGCTGGTCACAATACACTTATGACATCGTTGATAAAGCTGCTGTAATGAGTAAGCGAAGGCCTCTTTTTGATCGACCGAAGCACAGATGTCACACGTCTTGGTAAATTATGGTGCTAATACTGTCCTTGCTGATTCCCAGTTCCTCCGATATCCATCGTCGGCGATTGTTTAACATCATTTGTCGCACCCGCTCGATATTGTTTGTCGTTACACTCGTTGAGGGTCAACCCGAACGTGGTTCGCCCTCCACTGTTTCCTTTCCCTCCCGAAAACGTTTAAACCAATCGCATACGCTATTTTTGCTCATTGTCTGTTTCGTACACCTGGGCCAATATTGCATGTTTTTCTGTGGCGGTTTTTCCCAATTTGTAGCAAAAATTTATATAAAAACATGTATAAAAACATGTATAAAAATCACTTATAAACAGATTAAGTAAAATAATGCTAAAAAGTGTAAAAATCTTAATAAAGATATTTTATCACTTTTTAGCATTATTTTACTTAATCTGCAAAAATTTATGTTTATCTGTTGTTCCATATCAATATGACGCCAGTTTTCAAACATACGTCGTTCAACTGCCCATAGCAGACTAATCTGCCTTGGTTTCTTGCGCTTCTTGCTACGTGCTGTCTCTATCTGCGCACGCGCAGGAACGCATTTTTGGCTCGCGTTCTTTATGAGATATCTATCCATTCACCGAATTTTTTAGACGCACCTTGTACAATACGATGAACGTTTTACTTCAAGTCACTTAGTTTAAATATTTTACTTTATTTCATTACATTTTGTCATATTGTTTAATAATCATTTTGATTGTTTTGTCATTTTAATCAAGCTCTGTCATATTATCCTACTATTTATTGTTTACCTTAAATAATTCTCCTATCTTAAATTTTAAGTGTAAATACTCACTTTTTAAATGTTAAATTACTAAATAATGATATGTAATTAAGTACCTATATTAACTTTATTTTATAACATAATTTTAACTATTCATCATCAACTATAACTGTAAAATTTCTCGGGTTTGCTCAATAGTGCAACCCATTGTGAATTACCTGTAATAATCATGTAATTTTCATTAAGCAGGGTCTTCCAGCCTGCTGGAGCTTCCGGGCTTGTTCGCAAGTACTGGAGTCTCCGGGGGGTAGTAGATATGTGTTTTCCCCTCGTGGACTAATCAGCTCCTATACCGAAAGGTTGGCTGTCCACGAGTGGGTGATTAGTGATTAGTAATTAGTTTCGTTTCTAAAACTACTTCCCTATTCACTGACCTTAAATTTAATGTTTATCACTTTAAAAAAACATGTATTATGCACAAACTATTTAAATTCTTTGTAACTTTCTTGTTCCTTTAAAATAAGTACAAACTAAAATTTCCCCCTGTATATCCACAGATTTTAAACAACAAACAAATAATTTAATTTCACATTCATTAAAATTTATGTTTTTTCATTTGTTTGTGTGTGTGTGTTTGTGTTTCATGCAATAATATTGAATTTTAAGATTTATGACGAGTCAAAATTTATAAGCGCATTTTCACTTGAATGGAAAATGAACTACACGAACTTTGCATAATCAAAAACAAAGTGTAAGTTATCTAAACTTTAAAGCAAAAATATTACCTTGAGTAACGCTGACGTCATTTTGACGATGGTAATAATCTGACCAATCGATTTCGTATTTCTTGAAAATTTAATAACTTCTAAAAATCGCCCAATTTCAATTTGTCTTAAAACTGTATCTCAATTTAATGATTCTGTATAGTTTTTAATGTAATTAAAAAAAGAAAAACTTAATCCAACTCTATCGCGTCTATCCCGATTACAAAAGTTTAAGCCGTTTACATTTAAAACAATATAAATACTTAATACTTGATTTATCACGTTGCCAACGAAACGTAGAACCAACAAAGTGAAAAATGTCCAAGCCGTGAATCGAACCCGGAACCCTTGGAATGGCGCTCCAATTGCTCTACCATTTAAGCTACCAGCTTAGCATTTCTCACGGCTTGAACATTTTTCACGTTGTTGTTTCTACACTTCGTTAGCAACGTGATAAATCACGTATTAAATATTCAATAATTTCGAGCGTAATTTCTCTGCTGATAATTAATTGAAAAATTAATTAAAATTATATATGTGTTCACTTATGCTGGGTTTATTTGTGTCTCATGTTTCGCTGCAGGATTGTGTGCTCATGAAGACTATTCCATCTTGTGCTGCAGATGCAGCCTTACCAAAGTATGAGAGTGAGAAATGCTAAACTGATCATCGTCCTCGTAGCTTAAATAGTAGAGCACTTGGAGCGCTATTCCAAGGGTTCCGGGTTCGATTCTCTGCTTGGACATTATCCACATTGTTGGTTCTACGCTTTGTTAGCAACGTGATAAATCACATATTCAATAATTTCGAACGTAATTTCTCTGCTAATAATTAATTAAAATTATACAATATAAATAATTCATTATTTGTTTCCGGCTAATATTCGGTAACGAAATTAAAACTTCATAAATAATTAAACTAATTTAATTTGATTAATCAAACACAAATTTTACAGATATGTTGAATTACGCGCTTAAATACTGAAATAATTAGAATTAAAAATTCTGCTGTAAATAGGGAAAACCTTGTCTATTTCTTCGACAACTAACTATTTGAAACAGGCTAATACGAAAATAATCGCTTACAATAAAATTTCGGCACTTTAAGTAATTTGTTTAAAAAATTGTCTGCCTATGGGACAGGGGGAAGTATATTCTGTAACCCGGAAAACCCAGTTTAGATCCCCTCGTATTTCATAATCTTTTGCAAAACACTCCCCAATATTAAAACATGCCTCATATTAATTTTTCACTTTTTCGTATACCTGACTTAAATATTAACATAAATGAAACTTTTCCGTTCATAAATTTTTCCTTATCCTTGATAGATAGTTAGAAAAATGTTACATCATCCACTATTAAAATTTTAATATTTAAAAGACAGGAAGTTTTCCTTTTATTAATCTGCAAAATTTATCGATGGCCATTTCTTCAAACGTGTCACATCCTTTCTTCGTTTTAAGAAACTAAATAAAGATATTTTATCCAAAAAAGTCCATAAATATTATGCACGCTTTTTATGGGAGGCCATAAAAATGCATGCATAAATATCGCAAGTTAAAAAAAAAGTTCAGTAATTAACTTCATCGTTAATGTTTATTGTTATAGACAGAAGTGTGTTTTTGGTTAAGTAAATAAAGTTTGTTTCTATTTATAGAATTATAAATTTGTGCTGTGAGTATAATTACTTAAACGGTACTAAATGTTCAATAACTGTTATTATTTTTTTTAACTTAACTCTTAATACGCCGAAAAATTCATGTTATTTCACATTCATTTCTTATTCGGCTATTTTGTTGTGGATAATTTATAATGTAATACTGTTGCAATAATCAATAATCATGAAGATGTTATAAAAATAAAAATAAAATTAACTGTACTGATTAGATTAATAGAGAGCTAATCTACCTTCTGTAAGCAGTTTACTGTTTTCTCTTACAGTGTAACACACCGTAGCTTCATTCTTAAAGCGCTATATTTTCAAACAATATATTTCTTAAAGCACATAAATTAACGTCTGAAATCATCAAAGGTACACTTAAAGAAAGATTTATCTCAGATACAAACAATTAAAGCTTTAATGGTCGCGTTCGATATTACACTGTAAAAAAAGGCGTAATTCTACAGATGTAAAGTTACAGAAATCTCCATGCTTTTATCTGTATAATGCACACAAAAATATGTAAATCTACAAAACTAGTTTTTGTAAAGCAACTGATTTTTGTAGCTTTACAAAAGAAACTATTAAAATTACAGTAATCTTACTAAAAATTTTCTGTAACCTGGGTTGCAGGTACATAAAAAGTTCTAGGTACCCCGGTTTCCTAAGGTATTCTTATTAATTTAGAGATTTTTTTTTATTTACAGTTCAAAAGTGTATTGGTCACATAAATTTTTGTTGTTGCCGTCACATAAAAAGTTTTAGGCATCCCAGTTTCCTGAAAAATTCGTAATAACATTATAATTTTTTTTTAAGTGTAGTGATAGGTAAAACTTCGAGTATAGCTATTGGGTATACTCAAATACAAAATGTCTGTGTTCTTGATTCACCTAAGTTCTCAAGTGATCTCGATTCATACAGGAGTATTAGAATACAGGAGACAGGAGTATTTGAAAACTGCGGTTTTCGAATGTTTTTATTTCTCATACATTGTAAAAGAAATCTGTAATTTACTAAAATTTTTCTAAGAAACTCGGATTCCTAGAACTTCTTATGTAACGGCAACAACAAAAATTCATCTTACAAATACACTTTTGCACCGTCAATCAAAAAATCTGTAAGGTTACTAAGAATTCTTTAGGAAACTGGGATGCCTAGAACTTTTTATGTAACTTCAATTCGGGATACAGATAAAATTTAGAGTACTGTATTTTAGTGGATTATTTTGTAAAGCTACAGATTTCTGTAACTTTACAAAAACAATTTTTGTAGATTTACTTTATTTTTCTTAACAGTGCACAGATAGAATTTTATTAAGCATACAGATTTCTGTAACTTTACATCTGCAAAATTAGAGTTTTTTTTTTTATATATACAGTGTAGCATTCTAATTCTACACTAATATTTTCTCGTATTTCATATTTTTTTGCAAAACACTCCCCAACACGAAAACATGTCTCATATTATTTTTTCACTTTTCGTATACCTGACTTAAACTTTAATATAAATAAAACTTTTCCGTTCAAAAACTTTTCTTAGCCATGATAGGTAGGTAGGAAAACATTACATCACCCGCGATTAAAATTTTAATATTTAAAAGACACAAAGTTTCCCGTTTATTAAACTACACAATTTATGGCTGGACGTTACTTCAAACGTGTCTCTTTTTATCTTCGTTCAAAGTAACTAAATAAAGATATTTTATCCTAAACAGTACATAAATAAAACGCACGTTTTTTATAGGAGGCTATAAAAATGCATATATAATTAGCGCAATTTTTTAAAAAGGTTAAGTATTTATTTAACGATAAGATTTATTTTTATAAACAGAACAGTGATTATCATTGAGTTTAAAATTAGAATACAGATTCTAAAATGCAAGAACTATTTATTTTATAAACTTAACTCTTTAGGGGCTGTGCATATATAACGTTATTATTTTAGGGGGAGGGGGATCTGGTACATGATATCGTAAGATATCTGTGGGGTGAGGAGTGATCTATCTTTTGGTATCGTTATCATTTTTGACCCCCAAAAATTTTTTTATAGTCGGTAATCTATTTTTATGAGAATAGAAAGTTATTATTAAAATCTTTAAATGATTAAAAAATTATTTAATTCCAAAATATGTCATATATCCGTGTTTTGTATTCCTATTTTTCTGTCATATGTGTATGCGTATATAAACCGCTGTTCGAGAAACCATATCCGAAGTAAGTTTGAAATGATACTTTGTGTTTACTAGAAAATAAAAAAGAAAGAACTTTGTCCGTCTCTTTTGTTGATAAGAAGTTCTGGTTGCCTGCCCCTCCCCCGTGCGGAGGCAAGTGCAAGAAGACATCATTACTGTTGAATGCATTATGTAACAAAAAGCTGTCATTAAATTATTTTAACTATTTCTTTTAAGTGTTATTTATTTGATAAAAAGTTATTACATATATGAAATGATATTTTATTGACTTCTCTTCATTTTGAATCAATAAAGTAATGAATAAATAAATGTAACTATATTTGTATATCACTCCAAACAAAAGAGAAAAATTTCAAAAATAAAATCAAAAGAATTTTTAGACATTGATAACGATATCATTGCCGGGAGAGGAGGGGGGTTCGAGAGATAATAACATATGATATCTTAAGGGGAGAGGGGGTCCAAAATTACCAAAAAGTTCATAACGTTATATAAGTACAGCCCCTTATATCACGACTCTCTAATTTGAGAAATATGTATGAAAATAATTATAGAAGAAAAACGTTTAAAAAAAAAGATGTGTCTTTAAGAAAATTATTACTTATATTAATAAAATAAGGATATAGTTTCAATTGACAAACAATCTTTCCCGCTTTTATTTTTCATTGTATTTATTATATTGAATTTTTATAACTTGTTATTGTTAATAATTGTATTTATTACTAACTCTATGTATTATTACTTCTATTTATCGACAAGAGTTATTTACAAAATACACAATATGAATTTTATACAGCTCACCGTGTTACTTTAAAGGCGACGAAGATAATAATAATGTAGATGTTACAAATTTAAAATATATATTTTATTTAAATTTCCTAGCACATTCTACCTACAATCCCGCCTCCATCGTCAGGGAATGTTTTTATTATTTGCTTTTCCATTCATTCAAATACTTCACTTCGTTTGAAATGGAAGAGTCTATAATTATTAGGGTAGCTGGAAGTAGAAGTAGTAGTGCCTTAGATTGTACTGTAGAGAAAAATATTTAACTGGTGTTTCTTTTCTTTTAATGCGTCACTTTGTTCCCATACGTCGCTTTCATTTTAAATGTGTAGCTGGACAGTAGTAGAACAAGTAGTGTTTCATATTTATGTTATTGTCTAACTATGCTTTTAAAATGAAAGTGACGTGAACAAAGTGACTTATTAAAATAAATGGAACGGCTGTTAAGTACTTTTCTCTATAAAAGTATAACCAAAGGCATTTCCACTTCTACATCCATCTACTCTAATAATTATAGATTCTTTTTTATGACGTTTTGATGACACTTATAAACTCTTTTCTGATGACTCGTATTCGAATGAATGGAACAGCAATTAGTAAAAATATTCCCTGACGATAGTCGCGGGATTATAGGCCGAACGTACTAGGAAATTTAAATAAAATGTATATTTTAAACTTGTAACATCTTATTGTTATTATCTTTCTCACCTTTTAAGTAAAATGGAATATAGATTTTGTATTAGTAAATAATTTTTAAAGAAAATATAATTGTTTCCTTGGGATTCCCATTAGAACAGAAGTTATGGCTTTTAGAATTATACCCGATCAGTAGCTGAAGCGGCGTTTCCAAAACTTTGAAGCCATTTTTCTCCAAATGACGTTTTTCGGCATAACATGCACGATATCTGAAAAACTTCGGAATATTTTTTAATGAAATTTTTAAAACGTATGTTTCATGTTAGTCTGTATAAACTGAGCCTAAAAGTTCCTTCTT
This sequence comes from Maratus speciosus, assembly GCA_963932465.1. Taxonomy (NCBI): domain Eukaryota; kingdom Metazoa; phylum Arthropoda; class Arachnida; order Araneae; family Salticidae; genus Maratus; species Maratus speciosus. Next base: position 335,054,391 of record OZ010797.1, on the reverse strand, counting down.
AATGTTCATAATATTTTTTTTTTTTTGGTGATTATGATTATATTGTTGAAATTTTCTAAATTTTGCATTAGCTAACTACAACTTTGTCTTAAATATATAAAAACGCTTTAAATACAAACTTATTTAGGTTCAGGGTAATTATTACAATCAGAAGAATAAGTAGACACCAAAATTTTCATTCTAATTGCAATACTTATTTTGCAATCTTGAGCGTAATCTGTTATGCCGTTTTTCTGCTCGATGTCTGACAGTTCGAAGCCCCCTATAAATGATAATTCTGCATTGCAATTTTTTAAATACATGAAATGAAAGAACATACGTATATCTTTCATATATTTTAAGATATTAAATGCTGAAAATGGTCTTTTGTTTTTCATTTTTTCCAATTAAAGAGTCCTGAGCTGAAAACGCAGTAGTTGAGAATTGATAGCATCGTAAAAACCCATATTCTAGTGTTGAAAAACTGCGCAATATCTTCTGCACTATACCCAAACACGTTTCCAAAAATTAGTGGCAGCAAAAGAAACTTTTTTTTTTTATCGAAAATATATTGGTGTATACAGTCTCTAAAAATGTATAACGCTTTTCGGAACTGTAAATAATTCGGAAGAAGTTATTGCATAGTTTTGTGTGTGGCTGTATTATATTATATTACATCAAGAAACACGTTTCCCTTTTTTACAGTGAAATTTGTTCGATTAGCTGTTTTTAATTTCTATTGTCTTCCTTTTTACAATTTTTAAATAATCTAAAATATGTTTAAAACTTATAGTAATCCACTTTTACTCATTCAATAATCCGTATTTCTAATACATGATAATCATTCTTTTAATTGTTTTTAGTTTACATTGTCCATCTGTTCACTATTTTTAAATAGTCTGAAACGTGTTTAAAATTTATAGTAATTCACTTTTATCCAATCAATAATTCGTATTTCTAATATATTATAGTGAAACATTCATTAGTTGTTTTCAGTTTACATCGTTCTTTTTTTTTTTTTTTTTTTTTTTTTTTTTTTTGCTATTTTTAAATAATCTAAAACATGTTTATAATTAATAGTAATACACTTTTAATAAATCAGTAATCCGTATTTGTAATGTATAACAATCAAATATTCTTTTAGTTGTTTTTAGTTTACGTTGTCCTTCATTTAACTAATTTTAAATAAATTAAAACATGTTTAAAATTTATAGTAATTCACGTTTATTCAAGCAATAATCCGTATTTCTAATATATTATATTAAAACATTTTTTAACTTGTTTTTTATTTACATTATCCCTTTTTTTACTATTTTTAAATAACCTGAAACATGTTTAAAATTTATAGTAATTCGCTTTTACTCAATCGATAATTCGTATTTCTAATATATAATTATAGTCAAACGTTTTTCGTTTGTTTTTGGTTTAGATTGTCCTTCTTTTTGCTATTTTTAAATAACCTAAAAGATAAGCATAGATCAAACTTTGTGCAAATTTTAATAAAAAAGCTAAAATCTTTAACAATGATTTTAAGCAACGGAAGTCGATTCATGAATACTCGAAACGATCATATGGGATTTTTTGTCGTGTCTGTACGTTATTTGTGCTTAAAATCGTTGTTAAAGATTTTAGCTTTTTTATTAACCTAAAACATGTTTAAATTTATAGTAATTCACTTTTATTCAATCAGTAATCCTTGTTTCTAATATAAAATTATAATCAAACATTCTTTTAGTTGTTTTAGTTTACATTGTACTTCATTTTTTACTATTTTCAAATAATCTAAAACATGTTTAAATTTTATAAAATTTATAGTAATTCACTTTTATTCAATCACTAATCGTATTTGTAGCATGCAATTACAATCAACCAATATTTCGTGTAATGAATCTGCAATTAGTAATAATAATACATTTTGTAACATTTAAATTGAAAAATAAATGTGTGCACTTAATAAATATTCATTTTTTTTTTCCAAATTTTCGTTCTTAGGCAGATACTTAAAAAAAATAAATAAAAAATCCATTTGAAAAAAAAGTGTCGAACATAAATTGCATATGCAAATTACTCGCTTATTTTCAGCATTTGAATATTTAATTTTCTGTATCAAGTAGGATATTGATTTTTTTCTTTGTCTCCGATACTATGTAGAAAACCTTCACCAGCTAGGCAATAGCAGGTAAAATCATCTTTAAAAATAATGAGAAAACCTAAAAGAAAATGGATTGAAAATGATGTTATTTTTTTCCCCCTATTCTAGTTCGATTTTTCCCGAATTTCAAATTTCTTCTTCTTTTACCTTCGTTTTGTATTTTTTCGTGTCAGCTGTTAGAAGAGTGTTTTTCTCTATTTGTTTGTCTGAGTATTGATTCAAAGCTCTGTTTAAGATTTTTTTCATTTTTAGGTGCGTTCGTAATTATATAAATAAGTAGCACCTATGGTCGCCATTTTGTCCGTCCGTCTGTCTGCCCGTCTGTTCGCAGATAACAGCACAAAAATTACTCAACCGAATGGCTTGAAATTTAATATATATAATAGTTGTAGAACTTTTTCGGTATTTCAAATTTTATGAAAATCGAAACAAAACTTAAAATATACTAATAAAAGTTTTCTTCATTCTATTAAATTCTATCACCCGTCATTGTTTCAATGATATCCCTTGATAGATAATGATTCTAGGTTGCCATGGTGCTTATGTCCAATTTAAGATGGAGTCATATTATTTTCGTATTACTGAATTTAACCCTTAAATGCCTGGTGTTGCTTTTCGGCAACATACCCAATTTAGGCTCTAAAATACTATTAGAATAATATTGAAGCTATAATGCCTAATGTTGCCAATAAAATACATTTTGAAGATGTTATTAAATCGATTTTCAACATGTAGATGGCAACACTTATGCTGTTTGAGAATAAAGATAGATTTATTTTTTCAATTGTTGCTGCTTGTTCCTTTTGTTTTGTTTGGAAGCTTGAGAAATACCCTATTTTGACCTGCAGTGAGCAAGTAAAATTTATTTCTTATTATAGTTCTTAAAATTCTTGTGTGTTTAATATTATAGAATTTTATCAAGGGAAATTATTTATTCAATTAAACACCAATATTGCCGATTAGTAACAAACTTGAGTTTTTGAGCCGTAAACTATACTTAAAACAAAATTAAAGTATTTTTCCCATGATTTATTTAAAAAATGAAAGCCGAAAAACATTATTACAATGATTTTAGAAAAATCAGGCATTTAAGGGTTAATATATAGAATCATAATAAGTTTTGCATTCATGAATTTTTGCACAAGTGTGTAATAGCTATTGCACCAAGATCTGAATATTTATAAAACTAGTTATAATGCAAACGCACCTCATTTGCTATGCTTAACGAACAATTTTAGACTTGTTTATTTTTAAGGAGGTCCGGTGCTCAAAATTCTATTTTTTTTTATTTATAGAGATTTTGTTATGAATTTTTTTCTGATATATGTTTTAATATAATAAGAATATTGCATGTAAAAAAATTCTGAAAAATTTTAAATATATTTTTAAAAAATTTAAATTTTAAAAATGTAAACATGTTTAATTTTTTATATAACTCTGGAAGTACTCACTCGATTTACAAAATTTTTACACTTTTGTGTACAGAAAATGTGTCATTTTAATTTGTTATAGGATTTCTTAAAAAATATTGATTATGATTTTTATAAAAATATTTTAAGTAAAAAAATGAAGTTTTTTTTATGAGTTTTGCATTAATTAGCCTATTTTCAGAATTATCACTCAAAATTAAAAATCCTGATGAAAATTTGTTGGAAATATAGCATAAAATCTCTGTAGAAAATTTCATACATATATCTTGCAAGGAACTTTAGATATATTCCTTTAAAGTTGACAAATCGTGAAAAAATTCATTCTGAGATAAATGAAGTTAAAGCAGCTGATGCATCGCTTCTCAAGACAAAAGTTGTTATACCTCTGGAACTAATTAAGATAAAAGCATGCTGTTTGAGGTACTTAATGCTAGAAAATCAGTATTTTTTTTTAAGCCAATAAAAAAATTGCATTTTTTTTTTAGAATTTTTAGCCCCGGAACCCCTTAAAGAACACTGTTTATTTGGGAACAGATCCTTCCTTCACGTAAGTAATTATATCTAAATATGATGAGAGTGATGGTGACTTAATCTGAGAGTTAAATTAGATAGCTCTATAATCTTGTAAGTTATAAAGTGAATCATAACATGATGAAGATTTATTACTGTATATTCAGGCATATAACACGCACTTTTGATGAAATTTAATTGAAAATTTGTATTAAACGTATGAAATGTAAAAACAGGAAAACGTAACCTACACAATATGAACTTTAAAACGTTTTCTAATTACTTAAAAGGTGACAGATAATAATACTACTGATGTTACAAGTTTAAAATATACATTTTATTTAGATTTCCTAGTACTTTCGAACTGCAATACCCACAGCTATCGTCAGGGATTATTTCCATTAATGAAAATATTCCCTGACGATGACTGCCTGTTTTGCAGACTGAAAGTGCTAGGAAATTTAAATAAAATGTATATTTTAAACTTGTAACATCTGTACTATTACTATTAATAAAAATATTTCCTGGCGATGGATACGGGTTTTGCAGACCGAAAGTGTTAGGAAATTTAAACAAAATGTATATTTTAAATTTGTAACATCTGTAATTTTATTAGCTGTCACCTCTTAAATAATCAGAATTGTATTTACACATGAAATATATTTCTAATTTTTAATATGTAATCAATTAACTGATAATATTAATGTAAATTCACAAATGTTACTTCAAAGTCAAATTTTCTCAAACAAAAGCAGATATTTAAGCACATATTTTATAAAGCGCAATTTTATAAATAAGATTTATTATAGTGTATGTTTTATATTACATAATATTTTAAGTTTAAAGCTCTTAATGTTCTCATATATTTCAAGAAAGGAACAAATTTTTTCACTTTAGACAAAAATTGTCGAACGTAAATTATGCATGCAAAATACTGGGTTGTGTTTAATAGTTCAATAGCTAACATGATATTGATATTTTCTTTTCTTTTCTCCAATATTCTGGTAAATACCCTACTGAGTATGGCAATCTTAGGTGAAATAATCGTTTGAAAGAATCGGGAAACATTTAAAAAAAAAAAATCCTATATCAGATCGATTTTAACCTAATTTCAAATTTTTTCTTCATTCCTTTTGTATTTTTACTTCCTTATTTCGTGGCAAGCGTCATTGCCTTTTTTGTTTACTTGCTTGTTTACGTGCAAATTCCTTGTTCTACTTAAAAATACTTTTTTAAAAATATAGAATATAGTTTTTGTGAATATACGACTTTTCAGAAGTGGTTTAATCAATGAAAATTTCCCTGGCGATGGCTCCGTGTTTTGCAGACCGAAAGTGCTAGGAAATTTAAATAAAATGTATATTTTAAAATTCTAACATCTGTAGTTTTAATATCTGTCACCATTTAAGTAATCAGAATTTTATTTACATATCAAATATATTTCTAATTTTTAATATTTAATCAATTAACTGTTAATATTAATGTAAACGCACAAGTGTTAGCTCAAAGCCAAATTTTCTTAAACAAAAACACATATTTAAGCGCATATTTTATAAAGCACAATTTTATGAATAAGATTCTATAATCTATGTTTTGTGTTACATAATATTTTAAATTTAAAGATCTTAATGTTGGCATATATCTCAAGACAGAAACAAATTTTCACTTCAGACAAAAGTTGTCGAACGTAAATTATGCATGCAAAATACTGGGTTGCGTTTAATATTTGCTGCATAATAATAATAGCTAACATGATATTGATATTTTCCTTTCTTTTCTCCAATATTCTGGTAAATACCCTACTGAGTATCGCCATCTTAGATGAAATGATCGTTTGAAAGAATCGGGAAACATTAAAGAAAAGAAAAATCCTGTATCAGATCGATTTTTCCCGATTCTTCATATATTTTGTATCTTTATTTTCTTATTTCGTGGCAATCGTCATCGTCTTTTTCGTTTATGTGTTTTTTTCGTGTGTGCATATTCATTGTTCTACTTAAAAATCCTTTTAAAAAAAAGGGAATGTTTGTTTGAGTATAAGCCTTTTTCTAAGTAAAGAGGCGGCTTAATTTGATATTTTAATTATTTAGGTTTTGAAATTTGTAAATTATAGCGTGTTTATTAGATTAGAAAAATATTATTTATTCAAATACGTAATAAAACATTTACAAATAAACTAAAAATGAAATAGCTAATTTTATTTTTAAATAAACGCTATATTTCGAAATAAAAAATCACATTTTTCTTTTGGTTTTAACGGAATAACTTTTTTAAATTCTAATAAATAAACAAACATACATTAAAAATTTCAAGAAACATTTTTGGAAATTTTTCTTAAATAACACCAATTAGGATTAAACAATTATTTAATGAATCAGAAAGAAAAAAAAAACCCAAGTGGGTAAGTGTGATCACAGATCGCACAGAGGGTTTCGTTTAATATTCCTTTCAAAACACTTTATCCTTTTGCAAAATCTGTTAGTTCCACATTTCGCAACCAGGGGGCTCACTCTGTTCTAAACAAACATCTATCCGAATTAAACTCCCTTTTACAAACTATCCCTAGACATATTATTCGAAGGGATCGGGTCCATAGCACCCGAAGTAGGTAGGCACCCCCTGGCGGTAAAAATCGGAACTAAAATATGTACCGCTATGGTGCGTAATATGAAAGTGTGGTCAAAGGAGTGTCGGCAAAAGTTAGAAAAGTACGCCCCGGGTGAAAAGGGTGGAGGTTAGAAAAGTTGCTAAAAATATAGAAGTTTGAGCCTGGAGGGGTAAATAATATAAAGTCCAGGCAACAGAGACCGTATAGGGGCTCTACCTAGCGAAATTCATGGTAGTTCTGGAACAAGGCTTACCATATGTTTTTTGGGTCGCTCAATCCGAATTTTTAACTTCCCACCAAAATTTCCCCCGGCAACCACCCCGAATTTCGGTAAAATGACCCCCAAAAAGGTTTTTATTAAAAAAATCATTTTTTTTTTTTATTGTTTTAGGGAAAAAGTGTCTAGAAATTCAGACAGCAGACAAAATTTGTAACAAATGAGATACATGACATTATGACGTAGGATGAATGGGGAGGGGGGATCTGCCTCGGAACATGTGCGCGTTGCTGCGTGGATTAAGTTGCGCAATTCCACTTAACCTCATATGGTTTACATTCGCCCTCCCGTCTCCCCTCCAAACTGTCCCTAACAAGGTTTACTTTAAGTGTTTTGGGTCGCTGAATCCGAATTTTTAACTTCCCACCAAAATCACCACCCCCACCCCCACCCCAAAATAGTTGTTTTTAAACTAAATTTTTTATTGTTTTAGAGGAAAAGTATGTAGAAATTCCGAAAGTGCAACAAATAGGATATATGACATTATGACGTAGAATGAACGGGGAGGGGGGGGAGCTGCCTCTGAACATGCACTGGCGCTACGTGCACTAAGTTATGAAAGTCCAGGCAATAGGGGATTTTACTTGGAAAAATTAATGCTAGTTCTGGATTTCGACTTTTTGTCTTTTGGGTTCGTTGAATCCAAGTTTGTAACTTCCCACCAAAATTTCACCCAGCAACCCCCCCCCCCCCACCCACAAAAAAAAAAAAAAAAAAAAAAAAAAAAGAAAATGGTTTTTGAGAACAGCGCGCGGGGGATGTTACGAGGCAGCTCCCCCTCTCTCCGCGTTTATCCTACGTGATAATGTCATATATCTTATTTGTTGCAAATTTTGTCTACATTGTGAATTTCTACACACTTTTCCCCTAAAACAATAAAAAATTTAATTTAAAAACAACTCTTTGGGGGGGGAGGGGGGGGGGAATTTTAGGGGAAGTTCAAAATTCGGATTCAGCGACCCAAAAAACTTAAAGTAAACTTTATAGGGAAAGTTCGGAGGGGGCGATGGGAAGGCGAATGTAAACGATGTGAGTGGTTAAGTGGAATTGCCTAACTTAGTCTACGCAGCACCGCGGCGCATGTTCCGAGGCAGATCTCCCCCCCCCCCCCCATTCATCCTACGTCATAATGTCATATATCTTATTTGTTGCAAATTTTGTCTACTTTCTGAATTTCTAGATACTTTTTCCCTAAAACAATAAAAAAAAGGATTTTTTCTTATAAAAACCTTTTTTTTTGGGGGGGGGGGGGGCATTTTACCAAAATTTGCGGGTATTGCCGGAGGAAATTTTGGTGGGAAGCTACAAACGGATTCAGCGATCCAAAAAACATAAAGTAACCCGATTTCCAGAACTACCATTAATTTTGCCAGGTAAAATCCCCTATTGACTGGACTAATAGGACTTTTTGAACATTTTATGATTTTTCGTAGGATCGCAAGTGTTCTGCTATAAGTATGCAAAATTCCACATCTCCAACTTAATTAGGGGCTGAGTTAGAAAAATTGCTTAATATACAAAAGTTAGAGCCCAGAGGGGTAAATATAAGACTTTTGAAAATTTCATGATTTGTCATTTGTTGCGAGATATTCAGCTATAAGAATAAAAAATTTCAAGTCTTCAACTTTATCAGGGGCTCAGTTAGAAAAAAAGATGAAAATACACAAGTGAGAGCTCAGAAGGGTAAATATAAGACTTTTTCAAAATTTTATGATTTGTCGTTTGATGTGAGGTGTTCAGCTATAAGAATAAAAAATTTCAAGTCTTCAACTTTATCAGGGGCTCAGTTAGAAAAAAAGATGAAAATACACAAGTGAGAGCCCAGAAGGGTAAATATAAGACTTTTTCAAAATTTTATGATTTGTCGTTTGATGTGAGGTGTTCAGCTATAAGCATCCAAAATTTCAAGTCTCCAACATATATATTTTCTAAGAACGGGCTCTGTCACAGACAGACAGACAGAGGAGTGAGACGAATAGGGTTTCGTCAGAGGAACGAAACGCTAAAAATGAGTTAAATTGTTTCGTTTAAAAATTGTAATATATAAAGGAAAAGGTTGAAAATAAAATTATTTTGTTTCCAATTTCAGATCGATTTTTTCCAAATTAAAAAAAAAAAAATCAGTCTTCATTTATTCTATGTCTTTCTTTCGGGCAATCATTGTTAGAAGTCTCAATTCCTCTCTCGCTCTTTATTTTATTGATTCATTATTCTATTTATGTTTCTTAATTTTTATTTTTATTAAAAGTTATTGCTCATTTAGGAACAAAGCATTTCTTCAAGGAAACACTTAAATTATATATGATGTCAGAGGTGTCTACGAGTTAAATTTACTTTTCACATTAAAAAAAAAAATATATATATACTTAATTTATTTAATCTCTGTCTTTTCTTTCTTTGTGAAAATCTTCAAACAATTCTCTATCTCTCGCTTTCTTTTCTTTCTTTATTGATTCAATATTCCACTTAGGTTTTTTTCATTTTTATTTTTATTCAAGATTATTGCTTGTTGTGGAATAAAGCATTTCTTCAAGCAAGCACTTAAATTTACACAGGGTATCCCAGAAGTAATAGGACAAACTTTAAGGGGGGGGGGGTAGGGGACATCACAAGGATTCAGATTTGCATAGCAACACAGGGTTGGAAACGCTTTCCTGTCGCGGTAGTGTCGACACAAAACACAAGAAAGAAAGGACACGAACAGGGAGAAAAAAACATGTTTATTATTCTTAGTACTGCAAAAATGCCGGGACAATGCTGGAAAGTGTAGAGGAACTTGTTGCACGCATCGTGGCAGCTGCTGGGGAAGTCCGGGGCACTCCCAGTACTTTCGAGAACATTAGATCTTCCATACGCCGGAGATGCGCTTCCATGCATCACGGCCCGGGGTCATACTTTCGAGCACCTGATTTGATGACGATCGTTGTCCCTTTAATGTTCTTTCTTCTTAGTTTTTTGATGTACTAAGAATAATAAACATGTTTTCTCCTCTTATTCGTATCCTGTCTTTCTTGTGTTTTGTGTCGTCACTACCATGCCAGGAAAGCGTTTCCGACCCTGGATTGCTATGCAAATCTGAATCATTGTGATGTCCCCTACCTCCCCTTAAAGTTTGTCCCATTACTTCTGGGACACCCTGTATATCATGTCAGTGATGACTCACAGTTAAATTGTTTAGTTCTTAATTTAAGAGTGATCACTTGGGTTTCTTAATTTTTATTTGAAATAAAAATAACTGCTCATTTTGGAACAAAGCCTTCATGAAGTAAGCAATTAAATTTATGAATGATGTCAGTGGTGACTCAGAGTTAAATTGTTTAGTTTTTAAGTTTTGTACATACCAACGTTCTTGTATTCATGCTGAAAAATTTAGCCTTCTTTTTATTAGGGTTTCGTTCATCTGACGAAACCCTATTCGTCTCGCTCCTCTGTCTGTCTGTCCGTCACAGAGCCCGTTCTCAGAAACTATACATGTTGGAGACTTGAAATTTTGCATACTTATAGCTGAACACCACACATCAAAGGACAAATCCTAAAATTTTGAAAAAGTCGTACATTTAACCCTTTGGGCTCCCAAATGTGTATTTTAAACAGTTTTTTCTAAGTGAGCCCCTAATTCAGTTGAAGGCGTGGAATTTTTGTAGTTATAGCTGGACACCTCAGACCAAACGTCAAATCATAAAGTTTTGAAAAAAGTCGTCCATTTAACCCTTTGGGCTCCCACATGTGTATTTTAAACAATTCTTTCTAAGTGAGCCCATAATTAGGTTGGAGGAGTGACATTTTGCATACTTATAACTGAACACCTCACATCAAACGAAAAATCATAAAATTTTGATAAAGTCGTACATTTAACCCTTTGGGCTCCCACATGTATATTTTAAACAATTCTTTCTAAATGAGCTCTAATTAGGTTGAAGGCGTGAAATTTTGCATGCTTATAGCTGAACACCTCACATCAAACGACAAATAATAAAATTTTCGAAAAGTCGTACATTTAACCCTTTGGGCTCCCACATGTGTATTTTAAACAATTCTTTCTAAGTGAGCCCCTAATTCAGTTGAAGGCGTGAAATTTTGCGTACTTGTAGCTGGACACCTCAGACCAAACGACAAATCATAAAATTTTGAAAAAGTCGTACATTTAACCCTTTGGGCTCCCCCGTGTGTATTTTAAACATTTCCTTCAAAGTGAGCCCCTAATTAGGTTGGAGGAGTGAAATTTTGTATACTTATAGCTGAACACCTCACATCAAACGACAAATCATAAAATTTTTAAAAAGTCGTACATTTAACCCTTTGGGATTCCACATGTGTATTTTAAACAATTCTTTCTGAGTGAGCCCTAATTAGGTTCGATGCGTGAAATTTTGCATACTTATAGCTGAACACCTCACATCAAACGACAAATCATGACGTTTGAAAAAGTCGTGCATTTAACCTTTTGGGTTCCCACATGTGTATTTTAAACAATTCTTTCTAAGTGAGACCATATTTAGGTTGGAGGCGTGAAATTTTTGCATACTTATAGCTGAACACCATCATGCGACAAATCATAAAATTTTGTAAAAGTCGTACACTTAACCCTTTGGGCTCCCACATGCGTATTTTAAGCAATTCTTTCTAACTGATCCACTTATTAAACTGGAGATTTGAAATTTTGCATACTTATAGCAGAACGCCTGAGGCCAGGCGACAAATCATAAAATCTTGAAAAAGTCTTACGTTTAACCCTTTGAGCTACCACTTATGTATTTTATGAAATTCTTTCTAAGAGAGCCCTTAATTAAGTTGGAGAGATGAATTTTTGCATACGACCTCAGACTTCTCGACTGAAAACATCAGACTACACGACAAATCATAAAATTTTCAAAAAGTCTTATATTATTAATCTTTCGGGCTCTAACTTGTGTATTTTAAGCAATTTTTCTAACTTCCAACTTTTGCCGACACCTCTTTGACCATTCTTTCATATTATGCACCATAGCCTTACATATTTTAGTTCCACCTTTTACCACCAGGGGGCGCCTACTTATCTCGGGTGCTATGTGCCCAATCCCCTCGACTAATATATCTACGGATAGTATGTAAAACGGAGTTTCGTTCGGATAGAGATTTGTTTAGAATAGAGTGTGCCCCTGGTTGCTAAATGTGGAACTAACAGATTTTTCAAAATGATAAAGTGTTTTGAAAGGAATATTAAACGAAACCCTCTGTGCGATCTGTGATCACACTTACCTACTTGTTTATTTATTTTTATTTTCTTTCTTTATGGCAACCATCATACAAGTCTTCCTCTCCCCTCCCCCTTCCCCCTTTGTTTATTGATTCAATATTCTTCTTGAGTTACTTAATTTTTATTTGCAATAAAGATAACTGCTCATTTGGGAGCAAAGCCTTTTATCAACTAACAACTTAAATTTATATATGGTGTCAGTGGTGACATTTAGTAGTGACATAAATCATTTAGTTTTCAAGTTTTATAAGTACCAACGTTCTTCCTTTTATTCTGAAAAATAAAATATGTAGCCTTCATTTTATTTTTATTTCTATTCCCTTCCTTTATGGCAATCATCATGGAAGTCTCCCTCTTTCTTCCCTCCCTCTTGTTCATTGATTCAATATTCTTCTTGAGTTACTTAATTTTTACTTGCAATAAAGATAAATGCTCATTTGGGAACAAAGCCTTTCTTCAAGTAAGCAATTAAATTTACATATGATGTCAGTGGTGACTCAGAGTTAAATTATTTAGTTCTTAATTTTTTTAAATACCAACATTCTTCCTTTCATGCTGAAAAATTAAGCCTTCATTTTATTTTTTATTTTTTTATTTTCTTTCTTTATGGTACCATCATACAAGTCTCACTTTCCCCTTCTTTCCCTCTTGTTTATTGATTCAATATTCTTCTTGGGTTTCTTAATTTTTATTTGCAATAAAGGTAACTGCACATTTAGGAACAATGCCTTTGTCAAGCAAACACTTAAATTTATATATGATGTCAGTGGTGACTTGGAGTTAAATTGTTTAGTGCTTAAGTTTTGTAAATACCAACGCTCTTCCTGATATCCTGAAAAATTTATCCTTCATTTTATTCTTTTATTTTTATTTTCTTTCTTTATGGGATTCATCATACAAGTCTCCCTCTCCCCTCCCCACTCTATTTTATTGATTAAATATTCTTCTTCAGTTTCATAATTTTTTATATGCAACAAAGATAACTGCTCCTGGAAACAAAGCCTTTTTTCAAGTAAGCAATTAAATTTACATATGCATGCCAGTGGCGAGTCCGAATTAAAACGTTTAATTCTTAAATATTGCAAATAGTAACGTGTTTCGTATCATGCTGAAGAATGTTTTTTTAAAATTTCGTAAATAATGTATTGATTTGAAAACATGTCATATCTTAGTAGAAATGAGTAAAATCTAATTATTGCGCTGTAAAAAAAACGGAGTTTCTAGTGGCAATCGAGACGTCAGTACTATTTCCGTATTTTAACGCAAAATTTCCCCTATAAATGCCAGAAAAACGGAAAATTTTCCGTAATTTATGGGGAAAATTTTCCGTAAAAATACGGATTTCTGGAATTTATGAAGGTAAATTTCCGTTAAAATACGGAAATAGTACTGGCGTCTCGATTGCCAGTAGAATCTCCATTTTTTTTTTTTTTTTTTTTTTTTTTTTTTTTTTTTTTTACAGTGTATGCATTTGATAATTTCCAACGAGATAGATGAGTACTATCTATCGAGAAATTATGAACTGGAAACAGATGTCGACATTGTAGCACGTTTATGAATTTCTGTTTACTTATACTTAAAAAAGGGGGTGCATTTGAAATATTTTAAAATCATCCAATTGTCTGAAGAATTGATTTACAGAAACCACGATATTTAAGCATTGTGGAAATATTTTCTCTGTATTTGGAATATACAAGTTTTCTTGTGAAATCCTATTTCAATTATATGATTTTCGTTGAAAAGCTTCTTAAGAAATATTTGTCATTGATATGAATTGAAAATTTTATACAAAAATAAATTAATACATTACTATAACTAGTTGCGTGACAAGCCGTTATGTTGTTTTTGAATTGCATGAGATCATTCTATTATTTTGGAGAATATGAAATCTAACTTTATAGTAAATTTAAAAACAATTATAGTATAAATTTTATTAAATACAGTATTTTAAATAATAAATTACAGCTACAATTTAAGTCTAAAGCTTTCTGAATAAAAATGCGTATATTCTATAACTTTATTTAACAAAAGCTTTTCGTGCTTCCAATATTTGGATTCGAATTTCGGAGCTTGTAGATGTGACGTCATTTATGTAAACTTATACAAAAATGACTTTGTTTTGGCAAATGTATTCAATAATATTTTATATTTATGAATTGAAATAAACATTATTTTTTAGCTAAAATATTTTATTTTTAACAATCGATGGACGATATTTTTGCTTTCTAAAATAAACTGATTCCAGAGCTTGAAAATGTGAAACTACGTTTCTATTTCTTAAATTTTCTTGAAAAATACCATTTAATCACAATATTATTTACACCATCTATTCAAATAAAAGTTAATTTCAATTTGAAAATGATGTCAAACAAAGAAATCTTCTAACCGCCTATCATTTTCCCTTTTTTCCACAAAAATGGAACAATTTAGTCGTCATCATTACAGAAATCTCACTTAAAATTGCAAAAAGATCAATACCTCGCAAACTAATTTAAATTATTAAATTCTAAGGCTACTTTTGACATCCTCGGATCCATGCGGATAACTGGCATTCATTTGATCGCCCAACGTTCCATATTTTAGGAGATGTAGCTGTGAAATACAAACAGCCAGCAACTTTTTAATATAACAGACTGATGAAGTTTTAATTTAGTTATCAAAAATTAGTCAGAGACCAATTCTAAAAGATTCACATTGTTTTTAGCGCAAACGGGTTATTTCGTAATGGAGCGGGCACGCGATAGAGATAAATAAAAAAAAAAAAGTCATGAATGAAAATTATTTTAAAAGCCATGATAAATCAGCTATTTAGATATAGTTTTAAAACAAATTGCATTTGAAATAGATATTTTTTCCTATATAACGTGTGAAAAATGTTTAGAAATTTGATGCTTAAAAATGTTTAGAAATTTATAAAAACAATGACCATTCACAAAATGACGTCAGCGTTAGGCACGGACACGTTTCTCCTTTATGATATACATTGCTGGCATCCCAAAATGCAACACCAAGAAAGACAAGATATATCAAAGCCAAATTTATTTTAGAGATTATACATAATATCAGTGTTATTTGATACCAAAGACAACCTTCTTTGAAATGAGGTAGACGGGAAAATCAGTAAGAACTGTTACCTCCACGTCTGTCAATAACCGCTGGTACACTCCGCGGCACAGAGTGAAAGAGGCTTCGGATGTGTTGTTGGAGAATGGCATTCCACGCTGCTTCCACACGTAGGTTAAGTTCATCTGGCATAATAGCGGGTGCGGTATTCCGAGCTAGATGTTCTCTAATCGTTCATAAGACATGCTCAATGGGTGATAGATCTGGAGAACAAGCAGGCGAGGCTAACAATGGAATATGGTGAGCTAAGAAGAAAGCTTGAACATTGACTGCAACATGTGGTACCGCATTGCTCTGTTGAAACGTAGTCACGGGCAAGCCGTGAAGGTAAGGGAGGAGAATAGGCTACAAAACTTCAGAGATACAGCACTGACTGGTATGTGTACCGTTAATGCGTACTAGGGGGTGCGGAAATCGAATCCAATACCATCTCATACCATAACACCAGGTGCAATACCAGTGCGCCGGTGCATAATACAGCAGTTGAGCAGCCTGTCCTCATGATTTCTCCAAACTCTAATTCCACCATCGTGATACTGCTGACAGGAGCGTGATTAATTCGAGAACATAATGCTGTGCCATTCAGATGTCCATTTCTGCCGTACAGTGCACCATTGTAAACGCGAACACCTGTGGTTTAATGTCAAAGGTATGCGAAGCTATAGACGCCTAGCTGACATTCCAATGTACTGCAAACAGCGTCGAACTGTTCGTTGCGGACACCGGTTGTTATGTTAGAGACTTCATTCGTTGTGTTATGATTGCGGATGAGACAGTGCGTTCCACCAGTGCCATGCGCACAATATGCCAGTCTTCCCGTGGAGTAGTGTGACGAGGCGGTTGCAGTTGCTCCTGTTGGTCTGGCATTCCCTCCTGCATCCACCGATTCCATACTTTCATGACTCTCTCTGCATCCTATACGATTACCAATTTCTTGGAAGAATAATCTACAATCTCCGTGTGCAACGATTCTGACGCTGTCGAAATCAGAAACGTGCTCGAATGATGCTCCTGTTTTTCTACGAGGCATATTGAATCTGTACACACACACAAAAAAATTGCACGAGAAAACAATTCATGTTCTTCAAAACGACAATCTTTCTTCCCTTCATATAGAGATTGTAATGGGCTCTTCATTCGCCGACGATATGCGCGAGCACTGAAATCGTAATCATTTACATATCCTACCGAGGTGTATGTATGCTGTGAATTTCACGCTGTTTTGTTGATCAATTCATGGTGTTGCATATTGGACGGCCAGCAGTGTATATATGCAATACATATGATTCATTTGAAATGTAAATTTTATATTGATGAAACAATTATTGTAAAAACAATAATAAATAAAATCTTCAATCATTTTAAAATGAGTTAAAAACAAATGTTATTTGCTGATATATAAAAAATTAATAAATGACAAATTTTCTGATTTTTAAGTGCTTAACATACAAGCAGATAAAAATAAATCTGACTCGCATCAAACAATTTTGTCCAGATATATAAATTACTGTGTTTTATTGTCTATATTTTAATACTTCATTTTCAGGTTAAACCATGAAAATTATTTTTTTTCTATGTATGTATATAACAGAAAGAAATGTCAGCGGCAGTATAGCTTAAGATGAACTTTAAAAAATCGGGAAACATGAATGGAAGAAATACAAGAAATTGGGTTACTTTATTTTCCATTCTAAATCGATTATTTTCAAATATCAAGTGTATTCTTATTTATTTTATTTGTGTCTTTTTTTCCTATTATGTCAACTGTTACAAGTGTGTTTTTGTTTATTTGTTTGGGTATTGTTCCAAGGCTTTATTTATTACTCCCTATTTTCAATATTATTCTATAAAACGTTGGTCATTTGGGATCAAAAGCTTTCTTCACATGAATAGTTGCATTTAAATACTATGTCTGTGATGGTGATTTAATTTTAGAATTAAATTATTTAGCTGTTGAATTTTTAAATAGCTAATTGTATAAAGGTATGACCCAGGATAAGAACTCGACAATTAAGGCAGTATATGGATTTTTCGTTACTTATAAACTTACTAAATCAGGGGTTCTCAAACTAGAGTACACGTACCGGTACTGGTACGTGTGGCTCTGTTTCCTAGTACCTTAAGTCCGGTACTGGTACGATAAATGAAATAAAAAATACAGTATGTAAAACAAAAAACAACTCAATCCCTACTCCCTCACCTCCTATTTCTTGATTTGTCAGTTCAACGGCTCCGTGGTGTCTCCTCAATGTTATTACTACTTTCACAACGTTTTGCGTTACCTTATTTTAATGTAATTTTGATTAGAATTTTTAGATAAATGGAACTGATGATTCGGTAGATGTTGAATTGACCTTTCATCTCCCCTGAAAAAAAATGATTTCTTCTATTACTATATTGTATGTTTATATATTACTTATTTCAACGAGCTTCTATCTCGCATTAATAAACAGTTTATTTTCAGAAGGTATGTGAATTTATTATGTAGGTTATTCACGTATCAAATTTTCTGAAGTAAAGTTTTTAATTGAACTTTCTTAAGTTTTTCTCACTATTGATTAAACATGGTATTCATCTAACAAAAAATTGACGAAAAAGGCGAATTAAAATGCGTACTTTTTTCCATGTTTAACAAATCTATGTAGTATTTATGGTCTTTGTTTAAATAATCAATATTTGTCACCCAAAAATGATTAACTCTTAAATGCCCGAATTTTCAAAAATCATTGTAATAATGATTTTCGGCTTTCTATTTAAAAATAAATCATGGGAAAAATACTTAAAAAAAATCATATTTTGTTTTAAGTATGGTTTACGGCTAAAAAACAGTTTGTTACTAATCGGCAATACTGGTCTTTAATTGAAAAAAAAATTCCTTGATAAAATTCTATAATATTAAACACACAAGAATTTTAGGAAGTATAATAAGAAATAAATTTTACTTGTTCACTGCAGAACAAAATAGGGTATTTCGCGAGCTTCCAAACAAAACAAAAAGAACAAGTAGAATAACTGGAAAAATAAATCTATCTTTATTCTTAAACAGCACGAGTGTTGCCATCTACATGTTGAAAATCGACTTAATAATATTATAAGAATGTATTTTATTGGCAGCATTAGGCATTATAGCTTCAATATTATTCTAATAGTATTTTAGAACCTAGATTGGGTATGTTGCCGAAAAGCAACACCCGGCATTTAAGGGTTAATTTTATAATGATAAATACTACATTATAAAATTTATAGTGTATTTATAAATATATCCTTATAGAGATATTCCGTTTACGCAGGTTTTTCGGTATTAGCTTTGAGTGTGTCAGCTGGTGGTACGCGGAAGTATGAAATTCTACTTAGTGGTACGTCGGTCTAAAAGTTTGGGATCCCCTGCTATAAATACTTAGATAATTTTTTACAATCATCCAATTCAGCAAAGAATGGAGTTACAGAAACTAGGATATTTAAGTATTGGGAGATTATTTTCCATGCATTTGAAATATTCAAATTTTCTATTGAAATACTCTTTCAGTGAGAAGATTATCGTTGAAAAATGTCTCAAGCAATGTTTTTTATTGTCACAAATTGAAATTTTTATACCAAAATATATCAATATGTAACTATATTATGTAATATACATGATTCTTTTTTAAATGCAAATTTTCGTGTACATCGATGAAACTATTAATTTAAAATAAATAATGAAAAGAAATGCTCAATTATTTTAAAATAATGTAAAAAAATAATGTTATCTATTGATATATTAATAATAAATAATTTTAAATACAGTAAACATCCTCTAATCTGGCATCATAAGGTCCGGCATGCTGGATAATCCGGTACGACTTTCGGAAAAAATTAGTATTCCTTATTTAATCACTCCTGTTGTTTGTGATAATCTGATGGAACTTCAGAATGAAGAATTACGTAACAAATCATTACAAAAGATTGAAAATCGCCAATCTATAAATAGCTCAATCACCCCGTCGCGTCGACTATAAAAGAAACTGATATTATTCAAGATTTGTTTGAAATAGCTTCTACGAGTAGGCCTACGGCGTCGGGCTACGGTGCACGTTTTCATTTTATAACCATGTACATATGTTGTACTTCGCATTATTGAGTATTTTGTATTATATTCAAGCTATTTAAAGAATTAAAAACATACTTTACTTTCTTTAATTCCTACTTTTATACATTTTTCCTGACATTCATTCTGTAACCCGGAAAATTTCGTAATTCGGCATGCTTCAAGTCCCTATCGTGCCGGATTAGAGAATGTTTACTGTACTTCATTTTTTAAATGTTAACAATACCAGGCGATAAAAATAAATCTTACTCAAAAAAAAACTGCTCACGTATATAAATTACTGTTTTTGTTTTAAGTACATTAATATTTGCTTTTTAGTTTCAAGCATGTAAATTACTGTTTTTTATTTTAAGTACTTTTTAATATTTAATTTTTAGTGAAAACGATTTTTTTCTCCATGTCTCGTATGCAGAACTGTAAATGCAGTATAGTTTAAGATTAAAAAAACGTTTAAAAAATTTTGGAAATATCAAAGGACGAAATATAGGAAATTGGGTTAATTTTTTTTAATTCCAGATCGATTATTCCCGAATTCCATATTTATTTGTTATTTATTTTATTTTTGTCTTTTTCTTATTATTTCAAACCTTACAAATGTGTTTTTTGGGTGTGTTGTTGTTGTTATCTGCATATGGATTCAATATTTTATTTAAGACCAATCTTTCTATATTATATTGTAGAGCATTGGTCATTTAGAATCAAATACTTTCTTCTCGTAAATAATTGAATTTAAGTATTATGTCTATGACGGTGACTTAATTTTAGAGTAAAATTATTTAGCTTTCGGATTCTATAACTTCATGACCTGGAATAAGAAGTCCACATTGTAGCAAGTATATGAATTCCCGAATACTTGCACTCTAAACATATGAGGTATTCTCACAATCTTTTGACTTTCAGGAATAAAAATCTGGTGAAATTTAACATGCTAAAATAACAGTTTAAACTTATAGACGAATGCCTTAGTGATTCAAAATAAAGAAAAATGATCAGCCGCTTAAAAAAAAAAAAAAAAAAAAAAAAAAAAAAAAAAAAAAAAAAAAAATTAACTGAGTTTAAGTTAAACTTGCGAGTTTTACTTTCCTTACCATTTTTACCACTAAAACTTTTTATTTTCTTCTAAATTTTTTCTTATAATGAATTTGCATAGTACCCACACTACATTCAAATAAGAAATAATGACAATGTAAAATTTGTAGTAGAAAATTTTGGTATAACATTATCTCAAAGGGGTATTAAAGAAGGGACGAAAGAAAAAAAAAGTTCATGGTATAGGAAAAAAGGGACGGTAAGGGAAAAAAAAAACAAGGATAGTAAGGATTGGGACGGTAAGGAAAATTACCACCTATTTTTAGGCAAATCATGTTAAGACTAATTAATAAACCTCGAAAAGTGCAGGAATAAACCTTGGGGACGGTAAGACTACCAATAAGGCCACGATGCTTGAAATTGATATTTAAATGCTGATTTAAATTCTGCAGTAATTTTCCTGTCAAAGAATTGTAGATATTCTTTCACTAGCATACTTCTGCAGGAGAAAAAAACTTGAAAAAAATTCTGCAGCTGCATCTGAAGTGAGCTTCTATATAATTTTAGAAGAGGGATGGCAAGGAATCTAAAACCCAGGGACAGAATTAAAAAAAGTATAAGAATCTTAAAAATGTGTGGAGGTTAATTTATTGTTACATATTTATATAAAACAATAGTTCCAGTTTCGGAAAAAATTACATCGAATTACTTTTATTGATACAATTTTATGCAAACAGCTCCAAACTTAAAAATCGGCATCAGGGGCACGGGACGGTATAGGAGTTTCCTGGATATTTGGACCCCCAAAATCGTCCCAAACTTATTTATCTCAATAATATTGCTATGCAGTCATGCAATGGGATGTTTCCCAGTATATGAAAAGAAAAACCCACAAGAATATGTACTAAAATAAAAATTATTATTCAGGGACTTAAAAGTCAAAAGATTGTGAGACTGTCCCTTATCTGAAAAATTATACAATTGTTCAATTCTCAAAAGATTTGAGTTACAGAAACCAGAATATTTTAGTATTGCGAAAATATTTTCCCTGCCTTTGAAATATTCAAGTTTTCTATTGAAATCCTCTTTCAATGCGAAGATTTTGGTTGAAAATTTTCTGGAGAAATATTTTTATTGATATGAATTGAAAATTTTGTATTCATATCAATATTTCTATTACATATACACTATATGATAAGGAATTTTCCGTAAGTTGTCGGTTTTAATTTGTACTTTTTTTTTAATTTTAATTTTTTATTGATGCTTTAGTTGCATTTCTCCTAAATCTACTCATTGACATTCATTAAATACGAACTCCTTTGCTGAAAGCCAGAAAATGAAGAATGACAATGTGTGGAAAATCCCTTATCATTCAGCAGCTTTTAGACAGCAACTAAAATTTGCTCACTACGTAAGGAACCAGTAACTTTGTTACAGAGGCTCTCTAGTGCTTTGATGGTGAACATGGTGTAAGACGTAAGTCTAATACAGAGGCACTCTAATTGTCCGCGGTGCATTTTTTATTTGGAGTTCACTGTTACGCGAGTTAGCGGTAACCGTATGCAAATATATTTGCTCAGTCTGCCAGAGTATAAATAAGGGAGCGAAAATATGTTAAGCGGTTAATTAGTTAGTCAGTGTTTAGTCGGTATGTTAGACGTTGGAGAGAGTGTGAGTTGGCGTAAGTAGTTTTGGTGTGGAGAAACGGTCTGTATGGCTGGAGCTTAGCCTGGGAACAAGAACAGATTTAAAGTGAGATGAAATCTAGATGTGGATTTGAAATGAACCCCGCCGTCGCAGCTCCGGAGAAATGAAGTTACTTGGGATAACTTTTGACTTTATATTTAATTAAGGTTGTTTTATTGCTTTCACGGTGTGAGGGAGAAATCTATGAAATCTTGTCTGCCAAACTCTTTGCCCGTTGTTTAATAAAAGCTCTATATTTAATGCCTATAGGACTCCTCATGAAATCCCACTACTATAAGTAAGCCACAACTATATTGCCTATATCTTTCTGAATTTTTACGATATTTAGCTAGTATTTCTTTTATGAGTTGCTCCATAGTTTTGGCTATCAAATCACGCAAAAAAAATATTTTTTATCGTGCGCGCATGCGCAAATAAAAAAATATTTCATTCAACTGCTCATATTTCATCAAATATTTAATTTATTTACATTCTAATTACACCATATTATTTCTGCTACATTTTGTCAATTTTTTTTAAAATTTGAGTTAAATTTGGTAAAAAACCCTGCATGATATAAACAAAAAACATGCAAAATTTTTTTGAACTTAAAAAAAAAAAAATCAATGTATCTCCGTATACATATCAATATGCGTTCTATTTTTCGACAAGTGGATACATATATTGTACTATATCCATATATTGGTAAGTTATAGGGTTAGATCGTTTCGTGTATTTTATTTTACAGGGTGATCCCAAACATTATTATTTTTCTTAAATATTTTGTTGGTCCCTTAATTGTCCTTCTGATCAAACCGCCGTTGATAAATATGAAGTCGAACATAGTCTTCATAAACCTGAAGTTCCAGAAAAATCCGACAAACATATCTTTAAATATTCGACAAAATTCCTAAAATTGAAAGTGTCTGGTCATTAATGGCCATATAGTGTATATAATATTGCTATAATATGTAATGAATATTATTCATTTTTTAAAAGCAAATTTTCATGTATATTTATTAAACAATTATTATAAACTAAATAATAGAAAAATACTCAATTATCTTAAAATTACGTATAAAACAAAACGTCATCTACTATTATATATACACAATAAATAACACTATTCTGCAAAGTTTTGATTGTGTCAAGTTTTTAACTTTTGATAATTGATTTTTATGTATCTTTTACCGGTGAATCCAAAAATGGCCTTCATTTTTAAACACCATGTAAAGATTTTTGGCAAACAAGAATTTTCAAAGTTCAAACTGAGCCACCTCAAGACACTTCATCGCACATATGAGCTGCTTAGCTGTAAGAACTTCCAGTATAAGCCAAAAAAATAAGTAAATTATTGATTTAAATAAAATTAAATTGTTTAAAAAAAGATTATATATATTTTATAGTATCAGATTTTCGCCATTTTTTAACTTTGAAAATCCCGTTTTGAGGAAAATTATAATGTGATGGTTAAAAATGAAAATAATTTTCAGATTCAGTGCATAAAAATCAATTATCAAAAGTTAAAAAAATACAATCATCTCCTCTATTTTATAATATGAGATTATTTGCTGTTTTTTAGGGTTTCGTACTTAAAAAGTAAAAACGGAACTATTATAAGATCACTCCTGTGTCTGACTGTTTGTCTGTCTGTCACAGCCACTTTACTCGTAAACTATGGAACGTGGAAAGTTCAAATTGGGGGAAATAATAAAGACTATTGACCCACATATTTACAGATTAATAAATATTCATAAACATATTTACGAAAAATGTATAGGGGCTAATTAAGTTACTTGAAAAAAGAAATCGTTTCTTTGTATATCGTGTGGGGTATCGTGTGAAAACTCTCGTAACGCTGAACTCAAAAATACATTTCTTTTAATTTTCGGTATTATATTTTCAAAGTTATGATCGAAAATGTAGTGCAAAAATATGTCCCCCCCCCCCCCCTCCATCTAATTCCGAATCTACTGAAACTAAAATTCTGAAAAAATTAGAGGTAGTAGACGTTAGTTTAAACCTTGCAGGAAAATTATATCGATTGCCTTAGGTCACTTGGTTTTTGAGAAAATCACATTTTTCCGTTACACACAAATTTCGATTTACGCTCATTCAGCAAAAGTGTTGAGCAGCGCTAGAGGTACCTATCGTAGCAGAAGTATAAAAGCATTGTTGATCATGAATTTCATAAAAAATCGTCGGTAATTAGCCGAGATACGGACGATTTGGAAATACATAATGACGGGGATGGCGTATTCTATGCTCCGTCACAAGCCTAGATAACAAATTTTAAGGATATATTTGTGTAATGCAATGCCCAGTAACAGTATAAAAGCAATAAACGTCAAATTGTTAAAAACAGATTAATTTAATGAGAATTAATCACATAAATACTATGAGATTCGCGACTAGTTTGCATTGAGTGGCTCTCTCAATACACCTACTGTGTATTTAAAGGTTAACTAAAAACCTGTATGGAAAAACGTGGCACAGACCAAAGCGGCGTTGCTAATTTGCTACCTCCTTTCAAAGCTTAGCAAAATGCCAAGTTTAAATTTAGAACAAGGGTTTGTTTTGATACACTGTAAAAAGAAAAAAATATTACGACACTGAATTTAGTTTTATGAAATGCCAAATGAAATTTAAATATGCGCTACTTTTCTTGACAGTGCCGAAATAAATTCATCATGAACAGATTAGGATAACATTTAAATAAGATTTATACAGAATAGCAATATTTGATATTATTTAGGCTTCATATCTCTTTGAACTTTTGCGGTATACCCATTCATACTTTTGTAGTATATATACAGCTATACCAAACCATACGTTGTATAGTTTTTACGAAGTCTTATTTTTCTTTAAAAACGATTGTTTTAATAATACAATTCAAAATTCATGTACTTATTGTACGGAACCCTATGAGCGCGAGTAAGTCTCGCACTTGACCGTTTATTTTTCTTTGAATTTTATGATTCGCAAAAAAAAAAAAAAAAAAAAAAAAAAATCCTGACATAATGGTTAGAAACGAAAATCATTTTCGGATTAAGCTCTAAACAATACATAAAAATTAATTATCAGAAGTTAAAAAATGTAATTATCTCCTCTGTTTTTAGTCTAAGAAATTTCACTATTTTTTTTACTTTTTACTTTCGAAATTCACAATTTGCGAAAGTAAAAAGTAAAAAAAATAGCGAAAGTCTCAGACTAAAAAATAGAGCAGATGGTTGCGTTTTTTAACTTCTGATAATTAATTTTTATGTATTGTTCAGAGTTTAGTCTAAGTCTAACACTTAATCCGAAAAAAAGGCTATTTTCGGATTAAGTGCTAAAAAATACATAAATATCAATTATTAAACGTGAAGAAACACAACCATCGCAGGCTTGTGTAATTTTACCTAATCTATTTTTAAGTGTTTAAGAATACAAGCAAATAAGATAAAAAACCTCTCTCGGAACAAAAATTTTTCCAACATAAAATTAATCTTGCAAAATACTGCGTTTTATTTTTTGTATGCTAATATTTAATCTTCAGTTTCAAATATAAAATCGATTTATTTTCTGTACGCCTCAAATATAATAGAAAGAGCTTTCAGCGGCATCAGAATTTAAAGTGAAACGAACGTTTAAAGAATAAGAAAATATCAACGGACGAATGATTGGGAATTAGGTTGTTTTGTATTTTTTCCAAATCGATTTTACCCGAATTTCACATTTATTTTTCTTTATTTTATTTTTGTCTTTCTTCTTTTTATGCCAGCCGTCACAAGCTTGTTTATTTTTCTATCAGGTTGAGTCTAAAGTTTTGACCCTTTTTTTATTTTAATGTTGACAACAAATATTTACAAAAATACAAAACATTAGTGAGGATAGTAATCACCATTAAGTTCGACAATCTTCTGCCAACGTTTTGGCAGTTTTTCAATGCCTTCCTTGAAAAACTTTGGGCTACGTGAGTCGAGAATGAGGTCAACCTCTTTTTTGACCTCTTCTGAAGAATTGAAAATTTCACCACTAAGGTGCAGTTGAAGATGCGAAAACAGATAGCAGTCGGAAGGTGCCATGTCCGGACTATATGGAGGATGTGGCATTAAGTCCCATTCCAGCTTGTATAAGTTCCAATTAGTCCACGCACTGACGTGTGGCCTGGCATTATCCTGGTGAAACATAACCACCTTGCGTCGGAACTCCTTACTTCGCTTTTCCCTAATTGCTGCGTCCACTTTATGCAGCATGCTGCTGTACGACTCACTGTCGATGGTCTGGCCACTTTTTAAGTACTCCTTGTAGATAATACCGCGACTATCCCAGAAAACACAAAGGAGGATTTTTTTATAGGTCAATGTGCGCCTGGTTACGGTCCTGACCGGTACACCTGGTTCAGACCATCCTCCTTTTCGACTGGTGTTGTCGTAATAAACCCATTTCTCATCACACGTAACAATCCGGTTCAAAAAATCACCCTTTCGGGGATATTCGAGCAAGTTTACTTACACAGGTCCGTTTTCGTTTTTCTTTGTCATTTTGTGTCAGATCGTGCGGCACCCATCGATTGAATTTGTATGTCAAACCAATGTTTTTTAATGCTCGAATTATGGTTGTTGGAGAAACATTGAAGTGAGATGCAAGTTCCCGTGATGTAGCATTTTGATCTTCATCGATGGATTTCCGCAATTCGGTCTCATCAATCACAGTAGTTCGACCAGCACGTGATTCATCTTCGATGTCGAAATTCTTAATCTTAAAATTTTGATACCATCGTTTGACTGTACTAAGTGATACAATATCCTCACCTAAACGTGCACACATGTTACGGTGACATTCTGTCACTCCGGTGTTGCTACAGAACTCGTAGTAGATGATGGTTCGAAGCTGGATACGTGATAGTTCCATTTTCGAGGCGAGGCTACAGATGATAATTTTTCAAAACAATAAATACACAGTGTTGTAGCACACGTCTTCTTCTTTCGAAACCAGAAAACCGTATGTAAAAATGTCACTTAACTTGCGAACGCCAGCTGTTTTAGTAGCACTATTCTGCGAAAGGGTCAAAACTTTAGACTCAAGGTAATATGTATTCATTCAATGCTTTATTTAACACTCCTAAGTTTTGTATCTATATAATAAGATAAAAACCTCTCTCAGAACAAAAAAATTTCCAACATAAAATTAATCTTGCAAAATACTGCGTTTTATTTTTTGTATGCTAATATTTAATCTTCAGTTTCAAATATAAAATCGATTTATTTTCTGTATATTTCAAATATAATAGAAAGAACTTTCAGCGGCATCAGAATTTAAAGTGAAACGAACGTTTAAAGAATAAGAAAATATCAACGGAAGAATGATTGGAAATTAGGTTGTTTTGTATTTTTTCCAGATCGATTTTACCCGAATTTCACATTTATTTTTCTTTATTTTATTTTTGTCTTTCTTTTTTTTATGACAGCCTTCACAAGATTGTTTATTTTTCTATGTATTGATTCAATGCTTTATTTAACACTCCTAAGTTTTGTATTTATATAATAAAGCAAAAACATGCATGTGAGTAAAGCTGGCGTCATATTTAGTAGGGCAGTGACGTAGCCGATAAATACAGGGAATCCGAAAAAGACTGACCCAGTTTTAATTCTATATTATAACAGTTTAATTTAGACTATTTACAAGAAATCATACGCCAAATTTAAGGTAAACTAACCTAATTTTTTTTTTACAAATGTTCAATATGTGCCCCTTTCGTTATACGGCACACATCAAACCTAAAGTCCAATTCTTTCCACACTTCGGTTAAAAAGTCCGGATTAATGGAAGCAATAGCCTCTTCAACTTCAAGAATTTCTTTATTTTCTTCTAATATTCCATAACTAAACTGCCAAACGAAATTAAAACTTCACAAATAAATAAGTAAGTAAATAAAACACGAATTTAAAAAATACGTAATCGAACTACGCCTTCAAACACTGAAATAATTAGAATAAAATCGGTTGCTTTAAATAATAAATTGTTTCTGGATTGACAGCTGGCATGCGTGTAATACGTAAGTACCAAAAAAAACTTTTTGCTGTTGTTGATGGGCGATCTAAGAAAATGTTCTAAATGTAAAATACCATGAGAAACCAGGCGACTGATAGATCCCCAGATGTCCTTTTACCAGTCCCTCGTATGAAAGAGAGACAAATGTTTTACTAATAATTTCTTTACTCGTACCTATGTTCATTTTTTAACCATCACACCAAATAAAGTATCGTAAAATATTAAAAAAAGGAAAACGGTAAATACAATAACATGATAATATACTAAATGTAAAATATGTATTTTTGTTTTAAGGAGTCTCAGGACTCTTAAAGCTTCAAAATTTTAGATTTTTTTGTATACATATGTTAAACTCCTATCTTTTCTGAACATTTTTATATAATTGTTTCCTTGAAATTCCCTTTAGAACAGAAGATATGGCTTTTAGAATTATACTCGCTCAATAGCTGAAGCGGCGTTCCCGAAACTTTGAAGTCATTTTTCTCAAAATGACGTTTTTGGACATAACGAAAACGATATCTCAAAAACGTCTGAATATGTTTTCATGAAATTTTCAAAACATATGTTTTACGTTGGTCTACATAAAATGAACCTAAAATTTCCTTTTTATTGTTCAAAAAATATTTTTAAAGTGATTATAATATTGAAAATTTCAAAATTTAGAGCTTCGTATTAAAAATATAAAAATGCTTTAAATACAAATTTATTTCGGTTCAGGGTAACTATTATAATCAGAAGTATAAATGGGCACCAAAATTTTCATTCTAGTTGTAAAATTTACTTTTAATCTTGCGCGTAAATGGTTATACCAATTTTCTGCTCGCCAAATGTCTAACAGTTTGGAGCTATAAACGCTAATTCTGCATTTTGCAATTCTTTAAATACATGAAATGAAAGAACATACAAGCGTCTTTCTTCTCAATAAAAATTGTGTTTTAAAATTACATGCATTTTAAGATATTAAATGTTGAAATAGTCTGGTTTTTTCTTTTTTTTTTTTATTTTCTTTTTTCTTTTTTATTTTTAGTTTTTTGTTCGAGTCCTGAGACCGCTTAAGTAAAAAAAAAAAAAAAAATTAAAAAAAAAAATCATGTATGTTTTGCACCATGGGCTATCTTAACTCGGATAGCCTGTGTTGAATTGCCCGATTTTTTTTTTTTTTTGGAGTATTGCTCATTTGGGATCAAACGCGCTTAAATAATTGCATTTAAATATTTTGTCATAATTATAGAGTTACTTTATTTGGCTCTTGAATTTTATATACAGTAATTTGTATAATTAAAAGATTATACATTTAAGAATTATATTTAAGTATTATAAAGTCAAATAAAAATAAACTACCACATACTGTAAATCTATAAGATTGCATAAATATTTAATTTATTATTTAAATATTAGAACTAAATGCATACTTGGATATTTATTTCTCATTGAATAACTATTTTGATTGGGTATTTTGTTCTTTTCGTAGTCTTTATATATAACTTAATTCAGTTTTGGATTTATAGTCTATTAATCATCCATTTATTATGGATATATATTTATAAATTTTACTATATTAAAATTAATCTACATTTTTTACAGGATGTAAATCTATAAGATTAATAAATTACTGCCTTTTATTTTAAGTATATTAGTATTTAATTTTCATTTCAAGTGTGATGTCAAATTTTGATATCTCTGGTATATAACATGCGAAACTTTCAGCAATATTACCACTTAAAGTGAAACGAAATTTTAAAGAATCCTGAAGTATTAATGATAGAATGTTAGCGAATTAGGTTATTTTGTTTTCTATTCTAGTATTTTTTTTTTTCTCCAAAGTTTTCAATTTCTTCTCACTTTACTGATAAATATTCTTCTATAATGGCCTGATAAAATCCTACGGATGAATGTGCACCCAATGGAGATAGGGTTACGGACAATTTTTAGACTAGAGAGCTTAACAGACTGAGATCTCTGTTTAAAATGTAACCGGAAGCACTACAAATAACCATACCTGAGATGGGGTTTGAATTCAGCATGTCTTGCCCAGTAGCCAACGCTCTAACCCCAAAACAAACATGTAGCGTGGGAGGGTAGAAGTTGAACTTTAAAGAAAATTATCAATACCCATTTACAAAAAAAAAACTCATTATCCCACAAAATTTTATGTTGGAAGGACTGATAGATCCCCACATGTGCTTTTACACATTCTTCGAAGGAAAAAGATTCAAATCTTTTACTAAGAGTTCTTTTGCTCGTACCTATGTTCACTTATTTACAATCTCATAAAATAAAGTATTGGAAAACGTTAAAGAGAGAAAAAAAGACCGGAAATAACGTTACTTTGTATCTTATTACAAATTGATTTTCCTAAAATTTCCTTTTTCTTCTTAATTTTTTTTTGTGGCAACCTTTATATGAGGCTAATTTTTGTTTGTGTATTGATTTGTTGTGAGGCTTAACCTGTCTTCTATATATTTATTTTTCTTATTTTCTTAAAAAACCCGATTGCTTATTTGCACACAAAGCTTATCTTCACGAAAAGCATTTAGGGCATTTGTATATAATGTCACTTGTGAGTATATTGAAAATTTAAATTAGCTAATTTCTATACTTTTTAAGTAAAAGCGCATTTCGTTATTATTTTAAGTATTCGTAAATAAAGAAATAAATAATTTAAAGTCATTGATTTTCAGTGAGATACGTAGAATAAAGGAATTTATTGCGAAATTTTAAGTCTCTTTAAAAAGTTATAACTTTTTCAATGTTGTTTTAATGTATATCTTCTTGTTATAGAGAAGTGTTTCCGATAAAATTCAATTAATTCCTTTCAATTAATTTACCAGTTAGAATCTATCAAATTAGAAGAATATCTAATTTTATTTTAGGTCATGCAGAGTAAACTCTTATGCATTTTCTTCTTTCGGTGGCAATTCTTTTTGTTTTATTTTGGTAACTTACAATCCACTTCAGTTTTTAATTGTGAATTAACAATTAGTCGATTACTCATAATTCAAGTATTTAATTAATTAATCATTAATAATGATAAAACAAATCTCGCTCATAATAAAAATCGCAAAATATAAGCTATGCTTGGAAATTACTGTGCATTTCCTTTTCTTTATTTTATTGTTTAATTTCCGATGTCAATTATGATATCGACTTTTCCGATGTTTCGAATATAATAGGTTGTACTGGGAAACACTAAAGAAAAATAGATGGAAAATTAAATTACTTTGACTCCAGATCGATTTTTTGGGTTTCCAATTTCTTTTCAACTTTCTTGTTTTGTGGCAACCTTCACATTTAGTCTTTTGTCCATTAATTGCCGAAAAGTCAGTGAAGGCTTACTGTGGAGACACGAAAAGTTTTGGTTTCTGTTAGTCTGTCTGTCTGTTAGTCTGTCTGTCTGTTCCGCGATAACTGCCGCAAAAAGCATCCGATCGGCTTGAAATTCACTGGGCATGTTGATGAGGTACTCGGACTTAGCTGTATAGTTTTTGGTTAAATTTGGTTCATTCGTTCGGGAAATATGGAACATTTTATTTTGCTCTATAATGCTTTTCAATGGCAAGTCAGACGATTTTCAGATTTTCATTTGTTGAAAGAAATGGCTCATATGAAAAATGGATTTAAATGGTAAATTTTTGATGCTGAAATTTTTAAATAACATTATTAAATTATTCCAATAAATTATGTCAATATATTTGCGAGATTTTTTTAATTAGGTTTATAATATTGGGGGGAATTTTATGCATGTTTTGCAATAATATAAAGGATTTTGTTTTATCAATTTGACATAATGCATATTTCATTTTTTTTCCTTTTCTTTCTCTGTTGCCTAGCAACATATTTGGTCCTAATAATATTAGTATAATTGCCTGTATAATGCTTGAGTAAAGCCAACGTCAAAACAAATGAATTAATGCATTTGTATCTTTGCATATAGAAGGATTTTAGCCCAGAAATAAAAATAGGCAATATTTCTTTTATTTTATTTATTTTATTGAAATATTTTGCTTAAAAATACAAAAGTTCATTATTTTCATAGAGAATAACGTAACATTTTCCCATAACATTTACCAATATTTCTTTAATTGTTGCCAAGAAAATCAAAACCCGGAATAATATTTTCTTTTAAACAATTTTCAATTGAAATGTTTTGTCGTGAAACAGGAAAATGAAAAATAAAATTAAGAATAGAAAAATTAATATGGCGGCATATTGGAAATAAAAAGAAAACTCTCGAGTATTTCTTAATATAACAAGATGAAAAGTTTTGAGTAAGTACGCATAGCAGGTGAATTAGACGTCATTTATCGAAAACAAAGATGCTGGAATAAAAAGATCTTGGGTAAAATAAAATTAACTATTATTCACGGAGGAAAGAGATAGATGGAGATGCAGTATGCCGTAAAAACAGTTTGCAATACGATGTGCGTTATCGCTCAGATTTCAATGCCCTTATTCGGCCCTAACAAAACAAGCACGTGGAACAGGGACAATTCTTTGACTTCATCCTTTTTTTTTTTTTTTTTTTTTTTTTTTTTAAGCACGTCGTTGTGTTGTGCCGAATGTAGCTGATTTTAGAGTTACATTTTTGGCGTCACTTCAAGATTTATTGTCTGTGTACGGTTAACATGAATATTTTATTTAAAATTTAAATTTTATTAATTTATAAAAAAAAAAAAAAAAACCTTATGCTTATCCTTATAAATCACAGCGTAAAAAAAATCTAAGATATGCTATAACCATCCGCACAATCAATAAAAAATTACGAATGTAAATTTAAATAGACTACGGGGGGTTCAGGGGGGCAGAGCCCCCCTGAAGAAATGCAATTTTTGATTTAAAAAGTTACCAGAATAAGTAGCTCATCAGAATTTCAGAACATCAATGCACAACCAGTTGTTTAACACTTTTAATTTCTGAAACTTTACGAAGTATCTTGTATGCTCATAAATATTTATGTAATTTGAAAACTTTAAAAAGCGATTTGTAAGAAGTTGAATATTATGCAATGAGTGTTAAAAAACAATGACTTGCAAAGATGACGTTGAGGCTCCTGATCTGCAGATTTACTAGTTTATTTATTAATTTTGCTTATTAAGAGCGCAATTGCATAGTTGGACACAAGTCTTTTCTTAATTTAGTCAATTCGGGTATTTAAATAGAATGAAGCACTAAAGAGAAAAAGATGGGAAATTAGATTTCTTTCATTCCAGACTGATTTTTTCGGTTTCCAATTTCTTCTCTAATTCCTTCTTTTGTGGTAACTTTCGCATTTAGTCTTTTGTCCATTACTTTATTTTTATTTTTACTTTTTTAAGAACGCAATTATATAGTTGGGCACAATTCTCTTCTTAAATTAGTCAATTCGGGCATTTAAATATAATAAAAGACTATAGAAAATAAGATGGAAAATTAGATTACTTTAATTCCAAATTGATTTTTGCGGTTTCCAAGTTCTTTTAAATTTTTTTCTTTTGTGGCAATCTTTATAGTTATTCTGTTGTCCATTAATTGAATTTTTTTACGTTTTTAAGAACGTAATTATGTAGTCGGGCGGAAGACTTTTCTTAAATTAGCCAATTCGGGTATTTAAATACAATGAAGAACTAAAGAAAAAAGATGGGAAATTAGATTGATTCCAGGTCGATTTTTTCTGTTTCCAATTTCTTCTCAAATTTCTCCTTTTGTGGCAATCTTCACATTTAGTCTTATGTAATTAATTCATTTTTTTAAAGAAGTTAACTGCATAGTTGAGCACAATTTTTTTTCTTAGGTCAGTCATTTCGGATATTTAAATATAATGTCAGTTGTCAATTTATTGGAAATTTTAAAATGTCACATTCGAAACTTTTCAAGTATCATTTCTATATTTTATAAGAATTCGTAAGCGAAAAAATAAGAAAAAGTTAATGTTATTGCTAAGAAAAGTGAAAATTTTGAATTGAAATAAATGGATTTAAATGTTCAATTATATAAGTAAAATTACACATTTTTTATTTAATTTATTTAAATAAATGCAAATAATAATAGAGTAATAGGAAAAATAAGTAACAATCGCAATAATCGTAGAATATAATAATATTAATACGCATGGCTTAAACGAATAACACATCTTCCGGTAAAAATGAGTGCCTAGTAATTCTTTTATGTTTTTTTAATATTTTATTTCATTTTCTTTCGCTATTTTCAGGAATTATATATAACTAAATATGGTGTGTTAATTTTTTTTTTCGGTAAAATTTTGCATGTATTAAATTATTTTGTTTTTCACTTATATACATATAGCATACCTTCCTCAGTACTGAGGAAGGTATGCTATATGCTACCGAAACCGGTATGCTTAAAATTTAAAATTTTTGGTGCTTTTAACGTTGTTATTTTTACATTTCTATTATATTGCACCAATCTCCATTTTGATAATTATTGCAATAGAATATATCCTAACGAACGGAAGCACGTCACAAAGTAGCATAAAAATCATTTTCTGTCCTTTTTTGACGAGAAAAGTAAACTTTCACTTTTTTTTCAAAAGCTAAACGTGTTAGAAGAAAACTTATATCAGATTTGAAACCAGTGCAAAACACTGGTTTAGACACATATTACCGTACTCAAGTGGCTGAAATATTTGGACGTCAAGACGTTATTAGAAAAATAGAAAAAAATGTGAAAATATGCAAATTAGGCACAATATTTCACAGTCTCGTGTCACTATAATCTCAGAACCAACATTTTTGTAAAGCACATTAGGCAGTAATCATAACATAAGGCAAAAAAGCCGATTCGATAACACTTTATTGCTTCAATTTTCATGTAATTGTAGAAACATTCCAGAATTTGCATAACTCGAAATATGCAAATATCTCAAAAACTAGACTTGATGGAGAAAATTTAAAATAAAATTCGGAATTAGCAGTAAAACATAAACAAGTCACAACTAATTTCGGTTTTGTGAAAGAGCAAAATTTTAATTTTGTCGACCAGTGTCATTCTTAAGTATTCATAAAGAAAATATGTTTCTTTCATTCTTTTCCCGAATAGTTTTTTAATATTTTTCATCTTATTTCAGTAAAATTTAGCATATACAGTACAGCGCCGATTATCCGGACGCCGATTAACCGAAATGTCAAATTAACCGGATCGATCAAGGACCATACTTTTTTTTCCGCCTTCTCCAAAGTTTTTTAAATGAAATTTCTTTAGCCGCGGTAAAATTCGGCTTGATGTCACAAAAATTACATCCATCGCTAAGTACCCATTTCCTAATCCTAAAATAATGAAATCACTAACAAATGCAAAGAGAGCAATGCATAAAATCAACTGTTTCTAGAACTTAAGAAGTTTCACTTCTAACGTGCGAGAGTTTCATGCATATCTTTTCCCCGCAGTACATCCCTCATTATCTTCAAACTCTCCGAAGAGGGGTCGAAAAATTGCTTCTTTTGTCCCTTGGTATCCTGGGGAAGAGGGACTCCCCTCTCTCCGCTGGCGTTTGTCGTACAGTGTATGCAATAATTTCTATGTGTACTTCTATGTATAACTTTGCACTAATTTTGTGGAAGATAAAATATTTAAAAAAGTAAAATAATAATAATAATAATAATAATAATAATAATTTCTAAACACGCCATTTGTAATATGCTAAAATGTGCACTACTACAACTGCCAATCTCAAGCCTGGAAAAAGTGTGAAGGGAAGTTACCTAAAAGACATTGCCATAAACGTTTTTTAAAGTTGTCCAATTATCCGGATTTTTCATTAACCGGATCAACCTCAGTCCGACTGCTCCGGATAATCGGCTTTCTACTACTAACTGATTATTATTTTTTCATTTTTCAAATATTATATCCGTTTTAAAAACCTTATATGTAGGACTTGTAATAAAAGTGAGTGACAGGTAATTCCTATATGTTTGTAATCTTTATCCCACACGATAAGTGCATGTATGGGGAAACTTACAAGTCGGAAACAGTTTTTCAATCAAAAGTTTATCAATCTTTTCTTACTTACACTTTAAATAACCAAATAGATCTCTAACATATTGCATTCGCTCAATACTCCAAAGGATTGAGTTATTGGAACCAGAAAACTTAAGTCCAGTGAAAATATTTTCCCTGCTTTTGAAATGTTCAAGTTTACTATTGAAATTCCCTCTCAATCAGACAATTTTTGCTGAAAATTTCTACAGCAACGTTTTTTCTATTGTTATGAACGGAAAAGTTTAAACCAGAAGGAAATTAATTTGTCACTATGGCACGTATTGTAGAGGATGCATTTTTTAAATGAAGGTTTTCATTTATTTTGATGAATGAGTTATTGATAAATAAGTAAAAATAATAATTTCCGTAAATAAAATCGTCTTTTAGTAAGGCGATTTTTATTGTAAATTTCTAAAGCAATGTTTTAAAATTATTCTGAATGGAGAATTTTAAACCAAAAATATAAATCTAATGTCTCTTGAGGTTATAAAACGAATGATGCATTAATTTTTTTTTTAATGTATTTTAAAGAACCAATTAATGAGAACTGGTAGTAAAGAAATCTTTAAAATACTATAGGTATCAAACAATATAATAAACTACAAATATCCAAATCTTATTTTAATAATAAATTGAAAATTTTAATTATTATCAAATTAGAAATTATAAAATTATTAATCATAATTTAAAAATATATCAAATTACATATCTTAATATGTACCAGTTTTTAATATACTTGAAATTATTAATCACATTTTTAATTATTATTAAATTATTAATTATAAATTCATATTTTTAAAGATAGCAGAAATCGAATTCAAGTTCAGAATAAAAGAAAATTTTATTTTTCAATTCTCTTTTTTCATTGTTTTTATGATTAATTTAAAATTGATTGTATACTTTGAGATTCAGTTAGTAATGAATGAACTATTTTACGATTTAATCAAACAATCATTAATAAAACGCGCATAATTAACAACTGTGAAATTGTTAAAAAATGTTTTCTAATTAGCTTATAATTACATAGTTTTGAGTTTACATCTATCTTTAAAGTGATAGTACTCTTAATGTCTTTACTTTTACGGATAATCTAATATAAATTTAGATTTGTAATTGACAATAACGAAAAAAAGAATGATTTTAAAAGTCACCTTAAATAGTAAGGCTTTAAATTGACAGAAAATAAAATTTTCTTTCAAAAGAAATATGGATCAGGTCCATTACGTGACCCGATGTGAGCTGGGGTCTTCATTCTTTTCTTTCCTGCAATGCACGGTCTCCCCCTCCAAGATGTAATTGGCACTTTTACTTGGCGCGTACGAGATGCGTGTGATAATTATTTTAACCTTCCACCGTGAAGGGAAAGCAGTGGTAAGGTTTGTTTAGGGGGTTGTATTCTTATTAAAGTAGAATAACAAGTTAGTAGATTGTATATTCAGTTTATAATACGATAGAATATTTGCATTTCGCGATTGCTTAAAAATTGTTTTCGGTACGTACGTACGGTACGCAATCCAGATACACATTATATTAATTTTAATTGCTTAAAGGTGTAAATTAAAGCGTTAAAAACAGTAAAATTAGGTTTATTCGACTTTTTACAAGTTTCGACTTTACCCGAGTCATTTTCAAAACAAATAAATAAAAATATTCTGAAATTGCAGGCTCTACGAAACGCCATCATTCAAATTTTTACGTACTCTTCCACATTATGCACGGTATTTTTTTTTTTTTTTTTTTTTTTTTTTAATCTTATTTGGATGTTTATCTTTTTTTTTTTTTTTTTTTTTTTTTTTTTTTTTTTTTTTTCATAACCATTCAGTAACACGACCTATAATTTTTGTAAGTTAAATGCTGCTGCATCGTTCGTTACATATTGAATTTTTACGTGTTAGAATCTGTTTGGTTTCTCTTAAAATAGATGGATAGTATAGACTGGACTCCCTCGAATTAA
The DNA here is from genome assembly GCA_963932465.1 of Maratus speciosus. Lineage (NCBI taxonomy): Eukaryota > Metazoa > Arthropoda > Arachnida > Araneae > Salticidae > Maratus > Maratus speciosus. The sequence continues at coordinate 335,016,313 of OZ010797.1, read as the reverse complement.
TCATTCTGTTCCTTTTGTTCTGTTTTTAGTAACTCCAAATATGTTTTAAGTACTTTTCGTTTTATTCCTATAATATTTTGTCGTGCATTTAATAATCCTTTTACTTTTCATTAAAAAATATAATCTATTTTACGATAAACATGAACGACACTCAATTCCTGTATATTTCGCATTCTTTACCTCACCAGTATATCTATTGAGAAACGTTTGTACTGGAAAAGGAAGCCGACATTGTAGCAAGTTTATGAATTTCTGTTTACTTACACTCTAAACAAACAGGTAGATCTGAAAGATATTGCAGCCGCACAATGCTCAAAAGGATTGAGCTACCCAGAGCCACGAAATTTAAGCATTGTAAAAATATTTCTTCTGCCTTTGAAATATTCAAGTGTTCTCTTGAAATCCTCTTTCAATGAAACGATTTTTTGCTAAAAATTTCTGCAGCAACGTTTTTTTCTGAACGGAAAAGTTTAAACCAAAAGGAAATTATTTTGTCGCTATATTACGTAATATAGATTATGCATTTTTTAATTGAAAGTTTTTACTTATTTTGATGAATCAGTTACCGATAAGAAAGTAATAATAATAATTTTCGTAAATTATAAAATTTTACGGAAAAGTTTGTGTATAGAAATAGATTTTGTAAGTAATAATAAATAATAAAATTTTACGGAAAAATTTTTGTATATTGACGGATTTTTTTTTTTACAATGTATATTTTGAATATTTTTTCGTTTTATTTCTGCAATATTTTGCATATATTTAATGATTTTTTTATCTTTTTTGATTTAAAAAATATAATCTATTTTACGATAAATATGAATGATTCTCAAACCTCTATATTTGCCCTTCTTTATCTAGTCACATAGAAGTATATGTATTGAGAAACTTTTGTACTTGAAAAGGAAGTCGACATTGTAGCAAGTTTATGAATTTCTGCTTTCTTACACTCCAAACAAACAGTGGAAAGATTCTGAAAGATATTGCAGCCGATCAAAACTCCAAAGGATTGAGCTATCTAGAGCCGGGAAATTTAAGCATTGTAAAAATATTTCTCCTGCCTTTGAAATATTCAAGCTTCCTATTGAAATCTCCTTTCAATGAGAATAAGGAAGATTTCTGCAACAATGTTCTTTCTATTATTATGAACGAAAAATTTTAAACCAGAAGGAAACTATTTTGTCGCTTTAGTACATAAAATAGATAACGCATTTTTTAAATGAAAATATTCATTTATTTTGATGTATGAATTATTGATAAATAAGTAATAATAAAAATTTTCGTAAACAATACAATTTTTTGGAAAAAAATGTGTATGTTGATGGATTTCTTTTTTTACAGTGTATATTTTGAATATTTCTCTTTTTATGTCTGTAGTATGTTGCGTACATTTAGTGATGTTTATTTATTTATTTATTTCTTTATTTTTGAAAAATATAATTTATTTTACGATAAACATTGATGACACTCAATTCTCTATATTTCGCATTCTTTATCTCACTAGTATATGTATTGAGAAAATTTTGTACTGGATAAGGAAGTCGACATTGTAGCAAGTTTATGAAATTCTGTTTACTTACACTCATAACAAATAGGTAGATCTGAAAGATATTGCAGCCGATCAAAACTCCAAAGGATTGAGCTGTCTAGAGACAGGAAATTTAAACATTGTAAAAATATTTCTCCTGCCTTTGAAACATTCAAGCTTTCTATTGAAATCCTCCCTCAATGAGATGATTTTTGCTGAAAATTTCTATAGCAACGTTTTTTTATTGTTATGAACGGAAAAATTTAAACCAGAAGGAAATTAATTTGTCGCTAAGGCACGTATTGTAGATGATGCATTTTTTAAATGAAAGATTTCATTTATTTTTATGAATGAATTATTGATAAATAAGAAAAAAATAATAATTTCCGTAAATAAAACTTTGCGGATTTTTTTTATATACTGACGGATGGTTTTTACAGTGTATATTTTGAATATTTTTCGTTTTATTTCAGTAACATTTTGCGTTCATCTAATGATTTTTTTTTTTTTTTTTTTTTTTTTTTTTTACTTAAAAAGTATAATCTATTTTACGATAAACATGAATGACACTCAATTCCTCTATATTTCGCTTTCTTTATCTCAACATTATATACATTGAGAAACATTTGTACTAGAAAGGAAGTCGACATTGTAGCAAATACGCAAATAAATTTTTGTTCACTTACACTCTAAACAAACAGGCAGATCTGGAAGATATTGGAGTAGCCCAATACTCCAAAGGATTCAGCTGTCTAGACCAGGAAATTTAAGGATAGTAAAAATATTTCTTCTGCCTTTGAAATATTCAAGTTTACTATTGAAATTCCTCTCAATGAGACAATTTTTGCTGAAAATTTCTACAGCAACGTTTTTTTTATTGTTATGAACGGAAAAGTTTAAACCAGAGGGAAATTAATTTGTCGCTATGGCACGTATTGTAGATGATGCATTTTTTAAATGAAGGTTTTCATTTATTTTGATGAATGAGTTATTGATAAATAAGTAAAAATAATAATTTCTGTAAATATTAAAATTATTGGCGCATCTATTTTATACAGACGGATTGTTTTTACAGTGTATAGTTTGAATATTGTTCGTTTTATTTCGGCAACATTTTAAGTACATCTAATGATCTTTTTTTTTTTTTTATTTACCCCGTTCGGGACCATGTGTGCATATATGCACCCTCAAAAGAGCATACACAATTGGTTTTAGTCACCAATAAAAAAGAAAAGTAGTATTTAGTTTCTTTAATCTGAGCATTTTCGTGATTGTTTAAGTAAAGGTACCTTTTGTAAAAAAAAGTGGTACCTGCTTAATAAAATTTGTGTAAAAGCTGCCGGTCCCGAAGGGGTTAAAAAGTACAATCTATTTTACGATAAACATGAATGACACTCAATTCCTCTATCTTTCGCATTCTTCATCTTAACATTATATATATTGAGAAACATTTGTACTAGGAAGGATGTCGACATTGTAGCATGTTTATGAATTTCTGTTTACTTACACTCTAAACAAACAGGTAGATCTGGAAGATATTGCAGTAGCCTAATACTCCAGAGGATTCAGCTGTCTAGAGCCAGGTAAATTAATTTGCGCTATGGCACGTATTATAGGTAGATGTTGCATTTTTTAAATGAAAGTTTTAATTTATTTTTATGAATGAATTATTGATAAATAAGAAAAAATAATAATTTCCGTAAATAATAAAATTTTACGGATTTTTTTTTTTTTTTTTTTTTTTTTTTTTTTTATTGACGGATTGTTGTTGCCGTGTATATTCTGAATATTTTTCGTTTTATCTCGGTAACATTTTGCGTACATGTAATGATTTTTTTTTAATTTAAAAGTATAATCTATTTTACAATAAACATGAATGACACTCAATTGCTCTATTTTTCGCATTCTTTATCTCAACATTATATATATTGAGAAACTTTTACTAAAAACTTTTGTACTAGAACGGAAGTCGACATTGTAGCAATTTTATGAATTTCTGTTTACTCACACTCTAAACAAACAGGCAGATCTGGAAGATATCGCAGTAGCCCAATACTTCAGAGGATTCAGCTGTCTAGAGACAGTAAATTTAAGCATAGTAAAAATATTTTTCCTGCCTTTGAATTATTAAAATTTTCTATTGAAATCCCCTTTCAATGAGACGATTTTTGCTGAAAATTTCTGCAGCAAAATTTTTTCTATTGTTGTAAACGGAAAAGTTTAAACCAGAAGGAAATTATTTGCCGCTGTAGTACGTAATATACATGATGCATTTTTTAAATGAAAATTTTCATTTAGTTTGATGAATCAGTTATTAAAATATAGGTAACAAAAAGAAATCCGATTTTATTTGAATGCAAATTTGATACTTATAAAAATGCTTTTGGGTGTTGTTAGTTGGCAATCTAAAAAATATATTAATATAAAAAATGTTTCTCCCTTACGTTTTTTTCTGTGTGTTTCCCTTAGTTTATAATAAAGCATGAAAAAACAAACTCAAATCTTAGTTTGGTAACGTTCTAACATTTTTATTTTGTTTTATGTCTTTGTGATGAAAAGTGTACAATGATATATGCCTCACATGTGTTTTTCTTTTCTCTTTTTTAGGTAAGTGAATGAAACACATTTGATTGTTTCACAATTTTGAACCCAAAATGTTGCATAAAAAGGTAAATAACTAGTTTTATTATAGTGTTAAAAATTTACCTTCCTTATCGCATGCAGTAAAGGAGAATTTGACATCAATTCCAGACCGACGTGTTATAAGAAATAAGTAGTATTCAGCACTGTCGATACATTTATAATTAAAACTTTTTTAACGCACGCAAAGTATTTGCATTTTGGTGTTTATCTACCCTATTAAAATCCGTGCGCTTATTTATGTAACCTCAAAAACTCGGAAAAAACACGGCGTAGGTTTTTTCGAAATTTGGCATACAGGTTGGTAAGGAGCCCATGAACGATTGGGGCAAAAATTTTAAATAGATTTTATTTTATGTTTTTGACGAATTTTTTCCTTTTTTAAAATGAGACCAGTTCAACCAGGAATCGCGCGAGTTCTAACCAGTTCTAAATGTTTTCTGCAGTGTTAGATAATGCATATTAGTGTTAGAGATTATTTAATTGTGCTTAATTATTACCTTTTTTAAAAAAATAAAGAAAATTATTTTGTCACAAACATCAACAAAACATTTAATTCTATTTATTCCCGTATTCCACAGGTATCGTTTTATTGTCTGTTGCCATAGCAACATGATAAATTAAATTTCATAAAAAAAAGTGCACAGTTGAAAAAAAATATTTTTCTAAATCGAATAGTTATTGAAAATAAACTCAAGTGCGTAGGATGGGTTAAACAGTTTGGTTTTTAATTATTTTCGTAATACTGAAAAACATTGTTAGCGAAAAAAAATACAGCTTCACTAAAAAAAAAAAAAAAAAAAAAAAAAAAAAAAAAAAAAAAGTTTATTTGAATAGAAAATTGTAATTGAACTTTATTCTTTTAAACACAACATTATCAAAATTCTTAAAATAAGTTTGAAAATAATTTCTTAATTGACTAGGGGGGTCTGCCCCCTACACTGTTAAAAATCTGCAGCATTTGCTGCATAGTCACTCCACCGCTTTTATAGAATGTCTTTATTCTGATCAATGAGAACGCTCCAAAATATAGTCAAGTAACAGTTTCCTATAAAAACGGTGGAGTGACTATGCAGCAAATGCTGCAGATTTTTAACAGTGTACGAGCTACGCTCGTCAACCCCCGTTCAGACACCGCAGACTCTAACAGCACGCTAATTTGATAAGCTTTAAAAAGTTTTCGGAAGACTAAATTATAATTTGAATCTGACAATTATAATCTGACGTAATTTTCACCAAACTTTTCTTTCTCTTTTTAATATTCACGTAAAAATACTTTTGTTAGCAATGAAATATTATGATCATCTTAAAATATCAAATAAATGTCTCGCGCAATTTTTAAATTTAAACTGTTTTGCAATATTATTTTTTGTTAATTTTACGTAATAAGTGTAATGTGACGTAAATGTGACGTAAATTCTCCTATTTAAGACTACTAACGCATGTTAATGAATTTATTATTTTACAATATTCTTTCTCTTTAAAATTCACGTTTAAATATAGTTTTTATGACGTAATTTTCAATGAGTTCTTGCTTTTTATATTTTCTGTTTATAATAGTCACGTGTAAAATAAATTTTTAATTTGAACAAACGTTATTGTTCGCGCTGTTTATACAATTGGCAAAAGTTTAAATGAATAACATTTTCTAAAATTGGTAAAAATATCTCTCGAAATGCTGAAAATTTGAATTTAAAATAGAAATAAAACCTCAAAAAATGAGTCAAATAAGAAAAATAAATGCAATCTGCACACCAGGAACTTATAATGTACAAAATGATCTAAAAACGATTAAATTCTCATGTATAGTTTTTGCTCCAATAAAACTTTTTTAATGGAACGATTTTGTCCAGCTTTAGCATTAAATATCGCTTAAAATAATTCTTCGATTTGAAAACTCTGCATCAGCGTGTTTATCAAACATTTCTCTATAATATCACCGATTTTCATATTTTTGTATGCAACAGTATTTTTTTAATATTAACGATGAAAGGCCATGCTTAAGCATTCAAATTGGAATCCGATCTACCCGGGATATCTACGCAGATTTTCATTGGTCCATTTCTAAATCAAAACTTTTTTTTATATAGAGAAGGATACCACACTACAGTTTTCGTGTAGATAAAGGGATGTTTCAACAGGAACTATATTTATGATGATGGGTTAGTTTGCGTTGAAATTTCGATTCATTTCTCAACAAACCCATGATCGGGAAGAATGAGAGATGAGTGAAAATTATCTTTCAACCTCATTACAGTAAAGTCTTTCAATTTTTTAAAGGCTAATCCAAAGATGCAAATTTTTGGCACAAGTTTTAATTCACTTTTGTACGGAAGCGCATGAAATGGGCAAGTTTTGTTTTTCAGAAACTTTGTAATGGAAAGACGTTTTCCATTTTTTGGTAAATGATCTTTCAGAAAATAACGTCAAAGTGGGCATTCTCAACGGAATTTCAGCACGAAAATGGAAAAACAGGCGAAAGGGAGGAGTAAAAAATGGTTGTCGCGTGACCCAAAATCACTTATACCTCAATAAGTAATTTATTTTTTAAAAAGCGAATAACAAATAAAAGCGAATAACGTATATAGTTTCTGAGGACGAGCTCTGTGAGAGACAGGCAAAGGAGTGAGACGAATAGGATTTCGTCAGAACAAAACCTTAAAAATGAGTTAGTAAATGCGTGAAGAAATTTCTCTCTTGTTGAACTTGAGAACTGCTTTAATGCAAATATAAATTTTATTTTTACATGACAACAATTTCACTGATTAAACAGAATAGGTTAATTTTTCTTCGTTTCTTTTTTTTTTTTTTTTTTTTTTTTTTTTTTTTTTTTTTTTTAAAGTCTGAATGTTCATTGAAACAAAGCATATCTTAATTTTTTGAATAAGTATAAAAAAAAAAAAAACAATTATCATTCATATTTACCGATTTATTTTTCTTATGAATGAAATATCGTCACAACTGAAATAATATTCGTGTTAAATAAAAAATGAACAGCAATGTCCAAAATAGAATGATTTTCCTCCGAGAATTAAGGTTTAAAAAATTCAATTAACAATAAAAAATGATACCATGTATTTCAATCAGTTTATCTACAAAATATTTCTCAAGATTCTCTTTCAGAATGTATTTCAATCAACCGAATAAATAAATGTTTTTGAAGGTATTTCACAAAACTTATTTAACCATATAAGAGGATATATCTGAGTAAAACCAACAAATACATATCTGACGTAACTACATTTTGCAACCAACTTGTTCTTTTTAAAGAATCTTCCAAATTTTGCTTGCATCGGCAATACTGTTGACAGGATTAAAAGGAAAGAGAAATTTGAGTATTGTATATTCAGACTAAAATTCTGAAATAGTCACACCGCTTGTTGAAATCCACTTTTCAAAGGGAGAGGCATTTTCACAAAATTCCCTGGAGTTCATTTTGATTGTTCTTTAATATAAGATTTTATCTTGGGGGACTTTTGAACTGGAAGATAAATTTTCCTCTAGAATTAAGATTTTTTTAAACTAATGAATATTTACATTAATATCTTACATTTCAATTAACAACACTAAAAGTACTTCAGAAGACTTGTTTCAGGATATTAGAGGATTCATTCACATTCATTTCACTTCATTTTACTTATTATATTAAGTATGGTTATTTTACTTATTATATTGTACACTGTAAAAAAAATTAATGCCAGTTTTCCGGTAGAAATGGGAAAAATAGTTACCTTTATCGTACCGGGATAATTTCCAACCCAGCTCGGAATAAAATCCGTAAAATACCGTTTTACTGACTATTTCCTTATTTTTTACAGATTTTATTCCCAGCTGGGTTGGTAATTATTCCGGTACGATAAGGGCAACTATTTTTCCGATTCCTACCGGAAAACTGGCACTATATTTTTTAAAGTGTATATTATACTTATTATATTACTTTTACTTATTACTTGTTATCTCTTAGATGTCCATAGCATTCTGAACTTAAATTTTATCTTTGTTACTTATCTTTAATTTATGTGTGTTTAACAAATGTTATATAAAAACTTGTAAATAGAGAACTTTGTACAATTGTTAAATAATATTGTATTTTTTTTTTTTTTTAAATAAACTATCAGCGCGGGATCTGGAAGCCTATGCCGATGGTGGATTATCCCGTGCTGCAGAAACTGTAAACTCAGAGTTCTTCAATATAAGATTTTGAATTGGGGGAATTTCGAAATGAACACTGTAAAAAACATACTGCCAGTTTTCCGGTAGGAATAGGAAAAATAGTTGCCCTTATCGTACCGGAATAATTTCCGACACAGCTCGGAATAAAATCTGTAAAAATAAGGAAATAGTCAGGAAAACTGTATTTTACGGATTTTATTCCGAGCTGGGTTAGAAATTATCCCGGTTCGATAAGGGCAACTATTTTTCCGATTCCTACCAGAAAACTGGCATTATTTTGTTTTACAGTGAACGATAAATTTACCTCTAGAATTAAGATTTTTTTAAATTAATGAATATTTACATTAATATCTTACATTTCAATTAACAACTTTAAAGGTATTTCAGAAGATTTGTTGCATGATATTAGAGGATAGATTTGAATGAAACAAGCAAAAAAATTTCTCTAAAGGCATTTCGCAAATTTTGTTTCAGAATATAATATGATATATTTCAGTCAAACAAAGAAATGTCTGACATAACAACATTTTACAACAATACCAACTTATTATTTTTAACGAATCTTCGAAGCACTGCTTGCATTGAAAATATTGTTGACAGAATTATAAGAAAAGGGAAATCCCAGTACTGTATATACCGGCTGAAATAGTCAAACCGCTTGTTGGAATCCTCTTTTCAAAAGGAACAACATTCGCACAAAATTCCCTGGAGTTCTTTAATATAAGATTTTATATTCTGGAAATTTCGAACTAGACGATAAATCTCCCTCTAGAATTAAGATTTTTTTAAATTAATGAATATTTGCATTAATATTTTACATATCTATTAACACCTATAAAGGTATTTCACAAGATTTGTTACAGGATATTAGAGGATATATTTGAATCAAACAAACAAATAAATATCTTTAAAGGCATTTGGCAAAATTTGCTTCAGGATATAAGATGACATATTTGAATCAGATAAACAAATACATATCTGGACATGCCATTATTTTTCAACAATACCAACTTATTATTTTTAACGAATCTTCGAAACACTGCTTGCATTTTCAATAAGAAAAGAGAAACCTGAATATTGTATATTCCAGCTAAAATCGAACTGGACGATAAATTTTCCTTTAGAAATAAGATTTTTAAAAAAATAATATACATTTAAATTATCTTACCTTTAAAGTAACACCTGTAAAAGCATTTCACAATATTTGTTACAGGATATCAGGATATATTTGAATCAAACAAACAAATAAATATCTCTAAAGGCATTACGCAAGATTTGTTTCGGGATATAAAATGATATATTTCCGTCAAACAAAGAGATATCTGACATACATATATTTTATAACAATACCAACTAATTATTTTTAGCGAATTTTCGAAACAGTGATTGCATTGTCAATACTGTTGGCAGGATTAAAAGAAATGGGAAATCTCAGTATTGTATATTCAGGCTAAAATTCTGAAATAGTGAAAGCGCTTGTTAAAATCCCTTTTTCAAAAGAAACAACTTTCGTACAAAATTCAAGAGAGTTCATTTTGATTGTTCTTTAATATAAGATTTTATTTCTGGGCAATTTCGAACCGGGCGATAAATTTTCTTTTAGAAATAAGATTTTTTCTAAATTAATAAATATTTAAATGATCTGACCTTTCAATTAACACCTGTAAAGTTATTTCACAATATTTGTTACATGATATTACAGGATGTATTTGAATCAAACATATAAATAGATATTTATAAAAGCATTTCGCAAAATTTGTTTCAGGATATAGGATGATATATTTGAATCAAGCAAACAAATACATATCTAACGTGCCAACATTTTGCAACAACACCAACTTGTTATTTTTAGCGAATCTTCGAAACACTGCTTGCATTGTCAGTACTGTTGACAGGATTATAAGAAAAGCAGTATTGTATATTACGGGCTAAAATTCAGAAATAAACAAAGCGCTTGTTGAAATTCCTTTTTCAAAAGAAACGACTTTCGCACAAAACTCCTCGGAGTCCATTTTGATTATTCGACAGTATAAGATTCTAAATTGGGAGATTTTTGAGAATATGTTATACTTGGAATATGAAAAGATGTAGTAAACTTTGACAGATATTAATATAGTGTTACTTTCTTCTATCTTTACAAGAAGAAAGTATTGGATTGGCGAAAATTTTCGTTTTCCAATTTTAGACGGTTTTATACGTTTTAAAAGGTTCTAAACAAGATTTGACAATTCTTAGGAAATGTCTGTCTCAGAGTCTGTCTCTGTGTCTGTATGTGACACAAAATTTGTGGGCACTCTATCGCAAGAATTAATGCACAGAATTTAATAAAACTTTACATTCAGTTATTACCTGATATAAATTGGTGCTGATTGCTTTTTGGTGTAAATCGCACAAGAGGTGGCGCTGCTATGTGCATTATCCATGATTTCTGCAATAGCTATATCTCAAGAATTAATGTACAGATTTTCATCAAACTTCAGACTCAGTTAGTCCCTAATGTAGTTTGGTGCTGATTGCTTTTTGATGTAAATCGCCTAACAGGTGGCGCTGCTATGCTACATTTTTACCAATTCTTGCATTAGTTCTATCTTTAGAGCTAATGCACGAATTTTCATGAAACTTCATATTCAGTTAGTTCCTGATATAAAATGGTGTTGATTAGTTTTGATATAAATCGCCCAATATTTGTCGCAATCTATGCAGAATTTTTCACGATTTCTTCTCTAAAAACTAATGCACGGATTTTCAGCAAACCTCCGAATCAGTTAGATTTTGACATAATTTGTTGCTGACTATGTTTTGGTGTAAATCACCCAACAGGTTCCGCTGCTATGCTTTATTTTTTAGGGTTTACACAATTTTGGCGATCGTCATATTTTAGGAACTATTGCACGGAATTTCATATATTTAGAATCCTCATGATGTGTATAGATTGTCACTTATTTTTGGTAATGCGATAGCGAATTTTGAAGTATTAACGTGCATGAAATAGAAGAAAGTTTTGTGAATGGTACATCCGACTAGTTATCGTTTGTTTTTCTTTATTGGACAAACTAGGATGCATCGAGTAAATTAATATTACAATATAATATTATAATTACACATTTTATGTTGGTTAAATTTCGCAATAACTTAGAGAAAGTATTTTATACCATACCAGTAAAACCCACATCTTTGCAACCGTAGTGGTTGAAATATGCCAAGTGGTATTTGTGCGCCTGTTTTTTTTAGAGGAAATTATACTGCTAGAGGTAATTAAAAAGTTGATAATTAAGACACATTTTGAGTAAATTGCATTCTTATGCTACATTAGTTGAACAGAAGACTTAATAAGAAAAATCTAAAATTAATTCCAAATAAATCGTACTTTAGAATATTTTGAAAGTTTTGAAGGAACCCAAGATATAAAATATATTGTCAAATTTGGGTGTCGCCACTGAAAAAAAAACAAAGTTTGGTCAGGTTTCGATTTCTAGATGGCCCATTTACGAAGTTTTATATACATCATTTAAAAGTAGACTTTATTTCCAATCGTTTGGTACCAGCATTTTATTCTATTATAATTATTTGTAGAGTTAGTAGAGGATTTTACTTTTTTTTCCACGACTGTACATGTAATATGTATAGAATGTACACTAGTAATAGAATACTTTACATACTTGGAATATAACACTTTGGTATTATTTAAAAAATTAGCTTATTGTTTACGACTTTTTCATGTAAATTTTTAATTAAAATACATATTTAGGGGAAGGTGCCCTAAAATGATCCTAGCGGGCAAAACAGTCCACATATGTTTTCTTGGAGACAGGTCACGCTTTCTACAGGGCAACATATAAACAAGTTGTGCCAAGAGAAGAAGAAGCAATGGCGGTATTCAAGCGCTCGCAGTATTACGCGTCTGAATAGAATTCTTTGAAAAAGTGGGTTTTATAACATCTGTTATAAGATAAGCACTAACTTTCATAGTTATTTAGGTAGACAGTATTTCATGTACAGAAATATGACTTGGTTTATTTAACGGAGTATGTTTTTAGACTTGAATTACACTTTTGTAGTTTGTTATGTTTCTCGGCATCAACCTGTTATATGACCTAAAATGAACGACCATGTTGCCGGGTAAAATGATCCATTATGTGGATCGTTTTATTATAATTTCAGAGGCTGAAGAAAATCCGGTACTGGGTCCTGGCCATCATGGAAGATAAATGTGACTACTCCAAATCTTTCTCATTGAGTCCACGTGCTATCCTATGATTTTTGGATCATAATTTTCAAATATTACATTTTATTGTTTTTCAAAATTATTTGTGACACTTCATATTTTAAAATTTACATAAAATAAGTTATGCATGCTATTTGATTCTAAAACTTATTTTATTTGATTATGTATTATCATAATTACTTTTATATCCTTTATTTTGCCAATAAAAAACAATTTACAGTTATATTTAAATGAAGAATCCTTTTGCCCTTGTGTGAGGGTAAAATGATCCTTTGGACACTTTTTCAAAAATCTATTTTTTTCCATTATTCAATTCGGGTTTAAAGTATTATTAAAATATTTTTATAATGCAAAAAACAGTTTAAAACATATTAGCATGAGGCCAAAGTTTTATTTGAATAGTTATGTTACTTTACATAAGTTTTTCCCTTAAGGGGATCATTTTAGGCCACCTTCCCCTATTCCTGAAAAATCTGATATTTGTGTTAATTAATTACACTCATTTTTCTGCCAATACAATGTCTGAAAATTTTAGTCAATACATAGCGGATATTTTTCTGCATTTTGTTTTCGAACAAATTGTTTTAACGATATGAGTAAATACTACGTCAACAGCCATGTTGCACTCTTTCTTAGTCCACACGCTGATTAATTTTCCTAGATCCACGATCAACACTTGCATGCACAGACTTCGAAAAAATATTATTTTATTTTGATATGCTGCCACCACCGTATACACGGCTGGCCATTAAAATTGTAACACTAGGAAGGAATGATCTGACGAACGTCAAAATCACATGAAAGAAAGGAGAGTTTGAAATATGCAAATGATTAGTATTTCAGCGCATTTAGACGACGCCGGCGGGAGAAACGACATCTGAAGCACTGCATAAAAGAAAGGTTGCATAGTGGATTTCTCGTTCGGAAAGCGCTTTGTAAGGTTGGCGTTTGCTCAGAATATCGTATTATGCCTCGAATAATAAGAAAAACTGCTGAAGCAAGTGTCGGAATTCGATGGAGGCAGGATCGTTGCCCATCGAGAGTGTGGATTATCGTTCCGTGATATCGCCCGTCGCACTGGTCAAACTCCAACCACTGTCGAATATAGAATCAATGGATTGCTGAGGGTCACACTGAACGGCACGCAGGATCTCAACGCCCTCCAATGACTAGCGCCTGAGAGGAGAGACATATTGTGAGGTCGGCCCGGTAAAACCGTACAACCACATCACGGACCATTGATCAGAAAATGGGCATGTTTGCAGCGCGCCCAGTATCCGCTCGTACGTTGAGACGGCGTTTGCAGCAGCGTGGGCTGTCAGCACGATGAATATTACTGCGGCTGCCCTTGACAATGCAGCATAAAGAAAGACGGTGACTCTGGTGCACGGAACGACAAAGCTGGATACGCAAGTTGCACAATGTCGTCTTTTAAGATGAGTCCCAGTTCTGCGTGCAGTATTCTGATGGCCGTATACGTGTCTGGAGGCTCCGAAGAGAATGCTCGTCGCATGCTTGCATTAGATATCGGCATAGGGACCCTGCACCTGGTGGGATGGTTTGGGCAGCCATTGGGTACACGACACGCACATCTCTAGTTTGGATCGACGGTAATTTGAACGCAGATCGGTACATTTCTGACATCTTACGTCCAATGGTTGTGCCCTGTCTTTGAGGCCTGCCAAACGCCATCTTCCAACAAGATAACGCAAGACCACGTGTTGCATGTCATGTTCTGACCTTTCTCGATACATAATTGCTGCCCTGGTCTGCATGGTCTCCAGATCTGTCACCCATTAAAAACATCTGGTCGTGGATGGCTGAGAGACTTGCTCGCCATCCCTCTTCAATTTCTGCGGTTGATGAAGTGTGGCATAGACCTGAAGCAGCATGGAATGAGTTGGCCGTTTCTGTCATCTAAACCCAGTTCGACTCCATGCCTAACCGGGCAAGGGCCGTTTTGTCTGCAAGGGGGGGGGGGGGCAGCTGTTTCTACTAATTTCGCATCCCTGTAAACCCCCAAACTGCTTACAAATTTAATTATCTTGTTTTCATACCATACTGTTTACGTACAATAAATAACTTTTTTGTATTTTCTTTCTTTCATGGTGTTGCAATTTTAATGGCCAGCAATGTATGTACGTGATATCGGGCACGTTGTGAGAAGGATTATCGAAAAGAATGCTAAACTTATTCAATTAAATTTAATGAACAATTTATTTACAAATTATTACATATAAATAGAACATTGTTTACATTTAAAAGCTCGGATATAGACGATCCGGCCAGATACTAAGTTACATATAGCAAGTTCTTTCTGCGCATTGGGTTAACTTATTAAAATACTCTATTTCCCACTCATACTATGGTGTATATTATGACATTTTATCGGAGGATTACCCTTGACCTCTTCGTCGCGCTGGCTATCTTCACAAGAGACTCAAACTCTTTTCGAAAGCTCTTCTCAGTAAACGCCAACCTCCTATGTTGAAATCTACGCTAGAACTACCTTCTGTCTCTCTCAGCGATCTCTTCCAAACCCAGCCTACTGCGTTTTTCTCTACCAACAGAGATCCCATCTCTTATCTTAAAACTTCTCTCTCAGATGGCCTTCCCTACTTACAAAATAAGGAATTTCTTTGTTCGCCTTATCTGTGGTATGCGTTCTTGAATAGTAAGGGAAGTTGGAATGCCTTGATACAATAAACCTGTTCATACAAGCCTATCTAACTAAAGCAGTTCGGATTAACTTCTATTTAAGGAAATATATTACCTTAACCTCTTCAGTTCCGAAGCTTGAATAATAAAACAAATGCTTATTCATTGGTTTTTCCCAAACAAAATGACATCGTAAATGACAGAAAAAATATCTTTTCTGAAATTGATCCTTTATGTGCTTAGTAATTTAGGTTCAAAAATATGAATCTAAAACTACAAACCCCCTTAAAACATCAATTTAATAACCATTAACCTAAATTAACGCAATCACAAATTTAAGAGCTTTACTCAAGTAAATAATCTACAAATCCTCAAAATTTTTTATTCAAAAAGATTTAATTTAAGTACTTATGAAAATTTCTCACTTTCTTGGTCATACTGTCTTTTGGGAATTTTTAGGCATTTTGCAAACTCAGATGAAAATAACTTTTAATTTATGTGGGAATCAGTTTAGATGCTGCCATTTATTCGTTTGCTTTGAACGCAAAAAACATTCAGCTATTAAGAAGTGATGCGAAAATGTAAACTAGTCAGATGTGGCAATCCCAAAACTTTCTTCTATCTCATACATGTTAATACTTGCTGATAAATGCAGCATATCAGCACCACCTGTTAGATAATTTACACCAAAATCTAATTATCAATAACTTTGACAACTTCCAACTGAATCTAAAGTTTGATGAAAATCCTTGCATTAGTTTCTTAGACAGAGCTATTGTGGAAATTGTAAAAAATTCTGCATAGCAGCGCCACCTGTAGGGCGATTTACACCAAAAACTAATTAGGACCAATTTATACCAAGGATGTAACTGAATCTGAAGCTTGATGAAAATTCATGCATTAGTTCTTGAGATATAGCTATTGCGGAAACCGTGAAAATGCAGCACAGTAGCGCCACCATTTGGGCGATTTACAATAACAATTAAACAGCACTAATTTATATCAGGGACTAACTGAATTTGAAGTTTGATGAAAATTCGTGCATTTTTTTCTTGAGTTAGAGCTATTGCAATAATCATGAATAATGCAGCATAGCAGCGCCATCTCTTGGGAGATTTTCACCAAATTGTAATCAGCCCCTAACTATATCTTGGACTAACTGGTTCTGAAGCCTTAAGAAAATCCGTGCAGTAGTTCTTGAGATATAGCTATTGCAGAAATCGTAGAAAATGCCGCATAGCAGCGCCACCTGTTGGGCGATTTTCACCAAAAACTAAGCAGGACCAGTCTATATCAAGGTCTAACTGAATCTAAAGTTTTGTGAAATTCCGTGCATTAGTTCTTAAGATAGAGCGCCCACAAAATTTTTGTCACATACAGACTCACAGAGTGGCAGAGTGACAGACAGACTCACAGACAGACATTTTCTAAAAACCATCAAATCGTGTTCAGGACATTCCAAAACGTATAAATCCATTGAAAACCGGAAGTCGAAAATTTTCACGAATCCAATACTTTCTTCTTGTAAAGATAGAAGAAAGTAAAAAATCGGACTTTTTAGTTTTTATAAGGAAAAGAACAGAGGTCCCCGTTTGGGGACCCAGTGACCGAAGAGGTTAAACCCCAAGTACAGAGAAAGTGAAACATGTGAAATACAATAGACAAGTAAAAGATAATTTCAGATAACAGTAATCTTAATTAGTCACCTTCTCACTAGCGTCACAAACCTGACAAGCCGCTTGCAGAACCTATTCAAAAATACCTCATAAATCACTGTGTCTTTGGTATAAACAGAGAAAACAGGATGTTGACATCAGAAATAATGTATATAATGTTTTTCAGCTATATTCCGTAACTCGAGAAGCCCGGTTTTAATATCTTGTTTTTATAAACAAATATTTGAATTTTTGTGAAACTGCAAACATTCAAAATTTTAGATGACTGAATACCGGAAAAAGAAGCCTCGTGTATTATGAAAGCATTTTTTGTATTTCTTTAAGGCACTGAAATTGACTATAAAAAACTTTCTTCGACGCAGTGACATTCTTAGAAAATTGAAGTTGATATTTACTTCTTTAGCATATCTAGTTTTAAAGTTTAAAAGGTTTGACGTTATTATTTTTCCTTTAGCGTTTCATATTGCATGATAAATTTCATTCAGGATAAATATTTTGTTTCCATTATTTTAAAAAAGGCAATTACGATGATACTTGGTGCAATACAATATAGATAGAAAAACAATGTTATTAGTACAATGCTATTTATAAACAATGTTACTTAATAATTTCTTTTGCTGAGAACGTTGTCTTTTTTTATCGATAATTGACAAGATGTTTTTATACAATGAACCCAAAACAACTACTATATTTTAATCACAAAAATGAATTTGGCGTAATTTTGTTTTCTGTACAGTCAATCAGGGTAACTTTGAACCACGGGGTGTAACTTTACACCACCTCCTATTTTTCAATATTTTTGACTCTAAAAGACTAAATAAACTCCAGAACTGTGCTCTGTTGGCAAGGTTCTAAACTGGGATTTCTACTCTTTATTTTAGAAAATAAATTAGCAACATTATGCGCAATTAATTGCATCATCTAACTATCTTTGTGAAGTACTGTTTTCAAGTTAATTTTGAATGCTGTTTTGAAGTTGTTGTAATCCAATTAAATTTTCATAGTAAGTAACAATATACTCATTTATCAGACATATTATTATCTAAATGCTGTAAATGAGTTAATATTTTGTGATTATTAATTTATTAATAGTTAATAAAATGTAAAATAAGAAGGCACTAGTGTTTTACCGCATTTTCAGGGTAACTTTGAGCCGGTTCAAAGTTACACTGATGCTTATAATTTACTAATTATAGATGCTAATGTCGAAAATTTCCCATATTTGCACGTATATTTTATATAAATGCCGAAAGTGTGCATTAGATATAACATGTAAATATTTTCACAAATATGTGTAAAATACATAAAATTCATTCAGAGGCGTGATTAGGGGCGGAGCTACTCAAATTTGACATTTCATACGTTCGACGTTTTTTATTCTTGTTTGAATAATACTAGTACCTGTATGTATTATTGTAACTATGGATATATTATTGAGTTAAAACATAGAAAATTGTTTTTCACTGCATTTTTATGTTTTATATGAACAATAAACAGGGTTTTTTTATTTCTAAATGTTCATGGTTCGCTTCTTCCATTTTTCTTATACCTGATATTTGTTGTAATATCATAAATTATACAAATCTTGTGATGCTGGGAAATGTAAATTCGCAATCTTTACATATCTGAAAACATTTTTGGGGGTTTAAAGTTGTCCTGACTACAACACTTTTTTTTTATAATTAATTATTTTATATAAAAATTTATCATATGGTGCAAAGTTACCCTAAATGGCTGGGTAACTTTGAACCAGGATAAAAGTCCATTTTTTACTGCTTTTATCATTATTATTCCTTAATTTTTTATAGTCAAACAATAATTTAGGATCATTTCTTCTCTTTTATGCCCCTAGTTGCGATAATATTCTTCAATAAGAGTGTGGCATATGAAAATAGAAAAAATGCGGATGAAAGTTACCCTGATTGACTGTACCTGCATCCTACAAAAATAGGCTAAAATAGGGGAACGGAGGTAGTTGAAAGAATGTAGGTTAATTGTTGAAAGAATAATTTTGACTTTAAGTGCAGCAATGACATGTTTCGATATTCTGTTATTGCTGATGTGTGTACTGATGAGGCTGTGCGTTGCACAGCGAAACATCTATTTTTGTATATATTTTTGTTTTTAATTAAATGTTTTTATCTATATTTTTTAATTTAATTTCTCTATTTTAATGTAGTGAAGTCTGTCTAGTGTATCAAAATTAGTTTAAATATTTTAATTCTGACGTTAAAAATGTATATGTATGTTATATTTTGTTTACATAAATACCCAAATACAATAATTGTAGTTTATTTGAATCGATGTTTAATGAAGAAGTTATTGCTGTGCTTTCGACACTGAGAAAGAAACAGAAAATATAATAATATTTTCAACGTGTAACGGAGTCAACTGCTCCGTTGAACAAAACTGTAATGTGTAAACGATATTCGTTTCAACGGTAAATATTTTAGGTAGATGAGTCAAAGTGTTTTTTGAACATTTGTCGGAGAAACGTGGTGACATCATTAGTAAACACATCCGTCTTTAAAATGGATGAGAATTTAGCTGTAGTACTTAGTTTGTTTTTTTCACTTGCTATCCTTCTTCATCTGTCTTTCTCTTTCCCTCTTTCTCTTGTTATCCTTAAAATACATGGACTTTCCATTGACGTTTTGGCTTTCCATGTCACTGCTGTTCTAACTAACGTTCGACCGAAATAGATTTTTTAAGATCGAAAAAATTTTACACAGAAACTCGACGTAATTACTGCAATCTCTCTTTTTACTGCAATTTTCTATAGTAGGTAAGGTTCCGTTGCTAAAAACTTGTTCTAACAGGCTAAGACCATAATTTTGTATACAAAAGTAGGGGGCCCTGCCCCCTGCAATCTACGCTCGCCAACCACCGTTCGGACACCGCAGAATCTAAAATCACGCTAATTTGATCGGTTTTTAAAAGATTAGAGAAGATTGAATTACAATGAAAAAACCTATAGCGATTTCCCTGTAAACGGGTTTCTTTTCAATTCCCTTTGATTGCGAAAACTTAAGGACGAATTAGTTGCTGTTAAGACATCCAATGGTTGTTTTCGTGTTTGATTAAAGAAAATCAGTTAAACATTTGAAAAGAAGCTAAAATAAAATGTATTAAGTAAACAGAGTGATTGCCGACTGGTATTTTGTTAACAGTGTTATAAAACGATTGATATAATACAATTTACTACAATTACTGTAATTTACTGCTTTAACCCCTTCAAGGGCGGTGGTTCATTTTTGAACAACTTAATTTCAATTCTTAAATGCCACATTGGCACCAGAATATTGGAATGAAAATTTTTCTTTTATTAAGTTAGTGAACAAAAGCATTTTCGTATTTCGAAATTTGTTTGTAAATTCCGGTGCCATTCACTGATTTTAACATTTTACGAATAGAAGTACCTTGCGACTGAAAGGGTTAAACGCATATTAATGTATTTATTATTTTAAAGTTTCCTTTCTCTTTTAATGTTCACGTGTAAATACAATTTTCAAGACATAATTTTCAATATTTTCATGCTTTTTTAACACGTACTCATTTAATAGTAATTTTAAAGGTTTTTTTTTTCTGTTTTTAATAGCCATGAGTAAACAAATTTGTAATCATTAGGAAATATTATTCTTTGCGCAGTTTTAACAATCGAAAACAATTTCTATAATAATAGGCTAAGTCATGTGACTACCATCAACAGTTCCTTCGCTTTCCATAAGAAAGGTTTCCATTTTGATTAAAGAATAAAAGTTATTTTTTCGAATAACTAGGGGGCTCGGCCCCGTACGAGCTACGCTCGCTAACCCCCGTTCAGTCACCGCATTTTCTAAAAGCACACTAATTTGATTGGATTTAAATGATTTTGAAAGATTGAATTATAATTTAAAAACAGTGGCGATCTCCCTATAAACGGGTTTCTATTCATTTCTCTTTGATTGGGGAATTTTAAGAAAAAATCAGCTGCTGTTAAAAGATACAATGGCTATTTTCGTTTTTGATTAAATAAAGTCACTAAACATTTCAAAATAAGCTAATATAAAATGAATTAAGTAAACAGAGACTTTGTCTCCCGGTATTTTTTAACAAAGCGAAAAGAAAGTTCTTTCTGACATAATTTTCACCAAACTTTTCTTTCTCTTTTTAATATTCCTTGAAAATACTTTTGTTAGAAATGAAATATTATCTGCGCTGTCCCAGCAAAAATAGTGGAAAAGAACATCTCGAAATATCAAATAAATGTGTCGCGCAATTTTTAAATTTATACTGTTTCGCAATATTATTTTTTGTTCATTTTGCATAATAAGTGTAATGTGACGTAAATGTGACGTAATTTCTCCTATTTAAGACTTCTAACTCATGTTAATGAATTTATTATTTTACAATATCCTTTCTCTGTTAAAATTCACGTGTAAATATAGTTCTTATGAAGTAATTTTTAATAAGTTCCTGCTTTTTATACGCAACTATTTAATTCTAATTTGAAAGTATCTTTTCTGTTTATAATAGTCACGTGTAAATAAATTTTTAATTTGAAGCAAACATTATTTTTTGCGTTGTTTATACAGTTGGCAACAGGTTAAAGTAGTACAATTTTCTAAAATAAGTAAAATATATCTCTCGAAATGCTGAAAAATTGAATTTAAAATAGAAATAAAACCTAAAAAAAGGAGTGAAATTAAAAAAATAAATGAATTCTGCACACCGGGAAGTTATAACGTATAAAATGATCTAAAAATTATTAAATTCCGATGTATAGTTTTTGCTCCTATAAAACTTTTTTAATGGAACGATTTTGTCCAACTTTAGCATTAAATATCTCTTAAAATAGTTCTTTGATTTGAAAACTATCCGCATCAGCGTGTTTATTAAACATTTCTCTATAATACCGCCGCCGATTTTCATATTTTTGTATACAATATTTTTCTTAATATTAACGGAGAATGACCTCCGGTCACAAAAAGTTCAAAACCGGTGGCGGCAGTGTAAGTTACTTTTTTTTTAGAATAGAGAGATACCCACGTGCAGTACTAATTAACATAAATTAGCAAAATACAAATGACATTCCAATTTCATAGTGTTCTTTTGCACTTTTCGAAAATTAAACACAGAAAGAAAATCCACTTTCTCTCACAAAACAAAACAAATAAACTTCAAAACCGAGTTTCCCATAGGAAATTCTTTAAATTTCGACAGTAACTGTATAACAACTTTAAATTCTAATTATGTATAACTGTATTTTATATGAAATAGATTTAATGTAATTTACTTAAATTAATGTATTATTTTTTATTAGTGCTAACAAAAATACAAATAATAAATAATTAAAAAAATTAATGTGTTGTGGTAACCAAAAAGCTTTCCTCTATGAGAGGCCGATACAGGTTTATTTTTCTTGGGGCCCATTTTGTGAAAAATAAAAGTTATTTTTGTGAAATTTATTTATTTATTTATTTATTTATTGTGAAAAATAACATTTTGTCACGAACGATGAAATACAGTTTCTCAACTTCGAACCAAAAGTTTATTAATAACTTCTTTAAATCCTTCAACTACATTTTTAAATTCTGGTGAGCTTCTTTTGTTTAATTATTAAACATTTTAATAAAAATAATCAATGAAAAGTATGTTCTTATGGAACGGAATTTTGTGAAGGGGCATGTCCTATTGAAAAGAATTTTGTGAAGGAGCCTGTTTTATTAAATGGATTTTTGAAAGGAGCCCTAAATAGGTCCCAAATTTTTCCTGTATAGACCCCTGTCTATATAAATGAAATTGTCTCCAACCAAAATTAAATGACAATATATTCGTTCTTAAGGTATAACTATCGCGGAAATCGTGAAAAACAGAACATAGAAACGATAAGTTATACAAAATAAACAAAATATGAAGTTTGCAGAAATTGCATGTATACACTGTAAAAAAAATTCCGCAACGTTCCTGGGAAAAAATGGGCAGCTGAGTTGCCCATTATTTCCAAGAAACATGTCTTGAAAATGACTGGTACTTTACTGTATATGTTAAAAACTTTCTACAGAAATGCCAGTAAGTTTCCTGCGAAATACCAGGAATATTTCTGTTGACAGCAAAACATTACTGACATATTCAAGGCTGGAGTAGCACAAGAGCGAAAAATGTCCAGACCAGGGATCGAACCTGGATACTTGGCGTGCCGTGCCAATGCCTTACCTGTTAGGCTATCCGGACCGATACCTGGCTGACATAATTCACTCTGGATGTTCGTTCCCTTCATTATGACATTACTGACATTTCACAGCATGCGGGATCCGTAGACGATTTTTACATTTCCAGTTGACAATTTTCGCTTTATTATCATTATTTGTTAGAATGAAAAAAATATTTTGAAATTGACATCAAAATTATTATTTATAATTTACACGAAAAAATAAATTTTCAGTTAAAATTCAATAAAGTAAATATATATGTGATATATTGTTTCTGAACTTTGCTTAAAATATAAAAATATATAAATGTAAATAATAATTAGAAAAAAAATCTAGACATAAAATATTTTGAATTTTCGTCAGTGATTATGTTAGTTTACAAGCTAGATAAAATACATATAAATTTTCATGAAAAAAAAAAAAAACCTAAACGTAATTGTATATTTTTTCCGAAAAAAAAAAAAAATCAAATTTGCAGCAATTCAAAGTGTCAAATATATGTCAAATTTAAATCAAATTGTAATAAAGTGTTAAAATATAAAATTAATTAAAAAAGAAAAAAAAAAGTCAAGAGGTAGCATCGAACCCGGGCCGTACGGGTGGCGTGCAAGCTTTCTGCGTCCACACCACGAAAGACACGTTGAGAGCTGCAAACTAATGGGTATTTGAAACGTATGCTAAAACTCGGCATCTAATTTCTGAAAATCTAAGGCCCATTTGAAGAAATCCTTTCACAAGAATAATTAGAGATAAGAACTCTAAAACATACTTTAAATTAATCAAAATAGGTGAGAATCATATTTGATTGTCCCCTGGTTAATGCAGATCCAAATAATAGGTGTATTTTTTTTTACACAGTCTGCTCGTTAAAGATTTCACAGACAAGTACGAGAGATAATCTTTTAGTGATGTCACAGAGGTATTGTATTTCCCTCT
This sequence comes from Maratus speciosus, assembly GCA_963932465.1. NCBI lineage: Eukaryota > Metazoa > Arthropoda > Arachnida > Araneae > Salticidae > Maratus > Maratus speciosus. Next base: position 334,992,286 of record OZ010797.1, on the reverse strand, counting down.
GAATTATCTTGACAATAGAGACGTAAAGGATTATGTCGTCTATTGATTTATTTGCATTCCATATTGATTTTTTTACATTCATTTAAGGAATTCGTTTTCGACACTCGCGCGCGAGCAACGGATTATAGGAAAAAAAAATAATAAATGGCGGCCGCAGCGTTTTGCTGTTTCCAACTTTTGTTCAGGAACGTTTCAGATAAGAAAACCAGAATTTCACAGGAAAGAGCTAAATTATTCTGAAAACCTGATAAAAGGCGAAACGTTCCTGGATTTTACATGGAAAGTTACCATTTTTTTTTACAGTGTAGTCCATGACATATAACTTTCGCAGAAATCGTGGAAAATGCAGCATATCAGTACCACCTGTAGGGAGATTTACATCTAAACCTAATCAGTGTCTTCTTATATCAAGGCCCTAACAGAATATGAAGTTTTATTAATTTCCGGAATTATTTCTTGACATACAGTGTTAAAAATACCCCTGTAAAATTACGGGCAGAGGCCGGTAGCAGAGATTCCAGTCGCACCCTTTAACCCTTTATCTACTGAATTATGAATTCATGAAAATTTGATCTTCTAAAGCGTTTTTTGTGAGTTGTTTAAACTACATTAGAAGATTTACATAATCATTTAATATATTTTAGACGGATTTTACAAGGATTGAAGGATTTAGAAGGATTCATTAAATTTGAAACTATAGGGATTTAGTGCAATATTTATAACCCCACTCAAATTTTTTATTTTAAATATTTTTCTTAGTATTTTGTAGAATTAGAAAATGTACAAATATAATGTTTTTATAATAGAAATATAGAAATATTTCCGAATTGAAAAATCCCCCCCCCCCCTTCCTCATCGGCAAGAAAGCTGAAAAGATGCAAAGCCAAAAGAAATCGTTCTTTTAAAAATATCTTTGTTTTGTGTAACCAATAGTGCTTTTGGAACAAGATAAAGTAATGTATCTATAACTCATTCTATACTCTATTACAACTAATCGATGTATTAAATGAATTTCATAAAAAGTTATTTTAATGGTACTTATAAGTACCGTCAGTAGATAAAGGGTTAAAAAAATCCATGCCTACCATTTCGTGCAGCCCGTAATTTTAGTGATATAATGCACTTTAAAACACAATAACACTTTACTTACTGTTCCGCAGCACGTAGCACGTTAGATAATCATCACAGAATCGCTTTTTTGGCGGGTTAAAAAATATCTTACTGTCGCGGTTAAGTGACATTATTTTTCGAAACACGGCTAAAATGAAGGGTTACACCCTAGCGGAAGAAAATGTATGGGGTCATACAGTATTTTTGCGAACAGATGGGCTGGAACTCTAAAAATATGTGGATTGTCCTTAATTTTCTAAGTATCTAAGGGATAAAGCCGCTTATTTAATGGATCAGACCGTTTTTCATCAAGTAAGGCTGTTGACCGTGAAACTTGAAGAGCAAACGCTCATAAATTTACAGTTTTTTCTGAGAGCGGTCATCGTGAAAAACAGAACATAGCAACGATAACCTTCGGTGGTAAACACGCAAACCTAATAAGAATTTATTTATGTAAATGTGTAACAAAATATGAAGTTTGGAGAAATTCCGTGTATAGTTCTTGAGATATACCTTTCGCAGAAATCGTGAAAAATGCAGCATAGCAGTGCCACTTTTAGGCAGATTTACATCTGAACCCAATCAGCGTCTTATTATATCAAGTCCCTAACAGAACATGAAGTTTTAATAACTTCCTCGAATTAGTTCTTTAGATATCGCTCTATCAAAAATCGTGAAAAGTGCAGCATTACAATGCCCCCTGTAGCGCGATTTACACTAAGACCTAAACAGCACTAAGTTATGTCAAGGTCTAACACAATATGAAATTTGATTATATCTTTGCATTAATTCCTGATATAGAGCGGTCACAAAATTTGTTTCATGTACATACAGACACGCAGACTGGCTCATGGACAAACAGTTTTTAAAAACAAACAAATCTTGTTCAGAACGTTCTAAATCATACAAATCCTCACAAATCCATCACAAATCATATGAATCATATAAAATAAAAGTCGAAATTTTTCACAGATTCAACACTTACTTCTGGTAAAAGTAGAAGGAAGTAATAATAAAATAAACAAATAAGAAACTGTTTCAGTTAATAAAACATAGGAAAACATATAAAAGTGCATTTTTTATTGGATTTCTGTATCTGTATTTCAATTAACTTACACAATATAAAGCCATACTATATTAATTTAATACCTTTTCCGTACCACTGTTATATATCCAACAATAGTCAGCTGAACAAATCCTATTCAAGATCTATGCTTTCGCCAATATCGTAGGAGAAAATTAAGAAACTAAATAAAGGTGTCTGAGTAAGTAACTTTTCTTTCCCAAGTGAACAAAGGAGAAGCACCGGAGTATAAGATAAAAGAATAATTGAAGTTATAGTTTTCCCATTTCTAACCGGTTCTAGGAAAGATTCAATGTATGTAAGCTTATATAATACTAGCAAACCCCGCGGCTTAGCTCGCGTAATATTTGAAATATGCCAAGTGATATTTATATGTCTAATTTTTATTAAAAGGTACTAACTAAATTTTTATTTTATTAAAAGGTAATATTTTATTTTATTAAAAGGTTTTTTTTATTTTTATTAAAAGGTACATATTACTTTTAGGAATAATTCAAAAATTACTATTTAAAACACAGTTTGATTAAACATCATTATTACACTGCATTAGGCAGAAATGAGACTTAAATTAATAAAACTAAATAAATGATAATTTAGAAAATATTTTGAAACTTTTATGCTCAATTAATCGCTCATTTCAGTATTCATTTGAAGTTTTGAATTATTTAGAAACCATCTTCTTACATCTTAAAATTAACCATCATGTCAAATTCCAAGTCCTACCACCTCTCTCAACATAAAGGGCTATGTTGAAATAGGAACTGTCACGATTAATTTGCCAACATTAATTTTGAAATCGGTTTGTTATTTCCTAATATTCCACAGAAACGTAATTTAAAAAGCTTTTAACCCCTTCGCGACGGGAGCCTTTTACGAAATGTTTATTACTTTGCTACCGGTTTTAAAAAACAGAAGTTTGTGCCTATTCAAATCGGGAAAATGCTGGGATTAAATAAGGCAAATTTTACCGTAAAATTTTACTGGTGAGGATAAACGAGGATCTTTAGGCCTATTTCCGGCACGTATACGTGTCGCTCGTCCCCAAGGGGTTAAAGGCCTTTTTTAGAAAGTTTGTTATTCCTGTGAACCCCAGGTTGTAGAATCGCCGGCATAAAATATAGCCTGTGTAGGATCAGAGACTGTTACCATTGATTCGCAACTATTACTTTTATAATCGGTTTATATTCCCTGAAATTGCATAGAATCGTAATTTAGAACTTTTTTAGAATGCTTTTCGCACCTCCGCTTCGCTTCACCCCTTTTTAATTCGAATTTATTTTCGACGTTCCTTCGAGGGCATTTATATTTTAGAAGTAACTACCATTCCATATTTAAAGTTTCTAGCCTTTTCCGTATCACAGAAATCGCAATTTAGAAAGTTTTTAGCTCCTGCAACCCTGTGGTGGTAGTGGAACAGACATAAAATATAGCTTATGTTTGAGAAGGTTCTATCACCAACAATTTGTCATCATTATTTTTTTAATCGGTTTGGTAATTTATAAGTTTGCTTAAAAATTGTAATTTATAACGCTTTTCACTCACTTCACCTTTTTAAGTTTGGAATTTTCTTTCGACTGTTCTTAGAAAGCAGTTGCATCTTGTAAGTAAATACCATTCCATACTTCAAAGTGTTAGACCCTTCAGTTGTGCGAAAAACGCAAATTAGAACATGGTTTGCTTTTGCAACCCACAGATGGTAGTGACAGCAACATAAAATATAACCTATGTTATAGCAGGGACTGTCACCATTGATTTGCAACCATTACTTTTGAAATAGCTTTGGTATTTCCTTAGATTGAGTAGAAATCGCAATTTAGAACGTTTTTAGGACGCTTTTCGCGCATTTTCACCCCTTTTTAAATTTCTAATTTTTTCGAAACTGTTCTTAAAGATCATTTATATCTAATAAATATGTACCTTGCCTAAGTTTAAGTTGCTAGCCCCTACCGATAACAAAAATCGAAATTTAGAACGCTTTTCTGCTCCTGCAACGTCTTGGTGATAGTAATCCCGACATAAAATAGCGTCTATGTTAGAGCAGAGGCTGTCAGCATCAATTTCCTACCATTAAGTTTGAAATCAGGTTCATTCTTCCTGAGATATTGCCGACAAATCGGCATTTAGAACGTTTTAGAACGCTTTTTGCGCATATTGCTCCTGCACTTCCTCTGGGGTAGTGGAAGCAGATATAAAATATAGCCTATCTTGGAGCAAGATCTGTCACCATCATATTTGAAATCGGTTCAGTACTTCCTAAGATTGCATAGAAATCGCAATTTAGAACGTTTTTTACAACGTTTTTTGCTCATTTTGACCCCTTTTTAAATTTCGATTTTTTTTAGGAAATGTCCTTAGAGATCATTGATATCTTATAACTAACTACCATTCCAAATTTCACGATTCTAGGCCCTTCCGTAACGCAAAAGCCGCAATTTAGAACGTTTTTCTCCTGCATCCCCTTTGGGGTAGTGGCACCGACATAAAACATCGCCTATGTTGGAGCAAGGGTTGTCACCATCTTTTTGACGCCATTATTTTTTAGATCGGTTTGGTATTTCCTGAGATTGTATAGAAACCACCATTAGAACGTTTTTTAGAACGCTTTTCGCGCATTTTCACCCCTTTTAAATTTCGAATTGTTTAAGAACTGTTCTTAGATATCATTTATATCTAATAAGTAGCTAATATTTCAAATTTCTAGGTCCTTCGGTAACGCAAAAATCGCATTTTTAGAACGTTTTTTGCTCCTGCACTCCCTTTCGGGTAGTGGCACCGACATAAAACATAGCCTATGTTGGAGCAAGGGTTGTCACCGTCATTTTGACACCCTTATTTTGACACCATTATTTTTTAGATCGGTTTGGTATTTCCTGAGATTGTATAGAAACCACCATTAGAAATTTTTTAGAACGCTTTTCACGCATTTTCACCCCTTTTATATTTCGAATTGTTTAAGAACTGTTCTTAGAAATCCTTTATATCTAATAAGTAGCTAATATTTCAAATTTCATATTTCTAGGCCCTTCAGTAACACATAAATCGCATTTTTAGAACGTTTTTAGCTCCTGCACCACTTTTGGGGTAGTGACATCGACATAAAACATAGCCTATCTTGGAGCAAGCGTTGTCACCATCATTTTACACCAATATTTTTTTAATCGGTTTGGTATTTCCTGAGATTGTGTAGAAATTACCATTTAGAACGTTTTTTAGAACGCTTTTCGCGCATTTTCAGCCCTTTTAAATTTCGAATTATTTAAGAACTGTTCTTAGACATAATTTATATCTTATTAGTAGCTAATATTCCAAATTATTTCTAGACCCTTCAGTAACGCTAAAATCGCATTTTTAGAACGTTTTTAGCTCCTGCACCCCTTTGGGGTAGTGACATCGACATAAAACATAGCCTATCTTGGAGCAAGCGTTGTCACCATCATTTTCACGCCAATATTTTTTAAATCGGTTTGGTATTTTCTGAGATTGTGTACAAACTACCATTTAGGACGTTTTTTATAACGCTTTTGGTGCATTTTCACCCCTTTCAAATTTCGAATTGTTTAAGAACTGTCCTTAGACATCATTTATATCTTATAAGTAACTAATATTCAAAATTTCATATTTCTAAGCCCTTCAGTAACGCTAAAATCGCATTTTTAGAAAGTTTTTTGCTTCTGCACCCCCTTTGGGGTAGTGACATCGACATAAAACATAGCCTATCTTGGAGGAAGCGTTGTCACCATCATTTTGACACCAATATTTTTTAAATCGGTTTGGTATTTCCCGAGATTGTGTAAAAATTACCATTTAGAACGTTTTTTAGAACGCTTTTTGTGCATTTTCACCCCTTTTAAAATTCGAATTGTTTAAGAACTTTTCTTAGACATCATTTATATCTTATAAGTAACTAATATTCAAAATTTCATATTTCTAGGCCCTTCAGTAACGCTAAAATTGCATTTTTAGAACGTTTTTTGCTCCTACACCCCCTTTGGGGTAGTGGCATCGACATAAGATATAGCCTATGTTCTAAGTTGGACCAACACCATCATTTTGATATCATTACTTTTGGAATCGGTTCGGTAGTTCCAGAGCTTACCTCCGACAAATAAACAATTTTTTCCTCTTTATAATAGGAGTATAGATAAAGGCTTCATTTATTAAATATGATACCGATTCCATAAGACTTTCATGAACCAAAGAAATGAAAACAGTAAACGAAACAAATCCTGTTATTTCCGTATTTTCATCAATTGCTAGGTAAAAATAAAGAAACTTTAAGAAAAAGCATCAAAATAAAAGAACTTTTCTCCAAGAACAATATGCTAAAGGCACACAAACGGAAGTTAAAAAATGACAATGACAAAAAAAAGACAAAGACAAACCAACAAATGAGTTTCGGTTTTTACTTTCTTCTATAGAAAAGTATCATATCGTATCGAATAGAAGTATCGTAATCGAAATATATTTCGACGTCCGGTTTTCATCGGATTTATACGTTTTAAGGGTCAGAGATCCCCCAAAATATGTTTATACAAAATATCTGTCTGACCGTGTGTCGGCATTGCACCATCAAAAAGTGTACAAAGTTATGCATAGAATTGAACGAAATTTTTTGTGTACGTTTTTGGGTATGGCCAGGAGGTCTTACTTCAATTAGGAAATATTCCACCAGACGGGGGCCATGTAATAGATATTTTTGTGTCGTTTCCATAATTGTACCATCGAAAAGTGTATGAAGCTATGCATAGAATTGAACCAAGTTTTTTCTATATAATTTTGGCTATGTCCAACAGGTCCTCATTTAATTACGAAATATTTGGCCTGACGGGAGCGCTGTAATAGCGATTTTTGAGCAATTTTTCATTATTGTTCGAAAGTATATGAAGTTATGCAAAGAAATGAACCAAATTTTCTATTTATGTTTTTGGCTAAGGTAAACAGGCCATGCTTGTATTTCGAAATGTTCCGCCGGAAAGGATCACTATAACAGCAATTTTTATATAACTTTCTCGATTTTGGGTAGTTTTATTGTACATCGGCGGGGCTTGGGGTAAGACTCTCTGTATTTGTCACTGAATAAATGGATTCCGATCCTTTAATTCTATCAAAATTGCTTATCTTAATGTCTACAAGCAACACCTGCATTTTATCAAAACAGTTTACAAAACCCTGTATATTTAGTTTAATATAATAAAATAATTGTAATGATATTCAACAAATAAAAAAGTAATAAAATAAACAAACAAGAAAGTTTTTTAGTTAACAAAACTTAAGAAAATATACAAAACAGTGGTGGCTCGTGGCTGGCTATTTTTGGGACAGTAAATGCATCGCTAAAATTTTTATTTTTGTCTTACCATTATTTTTTTAAAGAAATATTTTACTTGTTTAATGGCTGAACATTCTGCAATGAAAAAGGACAAAGATTTCCCTTAAAAAATCGTGATAAGAAAAGAATAAATTGTTCATCTATGCATATAGTGCCTAAAATATATCCACACACGGGCCGCCACTGCATACAAATGCATTTTTTATAAGATTTCTTCATTCGTATTTCAATAAACGTTCATAATATAAAACCATACTATATTAATTTAATACCGTTTCCGTACCACTGTTAAAAATCTGACAATAGGCTACTAATCAAATCCAATTCAAGGTCCATGCTTTCGCCAAAATCTAGGAGAAAATTGAAAAACTAAACAAAAGTGTCTGAGTAAGTAACTTTTCTTTCCCATGTGAACAAAGGAGAAGCTTATAAGATAAAAGAATAATTGAATTTATATTTTTCCCCTTTCTCAACCGCTTCTAGGAAAGATCCAATTTATGTGAGGATATATAACATAATGCTTCATATATTAAATATGATGCCGATTCCATAAAACTTCCATGAAACAAAGATATGAAAGCAAACGAAACAAATCCTGTTACTTCCGTATCTTCTTCAATTGCTGGGGAAAATAAAGAAACTTTAAGTAAAAGTATCACCGTAAAAGAACTGTTCTCCCAGAACAATATAGTGAAAGGAATAGTAAGGAAAGATAAAAAGAAAAAAGACATGTCAAAGACAAACGAACAAAAGAAGTTCTTTTTTTATGCATTTGTGAACGTTTCTAAGAGAAATTATATGTACAGAGTGTTTGTAAAATGTATTGACAAAAAAGATTGGTGACAAAACACATCAACATAAACATTTTTTCTATAAGAAATCGGGTTATGAATTCGCTGATTCAGACAGATGTCTAATTCCAAAATGAACTCTATATTTTCATTTATAACTTCAACAGTAATGAATATATTGTAATTGAATAGATTTTATTTATTTCGAGTGAAAGTGTTGATATCAAAAATGAACAATTAGAAAAAGCCATAATTTATGTTCGACCTGAATTGAGCTGTATATTTAATAATTCAGAAAGTAGCCGACAGTATATATAGTGCCAATGACCAAATTTACATTGCACTTTTCGCAATACACGTAATGTGATCATAAAAGAGGTCTGCCAATTGAAAACAAATCTGATTAGCCGCGAATATTGTTAAATTTATGGACACAAATAGTTGCTAGGTTTAGGAAGAAACACTCTGCATTTGTCACTAAATCATTGGATTCCGACCCTTTATTTCTACACAAACTTTCTTATCTTAATGTCTACTAGCACCACCTTCCTTTTATCGAAACACTTTACGAATATTCTGTATGTTTTGTTTAATTTAATAAAATATATATTAAACCAAATCCTTGGTTCGAATCTTGGCTCAGTCGTTTTTCATCCATTTGGAAATTTACAACTGTTGCAATAAAATGGTTGTAATGCTATTCAATAAATAAAAAAAATAATAAAATAAACGAACAAGAAAGTGTTTCAGTTAAGAAAACGTAGGAATACATATAGAGAAGCATTTTTTATAAGATTCCAGCATTCGTGCTTCAATTAACTTTCATACTGTAAAGTCATACTATATTAATTTAATACAGTCTCCGTACCATTGTTATAAATCCGACAATAGTCAACTGAACAAATCTAATTGAAGGTCCACGCTTTCGCCAATATCCAGGAGAAAATTAAGAAACTGAATTAAAGTGGGTAAGTAAGTAACTTTTCTTTCCCATGTGAACAAAGAAAAAGTACAGGACTATAAGATAAAAGAATAATTGCAGTTATATTTTCCCCCGTTTCTAACCGCTTCTAGGAAAGATCCAATTTATGTAAGCTTGTATAATATAAATGCTTCATATATTAAATATGATGCCGATTCCATAAGACTTTCATGAACCATAGAAATAAAAACAGTAAGCGAAACAAATCCTGTTATTTCCGTATTTTCATCAATTGCTAAGTAAAAATAAAGAAAATTTAAGTAAAAGTATCAGAAGAAAAGAGCTGTTTTTCCAGAGCAATACACTAAAGGGTTACACTATGGAAATAATTAGACAAGTGTGAGTATTACTCGCGCACAGAGGCTTTCGTACCATAAATATATTAATTAGTAACTGTAATATTTCAAAAAATCGTTGTTAAAAGACTTCGTAAAAAACTAAACAACGTACACAGTAAAAATAAATGTGTAAAGTTACTAAAATGTTTTTAGGAAACTGAGATTCCTAGAACCTTTTATGTAACGGCAACAACAAAAATTCATGTAATAGATACACTTTTGCACCTTAAATAAAAAAATCTGTAAGGTTACTATGAATGTTTTAGGAAACCAGGATGCCTAAAACTTTTTATGTAACTGTAACCCGAGTTACAGATAAAATTTCAGTAAGATTACTGTAATTTTAGTAGATTCTTTTGTAAAGCTACAGATTTCTGTAGCTTTACAAAAACTAGTAGTGTAGAGTTAAATCTTTTTTTTGTAGAGTACATATAAAATTTTCGTATTCATGCAGATTTCTGTAAATCTACATCTTTAGAATTACAGTTTTTTTTACAGTGTGGTGTTGGGTATTGTATAGCTATATAGACTAGAAAAGTGTAGATGGATATACCATGAAACTTTAGAGAGATATGAAGTCTAAATAGTAACAAATATAGATATTCTTTTCTATTAAAATGTTTTTCAAAAACCATTATCAAGAATCCTTTTATACTTTCGCGTCGATAGGTAGCTCGACCGCCCCTTAACGCCCGTGCTGAGTGCCCGCAAAGTGAAAATTCTGTGTAACGTAAAAATGCGATTTTCTCAAAAACTATCTGACCCTGGTTATTCGCTATATCTTTCTTGCAACGTTTAAATAAACTTCTACTAGCCTTAATTTTTACAAAATTTTAGTTTCAGTAGATTCGGAAATAGAGGAGGAGGGGCATATTTTTTGTATTATACTTTCGACGATATCTCTGTAAATATAATACCTAAAATTAAAAGAAATGTATTTTTTAATTCAGTGTTACGAGAGATTTCACATATGCCACACACGATATATATAAAAAAAAAAAACAAGATTAATATTTTTAAGTAACCTAATTACCCCCCCCCCCCTACATTTCCCCTAAATATGTTTGTGAATGATTAATAACCTATAAATATGTGAGTCAATAGCCTTTATTACTTCTCCGAATAACTTTGAGCTTTCCGCGTTACATAGTTTACAAGGAAAATAGCTGTGACAGACGGACAGGCAGACGCACGAATGATCTTGTAATGCTTTCTTTTTCACTTTTTAAGTGCGGAACCTTAAAAATAAATAAAAAGACAAAGACAAACGTACAAACGAGGGGTTTTTTTTATCAATTTCTGATCGCTTCTGGAAGGGAATCTCGACTACAGGTCGTTGTATTGGAAAAAAATGAGGAGTGATTAAACACATCCAGAAGAACGTTTTTAAGTAGGAAATCGGAGCCGCAACTAATGTTTCCAGATTCCCAGATTTTCCACTCCGCCCCGAATGTCACGTCCAACTAACCCTTTTGCGGAGTCCCAAAAAGTCCCAATTTTTCCTGACGCACAAATTGTTAATAATTTCGTTTAGTACCATGTTATTTTTTAGTATATAAATAATTGTAAAACACATAGTAAAACAATATAGTAAACCATATGAAAAATAAACTGGTAACGACAATTTTTTATTGTCATGTAGAAAAGAATACTTTTTTTATTTGCTTTTATATGTTATTACGATATTAGGTATTACTACGCTTTATTTTCTACTTGCAAAGATGGAAAACTTTCCGACGCAATTTTTTGGGGAATCCCAAGTGATTTTAGTGTACAGGTTTTATTGTAAGTAGCTCAGTAAATTCTTTGTTAACAGATCCTATGTATAAGGAAATCCTTTCCTAAATATAAAAATTTGTTCTTACAGATGGAATGTCGTACAATAACATACTAAATAACAACACAACCAACCGAAAACCTCACCAAAATGGAATCTTGTTTCGGCCCCTAACGACTACGTTCTCACAGATTTTATAGAAAAAGATTATTAGTTTATTTAGTACAGTGAAACCTACTGAGACGGAATAGAAAACAGCCGATCACACACAGGGTGTTTCAAAAGTTCGGTGCGAAAATAAAACTCAATAAAAAAAGATCTAAAATCTGAGAGACATGCGATTTGCAGATAAATATTCAGCGTGTTACGGGATTTTGTATTACACAAACAGACAAATTAGTGCAAAACCTTGGAAGTAGAAGGTGCTACTACAGATAATTCCATGGAATAATTCCATATTGCTCACACAACGCAAGATTTGGATACAAAAGAGTATACATGCACTTTTCCATTTACAGGGTGTTTCAAAAGTTCGGTGTGAAAGTAAAACGCGATAAAAAAAAAAGATGTATTAGTGATGAGAGTATTTATGATACCAAGTCTATAAGACTCTTATTAATCCAATAACTAAAAAGTGTTATTTAAACAAATCCTCTTAGGTCTATGTATTCATCAATTGCAAGGTAAAAGCACAGAAATTTCAATTAAAGGTTTCTAAAACAAGTTTCCTTTGAACAATACTAAGCACAAAAAGTACAAAAATAATAACAAAAAAGAGTAGGAAGTGGATAAACGGTCATATTTATATAAAGTTTATATGACCAAGTAGTTCATATCTTAAATATGATGCTGGACCTGTAAGACTTTTATGAATCCAGTGATTAAAAAGGGTTATCTAAACAAATCATCTTAGGTATGTATATACCTCAATTGCAAGGTAAAAGCAAAGAAATTTTATGTAAAGGTTTCCAAAAGAAGTTTCTCTCTGAACAATACTAAGCACCAAAAGAACAAAAAGAATAACACAAAAAAAAAACAGAAAGGGGCAGAAATGTCATATATATATAGAAAATTTATGCAACCAAATAATTCATATATTAAATATGATGCTGGATCTATAAGACATTTATGCTTACAATTACTAAAAAGGGTCCTCTAAACAAATCTTCTTAGGTCTGTGTATTCCTCAACCGCAAGGTAAAAGTAAAAAAAATTTCAAGTAAAGGTTTTTAAAAGAAGTTTCTCTTTGAACAATACTAAGCATCAAAAGAACAAAAAGAATAATACAAAAGAGCAGAAAGGAAATAGAAAGATCATATTTATATAAAGTTTATATAACCAAATAAGACCTTTATTAATCCTATAACTAAAAAGGGTCATCTAAACAAATTCTCTTAGTTCTGTGTGTTTCTCACAAGGAGAGGGCCAACCTCGTTAGTCACAGATTTTGATTATTTTAATATATGTTGTAGAGTAGAGGCCCCTTAGTGTCAGGTTCAACGGATTTTATCCAATGCTCCTTAGTTCTTGAGAAACCGGGGGGGGGGGGCGTCTAATATTAGTACACAACTTAAATACTTACTTTGCTACAACAGTGATAGGTCAGTCGTAGATCAATTGGTATGGTGTTAACCGGCTGCTTGGTGGGCCCGGGTTCGATACCTGAATGCGCTACGTTTGTTTTTCTCATTTTTTGTTTTATAAATTTACTTGTAAGTATAACTTAATAATCTCACTGTCAATTAAAATTTTAATATTGTATATCAATTATAATTTTAACCTATTTAATTTTTTACTTTTAACTGAATAGTTGTAATAAAACATCATAAAACTGTTATTTTTTTTTAAATCACTTTAAAAATGTATTTCATATATTCTTTATCGATGCAATGATATTGAGCAATTGTGTCAATTCGTGATTTTAAAGAGACATCATTTACGCATTGCTTTAACAAAGGAAGTCAATGAGATAATATTATTCTGTTTTTAAAGTAACAAGCATAATCATATTAAAAATTAGCATCAGAATTAAATTACAACCGATTTTTTGCATATTAAAGATTTTTAAATTTGTAATAAGTATGCTTGCGCTTTCAATTATTTTGCTTGCTTTGCTTGCTTAAAATATTTGCCCTTTATATTTTTTCTGCTTTTAATTTATTTGAATATTCCTTTTTTTTATCATAACTAGATGACACCACAACAGAATTTGTCACGATTTTGGAATTTTCATCATTCAATAATAGATCCAATTTCTTTTTAAACCTCTTTAATGGTTGAGAAATAATAGTTTACAAATAAGAAATGATAAATTTAAGTTTGTTAACATTATAATTAATGTTTGATGTTAAAATTTTTAATTGAAATTATTAAATTATAATTACAACTATATTTCTAAAACAAAAATAAATGTAGCGCATTCAGGTATCGAACCCGGGCCCTCGGATCAGCCGGCAAACGCCATGCCAACTGAGCTACCACTAACCTGTCATTTTTGTTGCGAAGTAAGTATTTAAGTTGTCTACTAATATTAGACCCCCTGGTTTTTCAAGAACTATAGGGCATTGGATAAAATCCGTTGAACCTGACACTAAGGGGTGTCTATCCTACAACATATATTAAAATAATCAAAATCTGTGATTAACAAGGTTGGCCCTCTCCTTGTCAGTTGCAATGTAAAAGCAAAGGAATTTTAAGTAAAGGTTTCAAAAATAAGTTTTTCTCTGAACAATTCTAAGCACTAAAAGAACAAAAAGGATAATACAAAAGAACAGAAAGGAGATAGAAAGATCATATTTATATAAAGTTTATATAACCGCAGAGTTCATATATTAAATATGATGCTGGCTCTATGCTGATTCCAGAATGAATCCAATAACTAAAAACGTTCATGTAAAGGAATCATCTTAGGTTTGTCTAAAGAAATCTTCTTATGTCGTTGTGATTAGGTATGGTTACTCGGATAAAAATCCCGTTTTAGACAGGTTTATGATCATAGCTGCTATAATTGTATGGTATTCTTTCCGTAGGGACCATGACTTTCTTGCGTGTAAGACATGCTATAACCGTTATATACAAGTTCCTGTTTAATTGGATTTACTGCAATTTTTAGTGTCACTTTAGGAGACTTTTGTGTTCCCACTTTTACATCTGACCTGCAAAACTAGTATGAAATCTCCACCTTGCCGTACCATTAGCCAACGAACCATTTCCCAACAAAATCCCAACAGTGTTCCAACCGTTCACTGCTCATATATTATCCATATTAGAGGAATTTCTTCATCTACCATTTCCCAACTATTTTCCATGCCCACTATTTCCAATACTACCATTATCCAACAGTTTCCATAAAGTGGCAACGATGGACCACCAAACTGCGAGATTTGGGTTATGATGGTATTATTATATATATTTCATTTGTTTTCATTGAAAACTGATGGCATCAGGAAAAGTATTAGTGAAAGCATTCATGCATGTCTAATCTTCATTGAGATATACGCTCCCGAATTCAGGATATAAAATGCAATACATGAATATATATATGTACTGCATTTTATATCAATGCAGTAAAGCCACTACTAAATTGTAGTGTACTTTCTCCAATACAACATAATGTGGTTACACATGAGGTCAGCCTCTTGATTAAAAACTGTATATATCGAATATTATTAGATTTATGGCACAAATAACTGGTTGGCTTGGAATAAGACACACTGTATTTGTAACTGAATAAACCGATTCTGACACTTTATTTCTATAACAAAGTGCTCATCTTTATGTATTCTACCATCACTGTCATTTATGAACATCCTTTATATTTAGTTTAATGTAATAAAATAATTGTGATGATATTCATGAATAATTTTTGTGTGTTTAATAAATAAAACTGCCAGTAGAACAAACCAGGCGCAGAATTCACGTGTTCCTCTATTTGTAACTAAAAATAAAGTACTTTCATTAAGAATCACTGAATAACAAAAAATTATTCACGAACAACAAGAGATGTGTATAAAACATTAAAAAAGAGAACAATAAAGGTTATATATATTTTATTTTACCTTTTCTCGTGTTTGTAATTGCTTTTGAAAAGATCAAATTTATCTAAAGATTGTACAACCTAAATAGATCATATATTAAATATGATGCTGAGTCTAATTTGGCTTTAGCTTTCTTTCTTTCTTTAGCTTTTGTGAATCTAATAATTAAAAAAGGTCATCTAAAGAAATTCTCTTACACCCGTGAATTCGTCAATTGAAGGTAAAAGCAAAGAAACTTTAAGTAAAGATTTCTGAGTAAAACAAGGTTTTTCCTGAGCAGTATATTAAGCACAAAAAAAAAGAATGACAAAAGGAACAGAATGGGAATAAAAAGATCATATTTACACAAAGCTTATATAACTTAAGTAAATCTTACATTATGTACAATGCTGAGTCTATGTAAAACTTTTTTTTTATCCAATGAATAAAATAGTCTTCTAAACAAATCTTCTTAGATGTGTGTATTCATCGATTGCAAGATAAAAGCAAAGACATCTTAAGTAAAGGTTTCTAAAAGAAACTTTTCCCAAATAAAACTGAGCACCAAAAGAACAAAAAGAATAACACAAAAGAACAGAAAAGAGATAAAAATATCATATTTATATAAAGGTTATATAATGCACCAAAAAAAACAAAAAGAATAACACTAAAGAACAGAAAGGGGTAGAAATATCAGATTTATATAAAGCTTATTTAACGAAATACATCATATATTAAATACAATACTGGGTCTATAGAACAATTAATAAAAAGGGCCATCTAAGCAATCCCCTTAGTTCTGTATATTCAACAATTGCGAGGTAAAAGCAAAGAAACTTTTAGCGAGGTTTTCTAAAAGATTTTTTTCTCAGAACAATACTATGCACCAAAAGAACAGAAAAGGGGGGCAGAAAGGTCATATTTGTATAAAGTTTATATAACCTAATAGATCGTATACTGAATGTGATGTTGCGTCTATAAGCTTTTATGAATGCAATAAATACAAAAAAAGAGTTGCCTAAACAAGTACTTTTAGATACGTGTATTCATAAATTGCAAGGTAAAAGCAAAAAAAAAAAAAAAAAAAAAAAACTTTGCGCAAAGGATTTGGATTAAGATTTTTTTTATACTACATTGAACACCCAAAGAAAAAAGAAGTATACCACAAACGAACAGAAAGGAAATAAAAAGTCATTTATATAAAGCGTATATAATTTACAAAGATCGTATATTAAATAAGATGCTGAGTCTATAGGCTTCACTGGGTGCCTGATATATCGTTGCTTTAAGTGATTAATAATCAAAAGGTTTTGTGATTGATTAGCTTATCTGCTGCTCTCTCAAATTTAAACATACTTTTAATGTACTTTTGATTTCAAATACTGAATAATTTATAATTAGTTTATAGTACGAAAATCACTGACTCTTTTCCAATATATTATTTAAAGAAAAAGAAAAGAAAAGAGATATTATTTAAAAATTTTAAATAAAACTGAAATAGAGGATTCTGTGAAAGCGATCATTCAGACAAAAAGTTAAAAACATTATTTCTTAATCAGTACGAAAACAAAATTTCATAATATAAATTAGTCATCTATTACACTAGTTTTGAATCATATACGATAGAAGTTCCGAAACTGAGTTTCGTCATTATTTTTCACACGGACACTTTATTGCCAAAGCAAAGTACACCAAGGTATCATGAACAATAAAACCTAAACAAGTGGGTAAGTGTGATCACAGATCGCACAGAGGGTTTCGTTTAATATTCCTTTCAAAACACTTTATCCTCTTGAAACATCTGTTAGTTCCACATTTCACAACCAGGGGGCGCACTTGATTATAAACAAACCTGTATCCGAACGAAAATCCGTTTTACATACTATCAGTAGATATATTAGTCGAGGGGATTGGGCCCATAGCACCCGAGATAAGTAGGCGCGCCTGGCGGAAAAAATGGAACTAAAATATGTAAGGCTATGGTGCATAATATGAAAGAATGGTCAAAGGGGTGTCGGCAAAAGTTGGAAAATTTCTCCCCGGGTTAAAAGGGCGGAGGTTAGAAAAATTGATTAAAATACACAAGTTAGAGCCCAGAGGGGTAAATAATAAAAGACTTTTCGAAAATTTTATGATTTGTCGTGTGGTCTGAGGCATTCAGCTATACGTATGCAGAATTTCATGTCACCAACTTAATTAGGGGCTCTCTTAGAAAGAATTGCTTCAAATACATATGTGGTAGCTAAAAGGGTTAAACGTAAGACTTTTTCAAGATTTTATGATTTGTCGCCTGGCCTCAGGTGTTCTGCAATAAGTATGCAAAATTTCAAATCTCCAATTTAATTAGGGTCTCAGTTAGAAAGAATGGCATAAAATACACAAGCTGGAGTTGGAAGGGTTAAATATAAAACTTTTTCAAAATTTATTATTTGACGTGAGATCTGAGGTGTTGAGCTATAAGTATGCAAAATTTCACGCCTCCAACCTAAATAGGGGCTCACTTAGAAAGAATTGTTTAAAATGCACATGTGGGAGAACAAAGGGTTAAATGTATGACTTTTTCAAAATTTTATGATTTGTCGTTTGATGTGAGGTGTTCAGCTATAAGTATGCAAAATTTCACGTCTCCAAACTAATTAGGAGCTCACTTAGAAAGAATTGTTTAAAATACACATGCGGGACCCCAAAGGATTAAATGTACGACTTTTCCAAAATTTTAACATTTGTCGTATGATGCGAGGTGTTCAGCTATAAGTACCCAAAACTTCATGTCTCCAACGTAATTAGGGGCTCACTTAGAAAGAATTGTTTAAAATACACATGTGGGACCCCAAAGGGTTAAATGTACGACTTTTTCAAAAATTTATGATTTGTCGTTTCATGTGAGTTGTTCAGCTATAAGTATGCAAAATTTCACGTCCTCAACCTGAATAGGGGCTCACTTAGAAAGAATTGTTTAAAATACACATGCGGGAGCCCAAAGGGTTTAATTTACGACTTTTTCAAAATTTTATCATTTGTCGTATGATGTGAGGTGTTCAGTTATACGTATGCAAAATTTCACGCCTCCAACCTAATTAGGGGCTCACTTAGAAAGAATTGTTTAAAGTACACATGCGGGAGCCCAAAGGGTTAAATGTACGACTTTTCCAAAATTTTAACATTTGTCGTATGATGTGAGGTGTTCAGCTATAAGTACCCAAAATTTCATGTCTCCAACATAATTAGGGGTTCACTTAGAAAGAATTGTTTAAAATACACATGTGGGACCCCAAAGGGTTAATCACGACTTTTTCAAAATTTTATGATTTGTCGTTGGATGTGAGGTGTTTAGCTATCAGCATGCAAAATTTCACGCCTCCAACCTGAATAGGGGCTCACTTAGAAAGAATTGTTTAAAATACACATGTGGGACCCCAAATGGTTAAACGTACGACATTTTCAAAATTTTATGATTTGTTGTTTGATGTGAGGTGTTCAGCTATAAGTATGCAAAATTTCACGCCTCCAAACTAATTAGGAGCTGACTTAGAAAGAATTGTTTAAAATACACATGCGGAAGCCCAAAGGGTTAAATGTACGACTTTTTCAAAACTTTATAATTTGTCGTTTGATGTGATGTGGTATGCTATAAGTATGCAAAATTTCACGTCTCCAAACGAATTAGGAACTCACTTAGAAATAATTGTTTAAAATACACATGCGGGAGCCCAAAGGGTTAAATGTACGACTTTTTCAAAATTTTATCATTTGTCGTATGATGTGAGGTGTTCAGCTATAAGCACCCAAAATTTCATGTCTCCAACATAATTAGGGGCTCACTTAGAAAGAATTGTTTAAAATGCACATGTGGGACCCCAAAGGGTTAAACTTACATTTTCAAAGGGCTAAACGACATTTTCAAAATTTTACGATTTGTCGTTTGATGTGAGGTGTTCAGCTTTAAGTATGCAAAATTTCACGCCTCCAACCTAATTAGGGGCTCACTTAGAAAGAATTGTTTAAAATACACATGTGGGACCCCAAAGGGTTAAACGTACGACATTTTCAAAATTTTATGATTTGTCATTTGATGTGAGGAGTTCAGCTGTAAGTATGCAAAATTTCACGCCCCCAAATTAATTAAGATCTTACTTAGAAAGGATCGTTTAAAAATAAACATGCGGGAGCCCAAAGGGGTAAATGTACGACTTTTTCAAAATTTTATCATTTGTCCTATGATGTGAGGTGTTCAGCTATAAGTACCCAAAATTTCATGTCTCCAACATAATTAGGAGCTCACTTAGAATGAATTGTTTAAAATACACATGCGGGAGCCCAAAGGGTTAAATGTACGACTTTTTCAAAATTTTATGATTTGTCGTATGATGTGAGGTGTTCAGCTATAAGTACCCAAAATTTCATGTCTCCAACATGTATAGTTTCTGAGAACGGGCTCTGTGACGGACAGACAGACGGACAGACAGACAGAGGAGCGAGACGAATAGGGTTTTGTCAGATGAACGAAACCCTAAAAAGACCTCATCTTACATATACATTTTTACAGCATTTGGAATAGGAATACTGCAAAAAGACTAATGTTCAAAGAGTTGAAACGGATAAATAAAAAAAGGAAAAATCATAATTATTTTCTGAATATCCTTACAACTATTTTGTCATAATAAGATATATATAGATTTTTCTTAGAAACGATCAGAAATGAACAAAAGAAGAAAATAAGTGACCTCATTTGTTTATCTGTTACATCCTTTTCTACTTTTCCTTTGGTACTTAGTACATTGTTTGGGATAAATGTTATATTACTCAAACGCCTTTTCTTAAAAATTCTTTATTTTTACTTAACATTTGATGAAAGTATGGAAGTAATAAAATCTTTTAAATGGCAGCTTTGTTTTTTATATTTATTAAAATTTACGACATCGATATTACATATGAATGATTGATAGATAACGTGCATTTAAGCATAACAAATTAATATTAATATTAATGCTGTTAATTTATCATTTTTGTCTATAACATATGTATTTTAAACATAAAAACATTGACTTGAGGATTGACAGCCTACAAAAAATCTATATTTCCAGTTTAGAAGATTGATACACTATAAAAAAGTACTGTACACAGTAAAAACAAGCGGGTAAGTGTGATCACAGATCGCACAGAGGGTTTCGTTTAATATTCCTTTCAAAAAAGTTTATCCTTTTGAAAAATCTGTTAGTTCCATATTTCAAAACCAGGGGGCGCACTTGATTCAAAACAAACTATCCGAACGAAAATCCGTTTTACATACTATCCGTAGATATATTAGTCGAGGGGATTGGGCCCATAGCACCCGAAATAAGTAGGCGCACCTGGCGGGAAAAAATGGAACTAAAATATGTAAGGCTATGGTGCATAATATGAAAGAATGGTCAAAGGGGTGTCGGCAAAAGTTGGAAAACTTCTCCCTGGGTTAAAAGGGCGCAGGTTAGAAAAATTGCTTAAAATACACAAGTTAGAGCCCAGAGGGGTAAATAATAAAAGACTTTTCGAAAATTTTATGATTTGTCTTGTGGTCTGAGGCATTCAGCTATACGTATGCAAAATTTCATGTCACCAACTTAATTAGGGGCTCTCTTAGAAAGAATTGCTTCAAATACATATGTGGTAGCTCAAAGGGTTAAACGTAAGACTTTTTCAAGATTTTATGATTTGTCGTCTGGCCTCAGGTGTTCTGCAATAAGTATGCAAAATTTCAAATCTCCAATTTAATTAGGGGCTCAGTTAGAAAGAATGGCTTAAAATACACAAGCTGGAGTTGAAAGGGTTAAACATAAAACTTTCTCAAAATTTATTATTTGACGTGAGATCTGAGGTGTTGAGCTATAAGTATGCAAAATTTCAACCTAAATAGGGGCTCACTTAGAAAGAAATGTTTAAAATGCACATGTGGGAGCACAAAGGGTTAAATGTACGACTTTTTCAAAAATTTTATGATTTGTCTTTTGAATTGAGGTGTTCAGCTATAAGTATGCAAAATTTCACGTCTCCAAACTAATTAGGAAGCTCACTTAAAAAGAATTGTTTAAAATGCACATGCGCGACTCCAAAGGATTAAATGTACGACTTTTCCAAAATTTTATCATTTGTCGTATGATGTGAGGTGTTCAGCTATAAGTACCCAAAATTTCATGTCTCCAACATAATTAGGGGCTCACTTAGAAAGAATTGTTTAAAATACACGTGTGGGACCCCAAAGGGTTAAATGCACGACTTTTTCAAAATTTTATGATTTGTCGTTGGATGTGAGGTGTTCAGATATAAGTATGCAAAATTTCACACCTCCAACTTAATTAGGGGCTCATTTAGAAAGAATTGTTTAAAATACACGTGTGGGACCCCAAAGGGTTAAATGCACGACTTTTTCAAAATTTTATGATTTGTCGTTGGATGTGAGGTGTTCAGATATAAATATG
This sequence comes from Maratus speciosus, assembly GCA_963932465.1. Classification (NCBI taxonomy): domain Eukaryota; kingdom Metazoa; phylum Arthropoda; class Arachnida; order Araneae; family Salticidae; genus Maratus; species Maratus speciosus. The sequence continues at coordinate 334,970,404 of OZ010797.1, read as the reverse complement.
CAAAATTTCACGCCTCCAAACTAATTAGGAGCTCACTTAGAAAGAATTGTTTAAAACACACATGCGAAAGCCCAAAGGGTTAAATGTACGACTTTTTCAAAATTTTATTATTTGTCGTATGATGAGAGGTGTTCAGCTATAAGTACCCAAAATTTCATGTCTCCAACATAATTAGGAGCTCACTTAGAAAGAATTCTTTAAAATACACATGCGGGAGCCCAAAGGGTTAAATGTACGACTTTTTCAAAATTTTATTGTTTGTCGTATGATGTGAGGTGCTCAGCTATAAGTACCCAAAATTTCATGTCTCCAACATGTATAGTTTGTGAGAACGGGCTCTGTGACGGACAGACAGACAGAGGAGCGAGACGAATAGGGTTTCGTCAGATGAACGAAACCCTACAAAACGGACTAAAAATGGAGATTCTACTGGTAATCGAGACGCCAGTACTATTTACGTATTTTAACGGAAATTTCCCCCCCATAAATTCCAGAGATCCTTATTTTTACGGAAATTTTTCCCCATAAATTACAGAAATTTTTCATTTTTATGGGGGAAATTTTCCGTTAAAATACGGAAATAGTACTGGCGTTTCGATTGCCAGTAGAATCTCCGTTTTTTTACAGTGTATGTACTACTATAATAGGAGGGACGTTCTGAAACTAAGTTTCGTTATTTATTTCACTAGAAAACTTTATTGCCAAAACAAAATACACCATGGCATCATGAATTTTACCCCTTGCACTATTTTTCGACATAGTCGGCAGCGACATTGTAACATTTGTCGTAGCGTGATTAAGTTTGAAGAAACCACTCTGGTAAAAATCGGTACCTTGAGATGCAAGGAACATTAAAAATTATTTGTATTTTGATATGCAGAGTAAGATAGCTTAGAGTCGATTGATATTTACATTAAGTTTACATTAAAAAGAAAGATATGCATTATTTAGAAAAGGAAACTTACGAAATGATTTTTAATAACATCAATACGGATAAAAGAACAGCCATTACTTCTTTTACATTTTCTTATAAGATATAACGAGTTTAGTTGTCTGTTACTAATGAACAACTAATCAATGCACAATATCATGTGTGCTAAGTTCACGTGAGACAAAATATGAATTAACATAAAACAAAAACTACATTTTAACACTTTCCCTTGTTAATTACATATTTAGTCTTTAGCCTGATAATGCCATTTGTTCACAGAATATTAGTAATCGAGTTTTGGCTAACGGCTTGGTATCTGCAACCTGTTTCTCAGTTGAAATTTGCTCTACAACTAAATTGCCTTCTAATACCTTCTCACGAACGAAGTAATGTTTTATTTCTATATGTTTTGTTCTTCTGTGATATTCTGTATTATGGGCAAATTTTACAGCTGCACTATTGTCTACTTGAAGGATAGGTATTTCTTTTAGTTTTACTAATCCTTCATACAATCTTCTGAGCCAAATAATTTCTTTCGTTGCTTCAGATGCTGCTATAACTTCAGCCTCTGTTGTTGAAGTAGCCACGATGGTTTGTCTTTGACTGCAGCACGAGATTGCACCTCCAGCATATATTATCACTGACCCAGATGTTGTTCTTCCAGTTTTTATGCATCCTCCAAAATCTGCATCACTTTAACACTTTAATACTGTATTTGAATTTGTTGCGCGATAAGTAATAACAAAATTTCTTGTTTTTGATATGTAGCGAAAAACTCTCTTTACTCTCACTACATCTTCAGCAGATGGGTTTTCTAGCGTTCTTGATAAAACTCCTACGCTGTAAGATAGATCTGGTCTCGTTCCTACCATTAGGTACATTAGAGCTCCAACTGCTTGTCTATATGGAAATGCAACTTTCTTAGATTCTTCAGTATTTTGCGATCTTGATTCCTTTAACATCGGTGTTGCTACTGGCTTGCAATTTTCAAATCCAAATCTCTTAAGAATTTTTTTGGCATATCCTTTTTGACTAATAGCAATATCTCCGTTTTTTCTGATATTCAATTTCAAGCCCTAGAAAACAAGAAGCTTTTCCAGTAACTATCTTGAATCTGGCTTTTAACTTTTCAATGAAGATTTCGCACTCTTGTTGATCATTTGCAGCAATTAATCCATCATCTACATACAGTGCTATAATTAACTTTTTGCCATTTTTTTCTCGAATGTATAGACATGGATCGGCATCACTCACTTTGAAATCAAGTTTTAATAAAAATTGACCAAAACACTTATTCCAACAACGTGGAGCTTGTTTCAAACCATACAAACTTCGCTTGAGCTTGCATACTCTCTTTGTGCCGTCCTCATATCCTTCTGGTTGTTGCATGTAGATTGTTTCTTCTAATTCTCCATATAAAAATGCTGTAGATACATCAAATTGTGATAAATACATTTTTTCTTCTGCTGCTATACTCAATACGGCTCGTATTGTTTCTAATTTTTCTACTGGACTAAAAGTTTCAATATAATCAATGCCTTGAAGTTGACTATAACCTTTTATAACAAGCCTGGCTTTATACTTGTTAATACTGCCATCTGGATTTGTTTTGATTCTATAAACCCACTTGCATGGTATAGCTTTGGCACCTTCTGGTAAATTAACTAATTCCCAGGTCTTATTTTCTTTTAAAGATTTTATTTCATTCTCCATAGCTTTCTTCCAATTAGAACTTTCCTTGCTGTTGATTGCTTCTATGTATGTTTCAGGATTTTCATTTTCATAAATTAGTGACTCAGCTTCCATTATATAATCATCAAACCGTGAAGGCTTTCGTATCTTGTCACGTTCTCTCAATTGCATATCATAGGATGGTTTAACTTCTTCATCACTATCAACATCGCTGTCACTTAGATCGTCTTGTTTTTCATCTTCTTTAAGTTGTTCATCTTCATACTTTCCCTGATTAGAAAGATCACTTGTATTTTCTTGTTTATTGTCGTTGAATGGTAAATGAACGGAATTATCGCATTTATTCAATTTTTCATGAAAAATGACATCTTTAGAAAAAATCATCTTGTTTTCTTCTTTTAGCCAAATTCTGTAACGCTCATCAGAATCGTAACCTACAAGATAACCTTTAATAGCTTTCTTCTCCATTTTTCTTCGCTTTTGTACAGGAATATGAGCATAACATGTAGAACCTATTACACGTAAATGCTTTATTCTAGGTTTCTTCTTGATCCACAATTCATAAGGACTGACTCCCTCCACTGAAGATTTTCCCGTTCTATTTAGGATATATATTGCAGAAGAGACTAGTTCGGCCCACATTGCATCCGGAAAACTAATTTCAGGATTCGAATATTTGAATGTTCTTGTCATTTCTACAATTGTTCTGTTCTCTCTTTCACTTGATCCATTCTGTTGTGGCGTAAAAGGTGCGGTAGGTCTTTTTGTAATTCCTTCCTCACGTAGAAATGCTTCAATTTCTTTATTGTCAAATTCTCCACCATTATCGCTCAAAAATTCTTTAATTTTGTGTCCCATAGTTTTGGCATGAGCAAGCATATGTTTTAACATATTGTTGACTTATGACTTCTCTCTTAGGATGTAACCATACCTAAACTTTGTGAAGCTATCTTTAAATACAACTAAGTATCGTTTCTTTTGAAAAGATTCAGGAAACGGGCTACAGACATCAGCCGAAATAAGCTCACCTAACTCTGTTGCTTTCTTTCTGTTTCCAAAAGGTAAGCGATGTGCTTTTCCATAAATGCATGGTTCACATAACTTATTTTCCAGTTGAACTTTGATTCCTAATTCGTTTTCAAGCTTTTGTTTGATGTGACACTTATCTTGATGACCCCATCTTTCATGATAAAGTTGTAATAAAGAATCGTTTTTCTCAGTATTGTTTATTTCTAAAATTTGATTTGGCATGATTGGCTCAATTATTGCCTTAAACAAAGATCCAGACACGTTGCGTGTTCCATACAGTACCACTTGATCATTTATCTTTAACCAACATTCAGTAGATGTCGATAGAAATTCAATGTCTTGATTTCTGTCTTGAGCAGCCAACACTGAAAATAAATTTTTGTTGACTTCAGGTACATACGAGGCATCCTTCAGCTGAATTTCTTGACATTTTCCACCCGCAAAAAATTTGAAACGAATAGTTCCTTTTCCAATTGCAGACAATCTTTCCTTTCCAGCAGCCTTAATGCTACAAGGACTAAGAAATTGCGTGAAATCTGTAAAATACTCTAAATAGTTCGTAATATGTTGAGTTGCTCCATTATCAATCCAAAAAGCTCTTGAGTCTGCTTCCGAAATACACGTTTCTACAGAAATAGACATCGCTGCACCATTGGCGATTTTCTTTATATCTTTAGTATGAGCACTTGTCGACTTTTTGGCTGGTTTTCCATCGGAAATCCATTTTCTACAATTTCTTACCCAGTGACCTTGACGGTTACAGTAGTTACAAATGTCAGCTCTATATGACTTCTTGATAAATTTGGAATTTTTATCTTTATTCTGTTTTTTCAATCTTGAAGCTGCTAGTGCTTCCTGAACTACAATATCGCCTTTTCAACTTTGATGAAATTTCTCTCAAACATACAAAGTTGCTCTGTTAACTCATCAAATGTTTTGTCTTCATTTTTAGACAACAACATCCAGCTAGACTTAAAGGTTTCAAATTTCCGCTGTAAAATTTGCAATACTTTACAAACTAACATTGAATCAGGTAACTTATTTACACCAATATCTTTAAGTCCGTTATTTAATTCACTCCAAATCGTTCTTAACTTAGCTATGTGAGTTGAAACATCATCGCCTAACGCCCAGTTAAATGCGAAAAATTCTGTACATATCTTAAATAACTGATCTTTTGACGTTGCTTCAAAAAGATGCTTTAAGGCTTCCCACATTTCATGCGCTGTTTCTTTATCCATAATCTTTTGATAAACTACATCAGCTACGGTACTTGCTATCACGGATTTTACGTAGCTATTAGCTTTACGATACAAATCAGAACGAACTTTATGTTCCTTGATTTCTCTGTCTTCAGCTGTGCTACTTAATGGTTCAGGTTTCTTTAATTTACCATCTATAACATCAAGTGCTCCTTCGTGATAATCAAGTAAATCTCTAATCTTTCGTTTCCATATTGGCCAGTCTACTACACCAGTCAATAACCTAACTTGTTTTGTTAAATCCATTTTTTCTTAAACTTTAATGCGATTTCAAAATCTTTTAATGATAATCTTCTTTACTAAAATAAACTAATGTCTTACTTCACTTTCTATGAGCAAAACCTAACTTATCTATATCTAATTCTAATCAATCAGACTTGAGCTAACTAGCGCAATTCAAAGCGAGCTACAAAGCCCATAACCTATTAAAAATTATTAGTATTCTGATATGCAGAGTATGATACCTTAGAGTCGATTGATATTTACATTAAGTTTACATTAAAAAGAAAGATACGCATTATTTAGAAAAGGAAACTTACGAAATCAATTTTAATAACATCAATACGGATAAAAGAACAGCCATTACTTCTTATAAGATATCATTACCATCTTATAAGATATAACGAGTTTTGTTGTCTGTTACTAATGAACAACTAATCAATGCACAATATCATGTGTGCTAAGTTCACGTGAGACAAAATATGAATTAACATAAAACAAAAACTACATTTTAACAAGGAATTGTCGCAGAGCCTGATCCACCTCAGCATTGCTTTGGAAGTGACGTCCCGTAGGTGCGGCTTTCAATGCAGGGAACAGGTGAAAGTCCACAGCAAGACTCACACAAGATCAGATTTGTCGCTTCGGATGGGATATATTGAATCACCAGGCCTACAGCCCTGATCTTGACCTATCGGAATTTCACCTCTTCCCTGCATTGAAAGCTCAGTACGACTCTCAGTAAGTCACTTCCAAAACAATGCTGAGGTGGAGCAGGCTGTGCGACCATTCCTCTTGCATATCAGGATACCGAGTTTTACCAGAGTGGTTTCTTCAAACTGATTGCACGCTACGACATATGTTTCAATGTCGGTGGCGATTATGTCGAAAAATAGTGGACGATGTATAGTTCCTTATGCTATGGTGTATTTGGTTTTGAGCAATAAAGATTTCGTGTGAAAACAAAAACGATACTTAAAGTGTGAATAGACCATCCTTCTAACTGTTATCAGTATCGGCGTCTTTTCTTGTGGCCACACGGTGTTTTTGTTCTTCAATGACTTTAAAAGGAAAGAGACTGATGTCCTGCAAAAAAGGAACCTTTCCGTCAAGTAGAGTTGAACTCCTTATCTCCTGACCCATTGTTAATTCTCCTCATCCTTTTGTGAATAAACAGTAGAAGTGTCCAGAACAAAAATTTCCAGGAAAAATGTAGAAGTATGACAAAACAAGTGTTTATACGCAGCCTTAGTTTCGGAACGTCCCTCGTATTATTGTCTGAGCGAAGCGAAGGCTAATACTCAGCGAAATATTACTGTCCGGACACTTTACTACTACGATGGATATTAACGCCATGTCCTACTAAAAAAAAAAAGCCTAATAAAAACCTTTCGTCAAGCATAACTCAAAAAATATTTGTCGGATTTCGTTTCTGAATGCACCAGAAGGTACCTTTGAGAGTCGCCTACTGAATGCACCTACTATGAAAAATAAGTTACAAACCGTTTAAAAATTATATAGAAAAAACTCTTTAAAAAGCACAATTTATCTGCATACGTCACAGAAATTTGGTGTGCGTCACTTTCACCGGTTGATGTTTTCGTAGACAACTGGTTTGAACACATGGAGCAAATAAAAAAAAATACGCACGCAGTAATATTGAATAGATCAGTTTCAACCACGTGATCACAAACCTTGCAACAACCCGTGGCAACCAGTTTTGGTGGGCAAACAAATAATAATACAGTATTCCGTTCCACGGTGACCATTTTTAGCCTGTTGTATAAAATCTGGCATGTTGTATGACATACAATTGTGGATGATTAAAACAACAGACATGAGTGTTTATTGATCCGGGAGGTTATCTTTCTCTGGATGTCTGTCTGTCTATCATACAGCATGCAATTTTCTTGTAAAGGATGATATTATTATGCAGTAAAACCTCCATAACGGACACACCCGATTAGTGGACATCTCTATTTAGAGGGCATTTTTTTCGATTACCAACCCTTAAATAACTGTACATTTTTTACTCTCAGTAGCGAACACCTCCAAATAGAGGACAAATTCTGCCCTCCCGAGGTGTTCGCTATTCAGAAGTTTTACTGGTAAAACCTCCATAGCGGACACACCCGATTAGCGGATACCTCTATTTAGCGGACATTTTTTCGATTACCAAATCTTAAATAACTGTACATGTTTTATTCTCAGTAGCGGTCATCTCTAAATAGAGGACAAATTCTGCATTCTCGGGGTGTCCGCTATTCAGAGGTTTTACTGTATATAATATACATAATTATTTTACAGGGCCGCACAAAAGAACAAGAATATATGAAACGAATATAAACTAAATTCGGGATTGGCAGATCGCTGATGGTAATGTAATTTTAGGATGTTGTTACAGTCATCCGCAGCATGTTTTTAGAGTTTCGTCCATCTAACGAAACCCTACCTGTCTCACTCCTTTGTCTGTCTGTTTGTCCGTCTGTCACAGAGCCCGTTCTCAGAAACTATATATGTCGGAGACTTGAAAATTTGCATACTTATAGCTGAACACCACACATCAAACAGCAAATAATAAAATTTTGAAAAAGTTTAATATTTAACCCTCTGGGCTCTAACTTGTGTATTTTAAGCAATTTTTCTAACTCAGCCCCTAATTTAATTAAGTTGGAGACATGAAATTTTGCATACTTATAGCTGAACATCTCACATCAAACGTCAAATAATAAAATTTTGAAAAAGGCTTAATATTTAACCCTTTGGGCTCTAACTTGTGTATTTAAAGCAATTTTTCTAACTCAGCCCCTAACTAAGTTGGAGACATGAAAGTTTGCATACTTATAGCTGAATACTTGCGATAACACGATAAATCATAAAATTTTGAAAAAGTCATATTTAACCCTCCGGTCTCTAACTTCTGTATTTTAAGCCATTTTTCTAACTCAGCCCCTAATTAAGTTAAAGACATGACATTTTGCATAATACTTATAGCTGAACACCTCACATCAAACGACAAATAATAAAATTTTTAAAAAGTCTAATATTTAACCCTCTGGGCTCTAACTTATGTATTTTAAACAATTTTTCTACCTCAGCTCCTAATTAAGTTGGAGACATGAAATTTAGCATACTTATAGCTGAAATCCTCACATCAAACGACAAATAATAAAAATTTTGAAAAAGGTCTAATATTTAACCCTCTGGGCTCTAACTTGTGTATTTTAAGCAATTTTTCTAACTCAGCCCCTAATTAAGTTGGAGACATGAAAGTTTGCATACTTATAGCTGAACACTTGCGATAACACGATAAATCATAAAGTTTTGAAAAAGTCATATTTAACCATCCGGTCTCTAACTTCTGTATTTTAAGCAATTTTTCTAACTCAGCCCCTAATTAAGTTGGAGACATGACATTTTGCATACTTATAGCTGAACACCTCAAATCTAACGACAAATAATAAAATTTTGAAAAAGTCTATTATTTAACCCTCTGGGCTCTAACTTGTGTATTTTAAAAAAATTTTCTAACTCAGCCCCTAATTAAGTTGGAGACATGAACTTTTGCATACTTATAGCTGAACACCTCATATCAAACAGTAAATAATAAAATTTTGAAAAAGTCTAATATTTAACCCTCTGGGCTCTAACTTGTGTATTTAAAGCAATTTTTCTAACTCAGCCCCTAATTATGTTGAAACATAAAAATTTGCATACTTATAGCTGAACACCTCACATCAAACGACAAATAATAAAATTTTGAAAAAATCTAATCTTTTACCTCTAATATTTTGTTTCACGCAATTTTTAAATTTAAACTGTTTTGCAATACTATTTTTTGTTCATTTTGCATAATAAGTGTAATGTGACGTAATTTGTTCTATTTCAGATTTCTAACGCATGTTAATGAATTTATTTTACAATATCCTTTCTCTTTTAAAATTCACATGTAAATATAGTTTTTATGGCGTAATTTCCAATAAGAGCCTGCTTTTTATACCTAATTATTTAATTGTAATTTGAAGGTTTTTTTCTGTTTATAATAGTAACGTGTAAATAATTTTTTTATTTGAAGCAAACATTATTGTTTGCGCTGTTTATACAGTTGGCAACAGTTTAAATTAATACCATTTTCTAAAATATGTAAAAAATATCTGTCAAAATGCTGAATATTTGAATTTAAAATAGAAATAAAACCTCAAAAAATGAGTCAAATTAAAAAAAAAATAATGAAATCTGCAGACCGGGATCTTCTATTGAATAAAATGATCTAAAAATGATTAAATTCCCATGTATAGCTTTTGCTCTTATAAATTTTTTTTTAAATGGAACGATTTTGTCCAACTTTAGCATTAAATATCTCTTAAAATAATTCTTCAATTTAAAACTGTATGCATTAGTGTGTTGATCAAACATTTCGCTGTAATACCACCGATTTTCATATATTTGTATGCAATAGTTTTCTTAATATTAACGAAGAAAGACCTCCGGTCACAAAAAATTCAAAACCGGCAGCGGCGGCGGCGGCGGTGACAGCGTTAGTTACTTTTCATAGAATAGGGAGATATATAAAAATGAAAACTAGTCTATCTGTCTGTTTGTAATTCTATAAAAAAATCCACAATTTGGTAGCCAAAATTGTGAAGAGATACGTACATGTGTATTAAAACATGGCCGAGACAACTAAAGTAATCCGGAATCGAAATAACTAATAGTTAATTTTTAATTAATAAAAAACCATCAATTTAACAGCAATTTCTTATCAAATTTAAACATTTTTCGTTATAGCAGTTGCCAACAATTAAAAACCACAATAAAATTATTACTACAACAATTAATTTTCTACTGCAAGATTTCCACGTGAAAAATGAAAATGAAATAAATAGTTTGCCGAATTTAAAAATGGTGAATATTACGTCATAACTTTTCTATTGCAAGATATTCACGTGAAATATGAAAATGAAATAAATGGTTTGACGAATTTAAATGAAAGTGAATATAACTTCATAACTTATCTATTTCAAGGTTTCCACGTGAAAGAGGAAAATATTACGTCATATTGGAAATATAAAGGGCATGGTGGATATAGTATAACGTCATATGAGTGTGAAAATGTATTGAAGCATAATAAAAACCCGATTAGGGAAGAATTGGCGTATTTTAAAATTATTGCTCCAATTATAAATTGAAATAAGTTCATTTATAGCTGTATTCTTTTGCGTCTGTTATATACATTTATACATTTTTATGTAGCGTTTTCATATGATTCATTCAACAACATTTCGACTGCTTTTTTTAATGTTTGTTTTGTGTTGTATGTTAAATTTTGAAATTGATTTTTCAGAACAAACATCCTTCAAATTCTGGGCAACGCCGGCACTTTAGCTTGTAACAGATAAATGGCTTCTGTATTTGTACGTCGAATGCTAATATTATAAAGCGTTATAATATTATAAAGTATATAATATTATTAATGCTTGTACATTTCTGAGGTGTTATCTCTGAAACTACATAGCCAACTTAAAAAAATGTTGGTGGCCATCTCTGCTCCGAAAAAAAGACTATTTTATGTCAGTGCAAGAACCTACATCGCTGCAGGAGCAAAAAAGTTCTAAAATTGTGATTTCTGCGATATTGATTGGGTTAGAAACTTTAAATTTGGTGCGGTAGTTACTTTTAAGATGTAAATACACGTAATGAACGCTCTCTAAAAGGTTCAATTTGACGGATAAACGTAAAAATTTCTAGAAAGGTTCTAAACTATGATTTATTTGGAATACTGAAATTTTTGGGATACTGTTGGGGTTAGAAACTAGAACTTTGGCATGGTAGTAATTAATAAGATGTAAATGCTCGTTGTAGAACGAATTCTAAAAAATAGAAAGACAAAACAAAGCGGAAAAAGATCTAAAGATGATCTAAGTAACGAAGAACATGGAACTCTTAGGAATATAAACATGAAAATTGACATGGCTGTATTTATCATGACGTAAATTCTCGCAATAGAACAATTTCTAAAAATGTCGCTGTAAAAAACAGTGCAGAAACAAAAAACTTTCAAAAATTTTCTATTTCTCTGTTACTGCTGAGCCCAAAATCTTGAAATTTTGCTTCGGGTTCGTTTTAAAATATACAATTGTCTCTATGAATGGTTTCTAAAAATTTTAAAATTTAAAAAGATAAAATTAACGGAAAGCGATCTCAATTACCATTAATTTGGAATTATTAGATACAGCAACTTTAAATATTTCATAATGCTGCATTTCCTCCGCAAAACATGCGATTTAAATGCAACAAAACTGATAGATACCCACCTAGCATTAAATAAATTGTGTAAATATTGAATAAAGACCTGTATGAAACAGTGAGTAGGTTGCCCGAAAGTACTTGTTAAAGTGTTCCTTCTCTAAGCTTTTCTCTCTCTCGCCAAGGCCACTAACAGAGGGAAGTGCCGTTTTAAATGTGATATGAATTTTTTATCCGATTCATTTTTCTAGACATTTTATCATAAGGTCATATTCTCAATTATCATTAGTAGATTTTTTATATATTAACTTATTCTGGTGAAATTTTGTAATCGGGTTCTTATTGGCGTATGTTAGCTTGCATGATTTGCTGAATAAATATGTATGGATTTGTAAATTACTTCAAATGACACTTTGACAAATCAAAAGTTATGCAGACGATATATTCAGATCTTGTGTCATACTTTATGTTGTAATCATTGCCAATTTCTTTTATTTAATACATGCTAAATACAGCTCAACTTGTGCAGAATATGTTTGAAAACAAAACAATACAGCGTATGTAGTTGCCAGCATACACTCATCATTTAAATCCGATCGAGCATATCTAAAACACACTCTAACGAAGCATTGCATGCCACTTTTGATGTATTCGGTACTTTGATACTATATTAGATTTTGAGAAGAGAATTCCTTAAATGTTGTCGACAACCTCATTGCATCCGTGGAAAACAGATATTGTACAATATTAACTATTCCGGGGGAGCACACACCATATAAAGTATAGTCCATTCTTTTTAAACATCATATATTTGTCATTTAAAGTTACTCAAATTGTTGAGGAGCGTCTGATTATGCTCTTGACATCATTTTATACAGTTAAAATTCCGATATAAGTAAATTAGTGTTTCATTTTCTATTTTACTTTTAATATATTGCGTACTTTCAATTTTATATCCATGCATGGCTGTCTTGAATGGCTTGATTTCCCACTTTTTTAAACAGTGTATACGAATTTATATATAAGATTTTGTAATTCTACAATTCGTTTATTTTCATCATTTCAATTTTTCGCAGTATGTGGACAATTAAAGATAACATCTCATTTTCTTTGCTTCCACATGTTATTATTAAATCTATGTTCTCAGTAATATCGCTCAGACTAATCCCTCTGAGGGAAGTCCTAGTTGTAGTACATACAGTACTTCTGTATAGTGTATTAATAATTTTTCTCATCGAGGAATATAGGTTTTTTGGATGCTGTCAATTCTCAATTAAATACTTTTATGTTTAAAATGCATGTGTTTTAGACAAACATTATAAGTTAACAACATTAACATTAACATTAACATTAATATTATATTTTTACTCTTGCATGTATGTAATCGATCTATTATCCACATGTAATTTCAATGCCGTAAATTTTTATGAATCTAAACAAATCGAAAATTGTACGTCAAACGTGGCAAGTGGGGTGTGTTCGCACTATAACTAGTTTTATAAATATTCAGATCTTGGTGCATTAATTGTTGCACACTTACGCAATAATGCATGAATACAAAATTTGTTACGCTTATATACATTAAATTCAGAAATACGGAAATAACAGTACTACATCTTAAATAGGACGTAATCACCATTGTAATCTAGAATCATTCACATTGGATTAATTATGTATGATAGAATTTAATAGAAGGAATAAAACTTTTTAATATCTGTTTAAATTTTGATTCGATTTTCATAAAATTTGAAATGACTCGACCACATTCTTCAACGATTATATATATTAAATTTCAAACCCATCCGTTGGGTAGTTTTTGCGCTGTTATATGCGGGCAGACGGGCAGACAGACAGATGGACGGACCTGACGACAATTATAGGTGCTACGTATTTATATAATTACGAATGCACCTAAACATAAAAGCTGTCATTTAAAAAATCTCAATTTATCATTCTTCAATCTTCAACCAATCGTCAATTTATTTAAAAAATCTAATTACTTCCATACTTTCATGAAATACTAAGTAAAAATACAGAAGCTTTAAGGAAAGGTGTTTGAGTAATATAACATTTATCCCAGAACACCGTACTAAGTACCAAGGGAAAAGTAGAAAAGAATGTAACAAAAGAGAAAAATTAGGCTACTTATTTTCTTCTTTTCTCCATTTTTGGTCGTCTCTAAGAAAAATCTATATATAGCTTCTTATAACAAAATATTAGAAAATATATTGAGAAAAGAATTATAATTTTTCCTTTTATATAACCCTTTCAACTTTTTGAACATTAATGTCTACCCTATATACATAAAATCCTAATGAAACGACTTTATGAAACGATTCTTTGAAACGACTGATTAAACAACTGATTATGTTTCACGGCGATTTCTCCTAAAATATGGAATACTTTGTGATGAAATTAACACCAAAAATGAATATTGATCCGCAGATTTCAAAACTGGTATTAGAATTTTTAAATTCGAATTAGTTTTCGAAATATTAATTTTTTTCTAATTTTATATACGTTTTTCTAATGATGGCAACTCAAATTCTAATCAAACAGATAATTTTTTTTTTATATTTCAGAAAAGGTTGATATGGTAACCCGGCTATATTTGTTTATTTGATATTAAAGTTTTATTTACTTTTATTTCTTTTTACAAATTATATAAATTATTTTGTTCTATGATTATTAATTATTTTTTGATATTTTCTTTAGAAAATAATTAAGAAATACAGTACTACTTAGTTATTCCGTCGACCAATTGCGTCAAATTATATAAATCGCCAAATTATACAAATTGACATAATTTTTATTTTAAATAACGAAAGAACAAATAAATTAATATACGATCAACCATTATTGGCATTTAATCTTATAGTTTGGCGATAGATTTTTGGTCGACGGGATAACTATGGATTACCGAAAATGCATATGTAACTGGTATTTGAAAACGAGGTTTTCGCCAAATTTTCGTAAAAAAATAAAAATCACACCAAACATGCGGTGCGTATCTGCCCAAATATTACCACTCGAAAAAAAAAAAAAGCTAACTGGCGAGTTGAAAAAAAAAGTAATACTTATAATAGTTTTACTTTTAATGTAGTTTTACTCGAAAAAAAAATTGATTTTTTAATCAAAATGGAAAACTTACGGTCCAATATTGGCGCGATTTTTTTCTGACGCCAATGCCATATACGGAACGGACACATAACTGGCGCCAAAGTATCGTTATTTTGCTTGATATGGTAAGCCGGATGTTGCTGTTTATGCTGTTGATGCGTTTCTCAAATTGGCGTCATTAAAAAGTTGCGCCAATATGGGACGTATATGATATCTTTGCCAAACTTTTATATGAACACTGAGAAAAATGACGCTTTCAAATCTGAGTAAATCGATGTTTTCATTTTATTTTGAAACTTTTTGTTTCAAATATGAAAACCGAATGCTTTCAATTTTGAAATACCAGCCATACTCAGTTTCAAACAAAATTACTTTTTATTCGTTAAATGGGGTAAATTTCACCAAGGTAGTTCAATTTATTAACATTAATCACTATTTCTTATGATTTCGAATGAAGCGCTCCTGTCAGTAATATTTTATTACATGAAACGTGGCGAACTACATTTTTATTGTGTCCGCGGAAGAACATTTAAAAACCGTCGTAAGGTGAGATCGCAGAAGCGGAAGCGTAGAGGCTTTTTTTTGTTGTTGTTGCTGCTCTACTCAAGGTTGCAAATGGACGATCACGTTAACGAAAGACTTCGGCAGTGGAATTTGGAAGAATTCGTCGAAAATTTTGAAAGTAAGTTCATTCATTTTGTTGTTGTCGAAATTTTTTCCCATATTTTTATTGTTTTCACAATTTCTGTAAGTTGTCTTAAGATTAGGGTTAGCTATACACGATGTTTCACATTCGGCATTTTGATGATTGTAACATTAATGTTTTTGTCTTCATTTGTTCTTTCTGTTATTTTGACTACTAATTTTGATATATAATGCTTTATTTTTCATATAAAAATGATAATAGCAATCGTTAGACTATGAAACTCACGTAATCAACTTAATGTTTACTTGGCGCTTAAATTTTCACTTCGTTTATGAAATCCAATTTTTATTTAGATTCCCCGCCCCCTTCCCTCTTAAAGTTAGTTGCAACATTTGTTAAAAGCAGTAAATGAAACAAACAAGATTTTCCCTTTATGATTTGAAATTCAGTATTCTGTTTTTATATTGATAGCATATTATGAAGTTTAAAATAATGTGCATTACGATTTTTATATAAATACGTTTAATAGAATGAAAATAAGAGAATTTTTTTCTCATATTTAGTTATTCTCCGAAAATAACCGTACCCATAGAGTTTAATCTCACAAATATTCTGTATTCTTTTGTATTTATCTCAGCCAAATAATGAATTATTCTAGTTCTTAATCTTCCTTATTAATGAATTAAAATAAATATTAATGTTATAAATAGAGATGCACCGAATATTCGGTATCTATTCGGTATTCGGCCATGTTACCGAATATTCGGTTTGGCCGATTATCAAGCTATTCGGTATGCCGAATATCGAAGTATTCGGCTAAAAAAAACTTTTTAAACATTTTATTAAAAACCGTATACAACTTCTAAGTTTAAGAGTCAACTTAAAAAGATATTCAGAATAATTAGAAACAGAATCATATTTAAATAAAAGAGAATGATTTTACATTATTTATTTTCTGTTTGTTAAGTATTATTTAAGAAAATTAACCAATCACAAGGATTTTCATAGGAATTAATTATGTACAGATGCAAGTTTCTGAATATTTTCCCGTAAATAATCTGTTTCTTTCTAAGATTTTCAGAACAACGTTTACAATCTCTGAAAAGGATTTCCCACTCCAGACACTGATGTAGAATGCATTAAAAAACTTCCTTGCTTAATCAAAGGGAGTAGAACAGTTATTCTTGTTGAGTTGCCACCATATAAAATTTGAATACATTGTATTATTTATTTACTTTTACTTTAGTCTCTTCCTGACCAACAAATAATATATGATCCTGCATAATATTTTCACAATTTCTCTTTGATTTTAAAATGTTTCTTTTAGAATTTAAGAAAATTTTATTCATCTGTTTTAATTCTCAGAAGAAGCCGTGAAATTTAAAATTTTACTAATTAAAAAAGGTTTATAACTATCCTCTTCTTGAATAACTCAAAACAGATTTTTTTCAGCATAAAGTTTACGGTACTTTTCGGTTAGCTGGGCGCCAGTGTTATATATAGATATAAGATATATATACATACATACATACATGTATATATACATTATATATCTATGCATATGTTTTATATATACACACACATAGTATATATGTATATAAATATGTATGTATACATATTTATGTATACATAATACTGCCGGCCAGCTAACCGAAAAGTACCAAGTTTACTTGAAAAAAAGCTCTTTATTAAAATAAAAGTTTCTGTTTTAAATATTTTCTAAAATTGTTTTAAAATTTAACATTTTAATGGCTATAAACTTTGAAATATAAAAGTATTCGATGAGCCAAATATTCGGTATTCACTTCACCTGTAGGCCGAATATTCGGTGCATCCCTAGGCACCAAAAAAAAAAAAAATTGCTGATAAAAAGCTTCGAAATTGATTTGATTCTGTACTGTTGCACATGTTTTCATACGTACTGGAAATTATTAAGTGTATAAATGTATGCATGTTGTTTCTGTAAGATATTTTAATACCATATAACATTTGACTTTAGCATTTGTCATGTATTTAATTTCTTCCTGATTGAATAATATGTAGGGTAGATGTGCCAGTAGTAGACACGCTTTAATGTTTTTGGTTTATAAAAAAAAATAACCAATAAACTTTTAGCATTATTTTGTTTTTTCAAAACTCCCTCTTGCATGTTTTATAATCTGGATTATTATTGACACCCTTAATCAAATCAATCATTAAACAGAAAATAATGTTTCAAAGTTTATGCAGTTTTTCAGGGAAAATCTTAATGAAGATTCTATGAGCTGGCTTCATTTAATAAATTTATATATTCTTCAATTTTTTTGAAATATTTGAATATTTTTGATGGAGTAGTAATAGAAAATAGATAAGCTAAAACCTTTTAAAATCTCCAAATGCACAAACACAGCGGTAGAAATGATTAAAAAATGTCACTGGTCCCAAGGACCAGTAAACATCAGAGTTTACTGGTCCGCAGACATCGTCACTGGCCCTCTACATAAAATTATATTAAGTACCTTTAACACTTTGAGTGACCCCCCCCCCCCTCTCCTCCTCCGAGAATATAAACCAAACTTCCTTTCAGTTACCCAAAATTTTCGGCATAATAAAATGTAAAATTATAATTTGCTAAAATTTAAATAAGTAGTACATTAACAAAAACTGAAATTATTAATTATGTATTTTATTTCCGTTTATTTATTTTAACTGACTAAGTTTTTATGCTTATTGTAATGTTTGGTTGCGGTTTTTGTCAGGGATGGGAAAATTTAAGTTTACCTGTCAGAGAGGGAAAAAAGTTACTTGCTTCAGCGGAATGTTAAAAGACATATTGAATAGATTTTTTTTTTTTTTTAACCGAAATTTTTCTAATTTACCAATGTTTTTGAAGACAAAATAATATTTTGTATTTATCGCTAATGCTGCTTGGGGACAAGCATTAACAAATGTTATTAAATACAAGAATATTGTTTTGAATTTTTGCTTTATGGGCATGCAGTGCTCATACATGCAGTATTTTTTACTTACTGCCACATGCATGCACAATTTTTTTTTTTTTTTTTTTTACTATTTCATATTCACTATCTATATTACAAATTCCCTTTCCCCTCTCTTTTTTTAGAAATAACGTTTGGAAAATGTTGGTATTTTGTTTTGAAAACATCATTGTTTTTTATTGGACTTAGATCAATTTTAATATTTATATGAATCTCAGAATCATTATCATTACAAAATTTTATACTATTTGCTTTTTACAAATTTCTCTTCCCCCTCCCCCATCTCTCTCTAATTTACCGATGCTTTTGAAGACAAAATAATATTTTGTATTTATCGCTAATGCTGCTTGGGGACAAGTATTATAACAAATGTTATTAAATACAAGAATATTGTTTTGAATTTTTAATATTATCTGTTAACCTTATATTAATTTTTATAATGAAATTGAATGAGTTTTTGTATATCCCTTGCATATTCTCCCTTGATGGTCTGTCATCTTTTTTGTTATGACCGACATTTTTTTTAGCGATTTTGCAACCCTGACTATTTTCAGCGGTAGAATTGATTAAAAAAAAATCACTGATCCCAAGGACCAGTAAACATCAGAGTTTACTGGTCTGCAGACATCGTTACTGGACTGCTACATAAAATTATATAAGTACCTTAACCCTTTGAGTGACACCCCCCCCCCCCTCTCCTCCGCCGAGAATATAAACCAAACTTCCTTTCAGTTACCCAAAATTTTCGGCATAATAAAATGTAAAATTATAATTTGCTAAAAATTAAATAAATAGTACATAAACAAAAACTGAAATTGTTATGTTTTTTATTTCCGTCTATTTATTTTAACTGACTAAGTGTTTATGCAAATTTTATGCTTATTGTAATGTTTGGTTGCAGTTTTCTCAGGGATGGGAAAATTTACGTTTACCTGTCAAAGAGGGGAAAAAGTTACTGTTAGTTACTGGTCCTTCGGACCACTAAATTTTTTAAATTTGTGGTCCGATTGAATTTTTAGTGATCTCGGACCAGCGGACCACCAAGGATTTCGAACGCTGAAACACATACAGTACCATGACACAAAAAACTACATACGGCCGTTTCAAGGATTCTTGGATCTCCTTCTTCAGTGCGAGGGGCGCGGGGGTGAATCACAAAAATAGCCAGGGTCTATAACCGAGGGATTCTTTGACCCCATTTTAATCTTTTAATATTTTTTTTATCACACTGAGAAAGGGGATCCAAGAATACTCTTTGAAACGGCCGTATGTGGTTTTTTGTGTCATGGTATTGTACGTATTTGTGCATTTGAACATTGTAAAAGGTTTTAGCTTATGCATTAAAACTCGCACAAGATGGTTGATTTATAGTAATAGATAACTTATAGTAATAGAAAACTTTAAATTTTATGAATATACTAATGGCCATTTACAAAATTTCATTTATTTTTTAGGTTTATTATCATTTATTTTTTAGGTCCATTACTGGAACACGTAATTAGTCAATTTCCAGTAATGGACACCCCATGTAGACATTGCTAAAAAATGCAATTTCAGTAATGTTCATACAGTATCTGTTATCTTATTAACTTAAACATATAAACGGATCATTGTATATACCCTGTATTATAAGATGCAAACATTACACGACACTTTATTGTACAGTAAGTAAATTAGTAGGGATAGGGATGCACCGAATATTCGGTATTCGGACATCTCACCGAATATTGGCGCACCGAATACTGAAAAAAACCTTGCACAACTTCTAATGTTAACTGTCGACTTATAATGATATCCAGAACAATTAAATAAATAGAATTATATTTAAATAAAAAAAATAATAATTTTACATTATTTGCTGTTTGTAAAATTAAAGTTAAGAAAATTAGTAAATTAATGTTTAAAAAAAAAGATTTTCTTGACCACATTATCTCCATTAAAAGTTTGTTGAAAGATTTTAGGATCGCAAATTTCAGAGACTAATCTAGGATGCCATTTAAAATTTTCCTTGCTGAGTTGCCATCATTTGTATAGATTGTATTATTTATTTTTACTTTAGTCGCTTCCGGACAAATAAAGAGTATATATGACCCTGTGAAGTTTTTCTTCCAATTTTTTTCACAATTTCTCTTTGATTTTAAAATGTTTGTTTTAGAAATTAAGAAAATATTCATTTGCTTTAATTCACAGATGAAGTCATGAAATTTAAAATTTTATTAATTAAAAAAGTTTATAACTATCCTATTCTTAAGTAACTCAAAGTAGATTTTTTTTTTCAGTATAAAGTTTACTTATAAAAAGCTCCTGTTTATCCAAATGTTATTTTCTGTATTAAGTATTATGTATTTTTTAATTAATATTTTAATGCCTTTGAAATAAAAAATTATTTGTCCAGCCGAATATTCGGTAATTCGGTTCGCCTGTAGGCCGAATATTCGACATTCGGCCAAAATCACTATTCGGTGCATCCCTATAAATTAGCAAAATAAAATAAATAAATAAAAATAAAAACATACAATCACGGGTGATTCTGTTCTAAATTTTTCGAAAATTTAAATCTTCGGTTATGAAAGTTTTAAAATATCGGCCATCCGTCTGAAAATTCAGACATAAAAAAATCATAAATTTTGACAAATGGGCACCAAAAAAATCCATTTAATCAATACATCATGGGGAAAGTGCGAATTTTGTCAAAGCATCGCAGTGAAAAATGAAAATTCCGTCAAAGGATCACAGGGGAAAACGTGAATTTCGTCAAAGGATCGCGTGGAAAAAACGTGCTTTTCATCAAGAGATCGCTGAAAAAGAACTCAAATTTTGTAAAAGGATCACACAAAAATGCTAATATCATCAAAGGATTTCAAAAAAACACTAATTTTGTCAAAGGACTGTATAAAATACCTGAATTTCATCAGAGGATGATGGATAAAAGCCTGAAGTTCATCAAATGATGATGGAAAAAAGCTTGAATTTCATCAATGGATGATGGAAGAAAGCCTGAATTTCATCAATGGATGATGGAAGAAAGCCTGAATTTCATCAAAGCGTGACAAAAAAAAGCCTGAATTTAGTCAAAGGATTGCGAAAAAAATCGAATTTAAGCAAAAGATTGCGGGAGAAAATGCGAATTTTATCAAAAAATCGCATGTAAAATGCAAATTTTGTCAAAGAATTGCATATAACATGCGATTTTCGTCAATGGATCGCATAATTAGCCCCAGAGTAGGATCCCCCGCCCTCTATTGTAACCATTGAGATAATTTGCTGTGAATTTCAAAAGATTTATTTTTACTCAGAATCACCCCTGCATACAAGTTACAGTTTACCTAGATCTCTCAAGGTTAACATTAGTTTTGCACAAGTTAGCAATTCATAAAGGTAGGATGCTTTTAAAGTTCCTAATATTTTGAAAATGCTTTGAAATTTAGGAGATTTGGTTTATCCTTACATGTAGTGTGACAATCATAATGAAAAGCTTAAAATTTTTGCTTTATCTTTTTATTATCATAGCTATTAATATAATTGTATTTAATATTATAATGCATCTCTTATTGTATATTAATTTTTTTATAGATTGATTCTGAATTCAAATTAATTTTTGATGAAAGGAAAGGCGACAGCTTTTGTTCAGAATTTGGAATAGTTTCAAATTCCATTATCTTACAAGGTAGGCATTGCGGAAGGTCCGCAGCTGAGGAATTTGCAAATTGGCTTGAATTAGATATGAGTACAGCTGAACCCTGCAATGAAAGTATGCAGTAAATATTTATGTGCATGTATAGTAAATTTCTAAATGTATATTCTATAGTAAATTCATTACTTTTACTAAAATAAATTTAACTGTTCTATTAACATTTTTGACAGGGTGTTTTTGTGAAATTTTGCGATTTTTTGTCCCCTAATACTTGTGAAAATAAAAGTAGCATTTTAAAAAAATGATCCTTTTTTGGGGGGGGGGGATGCATTTTCTACCTACGGACTCATTTACATTTCTATATATGAATCTTCCACAAAAAGTATGAATGTCTCGTTCAACATACACAGTTAAAAATTTAAATACATGTGAAAGGACTGTTTTAATAGAATAGAAAATAAAGCAAATTTTATGATGTTGTCCTTGTGTAAAAAATACAATTCTGTGAATGGTTCTTTTTGTGAAATATAATTCTGTGGAGGATTCATTTTAGGAAATGGAATTCTGTGAAGGGTCCTAAAATCAGGGGTGGCAAAAATCTGTTTTGTAAAAAACCCAGATTAATATATAATTTGCTATTGCATACAACTACATATCTGTTGATAAAATAAACATTGTTGGATATTGTATCTATAAGAAATATAACTTCACTTGAAAATATTAAAAGTAAATAGTAGTCAATTAAGTAGAAAATTGAAATCAATTTCTAATTTAAACATTATCTATTAGTAACGCTATGTTGTATATTCAAAGAGTAAACTGTTCTACATAGTGAAACATTGATACCTTGAAAATCGCATGAAGAAACTTTTGATTAATAATATAATAATCCATAAATATTTGATGCCTTTTCATGAAAATATAATGTTCTGTAGTTATTATTATTGGTTTTAAATATACAAATACTTCTGGTTATTTTGTTTTCTGATGATACTCCAAGTGTCCAAGTTAAAAATTTTTACCGTTAGATTCAGCAAGTAACAAAAAAGATTGGTTGGCATTATTGAAATACTGTAACTAGCACTCAATTTTTGCAATCTGTATTATTCAACTTCATATCTTAAGTTAGTTTTTAAAATTCTTTAAGAATAATCTCCCCCAATCAAGAAAATGTTCTTTCACAACTTGACAAAATCTTAAAGATCATTGTATTTTGTTATTAACAGCTCTTAATAATCTGCATTTTTTAAATGAAAATATTTTATGCTAAATATTGAAAATTATTTATCTATTTTATCTTTTCTAATTTTGTATGTTTTAAGATACTGGGGGGCTCTGCCCCCTATGAGCTACGCCCGGCAACCCCCCTTCCCAAATTTTGGTAAAATGCCCCTCAAAAAAGGTTTTTATTAAAAAAATTGTTTTAGGGAAAAAGTATCTAGAAATTCAGAAAGTAGACAAAATTTGCAACAAATTAGATATATGACATTATGACTTAGGATGAAGGGGAAGGGGGGATCTGCCTCGGAACATACGCGCGGTGTTGCGTGGGCTAAGTTGCGCAATTCCACTTAACCACTCACACGTTTACATTTGCCCTCCCATTTCCCCTCCGAACTTTCTCTAAAAGGTTTACTTAAAAATAAGTTTTTTGGGTTGTTGAATCCGAATTTTTAACTTCCACCCAAAATCCCCCCCCCCCCCCCCCAAATAGTTGTTTTTAACTTAAATTTCTTATTGTTTTAGGTGAAAAGCATTACGAAATTCAGAAACTAGACAAAATTTGCAACAAAAAGGATATATGACATTATGACGTAGGATGAACGGGGAGAAGGAGTGCTGCCTCTGAACATGCACTGCGGCGCTACATGCACTAAGTTATTACGTCCAGGTAATAGGGGATTTTACCTGGCAAAATTAATACTAGTTATGGATTTCGACTCAACTTATGGTTTTTGGGTCGCTGAATCCGAATTTGTAACTTTCCACCAAAATTTCACCCGGCAACCCCCCAAAAAATTGTTTTTTTGAAAAAATTTGGTTTTTGAGAAAAGCGCGCGGGGAATGTTCCGAGGCAGCCCCCTCTCTCCTGTTTTATCCTACGTCATAATGTCATATATCCTATTTGTTGCAAATTTTGTCTAGTTTCTGAATTTCGTAATGCTTTTCCACTAAAAAAATAAGAAATTAAAGTTAAAAACAACTATTTTGGGGGGTTTTCGGTGGGGGATTTTGGGGGTTTAGTTAAAAATTCGGATTCAGCGACCCAACAAACTTAAAGTAAACCTTATAGAGAAAGTTCGTAGGGGACATGGGAGGGCGAATGTAAACGTGTGAGTGGTTAAGTGGAATTGTGCAACTTAGTCCACGCAGCACCGCGGCGCATGTTCCAAGGCAGATCCCCCCTTCCCCTTCATCCTAAGTCATAATGTCATATATCTAATTTGTTGCAAATTTTGTCTACTTTCTGAATTTCTAGATACTTTTTCTCTAAAACAAAAAAAAAAAATTGATTTTTTAATAAACTTTTTTGGGGGGCTTTTTACCAAAATTTGGGGGTGTTGCCGGGGGAAATTTTGGTGGGTAGTTACAAATTCGGATTCAGCGACCCAAAAAACATAAGTAAGCCTATTTCCAGAACTACCATTAATTTTGCTAGGTAAAATTCCCTATTGCCTGGACTATTATCTATTTTATCTTTTCTAATTTTGTATGTTTTAAGATAAACTTTTAGAGTACCAGACAAGACATGTTCATCAGCACATGCTATTTTTCCTTTTACATGCATGGAAACATGATCTAGACTCGTTATGTCTCATGTTGTCTGCTGAAATGAAGTGTTAAAAGTAGAAATTACTTTTATTAATAATTAAAAGCACTTAAATTACAAAAAAGAAAAAATGTTATATTAAATTTGTTCTAAAAATACCAAATGATTTTTTTTGACAAAAAAAAAAAAAAAAAGAAACGGTTTCAACCGTGCCAACCCCTCCTAAAATGAACCATTTTTTTTCTTATTGACCCATATCTTATTCTAATGAAACAAAGTTTTGCTCTGTGCGCTATGACTAGAAAAAAATTACGAACTGTACATCAAGGCTGAAAATTTGAGTGAGGGTAGTCCAAGGCTCATGGGTGCAAGTCTTCCGTCGGCTGTCACCAGGACATGACATATTTGTCTTTTAAAAATTCCCTAGAGCAGTATCAAGATTAATTTTTTTTAATATTACGTATTTGCACACATTCTTAAATTTTATATACTTTAGCCTTTCAACTTCAGCTGGGGGAAAGGGGGAATCAAAAATATTTTCAGTCCTGGCACATTTTGTAACTTGGAACCATGCCAAGACCTTTTCTAATGCACCAGATAATTTTCAATTTTTTGTTAATTAGTCAAGATATTAATTAAAAATGATAATGAACTCTCATCAAAACCTCATCTCTTATTCTGCGTCAACCAGTAATGCATGCCTAGTATCAGATTGTGCATTAGGATGAAAGGAAGATCCAAACATGCATTTTACTTTGTGTTTTTTCACAGTTTTGTACGGATGGAGCTGATGTGAAAAAAAAAAAAAAAACACAGTTCTTTATCAACTAGATATCAGTATTTTTGTTTTCGAATTTTTGTTATGGGATCTATAACTCTCATATTTATATTATAACTACAGAATATCTTAAAAAATTCAGACAAGAACTAGTGAAATAAACCAAGTGAAAAAATGTCTTCTTAAAAGCAGTTTTATCACTAAAAATAAATATTTTTTCAAGAAGTTTTTCATTTAAAAATATAAATTCAGACAAAATAGAGTCAAATATATAAAATCATAATTTTGAGGTTTATTTAATGTTATTATCATATGCCTGGGCAATGGCGGTTCAGCTAGTAGGTGTTATTTTTAAGATTATGATTTCAGAGAAATCTAAAATTTGGTATTTACAAAGTTTTTTCCTCTTTCAGAAATTTTTTGTGCATTAATTTTACTCCCAATGTTACTTTACCAAGGAGTATTTAGAAAATCTGGTTCCAAAAATTCTAAGCACATAATAATAAAACCCACTGGGACCCAGTCTCTTGATCATTTCATCAAATTTCTGTCTGTATGTATCCTTCTATTGTTTAATTTACACAATCACATAGCCAGAGAGATGGCTGAAGCACCCCCGAAAGTTTAAAAAATCTTTCTTTAATTATGATAGAGATAATGATGATAGATCTCTATTGATAATAAAATATCCGCTGGTAACTAATTTTTAATTCTGTCTTGCACCACTTTCTCAAACCAAAATATTTTCACATATACACTACCTGACATTGAAAATGCAACACCAGGAAAGAGTGGCCAGAAAATGATGAAACTCGACAAACAGAGAGAGACAGCAACGGACAGTAGTTGAATTGAACAATATTTCGAAAATATAGCCATAATACAAAGCGAGAATACCATCAGCTCAGTAGGATGTAGGACCACCGTGGATAACGATACACGAAGCAACACGTCTAGGTACAGAGTCAATGAGAGTACTACAATGGTTCTGGTCGATATGGGAACATTCAGGGTGTCTTGAACACACTGCAAAGTGGAGGTAGAAGTGGCTTGCGGGTTCACTACTGCTTTTCGGGGGAAGCGTCTATCCACATGTGCTGACGTCACTCTGGCTGCACTAGCACCCTTCAAACTTTCCACATTTCCTCGTTCCAACCACCTTCGCCACAGCGGTGCACTGTGGATGCATACAGATGTGTCTCAGCTGCGAATATGACATATGGACCAACCTGTCCGTCTCAGTCCGATCACCATGCCCTTCGTAAAATCGTCTGTCTGCTGTAAATGTCTCCGTTGACAGTGGCCTGGCATTCTCTGCTATTACACGCGTCCTGGGAGACAAGAACAAAATTTCTACGATGCTTTCCCTAGCAGAAGTAAAGCTACGAATACTGCCCATTTTGCAGGTTCCTTCCGTTATATCTTATTCAACATGCACTGGAGAGCTGCGCATTTCATATCGTTTAAATAACTCTATGACATGCATCTATCCTGAAATTTGAATAAATATCTGTCCTCTCCTACTTCTTGGTGTTGCATGTTCAATGTCACATAGTGTACTTTGACAATGTGTGCAAGTGAAATGTACTAAAAAGTTTTATCTTTTAAAATAATGATACGAATAGAATATAAAAATAGTCACCAGTACGTTTTCTGTCTTTTTGATCATAAAATAAAATTTCACTTAAAAAAAAAAAAAAAAAAAAAAAAAAAAATAGAATTTTTGACATGGGTATCAAGTATACTATAAGGAGGAATACACCTTAGTTTAAGCCTTGTTTATTTTTTTATTCATACTTTAAAGTGTGCAAATTATTGCTATCATATCAGAAAAAATTCCAAGATTGAGCCCCCTCCGAAGGAAAATCCTGGTTATGGGTCTGCCAATAACTCTTGTGATTGTTGATTTACATTAAAATATTAGTTGTATTATTATAAATATCAAGTATTGTATTTTTGTGAGGTTTATATGATAACAACAGTAGGATAATTATCACGTTTTTGTTTTTAAAACTATTCAATTAAAAAAATATTTTGTAATGAATTCTAAAATTACTACATAAATGTTACCCCACAAAAATGTAACACTTTTCATTATTTATTTATTTTTGAATTTAGTTTGTAAGTGCTGATAATTCTGTATTTACATCCAAATCTTGTGAAAGATATATGCTATTGGATTATTGCAGCAAGATTGCTATTGAAAATTAAGTGTGTAGTATTTATGCATGGGATACAGTACTTACAGGAGCTCACAAAAAGAGTTCATTACACGACACAAAGTTCTTACAATCTGTATATATTTCTGAAGTGCCCTAAATCATGCTGCTTTTGTAAATTGTTCACAGGGTGATAACAATCAAGAAATTATTGCACTTATTTTTAAAATGTTTTTCTTTTGTTTATAGGTAGTGCCAAGGCATCGAAAAGTTTATGAAAGAAGACAGACTATTGGGTGGAGACTGTAAACAACCGCTTGTATTAGCTATTGGGACGTTAAACCCTGTACAAACATTAATTTTTGAAAACCATTGTATAAAAACAAGTAGTATGTTAAAAGTAGTTGATTTATGCTTTAAGATAACATATTTTAAACTTGGAATTTTCTCCTTACTGTAGTAATGTATGGAATTTTCTAAATGTCTGTTTTTATAAATGTGATGCACAAAATGAAATGGCATCTTGTATCAGAGAACTGAAAGAACGGATTTTTTTAAGTGTGTAAATATCATATTTTTACTTTGCATTGTACCAGTATGAAACTTTTCATCCTAGTTATCCTTTTTTTATTATTATAGATATTAACTGAATGTCATAATATTTTAATCTAATGTAAATTTTATTTCATTTGAGATAGTCATTTGTTTGGGGCTGGTGTAGGAAAGCCTTTCATCTCCTTACTGTAGTAATGTATGAAACTTTCTCAATGCCTGTTTTATACTAAATGTGATGCACAAAAAACAAAATGAAGTGACATCCTATATCAGTGAACTAAAAAGGACTATTAATATAATATTTTAATCTTAATGTAAATTGTCATTTGAGAAATAAATATTCTCATAGGGAGTTGGGAGAGGGACTTTAATATTTCTGCACTTGTTTTTAGACTGAATTAAAAGAACATTTAAATTCTGTTTTTTTTCTTATATTTTATCAGCTACAACTTGTATTTAAAAATTTGCAGCCATGTTTTGTTCACTTTGCAAAAAAAAAAAAATTCAAAATCCACATGATCTTTGCCGTCACATTCGAAATTATCATAAGACATGTATACTTAAGCCGTATGTGTGTTATGATGAAAGCTGTAGACAAGCATTTATGAAGTTGTTTAACTATGAGAGACATCTGAAAAGATTTCATGCTAGTGACGTAGAAATAGACATTTCAGAAAGTCGTAATTTTTCAAATCAGCCGATAAATAGTAAAGATGGTGATTTGTCTTCTGATGATTTACCCTCAAATTGATATTTTCAAATCAATTTTTTGGGTGATTCAGAAATATGCAAACATGAACAATTTCAAAATGATATTTTGCAATATTGCAGTGAAACATGTAGCAAAAGCAGTGTACTACTGTTCTAGTATTATCTCATCTATCAATAGTACTTCATCTTTTCTGTACAATACTGTAAATTATTTAAAATCAGAAACAGTAAATTTTTTAACTGAAAATGGAATGAAATGTGAAAAAAACACAAAATCACTGATGGCAACATTTGATTTTGCTGCTTCTTCATTGTCTACATTTGATTCAAAACATAA
The DNA here is from genome assembly GCA_963932465.1 of Maratus speciosus. NCBI lineage: Eukaryota > Metazoa > Arthropoda > Arachnida > Araneae > Salticidae > Maratus > Maratus speciosus. The sequence continues at coordinate 334,941,337 of OZ010797.1, read as the reverse complement.
AATAGTCAATGCCATTAAAGCAAGTGGTCGCTATGTTGAGCCAAAGGAGATTGCTTTGGGTACACAATATGAACAAAAGTTTATAGATGGCTACCTCACCAAATTCTTAAAAATGACACATGCCAATACATAAGTATAGTAGACACAATGAAAAAAATTATTTCTATTGATGGATTTTTGCATATTTTCAAAACATACAAACAAAACAAAAGTCTTAGAAATGCAACCCTTTGTAGTATCCAAGATGGATTTTATTATTATTCCAATGCAATTTTAAGCTCTGTGGATACAATAGTAATCGAGTTGTATATAGATGATGTGGAGCTTACAAAATCCATTGGGGTCACATACCGGTGTACATAAATTGGGATTCGTATATTTTAAAATTAAAGATTTGCCTGTGCACCTTCAATCTTTATTAGATTCAATATTTATAACTAACATACACTATTCTCTTGATGTCGAAAAATATGGTTATCGGACAATACTAGATAGACTTGTTCATGATTTGAAAAAGCTTTCAGATGAAGGTATAGAATTTCAGGGAAATATATACAAAGTTGTAATTTGGCAAGTGGTAGGTGATAATTTAGGGTTGAATAAACTGCTGGGGTTTGTTGAGAGCTTTACTGCTAATTTTTGTTGTAGATTTTGTCTAGCAAAAAAATATATTTTGTATAAAAAGATAAAGGAAGATATTAGTTTACTACGTAATAAAACTGAGCATGACATGCATGTTAATAAAGTGTCTTCTGGTGACACAACAGTATCAGAATGTGGTGTTAAAACTCCTTGCTGCCTAAATGATTTAAGTTATTGGCATGTGACAAATAATTTGATTGTAGATGTAATGCACGATCTTTTTGAAGGTTGGTGTGCTAGTGAAACCTTCTTAATAGTACATCAGTTTGTTTTTAAAGCCAAAATTTTCACTTAGTCTTTTAAATGATAAGATAATAAATTTTAATTATGGTAAATATGAATCAAGTTCTAAACCAGTGTCAATAAACAGAGAAAAACTTTTAAATCTTGATGGTTCTAATGGGCAAAGTGCATCTCAAATGTGGACCTTGATTCGAAACATACCCTTATTAATTGGTGACAAAATTTCTGAAGATAACGAATTTTGGGAGTTATTTAATCTTATGTTGAAATTAATTGATACTATTATGGCTCCAGACATTACCTGAAACTTTTGAATTAGCAGAAAATATAGCAGATCATCACAAACTTTTTTTAGAGCTTTTTCCAGATAAACATTTATCACCAAAAATGCATTTTGCAGTACACTATCCTAGGATCATAAGGCAGCTAGGGCCTCCAGTTATGTATTGGAGCATGCGATATGTAAGCAAACATTATCCTTCAAAAAGATGTGCATCAGCTAGCAAAAATTTTGTAAATGTTGCTAAAACAGTAGCCATACGCCATCAGTTATAAATTGCACATACTTTACATGAGAAATATTTTAAATGCAATGCAATATCAAATGTGTTGGAAACAACATATGGAAAAATGCATAGTTAAAAGGAACATAATTTGAAACTTGAAGTAAACGGTTTGAGTGACAATTCGGAAGTAATGCAGTGTAATGGTTTTCGTTATAATGGCACAACATATTCAAAAAATATGGTTATGTTTGTTTCTTGCATTGATGAGTTACCTATTTTTGGTAAAATAAAAAAAAATGTTTGTCCTTAATAATAATGCATTTTTAATTTGTGATTTGTTTGAGTTTTTAGGTTTTGACAGCCATTTTCACTGATATGTTGTAAGTTCTACTGGTGCTGTTAATCTAATAAACATAAACGATTTATTTAACTATGTTCCATTGCATATAAGAAACTCATATGATTTAAATGACAAATCAGTGTATGTTACACTGCGGTATAATCCATTCTGTACAAATGAAAAATTTGAAATAATTTAAAAGATTGCTTGTTTTTTAAATAAATTTATATTTAGTTTTCTTTAGTTTTGTTCTTTTTGTTAAAATTATGAATATCAGGAAACTATTGTTGTAAATCTTCAGTATTCAATTGAAATAGTTTTATGGATCAGTGGTGAGGTAAAATTTAGTACTAATTGTTTTCTTTATATTTGTAGTACAGTCAGTTTTATGTTTCTAGTTGGCCAAAAATTTGTTAATTTGTATGGGGTTGTATCATATGTTTTGTGGTAAGGGATTTTTTATATTGTACAATACAAAGCAGCAGTAAAACACCTATTTTAATAGCTGATTGGCTTTCATTATTTTTCATAATTTGAAATAATAACCATAGAATGTATTGTCCAAAGTTGTTAAATTTGGCAAAAAAATCTAACTTAAACTGTTGTGTAATTAAAATATAACATTTAAAAGGAAAATTTTGAAAAGACTTTTGCATTTTATGTAAATATTATTATGGTTGCATCCAGCTGTTTTTTCTATGGGCAGCAAACTCTAATCTTGTCCATTTTATTTATCTATTTGCCATACTTCATATACTTTTCTTAATGTCTCTGCTTTCACAGTCTTTTCTCAACTCTCTTGCATCAATGCACTTTTTTAGGTAAAGGAATCAACAAAGAAAGTTTTACATTGTTGAAAGGTTCAACAATAGCAATAACATTATAATAAAATTCCAGCATCTTTTCGTTTCAATGACCATCTTGGTCTATTTAAAAATTTTCTGGTTTAGACATAAATTTTGACGCCATTTCAAATCCCAAAAGCGTTCTTTCTGGTTTGGAAATAGAAACATGTGATGTTTTACCATAGCTAATAATGTATCTGATATTATACCTGTCCAGATAATGCTGAATGTGTCTGCTCTTTTACTGCAAATACATCTGAACCACTTCCTTCACTTAGGTGTTCTGCTTATCTCTCTACGTATAACTTTATAAAAAAGATTTATATTAAGGAGATTAGGTTAAGAAGTTAGCAGACATTTATCTAAAACTAATTGAAGGGGATCCAGCTATATATTAGGTAAATACAAAGTTTTGGCAGCTTTGTAACAGTTTCGTATTCAAAAGTATGATTGTATGCCAATGTGCATGTATATTTGTCTGAATTTTTACCTGCATCTGTGTTTTAATAGGTTATTATTGAACAAAAGATCCATATAAAAAAGGACTAGCTGGCTTCGCTGGCTAGTGGGCCCCAGAACCTCTAGCGAAAAACTAACCTCAAACCAAACAAAACTGTCTCGTCTCCCTGCTGCGGTAAGCCCCTCATTACATAAAAAAATTTCCTAAAATCTGACCTGGGGCCGAATGAATCTCTGACTCGTTTCCCTTTTGCCGATGGAACCATATTTAATCATAAATTGTTTATGATAATTAACGGTTTTAATTTCCGCACGAGTTTATGCATATATAATCATATTACATTGCCTGTAAGCCAGATTTTTATGTTGATGGATCTCCCTCCCAACTCCAAAGTCAAGTTTAATGTTTTTTTAATTAAGATTCTTTAATTTACTTTCAAAATTTTGAATGTTATCTTGCAACTTTTATCTCCTGAAACAATTTAGTAGCTTTTTGCTAGAATCCACATTAGTCAGAGATAATGGTAGCATATGAGACTAATACAAAACTACTCTGCAATAAATTGTTTACTTTTTATGTTTATCATTTTATTTAAACTTGAATTGTTATTCAGCCTCAAACTTTCAATCACTATTCCCACTCTTCTTGAGGGCTGATATATCTCTCCCCGGGATGAATGTATCTTCTTTCCCTCATTTCTGGCTTATGTGCTTCTCTCTCTAGTGGACATACAGTACCGCCTTCCGTTCCACTGTAATTTTGGAAATACAGTAAATGAAACCGAACATTACAGATTGGACGGAAGGTGGTACTGCATGCTTACCGGACAGAGAAGCCCACAAACGAGAAAGGGGGGAAAGCAGACATACGCCACGCCTGCAAGGAATATAAGAGCCCCCAAGAAGACAGGAATAGCCATCGAAAGCACCTGACTGAATAAGAACAAAAGTAAAAAATCAAATAATAATAGATTTGAATTTGACCTGTAATGAATAAATGTCATAACAAATAATTTGGTTTCAATACTTTCTGCTATATTTTGAGTTTTGTAGTATTTAAAGCACTTGGCAATTTTGTACTAACTGTTTTACATATATATAGAGAGAGAGATTAAGTTTCTATTTTTGTACTGATGCTTTGTGTTTTATCGATTGTAAAAATACTTGTTAGATTTTAAATAAACAATTTTGATATTACTTTAGTTTTATTTTTATGTTTATTAATTATAATGGGCATAATGAGTTTCTAGTAACTTTAAGGTATAGCAGAAGAACGTGTAGTAATCTTTTTGAAAAAAGAAAGGCTCTTTTCATGTATAAAAGTCAGAGCCTCGTGTAATTTTAAGTTTACAATTGAGTGATTTTTAAGCAAATATCATAAACTGCTCAATTAGAAAATTTATAAAAAATATGTATAGTCAGTAGCAGAAGCTTTGCTTAAAAATTATTTAAGACTGTTCTCAAATCCAAAGGGCCAACTTTCTGACATAAGTTTTAATTCATTTTTGTTCGCAAACGCATGAAACTAGCAGGTGTTGTTATTCAGAAACTATGTGATCAAACTGTTTTTTTCCGTTTTCTTGTAAACGCAATAGATCTTTCAGAAAATACTGTCAAAGTTGGCATTTAGAACTGAACTTCCGAACGAAAGAAGAAAATCCAGTCAGTAAATGGAGAAAAATGCCGTATCACGTGATCAAAATCTCTTATAACTCAATAGGTAACTGATTGATCAAAAAATGGAAAACACAGTTCGATTCCAAATCGCTTCCATGGTGAGGCTTTCCAATTTTATATCTTTCCGTTAAAAAATGAATTTGTAAATGTGTCAAAACGTTTTGTGCTCGTTGAGCAGAGCAGTTGAGAATAGCCTTAACTTCCCATTGCTTTTAGCTGTGACTATTTATTAAAAAAACACAGAAGCAATAAACAAGAATTGGCTTTGGCACATACCATAAAAATGTTTGAAATCAAACATATTACATAAGAAAGCAATGATTTCATAGTACAGTAGACTCATTCAAATTCGCACATAATCGCAGATGTACACAATAAAACTTTTTCAGATGGAGGGTCAAAATGACAAAAAATTTTAGTTTTATATCATTCCGTATGTATTTTAATATGTAATTCTCGATATGACTGAACTCATGGTTTTTCATGAAGGAAGCATAAATTTATTTCTGAAAAAAAAATCAAGATTTTGCTTATATCAATGGTAATCACAATCTTTTTAGCAAATATGTTTATGTAATAATCGAGCTTTTCTGTTATTAAGTCTTCCTTTTTTCATGATTTTGATATAAATTAATTGGGTACCTTTAAGAGGAAAGTTTCTTTGAATAATTCAAGGAAAATGTACCTCATCTTGATTATGGATATTTAATTGTACATCATTTACTTGACCTTTACTTTTAATAATTTAATCATTTTAAAAATTATCTTGATTTTTATTATTTTAGTTTATTACTTTGCTTAATTATTTTACTATATTGCAAGCATTCATTATAATTTTGATTGCATTATTACATTCAAATTACATTTAAAAAAATGTAAACAAATCAATGACCAGAAATCCACACAACCTCTGGTCCCAAGCTGTGCGGATTTGAGAGAGTCTACTGTATTTGGTTTCTTTTTTTTTTCAGTTTAGTAATTGAGAAGTGTCAATTCAAAAGGATTGATGATTGTATTTGAGGAAATATTCACTTTGAATTTTTCTGACAAGTTATAATAATGGGTGCTGGTCCATTTTCAGTCAATATATGTAAAATGCAGAAGTGCATTTTCAAATTAATCTCTAGGGTGAAAGTGATATTAAAGACAATTATGATATAATTTAATGAGGACATTTCTTCTGAAATATAAAATTTTGAACATGTTACATGAAATCATTAGCGGATTTGGATAAATCCTACATTATATGAAAGACTGTCAAAATGAATAGACTGCAAGGACAGTGATGTGAATGGACTCTTTGAATGTCCCAGGGACCCAACCATTTTTTAAATGTGGGTGTAATTTCAAATAAAAACTAAATATTTATTTATATAAATATAATAAACATTTCTAAAATTAAGACTCAGAGGGACTTCTTTGAAACTTAAATGATTTGAATTTACAACTGGTTTTTAAATTATTTTTCAAAAGCATTTTTGTTATGCAAATCAGTCATTCACATCATATGTATACAAAAAAAAAAAAAAAAAAAAAAAAAAAAAAAAACATTAGATTTTAGAAATCTGCAAAATAAATATATTTTAATAAAAATTTTCAGAGCATATATTTTTTTTTTTTTTTTTTGGAGAAAAAAGATGAGATTGCTCTTATGAAAACTTTTAAAATTAACACATCCCGTCAGATGCGTTTTTGTGTTCTGTTTGTACTCCATCATCAACTTATAAGTGTTTGATTTAGTGTAGTGTATTTCTGACATCTGCACTGATGAAGTAAACCACAAATGAAAGAAACCATAGTACTAAAGATACGATACATAATTGATAAAACTCATTACTAAATTATTCTTGCTGGACCAATAAAACTGTATCACACATCACATTTTTTTCAACTTTCACATATAAACTGATGGACGACCAATGTGTATGCTGAGGTATAGAGAAATTGCTAATTTTCTAAACAACTTGCTATAGAAAAACTGGCGCTTTTATTAAAACAAGCATGCATTTGAAGCTTTATGTACAGTTGGTCAAAAAAAAAAAAAATTCTAATTTGAATAAAAAGTATCATAGAGAAATGAAACTGGTATCAATCAACATGGATTGTCTATTTCAATTTAACCTATTAAAACTTTCCTTAGGGTTTCATCTACATGATAAGGTGAACACAAATTTTTAATTTTTTCAATGTAAACCTCCAAATTTGACCACAAATTTTTAATTTTTTCAATGTAAACCTCCAAATTTGACAATGTAGTTAGAAAGAACACACTCAACTACCCGAAGTACTATTTTAAGAGACGTTTCTACAATTGAAGATTTATTAGAGGTAGGAATTATAAGTAACACGAATTTTATAAACACTTTTTTTAAGAGAAAAATCTTTCACTCTGAGAACTCGTTAGTCCTATGTCTACTAACTCTTGGACTAATTGTGAAATGTCTTAAAAATTTGTAATTGGGCTAAATTGAGTTGTTTTCTTTCCGATTGTTATCAAATTGGGGGGTTTATATTGAAAATATAAAGTTACTGTTCATTTTAATATGTAGATGACCCCTTGATTAAAAATTTTAAAGTCTTAAAATTGAAGTAGACAGCAATTTTATTTCACTTCTATAATTTGTATTAGAGTTAATACGGTTTATTTATTTATTTTTTTTTGACCGACTGATACATTTTTTATAAAATAGTTTCAATATATTTACAGGCTTCAAATATATGCTCATTTTATTAAGTGAACCAGTTTTCTCTTAGGAGGCGTGCAGGATTGGTAATTATTTTATATCTCGCCAATGCACCTTAAACCTAAAAATACATGTAAATTTTGAGTATTTTCATGCTCAAAAATGAGCATATAGAGGTCAGTTCATACTCATTTTTGAAACATAGACATGCTCAAAAATGAGCACATAGAGGTCAGTTCGTACTCATTTTTGGAACATGGGCGTGCTCAAACATGAGCACATGGAGGTCAGTTCATACTCATTTTTGAAACATGGACGTACTCAAACATGAGCACATGGAGGTCAGTTCATACTCATTTTTGAAACATAGACATGCTCAAAAATGAGCACATACAGATAAGTTCATACTCATTTTTGAAACATGGACGTACTCAAAAATGAGCACATGGAGGTCAGTTCATACTCATTTTTGAAACATGGACGTACTCAAAAATGAGCACATGGAGGTCAGTTCATACTCATTTTTGAAACATGGACGTACTCAAAAATGAGCACATACAGATCAGTTCATACTCATTTTTGAAACATGGACATACTCAAAAATGAGCACATACAGATCAGTTCATACTCATTTTTGAAACATGGACATACTCAAAAATGAGCACATAGAGGTCAGTTCATACTCATTTTTGAAACATGGACATACTCAAAAATGAGCACATAGAGGTCAGTTCATACTCATTTTTGAAACATGGACATACTCAAAAATGAGCACATAGTGGTCAGTTCATACTCATTTTTGAAACATTGGCATACTCAAAAATGAGCACATGATGTTTCATTATTAAGTGTGTGCATGTTTTCAGAAATGAGTATATACATGTTTCAAACTTGAGTAATTTTGTTTCGGAGCCATTTTGACGATGCGACATACTCAGATTTGAGTATTTTTTACTCATTTTTGAAAACGTCGTTTTTAGAGTGAACGGCGAAGGGATCAGACCGTATTTGTTTATGGCAGTTGGTGACTTGAACTATTATAATATAGATGAAATGATGGCGATAAAATAATATTTGGCGACTTATCACCTGTGCCTGGCTAACATTAAAGTACCAAAATGACACCTAGAGTATAAAAAGCGAAGTGGTCCGCTTGGAACTGTTGATGATAGTCACATGACTTAGGCTATTGTTATAGAGATTGTTTTAAAATACCAGGAGACAAAGACTATCTATACTTAATTTATTTTATTTTAGCTTCTTTTCAAATGTTTAACTGATCCTCTTTAATCAAAAACGAAAACAACCATTGGATGTCTTAACAGCAACTGATTCGTCCTTAAATTTTTGCAATCAAAGGGAATTGAATGGAAACCCGTTTACAGGGAGATCTGCAGAGCTTTTTTCAGTATAATTCAATCCTCTCTAATATTTTAAAAATCCATCAGATTAGCGTGTTTTTAGATTTTGCGGTGTCTGAACGGGGGTTGGCGAGCGTAGCTTGCAGGGGGCAGAGCCCCCTAGTTTAGAAATAAAAATAATCATTTTGTTACCGATATTTCAGCACAGTAGCTTTTGTGGTATATTCCTGTCCAAATGTTATAAAAAAACATTTATATACAATGAAGACTTTTTTTCTTTTGAATTAGTATTAGCCAAAACTTAACTCCGAAATGGTGTCTGCGACAAGCACTGTCGAGTCACACTCTAGAAAGTTACCAAAGTCCCATTACTTCAATACTTTAATCAAATGCTAAGCAAAAATAAAGAAGCTTTAAGAAAAGGTGTTTGTGTAATATAACATTTATCCCAGAACATTGTACTAAGTACTAAGGGAAAAGTAGAAAAGAATGTAGCAAAAGAACAAATTAGGTTACTTATTTTCTTCTTTTATCCATTTCTGGTCTTTTCTAAGAAAAATCTATATATAGCTTCTTATGACAAAATATTTGAAAGGATATTCAGAAAATCATTATGATATTTCCTTTTTCATATAACCCTTTCAACTCTTTGAACATTAATGTTTAGAAATAAGGATCATCATTATGCTATTGATGTGTCTGTAAAGTAGTACTTGTGGTATATTACTATCCTAAATGTTGGGAAAATGTATGTATAAGATGAGGACTTTTTTTATTTCTTTTGAATTAGTGGTAGCCAAAGCTGAACTCTGAAATGGTGGTAGCGACAGGCATTGTCGAGTTACACTCTAGAAAATTGTGGAAGGGATTAATGATTTGAAATATGTATAAAAGTACAAAAAAGTATTTCCTATTATCATTATTCATTCTTTTACAAACATGCAATGCTTATCTTGAAAATTATGCCTATTTTCATAACTGAAATTCGTGATTTTTCAATAAATGTCTCTACAGTACATTAATTTGGAGTGCGCACGAAACCTGATTATAAAAAATTCATCATTTTGTTTTTCACGTTTAGCAGAAAGACAGACATAATGAGTTTAATAAATATATATTTTTTTCTTGGTTTCTTTTCTAAGATATGACAACAGAAAGAAAAATTAAACATTATTTAAACTAACTTTTAAGAATTTCTGAATTAATTTCTCAGCATACATTAAACTCTGTCTAAGGCGGATCGATCGGAACCAAGAAAATTTTCCGTGGTAGACAATATTCCGCCTTATACAAAACATCCAAAAAAAATTAAAAATGCGCAAGCCATATATTTCCGTTGCACGTTCGTAACTTTTAGAACCGTTCTTTATAATGAAGTTTATAATGGAATTAAATTTGTTATTAAATTTATTGTTTTTAATAAACTTGAAAAACATTTTTTGAACACAAAAATAATTAGTACCTTTACGAAATTGCTTCAAATCCGAAATTTAGGGAAAATCAATTACTTTAACGGATACAAATGCATACATCATATATTTCACATAACAGATTCTGTAGTAGTAGAAAAAATAATCTCAAGGTGTCCTTATAGGTCTGAATTACACCGCTGACTTCAACTTTTTCAGAATCGTGGTCGTCTTCATTTTCACTATCATTTTCCACATCCTGACATAGCTGTATCAAACGTCCACAAACGCGTAGCTTCAATAGTGCACACTACATATTCAGCTGATACACAATCTACTTCATTAATATTTTCCTGCTTAGTTGCGTATTTCAAGTCATTTATTATACTTCGTAACTCATTTTCTATAGCTGTTCAACTGATTCTTGGTCATTTTCTGAGGAAGGAATTACAAATCGAGCTTTCCTAAAACAACGAGCAATCTCGAATTCCGGCAACATTTCTTAGCAAGACTTGTCAATCCATTTGACAGCATATAAAACAATTATGTTTTTTGTTTTCTCGGTGGCTGAAGAGCATCTTAAGACGTAATAAATGACCGCAACAGCTTTTTTTTTTTTTTTTTTTTTTTTTTTGTAGCGAATTTTAATAATTTTCACAACTCCTTGATTCATCAGTTGCGTCACTACAGTAATATTAACCGTAATAAATTATAACTTTATATTCGGCAGCTTGAAGTCGGCACGACAAGGTGCATTATTAATAAGCAACAAAAATTTTCGATTTTCTATAATCGTTCGATTGTTTAATCCATGATTTTTTCTACGTTCTCCAAGTCAGAGACAGTTGTTTATCATTGTCACATTCTTGAAACATTGTGGCTTTTTCTATTGTTCAATCAATAAAAGATTTTTAAACTCCCTCCAAATTCGCAAAACACTTATACGCTCTTTGGAGTGTGACATTCATTTCACTTTTTGTAAGGGACTTAATTGGCGACCGAAAATTAATTAGGACCGAAAATTTTCGGTCTCATGGCAATTATGTATGTTGTAGCGATATAGGATAGCAGGATGGTTAATAACGAACATTCTTTTATAGTCACAATCAACGCAATTACACGAAGTGTAGTTACACTCATTCGGAACAGTTTATTTTATAGTCCAAGGTCGGTAGACAGAGTTTAGACGTACGGATTGTCCCGACGTAGGGTTCGACACAGATGGACAGTCTAAGTCCTTGTCCAACCTTAGTTTGGATGATTATTTCGATAAATGTTTTCGCCAGTGTTTCACGCATAAAGGAACTGGCTCGCTCCAAGCTCAAGAACAGTTTGCTCTTTGAATTTGGGAAATGATATCCTATCGAGGCTTCTATGCAGCTTCATTTTAGGGTCAGCATCTAAATTGTTCTGACGTGGTTCTCAAGCACTGGTAAGTTTATGGGGTCATTAATGCGTCTGTAGTGTCAAAGTTAAAAGTTTTATTACAATTCACATTCTTATAACGCCAGTTAGAGGGTTGTAAAGTTGAATGGATTGCTATTCAAAATAATCCCTGTTAAAAATATAACTAGGCTCTTGACCGGCGATATTTCTTTAAGAGGAGGGTAAATTATGTTTTCCTTTTAACGTACTTATATTAATCAGTGATTAAGAAGCACGAATAATGTAGCGTATTCTACAAAGTCCTTTGCTTGATATCCTTCAATCAGCAGATGAAATTTTTCTTCCCTTTCCTGACCTTGTTCTTCTAGAGTGTCTTTCAAATCTTCGCAAACTTACTTCCTGGCAATTTTGTGTCGAAAAAAAAAAAAAAAAAAACCATCAACCATCTACTGGAAACTTTGAAATCCATTATTCCTTTTTCTGCGGTTATTCACGCAACATAATTCCAGGTATGGGGAAATGTTTAGCTCCAGCATTCGAAAAACTTTAAGAAGGTTATGTATTTCGTTTTTCACAGCACTTTTCCTCTTTCAGTTAGATGATCCGCTTTCAAATTCATTGTTTAACTTTGCTTTTTATAGTATCAAAAATTTTCCTTTAACCATAATTAAATAATATACAAAAGATCTTTTATAGAATGCCTTTTCTTTTAATTTGATAACTTCGTTTTTTTTCCTGCAGCAACAGTTATTGAGATTATATTTTAAAGCCATTTTTTACTGTGTACTTACTAATAACCTTAGGTAAATGACAAAAAACAAATAAAGCATGCAATATGTTAGAATTTTCTGACTACTTGATTAACTGGAATGAAGCATGTGTCACTTTGACTTCATGCGAATTTCATCAAGTTCGACAGTGAGGAGTTGACTTAATATATGTTTTAAATTGTTATAAATCAGACACCTTTCATGTTTAAAATATAGTTTTTTCCGACTTTTAAAATTTTGCTTTCGGCGGGTTCTTCAAAACTTTTCCGTTTCCGCGTTAGTCAGGTTCCGGATTATGTAGCATGAATTAATGTTATTTTCTATAAGTTCGCCGGGAATTTAAAATTTTTCCGTTTTAGACAGATTTCCGGCTTACACGGAGTAAGCCTTAAACAGAATTTAATCTATAATCATAATTTAATTAATATGAAACGATTAATTGATTAGAGCGAATTTTTTTGTAATTATATATTACTCTTTATTTTTGTATTTATATTTTATACTTTATAGTGTTTAAAATATTTCTTCGTTCCAGCTTCATAACGAGTTGGACTTTTTTAGCGAGCGTGTATCATTGAATCTATTGCTGTTGTAACTTGCATATAATTATAACCATAAAATAATATCTGGCGATTTATCACCTGTGGTGGGCTAACGGAAAAATACAATAAAATTAAGTTATTAATTTATAATAAATTTTAAAAATATCAAAATGTTGTAATGTCATCGGAACCTTTTTACATAATTTTTATAATTCTAGCATATGAAGAAGTGAGTTAAGAAAACGAAGCAGAATTAAATAAAAGACTATAAAAATCTGTACTAATTTAATACTTTTGCGCATAATTCAAAGTTAAATCAGTCATTAAATTATGCAGTCTATCTTTTCATTCCATGCAATATTTTTTTTATAGGTTCCGAAAAGTGACTTCATATTATTAATTATTGCAATTACAATTGATAAAATAGACTTCTAGTTGCATAGTACAGTTTTTTATGTCTTAAAGTCACAAATGAAAGTCATCATGAGCCAAACATGGAAGTTAAACATAATGTTTAATTAGTATGTTGTGGCCATCGCAAAACTTTCTTCCAATCGTCTGCAAACAAAATTAAATGACAATCTAATCGTTCTTGGGATATAGCCATAGCGGAAATCAGGAAAAAAAAGATCAAAGCAGCAAAACCTGTTGCGCGATATACACCCAAAACTAATGAAGATCTATTTATGTCGCGGTCAAATAGAATATGAAGTTTTGTGATATCCCGTGCTTTAGTTCTTCAGATATAACTATCGAGGAATCAGAAAAAATACAGCATAGCACCTCCACCTGTTGAGCGATTTACACCAAAAGCTAATGAGTGTCTATTTATCTTAACCCCTTGAGGGGCAAGTGATTGTGTTCCTGAAATGTTCAACTCATATCGGAATCTTTGAAAAATTATATTTCAAAATAAGTAAAAGCAATTTTACGGCTTGTTTTCACCAAAGTTAGAAAAGTAAAATTTAATAAAATTTTTCTGGCGTAAAACTTCATTAATCGTAGGTGGTATATAATATATACCGGTGCCCCTCAAGGGGTTAAGATGTATCAGAATATGATGTTTGGTTAAATTGCGTGCACTAGTTCTCGAAAAATAGCTATAGGGAAAACTGAGAAAAATACAACATATCAGTTCCATCTATAGGGCAATTTAGACCAAAACCTACTCAACGTCAATTTATTTCCAGGTCTAACAGAATATGAAGTTTGATGAAATTATGTGCATTAATTCTCCAGATATAGCTATCGGAGAAATCGTGAAAATACAGCACAGCAGTTACACATACTGGGTGGTTTATACTTAAACTTAATCAACACCATTTTATGTCAAGATGTGTATCGGAAGTTTGATTAAATTCCGTGTTTTAGTTCTTCAGATAGAGCGCCCAGAAAATTTGTCACATACAGACACACAGACAGACTTAAGGACAGACATTTCCTAAAAACAATCAAATCGTGTTCAGGACTTCCTAAAACGTATAAATCCGACGAAAGCCGGAAGTCAAAAATTTTTACGAATCCAATGCTTTTTTCTCATAAAGTTAGAAGAAAGTAAAAAGGATAATTCGGAATGAATGATACAAAATGATCGTACATTCCTTTGTGTATGTTATTCTCCCTAAACCGTTTCACAATTTTCGTGGTGTCACGAAGAGGTGCTTCTTTGGAAATTTTCAACCGATAATGTCATTAAACAACGATTCCAATGAAGATTTTGTGAGTATTCTAAGTGCAGTAAAAATTTTCTTTTGCTAACACCGTCATTTTGAATAACAGTAATATTTTTTTCCTTATTTCGAAATGAAAATTACAAAGCTAACATTTCCCGTTATACTAATATTTTTTAAATAAATTTATTACACTCTTTATTCTTCAAAATTTGTCATTTTATTAATATAAAAATGAATTCATCAAATGAAATGCAAAACTAAGCAATCACCGGAAGAAAAGATTATTACCTATCCTCTTTAATGGCATGCGGATCAAAGAAATATCAAAATTACGCCCATAAAAATAAGAAAATGTTATTTCTTACTTTTAAATAGTTGGCTGATTTTGAACAAGTTTGCGAACTTCGTTGAACTATGATTGATTTCCAAGCATGTTTCGTTTCGCCAAAAAGTATGTTTAGATTTTTTTCTAAGTTTCCTTCCATTTCCATCCTTTTATAGTGGGTGAAATCATCTGTGAATAAAAATATAAATTGTTTCGAATGCTCTATTGGTTGCCTGATATATGACTGCATTTAATGTTTTCTTATAAAAAGGGCTTGTCATTGATTAGTGTTTTGCCACATTTTTAGTGCATAATATGATTTTAAATATTGATTAATGTATACTTATGCTTAACTTATAACATGACAATCTAACATATGCTTTTATGCCGTTTTTACACATTGTTACGCAATCGTATTACGCTGTAATTTAATCAATTTCTCGATAAAATGAAAGAAAAATTAAAAATGTGATGAACGGATTATATATTTAAAAGGATTTTATAGTAAAAGGATACGTGCGCAGTATGTATGCTATATTACATATAATACAGTTAGAAATCATGAATTCAAAAAACAACTAACAATAACTTACGGTCATTTAATCTGCTTTTCTCTATATTTTTCTAAGAGAAAATTTATATAAATAAAAATGCACTTATCCTTATACCATGTTATAATCCAAGTATATGATCAGTTCATCACGTTTTTATAAATAAATGATTTTTTTAATGACAGATATCCGGTTTTACTGCATGGGAGGTGTAAAACAGCATGAAAATGTTAATCTTACAGAAAATGTAAACAATTACATTTTCTTTTTAAAAAGAACAATATAATTTATTTTAAAACTGTAACTAACGAACTAAACTAATAATATTTTAAATATAAGTCTAATTATTTAATATTTAAAGGCAAACGGATAATCGTTTTAATTAAAATTTGAGAAATTGCAGAAAAGAAGTTCACATTTTTATCAGTTATATTCAAATCATAATCACTTTTCACGCGATGTCTAACGGTCTATAACTAACGAAAATTTAATTGAATTAACTAATTAATTAGGATGAGTATCAGTAGTGGGAACTAGTAGAATCTAATAATAAAGTAAAATTAAATACTGCACTTCCTGAATGTTTTTTCTGTTAACAGCTTTCTTTTCCCGTAGGATTGCAACATCTTTTAAGGCCACCGTTATTGTGATCGGGCTTTGTTTGCTTATTTATTGAACACGTACAGCAGACTTGGGTGCTTGGCATCAAGTCCCGCTTATAAGCCGACGCCGATATATAAGGACGGGATAGACACGTAGAAATAGACAACACCCAAAGATGACATCTGTGAACGTCACAAATAGTGTGCAACGGAGCCACCGGAAGTTAAACCCGGCACCGCTCCTACGCTCGCAACAGATTAGCTGAGTGATGTCTTAACTACTCGGCCACGGTGGGCCCGTTATCCAGCTATAAGAAAAGCAAATGTTTAGAAACAAACATATCCATCTACCAGTCTGCTACTACATTTTTGCCTTCGCGATCATTGCAAGAATCGTCATGGCGATAAAAACTAATCCTATAATAGACCTGTTAAACGTAGACCAATCAGGCTTGTATACAGTAGGAGGACAGATTATAATAAACTATAAAAACGGACAGGTCTTTTTGTTTCTCTAGTGTAATTCCCATAGTGACGTCAGCTGTTCTTTACTTAAAGTTTTGACCGCCTTTTCTTGAATTATTGTTTACGAGTACATCAGTTATTATTTTTCAATATCCCTTTTTCTAAATCCACGTAGGATATTCGTTTTTACCAAAGATAATGAGTTTTGAAAAGCAAGTCATAAAATTGCACCTAAAAATTCTAGAGGTCATTTTATATTATTACAATTACAATTGATGAAATGTTATCCTCTAATCAACTGGTTATGTATAGCTTGCTTGTGTGTTCATGATGTGACTTCTTATTTCAGATTAGTTACAATTAATGAAATATTTGCTTCTATTGTGTTGGTTAGGTATAGCTTTCTTATGCGCTGTACAGTGCTAATCATTATAGAATATTACAATTCTATTAATATATTAACCTCTACTTGGTTGGTTTCATAAAGGTCGCTTACGAGTTTTAGAGGTGAATTTTCATTTTACATTATTAAAATTATAAATGATGAAATATTAGTCTTTGTTTGGTTAGCTTTGTGATGTTTTTACGCTTTCTAGAGGTCAGTTGTTTTTTTAGATTATTACAATTACAACTGATGAAATATCAGCCTTTATTTGGTTAGTTTATTAATTGGCTCAAAGTCGTCATCCCGACAAGATGCGCCAATCCTGCATAACCAGTTTGCGGTATGTTATTTTAACGCAGACTGATTTGCTATTAGACTTTTCAACAACAACGCAGCAGTAGGAACTTTAAATTGTTTGCATAATATGACTCAAAACAATATTTAATTATGTTCCCTATTATACTTTAAAATGTTTAATAAACATAACTTAAGAATTTATCAGACAAATTGCGAAGCAAGGCATTAACATAATTTGACTGGTATCGTGCAGCTTAGATTTAAAAGAGGTTTAATTAAAGCAATCTTTAAATTACTCCAAACAAAAGGGAAAATATTAATTCTTATTCTCAAATAGTTGAATAATTTTCGACAAGTTTACGGACTTCGTTCAACTATGATTGATTTTCAAGCATGTTTCGTTTCTCAAGAAAACAGTTTAGATTTCTTGAAAGTTTTCTTCACTTTCCTTTCTTTTAGAATGAGGGAATTCAGCAAGAAGTAGAGAATTTTTGTTTTCAAATACTTAGTTGCCTGTTATATCCTCCTGAGACCTTGCATCCATTTAAATAGATGTTTTGCTATCTCCTTCTATTGTGTTAAATTTCATTGTAGCAATCTAAAACCAGTTTAGCATGGTAATGTATGAATCAAAAATCAACATTCAGCTTTTGGATTTTGGCAACGGTAACTACTTTGTTTACAAAAGGGCGTAATAAATGAGTCAAGTTAGAATGCCACGTTCGGCTGGTAAGTTTTGTTTTTATGTTATTTTAATTTGTTTAAACTATTTTTTTTTTTTTTTTTTGCAATTTTAATAGCAGATGTTAATATTTGCCTTATGTTTTTTATAATAAATTCTATTCTTTCCCGTACTTTTAGCAATTTTTTAAATTATTTTAAAGCGAGTTATGGCATGAACATCCATTTAGATGGATGTGCTTGTAAAACATAATTAAAAAATCGAAATTTATTAATTTCTTTAAAAACATCATTTTTGATGCCTATTTGTTGAAATAAACTCATATTGAAACAAATATATGCGTTATATTTTGCTTGGGTCTCAGGAGCATGTGTCTTTATTTGATTATTACTAGCTAAAGTGCCCGGCGTTCCCCGAAATTTGAAGAATGATATTTCTGAAAAATCAATTTCAAAATTTAACATACAACATAAAACAAATAATAATAAAAAAAGCAGTCGAAGTGTTCTACATAGTGTTGTACAAATGAAAACCCAATATAAAATGTATAAATTTATATAACAGATGCAAAAGAATACACCTTAAATTAACTTATTTCAATACATCATTGGAGCAACAATGTTAAAATACGTCAATATTTCCATAATTGGGTTTTTATCATCCTTCAATACGCTTTTTCACACTCATATGACGTTATACTATATTCACCACGTCCTTTATATCTCCAATGTTTTTTTAAATTCGTCAAACTATTTATTTCATTTTCATTTTTCACGTTGAAATCATGGAATAGAAAAGTTATGACGTAATATTCACTTCTATTTAAATTCGTCAAACTATTTATTTCATTTTCATTTTTCACGTGGAAATCTTAAAATAGAAAAGTTATGATGTAATATTCCCGTTTTTAAAATTCGTTAAACCATTTATTTCATTTTCATTTTTCACGTGGAAATCTTGCAATAGAAAAGTAATTGTTATAGTATGAATTTTATTGTGGATTTTTAATTGTTGGCAACTATTATAACGAAAAATATTTAAATTTGATTGGAAATTGTTGTTAAATAGGTTGTTTTTTATTAATTAAAAAATAACTATAAATTATTTCAATTCCGGATTACTTTAGTTGCCTCGGCCGTATTGTAATACCCATATACGTAACATTTCACAATTCTGGCTTCGAAAATGTGGATTTGTATAGAATTACAGACTGGCAAATTTTTAATTGCATATATTAGATTTGCTAATCAATGGGGCTCGTTATTGATTCGTTTTTTCTACAAATACCTCAGTTACAGAATTTAACATATTTTTAATGAAATTCTGATTTTAAGTACTAATTAATTTACACTTAATTCGTAATATGAAAATTTATAGGCTAGTTCCACGCGTACTTGTTGGATAAGTCACATACACTATATGGCCAAAGGTAACCGGCCATTTGCGATTTTAGACGTTTTGTTAAATATCTAAAAAACTACATAAGGAATTATCCCGAAACTCCAGGTGCGTAAACAGAATAGTACAGGTCATATATTTCCGTGAAGATTGTTTCCCGAAACCCTATTGGGGACCGTCAACAAATTGAAAAAGAACTAATATCTTTTTGACAACACTGTAAAAACTAATGTAGCAAAAGCGTTCAAACTGTAGATTATGATTAAGTATCTTGTTGTAATAAATTGTGTTCATTTTTATAAGAACAGCATGTATTTTCGTAGAGAAATTAAATTTTTTATAAAAATAGTCCCAAATTTTGCCAAGTTTTTTGCTTATAAAAAAAAAAAGTTATTTTCAGAAAATATGACAAATAACATTGTACACAATACCCTGCAATCAGAATGAAAAAATAATAAAAATTGTACGAAAAATGAGCAGTTTTACTAAATAATGATCACTGCGCATACCCGGATGTAAACAAAATATAATGTGCATAATGTGTTAGCTAAATGTATAGAGCGACTTTTGTAAAAGTCTGAAAATTAGCTTGAAAATTGTGAAAATTATCGTAGATAGAATAAGCTCAAAATCCGTTGTTTCTAAGATGAAGCAAAAAGATGAGAGGTTGTATCCATATATCCATTGATTAGTGCCAGTATATCATATACAATATTGCACGTACCACTGTATTTTGATAAAACTCCTCAGCTTTTTGCTTCCTTTTTGGAGTATTGAGCTTATTCTATAAACGATAATTTTCAGAGTTTTTAAACTATATTTTTGAGATTTTCACAAAAGCTTCTCTATACATTTAGCTAACACATTATGCAAATTATATTTTACTTACGTTCGGGCACGCGCAGTAAATCATTATTTAGTAAAACTGCTCATTTTGCATACAATTTTTGTTATTTTTTTATTCTGATTGCAGGGTATTCTGTACAATGTTATTTGTCATATTTCCTGAAAAGAACTTTTTTTTATATTAAGAACTCAACAAATTATAAACAAAAAACTTGGCAAAATTTGGGACTCTTTTTATAAAAACTTTAATTTCGCTAAGAATATGCATGCTATTCTCATAAAAATGAACACAATTTATTACAATAAGACACTTAATCATAACCAACAGTTTGAACGTTTTTGCTACGTTAGTTATTACAGGGTTGTCCAAAAGATATTCGTTCTTTTTCAATTTGTTGACGCTCCCCTATGGGGCTTCGGAAAAAAATGATCGGAAATATATGATCTGTACTATTCTGTTTTCACACCTGGAGTTTCGAGATAATTTCTCATGTATTTTTCTAGATATTTAAGAAACCGTCAAAAATCGCAAGTGGCCGATCACCTTTTGCCATATAATGTACGTGCAAATTGCTACGATATTTGACTACTAGTATTTTAGAACGGAAAAATGTTGCTTATTTTGTCTGAGATATCTCATTAACTGAATTGGGTGAAGAAATCTTTTCGAAAATAACGGTTACCAAAAAGCATTGCAATTATCAGATATGTGACTAACACTAGAAAAACCCAATGATCTAGCCAATAACAACATTTTACTCCGTTTTTACAACTTTTTTACACATTTTTCTCACACCGTAATTTCATGAATTTTAAATAAAAATAATGACAGCTTAGATAAAAGCCAACGCGTTATATAAAAATTATCTCAGAATAATGCAGTAAGTGACTAAGGGAATATGGAAAAGAATATCTCAAAAGCGCAAAAGAGATCATTTATTATTTTCCTGAAACAAATCTGTTAATTACATTCATTTGCATTGTTTCTATTTTTTTTTTCTTTTTTTGTTAAAATGCGAAATATTCCGCTTTGATTTGCTCATTATCTCCCGAATTACAGAAAATTGACCATTCTAAAGTAAAAACTACTTGAAATACCCCTAATTTAAATCTGCACCTTTTTCAAATCCCTGGGGTATCCCAGAATTTTTTTTTTTTACGTATGTCCTTTTTTCCCTCAAAACACTAAATATTCGCGAAATTACAAAATTTCCTGAAATTCTCCTGTCAGAATGCGGAAATTTTTTGAAATACCAGAATAATTTTTTCCAGTAGTATTCCGCTACTTGTAGTCTATACTTTATACCAAACTAATTTAATATTTGCTTAAAGTAATAAAAATACATTTTAAAGAAAAAAAAATAACTTCATTTATTCAGATTCGACATGTTTCATTGCCCTGACGGCAACATTCTCAATAATTAAAATGATACTTATACGTTTATACGAAATACTTTATACGTTTTTTTTTCTTTCAGAGTTTTGGAAACGTTACCGAGTAATTTATAATAGTGTATTAATTAGTTTTCTCAATCAGCAATATTAGTTTTTAGAATGCTATCAAGTCTAAATTAAATATTTTCAGCTGCATAACTGAATTTAAACAAGCAAGGGTAACAAAATATTGTTAATTTCAGTGTTGATGTTATTTTTTTCTGTTTTTAAAACATGTTTGTGGAACATCGAAATATTTACAGGAGATTTGATAGCATCCAAAAAATCTATATTCTATTTTTATGAAAGTGACTAATGCACCACAAAAACTAATCTCAAATGTTTCCAGAAACACGTGGAATAGGAAGTTTGTGGAATAGAACACGCAATAGAAACTTTGTTTTTATAACTGTTTCTTTAAATCTCTAAAATATACTAGTTTCTGAAGATAAAGCACGTTTTTCAGAGTCGTGGCAACTCGGAAGAGGTTATTGTCTATTTTTGTTTGTGATTACATTATATTTTTCTAGATTAAAACACATTTGTCTTTTTTTATAATGTATTAAACACCTTTCTGGCATAAAAACTGCGCGGCATGCACGATAATATACGTTATTATACACCCTACTTTTGTCCTGTGCTGAAAATGTAAATAATAATTAGCTTAGAAATAAGACTGGCTCAAATAATTTTCTAAAAAAACGAACGATGCAACAAATTATTATTAGTTCGTTTCCTCTTTTGTATTCTGATCCTGAATTCTTTAGATTTTCCTTTAGCAAAGGAAGATGCCGAAGCTATTTCTGCTCATATATTTTTCATCTGTACGTGACTTGTAAAAAGATGTGTTACTGACGTACGCCTTGAAATTTTAATATGAGAAAGAAATATATCGTATCATTGTTTAATTCAAAAGAAACTAAACAAGTAGTATTTTTATAAATAATATTTGCGAATTATTTATTTTATTTAATGTTTTATGCATTATGAATATTTAAAAAGGTTGGATAAAATTTTGATGCCTAGAATAAATTTCTGAATGTCTTAGAAAATAAATAGCTAGATTTGCAAAATTGAAAGTAGGTGCAACAACTAAAGGCAAATAATTTTTTGTAAACTTTTGATAACAATGCAATAAAACAAAACAAGTTGGAAATTGCTCGTCAAACGTGGCAAATGATGTGCGTTCGTACTATAAATAGTTTTATAAATACTTTTTGCACTGAATATTGTACTAAATGTATATTTTAGTGCACTTCATATGTGCATATAAATTTATTGTGTTCTAAAGGCTGTAACATCATAAAATGCACCTGCAATATTTTTCCCATTGGTCGTAATGTAAAGGAAAACGTTTGACTGTCCCTGTCATTAAACTATACATCCGATTTTCATAGAATTTGAAATGACTCGACAAAATTTTGCAACAATTATATATTTAAAATTTCAGACCATTCGGTCGGTTAGTTTTTGCTCTGTTATATGCGGACAGACGGACTGAACGACGACTATACACTGTAAAAGAAATTCAGCAACGTTCCTAGGAAAAAATGGGCAGCTGAGTTGCCCATTATTTCCAGAAACGTTTCTAGAAAATGACTGGAACTTTAATGTATAACTTTAAAACTTTCCACATAAATGCCAGTAAGCTTCCTGCGAAATACCAGGAATGTTCTGTTAAAAAACTAAACATTACTGATATTTCACAAAAAGCTTACCTTATGTTGTATGGAACGTTTCAGAAGTGTTCAATAAAGTATGTTCAATATTGTCAGAAGTGGCAATAAAATCAATATTTATGGCTGTTGCAATAGTAAAAATTTTACTTTAAAAAAATGAAACCATTATTTATTTCTCACAAAATATAAATGAATAAATATTATTAAAGTTTATTTTTTATAAGCAAATAAACTGCGTAATAAAGAAGAGCTCACTGAGCAGCAATAATAAAACTGTACAACTGCATGTTACATAGATAGGATGAAAAAAAAAACAGAAAACAATAGCATAAATATAGATTAATATTAATTTTAAATCTTAGACATAGATGTATAATTCTTAAATGGTAACTCATTAAAACATAAATAATATTAATACACATATTTGTTAAAACAAAATTTGTTCTAAAAATAATATAGCATATTAAAAATATCAGCGGAACAAGATAAAATATTATATTTGTAGCCACTTACTCTTTTGCGATTATCCTTTTCTTTTAATTTATAATCCTTCAAAGGGGGGGGGGACTTCCTATGTCCAACAAGGATGTTCTAGATAATTGATTAATTTCTTTTTTCATTTAAATTAACCAAGCTATCATAGAATCCCCAGTTAGACTAAAGTTTTAGAATGAATATTCAGTCTTAATAGAAATCCAAATACTAGGCGTATTTTTCTACACGTGCGGCTGGCTAAACATTCCACAGACAGGTACGACGGATAATACCTTACAAGGAGAGGGGCCGAGGTTGGTCTCACCGAATACGATGAACATTTGTGTTTCGATAGAGTATAGTTAGTATATGAATATATTACCGCCATAAAGCGCAACCCCCAGGGGGTCTTGAGAATATAAGTCGCAAAGTTTAAGCTAAAGTTTATAATCGGATAGCCCTTCTTTTTCAGGCAGCTCCATGGCATGTTCGGTAGCATGCTGGATTTGAGTTTTTTCTGCCCGGGATCAAACCCGCCTCGGACTTGTTTTCGGAACGAAAATTTTTATCAATCATTTTCGAACCGCAATTGAAAAAATGTGTATAATAATTGAAATTTACGAAAAATATGAATTAAATGTATGTTTTGTAGCATATAAGTGCTTTTTAACTACGATATTTTGCATGCTTAAATAGAAAATGAAAAAAAAAAACGCATATTTAACATCTATAGACCAGAAAATTATTGTTGTTATTTAAATTATTTAGTTATTTCAATGAATAATCTACTATTTTTCGCAGAGAAATAAATTAAAACACGTGATATAATGCGTGAATAATTTTATTACTTTAATTTTGTTTTTATATGAAAGTATTTTTAATATTTCATGATTATTTTTAATACCCTTTTTTAAATTCTGAATTTGACTTTTTTTTATTTGAGATATTTGGTTTTGTAATTATTACCTACGTAATAACAATTTTCAGCTGCTCAATACCTTTTTAGAACTTATTTTTAAGCACAAAGACAGTTATTCTAACTATAATCATAAGAATGCAAGATTGTAAAAAATCAAAAGTTAAAAAGCTAGTTGGTAAAAAATGATACATTTATTTCATTGTGAAAAGTGGTAGCTTATTTATGTAAATAACAGTAAATAAATTTTAAAATTAGCTTAAATTTATGGTCTATAAAAGTTCTAACTGTCTTGTTTTTAATTTGTTATTATTATTATTTATTTATGTTATCTTTAGTTTTTATTAAATATATAAACATGCAAAGACTCACACTTAAAATTGTATTGATATAAATAAACTGCATTATATAAAAATATTAAACAAGAAAAAAAGGATTTCAGAAAGAAATTACTACGTAGACACTTATTCTAATTAAAAATCAAGAATCCCAGACTTTAAAAAATCATATTAAAAATATAAAAGCATATTTTTCAAACCATCAAATATTTGAAGTATTTGCATGAGGAAACAAAATGAAAATAATATACTTGTTCATTTATTTTAATTTATTTCTCTGTTAAAAATTGTAGATATTCAATGAAATAACTGTAAATAATTTTAAATAACAACAAAAATATTCTGGTCTATTGACATTAAATATGCGTTTTTTTTAAATTTTATATTTAAACATGCAAAAATGCGTAGTTAAAAAAGCACTTATATGCTACAAAAGATACATTTAATTCATATTTTTCGTAAATTTCAATTATTATACACATTTTTTCGATTGCGGTTCGAAAATGATTGATAAAAAATTTCGTTCCAAAAAACAAGTCCGAGCCGTGTTTGATCCCGGATAGAAAAAACTCAAATCCAGCATGCTGCCAAACATGCCACGGAGCCGCTTGCGAAAGACTGAAATTTTTCCGGTTATAAACTATAGCTTAAATTTGCGACTTATTTCCTCAAGACCCCTGTAGGTTGCGCTTTATGGCAGTCATATATTTATATACTAACTATACTCTTTCTAAATTCAAATGTTCATCGCATTCGGTGAGACCAACCTCGGGCACTCTCCTTGTTAGCGATGTCACAGAGGTATTGCATTTTCATATGAAAGACCTTGACAATAGAGACGGAAATGATTATGTCCTCTATTCAATTATTTGCATTCCACAATGATTTTTTGACATTCGTATAAGGAATTCGTTTTCGACAGTCGAGCGCGAGCGCCGGACAAAAACAAAATACTAAAATGGCGGCCGCTGCGTTTTGCTGTTGACAACTTTTGTTCAGGAACGTTTCAGATATGAAAACCAAAATTTCACAGGAAAGAACTAAATTATTCTGAAAACCGGAGAAAAGGCGAAACGTTCCTGGAATTGACGTGGAAAGTAACCACTTTTTCTTACAGTGTAGGAGCTACATATTTATATAATTACGAACGCACTTAAAAATGGCAGAGAAATCGTTTTAACATTTTTCAACATAAAAATTGAAAGTTTAAGACGGTTTCTCTGGCCTTCTGTTTATCTGGTACTTATTCTATACTGTAACTCTCATAAAAATCCTCGGACTGCTACGTAATTGATATATGAGCCGTTCAGTGCACAAATCGATTAACTCCATCAAATGAAAATGTTCAATATAAACTGTTAAATTTATTGTAACTATAAAAATATTGTATCTATATAATATTTTTTCTCGGGATATTTTGATTGAACTCAGTAATTTCCTTTTAATCAAGGGTAACTTTTTATCACTGTATTAATATATAGAAAATTTTCAATGTTCCTTTGTTTAAAAAAAAACGCCATGTAAAATGTAGTTAGTCGAATTTTCTTCTGAACGCCTCATAGGTTATTGAGTGTTACCATTACATAACTTTTATTGAGAATATAGTTATAGCATTGATAGTTTATTTACAGGAACGCACAAATTAATTTTTTCATTGTCTATAGGATAAAATTGTTTACAGAGCATTATATTGATGTTACGTGGTTTCATACATAATGAAATTGATTAATATGCATGCCTGAAGTGGATGCCAGAATACTTTATATAGAGAAAAAAATAAACAGCCTTATAGTTGGCACCAGGGCTCGAAATGTACCGGAGCAAACCGGAAAAATGTTACGGCTCGTAAAATTGTGCCAAATATTGTTCCGATTCGTGAAAGTATGGAAAATATTGTTCTGGGTACTACAATTATTAAAAAATATTATTACAGTTCATACATATAGCTCTCTATGCTCTCTGTAACGGTTTTTTCTAATTATTTAAAATCTTGAATGGTTTTTCTTAAATTGTTCTTTCTATGGTTAAATACAAGTTTGCTATAGAGTAAAGTACCGATTATCCAAGTTAATATGGGCCAAGCTCAACTCGGATAAATAAAAAACTCGTATAAACCGGATTTACACAAATCGTCACCAACTCAGATGAAATATAAATTTTCCCTTA
Organism: Maratus speciosus; assembly: GCA_963932465.1. Classification (NCBI taxonomy): domain Eukaryota; kingdom Metazoa; phylum Arthropoda; class Arachnida; order Araneae; family Salticidae; genus Maratus; species Maratus speciosus. The sequence continues at coordinate 334,914,242 of OZ010797.1, read as the reverse complement.
ATTCATTCATTTTTATGGTACTAGTTATATTTATTTCATGTACATTTCCGTTACATATAAGAAATATGTGGAATGAAATGGATTATTTGATAAAGCCCTTGATTGTTTTTTGTTTGTTGAATGTCAATTTTGCAGCAGTTTTTTTTCTTTTATTCCGTGTGACGCTACTGCATAGTTACCAATTTCTAAGATCTCTTTCTTACCTCTAAAACTTACCAGTAACTTTTTTTTAATTCAATCACCGAAATCTAACAATTGTCAACGATTAAATATGACAAAAATTTGCATTCGATTTCAGAGGTAACAAAACCGAACAAATTGCAGCTATATGATTCTATTAGTAACATGAAAATTGCAGGTGTAGCCTCTTCTTTTTGCTCAAAGTATTAAATGGTTTTTTTTTCAATCTAACTTATACTTTTGGAATGGATCATTTTCTTCTGACGAACTGATGGCTTCCATTATTATGAAACAGCCATTATAAATGAAGTGTTAGGTGAAGATGACAGAGCAGCCGTCTCAAGGGGATCGCATCAGATGGTGGTTCTCGGGTTCGCTGAAAAGATGATTAAAAAACTCCAACATATCGATGAAAGTACTATCACTTATTTATTCAGGTTCAAAAACAAAGGAAGACATCTCATAAAAATGGAACTTCGGATATGAAGCAACACAGAAGGCCACAAGATGAAAGTACTATCTGGTAAGTTGTAATAAAGTGAAAGCGTTTAAAGTTAGCTTATATTGCTTAACTTAAGTGTGTAAAAAAAAGAAAAAATGCAAAGTGACACAGAATATTGTTCACACATGATCTTCGAAACAACACACTCATGGACCAGCCACAATATTGTCAAAGATCACCTATAAACAACACATGTATAATCTTGATCAGGGATTAACAACATAGTGTCACAATACATAAATTCAAAATAATTCTTGTAAATAATAAAAGATTATCTTCGTCTTACATTATAAGTCTGTTGTTGAAAATTACTAGTGAAATTACTGTTATTAACATGACTTGAAGGATCAAACAAATGTCCATAACGAGGTGGTGCAAGGTGTAATCTATCTATGTGCACACGAAATGCTGTATCATCAGCAGCATGTAAACTTTTTATCGAGAAAGAAACAGGTGAATGTTTATGTGTAACTATGTATGGTCCTGTATATCTAGGTTTAAATTTGTCAACTGTTTTTAAGTATACAATGTCTTTCAAACAGATGTTTCTTAATTTAGCTTTTCGACTGTACATTTTATATCTTTTATCTTGAGCAGTTTTAATATTAGAATAGGCTTTTTCATAAATTTTGTGCAAATCTTCTAGTAATTTATAAATTTCAATATGCTTATCTAGAAAAGGTTGATTACAAGAATGATCAAAAGTGTCAAAGATTAATGAAAGTTCACGACCAAAATGAAGCACATTAGGGGAAAATAATGTAGTAGAATGTCTTGAACCATTGTAAAGAGATTTGTGTATAAAAATTGCATTTTCAAAAGAATGACCTTCTTGTAACAGAGTAGTAACAGAGTATTTAATTGAGTTGTTTATACGTTCCGAAAGACTGTTCGACTGCGGGTGTGAAACAGAACTGTGAAGAACCTTTATACCAAGAGTATCATTAAAAATATTATATACATGAGCAGTATACTGGGGTCCTAAGTCAGACAAAACCACAGCAGGTCTGCCGAAAGTAGTAGTGTAACTGAAAAGACATTTAACTATTTTAGAAGCAGAAGTATCGTTAAGTGGATACAGTTCTACGTGTCGTGAAAAATGATCAGTGACAGTTAATACATGTTTTCCATTTGAGAAAGGTCCAACTAAATCTGTGCTTATTGTGTGTCCAGGGTATCTGGACGTGTAAGTGGGTTGTAAAGGTGCTGGAGGAGTGCAGTGATGCTTTGCTTGTAAACACTTGATACATGAGGCGACAAAATTCAAAGTGTCAACATACATGTTTTTCCAAAAGTATCTAACAGAAAGAAATTCATATGTCTTATGGAAACCAAAGTGAGACAGATGTGAAATAGTTAGGACTTTACTTTTTAGGGTATCTGGAAAAACAATATGATGAGAAAAGGAGTTGTTGTTCAGGTCCTCTTTCTTTATCATTAAAACTTTCGAATCAGGATGAATGAAATATTTAGGGAACTTTTGTGAAGATCCTTTGGTTAAAATTTCATTGTAAATTGAAGACAAATTAGGGTCGTTTTTCTGTTCCATGCAGAAAGTATCATTAGATATTTCTAACAATGGATCACGTTTTGTTAGATTACCAGTTACAAGATAGTTTACATTATGAGTGTTGATATTTGACGAGTAGTTGTGAGATTCTGTTGTATCATAGTCCACAATAGGTAATGGTTGAGTGTCATGTAGAAGTTCAGGATTAGTAAGCAAAGTTTGCTGATTCTTTTCAAAATTGCAACGAGATAAATAGTCAGCCAAAACATTTGTTGCACCAGGAGTGTGTTGAAAAGTATAAGAATATTCAGAAAGTTCAATAAGCCATCTAGTAGTTAGATCAGCAGGATTTGTTATTTTGTTGTATTTTTTTAAAGGCTTACTGTCAGAAAGAATTACAAAATCCCTGTTGTATAGGTAATATTTAAAAGCAACAACTGATTTGTAAATTGCCATAAGTTCTAGCTTTAATGCTGGGTATTTCTTTTCAGAAGATTTTAAAGATTTAGAAAAATAAACAACAGGTAATAGCTGATTGTCATGTTCTTGCAACAAGGCAGCAGAAATGGCAACATTTGAAGCGTCTGTATTTAGATAGAAAGTTTTATTCCAATCCGGTAACCTTACCATGGGTGAGTTAAAGAAGATTTTCTGTATAGTTTCAAAAATATCCTGGTGTGTCTTTGTCCATTTAAATTTAGCTTTAGGTGTTGTTAAGTTTATCAAAGGTTGTACCAATTCAGAAAAGGATGGAATAAGTGATTTGTAAAATGTGATTACGCCAATGAGTCTTTTTAATTACCTTTTTGTTGTAGGAATGGGGAATGAGGTTATCTTCACAATGTTCGACTTAATTGGTGACACAGAGTGATTTTGAATGTGAAAGCCCAAATAGTGGATACTGGTTTTGTGAAAACTAAATTTATTAGGTGAAAATGTTAAGTTGTATTAAGTTGTGTACATTTCCTGAAATGAATTTGCACCTAATATGAAATCATCTTGGTAGGTGTAAACACCTTCTAACTGTAACTCATCCAATAAGGAGTCCATTAGTGCTTGAAAAATAGAAGCACTGGATTACAATCCGAAAACAAGTCTCTTGTACTTATACGAACCAAACATGGTTGTGAAGGTTAATTGGTTTTGAATTTTTTCCGGTAAATCGATTTGATGGTAGGCCTGATGAAAATCGAGAGCAGTGAAAAATTTAAAAGATGACAGATTGGAAATAATTGTTTGAATTTTAGGCAGAGGATATGAAGAAACTTGTTTTATAGTATTGATCATGCGAAGATCTAGAGCGAGGCGATACCTTTGTTTCCCAGTAGCATCTAGCTTTTTCTTAACAAGTAACATAGGACATGCCCATTCGGAGCAGTTACGCTCAATTATACCAGCTTCTAATAGTTGATTTAATTGCTCTTGAGCATCTTTTTTGCAGAGACTGAGGAAGTGGAAATGGAAGGGTTTTGAGAGGGTATTCATTAACAAATTTTAAGTCTGGAATTATTTTGTCAGTGTGACCTAAGGTATTTAAAGATTTTGAAAATGCAGCAGAGTAATTGAGTAGTAACTCAATTAAAGTCTTTGCCTCTTTAGAGTTTAAGTGTTTCAAATCAAAATCATTAGGTGTTAAATCTTCTTTTCTTTTTTTAAAGTTTCCTTAGATGCCTGTAGAAGATTAATAAAGTGTTGTTCCGAGTTATGATGCTTTTCTGAATTTTCAGGAGAGTACTCCAAAATTTCTTCAACTTCAGATAATTCACCAACTTTTGACTTTTTTTTTGCAGGTGTATGGTAGTATTTGAATTTTTTTTAACCAAAACAGTAAAGAAATCATGCAGTTGAGCAGTGTTAGTTTTGCGTTTAGGCTTGTTATTTATTTGAACAATGACGTCAAATCCTACTATGTCTTTTTTATGTGGCACGTACTCAAACAAATAACTTACGGATTGCTTGTTGTCATTTTTATTGGTGCACACAGATATCCATTTTTCTTCGTGTGGTTCTTATGTCACTTTACGTGTTAGAAGAACGAATAGTGTGAATTGTGCGAATAGAGTGATTATTACATTGTGTTAAATTACTGAGAGTTACCTCAGTATCTGGACACTCTAATGGAATAGTTAAGTTGTTATTTATGTATACACATTTGTTAGCTGAGTCTATTATGATATTGAATTTGTTTGTAAAGTCATATCCCAGAATACCTTCAAAAGTCGAAGATTCGGGAATATCCACAATATAAAAATGGTGAGAAAAAGACTTATGTTGTAATTTTATTGTAGCTCTAATGCATGCAGAAAATTCAACATCTGAATTTACTGTTTTTATGCATATGCCAGTGGATAGTCTTTTGTATTTAAGTGTAGTTTTAATATCGTTAAACAACTTTTCTGACAAAAGTGATATGGAACTTCCAGAATCTGCTAGAACAGTGACAGTTTGTTTTGCCACAGTAGCTTTAACAAGTGGAAGAGAAGAGTCTTTATTTACATTACAAATTAAGTGTGTCCTGTTATTGTTTTCAGTTTGTGTCGCTATGCAACTAGCAATAGTAATATGTTCTCTGGTTTGAGAACCAACAGAGTTAACTAATCTTTCTTTAGAAATTTTGGGTAAGTTTGTGTCACAAAAGAAATTAGCTCATGTGGAACTGTTAATGTGAGACACAATACCATCAGTAACATTGCGTCTCTGTTCTAGTTTTCCTGACTATGGCGACTGTTAGTTTTATAATTATTTTCTCTTCTCTGAGTATTTGCACGTTTTCATTTGAAACAAACTTGTGCGTCATGGCCAGATCGGTTGCATAGTTGACAAGTTATAACATTTTTTTTATGAAATTTACGCGGAGAAAAATGTCTCTCATGTCTTTGATATTTGAAATTTTGTCTGTAACGATAACTGTTCGAGTTGCGATTGGATTTCTCAACAGATTTTTTATTTATGTCATCTTTATTTGATTCCTTAGGTTTAAATGTTAATGCATTTATCTTTTCAGAAATTTCGCGTAACTGTTGTTCAACATTAGATTCTGATTTTGGCATAGAGGGTAAAGCATGAAAGACTTTTTCATTATGCAGAATCTCGTATAACTGATTTGCCCTTTCAACCGTGGTACGATAATCAGTAATTCCTTCTTCCTTAATTTTAATTCTAATTTGAGAAGGAATCGCTTCAAGAAATTTCATGTATTTCATGGAATCCCGCGCTTTGGGATCCTGTATATCCTCACATACTTTTGCTGCCAAAACATTTAAGCGGTGAGCTAAATTCTTTATGGTCTCGGCAGACAAAAGGGATAAGTTATTTAACTCGAGATTGGCTGCAGATTTACTTGGTGGGGAGAAGAAAGCCGCGAATTCCTTACGTAACGTTTCCAAATCTTTTACGTTTTTGAAATAAGGGTTCTGCGCGAAAACTTTTTGCGCCGGTCCTCGTAATTTACCAATGAGCAACGAAATAGCTGTTTGCTCATTATATTTATTAATTTCGGCAACACTTTTGACCTGATCAAAGAAAAATTGCAATAATTCGGGGTCCCCGTCAAATTCAATAACACCAATTGGGATGTTCTTAGCCATTGTCGCCAAAGAATCAATTTAAGTAATGTGATAGCTGATAATTACTGAGTTTCTGCATAATACCACATATAAAATAATAATACTATCACTGCATAAAACCAAAGCATATCAAATAATAAAGTGCAATTTAAAATTATAGCATTATCAAATATAATTAAATATAATATAGGATAATTTAAAGAAAAGAAAAATTTTCTCCTTTTAACTTAATCCAAAAATAAAAATAAAAAGTCTTAATGTAACTTCTTTATGAGTAAAAAAAAAATCTATATAAATCATGCCAATAAATCAACTAAAAAAAATGCATAAGCAAATAGCTCTTTTCTTAATAGAGGAATGTAAAAAATAATTACGTAAAATATCCCTACAGTTTGTGAAAAATCACAAATTTAAAAATAAGGGATTTAATTTTATACTGAAAATAATGCCCTCTTTTTTTAATCAACAAAAAGTAAATCAATAAAGAGCATGAAAGTCAAGGCAAAAATAATATAAATCATTTCAATCACATATAAATAAATATATTGTAAAATATTCTTTCATGAATACGAAAACTGAATTAAATATAATTCAATGCAAGCATTTAATGTGACTTCAGTAAATTACTGAAAAGAAAAAAATTTGAAACAAATATTCAATTCTCGTATTCTATATATATACGTGTAAGGAAAAAAAATGACCAGTTTTCTTTTTACTATCTACTGCCAACAAATTTTGTGTTTTATTATGGAATTTTTTAGCCATTTTTCACTATGAAACGAAAATTTTCTTCAGGTTTTTTTTTTTTTTTTAATCACTTATCGAATCACGAATTTCACATAAAAATTGTAGAGTCCTTGAAGGCCAACAAAAACTGAAGACACTCGATACTTCACAAGCCTTTTTTTCCACTTCAAAATTAGCCGTCACACACTTTGCACACTGTCACACCCTTGAAAATTGGCGCACTAACATTTCACTTTTTTGCTGGAATCTTATGTCACTTTTAAACATATTTCACAAAAAAAGCACTGGTGACACAAGTGACGCAAAAAGCTCTCTCCAGAAACAGAACAGGGGATTTCCCGTTTCCGTGCGACATATGAACTGCCCGTCATCTTACGCAGGTCACTGGCGAAGACATGTAGCGGTGAGAAAAATGTTCGCATGCAGAGCGAAGTAAAATCATGTCTGTATTCATTTCATTTATTTTTTCAATCTTTTAGTTGGAGAAAAATTCGGCTGGTATGCACCAATTATATCTCGAGGGGATCGCATCAAATGGTGATTCTCGGGTTCGCTGAAAAGATGATTAAAAAAACTCCAACATATCGATGAAAGTACTATCACTTATTTATTTAGGTTCAAAAACAAAGGAAGACATCTCATAAAAATGGAGCTTCGGATATGAAGCAACACAGAAGGACACATTAAGTATCTCGATGTGTATAAACAAATTCGTTTCATCACTGCTACGCATCGTCACAGAAAAGAAAAAAAAAGGAAAACAACAGTGGTCCTTTAACGGACCTTCCAGTCAGGCGGTCAGGGACGAACTCTCACATAATGCGTACTGAACTCATATGTCTTGGCATATTGTATTATCGCCAACTAATAAAGACTTTAATGCCTATATTACAAAGACAAAGCATTGGCGACAGGATTAGCAGACAAATTACGTAGCAACCCCGCCTTTCGGCGCAGCCACAGGATGTGAAGCAACCCTACATGTTTCAAGACTAAGAGCAAAGCCCTTGAATATTCAAGGGCTTTGACTAAGAGCGACAACAAGTCTCGATTATGTTTACATTAAAAAAACAGATTGCAGTTAAATGTGATTGAGTAATCTTTAATCAATGTATGTGAACTGTAGAAAGAATAATGATAATTGAAGATATAATTTATAACTGCAATTCCAATAAATACATCTTTTCTTTATTTCATCTTTTTACCCGTCAAGTTCTAATAGGAAATGAGAGTAGTTTATTTTTAGCGCAAATGAAATACGTTAAAGAAAAATGAACGGTTAACGGAAAGAGCAGCTGTACGGAGTTATGATCGCGATTGCATTCAAATAAAAACCGTTAGGAATGGAAATCTAAATAAATAATCGAGAATGAGAATTTTGAATAAGTGAAACAAAATATCTGAAACCATAAATCTTTATGTGTGTTGAGAAAAGTTCCTTGTGAAAGGAAAAGAAAAAAAACTAAATGAATGTAGAAGTATGAATTGTTTTAGGAAAAAGAATTATTGTAATGAATTTACTTGTTTAAAGTAGATTTTGAGAAACGGAGGGTGAAATTGATATGTTGCAGATAAATCTGCCACAAGCCGTAAAAAGTGAGAATTCTGATTTTCTGGTGAGAATGGAAAAAAAATGGCCATATTTTTTTTTCCCCAAAAAAAATTTAATAAAGAATTTGAAAGAGTGGCAAATGAGATACGTTAATGAGGTAAGTAACAAGTTTTATCAACATTCATATTTTGGGGCAATAGCTGTTCTGATGCTTTCTGATGCAAGAATGCATGAATACAAAACTTATTACGATTATATACATTAAATTCATTACTACGGAGATAATATGACTCCATCTTAAATAGGTCGTAATCCCCAAGGCAACCTAGAATCAGTACATATCATGGGATATCACTGAATGAATTACGTATGATAGGATTTAATCGAATGAAGAAAACCATTATTAATACATTTTTAAGTTTTGATTCGACTTTCATAAATTTGAAATGACTCGACAAACATCTGCAACGATTAATTTTAATCAATTTCAACGATAAATTTTAATCAATTCAGTTGGGTAGTTTTTGCACTGTTATGTGCAGACAGGCGGAAACACCAGGCAATGACTATGTGTCGTTAGAATTTATATAATTACGAACGCATCTTAAAAGTCTGTTAGGGTTTTGAAAAGCAAGATTTCCAACCGTATTCTGTAAGCCGGTTGGAACATGACTTATCCCTTATTAATCGTAATGCACAAAATATTAAACAGAAGAAGCAATTCAGAAGTCTGTTAAGAATTAAACTATAATAGAATACATTTTTTTACATATTAATATTTCAAGACATACGTCTGTAACACATTTCTTTTTACAATTCACGTAAGGAATGAAAAATATATCAGCAGAAATAGCCTCACCATCTATCTTTACAAAAGAAAATCCAAAGAATTCGAGAAAAGAATACGAAAGAGTAAAATAACTAATAATCATTTGTTACTTCGTTCTTTTTTTAGAAATTTTTCTTGGGACATGTTTTTTCTATGCTATGCAATATTAAAATTTTCAGCATAAAAAAAAGCATGGTGCATAATAATCTTATTAATCTTTATTGTTAGTGAGATGCCGCGAACAATGTTGTTGAAAATAATGACTTGTTTTCTGTGTCAAAGTTTCTTTGAATTCATTTTTTATAATGACATACACTGACTTCCAAAACATACTATAAATGTTGTCTTTTATGAATATCTCTTACCTGGTCAGAAGAAAAGTTTGTTATACAATGTTTATTTAAGGGGGTCCGGAACACAAAAATCCTTAAATTTTCGAAAAAATATTTTATTGCGGTAAAAATTTCTCTGTTCTCTTCTGCTTAAAATAACGTTTAAATCATGTTTATATCTTAACTGGAATAGGAAATATAAGATTTTTCGTTTTGGTTTGTTTTCAAAATCTAGCTTTCAAGCAATGGTTGTCGTGGAAACGAATTCTTGTAAAAATACGTTTTTCTTCATGATGAATTTTTCCCCATTTCTCGTATTAAAATTATTATAAGTCAAGAATCGTTAAAGATAAATGGTTCAAGCTTAAAACATGTCTTTTTCAATTGTTTTACTTTAATTGTAATTCAAAAAATTTGAAAAAAATATCTACTTTTCAAAATACGATTTTTTTCTAAAACTTACATATATATTTTTTTAATTTTTACTTTAAATATTTTTAATTTTTGTTTAAATTAATATTTTTTAAAATGCTGAATCGAAATTAAAACTTATGTATTTCTGTTTATTTAAATGCAAAAAAAATGAAATTCTACAAAAAATATTTCGAGTTATAACGATTTTAAACTACCCCACTTGTTAAAAAAATTTAATTTGATTTTTTTTTTATTATGAGAAGTTTTATCATGTCATTTTGTTTACAAATGATATGGTTAACCATCACAAAAATTTTCAAAATTTTAAGTCAATAAATAAAAATTATTTTAAAATGTGCACCGGATCCCCTTAATGGAATATTTTTCTTTAATTAAATATCACACCAAGTGTTGGCAGGTGTTTCGGTTTTTGTGTACCATAACCTATTAATCTTTATTTTTAGTGAGATGCCGCGGAAAATGTTTTTTTGGAAAATAATGACTTGTTTTCTGTGTCAACGTTACCTTAACGTCTTATTTTTTATAATGAAATACGCTGCCTTTCCAAAACAAACTGAAAAAGATGTTTTTTGTGTATAACTTTGAGCAAAGTTTTCACTTTAAGAAAAGCTTGGATAAAAAGTTTGTTACGCAATTTGTATTTACGGGAATGTTTTTTTTTTTTCATTCAATATCATACCTTGTGTTACCAGGTGTCCGGTTTATGTGTATAATAATCCAATTAATTTGTAGTGTTAGTGAGATGCCGCGAACACTGTTTTTTGGAAAATAATGACTGTGGCAACGTTTCTTTAAGATCTTTTTTTTTTTTTATAATGAAATAGGCTGACTTCTAAAACATATTATAAAGCATGTTTTCGTGAATAACTATCAACTAGTTAGAAGAAAAATTAGGATGAAAATTTTGCTGCACAAATTTTGTTTGATGGAATGTTTTTTTTTTTTTTTTCATTTAATATCTAACTTACCTAGTGTTGTCAGGTGTCCTGGTTTATGTGTACAATAATCTGAATTAATTATAAGTTATAATATTTATAATGCCGTATAATCAGAATAATTATAAGTTCCGTCCGCATTGTTAGTGAGATGCCTCGAACAATGATTTCTGAAAATTAACGACTTGTTTTCTATCTCAACGTTACTCTAAATTCATTTTTAATACTTTCCAACAAAGTTGAAAAGTGTTTATGACTTCGGTTTGTCTGGCCGTCTGGCCGCACTCTAACTCCCGTAAATATACCCGGATTGCCCTGAAATTTTTGGATGTTATTGATGTTTACCATTGCACGTTCCCTATTTCAAATTAAGTTTGTAGCCTGTTTAGTTCATTTACAGGGACAGTCAAAAGTTTTCCATTACATTACGGCCTATGGGAAAAAATCGTTTAAAAGATTTTTAATGATGTTACACGCTTTCAAACATAAGAAAATTGATATGCATTTAAGAAGTGCACTAAAATATGCATTCTGAAGAATATGCGGTGCAAAGAATAGTTATTATTCATTTACAGGGCCACGCAAAAGAAATCCGTTGCATAATGATATAGGGGTGGGGGGAATTGTTTGCGGCGTATTTTAATTATGTTAAATTATTTCATGTATAATGAAATTGATATACGTCGCTGAGGTTTACTATAACTTATTTCATGTATAATACAAAATACATAGCATTTACAGGGACACACAAAAGATTTCAGATAATATATTACTATAATGTATTACTATATTGTATCCGAAGTAGCGATGATTGCTGGAAATGCATTTTTTATTATGTTATGCTCTTTTATGTTTCACTATATTTATGCATAGTATAAGGTATGTATAAATGCTATAATTCATATATAGGGCTGCACAAAAGAATTCGTAATGGTAACTGGGTATGAGTGCAAATTGCTTAGAAGTGGTTTTTGAATGAGCTATGCATTTTTACCATTTTTTACGCCGAATTGCATTTAGTTTACTAAGAAATGTTTTCAGAATATAGATAAAATTATATACAGGGTCACGCAAGGAATTGGATACATGGCCGTGTATAAATGATAATATCTGGAGATGTGATTTCAGTAGTTTTAAGCGTGTTTTAGTTTGAATTAAGTTTTAGCTAAATAGTGGCGTGTAATAAAAGTACTAGGTTAACGACAGGGTTGTACAAAAGTATAGAAGTATGTATAAATTGCTGAAAGAAAAATTTCAACCTGCTATGCGTTTTCTTGCTAAACTAAATTTCCCCATTATGTAGTATATATATCAATCTACATTTTAAATACACGGCTGTTCAAAAGAAATGCAATCCATATTTGCTATGGACGGTAACTACTGAAATCAGTTTTTCAAATGTTTTATGCGTTTTCTAAAATGTTTACTTAGTTACCTTATATACCTTATTTCCTTAAATAACGAAGTTTTGTTAAAGCATTCAGGAAGTGTTGGAAAGTGTTTCATAATCTATGCTTAACGCATGATTTTTCTTTCTTGTTTATTGTAAAATACGGTGACTTCCAAAACATACTATAAAAGATGTGTTTGTGAATAGCTCTGACCGAGTTAGAAGGGAAGTATGTATGAAAAGTTTGTTATACAATTTTATTTAATACAATGTTTTTTTCATTCAATATCACACCTCTTATTGCCTGGTGTCTTGTCCCGGTTTATGTTTATAATAATCCTATTAATCTTTATTGTTTAACTTTTTAAGTTTTGATTCGATTTTGATAAAATTTTAAATGACTCGACAAAATTCTGCAACGATTATATATATTAAATTTCAAACAATTCGATTTGGTAGTTTTTGCACTGTTATATGCGGACAGACAGATAAATAAGCGGACGGACCACACGACAAATATAGGCTCTACGTATTTATATAATTACGAACGCACATAAAAAGTCTATTAGGATTTTAAAAAACAAGGATTTTCAACCGTAATCTGTAACCGGGAGGGGGAGGGGGCGAGTCGTGCCACCTATGTAATTGTAGTGCACAAAACATTAAATATAAGAAACAATTCAGAAGTCGTCTTTAGTTTTAGTCTGTTCAGAATTAAACTATAATAGAATATATTTCTTTTACATATTAATATTTCAAGACTGTAACACATTTCGTTTTACAAGTCACGTAGGACTGAAAAATATATCAGCAGAAATAACCCCAACATCTATCTTTACAAAAAGAAAATTCAAAGAATACGAAAAAGGAGAATAACTAATAATCATTTGTTACATCGTTCTTTTTTTAGAACTTTATCTTGGGGCATGTTCTTTCTGTGCAATGCAATATTAAAAGTTTCATTATGAAGAAATGACGTAGAGTACAATAATCCTATTAATCTTTATATTTAGTGAGATGCCACGAACAATGTTTTGGGGAAATAATGACTTGTTTTCTGTGTCAAAGTTACTTCAAATTCATTTTTTATAACAAAATACAGTGACTTACATTACAAAACATACTAAAAATTACGTTTATATGAATAATTCGAACTTTTTAGAAGAAAAGTTTGGATGAAAAGTTTCTTAAACAATTTTTATTTAATAGAGTGCTTTTTCATTCAATATGACACCTAATATTGTCAGGTGTCCCGGTTTATATGTATAATAATCCTATTAATCTTTGTTGTTAGTGATATGCCGTGAACAATGTTTTTGGGAAAATAATGACTAGTCTTCTGTGCCAACGTCAAAGTATTATTTTTTTTATGAAATGCGTTGACTTCCAAAACGTTCTATAAAAGTTGATTTTGGGAATATAACTCTGGGCTAGTTAGAAAAAAAAGTTTGGATGAAAAGTTTATTATTAGTTATTAGTTAATTTTTGTTTAAAAGAATGTTTTTTTTATTATTTAATATCACAGCTAGTGTTGTCTGGTGTTGTTTCCCGGTTTGTGTGTATAATAATACTATTAATCTTTATTGTTTAACTTTTTAAGTTTTCATTAAATTTTCATAAATTTCACTTACTAATCTGACTCGACAAAATTCTGCAACGATTATATATCTTAAATTTTAATCAATTCATTTGGGTAGTTTTTGCTCTGTTATATGCGGACAGACAGACACACCAGGCAACGACTACGTGTGCTACGAATTTATATAATTACAAACGCACCTAAAAAGTCTGTTAGGGTTTTGAAAAACAAGATTTCTAACCGTATTCTGTAAGCCGGTTGGAACATGCCTTATCCCTTATTAATCGTAATGCACAAAATATTAAACAGAAGAAGCAATTCAGAAGTCTGTTTAGAATTAAAGTATAATAGAATACATTTTTTTACATATTAATATTTCTAGACATACGTCTGTAATACATTTCTTTTTACAATTCACGTAAGGAATGAAAAATATATCAGCAGAAATAACCTCACCATCTATCTTTACAAAAAGAAAATCCAAAGAATTCGAGAAAAGAATACGAAAGAGGAAAATAACTAATAATCGTTTGTTACTTCGTTCTTTTTTTAGAACTTTTTATTGGGACATGTTTTTCCTGTGCTATGCAGTATTAAAATTATCAGCAGGGAAAAAAAGCATGCTTATAATAACCCTATAAATCTTTATTGTTTGAGAGATGCCGCGAATAATGTTTTATGGAGAAATAATGACTTGTTTTCTCTGTCAACGTCAAATTAAATTCATTTTTTATGGTAAAATAAAATGACTTCCAAAACAAGCAATAAAAGTCTTTTTTGTTAATAACTCTGAGATAGTTGGAAAAAAAGTTTGTTATACAATTTTTTTAATAGAATGTTTTTTTTTTTCATTAAATATCAAACCTAGTGTTGCAAGGTGTTCCGGTTTGGTGTATAATAATCCTATTAATCTTTATTGTTTGCGAGATACCACAAAAAATGTTTTTTAAAATAATGACTGCTTTTCTGTGCCAACGTTACTTTAAATTCATTTTTTTAATAATGAAATACGGTGACTTCCAAAAAATTCTATAAAAATTGCTTTTGTGAATAAGTCTGAACTAGTTTGATGAAAAGTTTGTTATACAATTTTTATTTAATGGGACGTTTTTTCATTCAATATCACACCTAGTGATTCCAGGTGTCCCGGTTTATGCGCATTATAATCCTATTCTACCCAATTGGGACAATAGTTCATCCATAATTTCAAAAAGGTGGATATTAATGTATGCCGGTCATAGGAGCAGTTGCATACCGCAGAGGCGGTTATATGCATTATTTTGAATCAAACTTATTCAAGAAGTTATTGTTTCCGTTTTACCACCACTATGTCGAAGACTTCTCATTACTGAATTCTGATGATCTTAATCTTCCTAATATTTTCTCTATATGAACATGTGCAGCATAAAAGCCACAAGAAGATATTTTAATTTTCATTTTGATTATTCATGAGAGAGCGCGATTTCGCTACGGAGTGTTTTTGGCATAACGCGCCATAAATTCCAACAAAAATAACTCATTTTACACCACTGTTTATCGTAAGCCATTCGCAGTTCCTTTGTCCCCACGTTGCTTTTCATCGCATCATCCTAATTAAAAGTTGTCCTAAAAGTCCTCCTAATTAAATTCTAAGCTCGTTCAACTTAAGTAATGGAGGTTCGCTCGGAAAGAGATTTTTTTTAGGACAGAATACGCCCCTTGGCGGTGGAAGGTGGAACTAAAAGATTTTCCACCGTGTGCGCAGTACGCCTGCTATATGGTGCCGTAGGCAGATGGGTCCCGTGACGAAGGTTCAATCGGTGCAGTGCTTTCAGTTCTGTGCTATTTCTGTGAAACTGCTAGCTCTATCAAAAAATTTTGATGCATTTTTACACATCATTTTGAGCATTCTTATAGTTTGTGAGAGGCCTGTTTCATGTACATGATAATTTATTAATTTATTATTTTCTGTTAATTATTGTACAAAAAAATATGAGATACCTTATAAACAGGTCACATATTTCATTTTTACATTTATTATAGTTAATTATTTACTTATTTTTAACAGTTAGGAATAGATATGTTTAAATTAGAAGAGATATATCTCCAAAAGATTTCCCTAAACTGAAATCGAAATTTCAAATACACGTGCATAAAAAAAACTTTAACATACCTTGCCAAATGGAAATCTAAATAATTCGGGAATAGAATATCACATAGAAGAGAAACTAATGACGCGCTTTATTTTTCCCTCTCTCCTAAAAACTTTTTCGAGAGCAACCAGTGCATATGGTACGTTTTTGCACTAATCCGATTATATTTGTTACTTGGATTCGTCGCACATAAATGTTCTGGAAAAATAACCAAGCATTTTCTGTGCAAACTTCACTTCGTACTTATTTTTCCCTCTTTCCTAAAAACTTTTCCGAGAGCAACCAGTGCATATGGTACGTTTTTGCACTAATCCGATTATATTTGTTACTTGGATTCGTCGCACATAAATGTTCTGGAAAAATAACCAAGCATTTTCTGTGCAAACTTCACTTCGTACTTAGTTTCGCTAATGAAAGACATTGGACTGCGCGTCAGATAAACGAAATTCACGGAGCAAAAAGATTTTGAAATAAATATGGTTATGGTCTTCAGAGATTTTTGAAGTGAAAAAAATAACACTAATTGAATTCAATAAGAGATAAAAACGATATCAAGTGGTTGTGTACTAACTTCGTCTATTCGTGACAATCATATATTTTTATTGTTATCAACAGTAGAATCCTACGCGGGTCGGGCTATAGCGACCCGGAATTCGAAAATGCTATTTTAAGTCAGCAGGAAGCCCCCACTGAAACACGATAAATTTCATATTTCATCGCATTAATCCATATTTTCATGCAGTTATGAAAATATACCCTGTAAATGTATTCCTAATATTGATTTAAACTTTTATGTTGATAAATAAACGTATATAAATTCAGCATTCATCAGTAACAAAGCTTCGTACACGTAAAAAAGGATGTAAAAATTAATTCAAGCTTTTTCCTGTTGAAAATATAAAAATAAAGACAAATCAGATTAATACATCATATATTGATTTCGAAACTAAATTTCTTTAAAATGCATATCACAAGAAATAGATTGTTCGAAAATGCATCTCAAAAACGAAGAGATAAAAAAAATCTTCTGGTGTATTCTTTTGCCAAACCTTATAGATTTTGGTTAGGACTTTTCTGCTTGCAGTTTTTGAAACACTCTGTAAAAAAAAAATGGCAGATATTTAGATATTTGAATTAATATTATTGCGTTACTTGGACATGTATAAATTCAATACGTAAGCGAAAATGTTTAATTGAGAATAAATAGTATTCTAAAAACTGATATTTTGTTTTGAGGAAAATGATTAATACACTATAAAAATAACTCGGAAACATTTCCGAAAATCAGTGACAGTAAAAGAAACATTGTTTTTATACATGCTTCTTTAAATCTCAAAATTATATTGGTTTTTGATGTTTCCGATGATAAAGAATGCTTTTCGAAATCATGGGTGACAAGGAAGACATTATTTTATATTTTCGTCCTTGATTATATTATATTTTCCTATATAAAAAAAATTGCATTTTTACTGTGTAGTTACGATATTAAAGAAATGATAGTCTGATTTATTATTCGCCAAACAATCCCTTTAATAATATAAATGTGGTTGTGTGTCCAAAAGTTTGAATGAAGTGAACGTTAAAACGGATGAATTAATGCGTTTGTATCTTTGGATACAGATGGATTACAACTCAAGAATGAACATAGGCTGTATTTAATTTATTTTATTCAAATATTTTTCTTAATAATTGAAAATTTCCTTATTTTACACACAGAATCCATTAGCAATTTTCCTATAATGTTTAACCGTCTTTTTTTACCGCTGCAAAGAAAATCAAAACCCGGAATAATACTTTCTCCTGGACAATTAATTTTGAATTGAACAATTTCCACGTGAAAATGAAAATACAAAGAATTCGAAAAAAAATATATGACGTCATACTTGAAACAAACAAAAGGAAATATTTTTTTATTATACATAAAGCATGAATATCTATTACGTTAATAAGAGGTTTTATGTCAAAAAGGGCATCAAAATTATAAGGAATATTAACGAAAAAGAATTATATTATTACGAAAATATTTTGTTTGAAAATAAATGACGTCATATTTGAAATAAAACAGGCATTTTTAAGTATTCATTTAAAATACATGGGCATGAATATCAGCAACTAATGAATACAGCTAAATAATGACGTCATACTTAAAATGAACAACAGAAATACTTTCTTCTAATACTGATTAAAAGTGTGAATATAAGTTACATACAAATGAGAGCTTTCGTTCAAAATTCACTTTATGACTATAAGGAGAAGACATTTTCTTGTGGAAAAAAGGAGGGAAATAAGCCGTATTAATATACTTTTTGTCGCTATGTTCTCTTTAAAATTGAAAAAAAAAGTAAATTCCCCGAAACCTAAAAAATATTTTCACACATTAAAGCTTCATGAATGAATTTATTCAACAGAAGCGAAAATCGCCTATCAACATATTAACTTCTACAGCCAATGATGTAAATATAACTTACGTACATTTAAGTGGATAGTTATTGCACCCTATTCGTGCGAATTGAATTTTAAAAAGGCATATACTATTTTAATGAATTATTTTTAAATGTTGGCAGATTAAACGTTTCAGAAAGGCATTTTTATCAAAAAGTTTTATCGGGTAAAAATGGTGTATATTTTTTCATGTAAAGCGTTTATTTTAATTAGAACGTATTAATATATATTTATTTTAATTTTGTCAAAGTCATTTTCAATTCACCAGCTTCGGAATTAGAAAAGAAATATTAAAATAACAATATACTTTTCAGAAATAACGTTTTGCATCAAAAGTCGTATAATTTCAAAATGCAATTTTAGCTTACATTTTAAATACAATTTCTTACTTGAAATTTAGTATTTAATAAAATTAATGTTTCAATGTTTATCTAACTGTGCAATAATATTAGATTTCATTAAGCGATTTCATGTTTTAAATAAATTATAATATATATTTTTACATTTTCCATGAAGTAAAAAAATATTACTATAAACTTTAAAACATACTTTCTATCATCTATGTTATATAAAAGAATGAACGGTTAATATATCATTTGACATTCCATCTATATTTTCCCATAAATACCCAGTCCTCCGTCTTTTCATACTTTTGGGTACAGGAAAACACAATGGTAAACCTAAGAGTCAATCACTAAAAACGGGTTTTCGTGTTTTCCACCAAGATATGACTTGGTAGATCGATTGCGTTTTAATATGCGAATCGAATTTTAAGTAATTTTGGAATTTCAGCGGTGAACTCGATGAGGTGATTGTGCTGCCGCCTTCCAGTCTATTTGTATAAGTACCCGTACTTGATATTAAAAAATATCTCTTTTTTATATTTCAATTTTAATTTAAAAATTATTTTAGGAAATTTCTTCACAGTGCTGGGAACTAGGTTACTTCCATCGTTACAGAGAAAAGGGAAACAATCGGAATTACTATATCTTTACGGCTGCCATTTCTCATTGCAATTAAAAATAACTGTCTTCTTAAATAGAAACTGGCATCACGTTTAAAAGAAAAAACCCTCATTTTTACTCATAAAGCTGTTACATTTCAATATTTTATCCCAACAAAAAGTTAAGAAAAAAGTGCCAAGTTCTCCTTAATGTTTTGGCCAGAAAAAGTTGTGATATCTGAAGTTCGTACAAGTTAAAAGCCAAACATCCCAAATCTTTCATTGAAAATGGCTTCCTGCGACTTGGCCGTTAATGCCTTCAACAGCATTTTAAAATTAATGATTGGAAATTACGCATTTATGAATTATTTAAATATTAAAACTAATATTAGAATGCAAAGAGGCAAATTCACATAAAGACATTATAAGTAAAAGATTTCTGATAACTACCATTCAGTTTCAACAAGCATCAGTTTTGATTACAGATCATTTAGTCCAATTGTGGTTTAATTGCCATTGTGTACGGTCTAAAGCTAAAGTCATTAACGTAAAACCCAAGAAATAAAACAAAATTTACTTACTTCAAATCTCACAATATGTTACATTATATTTTATTGTATAATATTCAAATCTTGTGTATTGACGAAAGAGTTTTCGTTTGAACTTATTATAGATTGTTTGCATACATTAAGAGGTATTCGATTTATAAACTGTTAAAAGCTGATACTAATTATGTTTTAGCAATTAGGGATATTATCTCCTGAATACATCTATTTTGTTATTTTTAACTTCTAAGCATTTAAATAGACTGAAGTTGTTTAAATGCTTTTTTCAAATGTGTATTTTATTTCTGTACTATGTGCCACAAAATGCTTAAAATAATCAAAAAATGTAGTTGACATGTAGCTCATTTGTATATATTTTAAATTTTGAAAAACTCTCTCGAAGGCATTAACGGCCAAGTCGCAGGAAGCCATTTTCAATGAAAGATTTGGGATGTTCGGCTTTTAACTTGTGTGAACTTCAGATATCACAACTTTTTCTGGCCGAAACATTAAGGAGAATTTGGCACTTTTTTCTTTTTACCGAAAACTTTTTGTTGGGATATCACTACTTTTTGTATGTTTTTTCAAGTTTGTTATTCTAAACTATATTAATATGAAAAAACTTAAATTTCGGTACTTTTATGTTAGCCGGGAGCAAATATCCTCATTAGCCTTTTGTTTTTCACCAATAGCAGTTTTCATTTTTCACATGTGTAAATTAGAAACAATGCTTTGATTTTCAAATAAAATATTTTGGTTTATGTTGTTATTTCTTATTTATTTATTTAATTATTTCTATGTTAAATATTCTATTAAATAAAATGAGGGAAATGCATCTATTTTAAATGAGATGAATGAAAAGTATATATCTTTAAATGAAATGAATGCAATATGAACAATGGAGTTGGGAACAGTATTTGGCGATTTGCCACTTGCGCCCGGCTAACATAAAAATACCTAAATTTATTTTACTGAGCTTTACAAATTTATACTTTTTTTCTTTTTATATTAAAGTACTAGCCGCCTCTAGCAAGCAGTATTTACGTATTAATTCCATGTTAAACGTTGCATCATGTTACTGTTATTCATAATTTAATTTACTTGCCCATTCTTTTGCCAAGTCGGAAGCTTTTGATAGAGAAATCAAGAACTCTTTACGATCATGGCAGCACATCATATATTTTGTGTTGTTATGTATTTCATCTTTTGTGACAAATAGCTGTTAACTCACTTATGCATGTTTCCTTAGAAGTTAAGATTCGTTCTCTAATGCGGAAAGTTTTAATCCTATTAAGTAATCTTTTTTAATTGGGCTCACTGCCAATTGTTGTATTTTAACTGATACGACTGGGTACAAGTGAAATGGTTCTTATGAAATCCTTTGACAATATCTGCATTTGCATTAAACCATATTGATGCTAATATCTTTTTGTTTCACGTTAACCTTTTCAATAGACTCGATTACGGAAGAATAGAAGGTCTACCGGCTGGCTCACTGCCATGATCCATTTGAAAATCTATCATTCTTCCTATCTGATCGTGTTGAAGAATTAGTCAATGTGCTATGGTTTTAAGATTTTAGCTAATTTTATTTTTACTCATAAAGCTGTTACATTTCAATATTTTGTACATTACGCTGATAATGAGATTGAGACGTTCAACTCAAAGGGCTTCAGTGGGCTAAAATGACCTCATAGTAAAAAGAAAATGATAAAATTTGATTTTCTTTGATAAAACTAAATATTTTGCAAAGAATACGTTGAAAATAATAACTTTCTGGATTTCGCTGGGACTGGGACTGAGATTACAACATTAAGTCAAGAGTGCGAATGTCTAAATGAGAAAGTGTAACTGGCAAAAGTGAGATCAATTTTGGAAATACATTTAATTATAATCTATTGCACGTTAAAATGTTTTTAAAATAGTGACTACGAATACGAAAATTGCGACGGTGAAGGTGGCGTCATTTTTAGATTTCGTTGTAAAAAAAAAAAAAAAAAAAAAAAAAAAAAAAAAAAAATTGTTGTTTTACAGTGGCGCAACTTTCGTCGATTTTTCATTTCGTGAAATCAAAGATCAAAGCCTCAATTGATAACTTCAAAATTTATTACCTGAATATCGGGTAATTGATTACTTATAGTAATAAAGTTTAATTTTTCAATACTTTGAATAGTTAAAGTTTAACATTAGTTACAATAATATTTGTCTTATAATACATTATAAGACAAATATTAACTATATATTTGGCCATAGTAACTCATAATATTGATTATTTATTGTATTTTTGTGAGTTTTTTATAACTTCAGTCTAACAGTTCTCTCAAACATCTCTTCATTAGCTGAATTCAACGGGTTTCGACCCTTAAAATATAAAAAATATAAATGATAAAATAGAATAACAGCGATGTACATTTATTCATCATTTAATCTTAGAAAAGTCTTATTTATTTCAAGCTACTGAAAAAAATTAAAATGATCCTATAAAAACAAAAATAGACAAATTGGAAGTTTCAGAATTTTTTCAGTTATAAAATGTGATAAATGGTTACTTGTATTTGCTTTTAATTATCGAAATTTGTTATTTAATTGATGCATTTATTCTTCTATAATTGTCACATGAACGAATTCACGGGTAGCAGCTAGTTTATAAATATTCTTTATATTGCTTTATAAGGATTTTTGTTTCAAACAGGAATTATTACGTATTAAAGTACAATGAATAAACTTTTGTTAATAAAATTTCAAGATTAGAGCTGTAACTCATTTTTTTACAAACCACGTCCAAATGAAAAATAGACAAGCAGAAATAATTCCATCCTCTAACGATTTAAATTGAATAACTAATTCCACATTCTTATTTACAAACATAAAAAATAATGAATCTTTTCCCCTTATACATTAAAAATTCAAGATATGCATCTTTAACATATTCTCTTACAATCCACGATCGAATAAATAATACATGAGTAGAATTACCCCCATCCCCAACATCTAGCTTTCTGAAAAGTAAGTCCATAGCATTCGCAAAAAAATACAAAGAGAAAAAAAACTATTAACGACATTTTCTTATTATCTTCCGTTTTTAGATACATTACTATTAGTCCAGGCAATAGAGACCGTATAGGGACCCCACCTAGCAAAATTCATGGTAGTTCTGGAAAATGACTTACTATATGTTTTTTGTGTGACTTACTATATGTCGCTGAATCCGAATTTTTAACTTCCCACCAAAATTTGAAACAAATAAGATAGAGGGTATTATAACGTAGGATGAATGGGGAGGGGGGATCTACCTCGGAACATGCGCCGCGGTGCTGCGTGGACTAAGTTGCGCAATTACACTTAACCACTCACACGTTGACATTCGCCCTCCCATCTCCCCTCCGAACTTTCTCTATAAGGTTTACTTTAAGTTTTTTGGGTCGCTGAATACGAATTTTAACTTCCCCCCAAAATTTTCCCCCCGACTCCCCCCCCCCAAATAGTTGTTTTTAACTTAAATTTCTTATTGTTTTAGGGGAAAAGTATTACGAAATTCAGAAACTAGACAAAATTTGCAACAAATAGGATACATGATGTTATGACGTAGGATGAACGGGGGGGAGGAGGGCTGCCTCTGAACTAAGTTATGAAGTCCAGGCAATAGGGGATTTTATCTGGCAAAAATAGTACTAGTTCTGGTTTTCGACTCACTTTATGTTTTTTGGGTCGCTGAAACCGAATTTGTAACTTCCCACCAAAATTTCACTCGACAACCCCCACAAAAATTGATTTTTTGAAAAAATTTGGTTTTTGAGAACAGCGCGCGGGGAATGTTCCGAGGCACCCCCCTCTCTCCCCGTTTATCCTACGTCATAATGTCATATATCCTATTTGTTTCAAATTTTATGTAGTTTCTGAATTTCGTAATTCTTTTCCCCTAAACAATAAGAAATTGAAGTTAAAAACAACTATTTGGGGGGCTTTTCGGGGGGGGGGGGGAATTTGTGGGTAAGTTAAAAATTCGAATTCAGCGACCCAAAAAAATTAAAGTAAACCTTATAGAGAAAGTTCAGATGAGAGATGGGAGGACGAATGTAAACGTGTGAATGGTTAAGTGGAATTGTGCAACTTAGTTCACGCAGCACCGCGGCTCATGTTCCGAGGCAGATTCCCCCTTCCCCTTCATCCTAAGTCATAAACTCATATATCTAATTTGTTGCAAATTTTGTCTACTTTCTGAATTTCTAGATACTTTTTCCCTAAAACGATAAAAAAAATTTTTTTTAATAAAACCCTTTTTGGGGGGCTTTTTACCAAAATTTGGGGTGTTTCCGGGGGAAATTTTGGTGGGAAGTTACAAATTCGGATTCAGCGACCCCAAAAACATAAAGTAAGCCGATTTCCAGAACTACCATTAATTTTGCTAGGTAAAATTCCCTATTGCCTGGACTATATCTAGTCCTAAAGATACATATATTTAGGAATTTTAGTTTCGAAAACAAAATGTCCTGTATTATTATACATTACATATTACATATTACATATTACATTTATAGCAATTTTTATCAGGCATTACTTGTACCAAAAAATGAAGTTACTCGTTAAACAGTCATAATATAGATATTTAGAAACTTTTTATTTCAATATTTAAAAATACACTTTTCATTGTTCTATAGAAAAAAAAAAAACATGTCATTTCAGATTTTATTTGCAACCAAATTTGAAAATGTGAACATGAATCTACTTATAATAAAATCCGAGTGAAGAAAAGGGTAGGTAACCATTCCGGTGTGAACCATTCTGGTCTGCGAATCGAACGTAGTTAAACGCCATTTTAGGCTTAATGGAAAACATATGCTAACATATGACAGCTAAATGATAATTTCTTCTACTTGAAATAATGTTTGTTCATTTGTTTTCATGTAAAACATGTATATCATATCCAATTATAATGTATTCAGTTCCAAATTAAAAATTAGCTATTATAAACATCAGATTACTAGATATAAACAAAAGAGCACTGTTGCCATTTTCATTTTCCGAATCTTGAAGCAAATGAATGATTCTTTGAATGCTACATTAAAAAAAAAACAGTTGAAATATTTGTAAAAGTTTATTAAAATCTTTAAGTATTTTAACTTTGTTTAAAATCTTCAAAAACTATACAATTAAGTTCTAAATTATAAATAACAGATAACTACCTGTGCAACAACCGGAAGTACGAGCTGTAGGCAGCTACACTAGCGCCCTCGGCCGAAGCTTTATAGGAAATTCCGTCTATAGATCAGGATGATGTTTCTTGCTAATTCTCTGCCGCCATCTATTAGCAATTAATACAAACAAAGACACTTCCTGTTGAAATCGTGCTTTTTTTTAATGCATTTTATCAGATTTGAAGGCATTGCAAATAAAAAGAATATTTCTTATCAATCCTGATTGAAATTGAAACATAAAGAATGTATAACACAGTGGTACAACATATTTTAATTATCTTGCAGATAAAATTATGAATTTTAATATAATAAGTTTGCAGCGAAAAAAAAAAGAAGTCATTAATGCAATTTACTTTCCGAAACCATGTAGATTAAAATCATTAAAAATTTGCTGTTTAGCTAATTATTTGCTAATTATTCTGTAATATGCTAAACAGAAAATTGTTAATGTAGAGGGAACCTAAACAAGCATTTTCGTCATAGAATGTGTAGCTGAAGATAGCGCGTTTAACCGCTAGTGCGTAACTGTAGTTTACATAATTTCTTTGTTCTAATCATCAAAAATCAAAGGATAATACTTCTTGATTTTTTTTTAAAAAAATGATATCTCATGCATTTTGCTAAAGTCCGAAAAATATATTTTTTAAATATTGTTTTGAAGATTTATCATTCACATTCTGTCATTTTTGACGGGGTTATATACTAGTGGACCAATAAAATGTAAAATTATTTGTATTTTTATTATATTTCTATATTATTATTATATATTATGTTAATTTAGTTCTATTATATTCATCATTATAGCGCTATATTTTTATTTATTATATTATATATTTTGTATAGTTCTGTATTTATTATAGTTCGATAGAAAAAAAAAACATGTCATTTCACATTTTATTTGATGGGATATCATGCTATGTCTGTGCTATACTCGTTAAACAGTCATAATAGATTTAATTAAACATTTTAAGTCAATATTTAAAAGCACTTTTATTATTGTTCTACAGAAAAAATCTTGTCTATCACATTTCATTTTCAACAAAATGTGAAAATTTGAACATGAATGTACAAATAAAATGTAAAAAAAAAAAAAAAAAAAAAAAAAAAAACAAGTTTTTTCTGTAGAACAATATTAAATGAATTTTTAAATATCGAATTGAAATGATTAAGTAGCTACCGGGTGTCCCAAAAAGGACTGACTGATTTTAAAATTCAATAACTTGCAAACGGTGACAGATATTAAAAAAATTCTTGCAGGAGGGTTATGCATAAGGTCAAAAGTTTCATTACAGTGATTTTCAATTTTAGTTCGAATTACAAACAATAGATGGCGCTGTAAGCAATAGTCGCTAAATACAGGCTCGATTTTTGGTCCTTTATCTTTTTTCCATGCAGAAAAAGGAGATGGAAATGTATTATCCGGGCCACGAAGTACCAAAAATCGAGCCTGAATTTAGCGACTATTGCTTACAGCGCCATCTATTGTTTGTAAATCGAACTAAAATTGAAAATCACTGTAATAAAACTTTTGACCTTATGCATAACCCTCCTGCAAGAATTTTTTTAATATTTGTCACCGTTTGCAAGTTATTGAATTTTAAAATCAGTCAGTCCTTTTTGGGACACCCGGTATATTGTGCTGTTTAACTAGTATAGCAAAGAATGCTATACTAGTGACTAGGGCTTTAATAAATGGAGAGGGGGAGGGGGGACGTTATGTCCGCTTGCAATTCTCAAATATGATTGAGAATCGTCAACCTTCCTATCAGAGAATGTCCTACTAGAAATTGAAGCATTTATTATTATCTTATTATTAAATTTATTTTGATTAGCTATACTAGTTAAACTGCATGATACCCCATTTTTTGGTACAAGCAATGCCTGATAAAAATTGGTATAAAATGTAAACGCATAATATAATACAGGAATTAACTAAACAAGTTATTATTTTTCCTGTATTGTTCCGTTTTGTCTTTATTCTTGCATTTTCATAAGGAAAAAAACGCTTTACTGAGAAATAATGAATTTTTTTCATTTTTATTTAGCTTGGTTAATAAAATATACTAGACCTTTTTTTCTTCCAATTTTTAAAATAGTAAGAAATAATGTTCTAATTTATTGTTAGCTACACAATTTAGTAACATTACTGACATTCTTTTATGAGGATTTTTGTTTGCAAACACGAATTATTACCTATTAAAGTACAATGTAGTAAAGGACCTTTTCTTAATAAAATTTCAAGATGTATAGCTGTAACCCATTATTTCACAAATCACGTCTAAATGCAAAATACACGAGCAACAATAACTGCAATATCTATCGTTTTAAATTGTGTAACTAATTACACGTTTTTATGTACAAACATAATTAGGAAACATAAACAATAATGCATCTTTTTTCCTGTATATAAAAATACTACATATCTAACAAATTCTTTTACAAGCACGTACGAATAAATAATACATGAGTAGAATTTCCCTAACATCTATCTTTCTAAGAGGAAAATACATAGAATTCGTGAAAAAATACAAAACAGGAAATAAACTATTAATGACACTTTCTTATTCTCTTCTGTTTTTAGACGCATTTTTTGAACTTTCAGTCGTAAAGATACGTATTTTTAAGGATTTTAGTTTCGAAATGGAGATGTCATAAATAAATTAAGGGGGTCCGGGACACAAAAATCTTCAAATTTCGAAAAACATTTTATTTCATTAAAAAAAGTCTCTGTTTATTTGCTTAAAATGACATTTAAATCATGTTTCTATCTGAATTAAAACAAAAAATATTTAATTTTTCGTTTTGGTTTGTTTTCATACCAAACCATTAGACCTAGCTTTCAAGCAATGGCCGTCACGGAAACGTCTTTTTGTCAAAATGCGTTTTTCTTCATGATAGATTTCTTCACCATTTCTCGTATTTAAAGCCTTATAACGCGAGAACCGTTAAAGATAAAGGATTCAAACTTGGAATATATCATTTTCAATTGTTTTACTTTAATTTTGATTCAACATATTTAAAAAAAAAAAAAAAAAAAAAAAAAAAAATATTTACTTTTGAAAATATGATTTTTTTAAAAATAAGTTGCACCACGTTTTTAAAAATTTTTTCGTTAAATATTTTTAATTCTTTTATAAATTAATATTTTTAAAAATGCCGAATCAAAATTAAAATTTATATATTTCTGTTTATTTAAATGAAAAAAAATTAAATTCTATAAATAATATTTCGAGACGGATTTTAAATAACCCCACTTGTTTAATAAATTTTAAATTTTTTTAAAAAAAATATGAGAAGTTTTATCATGTGATTTTATTTACAAATGATAAGGTTAACCATCACAAAAAAAATCAGAATTTTAACTCAATAAATAAAAATTATTTTAAAATCTGTCCCGGACCCCCTTAAATTTGTTTTTATTCATATATTTTCCTCGGAACGTAACCTGGTATTTTTAGTTTCATATTAAGCATATACTTTGTTTATTTACTAAAGTAGATTAGTTAGTAGAAGTTTTTTGAGTGTAACTTTTAACCTAGTTATGAGTTAAGAAAATTATATATACAGTCAAATTTAATGAGACCCGTTAAAAACCTATTTATGACTACATCAGAAAGGAAAATCATGCGTTAATCATAGATAACAAAACACTTTCTAACATATTTAAAATACTGTGAACAAACTTTCTTCTTTAATAAGATGAAAAATCTCTCAGTATGCAACTTAGACAACGCATGATACATTTGAAGAACTAATTTCAACAATTACAATCAATAGTTGGCAAATATCCGAATTCTTTTGTGCATCCTTGCATATGATCTATAAATTATATATGTACTACATCCTAAAATTTAGTTTTGCTAAGAAACGCTTAACACAATCAAAAATTTCCCTTCAGCAATTTCGGCTAATAAGCGGAAATGTATTCAATTTCTCTTATGCCATCCCATGTATACGATTTTTAGGATTCTTACACGCTAAATGATATGCTCATGTTAGTTAAATTCAAAAAGGCATACCAGAATTGAAAATTAGACATTACTGTAATCGAGTTATTTTGTGTGTCCCTGTAAATGAAAGATAAATTTTATGCGGAGCATAATCTACAATAAGCATCTTCTTGTGCATAGACATTACTGTAATCGAGTTATTTTGTGTGTCCCTGTAAATGAACGATAAATTCTATGCGGAGCATAATCTACAATAAGCATCTTCTTGTGCATAGACATTACTGTAATCGAGTTATTTTGTGTGTCCCTGTAAATGAACGATAAATTCTATGCGGAGCATAATCTACAATAAGCATCTTCTTGTGCATAGACATTACTGTAATCGAGTTATTTTGTATGTCCCTGTAAATGAACAATAAATTCTATGCGGAGCATAATCTACAATAAGCATCATCTTGTGCATCTCATTGATGTAAATAAATTTCAACATGTTTAAAATAGTGTAAAAGTATTAAATACTCTGCAAATTATTTTTCTCCTTGCACTATAATGTAATGGAATTATTTTGAGTGTTCCTCTAAGGAAACTATAAATGCTACCCACTTCATTTCGATACCAAACACGTCTTGTTAGGGGGCCTTAAACCTTTTAAACGCGTCGAAATTTAATGAAAAATTTCAAAGTTTGAATTAGTCTATCTTCAAAACCTTTTAATATATAAACATGAAATTTTGGATATTGATTAAACAGATTATGCTTTGTAATATGCTGTCTTTAGAAATTTATTAGTCTTTTACAGAATTTGTGTATTGTTGAAATCAAAATAGCTCTTTTCTTTACTTAATAAATCATTGCGCGCATGATATCTTGCGAAAGTATGTATGGATTGTCATGAAATTTGGTAAAGATACTAAACATATATGTATGTTCAAAATGAACTACTCTTAGGCCAACTATATAAAAAATATTTTTGTTAAAAAAATAAAAAAAATTATATTTTTAATAAATAAAATTAGTCATAACTAAAAATATTACCATTGTAAATACTTAAAAGTAGTTCATTTTAAACACACATATTTGTTTAGTATCTTTACCAAATTTCATGATAATTCATACATACTTTCTCAAGATATCATGCGCGCAATGATTTATGGAGTAAAAAAAGAGCTATTTTGATTTCAACAATACCCAAATTCTGTAAAAGGCTAATAAATTTGTAATGGTAGCATATTACAAAGCATAATGTGTTTAATCAGTGTCCAAAATTTCATGGTTGTATTTAAAAAAGTTTTGAAGATAGACTTATTCAAACTTTGAAGTTTTTCGTTAGTTTTTGACGTGTTTAAAAGGTACAAGACTCCTTAAACCTCAATTACACATATCAATTGCGTGGCAATTCCCAGTATATTTACGAAGGTTGAATCACGGTCAGACGGCCAAAAAATTAATGACATTATCACATAGATCTTAGATTTTAGTTCAGAACACAGTGAGTAATATGGAAAACATTCGGACAAAATTTCACTGAAATATGCTTAAAACATTTTATGCAGTTTATAGAATACAGAAACGAAGGAAATATTGATTTTCTAGAAATCACATTTAAAGCTTTCTTATCTATAGCATCTAAAGTCTTTCTTATCTATAAAATTAATCTAGGTGGCAATTAAGGTTTATTAGTGCTTTTATGTAAAAAACTCGCGGAGAAACCTTGTTTATATTTCTCCTGGCCTTGCTCCGCCCACGTCCGGTTAGTTGACTCAATACTTTCCATTTCTTATATTAGTCAGAACACCTCCTCTGTTTAAAACAAGTTGGAAATTGCTCGTGAAGCGTGGCAAATGAGGTGCGTTCGTACTATAACTAGTTTTATAATAATTTTTTGCACCGCATATTGTACTGAATGCGTATTTTAGTTCACTTCATAAGTGCATATCAATTTCATTCTCTTCGAAAGGCTGTAACATCATTAAAATGCACTTGCAATATTTTTTCCCATTGGCCGTAATATAAAGGAAAAACTTTGACTGTTCCTGTAATTAAAATATACATCCGATTTTCATAAAATTTGAAATGAGACGACAAAATGTTGCAACAATTATATATTCAAAATTTCAGACCATTCGGAAGGCTGTAACATCATTAAAATGCACTTGCAATAACTTTTTCCCATTGGCCTTAATGTAACGGGAAAATGTTGACTGTCTCTGTAATTAAACTATACATCCGATTTTCATGAAATTTAAAATGACTCGACAAAACTTTACAACAATTATATATTTAAAGTTTCAGACCATTCGGTTGTGAAGTTTTTCCTCTGTTATATGCGGACAGATAGACGGACGCACTCTCCGACGACTATGGGTGCTACGTATTTCTATAATTACGAACGCATATAAAAATCTGAAATTCTCACTAAACCAGCCATTTTAATGTAGGTAACTGCAACTGTAACCTTAACTGTAATGATAATGGTGGTTGAGATTCTTTATTCCGACTATCCCTTCCATAAAACCGCTAATGCATGGAGTGCTTTATATTTTCTAGACATTTTCTTGCTAAACTTTTACTGGTGTTATGCATTACTTCCACATACTAAATGATTAGCTTACATTTGTTGCATTCTAAACATTAAAGTTATTTTTTTTCAAACAATGCGGTATTATGCAGTGAAATTATGTTAGAGAATTTCATTCAATGTAATGTATCTTAGCCAACTATGTTTTCAAATAAATATATTGTATTGCAAAATAATAAGTTCAATAAATAAATTAGTATTCTTATTCGAAAATACTTTTTGTTAAGATAAACAATAATGACTTAATAATAATGACTAGGATAATTACAATAGTGACCAGAACTTACACATTAAAAATTGAAGAAACACGACTGTTACCCATTCTTTAACAAGCCACGACGGATTAAAAAATACATGAGCAGAAACACCTCTAACAGCTATCCTTCGAAAAAAAAATTACACAAAATTCGAGAAAAGAATACAGAAAAGAAAAAAAATATAATGTCTTTGTTTTTCCCATCTTCACTCTTTTTCTCTCTCACTCACTTTTCTTTCTACAGGTTATGTGTAATTTGAAGTCCATATAAGCTATTAAATATTTTTTTTTTATTTTCAATCATTTTGGTTTTCTCAATATTTTGATACTGAAAAAAGACTTGTAAAGATTACATATGGACGCTATTCATAAAAGGCAAGGGGAGATGTTATATCAAAACAGAAGCAAGTAATATTTGCTAAAAGGTGCATTTACAGATGGCACAATATGTAAAAGTTATTACATTGAAAACAGTTTCAAAAACTTAAAACTCAGTACTATTACTTTCGATTAGAACTTGGTCGTCTTCAGGGCTATTTTTCGATTACGTACTGAACTCAATTTGCTTTCTCTATCTTCGGTTGAACAGTAAAATGAGTCGATTCTATTGAGGAGAGGGGGGGGGGGTTCCCTAAAAACATTACCCACAAGTTTTTACTCCTTTTCCAATGTTTAAAATCTTTAACCATATTTCTGGTATGCTAAGTGGTAGTCGGTTGGTTGGTTGGTTGGTTGTATTTATGACGGCCAATTATCAGCACGAGGGATATAGGCTCTAAGGGGGAGTGCCCTTCGTGGGGGTCTTTCTAAGGGAACCTAACCCGTATTTACGCTTGGAAATCCAAGGCTCGAAGAAAACCACAAAAATCCCGAACGATTAGGCCGACGGGTGCGATTGGGATCGAACCCAGCACCTCCCGTCTACCAGCTTCGAGAGCAGAACCTCTCGGCCACTGGTGGGTCGCTAAGTGATAGATTATCATTAATTTCTTTCTTAACTAAAATATACAACACGAACTTTAAAAAGCTCACTAGTGCACTTAAAAGGCGGATAATATAATACAAGAAATTTTACAAGTTAAAAATACATTTTATTTAAAACTTCTTAGTACTTTCGGCCTTTCCCAAGCCCTTCATTAGAGAATATTTTAATAACTAATTGCCGTTTATTTATAAAAATACGTCACTTCGTTTTTGAAATAAGAGATCCAATAATTATTCGAATTGAGAGTAGAAGTAGCAGTCCCTTGGATTGAATTTAAGTAGAGAAAATATATAATAACCGCAATTCCATTTAGTTTGTTATATCCCTTTGTTTTCATACGTCAATTTCATTTTAAATGCATAGCTGGACAATCGAAGTAGCAGTGATTCAGATTAAATCTGCGTAGAATATTTAACTGCCGCATCATCAACCTACCTACGTCACTTTGCTCAAGATTACAGGATTTATTTTCAGGATATTCAACTATATATTGGGGATATTGTACTATAGGGCTCAAATTAAGTTTGCTTAGAAGAATATTTAACTGCCGTACCATAAACTTCACTACGCCACTTTGCTCAAGATTTCAAGACTTATCGCCCTACTAAGAAGTTTTAAATAAAATGTATTTTTAACTTGTAACTTTTAACTTCTATTATTTTCGTCGCCTTTTAAGTAAAACAGTGAGCTTTTTAAAATTGATATTGTATATTTTCTGTTTGAATCAAGGTGAAATATTGCGTTTCATCTTATGTTTTTGTTTGCTTTCTTACCTTTGATTTAAATTTCTATTGATTATTTATTAATGAGATACGACAATGGGACATAGGAATAAAGATGCTTGGTTGATTAAACCTTCTTTAAACTTTTGTCCGGTCATTGCAATATATACTTTATTTTCTTGTGCGTCTGTTATGAATAATATTATGTATATGCCCGTGATTTCATCTTTTGGAATAGGGTCAATCATCTGACGGATTAAGTTTTCGAGCTTCCCTGCTGTTAACTTATAACTTTTAACTTCTATTATTTTCGTCGCCTTTTAAGTAAAACAGTGAGCTTTTTAAAATTGATATTGTATATTTTCTGTTTGAATCAAGGTGAAGTATTGCGTTTTGTCTTATGTTTTTGTTTGCTTTCTTACCTTTGATTTAAATTTCTATTGATTATTTATTAATGAGATACGACAATGGGACGTAGGAATAATGATGCTTGGTTGATTAAACCTTCTTTAAACTTTCGTCCGGTCATTGTAATATATACTTTATTTTCATGTGCGTCTGTTATGAATAATATTATGTATACGCCTGTGATTTCAACTTTTGGAATAGGGTCAATCTTGTCATGGATTAAGTTTTCGAGCTTCCCTGCTGTTAACTTATAACTTTTAACTTCTATTATTTTCGTCGCCATTTATGTAAAACAGTGAGCTTTTTAAAATTGATATTGTATATTTTCTGTTTGAATCAAGGTGAAGTATTGCGTTTCGTCTTATGTTTTTGTTTGCTTTCTTACCTTTGATTTAAATTTCTATTGATTATTTATTAATGAAATACGACAATGGGATGTTAGAATAATGATGCTTGGTTGATTAAACCTGAAACTTTCGTCCGGTCATTCCAATAGATACTTTATTTTCTTGTGGTTCTGTTATGAATAATATTATGTATATGCCTGTGATTTCATCTTTTGGAATAGGGTCAATCTTGTCATGGATTAAGTTTTCGAGCTTCCCTGCTGTTTTAGCCACAACATTAATATTAAATTTCTTTAACGCATAGCTTAATCTCATATATAAACCCGGTATATAGCTAAAGACTGAGAAAGCAAAAAGAACTCCGTACGTAATCAAAGTAGCTTTGAAGACTATGAAGTTCTGATCGAAAATACTGAGCGTATAGTACTGAGTTTTTAAGTTTTTAACGCAATAACAACTTTTACATATTTTGTCATCTTTAAATGCACCTTTTTAGCAAAGACTATTTGTTTTTGTTTTGATTTAGACCCAGGTGAATGTAACATTCCAGTGATATATAAAGGGTGGTCATAAAAAAACTTCCCCAATATATGAAGCCCTAGCGGCCTAACCGCTCAACCAATCGAAAAGAAATATTGATGCACCTATTTGAAGGTATGCGCTCGAGATCGTGTTTATTTAAAACAATAGAGCTCTCACGGTTACACTTACAGTAAAAAAATATCGAAATTTTCGAATGGCAACACCCTTTTTTTCATGCGCAAATTCATCAGCGCATTGAGAAACCATAAATGGTGAAGGAATAACACACGTACGAAAAAAAATTGCCCGCTTAAAACACTTGCAAAGAAGACCATTGCGAGGAACAAAGGGGCGGCTACAAGACATGTTTTTCAGTAGTCGATTTTTTTCTTTTCTTTCTAACCGATGACCAGGCCCCTACCAGCCGGGTCTCCCCAGCTGAACGGGTTTGATACCTGTAACGGGGCGGTGATCGCCTAATCACTGCGTAGCGTCAATAAATCTGACGAGGGTCTACATCTTCATCCTATCGACTGTGCCTACTGCTTAGATGTGAACTTAGTTAAAACGGTTACTTAACATTTTTTTATTCCCTTGTGAACTGAGTAATGTTGTAAGATTTGTTTTAAAATGTGTTTTTGAGTTGTATTTGTGTACACAAATGATTACAATAAATGATTACAACAAATGATTACATTTTTATTTTCCTTATGCAAAAATAAAAAAGTAATCATTTGTTTTAGTGCGCTGAATATTACATTACATGGGAACTGATTAGGATTCAGTGCCACGATATTACACAGGCAATTTTAGCCACACGTGTATTGTTCCAACGTCATTTATGGTTTTTTAATGCGTTGATGAATTTGCGCAGTTAAAAAGGGTTTTGCCATTCGAAAATTTCGAATTATTTTCAGTGTAACCGTAACCGTGAGAACTCTATTGTTTTAAATCATCATGATCTCGAACGCATACCTTCAAAAAACTAAATCTGAAATATCATTTTGATTGGTTGAGCGGTTAGGTCACTAAGGGTACATATATCGGGGAAGTTTTTTTTTTATGACCACCCTTTATTTCATATATACCTTTTGGGATATGTTATAGTATGTCAAAAAACAAATTACGAGCATCTTCATAAAAAGTGAGTAAATCATCCCCAGTCTTCCTGATAAAAAATCTAATTTAAAATAAAATACAAAACATTTTAACTCATCAACATAATTCATAGGTCAAAGTATTTTTTACAAATACTAGAGTAAGTATTTAAGGAGCAAATGATTGAGAGACACGAATACCCCAATACGTTTGTTAAGAATTGAACAATTCCTTTTGTAAAAAATAATCACTTAATCAAATCAAAGGAAATATCAGTCATTTCAACTATTCTGAAATACACATAAACGTGCATGATAAAATTGCATTCAAAAACTTTTTTGTTAAACCAGCTACATGCATTTTTAATTCAACATATATGCCATTAATTGCTTTAACACTAGAATGACCACAAGGAGTCGATTCAGCTTCGACCAAATCATTAAAAGTCGATTCGAACCAGAAATTTCTGCAAAAAATGGATTAAATAAAAACAATACTGGAACAATGTGATCAGTTTTCTGGACTGCCTAGTTGCGTGGCAACTTTACATCTAGTAGAGAGGTGATCGTGTAGGAAGGGTATTAGGGAGCCTTAAAAAAATGTGTTTAAACGCGGCTGGAAGCCACAATAAGAAAATAACTATAATAAGTAAGGAAAAGAATAACTTAAGAGTAAGCGCTTAAAATACTCAAAGTTTAACAATGTAAGAATACTTAAATAAGATAATTAAATAAATTAAACAGTTTTAAATAAAACATTTGGTGTAAAACATTTGTAGAAAAACTCAGTAAAATTTTCGGGAGTTCTAGTGTTAAATTTTTAGCACACATATTGGATGAACTTTTCTTTATACTAGGTTTTAATTTCTCGTATTAAAATACTGGTCAACTAAATTCTAAATATTAAAGAAGAATTTTCCACTGAATTTTCCACTGAATAAAATCCCATTGCATTTTATTCAATGAATTTACACATGAGAAATATCTTCAATATCAAAAATTTCCGCAAGTTGCGTTTCCAAATAAGAATTTTGTATTGCAAAATAAATATTCAATTCAATATTCCTGTTTTCAAACATAATTTGTTTAGACAAACAATAATGAATATTAATAATGAATCGTCTCTAAGTTATTACAACTTCAGACTGTACGCCTGTAACATATTCTTTTACAAGCTACATTGGAATGAAAATTACATAAACAGTAACAGCTCCAACAACTCTCTTCCCAAAATGAAAATATATACTTTTCAGGAAAAGTGATCAAAAGAAGAAATAATCTAAAGTTAATTATCTAATAATTTTGTTTTGGCTCAATTTGGTTTTTAGACACTTTTATCTCCAACTGTCTTGTGTTTATGAAACGAATTTAATAAATTGTTCACAGGAAAAAAAGCGTCATATATTACTCTGATTTCCCTTTATTCTTAAACTTTCGGCAGAAAAATTTATACAAAAGTAATAAATTATTTTTTTCGTCATAATATAATACATTTTGTTTTAGTAAAGAACAATATTGGTTACGAGATCCATATTTTTGCTTGTATTTTTAAGCTAGTTACGATATTTTTTTTAATCTGATTTATTATTCGCTGTACAATTTATTAACATTATTTTGATTTTCTGTAGAGAAATGTTTCCAAACAATATTTTTAAACTATAAAACTACAATGGATAAACTTTTCTTACTTAATAAAATTTCAAGATGTACATCTATTACCCGTTTTTTAGAAGATCTGTAAGGAAAATAAATACACGAGCAAAAATAGTTCCAAAATATATCTAGCGAAAATCCACAGAATGAGGAAAAATAATGCATAAGAGGAAAGTAAACTAATGAGAATTTTTATTATTTTGTTTTTTACTCTTTTCCCCCAACAATCTACTTTTTCTGGTTAGGTATTTTTATAATCATTAGGAAAAAGAAATGTCAAATATTAATCCTATTTGTCTTTACCCTTATTATTTCTGTCGGAAAACAGCGTTAGTGAAAATAATGTGTTTTTTCATCACATTATCTATATATTTAATGCAGTTACTGAAGTAGATTGGCTACCAAAAGTGTCTTGCGGGTAACTATTAAACTTGTCGTAATTTAAGAAAATTACATTTATATTTACACTTTCAGTTAAATTTCGTTTAAACCTATGTGTGATTTTATAATTAAATGGCGATGCAATATCATACAAAAAAAAAAAAAAGGTACTAATTAAATGAAAAATAAAACTTTATTATTCAGCAACATTTTGAAAGTTCATGAATATCACGGTATTTTTACAAAAGAGTACATTAAGGGTCTCAGGAGTCTGACTTTTTACCTGGCGGTGCAATTTAGCAATGTGTCACATTTATTTATCTTTTTTTTTTTTCAGTTTCTATAAAACATAAATGCATAAAATTTTTAATATAGACAACATAATATCTCTTCTATTTAAAACAATTTTTTAATATTCTATATTGAAATTTTATTTTACTTTTTTATGTTTAATTTTGATGAAAACAATTAAAATTGTTTTTTGACTTGCATGCACTGCGAGCAACATTTTTCACAAACTAATAAAACAATTTGCATGAAATTTGGTAAATATATTCATTTTAAGGTAAAGAATAACTTATACTTCAAATTTAGTATTATAATTTCATTGATTATTTAAAATTGGCAATTTTTCAATAAAAGAATGAATTTTTTCAAAATTTTATAATTTAAATTTAAATTTCAAATAAAATAAATAAATAAATTGCTTAAATATGAAGTAAACGTTCAAGATATTAGTCTTACATCATTATCAATACTTTCGGGGGCTCTTGAACCAGTAGTTTTGCTACAGTCTTGCGCGCAGTGCATGAAAGTAAAAAAAAACAATTTAATTTTTTTTTATCAAAATTAAACATAAAAAAAATCAAATAGAATATTTAAAAAATTATTTTAAAGAGAAGGGATGTTAGGTTGTCCATATTAAAAATTTTATGGATTTATGTTTTATAGAGACTGAGAAAAAAAAATTAAATGTGATATGTTGTTAAATTGCACCGCCAGGAAAAAAGTAAGACTCCTGAGACCCCTTAATACTGGAGTGAAAAATATCAGACAACAAGACATAACAACAAGACATTTTGGAATTCTTATAGGAAGAGACCGTCTGGAAAACATAATCTGAAAAAAAATATATCATACAGGTTAAAATAATGTTCAGGTATTTTTATTCTTTATAAACTATAAATTACTTAATATTTTCAAGACATATTTTGCAACATTATTTCTTTACATTATGGTTACACAAATTAAAGTATTGATCTTTGTGTGATAAATTTTAAACCTTTAGAACATTTTTCTTTTAATATCGCAGTTTTATTCAATGGACTTATGTAAAATGTCCAATTAATTTACAGATAAAAGAAGTACTGTTTCATCAAATAATCGTTTCAGTATTCTTTGCTAAAATTGTTTTTTTAAATCTTTAAATTTAAAAAGCGAACTTCAACTTTTAATAAACATATAAATTCATAAAATTTTCTTTTACTCAAGTAAGGTGTCGTGCAAAATACATATATAAGCAAATACACATCTTGACATGTTTCGGTTTCATTAGAGATAAAAACCATTATCATAAAAATTCATCATCGATCAAGACGAATGACTCCGGACTATGAAATACACACAGCATGCAAAACACATACCCGTCCCTTATTGTCAATTTCGAAATGAAATAAACATAATGATTTAAGATAATTTACTTACATGGCTATTACCCGCGCGCTGTTGTCAATGATGAAATGAACAGAAATTAGATTTGGCCGCTCAAAAATAGCTTTATCATAATTACATTTGGTGAGGGGGGGGGGGTAAGAATATAGTTTAATGAAAGTAAATAGATTTTTATTTCAAATTACTATAGAAAATCGATTATAAGAGAATCTATAGAAATCCATACACGTAGAGATTTACTCTGCAATGATACCTTTTCCTTTGTTACTCCAACTTTATGGTTATAATTACTAAATAAATATTTTAAACAAAACTTGAATAGGGGTAGCCATGTAAGTAAATAATCTTAGATCATTATGTTTATTTCTTTTCGTGATTGACAATAAGGGGCGAGTATGTGTTTTGCATGTTGTATATATTTCATTGTCCGATGCTATTCGTCTTGATCGATGATGAATTTTTATGATAATGGATTTTATTTCTAATGAAATCGAAGCATTTCAAGTTGCTTATTTAGTCCAGGCAATAGAGACCGTATAGGGACCTAGGAAAATTCATGGTAGTTCTGGAAAAAGGCTTACTATATGTTTTTGGGGTCGCTGAATCCGAATTTTTAACTTCCCACAGAAATTTCCCCCGGCAACCCAACCAAATTTTTGTAAAAAGCCCACCAAAAAAGGTTTTTATTAAAAAAATCAAAAATGCCTCGGAACATACACTGTGGCGCTATGTGCACTAAGTTATGCAAGTACAGGTAATAGGGGATTTTATCTGACAAAATTAATGCTAATTCTGAATTTCGGCTCACTTGATGTTTTTTGGGTCGCTGAATCCGAATTTGAACTTCCCACAGAAATTTCCCCCGGCAAACCTCCAAAAAATTGATTTTTTGAAAAAAATTGGTTTTTGAGAACAGCGCGCGGGGAATGTTCCGAGGCAGCCCTCTCTCTTCCCGTTTATCCTACGTCATAATGTCATATATCCTATTTGTTGCAAATTTTGTCTACTTTCTGAATTTCTACATAGTTTTCCCCTAAAACGATCTAAAAATAGCTATTTTGGGGGTGTTTCGGGGGAGGGGGAATTTTGGGAGTAAGTTTAAAATTCGGATTCAGCGACCCAAAAAACATAAAGTAAACCGATTTCCAGAACTACCATTAATTTTGTCAGGTAAAATATCCTATTGCCTGGACTAATTTCTTTATATATGTATTTTGTATGACATCGTACTTCAGTAAAAGCAAGAATATTGTTTAATGAAAGTAAATTGATTTTCATTTCTAATTATTGTCGAAGATTG
This sequence comes from Maratus speciosus, assembly GCA_963932465.1. Classification (NCBI taxonomy): domain Eukaryota; kingdom Metazoa; phylum Arthropoda; class Arachnida; order Araneae; family Salticidae; genus Maratus; species Maratus speciosus. The sequence continues at coordinate 334,873,558 of OZ010797.1, read as the reverse complement.
ATTGTAAGAGAATTCATCGAAAACCATTCACGTGGAAATTTAGCTTGCAACGATACCTTTTCCTTTGTTATTCCAACTTTATGGTTGGAATTACTAAATAAACATTTAAAAGAAAACTTGAACAGGGGAAGCCACGTAAGTAAACAATCTTAAATCATTATCTTTATTTCTTTTCATGATTGAAAATAAGGAGCTGGTTTTGTGTTTCGTATGTTGTATATACTGGGTGTCCGGGCTAAAAGTATCCAAAAGTTATGGCCTATTTTTACGGAACTACCCATTAGAATTTTTAAAAATATTATTTAAATAAAAATAGCATCTCACAAAGTTTTAATATCAATAGACTTTGATGTGGGCACATTTCATAGCACGAGTGGGTTGAGTTGATTTTTTACGGCCGATTATCTACTCGAGGGATATAGGCCCAAGGGTGAGTGCCTTCCGTGGGTGTCTTTATAAGGGAACCTAACCCGTATTTACGCATGGAAAATTCAAGGTTTCGAAGAAAACCACGAAAACTCCGAAACGGTTAGGCCGACGGGCGCGATTGTGTTCGAACACGTCTACCAGCTTCGAGAGCAGAACCTCTCAGCCACTGATGAGGCTTGATAGCACGACAAACGGCTAAATGATAATGCAGTTCTCCCCAAATGTTTTGTAGCATACCAAGAGTTATTAGACAAACTGTTTCTATGATACGCTTTTTCCACTAATCCACAGCTTCAGTATTTTGTTTTGTTCAATGTTTTAAATCTCGGAGAGGTTTCGAATCCACGTTGGTTAAGTCTATTATATTCTAATGGGTAGTTCCGTAAAAATAAGCTATAACTTTGGATACTTATAGCCCAGACACTCTGTATTTAAATGACCAGTGTCATACGTCTTGATCGATAATGAGTTTTTATGATAATGATGTTTATAGCTAATGAAACCGAATAATGTCAAGATGTTTATTTGTTTATATATGTATTTTGTGGACGTCTTGCTTAAGTAAAAGAAAGTTTTTATATGTTTATATGGTCAGTATTCTTGTTTAAAAACAATATTTTTAAAGAACAGTGGAAATAATTTTTTAGATATTAAAATTTCAAAACTTACAAAAATCAAATATTCTATTAGCAATCACGTTGAAATGAAAAATACGTGAGCAAAAATAGCCCTAATACCTATTTTTCGAAAACGAAAATCCTTAGAATTCGAGAAAAGAATACAGAAAAAAAACACAAAAGCAAACAGGAAAAGAAACAAATGACAGTTTTTGCAATTCTGGTTTCTCGAATTGTCCAGTTTTTATTCTACGTATTTTGAAGCATTTGTTTTGGAAAATAAGATGTCATGTTGTAATCCTATTAGTCCCTAGTCTTATATTGAAGTAGGAAAGAAACCTCATTGAGAAATGCTGATTTATTATATTAAATATAAAGAAAAAAGTCTTAATTTACGTCCATTAATAGTAATACCATAAAATATATATTTCAAAAACTTAAAAATATATACTAAAAAAAACTTTAATTGCTTAAAAGACGTCAAATATCAAATAATGTAATGTTTAATTAATGTTTATTTAACGTGATAATATGCTGTCAGAGGACAATTCAGTGAGGTGGAGGGCTATCACTTTAATGTCAAAATTAAAAAAAAAATCCTGCAAGATTCTGATTAGTTGCCGTCGCGAAATCGTTGAGAAGGCGGCGCGAACACTTGGAAGTCCCTACACCCTTTAAGACGCTTGACCCAACTGGAAAAATAAATTAAAAAGATATCACCGGAAAAATTTAGAAGCTAAATTCATTAAATTAAGGACATCGATAAGCATCTAAATCTTACGCAGATATCATTAAAAATAATTATAACTCACAAATCCCCGTTCCCCTTTCCAAAATTACTCACCCCAATATCTCTAACGCCGTTAGCCAACCCCAGAGGTCGCATGTAGCCCACGATCCGATCTACCAGAGCCATGGAATCGGCAATAATGTTACTAGATTATTCCAAATTCTTGACAAGATCCAAATTGAATTAAAAAAAATTGTGCTGTAATTCGATCAGAACAAATTGAATATTCAAAACTAGGTTATATTATAAACCGTTATTTTTTTTTCTGCTCGGAAAAAATGCATACTTTTTATTGCGACATTACATTTAATATTTCCCCGCTGAAAAATATGTGCATAAAATCAATTTTAAAAAAATCAATTTAACAAATTCCAACGACCATTTGTAAAATGATTTTTTCGAAGACTAAAATTTAAGACATAAAAAATCGCACGGAGTTGATCATACATTACGTACGCCATGAATTAAATATTAATAGTGTTATAACACGTAAAAATTGCAAGCGACAAAAATCGCCTGCGACCCGTCAGATTTCTCAAAACTTACGTATTATCCACCTGAAACTTACGTATTATCCAAGCATTTCATTGGCTGTTCGGGAAAAGGTTTTTCCATCGTCCAAGAAATCTGACCACCAATTTTAAATGAAATTTCATTCTTAAACTTCTAAATATCCCACAATATTACTTTTTACACCGTCGTATAGAGAAAAAAATGTACTTTTAAATGCATTTGTTTGAAAGCTGTATCTCAGTTTGTTTCTGAATTATTAATTTTTTTGTAGTTTTTATTACTTTTTTGTCATAGTGGCAACAGAAGTATCCATCTCTGTTGAAAGTAAAGGGAAATACAGATTACTGTATAGACCAATCAGAAAACGAATAAAATGCGGATTAAACCAATAAAAAGCTTCAGATATGCTTTTGATTTCCTACCCTGACGAGGACAATAACCATTTTTCCAAATGGTTAATAAGTTCCTTCATGGATCTTGCTAATTACCTTGAAAATCTTTATGCAGAAATTATTACACAAGCTGATATTGCGAAAAAGATGCTAAAATTTATGGATGGAATGTCCAACTACTGTAAAAATGTAAATATCGCTACTACCCCAATGTAAATATTTTTCTTTTTATTGTTTTAGTACAGGAACCTTTTTGTTAATAACTATGTAAATATTCTCTCTTTATATTGTTAGGCAAAATTTATAATTATTTAATATGTAAAAAATATATGTTAACTGAAAGGTGTCTTTTTTTTGCTGAGTGCTTTTCTGGCTTCCTTACCATCTACCACCCTGCTTTGCCATGGGAGGAGCTTGCCTCGATCAACCCAATTTCATGTCATGCTTATCTCACACTCAAGGCTATGTTTATCTTACGTTCTTCATATTTTCCAGTTTATCTTCATATCTCATGACTCTAGGGTTGTGTGGAGGTGTGCACAGCCGCCAAACCGTATTAGAAGTCTAAGACGAAGTCGCGGTTAGAAAAAGCCAGGAGCCCTAACAAATAATCGATTTATTTCATATATCCTCTTCGGTTCTGAAGTATCACATGTGATAATTCTAAACCGAGGAGATATAAATTAAACTATTTGATTTTTTACATTTTTATTTTACTTCTATATAGCTGAATGTTTTTGTCTTTGGATCAAACCAATAACTGGCAGCGCTGATGTTTATTTCCTCATTAAATACGCGTTAGTTGACTTCCATCTGAGTTTGCAAAATGCATTCTAGAGAATGTGTCCAAGAAAGTAAGAAACATTTATAATTAACTTAAACGCTTTACAATAAAAAAAAATGTGAATTTGTAAACCATTCAATTAATTAAAGGCCTTCAATTTGATGCTGCGTAATTTTGGTTATTGATAACAAAATTGATATTTTCAAGGTGTTAGTCATTTTAAATCCGTATTTGTGAACCTAAATTATCAGCTTCCTAAAGTATCAAATTCAGAAAAAGGGCGTCTTCTGTCATATATGGTATCTTTTTGTTTGCACAAAATCAATGAATGTATATTCGCTGTGTAATTTTACCTTCGAGTCTAAAGAGGTTAACCCTTAAATGCGCGATTTTTTAGTTTGTTTCGAAAAAGTTATCTATGATTCTCTGAAAGATTTATTACACAGGAAAAATAATGAAAAAAATCAGAGATACATTTTTGATACAGTGCTCAGCAAAAGTTTAGACAACGATCGATTATGCTTCTGTACTGAGAAGTACGTAACGAATTGTTGTACCTCAACTGTCATATATTACTGGGGGCTTACTTTTCATACACAAACAATACATTTTAATTTATATAGTTTACGTAATATATAATGACAAAAAAACAAATTTAACATTGTGGCAAAAGTATAGACAATTTGTCTGTTAACATAAAAATATCCATAAATTAAAATCGAACTGCACCTACATTGTCTGCTATTAATGCAAAAATGTGTGTTCCTATCGAAGAAACTAAATCCTGCATCACTTGGGGGTCTACATCGTACCAAACACGTTCAACAGCAGATCGAAGTTCATTTACAGAGGAGTATTGTCAAAAAATTGCATAAACCGTATGAGATATGATGCCACAAAAGTTTTCGATTGGATTCAGATTAGGGCTACACGCGGAACAGTCGAGAACAGTAATATTTTGAGAGTTAAATGGACATTTGTCTTGGATGCAACACAAATGGACGCATTATCTTACCCAAATACATACTTTGGAGCAGTTAAAAGTTCACCAAATGGCTGTAAATTGTTTTACAATGTATGTATATAGTCTTACGCTGCTTCGCGACCATTGAGAAACTCCAGAGATACTTGAGAATTAAAACAAAGTGAGGCCCAAATCATTAACTCTTTCGAGGGTGGTGTCCCTAAAAAGGACACCTAATTTTAAATCCAAAACTGACAGACGGCACCAAGAAGATTTAATTAAAATTTTCCTTTTATAATGTACGTGAAAATAATCAAGTTCATATTTTGTAATAAATTCGTTTATAAATTCTGGTTTCAGTCCATTATTTCATCAGTTTTATAAACAGAATTACTCCGCGACGGAAAGGGGTCAATTTGTTGTGAGATTTCAAGGCTGGTTGTTCTACCATTTTCATGTAAACTAATGTATATCTTTCTATAATTCATCTACGAAAGTATCCGTTGACACAGAAAGCTCTGACTCACTTTTAATGCGATTAGCAGTCAACATTTGTGTAGATACTAGTTTATGGTTCCTTCTATAATCTCGTTTTCTCGCCACACGATGCCTTCTAGATTTATGTTTTGCTTTGAAAGAGTGACCCTTAGACAGTATTTAATAGACAGACTTCTTTGGACGAATCAAAGTAGCTGAAATTTCTGCAACAGTCTTCCCTTTCGATTTCAGCTTCCATGCTTTAATTACTTCATCTGACTGAAAATTTCTAGCTCAAGGCATCTTCACTAACCGATACTATCGCGAGGTGCACTTAAATACTTCATGCATGTGAAGTCATCAGTTTGAAATTTGCGTTTTTACGTGTACAGTTGCCTAAAAATCACAAAAGTGTCTAAAATTTTGCAATATGCAAATTTCACTTTTTTCAGTTAAATTAAGTAATATCCTACATTAAAACCGTTATTTTTGTCCTGAACCGTTTAAAATATATTAAAAAATAAGTACAGTCATTTGTATAACCCAAGTGTTCTTATTTTTTATTTAAAGGTTAAAAATCACCAGTGTCTAAACTTTTGCTGAGGACTCAATAATACGTCAATCTTTTCTTCTGTTGCACATCTGCAATAGAAGTAAAAACTACTGTCGAGTGGCTGTTTTACGCTAAATTATTGGAAATTAGTAAATATTTTAATATGTATATCTCCAAATACCTTATTTTATATAATTATTTATTTTATAAAGCGTAACATTTAACCCTTCAATTCCCATGATAGAATACGTTCTAAAAAATTACGTAGTCTCCAGAGAATCTGACATTACAACAGAAAGTTTCAATAGTTAATTTCGCTTTATTTAAGTACGGAAAGCGTGTTATTAATTAAAGCAAATATTGCTATTTTAATTTTTTAGTGTGAATTAGGTATATACGAATAATAAAATCTGTTAAATTCAAAACACTGTTGTTAGCATATATGCAAAGCTATGCACTAAAGGGTTAAGAGTAGGGTGCGATATTCTGAAACGTCGGACGACCGCGGAGATCAAGCGTAATATTAGTTCTAGCAATGTTCGGTTTGCAGTCATTCCACCTCTGCGAATGTTTTACAAAGCTCGAAATTTCCGAAAAGCTTCTGGTGCAGAATCACCCTTTTGATACAAAAGTTTCATCAAAAAACCACGGTCTTCTAAACTGCAAGAAATTTTCTTTGGAAAAGGAATGAGATGACACGAAATTCATTGCGTCTTTTTCTGAAACATTTTCATTGTTCACGAACGTGACGTGTTGCTAAAATGTGCATTATGCTAAAACTTTATCAAAAGCGTTCTATGACAGTACTTTAAAAATTATTTATATTAATATTATTAAATGTCTCTCGCATTGCTTTTTTAGATGCACCGTAAATTTAACATTTTTTAATGAATAGTTTCGACTATAGAAAGATATAAGTAAATAAACTTTAATTATATACACCTTGTATAAAAAATTCAAATTTAACAAGAAAACTAGTCGGATGTACCATCCTAAAGCTTTCTTCTATCTCATACCTGTTAATACTTCAAAATTCACTATCACAGTGCTAAAATTATATGGCAATCTATGCTCATCATGAGGATTTTAAAAAGATAAAATTCTGTGCATTAGCTCTTCAGATATGACTATAGCTGAAATCGTCTAAATCCAGATAAATGCAGCATAGAAGCGCCATCTATTGAGTGATTAACATCAGAACCTAATCATCACCAACTTAGGCCCACGTCTAACTGAATATGAAGTTCGGTGAAAATCCGTGCTTTAGCTTTGAGTTAGAGCTATTGGAAAAATCTTTAAAAAACCAGCATAGCAGCGCCACCTACTGCTCGATTGACACCAAATACTAATTAGCAACAACTTGCATCACCGTCTAACTGAATCTAAAGTTAGATAAAAATTCGTCTATTAGTTCTTCAGATAGCGCTATTGAGGAAATCATGACAAATGCAGCATAGCAGCGCCACCTGTTGAGCGATGTACACCAAAAGATAATCAGCAGCAATATGAATCAAGGGTTACTTGAATCTGAATTTTGATGAAAATTCTTGCATTAGTTCTTGATACAGAGCTATTGAGGAAATCGTAAAAAATGCAGCACAGCAGCGCTACCTATTGGGCGAGTTACACCAGCATGTAATCAGCATCAATCCATATCAAGGTATACCTGAATCTCAAGTTTGTTGAAAATCCCAGCATTAGTTCTTGAGATAGAGCTATTGCGGTAATCGTGTAAATCCTGCAAAATGCAGAATAGCAGCGCCACCTGTCGAGCGATTTACACCAAAACGTAACAAGCACCAATTTCTATCAAGGACTAACTGAATCTCAAGTTTTATGAAAATTCGTCCATTAGTTCATTAGATATGTCTATTGCGGAAATCATGAAAAATGCAGCATAGCAGCGGCACATGTTGGGCGATTTACACCAAAAACTAATCAGCACCAGTTTATATCAGGAACTAACTAAGTATAAAGTATTATTAAATTCCGTGCATTAGTTCTTGAGATAGAGCGCCCACAAAATTTGTGTCACATACAGACGGACAGACAGACAGAGTCAGAGTCTCACAGACAGACATTTTGTAAAATCATGTTTTTCGGGATCTCTGACCCCTAAAACCTGTAAATCCCGTCGAAAAACGGAAGTCGAAAGATTTCACGAATCCAATACTTAGTTCTTGTAAAGATAGAGAAAGTAAAAATAGTTCCTATTTCTCTTATAAGGACAAAACATTGTAAATGATTCCAACGTTTAGCCTAGAAAATCAGATTCACATATCTTGAATAGTTTTAACACATAGTGTTGTTGCTTTTGGCGGAATGGGTTCTCTTACACCCGCTATCAAAACTACCTTGCATCAAATACAGCCAACTTGCATATAGAATTGTATCTTATTTCTGTCGCATACGTTTTTAAAAAATTCATAACAGTAAAAAATAATGTTATTTAGTAATCTAACTTGGGCTTTTTAGAAGAATACTAATAAATTCCATAAATAAAGACACAACTTTGCCTAATGGTACACAAAACATGTTTTGTGTACCATTAAGCAAAGTTGTGTCTTTATTTTATTATATTTTAGGGTGCAAATGTCCAGTATGTTAATAATAAATCCCAACTTGCTTTTTGTATTTGTAAGTCATTTCAAATAAAAAGTTTAAATTCGGATAATATTTTATATTAAAGTTGTTTTCTTTATTATTTGTTTTATCTGATCATTATTTATTTCTTGTGCAAACAAAGTTTGTGAGAAAATAATGGAGTGTTCTCAAATTACAGTATTTCACTTTATTATTTGTTTTCATGGTCATTCTCAATTCTTTGCGCAAAGAAAGTTAAAAAATATATATATATTAAGTGTTTTTCAACGAGCTCTATTTTGTACGAAATACTCAAGCCGTATATATATATATATATATATATATATATATATATATATACTAGCAAACCCCGCGGCTTTGCTCGCGTAATAATTGAAATATGCCAAGTGATATTTATATGTCTAATTTTTATTAAAAGGTACTAACTAAATATTTATTTTATTAAAAGGTACTTATTACTTTTAGGAATAATTAAAAAAAATTACTATTTAAAACACAGTTTGATTAAACATCATTGTTACACTGCATAAGGCAGAAATTAGACTTAAATTAATAAAACGAAATAAAACTAAATAAATGATAATTAAGAAAATATTTTCAAACTTTTATGCTCAATTAATACGCTCATTTCAGTATTCATTTGAAGTTTTGAATTTTTTAGAAACCATCTTCTTACATCTTAAAATTAACCATCATGTCAAATTCCAAGTCCTACCACCTCTCTCAACATAAAGGGCTATGTTGAAATAGGAACTGTCACCAGTAATTTGCCAACATTAATTTTGAAATTGGTTTGTTATTTCCTAATATTCCACAGAAACGTAATTTAGAAAGTTTTCAAAGCCCTTTTTTAGAGCGTTTGTTGTTCCTGTGAACCCCAGGTGGTAGAATCATCGGCAAGAAATATAGCCTGTGTAGGATCAGAGACTGTTACCATTGATTCGCAACTATTACTTTTATAGTTGGTTTATATTTCCTGAAATTGCGTAAAAATCGTAATTTAGGACTTTTTTAGAATGCTTTTCGCACCTCCCCTTCACTTCCCCCCTTTTTAATTCGCATTTATTTTCGACAGTCCTTCGAGGACATTTACATTTTATAAGTAACTACCATGCCATATTTAAAGTTTCTAGCCTTTTCAGTATCACAGGATCGCAATTTAGAAAGTTTTTAGCTCCTGCAACCCTCTGGTGGTAGTGGCACAGACATAAAATATAGCTTATGTTTGAGCAGGTTCTATCACCAACAATTTGTCATCATTATTTTTTTAATCGGTTTGGTATTTGATAAGATTACATAAAAATTGTAATTTATAACGCTTTTCGCTCACTTCATCTTTTTAAATTTGAAATTTTCTTTCGGCAGTTCTTAGAAAGCAGTTGCATCTTGTAAGTAAATACCATGTCATACTTCAAAGTGTTAGAACCTTCAGTTATGCAAAAAAAACCGTAAATTAGAACATGTTTTGCTTTTGCAACCCTCAGATGGTAGTGACAGCAACATAAAATATAACCTATGTTATAGCAGGGACTGTCACAATTGATTTGCAACCATTACTTTTGAAATAGCTTTGGAATTTCCTGAGATTGAGTAGAAATCGCAATTTAGAACGTTTTTAGAACTCTTTTCGCGCATTTTCACCCCTTTTTAAATTTCCAATTTTTTCGAAACTGTTCTTAAAGATCATTTATATGTAATAAATATGTACCTTGCCTAATTTTAAGTTGCTAGCCCATACCGATCACAAAAATCGAAATTTGGAACGCTTTTTTGTTCCTGCAACGTCTAGGTGATAGTGATACCGACTTAAAATAGCGTCTACGTTAGAGAAGAGGCTGTCAGCATCAATTTCTTACCATTACTTTTGAAATCAGTTTGATTCTTCCTGAGATATTGATGACAAATCGGCATTTAGAACGTTTTTAGAACGCTTTTCGCTCATTTTGCTCCTGCATCTCCTCTGGGGTAGTGGAAACAGATATAAAATATAGCCTATCTTGGAGCAAGATCTGCCCCCATCATTTTTACACCATTATATTTGAAATCGGTTCAGTATTTCCTGAGATTGCTAGAAATCGCAATTTAGAACGTTTTTTACAACGCTTTTTGCGCATTTTGACCCCCCCTTTTAAATTTCGACTTTTTTAGGAAATGTCCTTAGAGATCATTGATATCTTATAACTAACTACCATTCTAAATTTCACGATTCAAGGCCCTTCCGTCACGCAAAAACCGCAATTTAGAACGTTTTTCTCCTGCACCCCTTTGGGGTAGTGGCATTGACATAACACATAGCCTATGTTGGAGCAAGGGTTTTCACCATCATTTTGATGCCATTATTTTTTTAATCGGTTTGGTATTTCCTGAGATTGTGTAGAAATCACCATTTAGAACGTTTTTAGAACGCTTTTCGCGCATTTTCACCCCTTTTTAAATTTCGAATTGCTTAAGAACTGTTCTTAGAAATCCTTTATATCTAATAAGTAGCTGATACTTCAAATTTCATATTTCTAGGCCCTTCAGTAACACATAAATCGCATTTTTAGAACGTTTTTTGCTCCTGCACCCCCTTTGGGGTAGTGGCACTGACATAAAACATAGCCTATCTTGGAGCAAACGTTGTAACTATCGTTTTGACGCCAATATTTTTTAAATTGGTTTGGTATTTCCTGAGATTATGTAGAAACTACCATTTAGAACGTTTTTTAGAACTCTTTTTGTGCATTTTCACCCCTTTTATATTTCGAATTGTTTAAGAACTGTTCTTAGACATCATTTATATCTTATAAGTAACTAATATTCCAAATTTCATATTTCTAGGCCCTTCAGTAACGCAAAAATTGCATTTTTAGAACGTATTTTGCTCCTGCACCCCCTTTGGGGTAGTGGCACCGACATAAAATATAGTCTATGTTCTAAGTTGGACTAACACCATCATTTTGATACCATTACTTTTTAAATCGGTTTGGTATTTCCTGAGATTATGTAGAAACTACCATTTAGAACGTTTTTTAGAACGCTTTTTGCTCCTGCACCCCCTTTGGGGTAGTGGCACCGACATAAAATATAGTCTATGTTCTAAGTTGGACTAACACCATCATTTTGATACCATTACTTTTTAAATCGGTTTGATATTTCCTGAGATTATGTAGAAACTACCATTTAGAACGTTTTTTAGAACGCTTTTTGCTCCTGCACCCCCTTTGGGGTAGTGGCGCCGACATAAAATATAGTCTATGTTCTAAGTTGGACTAACACCATCATTTTGATACCATTACTTTTTAAATCGGGTTGGTATTTCCTTAGATTATGTAGAAACTACCATTTAGAACGTTTTTTAGAACGCTTTTTGTGCATTTTCACCCCTTTTAAATTTCGAATTGTTTAAGAACTGTTCTTAGACAACATTTATCTCTTATAAGTAACTAATATTCCAAATTTCATATTTCTAGGCCCTTCAGTAACGCAAAAATCTCGCCTTTTTAGAACGTTTTTTGCTCCTGCACCCCCTTTGGGGTAGTGGCACCGACATAAGATATAGCCTATGTTCTAAGTTGGACTAACACCATCATTTTGATACCATTACTTTTGGAATCGGTTCGGTAGTTCCTGAGTTTACCTCCTACAAATAAACAATGTTTTCCTCTTTATAATAGGAATATAGATATATACTTCGTATATATATGTTCAGTCTGTCATTAACCACATCTCTTTTATTGCTTTTTATTTTTGGGCACCAGCTTTTTTTCAAATAGAACTTTTCATCTTATACTCGATCGAGTGATTCTTTCCAGTTATATTCCTATATTCGGGATATTCTAACGATTAGTAATAATCGAATTGTGACATTGATGGCACAATGCTGTAATCAGATATGCGAAAATTCCGGTTAAGATTTACGTGTTCAAATTCAAGCATTTCGTGCACCCTTGCGAAATGCTTGAATGTGTATATGAAATGCTTGAAATGTGTATATTGGGCGCTCGTCGTGAAAGAGTTAAAGCTAATGATCATTTTTAAAACACGAAGGCTAAACCGTCATAATTACATTGAAAAAAAAAACTTGCGATGAGCTGACTTATATACTTATATAGAGATATATAGATATATCTCTCTTTTACTATAAATTAAATTATTTTGTAGAATTTAGTCATTTTAATATAATTATTGACCTTAAAAGTAGTATAGATTTCTTGGAAAATATATGCGCAAGAGTTATGATAAAAATTGAAACTTTCGCATTTGCTCTATACGAAAGAAATTTGCAACTTCTGTTTTGTAAGTTCGTAATTAATATTTAATTATTGCTCTTCTGTTTGTTGAACATATGCATTGTAAACCCGTATATTTGTAACAGTGTTGCCAGATAGTCGAAAGTCAATTTCTCCAAAATTTCTGAAACTTTCCCCAAATGAGGCTTTCTTTCTGGAAAAGTCCCCAACTCAGTTTCTACTCAAAAAAGTAAATTTTCAATTTTCAATTTACCGCTATAAAAAATGTTTTACTAATTTAAACTCAAAATTTTTCCCCAAATCAAGCCTTTTTTGGAAAAAATAAACATTTAAACTCGTTAGAATTTTGCTTGCATATTCGCAGCTAAACAAAGAGAATGAGAGATACATTTTACAACGACAAGTTCTTTTATACTTGTTTTAAAACTTTTGCTAATGGATGATACTGGACTACCATTACGTTAGCTCTCATCTAGGTTCATGCCAATAAGTTTTTCAAGGTTTAGATTATCTCTAATCAGTTGGGATTGAAACGAATCTGAGATGGTTGTTGCATCGTCTACTTCTATCTGACTTAGCCTATAAAAAGTTTTTTTTTTTTTTTTTCTGTCATCCCTATTGAAGTACCAAATTGTAATGCGAAGCACCTTCGTTGTACCAATCACTGTGCTTTCACCAATAATGAAAGTGAAATAGATGCTTTCCACATCTTTAATTAAATCTGTTAATAAGTGCGGTAAGAAAAAAAAAAAAAAAAAAAACGTTTCGGATAAGTACTGCAGATTTAGAAATGTGGAAATTTATGCCGTTTAAGACCACAGAGGTCTCATTCAAGTTTCTTAAAAGGAGAAATAAAGAGTCTGCTGCATTCACTGAGCAATTGCAGTTAAAAACGCGGCAGTGTGATTGTAGTACGGAATTGCATGTCTTACAAAAAGCTGTATACTGTCATTCCATGAAGCACAAATTAACCAACCTTAAACAAAAAAAAGTTATAAAATTGTTTCTATTTATGTTGTATAGATCTATACTAATAAAGAAATGTGCCTGTGTGCCTGTCCGCGATGACTAGGAAAATCTGCCGCGCTTATATATAGTGGATAACGACTGATATCTCCGATTTTTGTATTTTAATTCCGTTTTCCAAATCAAAATTAAGTTAGATCCATTATTGTCTGATGACTAAACATAAACTTTAAGTGAAATAGTGAAAACAATTCCCCAAGTTTTTCCCCAAAATTGTTGATAGTCCCAAAAATTTCCCCATGAACTACTTGTCCCCAAAAAATTCCACTCGAGGTTCAAAATCACCCAAAATGGGGACAAAATCCCCAATCTGGCAACACTGATTTGTAATTATATTAATTTAACTTAGGCTTTATTTAGTGATTACGCATAATTTATTTATAATACAATTTTCTAAATAACTTTCTGGTATTTGTTTGTTTTTATAATAATGTGTTATTTTTAAAACGCTGCAATTTTATATAAAATTTCCGTTTTTTTTTAAATATGTGTATAACAGGAAAAGTTAATTCTATACTCCTTTTTTGCGCATACCGTTTGTTGAGTGTTAAGCAATAACAGAAAATAATTTTTCACATTAAATATTAAAGACATACGTATGCTTCACATTTTTCACGTACAAATGAACAGCATAAGAGCTTCAACTTCTATCGTTCTAAAATAAAGCTTCAAGGCATTCTTGAAAATAATATAAAATATGATAATAAGTAATGTTTTTATTATTTTTTCACATTTAATAAATTTTTTATAAGATCATACAATTTCCCCAGCTTGTGTGGTTAAAATGTTTAGCATGGGAAAGTATATGTCATTTAATAATCTGATTTATCCCAGTTTTTAGGTGCGTTCGTAATTATATAAATACGTAGCACCTATAGTCGTCGTTCAGTCCGTCCGTCTGTCCGTCTGTCCGTCCGTCTGTCCGCATGTAACAAAGCAAAAACTACCCAACCGAATGGTCTGAAATTTCAAATATATGATTGTTGCAAAATTTTGTCGAGCCATTTCAAATTTTATGAAAATCGGATGTATAGTTTAATTACAGGGACAGTCAAAAGTTTTTCTTTACATTACGGCCAATGGGAAAAATTATTGCAAGTGCATTTTAATGATATTACAGCCTTCCGAATGATCTGAAATTTTAAAGATATAACTGTTGCAAAATTTTGTCGAGCCCTTTCAAATTTTAGGAAAATCGGATGTATAGTTTAATTACAGGGACAGTCAAAAGTTTTTCCTTACATTACGGCCAATGGGAAAAATTATTGCAAGTGCATTTTAATGATATTAGAGCCTTCCGAATGATCTGAAATTTTAAAGATATAACTGTTGCAAAATTTTGTCGAGCCCTTTCAAATTTTAGGAAAATCGGATGTATAGTTTAATTACAGGGACTGTCAAAAGGTTTTCTTTACATTACGGCCAATGGGAAAAATTATTGCAAGTGCATTTTAATGATATGAGAGCCTTCCGAATGATCTGAAATTTTAAAGATATAACTGTTGCAAAATTTTGTCGAGCCTTTTCAAATTTTAGAAAAATCGTATGTCTAGTTTAATTACAGGGACAGTCAAAAGTTTTTCCTTACATTACGGCCAATGGGAAAAATTATTGCAAGTGGATTTTAATGATATTAGAGCCTTCCGAATGATCTGAAATTTTAAAGATATAACTGTTGCAAAATTTTGTCGAGCCCTTTCAAATTTTAGGAAAATCGGATGCATAGTTTAATTACAGGGACAGTCAAAAGTTTTTCTTTACATTACGGCCAATGGGAAAAATTATTGCAAGTGCATTTTAATGATATTACAGCCTTCCGAATGGTCTGAAATTTTAAAGATATAATTGTTGCAAAATTTTGTTGAGCTATTTCAAATTTTAGGAAAATCGGATGTATAGTTTAATTACAGGGACAGTCAAAAGTGTTCCGTTACATTACGGGGAATGGGAAAAAAATATTGGAAGTGCATTTTAATGATGTATCAGACTATGCGCTTTATGAAGTGCAAAAAATTATACATTCAGTACAATATGGGGTGCAAAAAATAATTATAAAACTAGTTATAGTACGAACGCACCTCATTTGCCACGTTTGACGAGCAATTTCCAACTTGTTGGAAGTTATTATAAAATAACTTCTTTGAAAATAAATTAAAATTTTCTGTGTTGATGTAGCTTTGCATTCAGTTGTGAAAAAGAAAACCACTGCGCAAAAAAAGCTGCTAAGTAACTTTATAAATCAGTTTGGTCTAAATCTTGAAGTTTCGCGCAACTAACACTTTTTAACTTACTGAAAATTTTTTTTTGTTGAAAAGTGTTAGAAATTAACATTTGTAGAAGAACGCCAAAATACGGAAAAAAAAATGTTCAAAAATAGATCTTTTTTATAAAATGGTAACCACTTTGTTTATTTTCAACTTTTTGACCTGAAAGTATTTGAAGCTCCAGACAATCTTATATACTTTCGTAATCTTTAACAAAAATTGATTGCAGACGACTTTCGTGATCTATCGGATCCCGCCCGATTGGAAGTGCATGGCGTGCACACTGGGACATCCACTCACGCCACTCGAGCCATGTTACCAATTTTAAATTATAAAATACGCTAATCCCCCCTTAGAACTTTAAAGATTTAAATTGTGTGATGTTTAGAAATTTAAAGAAAATTGCTATAAAAGTAAAATTTGTCGATTAGGTGTTGCCGTCATCATTATAACGTCAGCATGATTTTACTTTATAATATAGATAGATTAGCAATAATAATAATAATAATAATATTTCAAATGAAAATCATATTTCAAAGAAATTGTTGAAGACGCGCAAATGCCAATATAGTGAAAAAGATTCCATGCCGGGACTCGAACCCGAGCCATCAGTATAGCGCACTGACGTTCTACCGATTAAACAACATGAAACGATACCAACCTGGAAAATTTCTCACTATTATATGTTGGCAAGGCTACAAACGCAGCACAAGATGGAATTTCCATGCATTAATAATAATAATAATAATATAAGAGAACTGTTATTACTATTTTCATCACATAAATATGATCCTTACCAAAACTTTTCAGTGAATGTAGCTGGGACATTTTCTATGTAACTTACTTTTTAAAAATGTATTTTTTAAATTGTCATTCTTGACCAAATATGAAAAAAAATTACATGTCTTTTTCAAGCATTGGTCTGTAATTTGTGTTTAGAAATTACAAGATTTTGTAGTACACTGCTCAAAACAATTAAAGGATATTGCAGTTTTAGGTGGATTTTGTATCTGGTAAACTCTTTAGCTGATTGATACATGGTCGACAGACATAGTAGGTTATATGAGAATAAATTACACATGATTGGCAGAAAAAAATGCATTTTATTGCGCATTTGTGTACTAAAGGAAAAAAACACAATTTGTGCATATGAGAAAAAAAGAATAAGAAAAGGTGTTTTCTTCAAAGAAAATCATTTTCAGTAGGGGGTATGGTTTCCACGGGCGGCCAGCAAGGTTGAACACCTTTGAGGCATGGACTCAATGAGGCTATTAATGACGAGTTGGGGTATTCTGCCCCACTCTTCCAGAAGAGCTCTTTCCAGTTCTTGGAGAGTTTGTGGGGGTTGTTGGCGGCCAGAAACTCGTCTTCCTAGCGCGTCCCAAACGTGCTCGATTGGATTCATGTCTGGAGAACACGCTCGCCATTCCATTCGAACGATTCCTTCCTCGAAAAGGAAATCCTCCACCAGGTTTGCACGATGTGGCCTGCAGTTATCGTCCATTAAAATGAAGTTATCTCCGATTGCTGCAGCGTAAGGGACTACAATAGGTCTGAGGATCTCATCCCTATATCGGCGACCAGTCAGACCGAATGATGTAGAGGTCAGTGCGCCCGTCAATGGAGATGCCACCATACACCAACACTCCTCCGACGCCAAATCTGACACTTTCGTGCCCGAACGCAGGATTATTCCTACTGCCACGGTCCCTCCAGATGAAAATACGCCTATTATCCGGATGCACAGAAAAACGGGACTCGTCAGAAAACAGAATATTGCTCCATTCATTTCTCCTCCAGTTGACATGCTCGGTTGCCCACTCCCTGCGGTCGCGACGATGCCTTGATGTTAATCTAACACATACCATCGGTCGGCGAGCATACAGACCTACAGCATGGAGCCGGTTTCGGACAGTCTGAGTTGAAATCGTGGTGCCTGTAGCCGAGCGAAGGTGTTGTTGGAGAAGAGTAGCGTTCATGGTTCGGTGTCTCCGAGCTGTTAACGCTAAATACCGATCTTCATTGGGCGTTGTTGCCCGTCTAGGACCTTACCCTGGTCTTCGGCCTGCACATCCACTCTCCAAAAAACGGTTCCAGATCCTGGAAATGACACTCCAATGGCTTGCGCTACTTCGGCTTGAGTTTAGCCCCCTTCTAACCTATACCAACAATTCTCAAAGCTTCTGAATCTGTCAAATGACTTCGCTGAGACATCGTATTCATCGAAACAAAGCAATCACTGAATGCCGATCATCCTTGTCTTCATTCTCTTTTATCCAGTTGAAAGTCAAATTTCATTCGCTGACGCTGAAGCGACGTTTTTGACGTCGAACTCAAAATTTGCATACTCCACAGTTTGAAAACCAGAAAAATTTGCATTTGTGATTCTCTTCTTCTATTTTCGGCAAAAGAAATTTCGTTTATATCTTTATTTTATATAAAACTTCAAATATCCTTTAATTGTTTTGAGCAGTGTATAAGCAAAAATAATAAACAATTGAATATTCCTTTTTATAGAAGTATTTTGTTGTGTGTTAAATCATAAAAAATACACATGCTTCTTTCACACATTCAATTTTAAAGGTATTTAACACATATTTGAACAACACATATTTACACACTTTAACACATATTTGGTCACGCATAAATGAAAAATGTATGAGCAACTATACCGGGTGATTCAAAGTCAGGTGGGAAAGTAAAACGCGATTAAAAAAATAGATCTATGAGTGGGAGAGATATGCGGTTTGCAGATAAAGATTCAGTGTGGTACGGGATTTTGTATAGCACTAACAAAAAAATCAGTTCAAAATCTCGATAATAGAGGGCACTATTGCAGATAATTGCATGGTTTCAATTCCATATTGCTTACACAACTCAAGATTTGGATACAAAAACATTAGGGAATAACGCATAAGGTAAAGCGAGGAGAGTCTGCGCACATTTCAAAAGAATGATAATGAAAATCTAAATATTAATATTTTGCTAAACTATGCATGAATAATTTTTACTTCATTTGTTTTTTATGCATTTCCATTATTATTTTGTTGTTATACTGTAATTTAATAGAACAGCAGTAATAAAACCAAGAAAACTATTTTACGCAAACTCTCCTTACAGGGTAGGAGAGAATGCGCATATGGGTAGGAGAGATTCCGCACATAGGTAGAAGAGATTGTTATTAATAATAGCTACAATTAAATTGTTAAGAATAATAATTACACTTAATCGACATTGTTGAAAGGTTTTTGCGAGTAAATATTATTGTATTAGGAGTTAATATTCCAACCAAATGTTTAAATAATAAACAAAAGAAAGAATTTTAACAACAGTTAAAAAATTTAATTTAAGAAGATTAAAATATCAGAAAAAGCAATCCCTACTAAGATTACAAAATAACATTAATCTAGTTGATAACATTACTTCATTTCCATTTCCACAGTTTCATTGTATTTTGTTTGCTAACCGAAGTTGTCGTCGTCCACAATCGATGCACTTATTGTTGTAATTCGTGCATCTTTCGTGCAATTACCTGCAACAAGTAATACATTGAATCCAGTCAGTTGTCGAAGTTGTCTCCTGGTACAGTTCCAAACATTCAGTGCACTCATCCTCATTGACCTTCGATTTTTTTCCTTGAGTTTTTTTATCCCACTTTTTGTGGAAGCACCTTATCTTCAGCTGTTTTTTTTTTTGTTTTTTTGTTTTGGTAGCGGCATTCTTCTTAAGTCTATTTTCATGTATGTTTTGTGGATCAGTAACATTAGTTGCACTCTGTTTCCGTTTGATTTCGATGGCATTACACTACTTGGAATGGGTGAAAGCTTTTCCAAAACACTGTATTAGAAAATTTATTTTAGTTAACAAAATTAATTTATTAGCAAATTAATTGTTCATAAATTAAAAAAAATATATAAATATTTAATTAAATTATTAACAAATATATTATTAATTTATTAACATAATTAATTACATAAAATTAATTTAATAACAACTGTATTATTAATTTATTAATAAAATTTTTATCTTCAAAAGTATTTCTTTGCAAATTAATTTGTTGCCAAATTTAGTTTTGATAATTATGTGTTTTTCCGAAATTATTTCAAAATTGATTCATTCATATGTTTTACATGTAATCTGTAGTTCATATAAATTTATCAATAAGCTGCGTAATCTCTCCTAGCACTTAAACTTATGGGTAAATGCGCAATCTCTCCTAAGTAGCAGATGCGCAAACTCTCCTATTTTGGTAGGAGAGATTGCGCTGCCGTTTATTTAAATATGGCCACTTCTAAAATGAATTGTTGGTGTTCGCATACTTAGTTCAGGTTAGTAGTTTATAAGAAATCGTTTAAGTTCAAAATATTTTGTATTACTGACATTCTATAAAAATTCTGATGAACAGTTATGAAAATTCAAGCACTTACTTTGGAAAAACAAACAAAATAGCACTGCTTTATCGAAGACGCTTGGAACAATCAATATTCAAATTCACATAGACAATGCACTAATGCTGCTGTACAAGTACCTGGAGTCGCTGCGCGCGCACTCTACTCCTTCCCGTCGAATCTCTTTCTGCGCAATCTCTCCTACCGCGCGAACTCTCCTCGCTTTACTATATACACTTTTTTTGTGTCCAAATCTTGCGTTCTGAGAACAATAGGGAATTATTCCATAGAATTATCTGTAATAGCGCCCTCTATTTTCGAGATTTTGAACTAATTTTTTTGTTGGTGCAATACAAAATCTCGCACCATGCTGAATCTTTATCTGCAAACCTCATATCTCTCCGACCCATAGTTCTTTTTTTCTTATCGCGTTTTACTTTCACACACCGGACTTTTGAATCACCCGGTATATCTTCAACATATAAATTAAAACTATTAACATTATCTATTAGCTTCAATATGTTATTAAAGTCAAAAGTTATTATTATATAAGTTACTTATAAATAACAGTTATATCAAAAAATAAATTATATAATTCTTGAACATTTGTGGGTTGTAATTCAGAAACTGCAACACTATCTAGAAACTCCATTAGTTTATAATACAACCAAAAGTAATAAATAACAAGTAAAAATATAATTTAAAAAATGAAAAAATCCGACAGCTTACAAAGCAAACTAATTAATTATTTCTCATCAATGTGAAACTATTTTTATATTACTTACTTACCTATATTTTATTTACTTGTATTGATGACTTTTAAGTTGTGTTTAATTTTAGTTCCTATCTAAAAACACTGTTTTGATGAGGTCTATAATTGTCTATGAAAGTTAGAGTTGCAGTAAAGCTAGAGATCCTACCTACACAACATCCAGGTTGTGTAATGTTTAAATGGAGCTTCTGACTGTAAAATAGCAAATGAAACATCGTCTTCATTTAGAAAGACCTATCCAATTATATGACACTCAATAGGATGCGTAAATTTTTTTTCGTCTCTATTGCCATTTTGCATTTTACGGCCGCCATTTTGAATTTATAAAAACAAAACCTAGCCTATAACCATCGGGCAGTTAAGGCGAATGGATAGAGACCTCATTCATTAAAATCCATCCAGCCATTGCGATGTTTCGAGGGTATAAAAAAATCCACATACCCAGATACGCGTGAAACACAACCCTTCTTGGCAGTCGGGTAATTAAATATTTGTTAATGTACAAGTGTTTTGTCGAGTGTTAAACAACATAGGAATATATTTCTTCCAGTCTTCAAATTTTACAGATGTGTAAAGATTCTGTTTTTATAACACATTCGTTTTTCAAGTCACGCAAAAATGAAAGAAATATATGCGTAGCTATAGTTTAGATACCTATCTTTGAAATTTGAGGAAAGAATACGGAAGACGAGAAAAACTGTGATAACATTTTTTTTTTTTCATTTTTTAAAAACTTTTTACAGATCCTCCAATTTCTATTAGCTTGTGTTTTTATAAAAAATAAATTTACGAAAAAATAATGTCATATAATGAGCTGATTTATCTCTTTCTCGAAGTTCGAAAAATAACTCTTTTTCAAAACTAATGAATTGTTTTCAACGTCAGCTTAAGTTTTTTGTTAATGGGAAACACTGGTTACCAAAAATTACTAATCAACGTTTTTTTTTTTTTTTTTTTTTTTTTTTTTTTTTTTTTTTTTTGCGGTACTATTCAGTTTGGATGAAAAACTTAAGTTTCCTTAAAGATTTTTACAGCAGCTGTTTATTTTATTTGAATAATATTTCACTCTTGGTAAGGAAAGGGGGGCACAATTTTTCAGCAAATTTTATTTTACATTAAAGTTTACTAATGAAATACGTTTATCTTTAAATGTAAATGTGTTATAAGGTTTTTAAATATAATGTCATAAACTAATTAATATGATTTTGATTTGTTTGTGATACTATGGTCAGTTTTTTCACCGACGACGCCTCGAAAAACTTAATTAAGTTGAAAGAAACATCTGAATGAGGTGTTTTCATTATGCCATTTTTTTCGCTTCGCATCAAAAATTTTCTAAAAATGTTATAAACCTTAATGATGTCGACTGAGAAAATAGTGCATATTTATTGAAAATAGATATAGGCAGTGTTTTTCTTTTACACTCAAAATTATGAAAATAAATGAGCTCTTTTGAAGGTGGGACTTGTGACGAAAGGCGTGTTGGTTTTAACGCCTTTAAAAAGTTGCATTGTTTTTCTTTTATATTCGTGCTTCTACTAATTTGCCGAAGAGATATGTTGAAAAGCTTTTTATTACAATAAAATGAACGTAACCTTGCACTGCTTTTGAATTGATTGTCTACGATTTTATTGCTATTTTAGACATTAAAATAACTGAACAGCATTTTTAAAATTTTTTTAGTAATAAGTTACTACTATAAGGACTGGTATTTCAACTATAAATTGTTATTTAAAACGAATAAACTGATTGGATGAAAACTTGAATTTGGCATATGTTTTTACACACCAGTTGCTTATCTTATTGTTTATCTCTTAAGTCTTCAGTTTTTGCCGCAAATAAAGTGTTTCAGAAAATAATGAAGTGTTTTCGTAACCACTTTTGTATGTTTTTTATTTTGATTATAGCTTTGATTATATTTGTTTGATAATTTTTTAGCATATTTATAGGCTTGAAGGTGGCTGCACAAACCATTCCCTCATCGAGTTAACGGATGATATTCCCGGATTTGTTAAAACTCGATTCTCATATTAAATTGCAACTGGTCTGCCAAGTTATACCTTGGTGGAAAACACCTGAAACCCGATTTTAGTGGTTGACTGGAAGGTTTACCATTGTATTTTCCTGCTTCCAGTCCTCTATATTTTCATACATTTGGGTGCATGAGAAAAAACAATGATAATTTTACCGAGCAACCAATAAAATTGGGTCTTTAGGTGGTTTCCACCAAGATATTACTTCGCAGACCAGTTGCATTTTAATATGCGAATCAAGTTCTGTCTAATCATGGAATTTCAGTCGTCAACTTATTGAGGTGATGCTTTGTACTGCCGCCTCTTGGTTTATTAGGATCTGTTTTTATACCATACAATTTTTGCGGCATGTGTTTTTAAAATTTTAACTATGCGAAAAAATAATGTGTAATATTAATTTAATGTATGTCTATTTTTAAAAATTTCCTAAAAAATAGCGCTTTGTGAAAGCTAGTTGATTTTTGTGTTCCTTTGCATATCGTTATGTTAATGGTAAACATTGATCACCAAATGTTGCTGTCCAATTTGTTACTTTTTGTGTATAACTTTTAATCCTATTGGGATAATGTTTGATGTAATAGTTGTTTATCGTATTATTTGATTAGTCTTGTTGATCTTTACTCTTGGCGAAACACCTTTGAAATGTAATGAAGTGATTGCTCAATTAGTTTTGTTCTGTATTACGTTGTCTTATGATGAAATACGCGGCTTTCGTGTACTAATTATACATCTTTTTTGTTGTTGTTTTTTCTGCGCAGCTTTTAGACTAATTAAGTCGAGTTTAATTTTTTAAGCTGTATTTAACTATTCGTTTTTAAATTTTATATTAATTTCAGGACACTTTCGATGTAAATATTTGCATACAAACATCAACGATGACAACGAAAAAATAATGTTGACTTCTTGAGAAAGGATTACAGTGTTGTGGACATTTATCCTGTTTTAAAATTTAAACAAAAATGCTGTTAATTTATTTCCTTTTTCTGTTGCTTTCAATATACTTTTTTTTTCATTTATTCTGTAAATAACATGATAACGAAAGAAAAGATCAAAGTCGTTTTTTGGTGCGTTCGTAATTATATAAATACGTAGCACCTATAGTCGTCGTTCAGTCCGTCTGTCTGTCCGTCTATCTGTCCGTCTGTCTGTCCATCTGTCTGTCCGTCCGTCTGTCTGTTTGTCCGTCCGCATATAACAGAGCAAAAACTACCCAACCGAATGGTTTGAAATTTTAAATTATGATTGTTGTAAACTTTTGTCGAGCCATTTCAAATTTTATGAAAATCGGATGTATAGTTTAATTACAGGGCCAATCAAAATTTTTCTTTACATTACGGCCAACGGGAAAAATTATTGCAAGTGCATTTTAATGATGTTACAGCCTTCCGAATGGTCTGAAATTTTAAGTATATAATTGTTGCAAAATTTTGTCGAGCCATTTCAAATTTTATGAAAATGGGACGCATAGTTTAATTACAGGGACAGTCAAAAGTTTTCGTTACATTACGGGGAATGGGAAAAATCCGAATGGTCTGAAATTTTAAGTATATAATTGTTGCAAAATTTTGTCGAGCCATTTCAAATTTTATGAAAATGGGACGCATAGTTTAATTACAGGGACAGTCAAAAGTTTTCGTTACATTACGGGGAATGGGAAAAAGATTATTGCAAGTGCATTTTAATGATGTTACAGACTATGCACTTATGAAGTGCAAAAAATATACATTTAGTACAATATGGGGTGCAAAAAATAATTATAAAACTAGTTATAGTACGAACGCACCTCATTTGCCACGTTTGACGAGCAATTTTCAACTTGTTTCTAATTAGCAAACAATAGCTTGAACGTTACATTAACGCTAAGTAAAATAAATAGCAATTGCTTTTTTCGAAATAATATGAATATTATTTCATTCATGAGATTCGATAGTCTTCGATTCGTTGGCGTCAGGATTGTCTCCGTACATATCCAGGAAAAATCTGGAACTGGAATTTTATACAATAAAGAAAATATAATGATTTTTCCTTCTTTAAAATTGCGATGACGAACATTTTCAAAAATATTTAGGTATTTTGTATTTAAATAAATGCTAAAAAGGGTCATTTTTCCACGGTAAATCATTCCAATTTTAGTTCCCTTGGTACTGTACATATGTAACGTTATAACTTTAGGGAGGTGAGGGGCCTGACACTTGATATCATAAGATATCGCTAGAAAAGGGGGGAATATATCGTTTGACATCTTTATAATTTTTTATCTAATCAAAATTTTCCCTTTTTAGTATTTTTTTTTTCTTTACGTCAATATAGTCTGTTAACTTTAATTCTTTTAGACTGCTATCTATTTTCATGAAAAATTCAAAGTTATTATTGAAACTATTCAATGACTATAAAATCACTCTATTCCAAAATATGGAATATCCCAAGGTTCGCCATCCCTGTTCTTTTGCCACATATGTATTTCGTTGTTAGAGAAACCAGGTTCAAAATGACGCCTGTTGTGTTTACTAGTAGAAAATGGGGAAGAATATTGTCCACCTGTTTTTTTTATAAGAAGTTTCGCTCACCCCCGTGCTCAGGGCTAGAGCAAGAAGACAACATTAATGTTGAATGCATTATGTAAAAAAAGCTATTATTAAATTCATTTAAGTAGTAAGTATTTCTTAGTGTTATTTGATACAAAGTTACTTCATATAAAATAGTGATATTTTATTAACTTTTTTCTCTTTATTTATATCAGAAATGCATGCGAGTAATAAATGTATAACGGTATCTGTATATCACTGGAAATGTAATAAAACATAAATAAATGTAAAATAAAAAAAATGAAAATAGACACTGCTGACAATACAATTTGGGGTAGGGAGGGTGGAGGTGGTGTTTGAGGAATCATAACGCATGATATTGTAAGAGGGGCAGTGGGTCCAAAGCTTCCAAAAAGTTGATAACGTTATATATGTACCGGGTGTACCAAAAATGACTAATGGATTTTAAAATTCAATAATTTGCAAACGGTGACAGATATTTAAAAAATTCTTGCAGGAGTGTTATGTAAGATGTCAGGAGTTTTTATGCTGTGATTCTCAATTTTAGTAACAAATAGCATCGATAACGGCGCTGTAAGCAACAACCGCTAAATCCAGGTTCGATTTTTCGACCTCTCTATTCTTCCATGCGAAAAAAGGAGATTCAAATATATTGAATGGATCCCTAAGTACCAAATATAGGGTCAGGACTGAGCGCGTATTGCTCTCAGCGCCATCTATTGTTTGAAATTCAAACTGAAATCAAGAATCACAGTACAAAAACTCCCGACATCGTACATAACGCTCCTACAACCATTTTTTTTAATACCTGTCACAGTTTGGAAGTTATTGAATTTTAAAATCCATCCGTCATTTTTGGGACACCCGGTACATCCCCTTTGTGAAAAGCTTTAACCGCCATCTTACAAAGGCTCATGCAACAAAATCTTGCAATTGATGGGGTTTTGTCAGTGTATAAGATAATTAATATTTAAGATATTCCAGTGTAATTTCTTGTACCGTTCTTTTCATCGATTACTTTATGAAACGTTAGAGGGATAAGCTAAAATACAGGCACGCGGTTAGTGAGCTAAATTCTTATTAACCCTTGCGTGTGACGCCCGAACTCATTTCGGGCAACGCAAATGTGCCAATTTTGGAATACCCAACCTGAGCTTGGGCAAGAGAAAAATCGGTGTTTCAATTCCGTGAAGCCCGAACTCAGTTCGTCCAATGGATAATATGTAATTTACCATTTTCCCAATAGATGGCGATACTTTCCCATGAAAAGTTTGGCAGTTTCGCGCCATTTGTTGAATCTTTGTAATTTTGCAGTTGTTCCCAAATTTCATTCAAACCACATTACCATACTGTAAAGGACCTGTAAAATTCAAAGTAATCTGAGGGACATGGAATTCATGACAGTTGATGTAAACAATAATACTGCTGTATTAGTTTATTATATTTATCTTGAAAATTATATCATTTGATTTATTTTGCTATAATTTGGGCAAAAAATTACTGTAATCCATTAACATTTCCCATATATGTGAAAATATTGAATATAGTAGTTATTTCGTTTAATTTTTTTTTTAAATAATCTATTTCTAATATTTTGATGATAATAACGATCAAAATTAAAGAGAATTTTTTTTTTCCATTTTTGGCACGTTTTTCTCAAATATATCCCACAGTCAAGGGGTTAACAATCACTAGTCAACAAATTACCTTTTTTCTGTATTTGGCTCGAAACTGGATGCATTTAACTAATTTTAGTGCGCTGAATTCAGTAGAATAATCAGATTCTCACAACCATGTCGAATTTATTAGATACATGGCAGTTTTATAAATACAAAAGTAAAATATTTGACAAAATTGGACCGTCTGAAATACAAGCACTAGAGAACAGGAATTCTGCTTTTTTTAGAATTTAGTGTCTTCCCCGGCATTTCCATTACTTCATTTCTTCTGATGGACTGATGAAAAAAATTATGGCCATTTTTTTCCACCATTCTGACCAGAAAATCAGAGTTCTAACATTTTACGTCTGCTCTTTCATCTTCACCTAACACTTCACGTATGATTGCTGTTTCATAATAATAGAAGCGATCAGTCCATCCGAAGAAAATAACTAGGTTAAGCGGGACTCTACTGCAGTACAAAACATATTTCAATTTTAAGACTTAAAGCACATGTTTTATTTATATACACGATCTACTCTGAAACATCTACAGTACAGCATGCATAGTACATCACTATCGCGAAATAATGCACAAATGCACTAAAAAGGTGCCATCATTCTTGAAAATCGACAAAAAACCGGCTATCTAATGATTCATAGATACTTAAAATTAAATATAGTTTATCCATGTTTTAACAGAAATCATTCGTTTATATTTTTTCAAAATAGCATGTATTTTAATTACATTTTTTTTCGATTTTTACGAAAAAATGACAAAAATATATAATTAATATTTTAGATCTATCTTTCCTTTACTTTCTACAGAAATAGAGTACTTCCGTTGCCAATATTAAGCAAATGGCTCCTAAAACTTCAAAAAAATTAATATTTCAAAAATAAATGGAGATTCAGTTTTCAAACAAATTGCATTTAAAAGTATTTTTTTCCGAATACGACGGTATAAAAATTGAAAATGTATGATGCTTAGAAGATTAAAAATTGCTATAGAGTATTTAATCGTACTGCTTTTTTTCACGGCTGGCTTCTGTAAGGTAAATTTATTTTTTGGAGACGACACAAAATAAGCTGGGAGAAAGAAATACCATACCGTACCGGGGGCTAAAAACATAACATTCATCAGTAGAAATGTTTACTTGATTGCGTAACACAAAATATGAACTAATACGAGCACGAAACTGATGCATAAAAGTCCATAATGTTAATATTTAAAATGCCATTTTTCAAAACAGGATGATGACTTTCTTGATGACAGTGCTGAAAGATTTGATAGTTATTTTTGTGCCATAATGCATAAACAAGTAAGA
The DNA here is from genome assembly GCA_963932465.1 of Maratus speciosus. Classification (NCBI taxonomy): domain Eukaryota; kingdom Metazoa; phylum Arthropoda; class Arachnida; order Araneae; family Salticidae; genus Maratus; species Maratus speciosus. The sequence goes on along the minus strand of OZ010797.1, from coordinate 334,845,189 downwards.
AAAAAATCATGCGTCAAGCATAGATTATGAAACACTTTCCAACACATTCAGAATAACGTAACAAAACTGCACCGTTTAAAAAAATTAAAATATTACGTTTAATTCAACCATATGGCATAATATATTTCACAACCCAATTTCAGCTGTTCCTATCCACAATAGGAAATTATGCGAATTTTTTAAGCAGCCCTGTGTATGATATATAGATCTGAATCTATTAACTACATGCATGCCAAAATTTGGTTCACTTAAGAGATACATATACTTCATTTGAAAATTTACCTTCAGCAATTTCCTCTAATAAGGAGAACGGTACGTGAATACTTTTGTGCAGCCCTGTATTTCAGATAGAGAATTTATATATAACGAGTAAAATGCCAAAAAATAATTAAATTTAGATGCGAATACCAAATTTTAAACCGTATACTACAGCAATTATTACTCAAAGACAGTACTGTACTGTAACAGATTTCTTTTGTGTGTCCCTGTAAATGAATAAAAAATGCTATGAATGCCCTGTTCTAACGTGATCGTAGTGAAATTCAGTGATTTATATCAGTTTCAATGCATTTGAAATCGCATAATGTCATTAAAATACTCGGCAAACGATTTTTCTCCATATACCCTAATGTAATGGAATGCTTTTGAGTGTTCGAATACTTTCGACTATATAAACCCTGTAAATGAACGATTAATCCTACATACTTGATGTACAATACCAAACAAGCTTTGGTGACCCTAAATAACATTTATTAATTTCATGAAAATCCGAGTATATTTATAGGAGTTAGAGCATGGACAGACGGTCTGACGGACAGACGGACAGACAAACCGAATGCATAAACACTTTTCAACTTTGTTGGAAAGTGTTAAAAAGGGGGCTTTAACCAACATTGTCATTCTTTTCCTTATTATTTGACCGCAAAATGTAAACTATATTTTATATTTTCCCCACGTATTTTAATATGTATGCAAAAATTAAGGGGTCTTAGGACTCTTAAAGCTTCAACATGTAAGAAATTTTTATTTTTTTAGATGTTAAACACCTATCTTTTTTGAACATTTTGATATAATTGTTTCCTTGAAGCTCCTATTAGAACAGTAATTATACCCGCGCAATAGCGGAAGCAGCGTTTCCGAAACTTTGAAGTCATTTTTCTACAAATGACGTTTTTTTGCATAACGCGCAGGATATCTCAAGAACTTCTAAATATTTTTTCATGAAATTTTCAAAACATATATCTTATGTTACTCTGTATAAACTGAAAATAAAATTTCATTTTTGATGTTCAAAAAATATTTTTTCAGGTGATTATACAGTTGAAATTTTCAAAATTAAATTTCAGAATTAGCTGAATACAACTTTGTATTAAAAATATAAATTTGCTTTAAATACAAATTTATTTAGGTTCGGGTAATTACTACAGTCAGAAGTATAATTAGGCACGAAAAATGTCATTCTAGTTCAATTTAATTCTGCGCGTAAGCTGTTATACCAATTTTCTGCTCGACAAATATCTGACAGTTGGAACGCCCTATAAATACTAATTCTGCATCTTGCAATTTTTTAAATACATGAAATGAAAGGACATACTTATATCTTTCATCCCAATAAAAAATTTGTTTTTAAATCATATACATTTTAAGATATTAAATGTTGAAAATGTTCTTTTTTCTTCTTTTTTTTCCAATTTTAAGAGGCCTGACACTGAGACCCGTTAAATTCAAAAATTTTGCAAAACCCTTACGTAATAGAAAATTTCTGAAAGCATATTGGAATTCTACATGCAAAAAAAACATAAAAAAAATACTTATTACAAATCAGATACAAAATGGCTGCTGACTAGTGAAATAGGAGTAATTGTGCACCTGAATGCAGGGTTGGTTGTGTTTATGATGGCCAATTATCAACACGAGGGATATAGGCCTTAAGGGGGGGGGGGGGGGGGGGGAGTACCCTCCGTGGGGGTCTTTCGAAGGGAAAATAACCCGTATTTACGCGTGGAAATCCACGGTTCGAAGAAAACCACGAAAACTCCGAGCGAGCGATTAGACCGACGGGTGCGATTGGGCTCGAGCCCAGCATCTCCCGTCTACCAGCTTCGAGAGCAGAACCTCTCGGCCGCTGGGCCTGAATGCAGGGATCTGAAACTTGTTTAACGTTTTTAGTTAAACGTAAACTTAAAAAAAAGGTAAGATGTATTGGATTTCAGATGTCAATTTATGGACAGATTTTTAGTTTTCTTGAATAAACTGATTCTTACAACTCGAATATATGAAAATATGTTTTTATTTATTCGAATTTTTAGAAATTTGTAATTTAATGATAATATTTTGTTCCCAATCTATTCTAATTTGAAATAATTTCTTTTATAATTTTAATTAAAAAAATCGTTAATAAAAATATAATAAGTCCTACTGTTTCTGTTTTTCTTCCTTATATTCACAACTGTACACTAATTTAGCCATCACAATTGAAAGGTTCGCAGAGTTCTTAAAATTTTCACACTGTGCTACCATAGTACGGGGTGTTTCGAAATGAATATCGGGGTTTTAACGCTTGGTAGCATTTATTACATAAAACTTAAAATTATAATTAATACATAAAATGAAAGAGCAACTCAAACAGTTATACCTACAAGCTTACAAGTGTTCAATGTGACCACCTTTCGTCACACGGCACACATCAAGTCGACAGCTCAGTTCTTCTGAAATGTTGATTAGCAAAGAAGTTTTGTTCAGACGCTCACCCGATCTGAAGCCATGTGATTTCTACCTGTGGGGGTTCATAAAGGATCGTGTGTATGTGCCTACACTACCACAGCTGACCATTGCAGCTGTTGCAACAATGACCCCACAAACCCTAATCAACGTTTGAGAAGAACTGAGCTATCGACTTGATGTGTGCTGTGTGACGCAATCTGCTTACATTGAACACCTATAATCTTGTAGGTAAAACTGTTTGAGTTGCTCTTTCATTTTATGTATTAATTATAATTTTAAGTTTTATGTAATAAATACTACCAAGCGTAAAAACCCCGATATTCATTTAGAAACAGCCCGTATTTTAAATCAAAAATCTTCGTGTCAGATTCCTTTAACACCTACTATAGAATTCTATAATAAATATTATCGTTTTAAATTTGTGGTAGGAATGTACAAAAATTTTAGGAACGCTGCGAGCCCTCCAATTGCATAAATTTCATTACAAATTACAAAACAATTGTAATTTCGAAAAAGTAATTTAAATTTTAAAAGTTATTGTAACATTCTTGGATATTTAAAAGTATATACTATTCTTTTCAATCCATAAATTATCCTATTCTGGCAGAATTAGATGAGAAATTCAACCACAGAGTTAGATATTAAATAATAGATTAAATCAATAAGCTATTATATTACAGATGTAGATTCAATTTTGAACTATACACTGAAAAATAATTCTGTTACTGACATCTAGAAAATAAATTGTAGCTCTAGAAAAAACAGTTCCATGTCATCCTTATAAAATCTAGTTCCCTTTGCTAGAGATTTCTAGTAATCCGTATTAAAAATTAGGGCTTTTTCCTATGCTATCGTGGTCAAACATATTTAACAATCTCTGCAAATAAATGCGAACGCAAGAAGTGAGTTTTAGTAACTATAATCCTAGTTTATGAATTAATTTTAGAAATCATGTTATAATTTCTCGCAATTAAAACGATTCATAATATAATCGTTTCATCATCGTTTCATCACCTAGAAACAGACTAGAAATTCTCGATCACTTCGTCTATTCAGTTTATTTTTTTACCTTATTCGCATAACTTGTCTATCTATATTTCTAGTTTAGGGATTTAGAAAATGACTACCTAATCGTTTTAGATGAAGACGAAATATTTTTTTGTTTCAGCGTACGTAATCGGCTGTCATTTTATTTCTATTTTGTTATTTCAGATTATTTTACTTTGGCGAATCGTAGACTAATTTATTATGAACGGGGTACAATCTATTTCTAACAATAAACTGAAAGAAAAATTCTGCTAATTACCTTGCCTGAGGTGTTTACTAAAAAAAATATCTTGATAATATTCCCTTCAACTGCATTTGTTTGACAATATATAACATAGAAATATAACTTCAAAGGCAGAATAATTAGCATAATTACTCATGCAATTCTCTGTGCTGAGAAATTTTCGAATTTCTGAAGGTTATTTTTAAGAAAATGGGGCTTTCTGAAAGATTTTTACATGGAAAATACACTTAAGTTCAATTGTCGCTAACATTAAGTTTAAAACAAGACTCCTGGATTTGAAAGGAAATTATTTTCACATGAATCAAATAACACTACAAAATGAAAATAAATATGTAAATTTTCAGTATGTCTTTAAGTACAACATTTTTGCCTTTGGTGCCATATTGTATTGAAGACAGATGAAGCATTTAAAGAAAATTTTTCTGTTTGTCAAAGTTCTTAAATATGAATTCATGCAATAGACATGCTCTTTATTTATCTATAGATCTTTTTAATTAAATTTCTTTACAACAGCAGAACTTGGAGTGTTTGTATTTATCAAATTAAACTTTTTATATCAAGAAAAAAATATTTGAAACATTGCAATGCTTACACTGCAAAAGAAGGAGAAAAAAAGACAGATGTTTCTTAATCTGCTAAATTATATTATAGCGAAAATATATTATATATAATATATTATATTAATCTCTTCATTTCTCAATATATATCTTTTTAATTAAGTTCTTTGCAGCAGTAGAACTTAAAATGTTCGCATTTATGAAATTAAATTTGTAATTTAAAGAAAAAACTTCTAAAACACTGCAATGCTTACGCTACAAAAAAAGACAAATGTTTTATAATCTAAAGGATGAATTTTTTACAGGTATGCAAATTTAAAACTAAATAAAACACATAAAAATAATGTTAATGGCCGTAATATTGGTTTTATTAAACAAATAATCTTTTGCCATTAGTGTTTAAAAATTATTTCTGGCATACGTGCACCGCGGCTGACTTGAATGAAGCACAATCGGGTAGTCCAATTTTCGACTACTTTATGGAGCAGCTGGTGCCATATATGAGCAATAAAGGGGCGAATGTCGATTTCCAACACGTCAATGTCTGTGGATTATCAGCGTAGACTAGCGACTTCACAAAATCCAACAGAAAATAATCCATTGGTGTGAGATCACATGACCGTGGAGACTAGTTCATAAGTCTATTACGCGTACCTCAACGAATGTCTCCCGCAATAAACTGATGGTGTTTTGCACAATTTACAAACGTTCTTCTGGAATAACTCTATTCATGGTAAAGCATACTGATCTCAAGTCATCTATCATCTGTGAAATTAATTGTGACTAGAAACTGTGTTGCCTATTTCAAAACCAGGCCTCCAAAAAAAATCCCTTTATACTAAAATATATTATAGCCAAATATGAAAATATGCAATAACCTTCTCTAAGATACCCACGATTCGAAAAGTCATGCTTATCATTAGAAATTCCCGAAACCAACATATTTCGAGATTTACAGAAGCATTTATAAATTCAAAGTTTCTTTGCTTCCCCTGATTTCCGAAAAGTTTTCAAATAGCGTTTATAGTGTTTTAACCAGTCTCTTTAAACCAGAACGTAAATTTTAAAAATGTTATCGAATCTGATTAAACACTTTCACATGCTCAATTGAATTTATACATGCAAAAGTAATAAAAAAATATTAGTTTTAATGTTAATGTTAATTCTGTTAAAATATCATGTATGTCTACAAAACACGTTTACTGAACATAAAAATGTTTACACTGGAATTGATGGCATCCGAAACACCTACATTCCGGCCAAATTTGTGTTTTATTTATATTAGTTCATTTATTAATTGACTGATTGACACAGTTTTAATTCCGTTATGGAATATTAGCTGAAACTAAATAATGAACTATTTATATCGTTTAAAGTGTAAACGAGTTACTTTCCGTTAATCGGACAACAAGCAATAACGATAGATTTTTTTAAATCAAACTTGAAAATGACAAAAAATGAGCAAACTGGGATAAGGTTTTCAAACAAATTACATTTGAAAGTGCAATTCCCCCATTGGATGGTGTAAAAAATAAAATTGTGCAAGATTTAGAAGTTAGTAAATTTTAGATAAAACGATAATGATGTTCACATTGTTTCCACTGTTGGTGTGATGTCAGCGTTGCTCAAGGACATGTTTTACCTTTATAATCCAGGCATATGTGCTCAAAAAGGAAAATAAAAGGAAGTTTTGATGGAGTTTTGATATAAGGTATCTTGATGTTTTTTGGTTTGCTGAACACGAATCTCAGTTTGATAACAAGATTTTTCGTGAGCTATGCTTTTTTTTTGCAAGAAACGTGTAAAAAAAGTGGACTTTTTCCCGTTTTTTTTTTTTTTTAAATAACTCTAAAACCATGTATTTTATGTGAATCTTGACCATATATATATATAATTAAAGAGGATAAAACTTCCCATGTTTTATGCCTTAAAAGTTTTTCTCCGAACAATGGTTTTGCTCTGAAATTTGCTTGTTAAAAGCAAAAAACTCTGAAAAGACGGAAATTACGCCACTGCAGGTTATTGTAACATGAAAACTAGCCATTTTATGCAAACGTTGACAATTAATGATACTAAAGATCATATGATTGACTACATTTTACAATTAAGTTTCCTGATAATAAATAGCTTATTATGAATCATTATTTCATTATAAATAATTATGTACATTAGTAAGAAACATTAGTAAGTATATTTACATAAAGTAAAAAAAAAAATAAAAATCTTATTTCTGCATTCTTTTACTTGAAAGCCCTTGCTGTTCATCGACATCTACTGCCTAAAAGTTGACGTATGGAATTAGTGGATGTTTTTATTCCTACCAATATTATATAATAAACGTTTTCTTAATGGCAAATATTTAAAACCTTGTGGCATGACGTGTTCCACTTCTATTGGGCGCACGGGTTCAATGACTAGGAATCCATCTCCAGCTCGGTTTCAAGGTCTAGCTAGTCCTTTTCGTCTTGACACGACTGCGATGTTGAACAGTTCCCCTCGCAGTTGAGGCAAATGTTGGAGCAACAAAGCTCTGTCGTATTGCATCCATAATTTTGTTTGCAGTTCTTTGTGCCCTTGCAGGACACAAGGGGAGCAGGAGGTACAAACAAAGGGACAAAACAAAGGGAGCAGGAGGTAATACAGTGAACACCGGCTCAAGGTCTGTATTTTTTTTTTCCATCGCCATTCTTTAGCATTCTTTCAACACCGAGCCATTGCTTGACCAATTGATATAAAAAGAACTGTCATGTTGCAGCTGCAGATGGTAGTAAATCAGCAATGTTTGAACTGTATCTAATACCTGAATTCTTGTACAAAATATACCTTAGGTGGTTTAGCTAAGGCACATTCGTTTTACTGTAGCCGTAATGAGACAAGGGAACGCTCCTCAACACCTGCAATTTCCTACTGAGTATTGAATCTTTGAATACTTCAGAAACATCAGCAACATGTGGATCCTTCGAAAGCGTTTTGAGGAACTTCACCTTCCCTTACATAAACAGTTCTGACGTCACAACCGCATACAGCATGTAGAAAGAGGATGTTTTCCGCGAGCATTGAGCTTAGAGCATTAATAGGGGGAAATGCTGCAAGAGAAATGGTGTCATTCACAGGTATTAGCAAAAATAAAATGTTTGAGCCCGGCAGAGACCTATCAAAATCACCAAGAAGTCTACATCATCCTCAACTACAACCACCGTCTCACTTGATACAGTCAAGGACAGAGCATTGTTACAGTGAAGGTATCTGGATCTTCTTTTGCTGGCAACAGTTTTTGCAACACCTTGTACGTCATCAAGGTATCCATCAAAGAGAACTGGTACCGCCTGTGGTTTATATTTTGACTGTACTTACTTAACATGTTTATCACAGATTAAAGAAAAAGACGTAGTACACACAATCTTATGTGATAAAAAAACCATCAACGAATTGAAATCTACCTCTGAACCGCTTGTTGTTAGGGGTCTGAATGTCTTGTAGAGAGTAGATTTGGTTCTTTTTATTAAGCCGTAGTCGAATAGGGACAAGGAATGAAGACTTAGGTCGTATGTTAAAAGTCTTCAAAGTCTTCATCTGAATGCTTTGCAACCGAAATTCGTTGTAATAAAGTTGTGGAATTAATAGGAAGAGACTCCTTGTCTATTCGTTTCACACTAGTCATTACAGCAAGAGGTTTTACTCTCTCGCTCCGTTTAAATTTGACAGTTCCAAGTCACTAGAAACAACTCTCCTGCTGTTTTTCACGCCTGATTCTCAAGACTTATGGAAGGGAAAGGAAAATGTTGCACTAACCATTCGCACATCTTGTTGCCATCCGTGTTCTCCAATAAAACTATAGAATACTTCCAGGCCTATATGCTGTTCTGAATAGTGAAATTGAATAATCTCTTAAGCAACGATGTTTCAAACTATCTGTAACTAAGCGGGAAGAATTGCAGATGAGATTCGACATCTGTGTTACAAGGACAAATATCATCCGAACTTTCCACTGTGTTAAAGATTGTGATTTTTTTCCAGTAATGAGTTTAGGCTGAAAATAAAAGGTTTAGGAACCAAAGTTCGTGTCAGATTCTATTAGTAAAAATTATTTCAATTGTTTTACTTTTGTGTTATTTAAAAGGCAAATTAACAAGTGTTTTATTATTATTATTATTATTATTATTGTAAAAGCAAACGGGGAATTTGATCACAGGTATACTTATGTGTATTTATTTTTTAGGTTATGAAGAAAACAATTAACTTCAGATGCATAAAATGAAGTCAATCATATAATCTTTAGTATCATTAATGGCCAATGTTAGCGTAAAATGATTAGTTTCATGTTAGATCTACGTACAGCGCCGTAATTTCCGTTTCCTTTCAGACGTTTTTGCTTTTAACACCCATTTTTGATACCCCATTGCTTCAGAGAAAAAAAAATATTCAAGAGATAAAATGTAGGGAATTTTATTCTCTTTAATTTCATATATGGCCGACTTTCAAGTAAAATCAATAGTTTTGGAGTTATTTTGAAAAAAAAAAGAGAAAAGTTCATTTATTATATATTTCTTTGCAAAAATGAAACATATTTCAAGGGGAATTCTTGTTGACAAATATCAGATTCCCATTCAGCGACCCCAAAATCATAAATATACCATAAATCAAAAGGCAACAAAAATTTTCTATTATTTCCTACCAAATTACTAGACTTAAAAATTAGATGTGTGTTAAAATTTTCAAAAAAGTAGCATAATTTCTTAAGTGGAAAACTTTTTTTTTGTCAGTAAATAAGGATTTGATATCTAAATAAATAACAACTCAACTAATATCAAAGCAAAATAACTTTTCGCTACAATTAAGAGAACAATAATAAGAAAAATCTGAAATATTTTCCTATAAAATTAGTATATTTTTATTCGAAGTTTATTCTTGTTAGAAGATATATAATCCGCCTTCATTTCTTTCATGGAAATGTCGTGATATGTAATTTTTATTATTACAAGTAAGAGGTAAAACAAGAACTTTCTTCAATTTATATACTTTAGAAATTTGTTCCCATAAGAATTTTACCAATAACGTTCAGAATAAAACAAACGAACAGGAAAACACGACTAAAACCTCCTCAAAAGGCAAAAAATCTTTTGTTTAAATTAGTTCTGTTATTTGAACTTTTAAGGATTGGAACGGAAGAAAAATCTCAAAAATACTCTGTATTTTTATCCACGTTGGTGTTTAATGATGCATTTATAAAATAGTAAATGAATAAGCTTTGACGTGGAATGACTATTATGTATTATATTTTGAAAAAGAAAAATTATTAGCGATGTGATATTGTCCAAAAATTTGGAGAATTTTTATTTCAACCGAATAAATCTTGCCGAAAAACAGTTATTGACAAGCTCATAAGTTATTAATCAAAAAAGAATTTAGTGAGATTTCTAGAAAAATACATGATCAATAATCCTGTGATGTCAGATGTGTAAACAGCATAATAGATGTCATATATTTACGCGAAAGTTTTTTCCCGAAACCACATAGGGAACATAAAACAAATTAAAGAAAAACGAATATATTTTGTATTACCCTGTAAAAACTAATTTCGCAAAAGCGTTGAAACTGCAGCACATGATTAGGAGCTTCTTGTAATAAACTGTATTCATTTGTATGAGAATAGCACGTACATTTGTAGAAAAATTAAGGGTTTTATAAAAACAATCCCAAATTTCACTAAGTGTTTTGCTTATATATTGATGAGTTCTCAATGTAAAAGATTTTTTTCTTCAGGAACCATGACAACCGACATTGCACACAATACCCTGAAATCAGAATTAAAAAATAATAAAAATTGGTTTAGTATATAACGTTTCACTACATATGCGCGAATGCAATCAAAATATATTGTGCATAAGGTGTTAGCTAATTGTATAGAGCAACTTTTGTGAAAGTCTCAAAAACATAGCTTGAAATTTCTGAAAATTATCATCGATAGAATAAGCTAGAAATCCGTTGTTCCCAAACGAAAGCAAAAAGATGAGGGACTGTATCCAAATATCTGTTCATTAGTGATAAGATAGCGTACACAATATTGCAAGTACTACTATATTTGGATAGAATACCTCATATTTTTGCTTCCTTTTGGGAACAATGGATTTCGAGATTATTCGATCAACGATTACTTTCAGAATTTTTAAGCTATGTTTTTGAGACTTTCACAAAAGTTGCTCTATACATTTAGCTAATACATTATGCACATTACCATTTGATTGCATTCGCGCTTGCGCAGTGTAATATTATTTAGTAAACGTGTGCATTTATCATTTAATATTTTTAATTTTTTAATTCTGATTTCGTTGTATTGTGTACAATTTCGTTTGTCATGGTTCCAGAAAAGAACATTCTTTTATATTAAGATCTCTACAAAGCAAAAAACGTGGTGTAATTTGTACACTAGTATGCGTGCTATTCTCATACAAAATGAACGAAGTTTATTACAAGAAGCCTCCTAATCATGTACTGCACTTTCAACACTTTTGCGACATTAGTTTTTACATGGTTATCCAAAAGATATTCGTTTTTCTTCAATTTGTTTACCGTTCCCCAGGAAGTTTCGGTAAAAACTCTTCGCTGAAATTTATGACGTCTGCTATGCTGTTTACACACCTGAAGCGTCAGGATTATTCCTCATGCATTTTTCTAGATATTTCACAAAACATCTAAAATCGCAAATTACCGGTCATCATTTGCCATATAACGTAGACAGCCTTGTAACCGAATTATTTTGCGTGTATCTGTAAATGAACTATAAGTGGTATGCCCACCATATTCTATAGTATGTTACAATCCATTATCATTGATTTCATTATGTTTGGAGTATCATAACATCATTAAAATGTATTGCAAACAATTTTACACCATAAATCATATTGTAATGGAGCTCTTTTGTGCATCCCTATAAATGACTATAAATGCCACATATTCTCGATACTCAAGAAAACATCTTAACATCAATAAAATGCACCGCAAAACTTTTTTCCTCATGGAACATAATGTAACGGACTATATTTTTATGTCTCTATGAAAGAACTATACTACACACTCCATGCTCAATACCAGACAATCTAGAGTAAACCTCAGAAAAATATAGTGAGCTGATTAAAATGTTGTGAAAGTACCTTATAATAAAGCTATTTTTAGAAAGCAACTCACTATATAGCCCCTATCTTTGTGAATTGTTGCGATATTTGACTGGACCTTTTTAGATAAGTTTGTTTAGATAAGTTAGATAAGTATGATATCGACGACAAAGTAAAATCCTTTTCTATCCACCGGTATCGAAATTAAGACTCTAAAACCAAAAGTATATTCCAGACACCTTTGTAAATCGTAGTTTAACCGGATTTTGATTGCACATTTCTTTTAGCTTTAAAGTTTTACAATTTGTATTTTGTCATTTTTAAAAATAGTTTTATTTTAATATATTTTTTTAATTGATTTTTGTAAAGTTTTATACGATTGAATGAATACATATAAATATTTCACACCAAATACCACGTGAAATAATTGTTGTAGTAGAATTCTCCCAGCATTACGAAGAAAGATTTCTCGATTTACACGATTTCACTTTAAACATTTGTGCGATTTAAAAGAACAGCATTTTCTCTAAGATAATAGTGATGTGTGAAAAGCCTGTGACTTAGTATGTCTGATGGGGGGTGAAATGTTTTACTTAATTAATGCATTTATCTTTCTTTTAATGCTACGTGAACGACGTCACGCATAACAGCTGATAGAGCATAACATAAATTATTAAAATAATCCCTATTACGAAAAATTAAGAAGAAAGCCCGGCTAAGGGAAGTAAAAGGTTAGTTAACATTTCGCAATGAGATTTGAAACATAGGTTTGCGTCAAATATGAACGGTATTCGTAACATCACGATTTTAAATTAAATGTGGATACTATTAAAAGGCTATCACAAAAAAATACTTTACGGAGCCAAATCACGTTTGCTATTTAGTCAATTGGAAGTGGACACGATGATGAATGATTACCCATTAGGTTTAGAAGTCTCCAAACATGCCTATTTTGAGGTGATTTTAGTAAATTTATGCTATCGAATATATTATAAATTATTTAGTTCAGATCTTGGATATAAATATTGAAGAACGCCAATCAAAACTATTTTTGGAAACAAAAATTCTAAATTAGATGTCTCAGTTTATATTTCCTAAAGTTTCTTATCCATTAGATACAGGTGTTTGTGGTTGGCAGGCAAGTAAATACTCCTGTATGGATATTAGGATAACGTAAAATGCTTGTACAAGCTGTTTCTTATCCTTATAAATCGCAGTGTAAAAAGAAAGACAAGCTATACGATAATCATTAACACAATCAATCGAAAATTATAAATGTAAATTAAATTACACTACAAAGGGTTCAGGGAGGCTCTCCCTCCCCTGAAGAAATCATCTAAAAATTACCAGAATAAGTAGCTCATGAGAATTTAAGAATATCATTACATAACAAAGTGTTTAATTTAACTCTTCTAATGTCTGAAACCTTCGAAATAATTTTTACTTTTATAAATGTTATATGTAATTTAAAAACTTTAAATTGCGTTTTGTAGAAAGATTAATATTACGCAAAGTTTGCTAAAAACAATGAGTTTCAGATTTGGCGATGAAGCTCCTGATATGCAGATTTACTAGTATAAATAGTTTTGAATTTTTAATGCATTTATAATAAATTATATAGTTTTGTAACACTTTCTCCAAAAATATCCCTGATCAGCACTGCAAAAAAGACAAAATGTTTCTTAATCTAGCTGTTATCATCATTCTTAATGTTTACAAAAATATAACATCTATCGAGTTGCCGGTTATTCCGAAAAGCGTTTCTATATGTTTAGAGGCATTTGACATTAATAGATTCCCGATATTTAATGAAACATATCTAAAACAAATGTTTTATTGTATTATATTATATTATATTATATTATATTATATTATACTATATTATATTATATTTTTGCTGCCCACAGTTTTTGGTATCATTTACAAGTAGTTCTTACAGCGAATTAATCAGTTATCTCTACCCAGAATTTCAAAATTAAAATGATAATTTTAATGCCTTTATCTACCATATTTGTTGAACATGCAAATATTCACTTGAGGCGTGATAGCATCCTAAAAAGCGACATTTCGGGTTGACAAAACTGATAACGACACTATTAAAAACTACTCGGACACGTTTCCGAAAATTACGGGCATCAAGAGTAACTTTTGTTTCAGAATTGTTTCCTCAAAACTCGGAAATCTAATTGATTAGTGGTTGCTGAAGATAAAGGAACGTTATTCTGAATCATTGGTAACTCGAAACAAGTTATATTAGATTTTCGTAAACATTAAAAAAGATAAGAGCTGGATTAAGCAACATTTGTCCTTTTTTTACATCGTATTTCTTTCGAAATCCATGGGGCATCCATCATCCCTTAAATGAAAAACAAAATTACTCCATGTGATTTCATTTGTGAAATGAAAAACAAAATTACTCCATATGACATCCCTTAAATGAAAAACAAAATTACTCTGCGGCATCATTATTTAAATGAAAAACAAATTTACTCCATGTGACATCATTCCTTAAATTAAAAACAAAATTACTCCATGTGGCATCAATCTTTAAATGAAAAACCAAATTAATCCATGTGGCATCATCCCTTAAATGAAAAACCAAATTAATCCACGTGGCATCATCTCTTAAATGAAAAACAAAATTACTCCATTTGGCATCCTTTAAATGAAAAACAAAATTACTCCATGTGGCATCATTCTGTAAATAAAAACGAAATTACTCCATGTGGCATCATCCCTTAAATAAAAACCAAAATTAGTTATCATTAATATTTCGATAGTCATTAAATAAGGAAATGATATCGTAATCAATAAAGGCTGAAATAATTTGACCGAGAAAAACTTTTCATAACTATAAGAAAAATTAGAAAAGTCTGAAATATTTTCGAATAAAATGACAATTATATTTTTATTGGAAGATATATAATCCGTATTTTTTTTCCATAAAAATTTCTCTTTTCTTCCGTGTTATTACTTCTATTAGCCAGAAAGGTAAAACAATAACTTTCTACAGTTTATTAAGAGTTTTTTAACGCTTCATAAAGAAAAGTTTCTGAAAGATTTTTAAAATAATGATTCCAAAAAAGTAAATAGAAAAGAATTATTAAAACCTCCTAAAAAGTAAATAATTATTTGTTTAAATAAGAACTTTAATGGTTGATTTTTTTTTTCAGATTGACACTGGGTTTAATTATAAGTTACAAAATCAATATTTTTTTACTTTGAAAAGTTGCCATAATTTACTTGGAAATAAAGTTCATCATCGATGTCGTTTTATTAATAATATTATTAAAATTATTTAATTCATCAAGTATAAAATATAACTGATGATTTTCATGATGGCCAAATTAAGTGTGAATTAGTTGCCAGACGAAATGTGCACTAACAAGGAAGGCTCCATACGGACATACTCCGAAAAATCTGAAAAAATTATAGACGTTTCTACTCACGTGGCTAGATATGTTTATAAAAAAAATTCGGTGGAAACTCGAGAGAGCGTCCGTAGCAAAATAATGAAAATTTCGATATTTGGCGCTTTATCGCCGGTTGGCGATGGAATAAAAATTCAAAAAATACTTTTTTTTTTATCTCAAATACTCTTTAAGATAGACGTGTTTCATATTGAAATTGTTTAAATAAATTTAATGTAAATAACTCTAGTTTTGTCAGTTTTAGTTTGATTTAACTATAGTTTTGTCATATATTTACATTTATAATGAAAGTTAACATTAAAATTTTAGGAGTTAAAACAAAATTTAAAGTGATTAAAATTGTTTTAATCTCAAAATTTAGCCCTATTGATCACTGTCGATTCAATTTTGTTGCTATGGAAACAACGACTTTGATATTCAAATGAATAATTGCAGCATTCTTCATCTTGCCTTTATTTTGGAATACGCTTAAATATATGAAAAATTTTCTAATGTAATAAAATTAAATAACAAGCAATATAAATATGTAATACAAAAAAATGTATTTATTAAACTCTGTCATTGTTTAAGTTTAAATTCTTTAAATATTATTTACGCGCATAATTAAAATCAATTAACAAGCAATTTTCAGGTGAATTAAAAAAGGTTGATTTTGGCGAAGAAAAGTACTGCTCGCCAAATCGCGTGACACTTTCGTCTTTTTGCGCCAAACACTCGAAAGTATTTTATTTTTTTACAGACTTTCTACTGTAATTCCGCCGCTAAATTTGACTGATCCTTTATTACATACATAAGTAGTGTAATTAGTATTTTTGTCAAAATATTCTGAGTATGCCCGGTAGGGAGACCTTCCTTGTGAGTGAGTCTTCTTTCTACACGGTGTCCAGGAAAGGACTCCCTGATTTTAAAATTAATTAACTCGGAAACTAAGATCAAAGGAAGAAGGAAACAAGTGGTATGTTTATTTTGAAAGCCGTAAAAATCTGATTCAATAATTTCAAAATTAGTTTAAAAATTTTTCGAGTGGTGGCGCTTTACTGTGAAGTGGCAGTACAGAGACGGAGAAATAGGCTGCACACTGTCCTTTGCAAGCAGTCGTTCCAATCATCAGCCACTCTGCCTGTTCACTGACATTTCTCAAAAAGTTTGCAAATTGTTTTCTTAACAGGACCTTTTCCAACTTTTAATTGCAATCGAAAAATGCACCCTATTGGCATATGACTGCGATTTAACTGGCGACACTCGAGTACTAGACAAACAAGTTGCTTCACAGAATAGATGACTTCATACATTTCCTTCAGTAAAAAGATTGATCACCCTGTGTTTCGGAGTACTTTGTTTATGGATCTCTTAGTGACTAAGCCATCAGATTTTTACGGCTTTCAAAGTAAACATGCCACTTTTTTCCTTCTTCTATCGAACTTAGTTTCCGAGATATTTAATTTTTAAATCAAGGAGTACTGTTCTGGATACCCTATAAATGAATTTCAACATTTATTTATATTTATATCCAGAGGAAAATTATTAATTATTAAAAATTAAGAACTTGAATATAGAATGAGCCAGAAGCTGCATAAATATTCAGTATACATCAGTAATTTATAACATAAAGATATGGGAAGAATTGGTTAATTCTAAACTGAATTTTAAACACATTTTTATGTATTTTTTGTTTTATTTAATTCCGTTGACTTAGGGGGCAACATAGGGAACATGCTATCGCTCCGTTTACACCGTGTGTAATCAGCCCCTGCCTCACAGGAAACCCTGAGGACTTATTTCAGCAAACAAAGTTAATACTAATTTTATCGATCCTTTAGGCTAAAATGATAAGACGATGGGGTGTCCCTAAGAAAGGGACCACCTTCCGGTCCCAGGCTCTTACAAGCCCATCTGTCTACGCAGGGAACCACCCGCGAGACGAGCCCCGCGACGCGTCCCGAGGTCGCCGCCAGACAAGCCCCGACAGAGCGGAACCCCACGCAAACTCCGGCCAAGCCGCCGCGCTGCCCAGCGCACGGAACGATGGCTATTCCCCGATGGCTATAAGAGACGAACGGCCGCATGCGACAGTCCTCACCACCCAGCTATAAAAACCAAGTGGTCCCTAAACTTGGTTACCCGAGCCGATAGACCCCGCAAGCCCGCGGGAACCAGACGCCTATGAAGACGCTGGACTCACGAAACTGAACCGAGGCTTCCCGACCCGGAGTTACTTTACGGAAGACCCACAAGATCAGATACCATTTTCCGGCAGAGACATTTATGCGGGCCAGCCGATAAGAAAGTTATTTAGAGGCCACTAGCTTGAAAACCCGGGAGGACGGGAAACTCCCTCCGGTCGTAAAGCGACACAGCTCCCGGATTTTCGCCCAGGCTTCCAGGCTCGACCGATGGAACCCCTTCGCGGATCACGCCGGGAAACAGAGAGCCCAGACTAGGTGCCGTTAATGACCCCAGGTGGGCACGGAAAGCTCCACCTAGACGGAATAGACTCCGCCTCGCTAGGGGGTTGGATGGGAGGGAGTCCCGCCCGCCTACGCCGACTCGACTCCGTCCGAAAACGGAGAAGCCAGCGGAGGCCGGCAGGAGCCCGCCCACCACTACCTTACCTCACGGCCGTCGAGGGTACCCAAGCCTGAAGACCCCTGACCCCGTGCAGTGACCGACCGTTTCCTTTGTTAGTGCGTTCGAAAATTAGGTGGAGACACCTCTAGGTCCTCATCACTGGGCTAGGCAAACTCCAGTATCGCATAGACACGAAGGACCTGGATCGGACCAAGAGTTCCTCCGATGCTCGAAGCGCCGCCGCGTTACCGGCGAGCCTCCGGCCCGTTTCTCCTCGGGGACACTGTTCGATGGTGGACCTGCCAGCCGACCCCCTCCCAAGGGTCATGGCACGACATGGAGCAACCAGAGCCATACTGGCCTCCCCACGCGACTGCTCCTTGGTCAACGGGGGGCACCGCTAAACCCTACCCACCTTAGGGTCGGCTCACAACTGCTACAGTTGCGGTCTTTGGAGGGATGAGCCACCCGAGTCAAAAAGTAACTCGGGCGCTGTCCGAAACCCTCGCACTTCGGTTGCTCCGGGAGTCCCTGCATGGCGTTCCCGCGAGCCTCGTCGTCACTAGCGAGCACCAAGGACTTTCCACTACATAGCCCGCTCTCTCACCACAGGCTCCCTCTTAGTCTATTGGTGGATGGGGTCCTATCGCCTTAGCTAGTTTTTGCCCGGCGACACCGTCCGGCCCTAAGACTGGCACCGGGATCGACCTATGGAACGTCGCTATCGGCTTGACCAGAGAACCTGGTTGCCGGGGTTCGCATCTTACCACGGGCCCGAGGACCCTACGACCCATACACAACGTCCGTTTCCGGTGGCCACCGGACTCTTGGCCTGTCGACCGCAAGTCTCTCGGGGAGGTGGCGATTCGTCCCCATCCGGCCCCCTCGCAATCGTACACAACGAACTCGGCCGGTCTTCCGGTCTCCTTCCCCACTCAAGGGGCCGGTTCGGAACCACCCAGAGGGGCGGCCACAGGCTAAAATGATAAGTGAATCTTGCCAAATTCAGAAGGAGAACCTCTTTGCGGCAGTGCAATGCGCTTATCATTGAGCTACCGGAATATCTCAATTTCTCTATACCTGTCCTCTGCGCTCCCTATTGGCTTATAAAATAAATAAAATCTAAGGCGAAATACAAGAAAAAAATCTATTGCGATGGTGTTTAACGATACCATTCTATTTCTAAACAAGAACGAAAAATTGTGAATCAGGAATAGAATATAAAACACTTTCCAACACTAATAGAATACAAGCGACAACTTTTTTCACCAGGCAACATTCAATTTAATTTCTATTTCCTACAACAAAATATTTGGTATACATTTTCGGACATTACACTTTAAATTCTGGTCCATAGATTTAAAAAAAAAACTTAAATGGCTGAGTTTAAATTAAATTGCGGTGAGCATGACTATGGAAGATTAATGGTTTTAAATGGGAAATTCGCCAAATTAGCAGCTACCGCCAAGTTTGCTTTATATATGACAACTTATTTTTCTCCAAATTTGGCGATATTTCGTCAAGGTAAACAAAATTTAGCGCTATTGTGGTAACTCTGTCATTAGTATTTTTCAACATTATTCATTACAATGAGGCGGCCCAACCAGAATTCTGAGGAACACAGAGACTTGGATTTTATATAAATAGATTATTAAAAACTAAACCTGTGGCTATACCATCCATAAAAGATAAGGGAATACAGTGCTAAACCCTATTCTATTCACTTGATCCTGGGGCACGAGGGGCTGTACATCACAAGTCCCAGTCAGGCGTGCCAGACACTCAGTGTTTAGTTCCCAAGCAAGCATGGTACACATTTTATCGATCCCGAAGGGATTAAAGTTTGAGTGAAACTTGCCCAGCCGGGAGTCGAACTCGCGACCTGTACCGCAGCAGACAGGCGTGCTGACCACTACGCTACTAGGATCCAGAATATTATTACGAAATTAAAATTCTTCATACAATGAAATCGATCATAGCCGCCCGAATTCTTTTGTGCGTGTTTGAAAATAAAGATATAAATGTTAAGCTCTACTTAATCTATGGAAAACATGAACTAGCACACCTTAGTAAGTCTTTTTCATTTAATGCTTGAAGTATTGTAACATCATTAAAATGCACCGGAATCGATTTTTCCCATAGACCATAATGTAACGGAATTATTTTGTACTCCCCTGTAAACGAAGTATAAAAAATACGCGCTTCATTAAATAATAATAATAATAATAAAATAAAATAAGTAAAAAAAATTCTATGATGTAAATATTACACGGCAAATGAAGTATTTACGAGAGTTAGACCTTGGCCAGATTTCCAGACAGACAATCCGAATTCATAAACACATTTTAACTATGTTGGAAAGTAAAAAAATGGTGTTTACAGTTTCATTCTTGAATTCTTATATCACAATATGATTTTATTATAAACTAGCAGACCCGGCCGGCGTTGCACAGGGTTTGTAAATAATAACCTTAAACAAAACTCAAGTTTGTATGATTTTATATCTTTCTAAATTCTGTTAAATTAACCTAATTTTGGAAGCCCCATTGCCTTCCGCAGCGTCTAGTGTGTTCCCAACAATCTTCCTTCCGAACGAATCTGTAATCTGGTCCCCCGTTATCTATGTCAGCATTTACCGGAATGCCGGATACAATCGAAAACCAAGATGAGTGAGGCAAACCTCGTAGTAATCAAACCCATAGAATGAATAAAAAAAAGAATGCACCATTAATATTAGAAAATGTTAATAACTAAAGTCTAAGGTAAAATTTCATAATACAGAAAGTAGCTGAATTGTAATCTAAGTTGAAAGAAGAAAATCCCGTTCAAATGGGGCCCTTAAACCAGAGGAAAAAATGCACCCCCAAGCGGTGGAAGACTCCTTCTCCCCTTCAAAACTTCATGAATTACTGTTAGCATTGACACGATATTTAATAAACGGATAAAATCCCTTATCTAAAGTTACCTTTAAAGTAACACGATTTTTAATTTACGGCTGCAGTAAGTAGACGTAAGTTGATGCTGAAAAAGATGATTAATGTTCGTAAAAGTTGGTAGCTGAGGTATTAAAAAAAGACCGAGCGCTGAGGGACAGGGTCTTAACTGAAATGTAGGGGAAGGTAGCCTAAAATGATCCTAACGGGCAAAACGATCCACGTTTTCTTTCAGACAGGTCGCGCTATCTACAGGGTAACACCTTAACTAGTTGTGCCAAGTGAAGAAGAAACAATGGCGGTCTTCAAACAATCGCAGTATTACGCCTCTGAATAAAATTCTTTGAAAAAGTTGGTTTTATAACATCTGTTATAAGATAAGCATTCTCACTTTCATATTTATTTAGATATACGGACTTTCATGCACAGAAATATGACTTGGTTTACTTAATAGAGTATGTTCTTAGATGTGAATTACACTTGCTAAGTTTGTTATGTTTCTAGGCTTCATCCAGTTATGTGACCTAAAATGGACGAACATGTTGCCGGGTAAAGTGATCCATTATGTGGATCGTTTTACTACCATTGCATTAGCGGAAGAAAATCCGGTACCGAGTTTTAGCCATCATGGGAGACAAATGTGTGACTGCCCCAAATCTTTCTCATTGAGTCCGTGTGTTATCCTGCCGTTTCCGAAGAAAACAGAATCAAGCACTTCGAGAAAAAAAATCGATGGGAAGTGCCATTTTAACAAGCAGTCCTTAGAAAAATCAACTGAACTTGGAAAATTATGTATTCTATTTAATTGTAAAACTTATTTTATTTCATTATGTATTGCCATAATTTCTTTTAACCCTTTATTTTGCTGATAAAAACAATTTACAATTATTTTTAAATGAAAGATTCTTTTGCCCTTGTGTGAGGGTAAAATGATCCTTTGGACACTTTTTCAAAAATCTATGTTTTTCATTACTCAATTTGGGTTTATATTAAAATATTATTAAAATATGTTTATAATGCAAAATATAGTGTAAAACATACTAGCATAGGTACAAAGTTTTATTTAAACAGTAATGTTATTTTACACAAGTTTTCTCCTTAAGGGAATCATTTTAGGCTACCTTCCTCTAGTTGGGTATAAGGAAATTTTTTAGTGGTTTTAAAGTAGCTGGAAGAGGAGAAAACTATAGTAAAGAAAATTGCAATAGAATCGGATAGTTTTTAATGAAGCTGCAACAAAGGCCCCAAGAAGGAGATTAATACTTAAAATTGGTGGTAGCTGAAGTCTGAATTTTTTTTTCTTTTGTCATTTATGTAGTAGCTAGAGAACCTAAGAAGTTGTTAGAAAAAAAAAAAAAAGATTATGAATCAGACCATTTTTAAGGGAGCTATAACAGGGGGCCCAAAAGGCTCCAACTGATAGTTGAGAGTAGGGCCGTAACATGAAAACTTGTTTAAATGTTTATGTACTTAGCGTTTTAGACCTTCAATTAGTCAAAATGAAGCATAGGGTATAAATTAATCACTAGAAAAATATTTTTTTAAAATGCGCAAAAATGTGGAAAATGAGGTCCTAGGGCCCCAATAAAAATATGAGGGTGTTCGTCGAGGGAGAAGAGTCCAACACTCAATTTTAAAATTATGCAATGAGAAGATGAGAAAATTAGGGTGTGAAAAATGCATGACACACAAAAAGTTCAAGGGGACTCGCATCGAGGCCTTCCGGACCCTAGTGTGACCCAGGATTTTAAGTGGAATATAGAAACTGGAGAATAACTAAATGGAAAAATGGTTCCAAGAATGAAGATCGGATTAAGAGGGAAAAATTATTAATAATTTATGGTGCAAAAGCTTCAAGGGGCCATATACCGCGCCCTAAGGGGGAAAGGACTTATGTAGTTTAGTATAAAGATACTTTTTAGTAGTTTTTAAAGTAATCAGTGGACGCTAGAACTATATTAAATAAAATTGCAAGCAATTTGGATCTTTTTTAAAGAAGCTGCACCAAAGGCCCATGAAGGGGATTAATATTCAAAATTGGTGGAAGCTAAAGTCTGAAAAATTTTTTTGTCGTTCATCTAGTAGATGTAGAACTTAAGAAGGTGTTAGAGAAAAAAAGCTAGTAAATATCCGACTATTTTTAAGGGAGCTGTAATAGGGTGCCGCAAAGAAGCCAACTGATAGTTGAGAACAGAGCATTAAGTCGAAAACATGTTTGAATGTGTTAGTACTGAGCGTTTTAGATCTTCAATTAGTCAAAATTAAGCATAGGGTATGAATTAATCATCAGAATAATATTTTAAAGAAATGCGCAAAAAATCGGGCAAATGCTTAAAAACGGGCCCTAGGGCCCTCCAATACAAATATGCAGGTGTTGGTCTAGGGAGAACAGTCCTTGTCTCAATTATAAAATTATGCAATGAGAAGGTAAGAAAATTAGGGGTGAAAAATGCATAGCAAACAAAAAGTTCAAGAGATCCCGGATCGGGCCCTACGGGACCCTAGGGTGCCCGAAGATTTTAACTGGAATATAGAAACGGAAAAATAAATAAATGGAAAACATGGTTCCAAAAAAGAAGATCGGATTCAGAGGGGCAATATTAACAATTTATGGTGCAAAAGCTTCAAGGGGCCCTGTCCAGGACCCAAGGGGTCAGGGATTTAAGAGGAATGTAGTTTAGTATAAAGATACTTTTTAGTGTTTTTAAACAATTAATGTACGCTAGAACTATGTTAAAGAAAACTGAAGTAATTCGGATCATTTTTAAAGAAGCTTCACCAAGGGCCCAAGAAGGCGAATAATATTCAAAATTGGTGGTAGCTGAAGTCAGAAATTTTTTTTTTTTTTCGTTCATGTAGTAGCTGGAGAACGTAAGAATTCATTAGAAAGATAAAGCTAGTGAATCGGACTATTTGTAATGGAGCTAGAATAGGGGGCCAAAAAGAGGCCAACTGATAGTTGAGAAAAGTCCGTAACATGAAATCATGTTTAAAAGTTTTAGTACATAGCATTTTCGATCTTCAGTTAGTCAAGATTAAGCATAGGGTATGAATTACTTTTCAGAATATAATTTTAAAGAAATGCGCAAAAAATTAGGGAAATGCTTAAAAAAGAGCCCTAGGGCCCCAATAAAAATATGTGGTTGTTGGTCTAGGGAGAAGAGCCCAAGACTCAATTTTAAAATTACGCACTGAGAAGGCGAGAAAATTAGCGGATAAAAAATGCATGGGACACAAAAAGTTTAAGGGGCCCAGAACCGGGCCCTACGGGACCCTAGACGGCCCCATGGTCTTAACTGGAATGTAGAAACGGGAGAATAACTAAATGGATAAAGTATCCCTAAAATGCAGATCTGATAAAAGAAAGCAATTTATTAATAATTTAATGCACTAAAACTTCAAGGACCTCTATACAGGGTGCCAGGGTCTTAACTAAAATGTAGTGATGGGGTAGAAACTGAAGGGAGAATTCACCCAAAAAACAAAGAAGATCGAACAGAAAATAGTCGTATTATTAACAATTTAGTGCATAAAAACTTAAAGGGGCCGACCCCGGCCCTTATTAAAATTAAAAATCTGAGCCTCAGACGTATCAGGACCTGTCTTGGACTAATCACACCTAAATGTTCAGACTTCTACGTGGGGTAGATTTCGTTAGCCATTGCAGACAGACAAACAGACAGACAGACAGAGAGACACACACACAGTGCGATTTGTTCTTTTATTAGTATAGATAGCATTAATCGACATAGCTCTCACATAAAACATTCCTAAAATCTGCTTCTTTCTTTTTTGCTTCGAAACAGTATGCCATAAAATTAAAAAAAAATAATAATAATTTTTCATTTAAGCCGCGAGGATTTTGCACCTAATATTTTCAAGCTCCACCAGTGTCCGAGAGTTTCTGCTCTCAAAGCTTGTGGACGGGAGGTTCTGGGATCCCAACAGCGCCCGTCGGATTAATCGGTCGGACTTTTTTGTGATTTTCTTCGAACCTTGAATATCCTTGCGTATATATGGATTAGGTTCCTTTAGAAAGTCCCCCCACCGAGGGCATCCTCCGCCCTTCGAGATCATATCCACCGTGTACATAATTGACCGTCATAAACAACAACAACACTAACACCTAAAATTTTCGTTGAAATGCGAAGGGAGGGTTACATTAGCTTTTATATATTTAACAGTATAATTATTAACGTTATTAGAATGGCCACAGGTCACAGCTTAAAATCGTTTTGTACTTAAATTTACGAAATCATAAAGCAATACTTTGTGAATATTATGAAATTTTAATAAAAAGTGTTTCATTTTTATAGAATAAAATTCTGTTTATCTTTTTAGGTGCGTTCGTAATTATATAAATACGTAGTACCTTTATTTGTCGTTCGGTCCGTCCGTCTGTCCATCCGCATATAATAGAGCGAAAACTACCCAACCGAATGATTTGAAATTTTAAATGTATAATTGTTGCAGACGTTTGTCGAGTCATTTCATATTTTATGAAAATCGGATGTATAGTGTAATTACAGAGACAGTCAAAAGTTTTCCGTCACATTACGGCCAATGGGAGAAAATTATTTCAAGGGCATTTTAATGATGTTATAGCCTTTCGAACAGAATGAAATGGATATGCACTTATGAAGTGCACTAAAATGTACATTCAGTACAATATGCGGTGTAAAAAATATTTATAAAACTAGTAGGACGAACGCACCACATTTGTCGCGTTTGACGTGCAATTTCCATCTTGTTTATCTCCAAATGTGGTATTAAAAGGCATTGTACACGTAGCACAAATGAATAAATACTGTTATCATTTTTCCATAAGAAAACTTATATATAAGAAATTGATATTTGAGTCACTAAAGAATCAAACAGCTTCACTAAGAAATACTTTTTCATAAAAATGAGGAGAAAAAGAGTAAGAACAATATGGAATACTTTCAACTAAAATGACAAATATACTTTTGCTTGAAGAGATGTAATTCATCTTTGCTCTTTCAGGAAAGTAAGGTTTCTAATACATTATTTCCTTTATTAGCCTGAAAAGGCAAACAAGAATTTTCTTCAATTTTTTAACAAATGTTAACTACAACTGTAAGTCTTTTCTTAATAATATTCAATATAAAAATTGAACAGATAAGTACAACTAAAACCCCCTGAAAAGCAAAGAATTATTTCTTTGAAAAAGTTCAATGTTTTAGAATATTTTGATGTACCATTTTGCTTTTAAAACGGTAAAAGAAACTATTTCTTGGTTTCCAAATGTTATTCAGTATTTTTTTTTTAAATAAACTTTATGAATGACCTTACACAAATAACCATATAAATATATTGAAGAATACAAATTTTAGGAATTTTCACATTAGTTCAAAATAAAGCATTGTAATTAGTCGATAACCATTTACGGCTGGTTGTACAAATTCTGCAACACTTTATAAAATAATCTATATTTTTCATCCAATCATATTTCAAAAATTAGTTTGAAGACACTGCTGAAAAATAGTATATTAACATGAAGATGGGATTTTAAATTACAATTTTAGGATTTAAAATTACAACATTTTAGATGTAATGCATAAAAACTAGCAAAAAACTTTAAATATACTTTAATTTGTTTTTAAGAAATATTGTAAATTGAACCACCAATTGGAAGAAGGGAATAAACGCCACTTTTTGACACATTCATTTTTCTACACTTTTACATTCTTTAGACGCTTAGTTGTGAGTTCGAAGAAAATAAAAAAAACATACGAAGCGAATGGTTTTTGTTATTTTCTTCGAACTCACAACTAAGCGATACACGTCTAAAGAATGTAAAAATGTAGAAAAATGAATCTGTCAAAAAGCGGCGTTTATACCCTTCTTCTAATTGGTGGTTCAATTGCAAATATATTTGAAATTTGATAGAAAATGATGAGATAAATTTACAAAATATCAATCATTTTTCTTATAATAGATTAATTTTATTCAAAATCACATTTAAATTGTGTATCAGTTATACGAGTCAAAATTTTCTGGATGAAAGAATGTTCAGTAGTCAATAGTCGAACCCACGATTAAGTATATCAACTATATCTTGACCTGGAGTCCAACCTGAAAATTCTATTTAAAGTCAACTCTAAACCTGATCATAACCTGCCAAGAAAAAACATTGTCAACCCAAAATCAGAAGCGAACCGAAGGGAAAAAAAATCCTTATTTTAAATACTATTATGGAAAAATGATCTACACTTATATCGCTAATATATTTTATCTTTTATCTTTTATGCTAAAAAATGAATATATATGTGCACATTAATGATGAAATATTTTTATTTTCATCTGGAAAATTATTCTAGACATTTTTTAAAAATCATTTCAAACCGAACCCGATCCAAAAGAGTCAAATATCAACTCGAAATCGACAAATAACTCAAAACAATTAACGCCAAGCCGAAACGAATCGAACAAGCAACGTAAAAAGTTAGGGAACAGATATCATAAGTTCCCACTTCCGCCATCTAGGAATTTTTCTTGGCGTGAAAACCTCTTTTCCGCCAAGTAGTAAATGTCGCCAAGCACCGGTTTATACGCATGTTTCGCTTAACGAAAATAAAATGTAAATAGTAAAATTCGCTAAAGTGGCAATCAGTAATCTTGTATGAGCGCCTCGCGCACATTAATCGAAAAAAAAAAACATCACTGCATTCGGCAGTTCTCCCGGTATAGCATTCTCAAAATTCAGCAGTTCTCGCTTTCTAGCAATCTCAAAATGTAAAAAACTCTTAAAGCAGCAAAATATAAATAAAAAACGAAACTCGCTAAAGTGGCAATCAGTAATCTTGTATGAGCGCCTCGCGCACATTAACCGAAAAAAACATCACTGCATTCAGCAGTTCTCCCGGTGTAGCATTCTTAAAATTCAGCAGTTCTCGCTTTTTAGCAATCTCAAAATGTAAAAAAAAACTCTTAAAGCAGCAAAATATACATAAAATTATCAACATACCTTAACAGATATATGCTTTTTTGAAAACTCCAGGACGAAATCTCTCTCATAACACCACCGTCATTTTCCAAAATAGTCTTATGAATACGCATTGAGACACAATAAACAAACCTACTTTTCTTCTCAAAATTTCCTCATATTTCTTAATTACTTCAGCAAAAGCGTTTAAACGGATTACAGAAACCATAGTCAGTCAAATACATGCAATAAATTTAACAAATCTGATTCCGAACTTTATATCTGGATTAGTAATGGTACAAACAATTTCAGTGGGAAAGAACTTTTCGTAAAGCTAATAAGTAAAATAATAAGAAAAACGTAAAATAAAATGGCAAATACATCTTTCTTCGTAGACATATAATCCGCCTTTATTTCTTTATAAAAACCTCGTGTCTTCTTTGCAATTGCTTTTATTAGCTTGCGAAGAAAACAAGAACTTTTCCAATTTATCAAAACTTTTTTAAATGCATGTATAGGATATGTTTCTTTGAGATATTTCTTGACTATATCGTAATAAAAGTTAAAGAGAAAATTATGACTAAAAGAACAATATTCTTTGATTAAATTAGACCTGATGTTTAAGCTTTTAAGTACTGGTAAACAAGGGCAAAACTATGTAAATAATATATTTTTAATTTTTGTTAGCACTATGTGGGCTTAGTGATATCAAATAGGTATTGTTTTACTTTTAAATATTGCATACATTATTAATGACATGGAATTGGCTTTGATTTGTATTATTAATGGCTTTGAATTTATAAATATATAAATATCTTACATTACGTTATCTTCTATCATTAAAAAAAATGTGTACTTCTCTTCTATTTCAAAGTGGCTTCATTTTTTTGAACAAGACACAAAATCAGTTGGCATTTTTTTTTTCGAATAAAAAAGTGAATTGTCAGCTGAAGCAATAACTACTCATAAATAAAATATAATATTACTGTTAAAGAACTTTTGATAACAATAATGAAGAAGGGTGTAAAATAACTCTGAATTAATTATCTTCAAACAAAGCGACGAATATATTTTTGTTCGAAAATATGTAATTCGTCTTTGGCTGTTTCATAAAAGATATAATTTATATATTTAGTAGCTCTTGTATTAGCCTGAGAGAAAATGCTTCCTTAAATTTATTCAATTATTAAAACTTCCTTTAAGAAACTGTTAACTACAACTGTATATATCTTAAAAGTTTTTGTTTATAATTATTAGAAAAAAAATGAACGATAAAATACTACAAAAATATCGTTAAAAGATAAATAATTGTCTATGTAAATTGCTTCGTTTATTTTAACTTTTAATTCATCGTAAAAAAAGAAATATCCCAGATATAATATTTTTGAGAATGATATTTGGACTTAATGATTTATTTATAAAAGAGTAAATGATTACTTTTTTTCATTCAATTATTTTTATAATTTGTTTAGAAATTCAATTCACCATAGATGTCTATAAATTCTTTATAACGCACATACCAATAAATATACATTTTAGGAACAATTATTTTCACTAAAAATAAAACATGTCATGTGTAATGGATACCTAAATAACACAGATTGTTGGCCCATCGTTACTGGTTTGTGAAAACTGATGAGAAATGCTGGGTACAGATACTCCTCTTATTTGGAGCGTATCTGAGGAGGATTCTGCGCAGGTAAAGGTTGGACCACAGTTGGGCTATATTTGCCATGTGGTTCGTTGGTCATTTCTTACTGTGGATCGATGTGAGACAATAGTTAGCCAGTGTTGAACCAATCATTTTGAATTGTTTCGTATTAAACATGTTCCAGATATTCAAGACGCAATATGTGTGATAAATTGAAAATCACATTTTTTTTTTTTTTTTACATGCGCTTTTCCCAAGTAGCACAGATTGTTGGCCGTCGTTGGAAATGTGTGGAAAGAATTGGGAAATCGTTAGAAAATTGTATCTATAGAGACTCCTCTAATTTGAAGCGTATCTGGGGAGGATTCTGAGCAGATTAAAGTTGAACCACAAGTGGGCAATCTTTTGCAGGTGGTTCATTGGCTAATGGTATGACATGGTAGCCATGTCTTACTGTGGGTCAATGTGGGACAATAGTTAGCCAATGTTGGACCAATCATTTTGAACTGTTTCGTATTAAACATGTTCCAGATATTAAAGACACAACATGTGTGATAAATTAAAAATCACATCTTTTTTTAAATCTGCTTTTCCCAAGTAGCACAGATTGTTGGCCTGTATTTGGCAGTGTGTGGAAAGCATTGGGAGATCGTTGGAAAATGGTAAGTACTGAGGCTTCTCTAGTTTAGGGAGTATCTGAGGAGCATTATGAGCAGATAAATGTTGGACCACGGTTGGACTATTATTTTTTGCAGGTGGTTCTTTGGTTAACGGTACGACACAGTAGCCATTTCTAACTGTGGTTCAATGGGAGACAATAGTTAGCCTATGTTGGACCATTCATTTTGAACTGTTTCGTATTAAACATGTTCCAGATATTCAAGACACAACATGTGTAATAAAATGAAAATCACATTTCTTTCCAAATCTGCTTTTCCCAAGTAGCACAGACTGTTAGCCTTTCGCTGGCAGTGTGTTGAAAGCATTGAGAAATCGTTGAAAATGGTAAGTTCAGAGACTCCTCTAATTTGGAGAGTATCTGAGAAGGATTCTGAGCAGATAAAGGTTCGACTATAGTTAGTCTATATGTTTCAGGTGGTTGACTAATGGTACGACATGTTAGACATTTCTTACTCTGGGTCAATGTCAGACAATAGTTAGCCAATATTGGACAAGTTATTTTGAACTGTTTGGCTATTAAACATGTTCCAGATATTCAAAACGTTATATGGGTGATAAATTGAAAATAACATTTTTTCCAAAACTGCTTTTCCCAAGGAGCACAGATGGTTGGCCAGTCGTTGGCAGTGTGAGGAAACTATTTGGAAATCGTTAAAAAATGGTAGGTACAGTGACTCTTCTAATTTGGAGTGTAGGTATCTGAGACGGATTCTGGAAAACTAGCGGTAACGGATAGATCACTGTTGGGCCCCATTGGGCAAATGGTTTGTTACACAATGGTACGACAAGATGACCATTTCAAACTGTGGTAAAACGTGAAACACTAATTAGCCGATAATTAACAAACGTTGTGATACCCATTGTTTGGTACGAACTAAAAGATCTTCTTAAAACACCATAAAAAATTAAATGCGCTGGCCTTTCGAAAGATCTGAGTCTTTCGTCGTCAGGCGCAAAGAAGATGTGCTCCGGCTATGAAAGCAGCAGTAAGACCCTTCAGGTTATGTCTTGCTGCTGATTTCATAGTAGAAGCACGTCTTCTTTGCGACTGACGCAGAAAGGCTCAGATCTTTCGAAAGGCCTAGCGCATTTCAGTTTTTGATGGCGTTTTAAGAAGATCTTTTAGTTCGTATTAATTCACACCAGTTTCAACTTATTTTCTTTCATTATTTGGTACTTATGCATTAAACCTATTCCGGTCATAATACGTCTATTAAATTGAAAATCACTTTTCCTTTAAAATTTATTCATTATCGCACTTTTAAATATTACAGCTCATCAAAATAAACCTTTTATATCACAGTTTTACAGCCATGCAAAATACCCAATTATGTATATTTAAATTCGGTATGCTTATCTACATAAATAACAGTCCAAATAATATCACGAGAATGGGGGAAAGAATATCTGAAATCCTTTCAAATAAAAAACTAAATATATATAAATCAGCGACAGATAATATGTCTTTGAACTTTCATAAAATATCGTGCCTATGTATTATTTCTTGTATTATCCTGATGGGAAAAAAGTAACTTTCTTTACTTTATTGCGAAGAATGTATAACTATGGAGACGCACTTCCATGTTTTTTCATAACAATATTTAGAATAAAAAATTAACAGATTATACAACTAATTACAAAAGCAAAGAAACCTTTTAAAAATTAGATTTATTATACAATTTTAGGCACTGATAAACAAGGACGAATTTGCAGAAATAATATATTGCTTCCTATTTTTTGAATTGTATATGTGTTTAGTAATTTACTCTTAAGGGGTCCGGAACACATTTTTAAAAAAATTTTATTTATTGGGTTAAAATTTTGAAATTTTTTGTGATGGTTAACCATATCATTTGTAAACAAAATCGCATGATAAAACTTCTCATAATTTTTTTAAATTAAATTTTAAATTTTGTTAAAAAAGTGGGGTAGTTTAAAATCGTTATAAATCGAAATATTATTTATAGAATTTCAATTTTTTTTCATTTAATAAACAGAAATATATAAATTTTAATTTAGAGCTAGCATTTTAAAAAATAGTATTTTTAAAAAAAATAAAAAATATTTAACGAAAAAAATTACAAAAAAAGTGGTGCAACTTTAAAAAAAAAATCATATTTTCAAAAGTAAATATTTTTTTCAAATATGCTTGCTCAAAAGAAAAGTAAAATAATTGAAAAAGATATGTTCCGAGTTTCAACCCTGTATCTTTAACGGTTCTCGAGTTATAAGAATTAAAATATGAGAAATGGGGAAAAAACCTATCGTGAAGAAAAACGCAATTTCACTAGAACTCGTTTTCTTGACAACCATAGCTTGAAAGGCAGATTTTGAAAACAAACCAAAACGAAAAAATTAATATTTCCTGTTCAAATTAAGATAGAAACATGATTTAAACATCATTTTAAGCAGAAAACGGCAGAGAAATTTTTAATCCAATAAAAAAAAAAAAAAAAAAATGTGTCCCGGACCCCCCTTAAATTATTGAATAGGTACTAATTACCTTTCATTTATTACATACATTATCAATGACTTCGAATTGTGTTGCTAATGGTTTTGAATTTTTAATGTATTTATATTAAACTACTACATTAGTTTTTAACGGTTACTCAAAAGTAATGATTTATTTATAAACTATTAAATGCATTCTGTTTGTCTTTGAATTATTGTATTCATTATTAAGGACGTTGAATTGCCTTGGAAATGCATTATTAATATATTCATATTAAACTACATAACTCTTAAACGATTTTCCCTAAAATATTTCTAAATACTTTGCATCTATTTCTTTAGCGCAATGTGGCTTGATAACAGCGCAAATAAAACCCTAAATTAATTACTATTCTATGTAATTAATTTAAGAGATTTTTTGAATTTTTGAATGTGTTATTAATAACTTTGAATTGGCTTAAACAGTAAATATTTATATTGATTTACAATTCTTTCATCGTTTTCTATATAAATATCGTCTGTTTTTTTTCTTCTACAAATTGGCATCAACCCTTATATGAAAAACAAAATTCCTTTTTTTTTTTTTACTTTTGCTTATACATAAAAGATACTTATTAGAATCAATAACAGCTGAAAAAATTTAACGGGAAAACAACTTTGGTACAATAATAATGAGAATATTTATAAAAAAGAATTAATTTACAAATAAAGTGACAAAATATATTTTTGTTCGAAGACATAAAATCCAGCTTTCCGCTTTCATAAAAAAACTCAAAATAATTTCTTATTAGCCAGAGGTAAAAACACAGTTTTTTTTTTCATTTTTTTTATTTATTAAGACTTTTTAACTGTATACATAGAGACATATTTCTTCGTCTAAGATTTTTCTTATTATTGTTCAGTATTGGAAAAAGTAATTGAAAAACATGACGAAAATATCGTCAAAAAGTAAAGATGTCTTTTTTCAATTAGTTCTTTTAAATGTAATGCTAAGGCTCATAAACTGAAAAAAATCTCAGAAAACACTTTGTGATTTTTTTAAAACTATATTTGAATTTAGTGAGTAATTTATAAAATAATAAACTAATACTTCTTTGGGGTTGATTTATTCTTGATATTGTTAAGAGTTTATCGTCCAATAAAACACAAAACTACAGGCATCAAAGAACATAAATCATTCTAATTGCTATTTTAATTTAACATAAAACAAAAAAATGGGATTCTTCATAAATCTTCACAGGTTACGAAATTTCATGTAAAACTCCAGAAATTTTAAAAGCAGTATTAATATTTTAAATAAATAATTGCTATTCATGAAAAAAAAAATCTATTTCTTTTGAAACTCTAGATTTTTATTCTTAACTTACGATAGTAAATTTTTGGAATTTTATTTCATATGCACCTTCTCTAAACAAATATTCCCTAACCCTCATACTAATTTAGAATAATTCCAAATACTAGAATTCTATATCCTCATTATATAGCCATATGTAGGTAAAAAATAGTTCTTTATTACTGCCGAAAGTAGCCATTAAGAATTTAAAAAACAGCCTTAGAATCTGTACTCGAAGAGAAAATATCGTTCCTACTGGCGTTTATAAAAACACTCAAATATAGAAAAAACAATTGTGCAAATCCCTATCGTCCTGATTTACAACTACTATAAGCTATCTGGAGAGGTAAATTAATGCAAAACTTTTGTGTTCGTTCGTAAAAACATAATTTTTCCAAGTTTTCTATTTAAACCAACATTAAAATTCATGTTTGATTGGAATTTAGGAATTACATATTTGCAACATATATGAAGCGTTCAGAGTCGACCAACCTCGCCAGTTTCTTTTTCGAGAAAAATGCTTTCGAAAATTTGGGTCAAATTCGTTTAAACCAATTTTTAAAGTGGTCAGAGGAGAGAAAGCTACTCCTCAAGTAATCAACCTCAAGAATCATATGGTGATTAACTTCTCAGTACCAGAATGACCTAGCTACTTCATCCACTCTTCAACTGACTTATTGATATACAAGATACGTTAGAGCATGTATTAAACTGGTTATATCTCTTGAATAGTTTCGAAATTAATAAAATTCAATATGCAGCGAATAGATATCATGAAGCATAATGCTTTAACTGTTCGAACTCATTGTTCACTAAAATGTGAGGTAGTCCATTCTGGTACTCAACGTCTCACATCTAAATCAATATATAACTTGCACTTCTTTCTTTTTTCTGTTGCTCCAGGAAGCATATGGTGATTAAGTTCTCAGTACCAGAATGACCAAGCCACTTGATTCGCTTTTGAACTGGCTGTTTGATATACAAGATACGTTGGATACTATTAAACTTGTTGTATCACTTGAATAGTTTCAAAATTAATAAAATTCAATATGCAGCTAATAGATATCACGAAGCACAATACTTTGACTCTTCGAACTCATTGTTCACAAAAATGTGGGATAGTCCATTCTGGTTATCAACGTCTCACATCTAAGTCGATATATAACCAGCGCTTCACGTGTCTGTTGTTCCAGGAATCATATGGGGATTAAGTTCTCATTTCCAGAATGACCAAGCCACTTGATTCGCTTTTGAACTGGTTGTTTGATATACAAGATACGTTGGATACTATTAAACTTGTTGTATCACATGAATAGTTTCAAAATTAATAAAATTGAATATGCAGCTAATAGATATCACGAAGCACAATACTTTGACTCTTCGAATTCATTGTTCACAAAAATGTGGGATAGTCCATTCTGGTTATCAACGTCTCACATCTAAGTCGATATATAACCAGCGCTTCACGTGATTGTTGTTCCAGGAAGCATATGGTGATTAAGTTCTCATTTTCAGAATGACCAAGCTACTTATTCGCTTTTGAACTGGCTGTTTGATATACAAGATAGGTTGGATCATCTATTAATCTTGTTGTATCACTTGAATAGTTTCGAAATTAATAAAATTTATAATACAGCTAATAGATATCACGAAGCACAATGCTTTGACTCTTCGAACTCATTGTTCACAAAAATGTGGGATAGTCCATTCTGGTTATCAACGTTTCACATCTAAGTCGATATATAACAAGCACTTCACGTGTCTGTTGTTCCAGGAAGAATATGGTGATTAAGTTCTCATTTTCATAAGGACCAAGAAAGATATTTCACACATTTCACATGTATTGTACACTATATGGCCAATGATGATTGGTCACTTGCGATTTTAGACGTTTTGTTAACTATCTAAAAAATACATGAGGGATTACCCTGAAACTCCAGGTGTGTAAACAGAATAGTATATGTCATATATTTTGGTGAAGATTTTTTCCCGAAACCCTATACAGGACAATTAAACAAACTGAAAAAGAACGGATATCTTTTGGATAACTTTAATGTAAAACTTTAATGTAAAAAATTAATGTATCAAAAGCGTTCAAACTTGTAGAACAGGATTAAGAGGCTTATTGTAGTAAACTGTGTCCATTTTTATGAGGATAACATGTATACCAGTACAGAAATTAAGGTTTTTATATTTCTAGGTGTGTAAACAGAATAAATAGAATATGTCATATATTTCCGAGACGATTTTTTTCCGCGGGATTTATGCACGAGATGACTCGATTTTGTGCAGTTCCGAAACCTCTAAAATTTCGCATCGCCCACGGAACTGCACGTGGTGTCGAAAGTCCCAATTTTTCATGATGCATAAATTCTATTAAACTTCTTTTAGCACCATGTTATTCGTTGGCCTGAATTTATTGGAACTTAATACAGTATAGCCTGTGAAAATAAAATCTGTCTCTAATGGAAAAATTTCGCAATTCCTCCGAAAAGAATATCGTGCAAACTTACCTGCTATGCGAAATATTTTTCTGATTGCTAATTTTTCTGCTTTTACAGTTTTTACTCCCATTGGTCTAGTAAAAGTTGTCAAAACTGAAAACTTGGTTATAACGGAATCAGTCGTTAACATAACAGTTTCTTAATCCCTACGGAAGGAATACTATTATAACAATTAAAGGGTTTTTTCGAATTCGACCGACAGATTCAGAGCAGTGGTAGTGGGAATCAGGAGGATGAAAAATTACCATGGGACATGGAGTCGCAAACTAACCATTTAGTCAAAAATGAAATGTATTCTTACCTAACACAACTGTAGTTGAAGGTAATAATTTTCAGAAAACTGAAGTATATTATAATGAAACTTTTAATAGACATGCTCACTTTTATTGCAAATATGATAACACCAAAGAAAAAGATTCCCGGTAAAATAAATCAAATCCGGATTATGAAAAAGCAAGAGTTTACATAATTCCATTCAGGACAAAACATCAAGATAATTTATTCTATATTGGTATGACATCTCGAAAATTTAAAGAAAGACTAAAAGAGCACTTATCTGATATCAAGTTAAACAAACCAAGTACAGTTTTATCCAGATTGCATCAAAAAGAAAATATTAAGATAAACTTCGAAAAAGCTAAAATGATCATTTTGACATCTAACCTTTACTCTTCAATTATTCGTGAATCCAATAAACTATTATTTAGGAGTGATATTGCTTTTAACGATGTCCTTTCTTATAATATTCCCGCGATTTGGTATAATATCTTAAATATTTCAAGAACTCCTGAAAATATGAACTGAGCTCTTCACTCCTCTGTAGAGCAATGGACTGAACTTCGCTTGCGCATGCGTAGTATATTGTTTTGTTTTAAAATATGTATTCTATTCCAGCAGGTCATATTTTCCCTTTGAAAATGAACGCGTGTGCGTTTGAAAGATCTCAGTGTTATGTTAAATAATATCTTTAAATGTTTGTGCACCTTTTTAGTAATTATAAGTATGTTTTAAAGTTTATATCAATAACAAAGTGAATTTTCCTTCACGATACTAGTTTTTTAATACAGTGTTTCGACTCTATTCAAAGAAAAAAGGTGTTAGAAGTTTTCATTATACGCGCCAGTGGTATGCACTTGACGCTCCACATTTTGGACTGTGATTTTCAGTTCATACGGTATCATCTGATGGTAGCACCAATTTTCTAGGACTTTTTGTGATGTTATTACATGTCATACAAAACAAAGTGCATATTGTTGCATTTTTATAGCAATATTTATTTTTAAATATGAAACAGTAGACAGACTTTAATACAATTACTAAAAACATACAAAACAATTAAAATGAGATAAAATCATATAAAATTATACACTATAAAATAAACGTTTCGCTATACACTCCATAGCCTCATCAGTATTCGAATCAACCTACAACAAAACAACGTGCATACACCGGACCCAGTCAAAGTTAAAGTCAATGATTTAAGAAAACAAAATATTCATTCGGAACAGGACTTGAAAAAGAAAAATTAAGCGGCGTTGTGTACAAGATTCCATGCAATGATTGTGATAATGTTTACATAGGGGAAACCGGCAGATCCATGGAAATTCGTCTTAAAGAGCACATCGGTGCATTTAAAAAAGGTAAATTAAATTCCAGGTTAGTGCAACATGCACTTGACAAGGATCACACCCCCTCCTTCACAGATTCTTCAATTTTGAGAAGTAATTGCATAGACTATTATTATAGAATTTTTATGGAGGGATGGTTTACTAAATTGCATCCATTAACCCTGAATGATTCAAGTGCTGTTCCGAATGAATATTTTGTTTTCTTAAATCATTGACTTTAACTTTGACTGGGTCCGGTGTATGCACGTTGTTTTGTTGTAGGTTGATTCGAATACTGATGAGGCTATGCGGTGTATAGCGAAACGTTTATTTTATAGTGTATAATTTTATATGATTTTATCTCATTTTAATTGTTTTGTATGTTTTTAGTAATTGTATTAAAGTCTGTCTACTGTTTCATATTTAAATATTTTAAATTCAGGCGTTAAAATGTATATATATCTTAGGAATATTTATTTTTTCGCAAAAGTATTACTGTCAAGACGACTTCATAGGTAAAACACCCTGTATTTGTGACTAAGTAAGTTGTTTGTGACCCCATGTTCTATTGCAATTTTTCATATTCTTGATGCTTGTACTATCAACTCTCTGAATTTGTCTTTCAAATTCGGCAACACCCTGTATAACGGCTCAATTCGGAAATTTCTCCAAAACGAAATTTTGTTCAACAATTGTTTCAAAGACTCCTTGCGATAGATGTTTACTTTATAAGGTTATTGAGCTTGTTTTTTACAGTAAAAACTACTAACACTGAATATCCGTCTGCAGGAGAAAAATTCCGTAATAGAAGGATCCTCGTCTTAATAGGTATAAACTGTATTTTTATGACCCGAGTTAGAAGTTATTATCTCGCTTGTTTGCCACCGGTATGCTATTTCTTTCTCCCAGCTTATTTTGTGTCGTCTCCAAAATATAACGTTACGTTGTATAATCCAGCTGTAAAGCAAAGCAGATGTATCATTATGCGATTAAATACTTTATAGATTTTTTTAAAACTTTAAATCCTTTCAGGGGGAAGGTACTTCTATTCATAAAATGCTGAAATCAGTGAAAGACACCAGAATTTAGAAACAGATTTATTCCAAAGTAAGCAAAAGCTTTTGTTTAAGCACTTAATAAAAGGAAAATTTTTAGTCTAATATTCTGGTGCCAATGTAGCATTTAGGAATTAAGATTAGGTGATCCAAAACTGAACCAACGCCCTTGAAGGGGTTAAGCATCGCATATTTTCAATTTTTATACCGTCGTATTGAAAAAAAAAAGTACTTTTAAATGCAATTTGTTTGAAAACTGCATCTCCATTTATTTTTGAGATATTAATTTTTTTGTAGTTTTTAGAGGTATTTGCTTAATACTGGCAACGGAAGTACTCCATTTCTGTAGAAAGTAACGGAAAAATAGTTTTAAAATAGAAACTATATATTTTTGTTGTCATTTTTTCATAACAATAAAAAAAAATGTAATTAAAATACGTGCTATTTTGAAAAAATATAAACGAATGATTTCTGTTAAAACATGGAGCTATTATAAACTATATTTAATTTTAAGTATCTATATTAATATTACAAACGAATGAAGGCTTATGAATCATTAGATAGCCGTTTTTTTGTGGAGTTTCTTTAATGACGGCATCTTTTTGCTGCATTTGTGTATTATTTTGCGATAGTGCCGCCATATGCATGTTTTACTGTAGATGTTTAAGAGTGGATCGTAAATGTGGAATTCTTAAGCGAATGCGAATGACGTCATTTTATTTAAAATAAAACCATGTGCTTTAAGTCTTAAAATTGAGATATGTTTTCTACTATTTATATATACATATATATATATTTTTTCATCGGGGTAACACTAAATTCTGAAAAAGCAGAATTCCCGTTTTCTAGTTTTGTTTTTCTCTGTCTTGCGTTTTCTGCCAGTGAATCTGGTAACACAAATCAGAAGATTCTGAAATCTTAACTCATATTACAACCATAATTTTTCATAATTTAAAGTATTACAAACCAATCAAAACGATATGTGTAAAATATGCATATTATGGTTCATTTGTTTGAAACATAGATATGAATGCTGTACAAGGCTCGAATGAATAATGATGATGCCACGGAATGTCAGATCACTGTTATGTATTACTGAATAATTTCGCTTGCAACTGAACTAGTTAAATATTGCTTGGGTCAATTTATTTGGCATTCTTGTTCTACATTATGTTTTAAATGCCATTAAAATGCGTCAAAAAAGATTTATATACAAAGCAATAATCTTTCGTATGATAGAATTTGAAATGCTATATCAATGAAATAATTCTATGAATGTGAACTGATAATACCAGAAATACCTCTCTTTTTATATGCTTAACCGTTAAGTGCCATTAGTCTTTATTTATTGACATGTATTTATTAAAAAAATTATTTGCAATTTTCACTTTAATTTTTTTTAAGAGCAAACTTTTTGATTATTAGAAAAATATTTTGTATAAATACGTTACACATATAAAAAAATTGTGTATATAAAAATATTTTATGCATAGATGAAAATTATTTTATATTAGTGCCGAAATAAACGAATCATTTAGAATAACTCCAGCTTTAATGCATTTTATACTTACAATTGTGAATAAAATTTCTCTTATAGAAAAGTTTAAAAAAGCATATCCGATTGTTTTGAAATATTAGCTCACATAACAGCCATAAGTTTAATCTTTTAAAATGCTTCTGTAAGCAAAATAATGAATACGATATTGTAATGTATGGGCATTATGGTTTATATGTCAGAAACAACGATATATGCTACACAATGCTCGAATGAAGAACGGTGATTTCATGGAAAGTCATTTCACCGTTATGAACTGATGAATAATTTCGTTTGCCGTTTAATGTTGACTGATCAATTCATTTAACATTCTTATTACAAAATATGTTTTGAATACTATTAAAATACATCAGCAATGATTTATATACTGAACACAGAATGTCACGGAGTTAGAAATGCTGTATTAATCATATAATCAGATGTATGGATACTAGTAATTATTGTGAGGTATGTGATATGAGTATAGTTGCTCAAGTGAATAACGTTGATGTCATAGTAAGAGAGTTATATGTTATGTACTGCTGAATAATTTCGCTTCCAGTTTAAAGTTGCTCGTCAATTCATTTGACATTCTTGCTGCAAAATACATTTTTAATGCCAAAAAGCATCAACAATTATTTATATACAGAACAATGATGCCTCTGACCAAAGAGATATAAATGCTATATCAATCAAATTCAGTATAGACGAAATCAATCAGAACCAAAATTATTTTCATAGACAGTATATCGCCTTAGACAGAGCTTACTCTATTTGAGATTTGTTCTATGGGACTTTAAAATCTTTCCCTGTTAGACAGATTTCTGTCTTACAAAGAGTCTATATTAGACAGAGTTTACAGTAATTAACCCTACACCGCACGAATTTTTCTTTTGAAAGTATGTATTTTATTAATACCAGAAATTTAAAGAAAGTTTCTTTAATATCAGAATTTTGTGTTAGTCGTCAAACGATTAACATACTGGTGAAAGAGATCTAGATAAATAAAGATGGAATCTGTGGATTATATACGGCAACAGCAAAATAATTGAAATTGAAATTATTAATGATGAATTAAAATTATTAATTTAATTCATTAATAGACCATTTAATATGTAAAAGATTTATTAATAAAAATTATTATATTTAATGCTAAACACCAAGACCATTCCATTTTCTACAAAAATGAATAAAAATAATAAAATCTGGCGTCCTAATTGAAATAAAAGCTGTTATTGGCGAGAGAAAGAAAAATGCTATTCGCGAGGTTTGTGCCCACCTAACATAGAAGTATCATTTTTATTTATTGGTATTAATCGCCATCTATACGACTAATTTGATGTTATATCTATATCATTTTAAGGAAACTGAAAAAAGAATTCTTGACAATATAAAACATGTAAATGAAAAATGCTTTTATATTGTCGCCGAAATGAACGAATTATTTAAAAAACACCAGCATAACATAACAGGTGCATTTTTTTTTGGCATTAATCGCCTTCTGTAATTTGGTGTTATATCCATGTTATTATATGAAATCTGAAATAAGAAATCTTGTCGATATGAAAATTTCGTTTCTAGATGAGTTTTTAAAAAGATACATTAGAACGTTCTGATATCTGAGATCACATAACGAGGATAATTTTGGCGTTTTAAAATGCAAAGTAATGAATATAGTATCGCTAAAATATGCATATTGTGGTCATTTGTCAGAAACGAGGATATATACTATGCATTGCTGATATGAATAACTGCGATGTTATGGTAAGACAGTTCACTGTTATGTACTGCTGAATAATTTCGCTTGTAGTTTAATGTTGCCTGATCAATTCATTTGACATTTTTGCTATAAAGTATGTTTTGAATACCATTAAAATGTATCAAAAATGATTTATACACAGAATAATAATCTCTAGTCCGAAAGAGTTAGAAATACTACACCAGTGAAATATTTAATGAATGGGGAACTACCCAAGAACGGATTAAAATGCTTTTACACAAAATGTCCACGATTTTTATTATTTTATGCATAATTTTTTAAAAATCTATTTGGAAAAAATACTACATTAATTTTATAATAACACTAGCCAAGCGCCATTTTGTATCTGATTTGTATTAAAAAAAAAATTATGTGTTTTTGCATGTAGAATCCGAATCTGCTATCAGACATTTTTTATCATGTCAAGGTTTTACAAAATTTTAAGATTTAATTTTTTCATTCCTGGAAAAAAAAACGTGGGTAAATGTTATTTATAATTTATATTTTGTGGTTACATAATAAAAAAATAAATAACTATTTAGGTTGAAACCTTTATTTGGATGCATTTTGCTATAAAAAGTAGCTATTAAAACATTCAGCACTGTTATCAAGAAAGACATCATCCTGTTTTGTAAAATAACATTATTAATATTGACATTATGGGCTTTTGTGCAACAGTTCGGTACCCTTAGTAGTTCATAGTTTGTGTTATGTAATAAAAAGAAACTCTTTTACTGATAAGTATAGCAGAACCTTGCTAATCCGAAGTTATTGGGACCGGTGCCTGTTCGGTTTGCAAAAAAATCCGATTACCTGAAATTCCAATAAAAATTGAAAAGTAAAAGATGCTTGCTAAATAAAATGCAAGTTATAAATATTCAGAAGTACAGTAAACATCCTCTAATCCGGAATCCTAATGTCTGGCATGTTGGATAATCCAGCATGACTTTCGGGAAAAAAAATAGTTTTCCACGTTTAATCACTCCTGATGTTTATAATAATTCAATGGAACTTCAGAACGAGGAATTACGTAACAACCTAATACAAGCTGTTCAAAACCGCGAATCTGTAAATAGCTCAGTCACCAGAGGGCGGGGGGAGGGGGGGGGGACATTTCTGTACATAATTTACGAAATCAAATTGTTGAAATGAAAAATAAATGTTTATCATATGAATTGAATACATTTTTCATTTTAGAAACGAATTTTATAGTGACTGGTAAACAAACTTATGTGTTCGAGATTTTTTTGTTTAAGGTGGTTTCTACGTATAGCCCTACAGTGCATGATTTCATTTTATATTCATGTACATATGTTGTACTTTTGCAGTACTGAGTGTTATTTTGTTCTAGTCAAGCTGTTTAAAGAATAAAAAACATGCTTTAATGCCATTTTTGTTTACTTCTAACTTCTATACATTTTTCCGACCTTCATCCAGTAATCTGGAAATTTTCTTAATCCGGCATGCTGCAAGTACAGAACGAAAAAAAGTCGAAATATATCAAGTCAACAATAAAATCGGTTCGGATAAACCGGAATTTTATATTAGCCGGGTTCTACTGTATCATGTTTTGTTTTTATATCAAATGCTCAGTTTTTGTCAAATATTTCACTTTTGTTTCTACATAATTGCCCTGTATTTAATTAATGTGACATGATTGGGAGAATCTGACTGTTCCACTGAATTCTGCACCCTAAATTTAGTTAAATGCAATCATTTACGTGCCAAATACAGACAAAAGTCAAAATTTATTGACTAGAGAAATTAA
This sequence comes from Maratus speciosus, assembly GCA_963932465.1. Classification (NCBI taxonomy): domain Eukaryota; kingdom Metazoa; phylum Arthropoda; class Arachnida; order Araneae; family Salticidae; genus Maratus; species Maratus speciosus. The sequence goes on along the minus strand of OZ010797.1, from coordinate 334,801,284 downwards.
CCTATTATTAGAAGTGTTAATAATGTTGTTTTTCATTGCTTGTATGGATTCCTGGGGCAACTGGGCAATGATTTTATAATGTGACTAGAGATTTTGGCAATTCAGCTTTCAAAAGCTAATGTTCATTTTAATTGAAGTCTGAACCACTGTAAATGTGTTTAGTTGGATTCACTCAGTTAATTAGAAATCAGACAGAAATTTTCAAAAGTGCATTTTAATGTCTAATATATATATATACTAGAAAGGTAGCCCGTCAAAAATGACGGAAATTTAGATATAAAGATATATACAACTCATGTGCAAGAATATGAGTTTTCTCGCTTGTTCCGCAGTGATAGATGAAAATAACACATTTTAAGAACGAAACACATGTATGAAAAACTGTGTACAGTAGAAGACCCTTAATCTGCACAGTTTGGTTCCAAGTGTTATGCAGATTTGAGGCTTTTTGCGGTCATGTCTATTCAATCTTTGTTTACATATTTTTAAATTCATATATTGGACAATTTAGATTGTTGAGCCTTAAAAACAAATAAATAACACACTTGAAGTAAGGTTAAAAACTATTAAATTATCGTATACGATTTCATGAAATGGTATTATATGGTATTATATGTGTGTGCTTCACGATCTTGGTTACGACGTTGGCGAAATTGGCTGCAACTTGTCATAATCCTAATAGTGTGGGCCGCTATACCAAAAAAGTAACCAGTTTTTAGTAAAATTTCTGATATAAAGTAGCTTTCAAAAACTTGTGTAAAATTGCAGGCCGTTCTCGTGTTATGTCAGTCCTAGGAATAATATTTCTAGCACTGAAGATTTTCCATGTATATATGGAATTTAGAAAAGCTTCTCCAAAAGAAAGGTCCTGAAATGACATTGTAATACCTCTAACTTCAAATTTTAATCGGGCCCTGATGTTGAGTACTGAAATCTAATAAATACAGTTATTTTGAATATTACAACAGAATTAAACAGTTAAACTTATTTAACTTAAACCCGCTGTTACTTCCCGATGTTATTTTTTAGTATTAAGAAAGAAAATTATTTAAAATTTTCAAATCATGCATTTATGATTTTTTTCCATCTTTAATAACTAAATAATGAAAAAACAGGCTTTTGTTCTGAGCTCATAAATATGACAATAAAATAATCTAACTAAGAGACATTGCAAAATTAAATCTTTGTGATTCCAAACCATAAACAAACGATACCGCCACCATTTTACCTACTACGACGTCATTAGAATATTGCCCATTAATTGTTGGAGAACTTACTTTGTAAATGATTACCTCAATGATTTAATATTTTTGATGTTTCACGATGAATGAATCACTTGTGTTTGTTTAGGTTTATGGAATGAGATATTAAGCTGTGAACCTAATTTCAATTGAAGTTATCCAAGGATATATGTATTTTTAATCGAAATTAAAAACAATGCTTTGATCTCGAAATAAAAAGTTTTAGTTTGTATAATTTGTTATTTCTGTTAATTATTTATTTAAGTACTTTTCCATTATAGCGCATTAAAAAAAAAAAAAAAAAAAAAAAAAAAAAAAAAAAAACTTGGCGCGATTCGGGCATCAGAAAGTGAGATATGTTGCGAAAATATATAAACAGCTATGAAAACAAATCTAATGAACTTTTATCTTTGTTTATATATGCACTTATATACATAAAAAAATCGTTTTAAATATATATAATTTTTTTTTATATACAAATTACGGCACGGATTTCAGATATGAACCGCGATACCTAACTGGCGCCAAAATGTTGTTATTTTGCCTGCTATGGTAACCCGGCTATTGTTTTTTATTTATTAATAAATTGTTTATTTACTTTTATTTTCTGTTTTTTAATTATATAAACTGCTTTGTTCTATAGTTATTATTCAAACTTTAATTTATTTATAGTTATTTCCTTTTCAAAATGATAGCAAATAGTTAAAAAATATATAAGTAACTGGGTACAGATGTCATATTCGCCCCATATTGGCGCGATTTTTTTCGGTTGCCAATTTGTCGAAAATATCGGTACAGATGTCATATTCGTCCCATATTGGCGCGATTTTTTTCTGTCGCCAATATCATATAGGCAACAGGTACTTAACTTGCGCCAAAGTGTCGTTATTTTGCTTGATGTGGTAACCCGGATTATGTTGTTTATGCTGTTGATGTTTTCGCCAAATTGGCAACCGAAAAAAATCGCGCCAATATGGGGCGAATATGACATCTGTACCAAAACATCAACAGCATAAACAACATAATCCGGGTTACCACATCAAGCAAAATAACGACACTTTGGCGCAAGTTAAGTACCCGTTGCTTAGATGATATTGGCGTCAGAAAAAAATCGCGCCAATATAGGGCGAATATGACATCTGTACCAGTAACTGGTATTCGAAAACGAGATTTCTGCCAAATTGGCGTCATAGAAATATCACGCCAACCCCCATGCGTATATGACATCTGTGCAAAAATTACTTCTGTTTCTTTATAAAGATGGGTATATAGCTTTTTTTATATTAAATTGTTGGCACAGATGTCATATACGCCCATATTGGCGCGATTTTTTTTTGACGCCGATGTCATATACGCACCGGGTACTTAACTGCCGCCAAAGTTTCGTTATTTTGCTTGTAATGGTAACCCGAATGTTGTTTATGCTGTTGATGTTTTCGCCAAATTGGCGTCGGAAAAAAAATCGCGCCAATATGGGGCGTATATGACATCTGTGCCAAATTGTATACATATGGAAAAAATTGCTTGTGAGTATGAAGCAGTAAATAGGTTGCCAGAAAATACCTTGGCAAACTTCTTTCTCGCCAAGAAACTTTTCTCCGAAGTATTGTACATAAGCAATGATTGCTAGAAATGCATTTTTAATTATGATATGCGCTTTTATGTTTCACTACATTTATGCATGCTATACTGTGTGTATAAATGCTACAATTCATATGCAGGGCTACACAAAAGAATTCGTATGGGTTACTGAGTATGAGAGTAAATTGCTTAAAGGTGGTTTTTAAAGGAGTTATGTATTTTTACGCTGAACTGCATTTAGTTTCCTAAGAAATGTTTGTAGAATATAGATAAAATGATATACATGGTCATGCAAAGAATTGGATACATAACCGTCTATGGATGATAATATCTGGAAATGTGATTTCAGTAGTTTTAAGAGTAATTTAAATTAAATTTTAGCTAAATAGGGGCATGTAATAACGGTACTATTGGCTATGGACGGTAACTGCTGAAATCAATTTTTAAATTTTTTTATGCGTTTTCTAAAATGTTTGCTTAGTTATCTTGATACTTCTTAGTTATCCCGTCGACCAAATTACTGTCGCCAAATTGTAAGATTAATTGCCAATAATGGTTGCCATTAATTAATTAATTGTAAGATTAAATGTCAATAATGGCCAATAAAACCATTAATTCGACGTTTTATTTGTATTTTTGTTAATGTTTTACTATTGATTTGGCGATTTATATAATTTGGCGAAATTGGTCGACGGGATATCTAAGAAGTAGCGTTATCTTATTTACCTTATTTCCCTAAATAACGAAGATTTGTTAATGATTCAGGATGTGTTGGAAAGTGTTTCATATTCTATGCTTAACGCATGATTTTTCTTTCTTCTTTAGTCTTATTTTGCATTTATTTTATTCTTAATTTTTTAGTCTTATCCAGCTTTATAGAAACTTTGGCACAGTTGTCATATACGTTATCATATATTGGCGCGATTTTTTTCCGACGCCAATTTGGCGAAAACATCAACAGCATAAACAACAACATCCGGATTACCATATGAAGCAAAATTACGACACTTTGGCGCCAGTTAAGTACCCGTTGTGTATATGACATTGGCGTCAGAAAAAAATCGCTCCAATATGGGGCGGCGTATATGACATCTGTGCCGAAACTTTAATATTTAAGGTTTAAACTCTTCGCTCCCCTCCCCTTACATATAGTACAAACTATAACACGGATAGTGTAAAATAATAGACAGTTTGGTACTTTTCCACTGTAGGGGCTTTGGCATTTTTAAAAAAAAAGCTTGGTGTAATTTGGGAATCAGAAAGTGAGATTTGGGTACTTTTCCGTTATGCGGACACCATTATCGCCAAGCGTAATAGTTGGCGCAAAATCGTGAATTGAAGCATTTGAAAAATAAAAGAAAAACCATTGTCGATACTAAAGTGAGCATTTAAAAAATATAACATTTGAAAATTCCAGACTTTTACGAACTATTTCATCAAATCACAAATATATGCTTAAAATAAGTGAACAAATAACTGCTATAAAGTAAAGCAATAAAATAAAACTCATATTAAACTGCTGGCATAAAATTACAAATATCTTTTAGCATTTTGAAATAATTGGCGCATTAGCATACATTTTGGCATGGTGTCCGTATAACGGAAAAATATCGAGATTTGTTGTCAAATCATATAAACAGCTATGAAAACAAATTTGATGAGCGTTTTTGTTTGTTTTATATGCATATTATTGATGTTTTTATGTACAAATTACATCTGTTTCTGTATAAAATTAGAGAAACGGCTTTTTTATGTTAAATAAATCGTATAAATATCGAAAAAAATGCGTGTGTATATAAAATGAAACAGTCAATAGGTTCCGGAAAATATGTTATCAAATTTCTTTTTTCGCCAAGGCACCTATACTGGAAAAGTACGTAAAGCACATTAAAATCGCGCAGTTAGGAGCTCACACAGTACACCGTTGTCTATTGGCGGTTATTTTATTAGTAGCATCGAGAGGAAGATGTAAAGATGTACTTTAAATTCTCACCCATAGATTTCGAAAAAATATCTTAAAAGAGTGGAGTTTAAATTAAATTTCGGTGACCTCCATTATGAAAGATTAATGGTTTTAAATGGGAATTTCGCCACATTAGCCAGCTATCGTCAAGTTGGCTAACATTTGGCGCTACTGTGGTAACCCTGCATTAATATTTTTCAACAATTACTCATTTCAATGAGGCGGTTCTACCGGAATAGTGAGGGACACACAGAGACTTGGATTTTATATAAATAGATATTTCATCTTTATTTCTCCATGGGTCCAGTTGTCCCATAAAAATAGTGCAACTGAACCAGGTAGGTACTTTGTTTTAATATGGGGTATCAGATCCTCTTTGAAAAAATGTAAATAACTTTAAAAAATTTAAACCACCAAGATCATGTAAATTATATATCAACTTGTAAGAGAAACCCTTACTGTCAAGGTGCACCAAATATGAAATCATTAGATTTATTTATGCAAAAACATAAGAATTAAGTAAGGGCTTATGTACTTTAGTATAGGTACTAAGTATAAAAATTACATGGGTATTTTAGAAAAAAGAGAAACAAGATAATCCATGAACAAACGGATACGCAAGTACTTACATAAGTATATCATTGTTTTTTTTATTTACCTCAATGAAAGTTCGATAAGTCCAATTTATCTGCAGAGAATAAACCATGTTTTAATACTGAACAGAGCTATTTTTGATTGGTTCCGATAATTTTCTTATGTCGTATACGCGGCTTTTTATCTATCGAAGTTTAGCAATTTCACTTAAGAAATTTGGTTTGATATCCGCCAACAAGCTTTTTTTTTAATTTTATTATATAATTTTAATAAGGTATTATATAATTTTCTTTATTGCAAGCAAAAAAAAAAAAAAAAAAAAAAAAAAAAAAAAAAAAAACGGAGAAATTATTTTTTCTTAGAAAGACAAACTCCAAAAAACTATTTATAACCGTTGGGGTAACTGGATCCCACATGGTCCAGTTACACCTATGCATGTCCCAGTTACCCCACTCTTTAAATATTTATGGGGTTACTGGAACACCCGCATTACATTTGAAGCATGAAGTAAATATGTATCGATACCTAATAATATTAATGTATTTATGTGCCTAATCTTAAGGAAAAAGATTGTTTAATAAAAGTACGAGTACTTACCGTATTTTAATAAAAAACCGAGGAAGATCAACCCATTCGACTTTGTTGGTAAAAAAAAAAAACCTAAATCTTCGACAACCTATCACAGCAAACATAGAGTTAAGAATGAGTTGACACAAGTTGTATTAAGCAGTAGGGGTGGGTGTGCAATGTTGACAAAAGCTAAAACTTAAAAGACACAACGTTTATTTATAAAAGAGCCTATGGCACACTTACCTCGTGTGTCCAGTTATCCTAGAGTCCTCCTTATTTGATACCACTTATTATTTGTTACCTCTTATTTTGATATTTATATCATCACTTTTCAATAAATGTAAAGAGAAAAAAAAATTCTTGTTTCTTTTATTAGCCCCCGGTACGGTATGCTATTTCTTTCTCCCAGTTTATTTTGTGACATCTCCAAAAAATAACGTTACCTTACAGAAGCCAGCCGTAAAACAAAGCAGTACGATTAAATACTCAATAGCAATTTTTTAAACTTGAGTGCTCGATCCAGACTAAGTTTGGGGACTATTTAGGGCCCTTTCACAAAAATGTATTTAATAAAATAGGCCCCTTCACAAAAATAAATTTAATAAAATGAGCCCCTTCACAAAAATAAATTTAATAAAATGTACCCCTTCATAAAAATGAACTTAATAAAACACGCCCCTTCACAAAATTCCTTTTGATAAAATAGGCCTACGTAACATTCTTTTTCATAAAAATCATTTTAAAATGTGTAATTTGTAAATAAAGCCAGGTCACAAAAAACAAAAACTTTACCAAAGAGATTTAAAGAATGTTTTTCTTCATAAATTCTTGGTTCGACTTTGAGTAATTGGATTTCAACTTTCATTACAAAATGTTAATTTTCACAAAAATATAATAAAATTCACAAAAATAACTTCTACTTTTCACAAAATGGGCCCCAAGAATAAAAACATGCATCGACCCCTGATGATTCATTCTTGCGAAATTTTTTAAAAGCCGGTCAAATTAGCGTGCTTTTAGAGTTTATGGTGTCTGAACCAGGGTTGGCGAGCGTAGCTCGTAGGGGGCAGAGCCCCTTAGTATTTTAAGAAAAAATAATAATAAGCAAGGCAATAGTAAGATTATTAAAGGTTTATATAGCACACACTCATATACATACATGCATACACAAATAATAAAGATAGTTGTTTGAGTGTTTGTCTGTAATTTTCTGACGAGAACTTTGCTTTTACGATTTGGCAGAAAGATACCTTTATATCTTAAATTATATGCCTCGAAAATAATTTCGGGATTTTTTAAGATTAATGTTTTACGCGATTTTTAGCGTTTTTTTCGAGATCCGCAGTGATTTTTCGACTTTATTAAAAGAATCTGTTTAAACTTTTTCTACAAATGAAATAAATTTTCACCACTATTCGATAACGTCGCATTTCGTTCGCAGATTTTTTAATTTTTCGCTATCTTTTATAAAGTCCCCCTTTTGTCGAAAATGACGATTATGTTCTCTTTTAAACATATCTATTTCAATTCTTATCCATCCAATATTATATTCGATATCGTTGTATGGATATAAGCTGCTATAATTGTTTTGTTTTTTTACATACAATTTTTGAATTTTTTAAAGAAAGTAATATTGATGGATTGTTTCAGAAACGTAATATTTCAAAGAGTATTTGTCGTAATCCCGTGAATTCGAAAAATGCCAAATCAGATTCTGTAGCGATGAATCGGTGTTATTTTATGAAATCTGTTTTTCAAATGTGAGCTGAGGAGGGTTTGTATGTTTTTTCCTGATTCCACGTTAGCTCGCGTGATTTGGGATAAGGGAAAATTCTATTTTGCTGCCGATAAGTTAAATTCTCTTGGCTTTAACAATAATGTTTTAAATTTACGTGTTAAAAACAGGAAGTTTTTATAACTCAAGAACCAATTGCTCGATGTCAGTGTATTTTTGCCATTTCTTTGATGAGTGGAAAATAATGATACATGTTATATAACGCTTGTAATATACTGTTCTCTTTTTGTCTTATTTGTGGTTTCCTCATCAACAATTTTTCAAAAATTAAAGTGTAATAAAATAGCTACATGTCAGAAATTTAATCCTTAATACAGGAATATATTCAAAGTATATAAAAAAATTTCTTTTGCTGAAGACGGAATTGCTTTTCAAATAATGTATGAAATATAAAAATGCGGATGGAAGGAACGGGGAGGGGGTGTACACTATGGTTGTTATTACTTTAGAATATCAGAACTCCGATACTTTTTTAGTTAGAAATTAAGCTTTGTATATGTATATACTGGAGAATTATAAAAGTTGTGATGGCCCTATCACGACCACCACGTAGTATTAAAGACATAATCCAATTTTAAAAAGTTTAAAAGACTGTATATTTAAACCAAAATAAGAAAGGACGCGAAGGAATTTATAAAATTAGCCTACACAACTCTGAACAACAACAACAAAAATTTCTGATCCCTAAACTCTCAAAACTATGAAAATAAAACAATTACTACGTTGAAGGGTGTATGGCAGGTTTTCTGCTTAAATGATATCCTAAAAAGTCTTTCGGTGTCAATTACTAATGCCGCTGAAAGTAATTTTAATCTCACAGACTCAACAAACTATGTAAATGCATAAATGCTGACAGCCCATGGTTGCCACATAGATTTATTGAATTATAGCGAAAGTTCTTCCTTACTAAAGAAGGCAGCTTCTTTCATCCAAATCTATACTCCAGAACCCGCAGAGCATGTGGCACGCTTTCAATCTAAAAAGGCAGGAGCACTAGTCTTGCGTTCCTCACTGATGCAGATCTCGACCCAAGAACCGTCGATACTAAATTTCAATCTCACTTTTATTTCCTGCAGATTAACCATACCCAGATAAGCATAAAACCACAGCGAAAACCACAAATCGTAGGTTCCAAGAATCAAAACTTTACTTGAAAAAATTAAAAAATAACAGAGGATAGAGGTCGCTTTCACGCACAAACGTTAATATTCTACAAAATAGTTTCACTCAAAAAACTAGACTACCTTTATAAGAGAGTAGTTAGTTCCTTCTAAATTTTAACTTTATATTTGAGTGATAAATATTCATCTGTAAAAATATCTTTATAATAATTGTATTGAAAATCTGCAAAATACACGTCTTATAGTTCATTTGTTAGTAATACAGATATTATACGGCTGTATATTGCTTGTATGAGTAATGATGATGTCGCAAAATGGCAGCTCACTATTACATATTACAGAATAATTTCGCCTGTAACTCAACAAAGTTAATATTCCTTGGCCAATTCATCTGACATTCTAGCTTCACAATAGAACTTGAATAGGAATAGAACGCTTCAACAATAATTTAGACTCCGTGCAATAATTTCCTTGACCATGAATGTAGAAATTATATTAATCAAATAGTTTAATATATGTGAAACACAGCGTCAAATATACATCAGAAATAACTTATGACTCTTTTGTATTAAATATCATAGATCACAATTAATTCATATGGATTTATTGAATGTAAATTTGCGAATTTGACTTGTGTTTGTGCCTGATTGACCAGTGTGGGTATTTTCCCTATTGTGTGAGTTTGCCAAACGTGTTATACTATTGGAAATATCGTTCAACATGACAACAAGACATGGTACCAAAACAATTGCTTTCATTAAATGTTGAAACCTTGTTCGAACATTTGGTTCACCAGTTGAACCATAAGCTAATAAAATGTTCAGCCGTGATGAGGCTACAACTACCCTTTGCAAACAGAAGAGTTCATGAAACCAGGGCTAGTATCTTGCAGCGGGTTGGCTAATGTGATTTTACGCCAACCCGGCCTGACTCGAACTGATTCGCTATTCGTGTCTTCTCTGGTGGGCCTATATTTTGTCATTCAGAGTTCGCTGCGCATCGGGTTGACATTCGTTGTTTCGAGTTATCATGTATTTTAACTTCCGCGTGTTAGTTTCTTGTTTAACCGATTTTTCAAAAGAATGTCCAAAATATTTTAACGTTTGTTCATCACTTTTTATTATTAACTGCTCAGCATTTTTCCAATAGTGAAAATCACGAAAATTTCTCATTAAAAAAAGAAATCCCTTTAAACGTGTGAGTAAAAAATCTCAAGTATTGATCGTGCAATTTATAACTCGTGAAGCTACGAAAAATATTATTGAAACATGTTGCTCTATTTTGTTTTCACGATTACAAGGAAATTTTTTTCCTCATAAAATACATTTTAATCTTATTTTAGTGCATTTATCGTTTTTCTGCCTTTTTCATAGAGGAAGAGCAAAAATATAATACAAGTGATTTAAAATGATTGCCCTGATTACAAATAACCATAACAATAACTATATACATTGTAAACAATGATAGGCATAAAATATTTGAACAAGACAAAATAGGTAGTCTAAATTTTTGTTTGCGTACTTCACAATTGTTCCATGTGACCTTTTTATAACTGTGCTATGTGATTTTTCTTGGTCACTCAAACAATATCCAAGCAGTAGATCATTTGATGTCCGATATTATGAAGCATATTTGTTGTCACTGATGCCCCCATTTTTATCAAGTTTTTGTATGGCATAAGAAAAAGCTAAGAGATACCCAAATATCTACTGCCTGTGATAATTGTCTCAATGAATTAATAAATGAATCAATCATGAATCAATGTATTCTCGAGGACCAAAAATCGTCCGCCATCATACTGACATTGAGAAATCATTATATCGTAGATTGTTTTAGATTTCTAATCAACCATAGATGAATATTTAACCTACTTCAATTTAGGGAGCGATTACTGACCGCTATTCACAAGAATGGAAGCAATAGGAAAAGCATATATTATTTTCGATCAATTATTTTTGAAAAATGGCTAAAAAGGTTGAACATTTTTACAAAGGAGCTAAAAGTAAAATGGTTTATCGGGTAAAAATGACGTTAATTCTACTTGTAAATAATTTATTTAAATTTTTTTAATAAAAATGTTTCTAAGATCATCAAAGTGACGTCATTTATATTTCACCGGGTCCGAAATTAGAAACCAAATTTTAAAATAAAAAGAACAACATTCTTTTGAAAAATAAGATTTTGCATAAAAAATCACGCAATTTGAAATATTTTCAATTCATGTTTAACTTATGTTTGTAAATATGATTACCTACTAGAAATTTAGTATTTAGTAAAATTAATAATATATTTTTTGTCTAAATGTGCAATACTCTTTTCTTACTTGATTTAATTTTCCCTCAAGAAATAGAAAGATCTCATTCAATGTAAATTTAGTTCATATAAATTTAATTTAGTTCAATTTTTAGTTCAATGTAAATTTAATTCATTAGCTTGCCACATAGCTAGTACAGTTAAAAAAATAATCAAATAAAACTTTTACTTCTTTATGTATTTTTTAAATAACCTTGATTATAACAAAGTTATTTTTATTTGAAATCAGGGCAATTTCTTTGAATGGACCTGTATATATATGCAATGAACATTCAAATTAAAAAGGCATTCATAATTATCTTCTCAAACATATATAAAAAAGCAAATAAGAAACTTTCATTTTTGTTATTAATGAAATTATCACCGTTATCGAGATAGTTATTAAATTAATTCGTACCATAGGAATCGATAACTTGCCACCGCTTTCTGTTGCGTTATATTAATTCCACGCATTATTTCAATATTTATAATTTGCATTAGATATTTTTACCTACATACATAATAACAGATCGTATATCAAATCTAACCAATCAAAAAACTCGTCTAATGGTTATTTATAGGCGGTCTTTGATTTTCCACAGTATTAATTTTCAAACTTATTTCAAGAAAACTTCCGTTTTAAAGTCGGCTCTCGCTTAATATGCTCATAAGAAAATATTAGACTGTTAAATTCCTAATAATTCTTCTTATATGAGGATGAGTAGAAAAAAAGCTACGAGGGCAATAAAATATTATTTATTAACGATAGACCGAAAACCCAAAAGGGAATTAAGAGGCATACTTCCCGATCACTTTTGCACATTATCGCCAAATCTATATAGGCATTTATCTGAACGCAAGGCCAACTTGTTTAACCCGGCTTGCTAAAAATAATGTCCCTGCGCATTGCGCCAGTTCCCAGCAACTGGTTTTACACCACTGTTTGGAGAAAAGCCATTTCCAGATAAGCGTTTCCTTCAATTCCGTAATCAGGAAATATTCAGCGGGTGCCAAAACCTGGCTATTTTTTCAGAATAGGAGGAAATGGTTCCAGGCTTCCCACTTCAACTTTTGCAGCAATCCTTGAGTTTGGTGAGCAGTACGAGGATGGTAATGTCATGCAGGAGGATGACGCCATCACTTACCATGCCATGGCGTTTACGTTAGATGGCTTCACGTAACCTTGTCAAGTGGCACAATCGAGACCACTTTTCCATACTTCTTGCGATTTTCGAAATCTTTTTCTTTGCGAATCGCTCTAACGCGTGTCTGCTCTTGGAAATTTTTTTTTACCCCACAATAATTACTTCTCAAATGCCGCTAGGGAGGGAAGATCCATCCTCGTACTTAATAAATATAAAAGTAAAATTAAATATATAAAATAAACATTTTTATATTTCAAAGTTTAACCTTAAAATCACGCTTAATTTCATGACAGCAATTCATGCTGTCAGAAAAAATTAAGTTACTGTGCGCGTTATAGAGAATATTTGGCGATATATTTGGAGATTCATCGCCTTGGAAGAGCTAATAGAAAAAATCCTTGAAATTAATGTACTAAGTTATAATTAAGTTAAAAAAATATTAAAATGTTTTATTGTCATCGGAAGCACATCTGTGAACGTATTTTTTATAAATCTGGCATGTCAAGAAAGGGATTTAAGAATCGTTTACAAAATTCCATTTTTGCATAGAAAAACAAGGTTGGATTAAATGAAAAAGTGTAAAAATATACCTCTAAGCAAAATTATAAATTATATCAGTAAAACAACTTAGAAAGACAGATAGTAACCGAATTCACAGTATTCAAATGAAGAATGTATATGTCACAAAATGACAATTCACTGTTTGTAATGCTGAGTAACTTTGCCAGCAACTCAACTCGTTTAATGTTGCTTGAAAAATTCATTTTCGCAGCTTAATATGTTTTGAATATCAATAAATTATATCTACAATGATTTAGACCCAATGTATTAATGTTCTGAACACGAAGATGGATATGCAGTCAGTCAACCAAATTGACAGATGCGCATTAGTATTAGCGTAACTGACGAAGTCGTTTCGGAAGAAGGTATATGTATATTCGTTTTTTTTTTAGGAAATTAGCTGTAGATCTATTACAGTTTATCCCATCGCATGTATGTTTCAATTAGCGCGGTTCTGATTAGTCCGGTGATTTAGAGGTATTAAAGAACTCTCCTAATCGAGATAAACCTCAATTAGTGCATTTCATTGGGACTGTTGCTCTAACGTGATGTAACGTCAGATCCGACTGATTAAATACCGCTGTACAGTTTGTTCATGTTTATGATTACGTTTATCTGGTTTATACAATTACATCCAGGTATCAAGTTTATGTAGGTATATCCAGGTATCAGGTTTAAAGAGGTATATCCAAATATCTGGTTTATACAGGTATATCCAGGTATAAAGTCTTATACGTGTTTATAAATTTGGTTTTTTCCATTTTTTGTTTGTGTCGGTAGGTGCAGTTTTGATTAGTGCTGTAATATGAGGAATTAATTAAGCGTCCTAATCGAAGACAATCTACATAGTGCATTTTTCTTCCCGTTACCTTTCTCACATGATGCAACATAGGATCAGCTTGTATAGGCATATGTTAGTTAAAAAAAAAATAAAAGAATCATTAAATGAAGGTCCTTTCTGTATTTATGAATACATTTCAAAATAAAATTTATAAATATTTTAAGATTATTTTGCACCACAATTAAAACAAGCCAAAATTGTACGTTAAACGTGGCAAATGAGGTGCGTTCTTACCATAACTAGTTTGATAAATATTCAGATCTCGGTGCTATAGCTATCGCACTCTTATGAAAGTTTCATGAATGCAAAAAATATTATGATTATATTATATTAGGGGGCCCCCCTGCAAGCTATGCTCATCAACCCCGTTCAGACGCCGCAGAATCTAAAAACACGCTAATCTGATGGGTTTTAAAAAATATTAGAGAAGATTGAAATACATTGAAAAAAGCTGTGCAGATCTCCCTGTAAACGGGTTTCCATTCAATTCCCTTTGATTGCAAAAAGTTAAGGCCGAATCAGTTGCTGTTAAGACATCCGATGTTTGTATCGTTTTTTATTAAAGAGGATCAGTTAAAGATTTGAAAAAAAGCTAAAATAAAATGAATTAAGTATACATAGTCTTTGTCTCCCAGTATTTTAAAACAATCCCTATAACAATAGCCTAAGTCATGTGACTATCATCAACAGTTCCGACCATTTCGCTTTTTATACTCTAGGTGCCATTTTGGTACTTTAATGTTATCCAGGCACAGGTGATAAATCTCCAAATATTATTCTATCGCCATCATTCCATATATATTATAATAGTTCAAGTCATCAACTGCCAAAAACAAATACGGTCTGAGCCCTTCGCCTTTCATATGTCTTCCCCCAGGGACTGCACTAAAACTCTAAAGCATTTGCTGGGTTTTCCTGGGTGGCCATCCTCGCCTTTCATATGAATGTTTTGCCCAGATGTCATGTACCCCATATTGGCGCGATTTTTTTCGACACCAATTTGGGGAAAGCATCAACAGCATAAACAACAACATCCGGATTACCATATTAAGCAAAATAACGATACTTTGGCGCCAGTTAAGTACCAGTTGCGTATATGACATTGGCGTCAGAAAAAAATAGCGCCAATATGGGGCCGTATATGACATCTGTGCCGAAAGTTTTCCATTTTGATTAAAAAATCAATTTTTTTTTCGAATAAAACTACATAAAAGTTGCCATGGTCGCAAAGAATTCTTGGTACTGTTACGCTAGCCGGGTGCAAATCTCGCCAATAACTTTTTTTCAACTCACTAGTTAGCATTTTTTTTTATTTTTCGAGTGGTAAATTAAAACATTTATTTGAAGTTGAAATTAAATGCCAAGGTTTGTTGCATTATTTAATATTTGGCCAGATGTCATATACACAAGGCAGGTTTGGGGTGATTTTTTTTTTCACGAAAATTTGCCGAAAACTTCGTTTTCGGATACCAGTTACATATGTATTTTTGGTACTACTTAGTTATCCCGTCGGCCAAATATCTATCGCCAAACTATAAGATTAAATACCAATAATGATTTATCGTAAATGTCACATTCACTTGACTTTAAGCAAGTTACACGTGTTTACGTCTTCAAGTGATTTTTAGTTCGACGTTTTATTTGTATATTTATTAATGTTATACTAATTTATTTGTTCTTTCGTTATTTAAAATAAAAATTGTGCCAATTTGTATAATTTGGCGATTTATATAACCTGGTGAAATTGATCGACGGAATAACTAAGTTGTACCGTATTTTTTAATTATTTTCTATTATTTTCAAAAGGAAATTACAAAAAAAAAAAGTGATAACTATAGAACAAAATAATTTACATAATTTAAAAAAGAAATTAAAGTAAATAAACCACAATAACCGGGTTACCATGTCAATTAAAATAATGCCATTTTGGCGCCAATTAAGTACATCTATGCCTAATATTTTTCTTTTCGTTTTGTTTTTTAAAAAAAGAAAGAAGTGAAAGCCATCAATTTTAAATGTTTTAGTTTTAAAGGAAAGTTTTTTATTTTAAATAAAATGAATGAAAGGATTATATTTTAAATGAAATTAATGAAATATAAAAAAAAAATTATTTGGAGATTTATCACCTTCGTCTCGCAAACATAAAAGTACTGAGTTCTTGATTTCTCTATCAGAATCTTTCGATTTGGCGAATAATTGTTCAAGTAAATTGAATTAGGAATAAAAGTGACATGATACATTTCTGATGTAGCATGATACATACATTTAAGGGAGGCCAAACTGGTCGCCAAATTAGTTTAAGATAATAACCTTTTCTCAAATATGAAATATATATATATATGTATATGTTATGATTAAAATTTGAGTTGTCATCATTAGAAAAAAAATATTTAAAATTAGAAAAAAATTAATATTTCGAAAACTAATTCGAATTTAAAAATTCTAATACCAGTTTTGAGATCTGCGGATCAATACGGATTTTTGGTGTTAATTTCATCCCAAAGTATTCAATATTTTAGGAAAAATCGCCGTGAAACATAATCAGTGTTTTTATCAGTCGTTTCAAAGAATCGTTTCATAAATTCGTTTCATTTTAGCCGTTTCATATATCCGTTTCATAAATTCGTTTCATTAGTGTTTTATATATATATATAGGGTAGATGTATTAAATTCAGTAATAAGGAAATCATATTGACTCCATCTTAAATAGGATGCAATCACCATGGCAACCTAAAATTCTTACGTAGCATGGGATATCATTGAAGTAATTACGTATGCTATGTGTTTAGTGGAATGAAGAAAACTTTTATTAATATCTTTTTCAGTTTTGATTCGATTTTCATAAAATTTTAAATGACCCGACAAAATTCTGAACGATTGTACATAATTAATTTCATACAATAGGATTGGGTAGTTTATGTGCTGTTATATGCGGACAGACGTACAAACGAACTGGGAGACCAGAGGATGACTATACATGCTATGCATTTATATAATTATGAACGCTCCTAAAAAGAGTTGCCTTTTAATGGCATACACAAAACTTCATTTTTATTTTTGTAAAATAAAATCCTTTTAGATCTATTTTCTCTTTCCACATTTTTATAGCGAGATTTGCTATAAGTTTTAAAAAATCAATCATTAAATAAAAATTAATGATATTTCAATTGATATATGTGATTCATGTTGATCGTTCGCATTCGGCGTCTACCATTTGGAAGCCACGCGTAACTATCTTTAGAGCTCGCATAGAGCGCTAATTATCGACTTCCGCCCATGTTTTCCTATATAATTATGGTTCTTAACGATTTTTCCTACCTCCACTCAAAGTTTGTACACGCAGTTATGGTACACCCTGTATAAATGGACTTGAGGAAAAGTTAAAGTATATTACGTTGATGATTTTCTGTGTTTAGAAATATATCTGAAAGAAAAACTATATAAATAGTATCTGTAAAATATGTTTCTTATAAATCATTTTTATGAAAAATAAATATTAATATTACATTATCCACAACAACAAATGTGAAGTGAAATGACAGTTTACTCTTTCATATTTGAATAATTTTGCATATAACTGAAATAGGTTAATGTTGCTTGACCAATTCATTTGGCATTCTAGTAACACAATATGTTCTGAATGTCATTAAAATGTATAGCTACAATGATTTAGACACAGTGCATTAATGTCCCAGTTATGAAATTAGAAATGCAATCTATCAAAAGACTTGACATTTGCGTATTAGTATCATCAAATCTACATAGGAAGTATTTATTATACTGTCGATATATCATTCATTTATTTTTATTAATGTGTTACTATATACATGAAACGGTAATTTGGTAGCATGTCATAAAGTTTGAAGTAAATAAATTAGAAATCGCTCTATAACACTCTATCATAAGGTTTTAAAATAGGGCTTTCGTATCATACCATATTTAAGAAAGGTAAAGCACCATTCGATAAAATATTTAGTGGATATCTCAGAGATTTCTATACTGAATAGCACGCACGCAGTCGTCGTTCATACCTGTTGGATTTTGGTCGAAATACACTGACAATTTCCGCGAAAAAAAGAACAGCTCTTCATAACAGAAAAAAATATATTGGTTCTTTCTATAAGAATACAGTAGTAAACCATCATAGATTAATACGCAACATGGGACATTTACGGCAAAATCTGTAATGGCAACAGTACTAACGTCAATACTGACAAGGGGGAAGAATTAAAAAGCCTCCGAAATTGACCTATGTTGAAGAAATATGTTTACGCTCTATGTTTTGACTATCTAATCTTTCCTAAAACGAGGCAGAGGCAGTGAGAGAGGCAGACGATGTATTTATGCTTTATTTATATAGCAGAGTTTTGTTGTTATCGTTCATCTTTAACTTACAAAATGGTACTTAGAGTAATAGTATAAAAGGAAAACCCTAGAAAATTCTGTTAAGAATGTAAATATGTAAGTTTATGAGGTTAAATTGTAAAAAATCAAATTCAGATATTGTGTCAATGGATTGATATCGAATAAAATTGTATTGAGTGCAATGTCTGTGAAGGATATTTCCTTCCCATATTCTATTAATACCTTTTTCCTTTACTCCCCCCTTTTTAAAATAAGGTTATTTTACTAAATTCCTATATTTTAAATCTGTCTTAAAATCATATTTATTTTCATCGCTCTTTTCCTTTAGAAATACATTCTCGTTTCACACTCTTGATTCTCAAAAACCGCAAAAAGCAGACGTAGATTAAAAGTGACATGCTATTTTTATCTCGCATAGAAACAATTCACACAGTACGTTTGCATGCTTAATTTGGTTGCTACCCCTGATCTTTCTCATGCTTCTTTTCTTTATTTTTTTACTGTGTCTCTACATCTGCATCTTTTCTTTCCAATGTATAAATTCTTATCATAAAATTTGTCTGCAATATCTTATTTTTAATTGCATATGCCTTCAAACGGCTCGGCGCGCCTATTCCCATGATTTGGCAAACAGCCTGTAAAATGCGACTTTGTGGTTTTCGGTTGCCTACATTTTCTCGATTATCCGTTGACGTTAAAATTTCATATGTTGCCTTTTCCCCCTCCTCATTGACAATACATTACCGGTTTTGAACACATGTCTCATTTCAATGGGTTTCTCGCCAGATTTCTACTGGCTTGCTAGTTTTGTAAATTACTGCTCGCTAATAACTCAACGCTCTAAAATGTGGTTATGACATCATTCTCTTCTTGATCGTGCATCTGTAAACATAAAATGTAGATCGTCCCCTCTCCAGCATCGGCTATGTTGCCGTTGCCGCCGGAAACCTCGATTTGTGCGGACCTGGACAATAAAGAACCTCCTGTTTACATCTGGGATTCCTATTTACTCATTGTGTGTCTTTGCTTTAACTCAAACCTGGTCATACCATTTCGCATACTAAAATGTGAATGTTATGATACTCCAAGAATCATCGATGCAAAATAAAATCCTATTAACCTGTTTCAAGCATATCCAGTAAAGACTAGAAATTCTTTACAATGTCCGTACCTCTATTTATTTTTAACTTTTAGATTTATATAATTTAAAAAATTTGTCGAAAGGAATTTTTCCCTATTTGCAATTTTATTATTATTTTTCTTATATGTTAACATTATAAATATTATTGAATTGATTGTACGTTATTTACATTAAAAACAACATTTTTATTTTATCTGTAAGAAAGTGAAAATGGGTAAATTTTAAAAGATTATTGTAACGATTGTTTAGTACATTAAACTTCATAAATTATTAAAACATCGGCTATAAAAATTTTCCTACAAAATGGGAATAATTATGAAATTTTCTGGGTTTTATAGAGTGCAATATTTCGTATATTTTTATAGTACACAATTGCTTTTGACATATAGCATTCAACATGAAATTTTTACCTTGTTTTTGTTGCACTTAAATCGTTCACACATCATGTAAAAAAAAAAAAAAAAAAAAAAAAAAAAAAAAAGAGAGATGCATATACCGTGCAGGAACATAGAATAGATATTATATATATAAAATAGAATATCTATTCTATGTTCATGTGTTAGTGTAAGATTCTATTGAAAACGTCAGCATGCAACATGAAAAAAGAAAGATCACAAAAAGGTAGATACTCAATAATAAAAATATTACAGGGATGGGAACTTTCTTCCCCATTGTCACAAAGAGCGCTACGATCGCAATCGCATTACCATTACTCTCTATGGGAGTGCCCGATCTTGTATGTTAATCTATGTAAAGCATCAACCACAAATCAGAGTTTGTTGTGATATTTAATAATATTTGCGATCAGCCATGTTGAAGAAAATGCTCAGTCACTGTATAAAATGAGTATGTGGCTCCTGTTCCACGTTTGTCTCCATATGTGTAATCATAGCACTGATACTCGTGAAAGTGTTAACGTTTCTCTAACAAATTCAAATGTTTTTCGTTTATAGCATACAAAGTGTTTAACCAAATTTACCACTACTTTCCAAAAACTTGACAAAGAATGGTAGAAACAGTATGCTGCAATTAAAACAGGAATATATTGAGTGTTTGATGAGATATGTGTATATGTAAGAAATAATTTTTAACTGTGCATGCGTGGAAAAATTTAAAATTTTTATTTCATTATTTGGTAGTAAGCTATTTAGAGCAACTGATGTGAAAACTTTAATTAAATATTGCGAAAATTAGTAAATATACTGGAGAAATAGTAAGTTGTTTTCCAAAAGTGGCAGAAATCCACAACAAGCGGGGATGACTGAGCTATGCTCGTTTTATGTTAGCTTCGTGTTCAGCTCGATATAATATTCTCGCTGCATCATTCTCTCTGTATTATTGCCATAAAGCATGTTATTTTATAACAGTATTATTTAAAAAAACAATCAATATGAAAACTATGTAGTACATGCTGCTAAATTTTACATTATTTACACATTTACTACGAAAGGATATCAATCCGAATTACATTTTTAGCTTAACACTAATTGGTTTAACAACGTATCTCGAGTTCTATTAAGAATTTCTAAAATATTCCTTCACATTCTGAAAGACTATTTTTTCGCCAAATATAGCCAAACTTGGCGACACTCTTTCATTTGACACCAAGTATGTGTTTTGGCATTCGTATAGTTGAAAGTCGATTTTTCTGCCAAATTTCGCCTATATTTCTCCAACTCCGCGGTTTCGTGACCCTGACCCGTAGTGACCCAAAATGACCCACTAATTATATCTGCTCGAACATCTGGCTTAGATCAATGGTCTGGTAACCAAAAACGGCAGGATGCAATGTCTAGTCAAAATCGTTTAAGCCGTTTTACAGATAAAATTAGCTTGACCCGCAGTGACTCGAAAATGACACAGTAATCTAATTTCCCAAATATGTGGCCCAGCCGAGTGGTCTTCTCAAGATTTCAAACGATCTAATGCAAATTTCAGTTAAAATCGTTAGACCCGTTTTTAGAGAAAAATAGCTTGACCCGTAGTGACCCAAAATGACCCATTAATCGATATTTCTCAAACATGTGATCTAACCCAATGATCTTCTTGTGCCCGAAAACAGTATAATATAAAATTTTGTCAACATAGTTTGAATCGTTTTTTAGATATAATTAGCTTGACCCGGACCCATATTGACCCAAAATGACCCTCTAATCGAATTTTCTTGAACATGCGAACTAACCCAATGGTCTTCTCGATCCCGAAAACGATGGAATACATAATTTAATTAAAATCATTAGAGCCGTTTTCTAGATAAAATTAGCTTGACCCGTAGTAAACCAAAAAATGACCCACTAATCGAAATTTCTCGAACATGTAACCTAGCCCAATGATCTTCTAGTACCTAGAAACGGTATAGAACAAAATTTTGTCAAAATTGTTTGATCCGTTTTTTAGACACAATTAGCTTGACCCTAACCCAATGTGACCTAAAATGACCCACTAATCAAATGATCTTGAACATGCGACCCAGCCCAATGGTATTCTTGTGCCCGAAAACGATAGAATACGAAATTTAGTCAAAATCGTTAGAGCTGTTTCCTAGATAAAATTAGCTTGACCCACAGTGACCCAAAAATGACCCACTAATCGAATTTTCTCTAACATGTGACTTAGCGCATTGGTCTTCTCGTAAACCAAAACAGTAGATTACAAAATTTAATCAAAATCGTTAGAGCCGTTTTTTAGATAAAATTAGCTTGACCCGAAGTGACCCTAAAATGACCCACTAATCGAAATTTCTCGAGCATGTGACCTACCCTTATAGTTTTTTGGTGCCCCAAAACGGTTGGATATAAAATTTAGTCAAATTCGATTGAGCCATTTTTTAGATATAATTAGCTTGGCCCTGACCAATTACGACCCACAATGACCCACTGATCGAATTTTCTCGAACACATGACCTAGCACAATGGTCATCTCGTGCCCGAAAATGGTAAAATACAAAATTTCGTCAAAATCGTTTTAGCCGTTTTTAAGGTGAAATTTACATGCACACACACACACACACACATACACACACAATTTGTGCTCGTATTATAATATAAGATGGGCTTATTCTTATATTTTATGTTGCGTACCGGACTATATATGGAGCATTCTCGAAATCTTTTAACTTTCATGTCCCTGAATAATAATTTTAATTTAATACACTTTTTTGTGTTTTTTTTTATTTCATGTACTTGGGAACATCCCATTGCATGATTGCACAACAATATTAACGAGATAAATAAGTTTCGGACGATGTTGGGGTTTCAAACACATGGAAAACTCATCTACCGTCCCGTGTCCCTGATGCTGATTTTGAAGTTTGGAGCTGTCTGGATAAAATTGTTTCAATAAAAATAATTCGATGTAATTTTTTTCTGAAACTGGAATTATTGTTTTATATAAATATGTAGCTAAAATTTAACCTGCACTCATTTTTAAGGTTGATATTATTTTTTGAACTCTGTCCCTGGGTTTTAGATTTTTTACCATCCCTCTTCTAAAATTATACAGAAAATCACTTCAGATGCAGCGACAGAATTTATTTCAAGTTTTTACTAATGCAGAAGTATGCTAGAGAAAGAATATCTAAAAATTTTTGATAGAAAATTTACTGCAGAATATAAATCAGCATTTAAATATCAATTTTAAGCACCGTGGCTTTATTGGTAGTCTTACCGTCCCCAAGGTTTATTCTTGCACTTTTGGAGGTAAATTAAAAAAAAATTTCATTTAATCCAATGTTAGCAACTGTTTCGAAAAATCAATGAACACTGTGGCTATCACTTAGTCTTAACATGATTTTCCTAAAAATAGATGGTCATTTTTCTTACCATTCCATCCTTACCGTCTCTTTTTTTACCATTTCGTCCCTTTTTTTAATTTACCGCCCCTTCTTTAACACCCCTTTAAGACAATGTTATACAAAAATTCTGTTTTAAAAGTACTACATTTGTATTATTTCTTATTTGAATGTCCTGTGGGTACTATGCAAATTCATTATAAGTAAAAATTTAGATGAAAATAAAATGTTATAGGGGTAAAATGGTAAGGGAAATTAAACTCGCATGTTTAATCTTAGCTCAGTTAAATAAAAATTTTTTCGCTGCTGATCATTTTTTCTTTATTTTGAATCATTAAGGCATTCGTCTATCAGATTAAAATGTTAATTCAGCAAGTTTAATTTCGCCAGATTTTTTCCCCCAAAAGTCAAAAGATTGTGAGAATGCGCCATATACATATAATAAACAGTGTAATTAATATCTCTCTGATCTAAATATACGTATAGATATACTTATTACCAGCTATAACAAGATAATTTATATCTATTTTTTTTAAATATGAATTACAAGTACACGGTGTAATTAATATCTGGTTTTCTCTTAAACAATTATGAATATTAATTAAACATTATAGCAGTATTATATATTACACAGTGTTTCAATGAATAATGAATATGTTGCGAGAGGGAAGGTCACTGTTCCATATTGATGAATAATTTCGACTGTAGCTCAATCAGTTTAATGTTGCTTGACCAATTCATTTGACATTCTCACTGCCCAATATGTTCTGAATGCCATTACAATGTATCAACAATGATTTACACCTAATGCATTAATGTCCGGTATGATGAACTTAGAAATGCAATCAATCAAGCAATTTGACATATGCATTTAAGGATCACGATAACAATATAAGAAGTTTTTAATATCTATTCGATGCGTCATTCATCTATATTTATTAATATGCATTTATTAATACTATATTTACAAATCTTACTTTTAAAAATGCAGATTGCTTCCATGTTTCCTAATTTTGAGTTTAACTATTTTCGAATAGACATTGTTGCCTTATTTCATCACTGAATTTCTGTCAATAAGCAACAAAAAGTTATCTATTCGAAAATAGTAGTACTTAAAATTAGGGATCATGTCTGACATGCGTATATTTTTCAACTCTGAAAGTGTCATGAGCGTAAAAAATATGTAATGTTTTCATATTATAACGCCATATGTGCATATCATTTAAATTGATTTCTTCAAGCAATGTCACAAAATAGCAAAAATAATATTTAACTGAATTCAGGAATATTTCATGATTTTCCTTTCGTTCGATAATTTCCGGCTTTTATTTTATCTAACAAACATTCATACAACCACATTAGAAAATAAATTACGCTATAGAACAATGAAATTGCCTCTCAAGTGAAAGTATGCAATTCTGTATTAAATTAAACCGCTGAACTCGAATATCACCATGAAAAACCTTCATTGGCCCCTGTTTTGGAAAGATATTTGTCCAAAGTTGAGTTTCCACCTTAAAATATGTATTTTAAAATTTATATTTAAAAAATATATGAAATGTAACCTATATTTTTTTTAGCAGAAATCAATTTCTAATAGCTTTAACTATATTAACTTTAAATATAAGGTACTTGTACCCAATATGGACAGTGCTCTCAATATGGACACCCCTAATATCTTTAAAAGTAACAATTTTGATCGAGAGATAGCGGTACATGTCCGTGAAGAAAAGCAGTTGAAAAGATAATTAAGCCTGGAAAGGGCAAAAAAGCGCGCTGTTCGCCATTTGGAAGGAAGCTTGTTGTTTCGTGGTGTGCTGATCGTAATTACAGGTAAGTTTAAATTCTTATTAGACATGGTAAAATTATTTTAAATATTGAAAAGTGGAGTGTTTTACAAAGCTGATAAAACATATTTTCGATTGCTATTGCATATATTGCTTAAAACTGTTTTCTTTGTTTATTTATTACAAGATTTAATAAAACTATGCCCGATTCCCAATATGGACACCTCATATAGACATTGGAATCAAGTGATCATCACACAACAAGTGAATCATCATATTCACAAGATGCCATCTGAACAATCCTCCAAAAAGCCCTTGCAGAAAAATCAAAAGAAGCCTCCCCTCAGTAGGGTATCTGTTGGCGAAATCGCGGGTACCAGTGGTATGACTTCCTCAACAAAGGAGAGCTGGTACTGATTCTTATGCAATATTGATGCTGTTGCAGACATGCGGCTATGCATCACATGCGGCAGATATGTTCATGAGGACTGTGTGGGACTTACTTCCCATGATGAAGTTTTCATTTGTCCATCGTTTGAGGACTGAGTAACAACAGATGTAAATTCTGCAGACAGATGCAATAAAGCTGAGCAAAACCAACTATATTATTTCAAAATATTTTGTAGTAACTGAGGTGCTTTGTATGGGTCTTTGAAGAGCCTCAACCGAAAATGACCCCTCCCCCTTTCTAAAGTGCATGTTCTGAAGATATTTACTTTCCCTCCTTCTCCCCCGCAATACTTTAAGATATACATTTTTTATCCCCTCTACTCTAAAATCCCTTGAAGAGTGGCTCTTCCATACACCCTGTGTAGTAGGACAATAAAGAACCACCTGTCCCCAATATGGACATGCATGCCCATAATAGGGACAGGTGGTTCCTTATATGGACACTTGTAAACATTTTTCGTTTTCATCATTAAAATTAAACTGGAATAATTACAAGGTCGCTAATATTAATAATGATAGTCAACAGTCCAGGGATAGTGGTCATATTTTTGGAGTCCTATGACGTGTACACGGGGGTGAAAAAAATCAATTTTCCTTAGGGTGTCCATATTGGGTACAGGTACCTTATTAATCTAAAATGACAGCCCATTGTATCAAGTAGTTTTTATGTTGTACTTAAAAATTACCCGTATTGAAATTTGTTTTGGAAGATTATTAAAAAGGCATTTAACAGTAAGGCTTCCAAATGTTTCATATGTATTATTTTTTCATACTAATTATATTTTTACACCGAGAGCTAACATTAAAATTTTAATAGCTAATTGATAATCTGTGGCAACACATTAATATAAAATATATCGTTTATTTGAAAGGGGGAAAAAAAGGTTTATTTAGTAGACCACTGTTATTAACGTATGCAGATCCAAAAGTTTTTAGAACCGATATTCTTCTAAAGGAAGTGGATAAAATGTTACAAGTTTATTTTGCGATATATTATGCTTGTACCTCGATACACTTTTAACACCGTTTAATTAAGAATTTTAATCTCTCTGAAAAGAGATGTGAAAATCTGTCCTGAAAATGCTGTATTAGTGCTCTTTTCACATCATCATCATCATCAAATCTCTTTTAAAGGATATTATATTACAGTTTAGAAAACAGATCATAATTACTTGGAGCTAAATCTGAGCTATACGGGAAATAATTATGCTGTTTATACCCGCATTTCTTTAGTACTTCTTAAGAAATGATACCTGAATATACAGGACCATCATCGGGGATAAAATGAACCCCATGAGTTAGTACTTTGTTCTTTTTCTCTTTAATTGGCGCATCTTATGTAAAAGAAGTGCACCCTATTCCACATTTAATGTTGTGCTTTTTTTTTAAGTCTGTTAGCAGGATTTCTTGGAATTCTCCCCCCCCCAAAAAAAAAGGGCGGCCTTAATCTTTTTCATTTATTCTTGACTGAGTCCATACTGCAGCCTTATCTGTTTATTAAACGAAAATGATATTTGTTAACTCTTTATTTCATCACACTGTTTTTTTAAATACTGCTCCAATTACTTGGATATCTGAATTTCCAGTTTGTGTTCAAAACAATTTAGTCCGCATAAGTTGCGTTTCACTGTAAGTTGAAAAATTATCTGTCCCCCTTTAGACAAGGTAATTAAAATATATTAAACTCTTACTATGGCGGTATTTTCTTATTTTTAAAAAATATCTCTAAACAATACTATAAATTAGTTTTATAAAATGTACATCACTTAGTTAGTTTGATACGAAGATGAAAATTAATGCTATACATTGCTCGAATGAATAATGTTGTTGTCACAAGATTGCAGTTCACTGTTACGCATTAATGTGTACCAACTCCCCAACTTTACCAATTTCATCTTGCCTTAACTATTCGTTTTACGCTCTGGCTCCATAATACGTTTTGAATTCCATTGAAATAAATCAAGAATTATTCGTACTCAGTACAATACTCTCCTGGATATAAATTTAGAAAAGCAGACAATCAAGCTATGTGGTAGGTGTAAATTGGCAACATCGTGTTCATCAGAGCTTTATTAGAGAGTGTTCATAGGCACATATTTTTGAGAAATGTCAGGCATCTGTATTTATTGTTACACATATATTAAAAATGCATTTGCGAAACTTACTTTAAACCGCGTCATAATCCTAACTATCTTTAAAAAATTCCATTTGACAAGTTCAAAATAAAACTGCTCAAAATAAAATAAATGCATTTAAAAAAGCATTATTTTAAAAATTATTATAATGACATAAAAAACATGATGTATTGAATATATTACTTTTCCTTCATTAATACATTGTGAAAAAAAGACAAATGTTTCTTAACGTACGAAAATAAAATATACAATAACCAATACGAAATATATAATAACCAATTCGAAAATATACAATAACCAATGCGAAATATATAAGAAGCAATAGGATAATACAATAAATATATAATATTAATCATACACAGTGTTCTGATTAACAAATATTATGTGAAATGGCAGTTTACTCTTTTATACTTTGATAATTACGCATGTAACTGAACTAGTTCAATATCGTTTCATGTATTCATTTCGCAGTCTAGCTGCGCAAGATGTTTTTCTTACATGTAAATACTAAAATATACTGAAACCGCAGCGAGGAGGAAGATTTTAGTCATTTCAGAAGAGTCAGGGCTTGAAATTCAATTTTTCATAGGAGGGGAGTCTCCCTACCAACATTTATAAATGGAGGGGGGTTGAGCTGTTTAGGAGGGAGAAAAAAATCTTTAAAACACACTGTTATTTTACGTGCTGTTTAAAGAATTACATTAATACATACAAGCAAAAATACCATTGAAGCATTTTAAATCAACAACTCAGAATAATTATGTAAAATGCTTTTTAATTTAAATAAGGAAAATAGTCAAGCTTTTATACAGTTTATTTTTCAATTTTCAACCAAATTTCAAGGGTTCTTCCTTAGACTAAACTCGCGTTTTTCCGCGTTCCTATGACGAAAATCGCGTTTTTTCAAGCGATCCTATCACGAAAATCGCATTTTTTTCGCTATTTTTGGTGAAATTAGCGTTTTTTCCGCAATTCTCTGGTGAAATTCGCCTTTTTCTAGCGATCCTTTGATGAAATTCGCGTTCCTTTGACGAAAGTCGCGTTTTTTGCGATCTTTTGATGAAATGCACGTTTTTCAGAGGCCTTTCTAATTTTTCATTTTTTCCGCGATCTTTTGACGAAATTCGCGTTTTTTCGCGATCTTTTGGTGAAATTTGCGTTTTATTCGCGATCATTTGGGATCTTTTGGTGAAATTTGCGTTTTATTCTCGATCCTTTGGTGAAATTCGCGTTTTCCCGCGATCTTTTGACGAAACTCGCTTTTTTTAGCGGTCCTTTGATGAAATTCGTTTTTTTTTACCCGCGATCCTTTAATGACACTCGTTTTTTCGCGATTCTTTGACGAAACTCGCGTTTTTCGCTATATTTTGACGAAACTCGCGTTCTTTCGCGATCCTTTGATGAAATTCGGGTAATTTTCATGATCCTTCGACGAAACTCGCTTTTTTTCCCTCTATCCTTTAACTAAATTTGCGTTTTCGCGATCCTTTAACGAAATTTGCATTTTTTTGCTATCCTTTGACAAAATTTGTGTTTTTACCGCGATCCCTTGACGAAATTTGCGTTTTGTTCGCGATCCTTTAATGAAATTTTGCATCTTCTTCGCAATCCTTTGACGAAATAAGTATTTTTTCGACGAAATTGATTTTTCAGGCGACCATTTGTTGAAATTCCCGATATTTTTCCATTATATTTTTTAATGTCCAAATTTTCAGACTGATGGCCGATTTTTCATAATTTTCCGAACCGAATGCCGTAAGTTTTCGGAAAATTTGCAACCGAATCCCCCCTGAAGTTGCCAAATGGTCGCGGAAAATAACGCGCAACTTATCAATCGATCTCGGGAAAAAAAATCGTGAAATTTTTCTATCGGTCGCAAGAAAAAATCGCGAATTTCAACGATCATTTTCGTAAAATCATTTCAACGTAGTCATCATTTACGTACATCAACGTATCATCATCATTTCAACGTAAAATTTCGCAAATTATGTCAATCGGTCGTGCTAAAATATCACGAAATCTGCAAGGCGTTCGCAGGAGTTGATCGTAGTTTCAAAATGCAAAATATTTTCAGAAAATGGTGAAATTTTTTGGGTGGGAGCCTCTCGCCCACGATATTCTTTTGGGCGGGATTTAAAAATTTTGGGCGCGAATCCCGCCATCCCGCCCTGAAATTCAAACCCTGGAAGAGACCAAAATATATTAAACTCTTACTATGGCGGCATTCTCTTATTTTTTTAAATATATCTCTAAATTAAATTATAAATTAATTTTATAAATTATACATCATTTTATACGAAGATAAAAAGTCAGTGGTTATACATTGTTCAAATGAATAACGGTAATGTCACAAAATTGCAGTTCACTGTTACGCTTTATTAAGCATCGTCGCTCCAACTGAACCAGTTTAATATTGCCTTACCTATTAATTTTATTCTCTTGCTTCATAATACGTTTTGAATTACATTAAAATAAATCAAGAATGATTTGCACTCAGTGCATTACTCTCCTAGTCATGAAGTTAGAAACCCAATCAATCAAACAATATAATATGTGTACATTAGAAACATCAAATCTTCATCTGATGTATATAAATGCATACTTTTTGAAAAATATCATGCATCTGTATTTATGGATACACATTTATTAAAAATGTATTTGCAAAACTTACTGTCATAAGCCTAAAAATCTTTTTAAAAAATCCTTTGAGAAGTTTAAAATAAAACTGTTCAAACTAAAATAAATGCATTTAAAACAGCATTCTTTAAAAAAATTATTGTAATAACATAAAAACATCGTGTAATGAGATTCATTAATACACTGTGAAAAAAAGTCAAACATGCCTTAATCTCCGAAAACAAAATATAACTACGACTTAAAATATACAATAACGAAGACGAAATATATAATAACTTAGACGGAAATATAACCAATACGAAAATACACAATAACTAATACGAAATATGTAATAACCAATGTGAAAATATACAATAAATATACAATATTAATCATACACAGTTGTTCTAATTAACATATATGATGAGAAATGGCAGTTCACTCTTTCATATTTGAATAATTAAGCATGTTATTGAACTAGTTTATTGTTATTTGATATACTCATTTGACAATCTAGCTGCGTTAGATGTTTTTCTTATATGTAAATACAAAAATGTATTGAAACCGCAGTGAGTGAGAGTCATGTGAGAAGATATCATAATTTATTAAACTCTTACTATGGCGTTATTTTCTTATTTTTTAAAATATATATAAGCAGAAATAGAAATTCATTTTATAAAATATACATCATTTAATTCATTTTATAGGAAAATAAAAATTAATTCTATGCATTGCTCGAGTGAATAATGGCGATGTCACAAAATTGCAGTTCACTGTTACGCATTATTGAGCAACTTCGCCTCAACTGAAACAATTTAATCTTTTCTTACCTATTCATTTTACTCTCTCGCCCCTTAATGCATTTTGAATTCCATTAAAATAAATCAAGAATGATTTGCACTCAGTGCATTACTCTCCTGGCCATAAAGTTAGAAACGTAATCAATCAAGCAACATGATATGTATACATTAACCACATCATATCTTCATCTAATGTGTATAAGCACATACTTTTTGAGAAATGTTAGCCATCTGTATTTATGAATACACATTTATTCAGGATTGATTTGCTAAACATACTTTAATGGTTAGAAACCTTTTAAAACGTAAGAAATCATTTTTTAATAGTTCATATTGAAATATTATTAGCTAAGTCATTTATGCCTGGTAAAGTCATTTTAAAATGTTGCAAAATGAATTGGAAAAATACTGAAAAAAATTACGCTACAATATTTTTGTATTTATTTCATAAAATGAAAACGTACTAATATGGGAATATCCATATGTGGAAAAATGAATAATTATATGTTTTGTCTAAATTTATATAAATTAAGCTTTTAAATTGTGTATTATATACTATAATTAGTATTTTATGAACTATTAAAAAATATATTTATGTCTTTACAGAGACTTATAATAACATTATAAGTATTATTTATAATAAATTAAGAATAATCGTATTTGAGGCTAAAAAACAATTTATTTCGAAATCATCTTGAAAGGGACTTTACATAAATAACTGTCCCCTAAATGGCTAATAGAAATATGTACCCATTTGTGCCTAGCGCCCTATATTTTGTACGTTAAAAACATGAATAAAAAATAAGCTTGAACATATAAATCCGCAATAAAAAAAACTTATTTCAAAGAAGTCTACAAGCTAAGATTATGACTTATTTATTTGGTCCTTGATACAAAATATGCAAATAAACTTATTTTAGGTAGCTTTCTTTGCAAAAAAGCTACCTATTGCAGCCGTTCGGAGGAAAGCGATTTCCAAAAATTTTGGTATATTTTCATCGATCATGACCCCCAGACCCCGAAACCACCCTCCGTTCAAAATTGATATATATCTATATATATAAAATAAGAGATGTCTGTCTGTCTGCCTGCCTGCCTGACCACGGAAAGCTCCGAAATTATAACACCTAGACCTCTGAAATTTTTGTCATGTGTAGATGCTATTACCGGAAAGTGCACTTCACCACCGGATTTTATAATTTCAATTTAGATATTTAAAAAAAAAATAAAACTTAATTAAAACGTTATGTGTTAGAGGCTATTTACAGCTCTAAGCCAATCCGCTGCAATAAAACGTTATGGGTTTCAGGCTATTTACAGCTCTGAGCCAATCTGCGGCAAAGAAGAAACCAGCCAATGAGAGCAGGTGGTAAATATGAGATACAGCGGCTGCATTTCCTAGCCTAACTGTAGCGGGAAATTGCACTGTTTATTTTACATGCTTTATTTATTTTGTTGCTATAAGATTTAATCTTATTGACATTATTTTATAATGTTTTTTATATTGTTTATAAGAAGTGAAATAATACAATTCACGTAAGTTACTTTAAATTGTATTCGTTCTTCGTATTAATATCTATTTACATACGCGTAGTCGCCAAGAATGAAATAGTATAATGTTTCTTGAACTTTCTGGGATCTTAAAGTAATTATTTTTTTTTTCAAATTTGTTGATTATTTTTTTTTTAATTTGCTAAATCAACGCTTCACTGAATGTTTTCATTTCTTAGTAAAAATAGAACTGTACATTTTATAGTAAAGTGTAAGATGAAAACTGTACTTTCTATGAAATGGAAACATTCAGTAAATAATTTCCGTTCTCGGGTGATTAAGAGATGTATGTTGTCATCGCCCAAGAATAGGAATAAAACAAATATTTCTTTTCAGGGGAAATGAATGAAGTTATTTGAGTTTTTCTTTTATCTTTTTTTCCACTTCCCCATATATTATGAGTTTCATAACAAATCCCAATGAAAACATATTTTTTAGACTTTACTGAGTGTTTTCATTTCTTATCAAAGTCATGATATGTAACAAGCACAGGGATCTGTTTAGGAAAAATTGGGTTCTTTAAAGGATCCCTCACAAAATTTTTCATTTCAAAACAGGACCCCCTCACAACATTTTTGATGTCAAAACTGGACCCTTCACAACATTTTTTATGTCAAAACTGGACCCTGCACAAATTTTTTCAAATCAAAGCAGGGCCCTTCACAAAACTTTTCACCTTAAAAAAAGGACCCTTCACAAAATTGTCATAAAAGTAGGCTTTTTACAAACTTTTTCTCCTGAAAACTAAACTTTCACATATTTGCTGAATCAACGCTTCACTGAATGTTTTCTTTTCATTTCTTAGCAAAAGTATAAGATGTATGTTTTGATTTTAAGATGTGTTATTGAACTCTGTTTCATTTAAGGAGGTCCGGGACATACCTATTTTTAAATAATTTTTATTTATTGAGATACTATTTTGAAATTTTTTGTGATGCTTAACCATAACATGATAAAACTTATTAATCGGTATAACTCGAAATGTTATATGTAGAATTTAAACTTTTTTTCATTTAAATAAACAAAAATATGAGTTTTAATTTTGATTCTGCATTTTTAAAATTGTTATTGAACTCAGTTTGCTTCATATACAAATATTCAATGTTTTGATTTATTATTGTTGGCATTATTGGGCGATGACAACGTACATTTTATACCTGACTGCATGTCCATTCTTGGACGATTATTCTGAAACTCCAAATTTGTCTAATCGCCCCAAGAATCGAATGTTTTTTTTAAAAACATTCAGTAAATAATTTCCGTTCTTGGGCGATTAAGAGTTCATTTATGTGCGATTCTTATGAAACTCCATGTCACAAAATGCACATCTTAACTATTTTACGCACTCCCGGTAGCAGAAAGTTCCTGACGGGTGACGAGCGTCGCAGATTTTCTTTTCCCTTTTGCAGATTTTTTTTTTTCCATTGGATCTTTTTCCAACTTTATATTATGTTTAGTTCTTTATTATTTATTGCTAAAACTTAAGATTATTATTAATAAAAATGAGTAAAATGCTTGAAAACATTAAAAGTAAATGATTAATTAATCAAAGGTTCATTTGTAACATTTTACCTGCAGATTATTTTCAGTCGCTGAAAGATCTGTCGCAGACACTTGGAGAATTTTCTGCTATTGGGACGCACTCAGAATTTTCCATTTTCAGTTCTTTTCCTTTTGTTAATCTTTTCTCTCCACTTTCCCACTGATAAGAAATCGTAATGAAAACATATCTTGCACTTTACTGAATGTTTTCATAGTGCCAGTGTCCAGCAGCAGAAAATTCAAGATGGGAGACAGGCGTCACAGATTTTCTTATCTCTTTTGCAGATTATTTTTCCATCAAACCTTTTATTATTTCACTTTACAATTATGTTTAGCTCTTTATTACTTAATACAAAACTAAGATTATTATCTATAAAAATTAATAAAATGCTTAAAGACATTGCAGGTAAGTGGTGGTTTGATTAATTAATGCTTCAATTGTAAAATATTTTACCAGCAGATTATTTTCTGCCACTGAAGTAAGTGTCACAGACACTTGGAGAATTTTTTGCAACTGTGGTGCCAGGCATAGCAGTTTAAAGTTTAGGCGTAATTCAGTGAAGAGAAAGTATGATTTTTTTTTTTTGTTCTGTCGCCATTTGTCAAAGTTCCCGACATTTTTCAGCGACAGATTGGAAAAATTCAGTGTGTGCTTCTGCACTCTTTTGTCAAAATTTGCTATACATTTCCGCGATCTTTTGATGAAATTTGCAATTTATTCCCTCGACTGTTTATCGAATTTTGTGTTTTATTTTTATAGTGATTGTTTTTACAAGATTTTTCATGAAATTCGCGTTTTTTTTTTTTTTTTTTTTTTTTTTTTGCGACCATTAGCCAAAGATTAGACAAACTTTGCTATGCGTTTCTGCGATCTTTTGATGAAATGTACAATATTTTTCTTCGTTTACTGAAATTCACGCTTTTTTCTGCTATCGTTTCACAAAATGCACGATCTCCCCCCCCCCCCCCTCCCCCAAATCGTTTCACGAAATGTGCAGTTTTTTTTTTCACGATTTTATTTGAAACGATCAGTGACAAAATTTGTTTTTCTTTTCCGTGGCCATTTGTCGAACTTTCCTATATTTCTCAGCGACATATTGGCAAAATTTGTAATCTGCACTCTTCAAACTTTGCTATGCGTTTCTGCGATCTTTTGATGAAATTTGCAACATTTTTCTTCGTTTACTAAAATTAACGCTTTTTTTTTTTTAGCGATCGTTTCACAAAATGCACAATTCTCCCCCCCCTCCCAAATCGTTTCATGAAATTTGTGGGTTTTTTTTAACGATCAGTGACAAAATTTGTGTTTTTCTTTTCCGCGGCCATTTGACAAAATTCGTAATGTGCACTCTTTAGACAAACTTTGCTATGCGTTTCTGTGATCTTTTGATGAAATTTGCAATATTTTTCTTTGTTTACTGAAATTCACGTTTTTTTTTTCTGCGATCGTTTCACAAAATGCACAATTTCCACCCCCCCCCCTCCCCAAATCGTTTCATGAAATTTGCATTTTTTTTTTTTTTTTTTTTTTTTTTTTATCAACGATCAGTGACAAAATTTGTGTTTTTCTTTTCCGCGGCCATTTGTCGAAGTTCCCGATATTTCTCGGTGACAGATTGGCAAAATTGGCATATGCTCCTGCACTTTTTTGACGAAATTTGCCATGCATTTCCGCGATCTTTTGATGAAATTTGCAATATTTTTCTTCGATTGTTTACTGAAATTCGCGGGGTTTTTTTCAGCAATCGTTTGACGAAATTCGCGTTTTTTTTTTTTCACGATTTTTTTTAAACGATCAGTGACAAAATTTGTTTTTCTTTTCCGTGGCCATTTGTCGAAGTTTCCGATATTTCTCAGCGACATATTGGCAAAATTTGTAATCTGCACTCTTTAGACAAACTTTGCTATGCGTTTTTGCGATCTTTTGATGAAATTTGCAATATTTTTCTTCGTTTACTGAAATTCACGTTTTTTTTTCAGCGATAGTTTCACAAAATGCACGATCCCCCCCCCCCCCCCCCAAATCGTTTCATGAAATTTGCATTTTTTTTTTTCAACGCTCAGTGACAAAATTTGTGTTTTTCTTTTCCGCGGCCATTTGTCGAAGTTCCCGATATTTCTCAGCGACAGATTGGCAAAATTGGCATATGCTTCTGCACTTTTTTGACGAAATTTGCCATGCATTTCCGCGATCTTTTGATGAAATTTGCATTTTTTTTTCGATTGTTTACTGAAATTCGCGGTGTTTTTTTCAGCAATCGTTTGACGAAATTCACGTTTTTTTTTTCAACGATCTATGATGAAATTCGTTATTTTATTTATTTATTTTTGGTGACTATTTGCCAAAGTTCCCGATATTTCTCAGCGACAGATTGGCAAAATTCAGTGTGCGCTTCGGAACTCTTTTGTCAAAATTTGCTATACATTTCCGCGATTTTTTGATGAAATTTGCAATATTTTTCTTTGATTGTTTACTGAAATTCGGTGCTTTTTGCAGCGATCGTTTCACAAAATGCATGATTTTTTCCCAAGATTGTTTGGCGAAATTTGCATTTTTTTTTACAATTATCTGTGACGAATTTGATTTTTTTTTCTGCGACTATTTGTCGAAGTTCCCGATATTCCTGAGTGACAGATTGGCAAAATTCAACATGTGTTTCTGCGATCTTTTGATGAAATTTGCAATTTTTTTCTTCGATTGTTTCACAAAATTCATGATTATTTTTCCAAGATCGTTGGATGAAATTCTTTTTTTTTTTTTTTCTAATGATCATTTCACAATTTTTTTCAACGATCTATGACAAAATTTGTGACAATTTATCGCATATTATGTGTTCACCGTTCATGGGTGTCTAAAAATGTAGTCAACAATTTTAACAGGAAGATAGATTATAAATAACGAACACTCAAAATTTTCGCTTTATTGAATTATGCCTAAACTTTGCACTGCACTTTCAGTGTGAAAACATTCAATAAAGTATAACATATGTTTTCATTAGGATGAGAAAATATTAACAAAAGAATAAGAACTGAGTGAAAAATCCTTGAGTTCATGAAATACTTAATATGGTGTGCATTTTGTGATATATTAGGAGTTTTATAAGAATCGCATGTGAATGGACTCTTAATCGCTCAAGAACGGAAATTATTTACTTCATAAAAGTTCAAGAAACACGTTCCATGCTTGGGCGACTATGCATATGTAAATTGCCATTAACACGAAGAACGAATACAATTGAAATTAACTTACGTGAATGATAACACTTTAAAATTTTAAAGAAGGTGGGAGAGTTGAATTTCGAGTTTGGAAGGCGGGTGACGATAATTGTCCTTACAACTGTAGCGTTTTCTTCGATGAGTATCCTTTATATGTTGTTTTCTGACAGAGGTCGTTTTAAAGCTTTTGGCCTGTACATTACTAAGCACTCACTCCTCTCCTCTTAACTAATTTTTTCATCAGTAGAGGATGTTTTAAAATTTTAATTTGTTCATGACTATGGCATACAATTTTACAAAATTTATGAATAAAATTTGCATAACATCTCAACAATTTGCAACTGCTTCTAGCTTCTCCCCCATTTTCACACTGTGAGTGGGTACGTATTTCACACAAAATCGAGTTACATATAAAATCATATAAATTAAAGGTTTCTTTATAAATATTACCACGGACCCGGGCAACGCCGGGCGGGTCAGCTAGTATATATATATATATATATATATATATATATATATATATATGACCTATGTCACACTGTAACTCCCGTAATTATGAACCGATTTCAATGTAATTCGGTGTGTACATAGTACATACCAATGTCTTGACCGAGTTCGTTGGCCAGCCTCATCCGTCGTTTTGTTTCAAAATGGCGGCCATTTAAAATTTTTAAAAAAATTTAAAACTTGAAATGTGGTACCAAAAAATTAAAAATGGAAAAATATTTTTTTTATGTATTTGACCTTTATACAAAGATTCCGGAGCAGTTTTTGTTTCGTCTATATCTTAAAAAATGGCTGAGTTATAGCATTTTGAATTTCTAGCGTGGCTGACATTTTGAAACGTCCTGAATTTTGTCACGCGATAAAAGGCGTATTTATGAACCGATTTGGATGTAACTTCGTTTATACATAGTACATACCAATGTCTCGACCGGGTTCGTTGGCCAGCTTCACCCGTCATCTTGTTTAAAAATGGCGGCCATTTAAATTTTTAAGAAAAATTTAAATTTGAAATGTGGTACCAAAAATTGAAAATTGAAAAAATATTTTCTTCTTATGTGTTTCACCTTGGTAAAAAGATTCGGGAGCAGTTTTTGTTTCGTCTATATCTTAAGAAATGGCTGAGTTATAGCATTTTGAATTTCTAGCGTGGCTGACATTTTGAAACGTCCTGATTTTTCTCACGTAATAACAGGCGTATTTATGAGCCGACTTGGATGTACCTTCCCAGAAAACACAGAGCTATCGGTAAACAATCGGCCGACAGCCGCTTTGCCGTTACTGACGGTATCGGCACGATACCGGCTACCGTACCGGTTCCGTATCTTTTTCGACACGCCGGGCGAGTGACGCCCGACAGATAGGCGCACAGCCGGTCCAGTATCAGCAAAACACTATGCCGGCAGCACACCGATAGCTATCCATATGAATGCCGGTCGCAGCCCGACACCAGCATCAATTGAAAAAAAAATCTGTTTCGATGGCGCCATCTATTGGCCATCGCGGAATGCATCTTCGAAAAGAACGTGTTTCGGCGTTGGCTGAGGTTGGGTTTGATCCTGGGAACCCAAGGACAGGAAGTGGACTCCTTAACCACTTGGCCACTCAGACTTGATCAGGGGAGGATTGTATGAGGTAATAAGGGGAAGTCTTATCGATACGTAATGGTTTGCTATTAAAGATAGATGGGAAAATTAGAATTTTGAACTGATTTTATTTTATTTTTTATTTATTTATTTATAATTGTCTTACGCGTCGCCCGATGGCGTGGTCAGTTAGCGGAGGCTTCTGTCACCCCGAGGGCCCGGGTTCGAGTCCCTGGGTAAAACATGGATGTAATTGTGAATGTCCCTTTGTAGTTATATAAATATATGTAATGGAATGGAAATAAAAATTGTTGTGACTTGTTGTGATTTCTATATATAATAAGGATCATTTGAGGCGACAGCCATTGTAATTATAGGCCCTAAAGCATTCTCCACTTCGGTGGACTTCAAATGTCAAATTGTCTTACGCGCGTTTATTTAAAAGTTAATTTAATATTTAAATGAATGAAATAAATATCTTAGCGAATTTGTTAAAGCAAAGGAATTTAAGAATAATTTTAAGTTCAATTAAGATATAGATATAATTAAGAATAATTAAGAATAGATATAAATTTAAGAATAATTAAGTATTAAAAAATATTTTTAGAGGTCTTGCTCAGTTAATCAAATTTTCTTATTGGGATTATAATGTAATTACATGCGTTGCGTTAATTTATAAAATATATATTTTTAACATGGAAAAATGTATTTTAATAAATAAAAAGTTAGTAATTATTAACTTTTAATTAGAATAAGAATTCATTTTATGTCATTTTGATGATTTAAAGTAGAACATATATTTAATGAGTATGTTGCAGTATTAATTTGTTACTTATCAATATTTTTAATTTAAAAATAAAATAAAAATATCAACTTAATTTTTTTTTTCTTTTCGAAGATAATTTTTAAATGGGGATATTTCTGAATCTTTCTTATAAATTTAAGAATAATTATTAAATGAAATAAGTAACTTTCAGAGGTTTTTCTCTTAATAAAATTTTCTCCTTAGGAATTATAAATAACTAAATGCATTAATTCAAGAAATATATATTTGTAACATAGAAAAGCTAATTTTAATAAAAAAGAGGTTGGTAATTAATCACTTTTAATTATAGTAAGAGTTCATTTTTTATCATTTGATGATTTAATGTAGAATATATTTTTAGTGATTAAGTAGCAAAAATGATTATTTTACTTATCAACATTTTTTAATCATGAAATAAAATAGAAATATTAATTTATCTTTTTTTTTTTTTTTTTTTTTTTGTAAATAATTTTTTAGAAGTGGGAGATTACTGAATCTTTCTTTTAAATTTTAATGCTTAAGTTGGGTAGTTTTTTTATATTTTTATAGCTTGTAAAACAATTTTAAGCACTTTTTTAATAATTTGATTTTTAAATAAAATAAGAAACATAGCTGTTGCTTTTAAAATGAATATATAGTTAGAAAATAATTAATTTATGAATTTTTTTTTCTACGATTAACTTTATAACGAATAATAATTTTAAGGGGCGATTTAAGAAACTCTTTTGATGATTCAAATAATTGTATACCTTTTTAAAATGAATTCAATAACAGCTTTTAAAAATATATTTATATAAGAGCTATTTTTTATTTTATTTTTTTTTATTTCTTTTACTTCTTTTTTTTTAATTACTGTTAGAATTTCATATGAAATACACGAAATATACATATCTTATCAAAACTCAAATTCTAACAAAATTAGTAAAAAGAAAAAAAAATGTCGGCTAAGACTAAAAATTCCAAATTCGGACCGATGTTGGCAAATCTAATCGGGCCACTATCAGAAATTACATATCGGTCCTGCGTCACTTGCCGGTGTAAATCGCTTGCCGATATATAACCGAAAGGGGACCGATTACGGTAACCGGCAGTCGAAAAAGCAGATTCTTATGTTTCAGTTGCCGACATGCTGCCGACACTTCACCGAAATCACTGTGCCCATGCCGACACTTAACCGACATTGCCGGCTGCGGTCCGATCGTGTGCCGAAAGGTATGTGTTTGCTGGGTTGGTGTGTACATAGTACATACAAATATCTCGACCGAGTTCGTTGGCCAGCTTCATCCGCCATCTTGTTTCAAAATGGCGGCCATTTAAAAAAATTAAATAATAAAAAAATTTAAATGAGATACCAAAAAATTGGAAAATGAAAAAGATTTTTTTTGTATGTGTTTGACCTTAATACAAAGATTCCGGAACAGTTTTTCTTTCGTCTATATCTAAAAAAAAATGGCTGAGTAATAGCATTTTGAATTTCTCTTGTGGCTGACATTTTAAAACGACCTGATTTTTGTCACGCGATAACAGGGCCAGTTCGTTGGCCAGCTTCATTCGCCATCTTGTTTCAAAAGGGTTGCCATTTAAAAAAAAATTAAAATTCAAAATGAGGTATTAAAAAATTGGAAAATGAAAAAGATTTTTTTTTATGTGTTTGGCCTTGATACAAAGATTCCGGAGCAGTTTTTGTTTCTGAAAATTTGTTCTTTTGTTGATATCTTAAAAAATGGTTGATTTATAGCACTTTGAATTTCTAGCATGGCTAACATTTTGAAACGATCTTGTATTTGTCACGCGATAACACACGTATTCGCCTATTTCGATGTAAGAAGGCATGTGGATAGTATACATCAACACCTCGACCAAGTTCGCTGGCCAGATTCATCAGCCATCTTGTTTCAAAATGGCGGCCATTAAATTAAAAAATATATATATATTTAAAGTGAGGTGCAAAAAAATTAGAAATTGAAAAAGGTTTCTTTCTTAAGTATTTGATCTTGATATAAGGATTCAGGAGCATTTTTTGTTTGTCTTTACCTTAAAAAATGGCTCAGATATAGCAGTTTCAATTTCTATTGTGGGTGACATTTTGAAAAATCTGATTTTTTGCATGCGACAGCACTCCTATATATTAACCGATTCCGATGTGAGTGAGCATGTGCACAGCAATTACTAAGGTCTCGACCAAGTTCACTGCTTAGCCTCATCCACCATGTTGTCTTAAAATGACAGGCACTTTAAGAAATTGCCGAATTTGGCAGCCAAATATAAGTTACTTTAAAGAAAAGCAGCTTGGATAAAGCTGACTAATTTCGCGAAATTCTCATTCATTATATTGATAAAAATTAGTTTTGAATCTCCTATATTCGGTTTCCACTAAATTGAGCTTCGTGTGTTTGCACGATATAAGTTGGCTATTTTTAAATAAGGATTATGAAAGCTACCTCTTCCTCCCGGCACTTGCCGGAAGGACTTTTTTACATTTCGCTATCTTGAAAAAGGAAAAATCTATAAATACCGAAAAAAGACCTTTATTTAAGCAAATAAATATCAGTTGATAAGCAAATAAATATCAGTTGTTGAATATTAAGGTCACAATTCTACTTTAAAGTTTTAGCCCCGTGGTCAGAGGGTTGAACTCAGAATTAATTAGGGGAAAACTGGAAATCGTTTTAATGCCTTCAGCTTAGGTCTAAAATGAATATTCTATGTTTTCCCCTTCGTACTAAGTGAGCATTAAAAAATATGTACACATTTACATTCGAAAAACGCGTTTTTCTTTAATATTTTTAACAATATCTGAAATTGCGACCTTAATTTTGAACAAAAATATTAACGTGAGTATTCATTTTATTCAGAATTTTAAACTCTACAACATCTGTATTGGCAACTTTTTGATATAGTTAGATGTTTTGAGATATTGTTAAGGTAATCTGAACTAATATATCAACGTGGGTGCTCATTTCATTCAGAATTTTATGCTCTACAATATTTGTATTTACAATGTTTTTGATAGACTTAGCTGTTTTTAGATATTCTTAGGTAACTTGGTCTCTCCGGACTTCAAGGTCTTGATTTGCGATTAAATCAAAATGTTGAAATTAGAATTGCGACCTTAATTTTGAACAAAAATACTAATGTGGGTGCTCATTTTATTCCGAATTTTAACCTCTACAACATTT
Source organism: Maratus speciosus (assembly GCA_963932465.1). NCBI lineage: Eukaryota > Metazoa > Arthropoda > Arachnida > Araneae > Salticidae > Maratus > Maratus speciosus. The sequence goes on along the minus strand of OZ010797.1, from coordinate 334,758,614 downwards.
GTATTGACAATGTCTTTGATAGAATTAACTATTTTGAGATATTGTTAAAAATATTAAGGAAAAACATGTTTTTCGAATGTACATATTTCCTAACGCTCACTTGGTACGAAGGGGAAAACATAGAATATTCATTTTAGATCTAATCCGAAGGGATTAAAGTGATTTCCAGTTTTCCCCTAATTAATTCTGAGTTCAACCCTCTGACCACGGGGCTAAAACTTTAAAGTAAAATTGTGATCTTAATATTCAACAAAAGTATTAAGTGTAGATACTCATTTTATTCAGAATTTTAAGCTCTACAACATTTGTATTGACAATGTTTTTGAAACAGTTAGTGATTTCCACATAGTGTTATGGTATTTAAAAAAAAAAAAAAAAAAAAAAAAAAGTGTTTTTTGACTATAAATCACGCTCACCTAGTACGAGGGGGAAAACGTAGCATATTCATTCTAGACCTAAACTGAAGGGGTTAAAATAATTTCCAGCTTTCCCCTAATTATTTCCGAATTTAACTCCCTAACCACTGGGCTATTTAAGCAGTCAGGTTTTTTTTTATTATTTAATTGTTTATTCAATATTTTTTTCCTCAAGAACTAATTATTACTTTTTCTCCAGGAGGTCATTTTAAACACAAGTTATAGCTCTATTCACTCAAAGAAATTTGGTTCACTGTGAGAATGCAGTTATGAGAAATTCTGAGCGCAAGGCATATAAGATGAATTCATTCAATTGAAAATCAGTAAATTTCAAATTAAATTAAAAAACTTTATATGGATCTAGATTCTTTTTCAGAACATCAACTATTAGAATATATTTTAACCCTGTATGTGCTGAATTATGAATTCGTGAAAATTTTATCTTCTAAAGCCTTTTTCGTGAATTTTTGAAACTACATTTGAAGATTTACATAATCATTTAATAAATTTTAGAAGGATTTTAGAAGGATTTAGAAAGATTAATTAAATTATAATTTATAGGGATTTTGTGCAATATTTACAACTCCACTCAAATCTTTTATTTTAAATATTTTTCTTAGTATTTTGTAGAATTAGGAAATGTACAAATATAATGTTCTTACAATAGAAATATAGAAATTTTCCGAATTTAATAATCCCCCCCCCCCCTCTTCAACGTCAAGGAAGCTGAAAAGATGCAAAGTCAAAAGAAATCATCCTTTTAAAAATATTTTTGTTTTGTATAACTAATAATGCTTTTGGAACAAGATAAAGTAATGCACCTATAACTCATTCTAAACAGTATTACTACTAATCAATGCAATGTATTAAATGTATTCCATAACAAGTTATTTTAATGGTAATTATATGTACCATCAGTAGAAAAAGTGTTAAGTCAGGGATAATTGCCCCCTTAAGCACCCCTAATATTTTTTTTATAGTAATGATTTTTGTAGCGCACATTTAACTTATCGACACCAAATTTATGTAGAACTTCATAAAAAATATTACTGCAATATAAATACCAGAGAAAATGGGATTTTTATCAAAATACTTAGTCAATGAATTTGCCCGTCTATCCCGGACCTCAGGGTTAGCCGCAACGCCCCACTTGATCAGAATAGATGCTCCAGTCAGTATCTCTCGAAGTAGGAAGATACATGGCTGCAACCTATAAACTAACACATTAGTAGATTTTTTTTTCAAAAACATCAACAAAATATAACATGGAAATCTCGAATAAATACATTATATTTCATCTGCTACTATATATCTCTTATCAGAACATACAACAAAAGCAAAACTTGCATTATTTGACGAATATAATTTTTATTTGCAGAAATAAACAGTTGTAACTTCGTCTACTATGCTTTTTTTAAATATAACGATTGAGTGTAGAATAATGTCAGTAGCCGTAACACGTCCAATAGCTGAAATACTATGACTGAGGCAATTAACCCAATGAGGCATCTAACCTGGTTTTACTCTATATCTTTTAATGTGTGTATAAATTCCATATGCAAAAGTTAATGTGATTTGGGGTTATTGCAAATCATATTGGGGTCACTCTTACATGCATTTTATCAATGTAAAAAGGACCTGGCCCATTAAATAAAACAAGAAATATACTATAAATAATAACTGATATTTGATTTTTCATTTTAACTTGACATATTTCCATTCATTTACAGTATGTATCCCCCCTCAAAAAAATATGTACGTGGTGGTTCAATAATTATTGTTCCCAATGTATATATAAAATATTGGTACCGCGATAGTTGATGTGGAATATCGAAGCCTAATCTCTTAAAAGCCTATATGCTCAATTTCAGAACCGCAGCTGCTACATTAACATAGTTTTGGAGGGAGGGGTGAAGTTTTAAAGACCTAATTTTGGGGGAGTTTTTAAGGACAGGGGTGAGGGTGAAATGCTGGTTTGAATATTATGAGGCTACATTTGTGCAAGTGGTTGAGATGTGGCTACATCACTAAGATCCCGAGTCCAAACGACAGTAGTTACGTCTCCTCCACTGTCACAAATCTAGCCCCATAAGCTAAAAATCAGCCTTTAACCCCCAATCCCCCCTTTCACTCCTCCCTCAAAAACTATGTGAGTATAGCAGTTACGGTTATGAAACTGAGCATATAGGCATCTAAAACATTAGGCTTCGATATTCCACAACAACCATCGCAGTACAAATATTTCATATACACTAGGAAAATAATTATTGAACCACCCTCGTATATACATTAATATATATATATATATATATATATATATAAATCAAATTTGTAAAACATGCATTTTATTGTTCATTTTCTAGAAAAATAATCTTTAATACTACACAGTACTCAAGTGAAAAATGGCGATATCATAAAATGGCAGTTCATTGTTACGAATAGTGGAGAAATTTCTCCCTTAGTAAAACCAGTGAAATATTTCCTGTCCGATTCATTTAATTCTCTCACTCCACAATGCGTTTTGAATTTCCCTAAAATAAATCAAGATTGATTTGCGCACAGTGCATTAATCTCCTGGTATGAAGTTAGAAACGTAATAAATCAAGGAATGTTACATATGTAAATTAATAACATGAAACCTTCATCTGAAGAATCGAGATGCTTTCACGTAAAATAAAATAGATCTTTTACGTGGACCATTAAATAAAACAAGAAATATACTATAAATAATAATTAATATGGGATTTTTCTTTTTTAACTCTATGCATTTTAAATCATTTAAAATACGTCCCCCCCCCCCTCAAAAAATATATATAAATATGTATATATATAAATCAAATTTGTAAAACATACATGTTATTGTTCATTTGCTAGAAAATTAATCTTTAATACGACACAGTACTCGAGAGAAAAATGATCATATCATTAAATGGCAGTTCATTGTGACGAATAGTCGAGAAACGTCTCCTCTAGTAAAACCAGTGTGATATTTCCTGGCCGATTCTTTTGATTCTCTCACTCCACAATACGTTTTGAATTCCCCTAAAATAAATCAAGATTGATTTGCGCACAGTACATTGATCTCCTGGCATGAAGTTAGAAACGCAATCAATCAAGCAGAGTTATATATGTAAATTAGGAACATCAAACTTTCATCTGAAGAATCGACATGATTTCACGTGAAATAAAATAGATCTCTATTTATTAATAAGTGCATATTGAAAATATGCTTTTGAGATGCATTTTAAAAAACGTGATAAGAGCAAAAAAGTTTAAATGATTTTCATTTGCGAATATTAAAATGCAAATGTGTGCTAAAAACATAAAAAAAAAATCTTTAAATAGTATTTAAAAGTAGGAAGAAAACATTATAAGATTTTACTATAATTATAACATATTAAAATACAAGAAAATAACGTATTAAAAGTTATTATTATTATAATTATAATTAATAATATTATAATATTATATTTAATAAATAATATATAAATATTATACTATTTTATTATTAATAATATTGCTATAAATATTAAATAATGTATATATATGTTATGTAAAAGTTTTACGTTGCAATATTCATTTACATTTTTCTAAGTTTCCGGCATATTCATTATTTCCCTATTTCTTAATAATATCTATTATTTATTCCTAGTTAATTTCCTTTAAATTTAAAATGCGTATGCTAATAATTATCTTATTCGAAATCTTAATCTAAAACTTTTAACCCCTTCATAAGTTTTCTTCACCTACCAAAACTATAATATTCTGATAGAACGTAGTTTTCATTTTCGAATATTTGTAAAAGCCAGTTTGCTATTTTTTAATTCTAATCTTAAAATTACATGAATCTGTTAATCGCGCATATGAGACGCCAGACTTTTCACCTCGAAATCCCTACATTACGAGATCTGGGATTCATTCTCCTGAAACTTTTCTTCTCTCACGCCACTGGTTTAGTTCCCGCTGATATGAGATCGCCGTTCACCGATTGGTTTGTCTCTGTATTACCTGTTGTCTGTTAATCCACGAGTCTTCTAACAAAAAGCCAATGCGATGATTTCGGAACGCAGAATTCTGTCTTATTCCAGTGCCTTAAACTATGTTACCAGATGTCTTACAGTCTAGTAGAATATCAAAATTTGTTTAAGATCTTTTTAGTGATCTATGTAATGATTAATGTTCCAGCCTGAGGGCTCTACGAATGGGCTTATAATATAGGAATTGTTTACGTTTTCATGATTGGATGAATAAATATTTTAGAATGACATTTGGCTCTGTTTTTATGGCGAAACTACCGGATTTTCTAAATCATTTGTCTTCCTACACGTATGCCATGACCATCGGATTATATTATGACTGCGAAAACCGATACTTGTGTTTCAATTGTACTTAGCCGATTTCAACTATTACCAAGAAATTCCTGTAGATGATTGGATTTGTTGACTGCTAAAGTAATACAACCTGTCAGCATTCGCCAGTATTCTAGGAATTTAATGCATCCAACTTCAGTCTTTCATTAAGTTGATAAGAACACATATATATTTACACATATATATTTTTATTAATTAATAATAATAATATAATACGATATTAATATATTAAATACTACATATAATATAATATTACTATCTTTTAATAATATATAAAAGTAATTATCATTATCATTTTTATAACAATAGTAAATAATATAATTATTATTATATCATATATTATTAATAATAATTAGAATATGCATAATATGTATAATTATATGTATAATATAATAATATAACATAATATAATGTGTATAATATAATATATATAATATATGTATATGTAATATGTATAATTATAATATTATAATATGTATTTTATTGTTCATTTATATAAATTATTCTACTTTTTCTTGTCTCTGTCGAAGACTACCAATCAGAATTCTAAATAAGCACAACATATTTAATTTGAACACTCATAATTATTTCTACATGTGTTTTCTTTTCCATTATTACAATATAGTATATAGTTATTTAGTATAATGTACTCCGTAAATAATAACTGATGTGCGATTTTTCTTTGTTTACTATTTCTTTAAATTAATTTACCATAAAGATCTCGAAAACAAAAGCAATCTATAAATCAAATTTGTAAAACACGCATACTTTTGTTCATTTACTAGAAAAATAATCTTTAATACCACAAAGTACTCAAATGAAAAATGGTGCTATCACAAAGTGGCAGTTCATTATTACACATTGTTGAGAAATTTCTCCTGCAGTAAAAACAGCGTAATGTTTCCTGGCCGATTTATTTGATTCTCTCACTCCACAATACGTTTTGAATTCAACATAGATAAATCAAGATTGATTTGCGCTCGGTGCATTAATCTCCTAGGAATAAATTTAAAAACGCAATCAATCAAGAAATGTAAATTAGAAGCATCTAATCTTCATCTCAAATATCTTAACATGCTTTCGCGTGAAATAAAATATATCTTTATTTATTGATATGTGTTTATCGTAAATATGTTTATGATGTACATTTTCAAAAATATGATAAGAGCAAAAATGTTTAAATTACTTTCATTTGCTAGTATTAAAATGCAAATATGTTCTTGACTTTTAAAAACATTCTCTAAACAATATTTAAAATTAGACAGAAAATATAATATTTTAGTATAATTAAAACATATTAAGATACAAGGAAATAAATTACTAAAAAAATAATATTAGTTGTCTGAGCGAAGCGAAGGCTAATACTCAGCGAAATATTACTGTCCGGACACTTTACTACTACGATGGATATTAACGCCATGTCCTACTAAAAAAAAAGCCTAATAAAAACCTTTCGTCAAGCATAACTCAAAAAATATTTGTCGGATTTTGTTTCTGATTGCACCAGAAGGTACCTATGAGTGTCGCCTACTGAATGTACCTACTATGAAAAATAAGTTCCAAACCGTTTAAAAATTATATAGAAAAAACTCTTAAAAAAGCACAGTTTATCTGCATACGTCACAGAAATTTGGTGTGCGTCACTTTCACCGGTTGATGTTTTCGTAGACAACTGGTTTGAACACATGGAGCAAATAAGAAAAAATACGCACGCAGTAATATTGAATACATCAGTTTCAACCACGTGATCACAAACCTTGCAACAACCCGTGGCAACCAGTTTTGGTGGGCAAACAAATAATAATACAGTATTCCGTACTACGGTGACCGTTTTTAGCCTGTTGTATAAAATCTGGCATGTTGTATGACATACAATTGTGGATGATTAAAACAAAAGACATGAGTGTTTATTGATTCGGGAGGTTATCTTTCTCTGGATGTCTGTCTGTCTATCATACAGGATGCAATTTTCTTGTAAAGGATGATATTATTATGCAGTAAAACCTCCATAACGGACACACCCGATTAGTGGACACCTCTATTTAGCGGGCATTTTTTTGATTACCAACCCTTAAATAACTGTACATTTTTTACTCTCAGTAGCGGACACTTCCAAATAGAGGACAGATTCTGCCCTCCCGAGGTGTTCGCTATTCAGAAGTTTTACTGGTAAAACCTCCATAGCGGACACACCCGATTAGCGGATACCTCTATTTAGGGGACATGTTTTCGATTACCAGCTCTTAAATAACTGTACATGTTTTACTCTCAGTAGCGGTCACCTCTAAATAGAGGACAAATTCTGCATTCTCGGGGTGTCCGCTATTCAGAGGTTTTACTGTATGTAATATTGATAACTAGGACTTCCCTCAGAGGGATTAGTCTGAGCGATATTACTGAGAACATAAATTTAATAATAACATGTGGAAGCAAAGAAAATGAGATGTTATCTTTAATTGTCCATATACTGCGAAAAATTGAAATGATGAAAATAAACGAATTGTAGAATTACAAAATCTTCTGTATAAATTCGTATACACTATATTAATACATGGAAATTATTCCAGAGAGAAACATTCGCCTTGGATACAATATTTCAAATGAAAATCAAATTTCGAAGTAATTGCTTAAAAGGCGCAAAGGCCAACATAGTGAAAAAGATTCCAAGCCGGGACTCGAACCCGGGCCATCAGTATAGCGCAATGACGTTCATAATTAAACGTTCACAAATTAAATCCAGCATGCTGGATTTAATTATGTTTCGTGCTAGCCCAAGGTCGGTGGCTCACGATAATTATTCCATCTTGTGCTGCGTTTGTAGCCTTGCCAACATATAATAGTGAGAAATTTTCTGAGCTGTGTATCGTTCCAAGTGGTTTAGTCGGTAGAACGTCATTGCGCTATACTGATGGCCCGGGTTCGAGTCCCGGCTTGGAATCTTTTTCACTATGTTGGCCTTTGCGCCTTTTAAGCAATTACTTCGAAATTTGATTTTCATTTGAAATATTGTACCCAAGGCGAATGTTTCTCTCTGGAATAATTTCCATGTATTAATGTAGTTTCTATCGATGCTGGATTTAATTATGTTTCGTGTTAGCCCAAGGTCGGTGGCTCACGATAATTATTCCATCTTGTGCTGCGTTTGTAGCCTTGCCAACATATAATAGTGAGAAATTTTCTGAGCTGTGTATCTTTCCAAGTTGTTTAGTCGGTAGAACGTCATTGCGCTATACTGATGTCCCGGGTTCGAGTCCCGGCTTGGAATCTTTTTCACTATGTTGGCCTTTGCGCCTTTTAAGCAATTACTTCGAAATTTGATTTTCATTTGAAATATTCGTATACACTGTTTAAAAAAATGGGAAATCAAACCATTCAAGACAGCCATGCATGGATATAAAATTGAAAGTACGCAATATATTAAAAGTAAAATAGAAAATGAAACACTAATTTACTTATATCGGAATTTTAACTGTATAAAATGATGTCAAGAGCATAATCAGACGCTCCGCACCAATTTGAGTAGCTTTAAATGACAAATATATGATGTTTAAAAAGAATGGACTATACTTTATATGGTGTGTGCTCCCCCGGAATAGTTAATATTGTACAATATCTGTTTTTCACGGATGCAATGAGGTTGTCGATAACATTTAAGGAATTCTCTTCTCAAAATCTAATATAGTATCAAAGTACCGAATACATCAAAAGTGGTATGCAATGCTTCGTTAGAGTGTGTTTTAGATATGCTCGATCGGATTTAAATGATGAGTGTATGCTGGCCACTACATACGCTGTATTGTTTTGTTTTCAAACATATTCTGCACAAGTTGAGCTGTATTTAGCATGTATTAAATAAAAGAAATCGGCAATGATTACAACATAAAGTATGACACAAGATCTGAATATATCGTCTGCATAACTTTTGAGCTGTCAAAGTGCCATTTGAAGTAATTTACAAATCCATACATATTTATTCAGCAAATCATGCAAACTAACATACGCCAATATTAACCCGATTACAAAATTTCACCAGAATAAGTTAATATATAAAAAATCTACTAATGATAATTGAGAATATGACCTTATGATAAAATGTCTAGAAAAATGAATCGGATAAAAAATTCATATCACATTTAAAACGGCACTTCCCTCTGTTAGTGGCCTTGGCGAGAGAGAGAAAAGCCTAGAGAAGGAACACTTTAACAAGTACTTTCGGGCAACCTACTCACCCTCATAGCATGCATGGTCACGGTGACGTCATTGTGACGTCACTGTAAGTCACTGTGGTCACGTCACATCTGTGACCAAAATGCCACCACTCAGTGATGTCACGTTGTGACTGAGATGTGAACTTCTTAGAAAACTTTAAAAAATTACAAAAGTTCTTTAAAACATGTTATTTACTGTAAAATTATATTTGTCTATCAATTAAAAAAAAATTGACACGTCATTGATATGTCATTGCATGTAACGTACATCACGTCATATATGTGACAAAAAAAAAACCAAAAAAAAAAACCACCATATTGTAAGTCACAGTGTGAAAAAAATATGAACTTTTAAAATCTTTGAAAATGAAGAGAAATATTTTAAACAGTCCCGAGTTACAGCGGCATGAGGAATAAAAATATATTAGTGGATAGCAAATGGTAAATTCTGTCACGAAGGGGGGAGGGGGGACATAATATATAAAGTGCACGATACAAGCATTAAAGCAATTTGGATAACATATTTAGAATTAGGAGTATTAAATCTGTACAGTATTTAGTTTGCAGAGAGGAAACTATTTTATTTTTTTTTGCCAACCAGTGGTATTCGAAACACTTCTGTGGTTTCAAACTAAAAATTTTCTATTACAGTTAAGTCTGCAGCTTTTAATGAGCACGTAGAAAGAGTCTTCAGAGTTTAGTCGGAGTTTTTTTCTTGAGAGAGTTTTTTTCCTGACAACTATTTAACTATTTTAAGTAACTATTTTTGAAAATATTCTACTTCTTTCAGACTTTTCAAATAAATTAACATTTTCCGAAAATAAAAAAAATATACAAAATTTATGCAAAACGCATGATAATAATTAATTATTCGTATTTCAAATTTGTATTTTACAGATATGACTTTAAAAAAAAGTTATTTTACAAATTGTTTTATTTTACAGAAAATTAATATGAAAAGATTATCAGATTGACAAAGAATTCTTTTATTTTATCCTCGATAATCCTTTTTTATTTATTAAGAACATATCGCTCACCCGCAAGAAAAGTGACACATCTCACAGAAATTCATTTTGCGTTTTATTCCACTCAAAGATTTGTCATAGGTGCGTCTTGCTACACAAACAGTTTCATAAGTTTAGCTACATGAAAAATCACGTTATTATGCTATATGTCCATTTGTAACCAAAGAAGAGGGGTGGATTATGTAATGAGGTAAAATTATCCAATCCTCCAAACCACATCCTAAGTTTTCATTCTTATGTGCTTTACGCTTTTATGCCCTTTTTAGTTCTTGTATGCAAAGCTAAGTGCTATAATTTCATGTCACAGTAAAAACATGCGAATCTTCTTTTGCCTCTCCTGTGAAATTTACTTTTGTCGAGATGTGTCACTTTTCTTGCGGGTGAGCGATATTTTGTGTTTATTACGTGTGAAACAAATTTTACTTTAAGAAAAGGGGGGTGGGGGTTCATTATTACCATTAAATTGATATTTACTCATTTTAAAAATTTAAACAAAGTTTTATCTAATAAACTCTAATTATTATTATTATTATTATTATCATTATTATTATTATTATTTACAAAAAAGAACCTTTACAATCCATTGTAACTTAAATTGTTTGGAACCGATAAAAAGAAAAGATAAAATACATTGGAAAATTCTCCAAAAGAAAATTTTAATTAAAGACAGTCTCATAAAATTATTGCGCATCTGAGTTCGAAATCTTTTGTATTCAAAAACAAATAACGATAAAAAATAACATCTGCTGAAAATCAAAATCGTCTGCGCACAGAAGAGAAGATGCCGGAAGTTTACTCTGTTTAGAACATCACGAAGTCTACAACACTTTTTTATAAAATAAGAGAAAGAAGCCCGCCATTTTAAAATATTACAAATACACGGATATTATAAATGGGACGTAAATGTAAGTCTTATTTAATTTAAATATTTTATCCCTGTTTTGTATATTATGATGACTTAAATAGTTTTATGTTATATTAGTAAGGGACTGTTCTGCAATTGTTTTCAGAAACATTTTCCTATTCGATGCTGCGTTGAAAAATATCTTAATCTGCGATCACTTAAAAAGAAAAGAAAAAAAAACCCAGCTGCGCAGAGACTGATTCATAACTGCATTCAGAGTGGAATTAATTTAAAGATTAATTTGCTGTTACTTGAGATTGAAAATATGTTGAGACAATGATTTGGAATTTTTTTCGACTTCTTACTGTTTTGTGTTTCCTAATTACTAACACTTACAGTAGTTATAGACATTATTATTTTGGAGTTAAATATGATTTTCGATTGTTATGATATTACGAAACTATTTCAGATTAGAAATTAGCATTATATTGGGAAAATGTGTTTTTACGTATTACTCTAGTGAAACTTTTCAAAGATTTTTCTTTTAGTGCTAATAATATTTTAAATTATTATTTAAAATCATAAATCTTCATACCAATGGTTTTCAGATTTAGCATTTGCCAAAATTATAAAATAATAGAAATTTCTTATAACATATGCAAAGATTTTTGAGATATTGTTAAATCTAATAATACATTTAATTCATCTATTGTAATTTACTGTTGTTTAATAGTACAATTATAAATACTAATTATTATTTTTAGTGTTTTTCAAATTGGTATATTTATTTTTTTTAATTGTATATAAGCATTTTTTTTTTGTTTGTGATTTTAATCTAACATTTAATTATGGACATTCTGAAGCGGTTATTAAATTTTCGTCTATTATAAAATTATTTTCTAAGTTTATGATATACGTAATTATTGGCACTAAAAGTAAAATATGATATTTAAACATTGAAATAAAAAGTTTTTCGTGTCTAATAGGAAGTTTATAAATTAAACTACTTTAGTATATATATATATATTTTTTAAAGTTCATATTTATTTACATAATATAGGAGTGAATATTTTTTTAAGCAGATTAACAGTGTTTAACTTCGGTTTGCCTGTCCGTTTTTCTGTATGGCTGTCTGTCCGCGCTCTAACTCTCGTAACTAAACTCGGATTTCCCTGAAACATTTAGATATTGGCGTTTACCATAACACGTTCCTTATTTCTAATGAAGTTTGTAGCATGTTTAGTTCATTTACAGGGACAGTCAAAAGTATTCCGTTACATTACGGCCTATGGAAAAAAATCGTTTCAAAGGATTTTTAATGATTTTACACGCTTTCAAACAGAATAAAATTGATATGCATTTATGAAGCGCATTTAAATATGCATTCTGCTGAATATGCGATGCATAGAATAGTTATTGTTCATTTACAGGGCTAAAAAAGGAATTCCAATACATAATGATATAGGGGTGGAGGGAATTGTTTATGGCGTACTTTAATTATGTTAATCTATTTCATATATAATGAAATTTATATACGTCGCTGATGTTTACATACTATAAATTATTTCATGTATAATACGAAGTGCATATAGCATTTACAGGGACATACAAAATATTTCAATACTATATTGTATCCGAAGTACTGTTCATTAGCGATGATTGCTGGGAATGCATTTTTAATTATGATATGCGCTTTTATGATTCACTATATTTATGCACAGTATATGGTGTATATAAATGCTACAATTCGTATACAGGGCTACAAAAAGTACTCGTAAGTGTTACTGCGTATGGGCGCAAATTGTTTAAAGGTGGTTTTTAAATGAGTTGTTCTTTTTTACGCTGAAATGCATTTAACTTGCTAAGAAATGTTTGTAGAATATAGATAAAATGATATACGGGGTCACGTAAAGAATTGGATACATGGCCGTCTGTAAATCATAATTTCTGGAAATGTGATTTCAGCAGTTTTAAAAGGGTCTTAGTTTGAATTAAATTTTAACTAAATAGTGGCGTGTAATAAAGGTTCTAGGTAAACTACAGGATTGTACAAAAGTATTTAAGTATCTTTCCATTTATTAGTATAAATTGCTGAAAGAGAATTTCAACCTGTTATGTTTCAATTGCTAAACTAAATTTCCCCATTATATAGTATATATATCAACCTACAGATCAAATACAGGACTGTTCAAAAGAATTAGAAAACATATTTGGCTAAAGACGGTAACTGCTGAAATCAGTTTTTCAAATGTTTTATGCGTTTTCTAAAATGTTTACTTAGTTATCTTATTTACGTTATTTCCCTAAATTACGATGTCTTGTTAAAGCATTCAGGAAGCGTTGGAAAGTGTTTTATAATCTATGCTTAACGCATGATTTTTTTTACTTGCTTTTTCTTTTCTTTTTCGCAGATCAGTCTTTTCCTATAAAACATACAAAATCTATTTAGGTCATATTCACAAAATACAATATACACGGGAATAAAAAATTTAAATAAATATGGCTTATAATGTCGTATTTAATAAAGCAATGACTAATCATAACACATTAAAATCTTACACATTCTTAATATCGAGCTTGTACTGAAGATCAAGCTTGGAATTTAATAAAAAAAAGATGTCAGTTGATAAGCATTGTTTTTTAAGTGGAAAAATTTAAAATATTTTAGAAGAATAGAACTCCAAAATAGCGATATTTTGCTAAAAAGTATGGTAAAAATATAAGATTTTACATTTCAAACAAAACTTTATTTCAAAATTGTGCATTTTAAAATGCATCACAGTGCTTATGACAAGAACCATCACAGTATTAAAATTTGGAAATTTTTCCAGAGAGAAACATTCGGCTTGCATACAATATTTCGAATGAAAATCAAATTTTAAATTAATTGCTTAAAAGGTACAAAGGCTAACATAGTGAAAAAGATTCCATGCCGGGACTCGAACCCGGGCCATCAGTATAGTGCACTGACATTCTCCCGACTAAACCACATGGAACGATACCCAGCCTGGAAAATTTCTCTCTATTACATGTTGGCAAGGCTACAAAAGCAGCACGAGAAGGGATATTTATCGTGAGCCACCGACATGTGGCAAACACGAAACTTAATTAAATCCAGATTCGATTGAAACTACATTAGTACTTGGAAATTTTTCCAAAGAGAAACCTTCGCCTTGAATGCAATATTTAAAATGAAAATCAAATTTCAAATTAAAACTGCCTTTTAAGCATGTAATTTGAAATTTGATTTTCATTTGAAATATTGTATGCTAGGCGAATGGTTCTCTCTGGAAAAATTTCCAAATATTAATATAGTTTCAATCGATGCTGGATTTAATTAAGTTTCGTGTTTGCCCCATGTCGGTGGCTCACGATAAATATCCCATTTTGTGCTGCTTTTGTAGCCTTGCCAACATATAATAGTGAGTAATTTTCCAGGCTGGGTATCGTTCCATGTGGTTTAGTCGGGAGAATGTCAGTGCGCTATACTGATGGCCCGGGTTCAAGTCCCAGCATGGAATCTTTTTCACTATGTTGGCCTTTGCGTCTTTTAAGCAATTAATTTGAAATTTGATTTTCATTTGAAATTATCACAGTATGACAAATTCGTCACAAATGACACATATTTCACAAATTGGTCACAATGTGACTTCAGAACATTGTCACATTCGTCACAGGTTCGTCACAAAGTTAATGCCAAATTAGTCACAAATGACACACTTTTCACAAATTAGTCACACCGTGACTTCACAGAGTGGTCACAATGTGACGTCACAAACGACCTCTAAAACGGCCATAACGACCTCGCATTCTAGTCACTATGACGTCACATCGACGTCACGTGACGTCACATTGACGGTCACAAAATCACAGTGTGACTTCACAACGACGTCGCCGTGACGTCACCATGCCTTACAGGCACTGTTTCATACAGGACTTTATTCAATATTTACACAATTTATTTAATGCTAGGTGGGTATCTATCAGTTTTGTTGCATTTAAATCGCATGTTTTGCGGAGGAAATGCAGCATTATGAAATATTTAAAGTTGCTGTACCTAATAATTCCAAATTAATGGTAATTGAGATCGTTTTCATCTTTTTAAATTTTAAATTTTTTCGAAACCATTCATAGAGACAATTGTATATTTTAAAACTAACCCGAAGCAAAATTTCAAGATTTTGGGCTCAGCAGTAACAGAGAAATAGAAAATTTTTGAAAGTTTTTTGTTTCTGCATTGTTTTATATAGCGACATTTTTAGAAATTGTTCTATTGCGAGAATTTACGTCATGATAAATACAGCCATGTCAATTTTCATTTTTATATTCCTAACAGTTCCATGTTCTTCGTTACTTAGATCATCTTTAGATCTTTTTCCGCTTTGTTTAGTCTTTCTATTTTTTAGAATTCGTTCTACAACGAGCATTTACATCTCATTAATTACTACCATGCCAAAATTCTAGTTTCTAACCCCAACAGTATCCCAAAAATTTCAGTATTCACAATAAATCATAGTTTAGAACCTTTCTAGAAATTTTTACGTTTATCCGTCAAATTGAACCTTTTAGAGAGCGTTCATTACGAGTATTCACATCTTAAAAGTAACTACCGCACCAAATTTAAAGTTTCTAACCCAATCAATATCGCAGAAATCACAATTTTAGAACTTTTTTGCTCCTGCAGCGATGTAGGTTCTCGCACTGACATAAAATAGTATTTTTTTCGGAGCAGAGATGGCCACCAACATTTTTTTAAGTAGTTTCAGAGATAACACCTCACAAACGTAAAAGCATTAATAATATTATATACTTTATAATATTATAACGCTTTATAATATTAGCATTAGATGTACAGATACAAAAGCCATTTATCTGTTACAAACTAAAGTGCCGGCGTTGCCCAGAATTTGAAGGATGTTTGTTCTGAAAAATCAATTTCAAAATTTAACATACAACACAAAACAAACATTAAAAAAAGCAGTCGAAATGTTGTTGAATGAATCATATGAAAACGCTATATAAAAATGTATAAATGTATTTAACAGACGCAAAAGAATACACCTATAAATGAACTTATTTCAATTTATAATTGGAGCAATAATGTTAAAATACGCCAATATTTCCCTAATCGGGTTTTTATCATGCTTCAATATATTTTTCACACTCATTTGACGCTATACTATATCCACCATGCCTTTATATTTCCAATATGACGTAATATTTTCCTCTTTCACGTGGAAACCTTGAAATAGAAAAGTTATGAAGTTATATTCACTTTCATTTAAATTCGTCAAACCATTTATTTCATTTTCATATTTCACGTGAATATCTTGCAATAGAAAAGTTATGACGTAATATTCACCTTTTTTTTTTAAATTCGGCAAAGTATTTATTTCATTTTCATTTTTCACGTGGAAATCTTGCAGTAGAATATGAATTGTTGTAGTAATAATTTTATTGTTTTTTTTATTGTTGGCAACTGCTATAACGAAAAATGTTTGAATTTGATAAGAAATTGCTGTTAAATTGGTGGTTTTTTATTAATTAAAAATTAACTATAAGTTATTTCGATTCCGGATTACTTTAGTTGTCTCGGCCGTTTTTAGTTGTTTTACCTAGTTGTTTAGTTGTTTTAATACACATGTACGTATCTCTTCACAATTTTGGCTTCCAAATTGTGGATTTTTTATAGAATTACAAACAGACAGATAGACAAGTTTTCATTTTTATATATCTCTCTATTCTATAAAAAGTAACTAACGCTGTCACCGCCGCCGCCGGTTTTGAATTTTTTGTGACCGGAGGTCTTTCTTCGTTAATATTAAGAAAACTATTGCATACAAATATATGATAATCGGTGGTATTATAGCGAAATGTTTGATCAACACACTAATGCATACAGTTTTCAAATCGAAGAATTATTTTAAGAGATATTTAATGCTAAAGTTGGACAAAATCGTTCCATTAGAAAAAATTTATAAGAGCAAAAGCTATACATGGGAATTTAATCATTTTTAGATCATTTTATTCAATAGAAGATCCCGGTCTGCAGATTTCATTAATTTTTTTAATTTGACTCATTTTTTGAGGTTTTATTTCTATTTTAAATTTAAATATTCAGCATTTTGACAGATATTTTTTACATATTTTAGAAAATGGTATTGATTTAAACTGTTGCCAACTGTATAAACAGCGCAAACAATAATGTTTGCTTCAAATAAAAAAAAAATATTTACACGTTACTATTATAAACAGAAAAAACCCCCCTTCAAATCGGAATTAAATAATCAGGTATAAAAAGCAGGCACTTATTGGAAATTACGCCATAAAAACTATATTTACATGTGAATTTTAAAAGAGAAAGGATATTGTAAAATAAATTTATTAACATGCGTTAGAAATCTGAAATAGAACAAATTACGTCACATTACACTTATTATGCAAAATGAACAAAAAATAGTATTGCAAAGCAGTTTAAATTTAAAAATTGCGCGAGACAAAATATTAGAGGTTAAATATTAGATTTTTTTTTTTAATTTTATTATTTGTCGTTTGATGTGAGGTGTTCAGCTGTAAGTATGCAAATTTTTGTTTCCAACATAATTAGGGGCTGAGTTAGAAAAATTGCTTTAAATACACAAGTTAGAGCTCAGAGGGTTAAATATTAGACTTTTTCAAAATTTTATTATTTGCTGTTTGATGTGAGGTGTTCAGCTATAAGTATGCAAAATTTCATGTCTCCAACTTAATTAGGCGCCGAGTTAGAAAAATTGCTTAAAATACACAAGTTAGAGCCCAGAGGGTTAAATAATAGACTTTTTCAAAATTTTATTATTTGTTGTTTGATGTGAGGTGTTCAGCTATAAGTATGCAAAATGGCAAAATGTGATGTCTCCAACTTAATTAGGGGCTGAGTTAGAAAAATTGCTTAAAATACACAAGTTAGAGCCCAGAGGGTTAAATAATAGACTTTTTCAAAATTTTATTATTTGTCGTTTGATGTGAGGTGTTGAGCTATAAGTATGCAAAATGGCAAAATGTCATGTCTCCAACTTAATTAGGGGCTGAGTTAGAAAAATTGCTTAAAATACACAAGTTAGAGCACAGAGGGTTAAATAATAGACTTTTTCAAAATTTTATTATTTGTCGTTTGATGTGAGGTGTTGAGCTATAAGTATGCAAAATGGCAAAATGTCATGTCTCCAACTTAATTAGGGGCTGAGTTGGAAAAATTGCTTAAAATACACAAGTTAGGGCCTAGAGGGTTAAATATTAGACCTTTTTCAAAATTTTATTATTTGTCGTTTGATGTGAGGTGTTCATCTATAAGTATGCAAAATTTCATGTCTCCAACTTAATTAGGGGCTGAGTTAGAAAAATTGCTTAATATACACAAGTTAGAGCCCAGAGGGTTAAATATGACTTTTTCAAAATTTTATGATTTATCGTGTTATCGTAAGTGTTCAGCTATAAGTATGCGAAATTTCATGTCTCCAACTTAATTAGGGGCTGCGTTAGAAAAATTGTTTAAAATACATAAGTTAGAGCCCAGAGAGTTAAATATTAGACTTTTTCAAAATTTTATTATTTGTCGTTCGATGTGAGGTGTTCAGCTATAAGTATGCAAAATGGCAAAATGTCATGTCTCCAACTTAATTAGGGGCTGAGTTAGAAAAATTGCTTTAAATACACAAGTTAGAGCCCAAAAAGTTAAATATTAAGCCTTTTTCAAAATTTTATTATTTGTCGTTGGATGTGAGATGTTCAGCTATAAGTATGCAAAATTCCATGTCTCCAACTTAATTAAATTAGGGGCTGAGTTAGAAAAAATTGCTTAAAATACACAAGTTAGAGCCCAGAGGGTTTAATATTAGACTTTTTCAAAATTTTATTATATTCCGTTTGATGTGTGGTGTTCAGCTATAAGTATGCAAATTTTCAAGTCTCCGACTTATATAGTTTCTGAGAACGGGCTCTGTGACAGACGGGCAAACAGACAGACAAAGGAGTGAGACAGGTAGGGTTTCGTTAGATGAACGAAACTCTAAAAACATGCTGCGGATGACTATAACAACATCCTAAAATTACATTACCATCAACGATCTACCAATCCGGAATTTAGTTTATATTCGTTTCATATATTCTTATTATTTTGTGCGGCCCTGTAAAATAATTATCAATATTATATACAGTAAAACCTCTGAATAGCGGACACCCCGAGAATGCAGAATTAGTCCTCTATTTAGAGGTGACCGCTACTGAGAGTAAAACATGTACAGTTATTTAAGAGTTGGTAATCGAAAATATGTCCGCTAAATAGAGGTATCCGCTAATCGGGTGTGTCCGCTATGGAGGTTTTACCAGTAAAACTTCTGAATAGCGAACACCTCGGGAGGTCAGAATCTGTCCTCTATTTGGAGGTGTCCGCTACTGAGAGTAAAAAATGTACAGTTATTTAAGGGTTGGTAATCAAAAAAATGCCCGCTAAATAGAGGTGTCCACTAATCGGGTGTGTCCGTTATGGAGGTTTTACTGCATAATAATATCATCCTTTACAAGAAAATTGCATGCTGTATGATAGACAGACAGACATCCAGAGAAAGATGACCTCCCGAATCAATAAACACTCATGTCTTTTGTTTTAATCATCCACAATTGTATGTCATACAACATGCCAGATTTTATACAACAGGCTAAAAACGGTCACCGTAGTACGGAATACTGTATTATTATTTGTTTGCCCACCAAAACTGGTTGCCACGGGTTGTTGCAAGGTTTGTGATCACGTGGTTGAAACTGATGTATTCAATATTACTGCGTGCGTATTTTTTCTTATTTGCTCCATGTGTTCAAACCAGTTGTCTACGAAAACATCAACCGGTGAAAGTGACGCACACCAAATTTCTGTGACGTATGCAGATAAACTGTGCTTTTTTAAGAGTTTTTTCTATATAATTTTTAAACGGTTTGGAACTTATTTTTCATAGTAGGTGCATTCAGTAGGCGACACTCATAGGTACCTTCTGGTGCAATCAGAAACAAAATCCGACAAATATTTTTTGAGTTATGCTTGACGAAAGGTTTTTATTAGGCTTTTTTTTTAGTAGGACATGGCGTTAATATCCATCGTAGTAGTAAAGTGTCCGGACAGTAATATTTCGCTGAGTATTAGCCTTCGCTTCGCTCAGACAATTATTTTACAGGGCCGCACAAAATAATAAGAATATATGAAACGAATATAAACTAAATTCGGGATTGGTAGATCGCTGATGGTAATGTAATTTTAGGATGTTGTTATAGTCATCCGCAGCATGTTTTTAGAGTTTCGTTCATCTAACGAAACCCTACCTGTCTCACTCCTTTGTCTGTCTGTTTGTCCGTCTTTCACAGAGCCCGTTCTCAGAAACTATATAAGTCGGAGACTTGAAAATTTGCATACTTATAGCTGAACACCACACATCAAACGGAATATAATAAAATTTTGAAAAAGTCTAATATTTAACCCTCTGGGCTCTAACTTGTGTATTTTAAGCAATTTTTTCTAACTCAGCCCCTAATTTAATTAAGTTGGAGACATGGAATTTTGCATACTTATAGCTGAACATCTCACATCAAACGACAAATAATAAAATTTTGAAAAAGGCTTAATATTTAACTTTTTGGGCTCTAACTTGTGTATTTAAAGCAATTTTTCTAACTCAGCCCCTAATTAAGTTGGAGACATGACATTTTGCCATTTTGCATACTTATAGCTGAACACCTCACATCGAACGACAAATAATAAAATTTTGAAAAAGTCTAATATTTAACTCTCTGGGCTCTAACTTATGTATTTTAAACAATTTTTCTAACTCAGCCCCTAATTAAGTTAGAGACGTGAAATTTCGCATACTTATAGCTGAAATCCTCCCATCAAACGACAAATAATAAAATTTTGAAAAATGTTTGATATTTTACCCTCTGGGCTCTAACTTATGTATTTTAAGCAATTTTTCTAACTAATCCCCTAACTAAGTTGGAGACTTGAAAGTTTGCATATTTATAGCTGAACACTTACGATAACACGATAAATCATAAAATTTTGAAAAAGTCCTATTTAACTCTCTGGGCTCTAACTTGTGTATTTTAAGCAATTTTTCTAACTCAGCCCCTAATTAAGTTGGAGACATGAAATTTTGCATACTTATAGATGAACACCTCACATCAAACGACAAATAATAAAATTATGAAAAAGGTCTAATATTTAACCCACTGGGCTCTAACTTGTGTATTTTAAGCAATTTTTCTAACTCAGCCCCTAATTAAGTTGGAGACATGACATTTTGCCATTTTGCATACTTATAGCTCAACACCTCACATCAAACGACAAATAATAAAATTTCGAAAAAGTCTATTATTTAACCCTCTGGGCTCTAACTTGTGTATTTTAAGCAATTTTTCTTATTCAGCCCCTAATTAAGTTGGAGACATGACATTTTGCCATTTTGCATATTTATAGCTGAACACCTCACATCAAACAACAAATAATAAAATTTTGAAAAAGTCTATTATTTAACCCTCTGGGCTCTCATTTGTGTATTTTAAGCAATTTTTCTAACTCAGCGCCTAATTAAGTTGGAGACATGAAATTTTGCATACGTATAGCTGAACACCTCACATCAAACAGCAAATAATAAAATTTTGAAAAAGTCTAATATTTAACCCTCTGAGCTCTAACTTGTGTATTTAAAGCAATTTTTCTGACTCAGCCCCTAATTATGTTGGAAACAAAAATTTGCATACTTACAGCTGAACACCTCACATCAAACGACAAATAATAAAATTTTAAAAAAATCTAATATTTAACCTCTAATATTTTGTCTCGCGCAATTTTTAAATTTAAACTGCTTTGCAATACTATTTTTTGTTCATTTTGCATAATAAGTGTAATGTGACGTAATTTGTTCTATTTCAGATTTCTAACGCATGTTAATGAATTTATTTTACAATATCCTTTCTCTTTTAAAATTCACATGTAAATATAGTTTTTATGGCGTAATTTCCAATAAGTGCCTGCTTTTAGGTAGCTTTCTTTACAAAAAAGCTACCTATTGCAGCCGTTCGGAGGAAAGCGATTTCAAAAAATTTTGGTATATTTTCATCGATCATGACCCCAAGACCCCGAAACCACCCTCCGTTCAAAATTGATATATATATATATATATATATATATCTGACCTATGCCACACTGTAACTCCCGTAAATATGAACCGATTTCGATGTAATTCGGTGTGCACATAGTACATACCAATGTCTCGACCGAGTTCGTTGGCCAGCTTCATCCGCCGTTTTGTTTCAAAATGGCGGCCATTTAAAATTTTTAAAAAAATTTAAAACTTGAAATGTGGTACCAAAAAATTAAAAATGGAAAAATATTTTTTTCTTATGTATTTGACTTTTATACAAAGATTCCGGAGCAGTTTTTGTTTCGTCTATATCTTAAAAAATGGCTGAGTTATAGCATTTTGAATTTCTAGCGTGGCTGACATTTTGAAACGTCCTGAATTTTGTCACGCGATAAAAGGCCTATTTATGAACCGATTTGGATGTAATTCGGTGTGTACATAGTACATACGAATCTCTCGACCGAGATTGTTGGCCAGCTTCATCCGCCATTTCGTTTCAAAATGGCGGCCATTTAAAATTTTTTTAAAAATTTAAAATTTGAAATGTGGTACCAAAAAATTGAAAATGGAAAAATATTTTTTCTTATGTAATTGACCTTTATACAAAGATTTCGGAGCAGTTTTTGTTTCGTCTATATCTTAAAAAATGGCTGAGTTATAGTATTTTGAAATTCTAGCGTGGCTGACATTTTGAAACGTCCTGAATTTTGTCACGCGATAAAAGGCGTATTTATGAACCGATTTGGATGTAACTTCGTTTATGCATAGTACATACCAATGTCTCGACCGGGTTCGTTGGCCAGCTTCACCCGCCATCTTGTTTAAAAATGGCGGCCATTTAAATTTTTAAGAAAAATTTAAATTTGAATTGTGGTACCAAAAATTGAAAATTGAAAAAATATTTTCTTCTTATGTGTTTGACCTTGATAAAAAGATTCGGGAGCAGCTTTTGTTTCGTCTATATCTTAAGAAATGGCTCAGTTATAGCATTTTGAATTTCTAGCGTGGCTGACATTTTGAAACGTCCTGATTTTTCTCACGTAATAACAGGCGTATTTATGAACCGACTTGGATGTACCTTGGTGTGTACATAGTACATACAAATATCTCGACCGAGTTCGTTGGCCAGCTTCATCCGCCATCTTGTTTCAAAATGGCGGCCATTTAAAAAAATTAAATAATAAAAAAAATTAAATGAGATACCAAAAAATTGGAAAATGAAAAAGATTTTTTTTTTGTATGTGTTTGACCTTAATACAAAGATTCCGGAACAGTTTTTCTTTCGTCTATATCTAAAAAAAAATGGCTGAGTAATAGCATTTTGAATTTCTCTTGTGGCTGACATTTTAAAACGACCTGATTTTTGTCACGCGATAACAGGCGTATTTATGAACCTATTTGGATGTAACTTGGTCTGTACATAGCACATACGAATGTCTCGACCGAGTTCGTTGGCCAGCTTCATTCGCCATCTTGTTTCAAAAAAGTTGCCATTTAAAAAAATTAAATTTAAAATTCAAAATGAGGTATTAAAAAATTAGAAAATGAAAAAGATTTTTTTTATGTGTTTGGCCTTGATACAAAGATTCCGTAGCAGTTTTTGTTTCTGAAAATTTGTTCTTTTGTTGATATCTTAAAAAATGGTTGATTTATAGCACTCTGAATTTCTAGCATGGCTAACATTTTGAAACGATCTTGTATTTGTCACGCGATAACACACGTATTCGCCTATTTCGATGTAAGAAGGCATGTGGATAGTATACATCAACACCTCGACCAAGTTCGCTGGCCAGATTCATCAGCCATCTTGTTTCAAAATGGCGGCCATTAAACTAAAAAATATATGTATATTTAAAGTTAGGTGCAAAAAAATTAAAAATTGAAAAAGGTTTCTTTCTTAAGTATTTGATCTTGATATAAGGATTCAGGAGCATTTTTTGTTTGTCTTTACCTTAAAAAATGGCTCAGATATAGCAGTTTCAATTTCTATTGTGGGTGACATTTTGAAAAATCTGATTTTTTGCATGCGACAGCACTCCTATATATTAACCGATTCCGATGTGAGTGAGCATGTGCACAGCAATTACTAAGGTCTCGACCAAGTTCACTGCTTAGCCTCATCCACCATGTTGTCTTAAAATGACAGGCACTTTAAGAAATTGCCGAATTTGGCAGCCAAATATAAGTTACTTTAAAGAAAAGCAGCTTGGATAAAGCTGACTAATTTCGCGAAATTCTCATTCATTATATTGATAAAAATTAGTATTGAATCTCCTATATTCGGTTTCCACTAAATTGAGCTTCGTGTGTTTGCATGATATAAGTTGGCTTTTTTTAAATAAGGATTATGAAAGCTACCTCTTCCTCCCGGCACTGGCCGGAAGGACTTTTTCTGTTTATAATAGTAACGTGTAAATAATTTTTTAGGTAGCTTTCTTTACAAAAAAGCTACCTATTGCAGCCGTTCGGAGGAAAGCGATTTCAAAAAATTTTGGTATATTTTCATCGATCATGACCCCCAGACCCCGAAACCACCCTCCGTTCAAAATTGATATATATATATATATATATATATATATATCTGACCTATGTCACACTGTAACTCCCGTAATTATAAACCGATTTCGATGTAATTCGGTGTGTACATAGTACATACCAATGTCTCGACCGAGTTCGTTGGCCAGCTTCATCCGCCGTTTTGTTTCAAAATGGCGGCCATTTAAAAATTTTAAAAAATTTTAAAACTTGAAATGTGGTACCAAAAAATTAAAAATGGAAAAATATTTTCTTTCTTATGTATTTGACCTTTATACAAAGATTCCGGAGCAGTTTTTGTTTCGTCAATATCTTAAAAAATGGCTGAGTTATAGCATTTTGAATTTTTAGCGTGGCTGACATTTTGAAACGTCCTGAATTTTGTCACGCGATAAAAGGCGTATTTATGAACCGATTTGGATGTAATTCAGTGTGTACATAGTACATACCAATCTCTCGACCGAGTTCGCTGGCCAGCTTCATCCGCCATTTTGTTTCAAAATGGCGGCCATTTAAAAAATTTTTAAAAAATTAAAATTTGAAATGTGGTACCAAAAAATTGAAAATGGAAAAATAATTTTTCTTATGTCTTTGACCTTTATACAAAGATTTCGGAGCAGTATTTGTTTCGTCTATATCTTAAAAAATGGCTGAGTTATAGCATTTTGAATTTCTAGCGTGGCTGACATTTTGAAACGTCCTGAATTTTGTCACGCGATAAAAGGCGTATTTATGAACGGATTTGGATGTAACTTCGTTTATACATAGTACATACCAATGTCTCGACCGGGTTCGTTGGCCAGCTTCATCCGCCATCTTGTTTAAAAATGGTGGCCATTTAAAAAATTAAAAAATTAAAAAATTTAATGAGATGACAAAAAATTGGAAAGTGAAAAAGATTTTTTTTGTATGTGTTTGACCTTAATACAAAGATTCCGGAACAGTTTTTCTTTCGTCTATATCTAAAAAAAATGGCTGAGTAATAGCATTTTGAATTTCTCTTGTGGCTGACATTTTAAAACGACCTGATTTTTGTCACGCGATAACAGGCGTAATTATGAACCTATTTGGATGTAACTTGGTCTGTACATAGTACATACCAATGTCTCGACCGAGTTCGTTGGCCAGCTTCATTCGCCATCTTGTTTCAAAAGGGTTGCCATTTAAAAAAATTAAATTTAAAATTCAAAATGAGGTATTAAACAATTGGAAAATGAAAAAGATTTTTTTATGTGTTTGGCCTTGATACAAAGATTCCGGAGCAGTTTTTGTTTCTGAAAATTTGTTCTTTTGTTTATATCGTAAAAAATGGTTGATTTATAGCACTTTGAATTTCTAGCATGGCTAACATTTTCAAACGATCTTGTATTTGTCACGCGATAACACACGTATTCGCCTATTTCGATGTAAGAAGGCATGTGGATAGTATACATCAACACCTCGACCAAATTCGCTGGCTAGATTCATCAGCCATCTTGTTTCAAAATGGCGACCATTAAATTAAAAAATATATATATATTGAAAGTGAGGTGCAAAAAAGTTAGAAATTGAAAAAGGTTTCTTTCTTAAGTATTTGATTTTGATATAAGGATTCAGGAGCATTTTTTGTTTGTCTTTACCTTAAAAAATGGTTCAGATATAGCAGTTTCAATTTCTATTGTGGGTGACATTTTGAAAAATCTGATTTTTTGCATGCGACAGCACTCCTATATATTAACCGATTCCGATGTGAGTGAGCATGTGCACAGCAATTACTAAGGTCTCGGCCAAGTTCACTGCTTAGCCTCATCCACCATGTTGTCTTAAAATGACAGGCACTTTAAGAGATTGCCGAATTTGGCAGCCAAATATATGTTACTTTAAAGAAAAGCAGCTTGGATAAAGTTGACTAATTTCACGAAATTCTCATTCATTATATTGATAAAAATTATTATTGAATCTCCTATATTCGGTTTCCACTAAATTGAGCTTCGTGTGTTTGAATGATATAATTTGGCTTTTTTTAAATAAGGATTATGAAAGCTAACTCTTCCTCCCGGCACTGGCCGGAAGGACTTTTTTTATTTGAAGCAAACATTATTGTTTGCGTTTAATTGCGTTGCAACAGTTTAAATTAATACCATTTTCTAAAATATGTAAAAAATATCTGTCAAAATGCTGAATATATAAATTTAAAATAGAAATAAAACCTCAAAAAATGAGTCAAATTAAAAAAATTAATGAAATCTGCAGACCGGGATCTTCTATTGAATAAAATGATCTAAAAATGATTAAATTCCCATGTATAGCTTTTGCTCTTATAAATTTTTTCTAATGGAACGATTTTGTCCAACTTTAGCATTAAATATCTTTTAAAATAATTCTTCGATTTGAAAACTGTATGCATTAGTGTGTTGATCAAACATTTCGCTATAATACCACCGATTATCATATATTTGTATGCAATAGTTTTCTTAATATTAACGAAGAAAGACCTCCGGTCACAAAAAATTCAAAACCGGCGGCGGCGGTGACAGCGTTAGTTACTTTTTATAGAATAGAGAGATATATAAAAATGAAAACTTGTCTATCTGTCTGTTTGTAATTCTATAAAAAATCCACAATTTGGAAGCCAAAATTGTGAAGAGATACGTACATGTGTATTAAAACAACTAAACAACTACGTAAAACAACTAAAAACGGCCGAGACAACTAAAGTAATCCGGAATCGAAATAACTTATAGTTAACTTTTAATTAATAAAAAACCACCAATTTAACAGCAATTTCTTATCAAATTCAAACATTTTTCGTTATAGCAGTTGCCAACAATAAAAAAAAAACAATAAAATTATTACTACAACAATTAATTTTCTACTGCAAGATTTCCACGTGAAAAATGAAAATGAAATAAATAGTTTGCCGAATTAAAAAAAAAAGGTGAATATTACGTCATAACTTTTCTATTGCAAGATATTCACGTGAAATATGAAAATGAAATAAATGGTTTGACGAATTTAAATGAAAGTGAATATAACTTCATAACTTTTCTATTTCAAGGTTTCCACGTGAAAGAGGAAAATATTACGTCATATTGGAAATATAAAGGGCATGGTGGATATAGTATAGCGTCAAATGAGTGTGAAAAATGTATTGAAGCATGATAAAAACCCGATTAGGGAAATATTGGCGTATTTTAACATTATTGCTCCAATTATAAATTGAAATAAGTTCATTTATAGCTGTGTTCTTTTGCGTCTGTTACATACATTTATACATTTTTATATACCGTTTTCATATGATTCATTCAACAACATTTCGACTGCTTTTTTAATGTTTGTTTTGTGTTGTATGTTAAATTTTGAATTTGATTTTTCAGAACAAACATCCTTCAAATTCCGGGCAACGCCGGCACTTTAGTTTGTAACAGATAAATGGCTTTTGTATCTGTACATCTAATGCTAATATTATAAAGTATATAATATTATTAATGCTTGTACGTTTGTGAGGTGTTATCTCTGAAACTACTTAAAAAAATGTTGGTGGCCATCTCTGCTCCGAAAAAAATACTATTTTATGTCAGTGCAAGAACCTACATCGCTGCAGGAGCAAAAAAGTTCTAAAATTGTGATTTCTGCGATATTGATTGGGTTAGAAACTTTAAATTTGGTGCGGTAGTTACTTTTAAGATGTGAATACTCGTAATGAACGCTCTCTAAAAGGTTCAATTTGACGGATAAACGTAAAAATTTCTAGAAAGGTTCTAAACTATGATTTATTTGGAATACTGAAATTTTTGGGATACTGTTGGGGTTAGAAACTAGAACTTTGGCATGGTAGTAATTAATGAGATGTAAATGCTCGTTGTAGAACGAATTCTAAAAAATAGAAAGACTAAACAAAGCGGAAAAAGATCTAAAGATGATCTAAGTAACGAAGAACATGGAACTGTTAGGAATATAAAAATGAAAATTGACATGGCTGTATTTATCATGACGTAAATTCTCGCAATAGGACAATTTCTAAAAATGTCGCTATATAAAAGAGTGCAGAAACAAAAAACTTTCAAAAATTTTCTATTTCTCTGTTACTGCTGAGCCCAAAATCTTGAAATTTTGCTTCGGGTTAGTTTTAAAATATACAATTGTCTCTATGAATGGTTTCGAAAAAATTTAAAATTTAAAAAGATGAAAACGATCTCAATTACCATTAATTTGGAATTATTAGGTACAGCAACTTTAAATATTTCATAATGCTGCATTTCCTCCGCAAAACATGCGATTTAAATGCAACAAAACTGATAGATACCCACCTAGCATTAAATAAATTGTGTAAATATTGAATAAAGTCCTGTATGAAACAGTGAGTAGGTTGCCCGAAAGTACTTGTTAAAGTGTTCCTTCTCTAGGCTTTTCTCTCTCTCGCCAAGGCCACTAACAGAGGGAAGTGCCGTTTTAAATGTGATATGAATTTTTTATCCGATTCATTTTTCTAGACATTTTATCATAAGGTCATATTCTCAATTATCATTAGTAGATTTTTTATATATTAACTTATTCTGGTGAAATTTTGTAATCGGGTTCATATTGGCGTATGTTAGTTTGCATGATTTGCTGAATAAATATGTATGGATTTGTAAATTACTTCAAATGGCACTTTGACAGCTCAAAAGTTATGCAGACGATATATTCAGATCTTGTGTCATACTTTATGTTGTAATCATTGCCGATTTCTTTTATTTAATACATGCTAAATACAGCTCAACTTGTGCAGAATATGTTTGAAAACAAAACAATACAGCGTATGTAGTGGCCAGCATACACTCATCATTTAAATCCGATCGAGCATATCTAAAACACACTCTAACGAAGCATTGCATGCCACTTTTGATGTATTCGGTACTTTGATAGTATATTAGATTTTGAGAAGAGAATTCCTTAAATGTTATCGACAACCTCATTGCATCCGTGAAAAACAGATATTGTACAATATTAACTATTCCGGGGGAGCACACACCATATAAAGTATAGTCCATTCTTTTTAAACATCATATATTTGTCATTTAAAGTTACTCAAATTGGTGCGGAGCGTCTGATTATGCTCTTGACATCATTTTACACAGTTAAAATTCCGATATAAGTAAATTAGTGTTTCATTTTCTATTTTACTTTTAATATATTGCGTACTTTCAATTTTATATCCATGCATGGATGTCTTGAATGGTTTGATTTCCCATTTTTTTAAACAGTGTATACGAGTTTATATAGAAGATTTTGTAATTCTACAATTCGTTTATTTTCATCATTTTAATTTTTCGCAGTATATGGACAATTAAAGATAACAACTCATTTTCTTTGCTTCCACATGTTATTATTAAATCTATGTTCTCAGTAATATCGCTCAGACTAATCCCTCTGAGGGAAGTCCTAGTATCTGAATAATAAATATTTAACATATAATACAGTAGTCTCCCTCTTAACCGAAACTCCGCTTTAACGGGCCAACTTTTTCCCCAACATCAGGCAAAATTCAGGGATGACGGCCTCGGAAACTCCGTCTACGCTTTCGAGTTGAAGTGCAATCCTAAGGGGATGACGCAAAATTCAGAAAGGAGATCGTCGGTTCTAAAACTGATACGCGTTGATCTTCACCAGTGTTGAATTCAAGGTGTGACCGCCCCCCCACACACACACTGGAACAATGAGATGGTCCCCCGGAATATTTGAGATTGTGAGTTAAAGGTCAAAAGTGCAATCCCCCCCCCCCCCCCACACGGAACTCTATAATGTCTGATCTATCTGCAAACTGTTTTGTACAAACATTTAAAAAGCTTGAGGGATGCGAACAGATCATCGTAAAAGATGTATAAGAGTTGTTTGAATCTGATAAAGATCTCAAGCACGAAACATTATTTGACGAGGACATAATTAGGACGGTAACTGATGCTGTTCAATGCGAAGGCGATCCTGATTATAATCCAGTTGGAAGTTGACACTGCTAAAATTCCTCATGCGGAAGCGATAAAAGTAGTAGAGTTCGCGCTACACTATGCTGGGCAACGGCTAACAGCTTCCTCGGTTAAACTTATGATGTTAAAGAGATGAAGTGATTATGCTACGAAATGTCGGCCATCTTGCCTTCAACAGAAGAAGATCACTGGTTTCGTTATGGTTGATTAACTTAAATATACATAACGTAGAACAATTTCAACTTCTTATAAAGGTGTGTGACACAATTTTCAACAATTTAATTTGTGTTAAATATTTTTCATTATTTGTTATCTGTGATGATTTTTCTTCAATTCAGTTAATTATAACTAGTATTCATTTCACAAAATACAGAAAATACGCACTTTTTTATAAACTTTTTTAAAAGGAAAAACTAAATGCATCGTACGGATTTGATAAATTAAATTATGCAGATGCTTATTTAATTTTTTTTTACTCCTTCGCTTTAACCGTTTTTTCTGTTAACTGGCTAACCTTCTGTCCCATTTAGGCCGGTTAAGCGGGATGCTACTGTATATCAAAAGTATACTATTTCATAATTAATATTACACCTATAAAATATATAATTATATATATACAGTCGAACCCCGTTAATACGCGAATCAAGGGACCGATCAAAATTCGCGTATTAAACGGGTTCGCGTATTCACCGAAGTTTGCGAATTTTGACCAGTGGTACATCGAATAAAGTGCATCTTAATGACAGTTTTTAGCGTTTTTAAGCCATAAAATTGCATTTTATTTATTTTTATCACTATGCGTTTATTAATTAGGAACGTTCGATATTTGGAAATTCAAATAGCAGTTATTATCTTAAGTAAAAATCCTATAAGCCTTTTCAAATTGCATTTATTACATATGTCACATTAAATTGAACAAAACGAACATACAAATTTGTGCTAACCATGATGTAAAGTAAAACTAATATTAATAAAATTAAAATCCTTCTTAGATATACAGAACAAATAGAGAACAGCGTCGATAATAATAAAATGCCGATTTAAAAAAGCAAAAGTTAAAATTTCATAAAGTCAATAATGACACAAAAATTTCTTTTTGTCAAAGTGACATGTGGCTGCGGTCAGTGTGATGTTTTCCGCCTTAAGAAAAGGGCATGTTTACAAACAAACACTTCCGTCAACCTATATACCACTACATTTTTTGTCATAGCGATCATTGCAGGAATCGTCGTGGCGACGTAGGCCAATCGCATCATAGACCTGTTAAACATAGACCAATCAAATTTCCAGAACTCATGTGTACAGTAGGAGTCATAAGGAACGGACACTCTCCCATGATACAGTAAGCATGTGAACGTCGAGGATTGTAATAGCATGACACTTTTAGCAGTAATGGTTTCTGCCGTGTTCCATTTGGTGAAGGTATCGTCATACTACGCCAGTCTTGTAATTTACCTTGGCGCTGTTGATGATTCCTTGGTTCATTGGGTGAGTGACATTGTTCGAATTTGGAGGGAAATTAAATTTGGACATTCCTCAGGACTTCGTTATTTTCTGGATGCACAGGAGAGTTGTCCGCAAGCAATAACACATGGCGTGATTCTTTTCCCATATGCCAGCCAAAATTACGAAACCGTGTTAAAAAAGGGGTGCCCATCGTCCAAGCTCTGTGCTGACTTCCGTACAGGGAAGGAAAATTTTTGACGTTTTTAAAGCATCGCAGGTTGCGTGATTTCCCTATGACCAGAAGGTTTAACTTGTCTTATCCATCAAATTTGGCATCGATAAGAAGTGTAAGACGATTTTTGCTTAATTTACACCCAGGATATGTTTCACCTTGTAAAGCCGTTGTTTTCTTCGATGTCATTTTGTAAAAACTACCAAATTCATCCAGGTTGAAAATTTCACGGCTTAAGTAGTTTTTTACAATCTACAGAAGCACATATCTTTTCCAACAATCGACGTCTTCATTGTTGACAGCTGCTGACTCATCAGCCACTTTCTTGAATTTTATTCCGTAACTTTAAATCAATGCATCCATTCATTTGAGGCATTGAAATCTTACAATCCCATTTTTGCTCTACGAACTTTGTTTCCTTGTCTGAACAGTACCTCTTAGGCTATCAAATCAAATCCCATTTTTGCTGCAACATCAGAAGCTTTTTCTTGGATTAGCATGCCACTTATTGGGATATCACACCGTGAACAAACGATTCGTGGAAGGCCTTCTCCATGACCTCAAACTTGGTGATTTTTATTTTCGTGTTTCTTGTTTCCCCGATAACAGCTTGGTTAACGATGATATCCCTAATCTTCAACAAAGCCCATAACCCTTTGGGGGGCAAGCAGTGTTGCCAGATGGGCTACTTTTTTAAAAATCAGATTCTTGATTGACACCACTTTTTTGAAATGGTAAAATGTGCCTTATTTAATGACGTATTATTTAAGGCAAAAACAAACTGAATTTTACCGCTTAAAAAAAGTGGTACCAATCAAGAAATCTGAATTAAAAAAAAGTAACCCACTGGCAACACTGGAGGCAAGCAGTTACGTTCCTCTAATGTTGAAGTCACACCGGAAAAATCGAAAAATTTTGCTTCACAATAAAGAAAGGCGATTTTTTAACTTTTTTCCACCAAAGTTAGAAAAGAAAAATTTAATAATTTTTTTCCGGTGCAAATCTTTATTCGCCGTAGGTGGGATAAAATACATCCCACCGACCCTCAATGGGTTAAAGTTGATTCCGTATGCCTTTTTCTTCCCAGAACGCCGACTTATTCAGGACAGCCTGGGCATTCTACTGATTTATAATTTGTAACTTCTCAGCGACAGAGAAAGCCTTTTTTTTTACTCCTTTTGCCATCGTAAAAACTAGATTGAACTTTTAAAAGCACGCGTGGATATCGTAGATCAGATTCTACCGGGAGCGACAAACAACCATCTTCCTTCCTAATCACAGCATTGACTAAACAGCGAATCGGCACTGCTCTAAGTTTGCATGGGGGTCACATTGTTAGCAGTAAAATTTTCTCTTCTCTCTTTCTGGCCTGTTTGACTAGAAACAGCAATCAGCGTCGGGAAAGATTTCTCCTTTAAGAAAAGGGAATTTCAAAACTGATAATTTTAGTGAAGCTATTCATGGATGTAATAAATTTGGACAGAAAAAAGCATTCCTAGTTTAAAGAATTGTAGTATGTAATGATTGGGATATTATTGTCTCTAATACCTCCTCTATTATTTCAAAGCAACCTCATTCGCGTATTAAACGTAGGTTTTCATTGCCAAGGGACTGATAAAATTTCGCGTCTTAAGCGGGTTCCCGTATTAACCGTTCACGTATTAAGAGGGGTTTTTTTAATGCAAAATATAGGCGTTGTTCAAGGGACCGAAGAAAATTCGCGTATTAAGCGGGTTCGCGTATTAAGCAGGGCGCGTATTAACGGGGTTCGACTGTATATATATCTTAAATTTTCTTATACCAATATTTCAGGCATTAAAGTAGCCATTAGTATAGAGACTTTTTTCATATCTGTTTAACATTAATATATAAAGACTCATGACACTTAATTTTCATTTTAAAAAATCTTTTATCTTGCTTTTTGTACATATTAAAATGGAAATTTATAATTTACATTTTCTTTACTTTTCATGAAAAACAAAAACACATTTCTTTATTTAAAAGAACATATATTCCGGTAGATCTTTAAAATTATGCTATTTACCAATATATAATGCATTGTCCTTTGGCACTTCTCTGAAAAAGCGTTTTCATCCCTTCTGGGACTTCTTCAGTTTCAAATGGTGTTTCGCAGTGTTTTTCAGAGAAGTGCCAAAGAGTATTGGACAATGCATTATATATTGGTAAATAGCATAATTTTAAAGATCTACCGGAATATATGTTCTTTTAAATAAAGAAATGTGTTTTTATTTTTTATGAAAAGTAAAGAGAATGTAAATTATAAATTTCGATTTTAATATGTACAAAAAGCAAGTTAAAAGATTTTTTAAAATGAAAATTAAGTGTCATGAGACTTTATATAGTATTGATGTTAAACAGGTATGAAAAAAGTGTCTATACTAATGGCTACTATAATGCCTGAAATATTGGTATAAGAAAATTTAAGTGTAATATGGGCATTAAATGGGACAGTGATTCCTGTCGAAAAACACTGGCTAAATATATATATCTTATTAGTTAAGAATAATAATATAATATAATATTATTAATTATTTTATAATAATATATATTTTATTAAAAATAATTATAATTATTTATAATGATAATAATAATTAATATAATTATTATTATTTTATATATTATTAATAAATGTTAACTTTATAATATATATTTTTTCATTAATTTATATAAAATATTCCACCTTTTTGTCTCTGGCCAAAAGTATCTATCAGAATTTTAAATATGCGTCACATAGTTTGAAAAACTCTTAATTATATTCTATATGTGTTCTATTTTTCTTTTTTATTATAAAAATATAGTGTTTAATTATTTATTATAATATATACTATAAATAATAACTGATAAGCGATTTTCTTCAATTTCTTTAAAAAAATTACCATAAATATCTCGAAAACAAAATAACTATAAATCAGTTTTCTTAAACATCTTTTTGTTCATTTGTTAGAAAAATAATCTTTAATACTACGAAGTATTCGAATGAAAAATGATGATATCACAAAATGACAGCTCATTGTTACATATTGTTGAGAAATTTCTCCTGCAGTAAAACCAGTGTAATGTTTCCCGATCGATTCATTTGATTCTCTCAATGCACAATACGTTTTGAATTCCACTCAAATAAATCAAGATTGATTTCTGATCCGTGCATTAATCTCCTGGGCATGAAGTTAGAAACATAATCAATCAGGAAATGTTATATATGTAAATTAGAAACATCTAGCCTTCATCTGAAATATCCTAATTTGCTCTCGCATGAAATAAAATATATATTTATTTCTTATGTGTTTTATAGAAAATAGTCTCCAAATAACATTTAAAAACAGAAAAAAAATATTATAACATTTTAATATAATTAAAACAAATACAAGGAAATAATACTTATAAAAAATTAATAAAAATTTAATACTATTATCTTAATAATAAATAATATTATTATATTATACTTAATATATAATATATTAATAGTATACAATTTTATTAATAATAAATTACCTATAAAATTAATTACATTTTTATTAATTATTAATAATAATTTAATATTATATTAATATATTAAATAAAAATATCATAATTAATTATTTTATAATATATATATATTCTTAAAAAATAATTCTAATCGTTTATAATAATAATAATTAATTTAATAATTATTATTTTATGTATTATTAATAATAATTATTCATATAATACATATTTTATTATTAATTTATATAAATTATTCTACCTTTTTTCTCTCGGACCCAAATTATCTATCGGAATTTTAAATATGCGCCAGATAGTTAATTTAAAAACTCTTTATTATTTTTTTACATGTGTTTTTTATTCAATATTATAATATACTGTATTATTATTATAATATATACTGTAAATAATAACTAATGTGTGATTTTTCTTCGCTTACAATTACCACTTTAAATTCGTTTATCCTGAATACGTCGGGAAAAGAAACTATAAATCATATTTTTAAAACATGCATTTTTTTGTTCATTTGCTAGAATAATAACCTGGCATAGTAAATAATAATAACCTGGCATAATAACCACCATAATAAATTTGCCAGAATCTTTAATACTACATAGGAATGAAAAATGGTGATATCATAAAATGGAAGAAGGACAAAATTCTTCTTAAAACACCATCAAAAATTTTTGTAAATTCGCTAGGCCTTTCGAAAGATCTGAGTCTTTCTTCGTCAGGCGCAAAGAAGACGTCCTTCTACTATGAAAGCAGCAGCAAGACCCATAGTAGAAGGACGTCTTCTTTGCGCCTGGCGAAGAAAGACTCAGATCTTTCGAAAGGCCTAGTGCATTTACAAAAAATTTTTATGGTGTTTTAAGAAGATTTTTTGTTCTTAGTCATTCACACCAGTTTAAACTTATTTCCATAAAATGGAAGTTCATTTTTACGCATTCTAGAGAAATGTCTCTTGCAGTGAAACCAGTGTAATGATTCCTGGCCGATTCATTTTATTCTCTCACTCTACAGCCCACAATACGTTTTGAATTCCCCTAAAATAAATCAAGATTGATTTGCACACAGTGCATTAATCTCCTGGCATTAAGTTAGAAACGCAATCAATCAACCAATGTCATATATGTAAATTAGAAACATTAAACTTCATCTGAAGAATCGACATGATTTCACGTAAAATAAAATAGATCTGTATTTATTGATATGTATTTAGTAAAAATATGTTTATGAGATACAATTTAAAAAAGCACACAAAAAAGTTTAAGTGATTTCCGTTTGCTAATATTAAAATTGAAACATATGCTTGACTTTTGGAAACAGTCTCCAAATAACATTTAAATACAGAAAGAAAATATTACAACATTTTATTATAATTAAAACATATTAAGATTAAGTAGAAAATTAATATTATTATCTTAATAATTAATAATATAATAATATAATATTTAACGTATAATATATTGGTAGTATGCTATTATATTATTAATAATTTACCTATAAAATATAAAATAATACATAATTTGAATACTTATTAGCAGTAATACTAATATAATAAATATTAAGTATTAAATATATTATAATATTATTAAATATTTTACAATAATATATATTTTGTTGAAAAATAATTATAATTCTTTATAATAATAACAATTGTTATTACAATAATAATTATTTTATATATTTTTATAATAATTATTTAATATATATTTTATTATTATTTTTTATAATTTACTCTACTTTTTTGCCTCTGAACCAAACCATCTATCAGAATTTTAAATATGCGATGCATAGTGGATTTAAAAACTCTTAGTTAATTTTTATGTGTATTTTTCTTTTCGCTATTATAACATAGTGTATGAATATTTATTGTAATATATACTGTAAATAATAACTGATACGCGATTTTTCTTCGTTTATTTAAATGTATTTAGCATAAATATCTCGAAAAAAAAAACTATAAACCCAATTTGTAAAACATGCATATTTTTGTTAGAAAAATAATCTTTAATACAAAAAGTGCTCGAACGAAAAATGCTAATATCATAAAATGGCAGCTGATTGTTACATATTGTTGAGAAATTTCCCCTGCAGTAAAACTAGCGTAATGTTTCCTGGCAGATTCATTTGAACTTCTCACTTCACAATACGTTTTGAATTCTACTGAAATAAATCAAGATTCCTTTGCGTTCTTGTGCATTATTCTCCGGGGCATGAAGTTAGAAACGCAATCAATGAAGAAATGTTCTATATGTAAATTAGAAACATCTAAAATTCATCTGAAATATCTTAACATGATTTCGTGTGAAATAAAATAGACCTTTATTTATTGATATGTGTTTATTGAAAATATGTTTATGAGGTACATTAAAGAAAATTCTATGAGAGCAAAATAGTTTAAATGATTTCCATTTGCTGATATTAAAATGAAAAATTGTGCTTGATTTTTAGAAACTGTCTCCAATTAATATTTAAAAATAGAAAAAAAAATAACATTTTACTATAATTAAAACATATTACGATACAAGGAAATAAAGTAGAAGAAAAAATATTATTATTGTCTTAATAATTAATAATATTATAATATTGCATTTAACATATAATATATTAATAGTATGATATTTTATTATTAATAATTTTTCTATATAATATAAAATAATATATATACTTTTTATTAATTATTAATAATAATGTTATGTAATATTAATATGTTAAATATTAAATATAGTATAATACTAATAATTATTCTATAATAATATATATTTTATTGAAAAGTAATTATAATTATAATTATTTATATTAATAGTAATAATAA
The DNA here is from genome assembly GCA_963932465.1 of Maratus speciosus. Classification (NCBI taxonomy): domain Eukaryota; kingdom Metazoa; phylum Arthropoda; class Arachnida; order Araneae; family Salticidae; genus Maratus; species Maratus speciosus. The sequence continues at coordinate 334,720,124 of OZ010797.1, read as the reverse complement.
TTAATGTAGTAATACTTATATTATATGTTATTAATAATAATTAATTATATAATATATATTTTATTATTAATTTATATACATAACTCTACTTGTTTTGTCTTTGGCGAAAACCAGGACTGCGGAATCGGAGTCGGAGTCAGAGTCGTCCATATTACAAGCAGGTCTATATTGTCGGAGTCGGAGTCGGCCGATTTTTGAGCGAAAGAGTCGGAGTCAGAGTCGGATCTGTTAAAATTCCCGGAGTAAAAGTCGGAGTCGGAGTCGTCTATTTTTCCCATTGACTCCGCAGCCCTGGCGAAAACTATCTATCAGAATTTTAAATAGGCAGCACATTAATAGGAAACGCTTAAGTTATTTTCTATATGCGTTTTTTTATTATTATAATATAATATAATTATTTATTATAATATATACTATAAATAATAACTGATATGCGGTTTCTGTTCCTTTACTAGTTCTTTAAATTCGTTTCTCACAAATATCACGGAAAAAATATAAATCAAATTTGTAAAACATGCATCTTCTTGTTCATTTGTTAGAAAAATAATCTTTAATACTACAAAGTATTCGAATGAGAAATGGTGATATCACAAAATGGTAATTGATTGTTACATATTGCCGAGAAAATTTTCCTGAATTAAAACGATTATAATGTTTTCTGGTCGATTCATTTGATTCTCCCAATCCACAATGCGTTTTGAATTCCACTGAAATAAATCAAGATTGATTTGCGCAAAATCTCCAGGAATGGAGTTAAACGCGCAATCAATCAAGAAATGTTATATATGTAAATTAGAAACAATCATTTAAACTAACCTTCGTCTGAAATATCTTAACATGCTTTAAAATAAAATAGATATTTATTTACTAACTAGCTGTTACCCGTGACGTCGTTCACGTAACATAAAAAGAAGAAATGAATTAAATAAGCAAAGCATTTCCCTTCCGATAATTAAAAAATATATATAATAAACCAATTGCTTATCACATTTTATAAGAGACAATCTATATATAAAAATATATATTAAGCTATCGTACGTGGCAGATAAATCGCAATTACGTGTTAATTGTTTAATGGCAACACCCAAATGAAATGCATCTCATTGGTTATTGAACAGCATTTAATGCATCTATACCTATAAGGGGGGGGGGGGGGGATATCCGTGGGGACCGTATTCTGCCACCAAAAGTGACGCGAACTTGGCGATATCTCTAATAATTCGCCAAATTCCCATAGACATCCATTGTAAACCACTAGGGTTTACTTGCTTACAGAAAATCAACAAATGGAGATATTTTAATACAACTTAAACTAATATTAGCTTAAGGGATTATATTAATCATATTTAACCCTCTCGCTGCGTATTTTTTAAAAATCAAAATAGGTTCAAAAATCACGTATTTTTTATTACATATTTCAAATCTATATACAAATCTGTATAGCTTAGAGTTTAAATATGTAAACATTTTTTGTAAAAGAGTTCAAGATCTTAAATGGGATATGATATTAGAAATTAGGCGAAATCAGGACTGTCAATGGAGACTATTTTTATAGTCTCGCACCACTATTGTAAGAAAATCAATTTTGCAGTATATTTCTCTTGTAGATGTTGTTAAAGTCTATATGAAATTTTTTGTATTTAAAAAGTGGTTCGAGTTGAAATAAAAAATAGTCGCCAGGTGAAAAAATGAATCCCCGAGGAAATCTCGGATTGCGCAAATTTTGCTACTTTTACGTTGCCCGAGGAAATCTCGGGTTGCGCAGCGAGAGGGTTAAGGGGGTCCCAGTAAATTAAATTAGTAACAGGATACAATGCTTAGCATGCTTTCCTAAACATAAAATTTAAGGGAGACCAAACTGGTCGCCAAGGTAGGCTAGTATGAGTAATTTAAAGTATTTCTTTATTATAAGATCATTGACATAACTTAGGTTTATACACTGAACCAGGATGTCTGTTTATATCATGAAGTAATAAGAAAATGGCAAATATGTCATATACGCACCGGGGTACCTAATTGTCGCCACCATAGATTATTTTGCTTGACATGGTAACCGAGCTATTGTTGTTTATTTATTAATAAATAGTTTATTTCTTTAATTTTCTTTTAAAATTATATAAATTGCTTTGTTCTATAGTTCTTAATGAAACTTTTTTTTATTTATTGTTATTTCCTTTTTTAAGTAATAGAACATAATTTAAAAATTCGAAAACAAGTATTAAGTTTATTAAGTAATTAATTTATTAAGTAATTAAGTTAATTAAGTAAACAAGTTTAAGTATTCGAAAACGATGTTTTCTCCAAATTGTTATCAAAAACAGATCGCGCCGAACCAAGTGCGTATATGGCATCTGTGTCAAGGAAATTATCGGATGATACTGCTTTATATGTTTTATAATCATACTTGTCATCAAAGGTATGCGAAGAATTGGTCATCTGGAATATTATTAAGTCTTTACCACACAAAGACAAACCTGTTTACAACAATGTATTTACTTTTGCACCTAATTTCTTTCTCTAAAAAAAGCAAATTGATTACGAACCCGATTACAGAAAATAACCTTTCTATCTAGTTACTTTTTTACTTTTTAAGAATGAAAATACATATTTCCTGATAATCATTACGTCATTTTTGTAATTGATAATTTTACTGGGCATATTATTGACATTTTCTATCCATTTGCTCTTCAAACGTTTATTTTTTTTAATTTAAAATTGAAATTTAAATCTTTGTGTTAACCGTGCGCAGACGATAAACCGTAAGCCTTGATAACAATTTTCTTTAAATAATAAGAATTAATACCATAACACAATCTCATTTTATTTCAACATCAAAGCATATCCGTTTTATATTTTCCATATATGACGTCACATTTGCCTTCTTTCCGCACTTACTCAAAATTTATGCACCTTGTATTATTAAAAATACTTGAAAATTTCCATTTTAATCTTTTAATTAGAAATTAAATTATTATTATAAGTTTTTATTTTTTGGCAACGAAAAAAGGAAGATGGTTAAATTTTATCGGAAAAATGTCAATTCATTCTGTATGAAAAATAATGAAATTTTGGATTATTAAGCAAGATATTTGAATAAAATAAATTAAACATAGCCTGTGTTCATTTCCGGCTTGTAATCCATCTATATCCCAAAATACAAAAGCATTAATTCATTCGTTTATAAGCTGACTTCATTCAAACATTCGGACACACATTGACATTTATAATATTATAAGGATGTGTTAATTTAAAAAACATTTATGAGGTACATTTAAAAAAAAAAATGTGATAAGAGCAAAAAAGTTTAAATGATTTCCATTTTCTAAAATAAAAATAGTAATAATATGTCAGAAAAAAAATAATAAGTATAAATCCCTTTTATTTGATCGAAGAACGATTTAAAACGAATTTTGATAAAAAATGAAAGTAGTGAATTTTCGATTAAAATTCATTTTAGCCAAAAACATAATTTCATTAATCAACAGATATAACAAGGTACAATTATGACCTGAGAAATTAAGAATAACAAATGATAGATAATGACAGATAATGATATCATAAAAATAGGTATGGAGATTGCGTGATACATGATTTGTCTACATTTGAATTATTGATAGTTTGAAAGTTTTAAAGAACGAAAAATCCTGCATCAGGCATAGACTATGAAACACGTTCCAACACCAATAATACATTATTAATAAGACTATGAAACACGTTCCAACACCAATAATACATTATTAATAATTTCCTTTTTTAAAACAGCACTGTAAAAAAAGACAGATATTTCTTAAATTACGAAAATATTCGATAACCGCTTCCAAGTCACCCACTATTCCGAAAAGCGGTCCTTTACTTTTAGAAACCTCAGAAAACAATTTATTTCCGAAATTTAAAAAAGAATTTATAAAAATAGGTTTTAATTATCTGCCCGTCATTTTCGGAAACGTTTTCGAGTAGCTTTTACAATGCATTAATCAGTTTTGTCTTAAAAAGCTGAAAACCAACATTTAAAAATGCACAAATAATACGTGAAAAGCTGAAAACAGCTGTTTAGAATCTACTATCGAGATTCTTCTTCAGTGCAAGAGAGAGCAAGATACAGCGTGCTAGAAAAAAGCAAAGCTTTCGAATCTACTAGCGAGATTCTTCTTCAGTACAAGACAGAGAAAGACACAGCGTGCTAGAAAAAGCAAAGCTCTCTCGATAGTAGATTCGACACAGCTGTTTGCTGCTTTTCACGTATTGTGCATTTTTAAACGTTGATTTTCTGCTTTTTAATATTCCTGCACAAAGGATTTAATTGTTATTTTAACAGTTCTGTCTACCTGGAAAATCGGTTTTTCGGATGCTATCTGACGTCAACTAAACATTTTCAGCTGCATAACTGAAATTGTGCAATGAATTGTTATGTTAATTTTAGTGTTAATATTAATGCTGTTAATTCTATATGTTTTTCAGTTAAATATGTTTGCTGAACATTGAAATATTTACTTGAGAATTGATAGTATCCGAAAAACTGGTTTTCTAGGTAGAGAGAAGTGATTAATGCAATGTAAAAGCTACTCGGAAACGTTTTCGGAAATTACGGGCAGCTAATAAAAATTAATTTTTGAAAACTCTTCCTTAAATTTCAAAGATAAATTCTTTTGGGAGGTTTCTAAAGATAAAGGAACGCCTTTCGGAATCTTGGGTGACTCTGAAGAGGTTATTAGCCCCCGATATGCTTTTTTTTTTCGCCCAGCTATTTAAATGTCGTCTCTAAAAAATAACGTTCCGTTGTATAAGCCAGCCGCAAACAAAGCAGATGTATCATTGTACGGTTAAATAATCTACTGCAATTTTTTAAAACTTCTACACATCGCACATTTTCAATTTTTATACCGTCGTGATGGGGAACAAATGTACTTTTAAAAGCAATCTGTTTGAAAACTGCCTCTCAATTTATTTTTGAGATATTATTATTTATTTATTTATTCATTTTTTGTAGTTTTTAGCACCATTTCTGTAATTTTGGCAACTCAAGTACTCCATTTCTGTATAGAGTAAAGAAAAAAGTTGCTGGAAAATAGCAATTATATATTTTTGTTATCCATTTTCCGATAACTACTGAGAAAAAATGTAATTAAAATACATGCTATTTTGAAAAATATAAATGAATGATTTTTGATAAAACTTGGAACTATTATAAACTACATTTAATTTAATTATCTATATTACAAACAAATGGAGGCATATGAATCATTAGATAGCCGATTTTTTTTTGTCGAGTTTCTTGAGTGACATCTGTCTGTTTCTTTTTCTTTTTTTTTTTTTGGTTGGGGGGGGTGGGGATTTGTATATTATAGTGACGTCCTATGAAATTTTACTGTGGATGTTGTTTAAGACTGGATCGTAAATGAGGAATTCTTCAGCCGAAGCGAATGACGTCATTTTATAACAAATAAAAGCACATGTTTTAAGTCTTAAAACTGAAATATGCTTTGTATTATCTATATTTATATACATATATTTTTTTTAATCGGGGGCGACACTAAGTTCTGATGGAGCAAAATTCCTGTTTTCTAGTTCTATTTATTGTATATTTTCGTTCGTGATTAGAGTGCAATTTCGTAAATTAAGAAACATCTCTTTTTTTTTTTTTTTTTTACAGTGATGTAATCCATCATAGACCGTTCTGTAACCGAATACGTTTGTGCGTCGCTGTAAACAAACTGTAAATGCCACATTTTTTATTATCCAGAGAAAGCATGTTTTAGCATACATTTAATTCCATTATGTTTGAAGTATTGTATCCCTTATAGGAATGCATTTATATCATGTTGTCCATATTCTTTTATATTGTAAGACATTTCATGTTAAATTCGTACATTGAAAGATATTTACCGACACATAAACTTAGGAAACCTATCTAGAACACCCACCTGCAAAAGACTTCCAGAGCAGGGAGGAGCTTCTACTGTTTTAAAATTCAGATTTGATAAAAATTGCCCATCGGCAATGTTGTCTTAATATATATTATCAAATATTAGTATATATAATAATATATTGTTAAAAAAATAATTTAAACATAATTATACACTATATACATATGCATTGATAAATCTAGACACACGGCAGTGTGTCAGCCAAGTTCGCCTGACATAGCCGTGTGTTATTTACATGAACCATTTCAAGCTATTTTCGTCAAATTTCAGTGCTCTACTACTGAAAATCTATGAGACCTACATACTTGTTATACGAAATGTGTAGTAAGGCCACCCTAATTACCTAAAATCCAAAATTTTATAAATAACGCATAATTAATTTCCGAGATAATGACATTTGAAAATGTCTGATAATCGATAATTTTACCACTGACTGACTGACTGACTCACTCACTCATCAAAAAGATCTCGTATATCTACTGCAGCGACATACTTCAAATTTGGTGCGAAGTTCGTTTACACTATAAAACTAAGGAAAAAAATAAAAAAATTGTGAAAATCGATGAATTACCCACCTGGGGGTGCCCATTTTTACTTTAACATTACGTCTATTAGGCGAAATTTTAATTTGCCATAGGAGGGGACGCTGTTCTGTCGCCAAATACCGCCAAGTTTCTCGCCAACATGGCGATATATCGCCAAATTTGGCGACCAAAATTAGTCGCCAAAAGTGACGCCACCTTGGCGATATCTCTAATATTTCGCCAAATTCCCATAGACTTCCATTGTAAACCTATCTACTTACTGGGGGTTTATCTAGGTTTACTTGCTTACAGAAAATCAACAAATTGAGATATTCTGTCTGTCACAGAGCCTGTTCTCAGAAACTATACTCGTTGGAGACTTGAAATTTTGCATACTTATAGCTGAACACCACACATCATACGACAAATTATAAAATTTTGAAAAAGTCGTACATTTAACCCTTTGGACTCCCACATGTGTATTTTAAACAATTCTTTCTGTGTGAGCCTCTAACTAGGTTGGAGGCGTGAAATTTGGCATACTTATAGCTGAACACCTCACATCAAATGACAGTCTATAAAATTTTGAAAAAGTCGTACATTTAACCCTTTGTGCTCCCACATGTGTATTTTAAACAATTCTTTCTAAGTGAGCCCTAATTAGGTTGGAGGGGTTGCTCTACTACTGAAAATCTATGAGACCTACATACTTGTTATACGAAATGTGTAGTAAGGCCACCCTAATTACCTAAAATCCAAAATTTTATAAATAACGCATAATTAGTTTCCGAGATAATGACATTTGAAAATGTCTGATAATCGATAATTTTACCACTGACTGACTGACTGACTGACTGACTCACTCATCAAAAAGATTTCGTATATCTACTGCAGCGACATACTTCAGATTTGGTGCGAAGTCCGTTTACACTATAAAACTAAGGAAAAAAATAAAAAAATTGTGAAAATCGATGAATTACCCACCTGTTGGTGCCCATTTTTACTTTAACATTACGTCTATTAGGCGAAATTTTAATTTGCCATAGGAGGGGACGCTGTTCTGTCGCCAAATACCGCCAAGTTTCTCGCCAACATGGCGATATATCGCCAAATTTGGCGACCAAAATTAGTCGCCAAAAGTGACGCCACCTTGGCGATATCTCTAATATTTCGCCAAATTCCCATAGACTTCCATTGTAAACCTATCTACTTACTGGGGGTTTATCTAGGTTTACTTGTTTACAGAAAATCAACAAATTGAGATATTCTCTCTGTCACAGAGCCTGTTCTCAGAAACTATACTCGTTGGAGACTTGAAATTTTGCATACTTATAGCTGAACACCACACATCATACGACAAATTATAAAATTTTGAAAAAGTCGTACATTTAACCCTTTGGACTCCCACATGTGTATTTTAAACAATTCTTTCTGTGTGAGCCTCTAACTAGGTTGGAGGCGTGAAATTTTTCATACTTATAGCTGGACACCTCGCAGCATCAAATGACAAATCATAAAATTTTGAAAAAGTCGTACATTTAATCTTTTGGGCTCCCATATGTGTATTTTAAACAGTTCTTTCTAAGTGAGCCCTATTTAGGTTGGAGGCGTGAAATTTTGCATACTTATATCTGAACACCATCATGCGACAAATTATAAAATTTTGAAAAAGTCGTACATTTAACCCTTTTTGCTTCCACATGCGTATTTTAAGCAATTCTTTCTAACTGAGCCCCTTATTAAATGTAGATTTGAATGAAATTTTGCATACTTATAGCAGAACACCTGAGGTCAGGCGACAAATCATAAAATCTTGAAAAAGTCTTACGCTTAACCCTTTGAGCTACCACATATGTATTTTAAGCAATTTTTTCTAATGGAGCCCCTAATTAAGTTGGAGACATGACTTTTTGCATGCGTACAGCTGAATACCTCAGACCACACGACAAATCCTAAATTTTTCAAAAAGTCTTATATTATTTACTCCTCCGGGCTCTAACTTGTATATTTTAAGCAATATTTCTAACCTCCGCCCTTTTCACCCAGGGAGCACTTTTCCAACTTCTGCCGACACCCCCTTGACCATTCTTTCATATTATGCACCATAGTCTTACATATTTTAGTTCCACTTTTTATCGCCAGGGGCCCCTACTTATCTCGGGTGCTATGGGTTCAATCCCCTCGACTAATATATCTACGGATAGTATGTAAAACGGAGTTTCGTTCGGATAGAGGTTTGTATAGAATAGAGTGTGCCCCTGGTTGCGAAATGTGGAACTAATAGATTTTTCAAAAGGATAAAGTGTTTTGAAAGGAATATTAAATGAAACCCTCTGTGCGATCTGTGATCACACTTACCCACTTGTTATTTTCAAAATCATCAGAGAAAAGTTTATTTAGTTAATTAAATTTGAAAATCCAGGGAGGAGCAATGTCCTGCCTCTGCACTGCCTCTTTGCCAGCACCCATGGATGAATGATACATAGTGTGGCATAAGCACATAACTTTATTTTTCACTTTCAGTACAAAAAACAGGCCCAGTTATAGGATATTTAATTGGAAATTTTAATAGGAAAATTTAATATAAGAATTTAATAGGAATTGTTGTTTCAGAAACAATAAAAATTTCGAATCAATACATTTCGTTTCAAAACATGCATTCAATGTAGCAGTATTAAAATATAGATTTCTGCCGCAAATTGACAGCCAAATAGTTTGTAGTAGGAAATTAAAATTAAAATTGAATGTTGCTTGGTGAATAAAATAGTCACATGTAAACACATTAAAAAGCATTAAGTAAAGTGTCTAAATATATTGTAACTTTACAAAAAGTAATGATATCTAACAAAAACATAGCTGTGAAATAGGGGAGCCAAGTTCTGTAAAGACAATGGCAAGAAAAGAAGTGATATCTAAGTGGGTGCCAAGTTCAAATAAAATTCACTCAAACTTACCTACTGAAGTATTATAGCATTTTTTAAATTGTTTAGAAGTAAAAATTATTGATAGCATGTTAATAATAAATGTAGAACTTGGCAAGTTTTTGATAAATGTTATGCCTATCAATTTCATGTATTAATAAAATGGTGATGTTAATATTAATTTCAGTGACATTACAAAAAAAATTAATATAATTATTATTATAAACAAATGACTCATGTTAAAGATTTGATAAACCAATAAATACACAGATACACTCCCGCTCGTCTTTGGTTATCGCTCTAGCACCCACCCTCCAGAAACCTCAATGCAAACAGACTAAGATGCCTGACAAAGAGACAGATATACTTACTCTTGTTCTTGGTCATCACTCTAGAGACTGCACACCTTTAACCCTTTCAGGGGCAAATAACTTTTATTCGTGAATTGCTGAAAGAATTGAATCACACCAGAATTTAAAAACAAATTTATTTCAAAATGGGTAAAAGCTTCTTTTCACGTATTTAATAAAATTAAACTTTTTAGTCCCGAATTCTGGTGTCAATGTGGCATTTTGCAGTTAAATTAGGTGGGACATATTTTATCCCACAGCCCTTCAAGGGGAAGGAGCTCACTCAAATTAAGGCTTCCAATCATGAAATAACAAGATTTGATATAATAATGTCATTATTAAAAATAAATGACTCGTAAGTAAAAACTTGCCAAGTTCTAGATTTATTATTAATATGCTATCAATATTTTTTATTTCTAAACAATTTGAAAAATGCTATAATACTTCAGTAGGTAAGTTTGAGTGAATTTTATTTGAACTTGGCACCCACTTAGATATCACTTCTTTTCTTGCCATTGTCTTTACAGAACTTGGCTCCCCTATTTCACAGCTATGTTTTTGTTAGATATTTTTTTATTCAATTTATTTGGCATGGTGGATTTATACTTTTTGGTGTATAGTCGATTGGGTACATAATGGAATTCAATTCTTAGCTTATTGCTGGATTCCATTACAGAAACCGACTATGACTTTTGCTTATATATGTATTTTATGTATCCTTGAAAAGGTGAAATACTATAAAAGCTTCCGGCTTCATCCATCCATTTGAACTATTGTTTGTTTACGATACGTCTTTTAATGTTTCAACATTATTTAGCTGGTTATTTGTATCTTTTGTCTTTAATAGGATATTTTATCAAAATATGGTGGTTTTTCATATGTTTTATATGGATTAATCGTCCGCAATGTGCTAGTGAATTAGTGTTATTGTGCTTGATTCTATATTACTAGTGAAAGGTTCCATCTTTATTTTGTATAAGGACAGTGTTATGAATTGTAGCTAAATTTATTAACAAGGATAATATGTTATATAATTAATATAATAATATAATTTTATTAAATACTTTATAATAATTTTTTTAAATGAATAGCTCTAATCATTTATAATAATAAAAAGCCTTACTTACTATAATAGCATATTTTTTTTTTCTTATTAATAATTAATCATATAATATGTATTTTATTACTAATTTATATTTTTTCCGTACCGAAACTATCTATTAGAATTTCACCGAGAATTTTTTTGCTTATAGTCTATAATGTAACGGGATCCTTTTGTGAGTCTCTGTAAACGAACTACAAAACTTACATATTTCATTTTCAATATCGAAATTTCAATAGTAGAAATCAATAATATATAAAAATCACATGAAAATTCGGGTATATTTGACACACAAATCGAATTCATAAGCATTTTTCACCTATTTTGGAAACTGTTAACAAGGATTAAAATGGTTATGAGTTTTTTTAGTTAGTATCACTGAAAACTTATCAAGCTCAATGAAAAACAAAATTATACAGGGTCATTCAAAAGTATTTTTTTAATAATAAATATCAATAAAGTACATTAAATTAAATATAAATAATGTATTCATGTTTTTTTAATTGTTAATATGTTTGACAGAAATTAAAACAGCTCTGTTTTAAAATTCAAACCTTTTAAAATTTCTTCATATTGGTGACCAGTTGAAACTTATCATTTTGCGAAATACGTATGGTCTAAAACTAGAAATATACAAAGTATGTTTATTTGTGCATTTTGTAAAATTTTACTCCATCTTTTTATTCACTTCTTGAAAAAAAATTTTGCGGTAAATGCTGAATCCATCAAATTTTCAAAATAAAATATTTCATTTAGCAACTTTGAGTAAGGTTCATCATTAGTTTTGACAGCATTACCATCATAATTTAGTACCATTCAACGATTTTCTTTGAAGACATTTTAAATGCTATTGCATATACTAATCATCAAATTTAAAAACAGTGAGAAATTGTAATTACTTTTTATTTTATTATAAATGAAAAGCTTAAAAGTATTTTTGAATAAAGTTTTACACGAGTCTGGACTGTAATTTTAAATTTTTCATTTGTAGATGAATAAAAAAGGTAAATAAAATGTCAGACAAATATATGTATAATTGATTCAAAAGCGATATGGGCTGATGACTATGTTTTAAATTCAATCTACATTTAAAAATTCTAGTATTTATGAATTTTATAAAAAATATTTAATATAATAATGCAGTTATTTTTTTATATCTATGATTTGTTTTAAAATGTTCTCCAATAAATATACAACATATGATTTTCTCTCTCTTTTTTTAGGTAAGTGAACGTAACCTATTTCATGTATTTTGTGATTTGAAACTGAACTGCTGCCATTCAGATAAGTAAAAACCCTTTTACATGTTTAACTATATTTTCCTTATATGAATACACTAATTGAGTACATGATACTTTTAAAATGTTTTATTTATCTGTCAACGATTTCAATGAATTGAAATAAATTAATATATAAACAGGGTTGCCACGCTTCAGGGAATTTCCAGACCAGGAAATTCTTTAGCACCAGTACTTTCTTACAGAGAATCTCTCTTTAAATAAGGCGACCTTTCGTGCGGTCTATCTAGATATATTTTTCTATAAAAAAATACTGATATTTCAACTGGAAATTTCCCTGAAGCGTGGCCTGAGGCGTGGTGCCCTGAAGCGTGTGATAAATATATGACATATTTGTTATGAAATTCTTTCAATAAATGAAAGTTAAAATCCTAGTGCTAAATTCACCTTGAGTAAATAATTAAAATTCATATAAAAGGCCCAAATAACTGTATTAAAATTACTTGCAGGTGCTTACTTATAACATAAAATTATTTAAAATGCATTTTAAATATATTAAAAATACATTAAAAACCATTAAAAATCCAAAATGTTTTCAGCCATCACACGGCCGTCGTCAGTGGTTATTTAAATATTGATATTACTTTTTTTTGCGCTAATTCGACAATCGTCTAGAAGAGATAATTGTAACTTAAAGGTAGTACGGCAGATAATATGCCAGATAAAGGTATTCAAATTTGCAACAAAACAAGCTTCATATATTATGCAGAAATTCTTTTCAAACCCCGTGGATATCGTATGATAATGCACCGTTACAAGCTATATATATATTGGCAATTATTTCAATAGATTATCTTATAATCACTTCTTGGTAATTGATTGTGTAAAAGATAATTCTCGATTTATTAAAATCTACTTTTATCGGAATGCATTTTTACCTTCTTCTATCTTTACAAGAAGAAAGTATTGGATTCATGAAAATTTTTGAATTCCAGTTTTCGGCGGATTTACACGTTTTAGGGGTCAGAGATTCAAAATACATGTTTTTACAAAATGTCTCTCTGTGAGTGCGTGACTCTGTCGATGTCTGTATGTATGTGACACAAATTTTGTGGGCGCTCTATCTCAAGTACTAATGCACGGAATTTAATAAAAATATACATTCAGTTAGTCCCTGATATAAATTGATGCTGATTACTTTTTGGTGTAAATCGCTCAACAGGTGGCGTGGCTATGCAGCATTTTTCACGATTTCCGCAATAGCTCAATCTCCAGAACTAATGCACGGATTTTCATCAAACTTCAGATTCAGTTTGCCCTTGATATGAATTGACTTTTTGTACATTTTCATGTGAGGTGGCTATGCTGCATTTTTGTGATTTCCGCAATAGCTCTATCGCAAGAACTAATGCTTGGATTTTCAACAAACTTCAGATTCAGATATACATGGATATGAACTAATACTGTTTCGATTTTGGTGTAAATCGCTCAATAGGCTGCGTTGCTATGCAGCATTTTTTTACGATTTCCACAATAGCTCAATCTCCAGAACTAATGCACGGATTTTCATCAAACTTGAGATTCAGTTAGTCCTTGAAATGAATTGACGTTTTATACATTTTGGTGTAAATCGCTCAACAGGTGGCGCTGCTATGCTGCATTTTCTGCGATTTCCGCAATAGGTCTATCTCAAGAACTAATGCACGAATTTTCATCAAACTTCATATTCATGTATACCTTGATATCAGTTAGTGCTGCTTCTGTTTTGGAGTAAATCGCTCAACAGGTGGCACTGCTATGCTACATATTTCAAAATTTCCGCTATAGCTCTATCTCAAGAATTAATGCACGAATTTCCATGAAACTTCAAGTTAAGATATAATTTGATATGAATTTGTGCTATATTGATGTAATTTCTTGTACTGTTTGAATGATTTAATATACGTGATTTAGATAGACGAAAGTTTTGTGATGGCCAGAACATAGTTGTTCATTTTATAGTAGCATTATGTAGCATTTTCAAATTTTTTACCATCTTCTCCTTTAACAAGTGTAATTTGTAACTTATGCACCTTTGCATGTTCAAATTTAAAATTTAGCGGCTATTTTTATTTTGGCTTAAGTTTTTTTGGTTTTTTTATTGATACACATTATAAGAGTCCAATCTTTCCACTTAAATCTTTTGTTTATTTAGTTTAGATCTAGAAAAAAAAAAACTGCATAGAGAATCGGGCAATATCAGAACGCAGCTAAAATTTTTAATTAAAGTAATAACAAATGTCATTTCTCGTTTACGAATTAGAAAACTAGGAAATAAAAATTCTCAATTAATTTCTAAATAAGAGAACTAGAAACTCGAATTTTACGCCTAAGCGAGAAAAGCACGAAAAAATAGAAACTCAGTGGCGTGTAAATGATACATGAGGCAATTAAATAAATTCGGGACCTTTCCCTTTTTTCCCTTTTCTAATTAAAAAAAATGTATAATCAATTTTTATAATTGACTAGTTTTTTTTAGTTTAATTTCAATTTTCTTTTACTTTTTTTTTTTTTTTTTTTTTTTTTTTTTTGTTGCTATGAAAAATACGGGAGAAATGATTTTAAAGGAAGTTTTAAGATTTGTTTGATGGTATGTAAAGTATCGCCAAAGTTGTATTTAGTATTTCCTTTTTTCAGTATAAAGAAATACGTTTGAGAAATAATGTTTCTTTATCTATTACTAGCTAAAGTACCAAGCGTTGCTCGGAATTTTAAGAATGTTTGTTTTGAAAAATCCATTTTGCAAAATCAACAATTGCGTGTTAATTTACGTAATTTTCTTTCTTTTTTTCATTTAATCTGGACAACAGATTACCTACTTACTCAGTAAATATATATAGTCAGGATCTGGATTGAAACCGAGATTAGAACCTTTTGATGTAAAGTTGTTTCCGAGTATGTAATGTTTCTTTATCTATTACTAAAGTACCCGGCGTTGCTCGGAATTTTAAGAAAGTTTGTTTTGAAAAATCAATTTTGCAAAATCAACAATTGCGTGTTAATTTACGTAATTTTCTTTCTTTTTTTCATTTAATCTGGACAACAGATTACCTACTTACTCAAGTAAATATATATAGTCAAGATCTGGATTGAAACCGAGATTAGAACCTTTTGATGAAAAGTTGTTTACGAGTATTTTGTTATTTAAATAAGTTTTTCATGACTAAAGAAAAATGGCAAGTACAAAAATTCTATGAATTTTATTATTTTTTTAATCAGAAATCTTTATTTCACTTGTGCACTAAGAATGAGGCCTAGGGACCTAAACCTTTGTGGAAATTCTAATATACACGCATACGCACACGTACATATATAAAATAGATTTCAAAATGGCGAAAACGAATTTAGAGAAACTCAAAATGTTAAAATATGCTAATATTTCCATAATCTGGTTTTTATGATGTTTCAGTGCGTTTTTCGAAACTCATATGACATTATATATTCACCTGCTGACATCCATTTTATTTCCAATATGACGTAATATTCACTTTTTTTAAATTCCTCAAAGTATTTATTTCATTCTCATTTTTCGCTTGGAAATCTTGCAATGGAAAAGTAATTGTTGTGGTAAGAAATTATTGCGGGTTTTTAATTATTGGCAACTGCTATAATGAAAAATGTTTAAATTTGATGGGGAATTTCTGTTTAATTGGTGGTTTTTTATCAATTAAAAATGAACTATAAATTATTTCGATTCCTGATTACTTTAGTTGCATCGGCCGTGTTTTAGTGCACATGTACGTAACATTTCGCAATTCTGGCTTCCAAACTGTGGATTTGTATAGAATTACAGACAGACAGATATATTTTCATTTTTATATATCACATTATATGAGGACCTGAGCTCAAACCTCGCCTTATCCAAAATTTAAGAAATCCAGTTTTCTTTATCAATCTACTAGCGAACTTGCCCGGCGATGCCCGGGTACGTCAAAAAACAGCGCGAATTGAGGAAAATTTCTGAAAATCACAATAAGGTATCGCGAAAAATTTTTAAATCGCTGCACAAATTTCGAAAACAGAAAAAAAAATACGTATTGTGTTCGAAGATTGAAAGTTGATTCCTTTCACTAATGTGGAAAAATGGTAGGAAATCGCTAAAATACACATGCAAAATTCCCGAAAAATTCAAAAATTGCTATACGAACTCCAAATAAACTTTATTGAAATGAGGGCAGAAATTACTTTAGTATCATAGGTCAAAAATAGGATGTCAACAAATTGCAGCAGATCGCGAAGAAGCGTAAAAATCGAATTAAAAATCACAAAAAGTTCAAAATTTACTATAATTGGATAAAAGTTTCAAATTTAATTCCTTTGACCTGCGAGCTCTCTTAAAATTTATGCTTGGGAAAGCATGCTAAGCATTGTATCATGTTACTTTTATTCATAATTTAATTTACTCCGATTCCCTTAAATATAATTAATATAATCCCTTTAAGTTAATATTAGTTTTTGTTGTATTAAAATATCTCAATTTGTTGATTTTCTGTAAGCAAGTAATACCTATTGGCTTACAATGGAAGTCTATTGGAATTTGGCAAAATGTTAGAGATATCGCCAAGTCGGCGTCACATTTGGCGACTAATTTTGGTCGCCAAATTTGGCGATATATATTCAAGTAGACAATAGACTTGGCGTCATTTGGTGACAGAACTGTGTCCCCCCTAAGGTAACCCCCTTACAGATATGGAGATGCTTTAAATCCTGATGATTAATCGCATAAAAAATTTGCAAAAAATTAAAAAATCGCTGTAGGAATGCCGAATAAACTTTTTTGAAAGGAGAGTAAAATTTACTATATTGGGTTAAAAGAAAGAAACCGTATTCTTTTCACTAATGTGGAAAAATCGCGTCGAAACTTAAAAAAACGCTAAAAATCACATAAAAAATTAAATTAAAAAAATCTAATCAAAAAATCGAAAATCGGGCTTCGAGGTACAAAACTTCATATATAGACGTACCTTTATCCCAAATTTTGTAGCTCTACGTGCATCGATCTCTTCAGAACACCGTCGACACACTCGCACACTCACACACAAACTTCTTTCCTTATTATTACAGATTCTATTGGTGAACCTGCATCGAAAAAACACTACAATCTCAAAAAAAAAAAAAAAAAAAAAAAAAACATTTTGACGTGTATTTCTGGCATTGTAAATTACTGGTTTACAATTAAAACCAACGGAAAATGTGAGAGGTTTTTCGCAATTTCCCGAAATTTGATTTTGTGTATATGTCGAGTTTTGAAACTCTCGTCATCATATATAAAATGCAAATGGGAATTTCATTCCCTCGCTTATAACTTGAGTTCTGATGAATGAGTTTTGATGCGATTTGCACCATTAGTTACATAATGTTTCATGGGAGGTTGTAGTATAATACATATTGTTATATGCAGGGGTGTAAAAACCTAGGCGCATGCGGGCAGTCTCTCACCACTAAATTTAATTCGTTATTTTTCGTCTAATATTTCGTCTGAATTTTTTGTAAGAATGCTGATAAAATTTAAGCGAAGAAAACTAGTAAAATTTAGTAGCGAGAGACTGCCAACTGGCGCCTAGATTTTTACTCCTCTGGTTACATGCTTACCTTAGTCATAGAATTACGGGAGAAAGTTTTATAAAAAGGGAATTGATTATGAGCGGTTAGTCTTTTTAACCCTTTGAGAAGCTGCGGTATATCCCACCTAATTTTAATCAAGGTTTGCACAAGAAACATTTAATTAAATTTTACTTCTATAACTTTGGTGAAAAAAAAATGTTGAAAAATTGCTTTTTCTTTTCGAAACATTCTCGAAAATTCCATGGTGAATTCAGCATTACAGAATGCAATTACTGCCCCTGATAGGGTTAAAAATCTCTTATGAAAGGATTTTGAGGGGACTTGCACATTTTAAAAGATTCAGTAATTATTTATTATTAATGACGACATAATAATAATTATTTATTATTATTATTTCAGTAATTTTCAGTAATGATTTTAGTATATTGCATATGATTTTATCGTTCTTTACCGAATCCTACTGTAAATTCTCAACAAAACAAGTCGACAATTGTACGCCAAACGTGGCAAATGAAGTGCTTTTTTATTATAACTAGTTTGATAAATATTCAGATTTTGGAGCAATAGCTGTTTCACTCTTATGCAAAAATGCATTAATACAAAGTTTATTATGATTATATATATTAAATTCAGTAATACGGAAATAATAGGACTCCATCTTAAATAGGACGTCGTCACCGTAGAAACCTAGAATCATTACCTGTCATGGGATATGATAGAATTTATTACGTGTGATAGGATTTGATAGAATGAAGAAAACTGTTTTTCTTTTTACAATGTACATTAGGAAACAATGGTTGTTTCGTAACAGCTTAATAAAACTAAAAATTCCTGCCGGCTTGGACCACAGGCACGAGTAGATTTCGAAGTTAAGTACTAATTTCACCAACAAAAACTAAATTAAGATTAGAAATAAACCCATTTTAACAATTTTATCTGGCCGCCCCCCCCCCCCCCTCCTCACACACACACAGTCTCTTTATTTATTTATTTATTTACTTTTATTTTTTTTACAGTAAGATTTTGTCCTATCAAAAATTTGTTAGTATAAAAGGTGTAGATAATATTAAGAAGATTTATAATAAATTTAAGCGGATTTTATATCTTGAAAATTGACGAAGTTGTGAATTTTTTTCTTCCTGAATACCACTTTTTACTTTTTTCTATCTTTACAAGAAGAAAGTATTGGATTCGTGAAAATTTTCGACTTTCGGTTTTCGACGGATTTACACGTTTTTAGGGGTCAGAAAACCCGAAAAACATGTTTTTACAAAATGTCTATCTGTGAGTCTGTCTGTCTGTCTGTCTGTCTGTATGTGACACAAATTTTGTGGGCGCTCTATCTCAAGACCTAATGCACGGAATTTAATAAACATTTATATTCAGTTAGTCCCTGATATAAATTGGTGCTGATTAGTTCTTGGTGTAAATCGCCCTACAGGTGGCGCTGCTATGCAGCCTTTTTCGCGATTTCCGTAATAGCTCAATCTCCAGAACTAATGCACGGATTTTCATCAAACTTCAGATTCAGTTAGTCCTTGACATGAATTGATGTTTTGTACATTTTGGTGTAAATCGCTCAACAGGTGGCGCTGCTATACTGCACTTTTCAGAATTTCCATTATAGCTGTATCTCAATAACAAATGCAACAATTTTCAGCAAACTTCAGAATCAGTTAATCCTTGATAAGAATTGACATTTTGTACATTTTGGTGTAAATAGCTAAACAGGTGGCGCTGCTATACAGCATTTTTCATGATTTCTGCAATAGCTCTCTCTCAAGAACTAATGGACACGTTTTCATCAAACTTCAGATTCAGTTACTCTTTGATATGAAATGATGCTGACTACGTGTTGGTGAATATCGCCCAATAGGTGACGCTGCTGTGCTGCATTTTGCACTATTTCCTCAATAGCTCTATCTCATGAACTAATGCACGAATTTTCATCAAACTTCAGATTCAAGTACACCTTAAATGTTGATGCTGAATATGTGGTTGTGTAAATCGCTCAACAGGTGGCGCTGTTATGCTGCATTTGTCATGATTTGCGCAATAGCTCTATTTCAAGAACTAATGCACGGATTTTCCCCAAACTTCATATTCAGTTAGACATTGACATAAGTTGATGATAATTAGGTTCTGGTGTAAATCACCCAACAGGTGGCGCTGCTATGCTGCATTTTTATGGATTTACACGATTTCAGGGACAGTAATATGTCAAGAACTAATGCACGGAATTTCATCTTTTTAGAATCCTCATGATGAGCATAGATGCACTGTGATAATGAATTTTGAATATTGACAAGTATGAGATAGAAGAAAGTTTTGTGATGCCACAACATACTAGTTTTGTTTTTATTTATTTATGTATTTATTTTCTGTAAAAGTTCGTCCTATCAAAAACTTGTCAATGTAAAGTTGTATATAATATTAAGGAGATTTATGATAAATTTAAGAAGATTTGATATGTTGAGAATTATCAAAATTGTGAATTTTTTCTTCTTAAAACCCTATTTTTGCATTTATTGCTCTTTTGGGTCTATTTTTAATGATATCGAAAATCTGACATACATAAAGTTTTGGCCCTTTTCCTAGAAGTAAAAATAACTTTAGACAGATTTGATATGTAGCATAGTTAAAAAGTTATGAAGTTTTATCTGTTTTCACAAAATCACCATTTCCACCCCCTTTGTCGGATTTTGTCCATTAACGATCTTGACCAAGATTTTCTGTCCCTTGGCTTTATGTACCAGTTTGAAAGAGATTTGTACAGAATCATGGAAATTGTACCCCGGACACCCGGTATATATATATATATATATATACCGGGTGTCCCAAAAAGGACTGACTGATTTTAAAATTCAATAACTTGTAAACGGTGACAGATATTTAAAAAATTCTTGCAGGAGGGTCATGCATAAGGTCAAAAGTTTTTTTACAGTGATTTTCAATTTTAGTTCGAATTACAAACAATAGATGGCGCTGCGATCAATAGACGCTAAATTCAGGCTCGATTTTTGGTACTTCGTGGCCCGGATAATACATTTTCATCTCCTTTTTCGCATGAAACAAGAGAAAGGACCAAAAAATCGAGCGTGTATTTAGCAATTATTGGTTACAGCGCCATCTATTGTTTGTAATTAGAACTAAAATAGAAAATCACTGCAATAAAACTTTTGATCGTATGCATAAACCTCCTGCAAGAAATTTTTAAATATCTGTCACCGTTTGCAAGTTATTGAATTTTAAAATCAGTCAGTCCTTTTTAGGACACCCGGTATATATATATATATATATAAGAGAGAGAGAGAGAAAGTTTTGAAATGGGGTATTTGGGGTTCTAGAGGTCATGATCAGCGTAGATCAGCAAAAAATTTTCAGAAATTTCAACATAGAGGAGTATGTAATAGGTAGTGATTTTGACGAAATCTACCAAAAAAGAAAAAGAAAGAAAACTGTTCTCATACTTTCATTAGCGAAACTTTGAATGACTAGAAACATGAGAGAAGGAGGTTGAGTACAATTCGGATTTTTTTTTTTTTTTTTTAGATCCTTAGAACCATGAAATTAACTTATCCTCATTAACTGAATCTAAAACTCATGAAATTTGTTAATGCCAGGTTCACTGCATCGCATGTGTATGTGTTTCGCGTCTACGAAAGGAAAGAACGACAAATCAGTAGATTTAGAAACCTCTCTGTACAATAATCTTGAAGTGCGTGGGATAATTTAATACTGTGATCCCTGTTCCCCATACATGAGAACTTTGAATCCAACAATAGCAAAAAAATGTTTGAAATTATAAAAAATAATAATTTGGTTGCTTTTGCTATTTGTATTTACTTATTTATTTTATTTTTTGTTTTCTTTCAAACTCAAAACCATGAAATTAACTTATCCTCATTAACTGAACCTAAAACTCATGAAATTTGTCAGCGCAGGTTCACTACATAGCATGTATATGTGCTTTCTGTCCACCATTTAAAGAAACGATAAATCAGTAGATTAAGCAGTCTCTCTGTAAAAGAATCTTAAAATGCATGGAATAATTTAATACTGTGATCCCTGTTCCCTATACACTTTGAATTTAACAACAGCAACAAAAATTGAAATTATTAAAAATAATAATTCGGTTGCTTTTGATATTTTTATTTATTTATTTTATTTTTTGTTTTCTTTCAAAAACAAAACTCATGAAATTTGTCAGCGCAGGTTCACTACATCGCATGTATATGTGCGTCGCGTCTACGAAAGGAAAGAACGACAAATCAGTAGATTCAGCAAACTTTCTGTACAGAAATCTTGAAATGCGTGGAATAATTTAATACTGTGATTCCCTTTCCCTGTACACTTTGAATTCAACAACAGCAACAAAAATTGAAATTATTAAAAATAATAATTCGGTTGCTTTTGATATTTTTATTTATTTTATTTTATTTTTGTTTTCTTTCAAAAACAAAACTCATGAAATTTGTCAGCGCAGGTTCACTACATCGCATGTATATGTGCGTCGCGTCTACGAAAGGAAAGAACGACAAATCAGTAGATTCAGCAAACTTTCTGTACAGAAATCTTGAAATGCGTGGAATAATTTAATACTGTGATTCCCTTTCCCTGTACACTTTGAATTCAACAACAGCAACAAAAATTGAAATTATTAAAAATAATAATTCGGTTGCTTTTGATATTTTTATTTATTTATTTTATTTTTTGTTTTCTTTCAAAAACAAAACTCATGAAATTTGTCAGCGCAGGTTCACTACATCGCATGTATATGTGCGTCGCGTCTACGAAAGGAAAGAACGACAAATCAGTAGATTCAGCAAACTTTCTGTACAGAAATCTTGAAATGCGTGGAATAATTTAATACTGTGATTCCCTTTCCCTGTACACTTTGAATTCAATAACAGCAACAAAAATTGAAATTATTAAAAATAATAATTCGGTTGCTTTTGATATTTTTATTTATTTATTTTATTTTTTGTTTTCTTTCAAAAACAAAACTCATGAAATTTGTCAGCGCAGGTTCACTACATCGCATGTATATGTGCGTCGCGTCTACGAAAGGAAAGAACGACAAATCAGTAGATTCAGCAAACTTTCTGTACAGAAATCTTGAAATGCGTGGAATAATTTAATACTGTGATTCCCTTTTCCTGTACACTTTGAATTCAACAACAGCAACAAAAATTGAAATGAAAAAAAATTATAATTCGGTTACTTTTGATATCTTTTATTGTTTTATTTGAAACTCAAAACTCATAAAATTTGTTAGCGTCAGGTTCACTACATCGCATGTATATGTGCTTTCTGTCCACTATTTAGAGAAACGATAAATCAATAGATTAAGCAGCCTCTCTGTAAAAGAATCTTGAAATGCATGGAATAATTTAATATACTCCCTATACACTTTGAATTCAACAACAGCAACAAAAATTGAAATGAAAAAAAATTATAATTCGTTTACTTTTGATATCTTTTATTGTTTTATTTGAAACTCAAAACTCATAAAATTTGTTAGCGTCAGGTTCACTACATCGCATGTATATGTGCTTTCTGTCCACTATTTAAAGAAACGATAAATCAGTAGATTAAGCAGCCTCTCTGTAAAAGAATCTTGAAATGCATGGAATAATTTAATATACTCCCTATACACTTTGAATTCAACAACAGCAACAAAAATTGAAATTATAAAAAATAATAATTCGGTTGCTTTTGATATTTTTTATTGCTTTCTTTAAAACTCAAAACTCATGAAATTTTTTAGCTCCAGGGTCACTGCATCGCTTGTATATGTGCTTTTCGTCCTCGAAAGAAAAGAATAACAAATCAGTAGATTAAGCAACCTCTCTGTACATGAATCTTGAAATGCATGGAATAATTTAATACTGTGATCCCTGTTCCCCATACATCCGAACTTTGAATCCAACAACAGCAACAAAAATTGAAATGATAAAAAATATAATTCGGTTGCTTCAGCCTTTTTTTTCAATCGGTCGGTTTAGCTACGACGGTCTTACTGTTCGTGAACCGAATAAAATTTTGCTCAGATTTCTTTCAAGAAAACTGATTTATTAGATAATTGGGGCGAAGAATCGACTGTATATTTCTTTCCTGTTCTATCGAATACCTTTTTATATAAAAAAATGTGTGTGAAAATTACCTAAATATACTATTGACACTTTTTCCACTTAACACATTCTTTTTATTGAAAAAAGTATATAAATTATACCATTAGTAAAGTCTTTTGACTAATTGGTCGGAAATATATTTTCTCGATATTTTTTTCCGCTTCTGTTCAATTTCTTTTCTCTTTCATTTGTGAAAAGCTAGGAAATTTCGTTTGCGAATGAATAAATAAAAAATGAAGGCAACTGAATTATTTCAATTATGCAAATTTAATATTTACTTGAAATAACTATAATTTTTTTTCTCGTGTTCGTTTCTTTCTTAAATTCATTAACAGCTTTTTCCTTCATATGATTCAGAGAGTAATGGATTGCTGCTGTTTCAAGTTTATTTTTCGGAACATGCCTGCTTTATATTCTACTCTTTCGTTTCAGTGTAACATTACAATGCTTAATTACAGCTTTTTAAATCTTTTAAATGCGATATTTAAATTAAAACTTTTTGTTTTGTGCAATTAATTCTATTACAAATACTCATTTCCGATACATTTTCCGATAGTTTGAGTGATTTTACATGTTATTTAATACATGTTTATTAACCGACTTCAAAAAAAGGATATACTTTTCAATTTGACGTTTATGTTTTTTTTCCCCTTCTCCTAATTACTCCAAAACTACGCAAAAGATTCATTTGATTTTTTTTTCTTTTTGAAAAGGTTGCTCTCGAATTGGTCCCATTTAAGTTTCATCAAAATTAATTTAGTACATTTTTTACAAATTAAACAACCTCCCCCCCTCCCCCTCAAAAAAAAGCAAACATGTCCAAAACATTTCATTTTCAACAATTCTCTTCAACTGACGTAGTGCTTGCTCTCTGTTTGGCGAGAAAGTTGCTACCGTTTCCTCCCTCTTTCTGTTTCTAGGATTATTGTAGAGAAAATCAAAAAACAATGTTTTTAATTGTTAAAAACTTTAATGACGGAAACAATCAGTCAAAAAAACAAATGTAAGGCCTTTAAAAATTCACCCAAGATTTCTGCGGTACACTCGCTTCATTTGAAGGACTATGTTTTTACGTTGTACTCTAATACAGAACTTCAACTGCGTTGAACTTGAACTTGAACCTTGAAACTGCGTTGAAGTGGATGGAACGTCAGCTCGAGTGTGACCACATGAAACTTCTCACTGTCAAGATGGTGCGCGACTTGGCTGCCCGAAAACCGATAAAGAATGTCAAACAGCTTACTTTGACCGAGATGTTCAGCAAGCAATGACTTTCATTTACAGTACGGTACGTACGGTCGTGGAAAAAAGAAAGTAAACACCCCTACTAACTCCTCAACAAATTATCGTACAAGAAAGTTACTGATACCAAAAGATTGGATAAAAAGTCTACTTTTAAATGATGTATATAAAATTTGCCTAGGGAGCCATCTACATATTAAAACGAACCCAAATTTCATTTTTTTTCAATGGCAATACCCAATTTTAACAAGATATTTCAAAACTTCGGTTCAAACTATGCCTGGACACCAAATTTCAAGTCATTTGAATGATACGTTTTTGAATTATAAACATTCAAAATTTAGTGCTTCTAATGTTAAATTAAATGTCCACATATTTTATTAATATCTACTGAAATTATACTCTTAATATGCTAATTTTCTGTGTAGCAATAATACTAATATACCCTAACATAAATACGTTGAATTTGCATTTTTTTTATGATGTAAATTATGAATTATGAAATTAATATTCGAAAAATTTATTAATTGCAACATGCAATTTTTTTGATGGATTTAGATTTATTAAGTCATGCGTTATGGAAATCCAAAATTTCACACTTTTCTTCCAAGTACTTTTCAAATTATGCTTAAAAAATGGCAAAATAATGGTTTAAGGGGCCATCTATGACAGAAGTGACGAGCTATTTTTAAATTTCTTGTGCTATCCTATAATCTAGCACTTACCAAAGACAGTTTGAGTAGCACTTATGATACCTTGATCAAGAAGGAGGCTCTCTCGGTCAACAATCGAGCATGAAACTTCAATTTGAATACAGCCCTTAAAATATGCTCGTTTTAAAATAATTAATTTCTTGGAAACTGATCGAACGAATTGCATAAAAATTCGTTTTTAGGCTAATTGAAGGGTGTAGAATTCATTTATGCCGTCAGAATTATGTACTGCTATTGAAAAAAACAAAGTTATGGTTCGTTTTAATATGTAGATGGCCCCCTAAGTTTTATATACGTCATTTCAAAGTAGACTTTATTACCAATCGTGTGGTACCAATAATTTTCTTCTACGATAATTTTTTGCACAGATAGTAGGGGGTGTTTACTTTTTTCCGCGACTGTACATACTGTACTAATGTACAGCACTTATACGTACGTTTCACATGTAAAAGAGTTGGCTTTTCATTGAATTAATTAAAGGCTCTTTTGCTTTAAAAATAGTTTTTTTTTCCTATTTCCAACACACATACAGTAATTAATTAAAATAGACACTTTTTTCGGGAAAAATTCAACTATCCGAATTTTTGATTATCCGAATGGGGTCCGGTCCCAATTGATTCGGATAATTGGAGTTCTACTGTAGTTTACAGTATCCACTGTAAACACTGTGACTGTGTTTATATTGATGAAACTGGACGATGATGAAACATCCGCTTAGAAGAGCTTAACACGTTCAAGCCGGTGTGGTGGGTCACACTCGACTGTCTCAGAGTTGTCAAGTCTCCGGCTTTTTGCACACCACTATTATCTTAGAGAAAATGGTGTTCCTTTAAATCGCCCAATTGTTCTAATTAAATAAAACAACATTTTCTGTATTAAAATACTGGTATTCAAAGAGCCGGAGACTTGGCAGCTCCGAGAGAGTCGAGTGTAACCCGCCGCGCCGGCTTGAACGCGTTGAACGCGCTCAGAAATTCAGCATTTAAAAGTCGCTATTTCTTAATCAATCAATAGAAACCGACCGCATCCCAGAAATAGGGAATATTACAATATTTAAATACAAGTGCAATAATTTTAAAAACAGAATTTTTTTAGAGGGTTGATTTACAAGATTACAAAAATACACCACAAACTAAGCATATGAATTTCACCAAAATATTGGTTGCTACTGTCAGGTATGCTACATGCTGATTTAATATATTTAAATAGCATATTGTTCAGTGTGAACACGTTTAAACAACAACTTTGGTATAAGTTGGCATTTATAGTGATGAGATGCTTAGATAAATCTTCAAACGTCTGCTATTTTTTATTTTATTATTTGATATTAATGTGTTGTAACAACGTGACAAGAGAACAGGAGAGAAATAGCATTTTTCGCTTTAAAAGAAATTCCTTTCTTTGAGAGAGGACAAAAGGAGGAATTTCATAAGGGAAGGAGGAAAATAGTAGAATATCGGAGTAGGAGCAAAGACCGGGTTCGTCCTACCCCACCAGTGCGAATTGGAAGAAAGAAGGAAAGAATGTCAGCGTTTCGGACAGCAAGAAGTTAGTTGTCTTCTACAGAGCTCCTGTCTGACTGGGTTAGTTTTTAACCCTTAAATGCATATGGTATCGTTTATGATACAATAATTGTTCCCTATTTATTGGATTTTTTATTCACATATTCCTTATTTCCACCAGAAAAATTAGAAAGAAAATTTCACTCCATTTAATAACAGCCATTTCGTTATTAAATAAACCGAAATTTATCATTTATATTTTCTGGTATGAATTCCGATTCTCTTAATTATGAAATTTCGGGAATGCATATTCTACCCTATGCATTTAAGGGTTAAGCAGCTTCAAAGTGGTGGAACATCATGCTATGTTAAAGCTAGAAGTTTGGCTTATTGTCGTATAGAGAATTGTTTCTAATTGTTTCTAAACTGTAAAAATAATTTTATTTATATTTATTTTAATTTAATTTGTGTTTAATGTAATTCAATTGTTTTATAAGTTATGGGTTCACTGTTAAAAAAAAAAAAAAAAAAAAAAAAAAAATCAGGCTAGAAAACGGAGATTCTACTGGCAATCGAGACACCAGACTATTTCCGTATTTTATTTCCGTTTTTCCCCCATAAATTACAGAAAAACGGAAAATTTTCTGTAATTTATGGGGGAAAATTTCCGTAAAAATACGGATTTTTGCAATTTATGTTGGAAATTTTCCGCTAAAAAACGGAAATAGTACTGGCGTCTCGATTGCCAGTAGAATCTCCGTTTTTTTTTTTTTTTTTTTTTTTTTTTACAGTGTTGATCTAATTCGTGAATATATATTCAGATTATCATGAAGCTGACATATCATCACCGCAGAGCAGCAGTAGGACATCTGGTAATAATCGAAAATGAGGTGTCTGACTTACATCTAATAATAATAAAAAATAAGATGTCTGACTTACTGCTATGAAAAACTGTGTCTGCATCTAGTGGAACAGTAGGGAAATTTTATAAAACACATCTGAGATATAGAATTAAACATAACTCGTGTTTCAGAAGTTGCTCCACTAGATTCAAACACAGTTTTCCATAGAAGTAAGTCAGACATCTTATGTTTTATTATTACTAGATGCCCTACTGTTGCTGAAAGGCAGTGTTTCCAGTGGGCTACTTTTTTTTAATTCAGATTTCTTGATTGCCACCACTTTTTTGAAACGGTAAAATTACCTTTGTTTCCGCCTTAAGTAATATGTCATTAAATAAGGACCATTTCACCATTTCAAAAAAGTGGTGTCAATCAAGAATCGGAATTTTAAAAAAGTAGCCCATTTGGCAACACTGCTCTGAGGCGGCGATATGTCATTGAGGTTTATTATGCATGTTCGGTATTGAAAATCAAGTGTGTAGCATTTCCAGCTTATTTACAGGATTCTCAAAAGAATTCTATTACATTGCGCGGTTTAATGTTTACGGTTCGTACGACCTTAACTTTCGGAATTTTCTTATCGGGCCAAATGTACACTATTCTCACAGTTTCAAGCATTTAAAAAAATGGTACTACTTAGTTATGCCGTCGACTAATTTCGCCAAATTATATATATATTATATATATATATATATTATATATATATTATATAAATATAATTTGGCATAATTTTTATTTTAAATTGACATAATTTTTATTTTAAATAACGAAAGAACGAATAAATTAGTATAACATTAATAAAAATACAAATAAAACGTTGAAATAGAAAACACTTGATGACGTAAGCATATGTAACTTGTTTAAAGTCAAGTGAATGTGACATTACGATCAACCAGTATTGGCATTTAATCTTATAGTTTGGCGATAGATTTTTGGTTGACGGGATAACTAAGTAGTACCAAAAAATTTATAACAATAAAAATTACATTTTCGCGCGTCATTTAAAATCTTTCTGGTCTCCCTAATCTATACTAATTTTCTTAGTGAAAAAAATGCTATTTTCATTTATCTTAATTTATTTTTGTCCAATCAGACATAATGGAAATATACTCAATAGTGTTTTAATTTTCATGATACTTTTCAAAAATCTAGAAAATTTTATATCCGCGTGAATGAATAAAGAAGAATGGGAAATGAAATTATACCAATAAAGCAAATTCAATATTTACTCGATATAATTATCCTTTATGTAAATATCTATATTTTTTCATTATTGCTAGGACTCCATTTACAGCTTTTCTTTTATATCATTCTGTGAGTACATTGTTTGCTAAAATGTAAAAGTTAATTATATATTTTCATATTTTTTATTTTTTAAGACATGTGTTTAACACTTTTGTCACATTTTTCAATTTAATATTACAATAATTAGTTACAGCTTTTTAATCTGTTAAATGTAGCATTTAAATTGTCCGTGCGCGTTTTTAAACTAAAAATATTATTTGTATATTTTCCTAATGCATTTTCTAAAATTTTGAAGAAAGTTTGCATCATTTATTATTGCAATTTTTGTTGGCGTGTTTGCATTATAAAATAAATATTGGTAACTGCATGAATTTTTTTTAATAGTTTGATTGCAACTAATTGGAAACATTCGAAAAAGATTATATTTAACGAAAAAAAAAAATGAAATGGTTTTTTTTTGCGGTTACATGTGATTTTATTTCATACTAGCTGACCCGCCTATCGTGACCTGGGCCTGTGATAATAACCTGAAATATACTTAAAATATGTGTTGCTTGATTTTATAATTTTTAAAGAAAATCTTTCCAAAGAAACCTAAAGCTGACAACACGACTGCCGTCAGCAGCGTACATTCTTGATTCGTATGTTTTTTTAAATGAAACTCTACTCAAACAAGCCTAGAGTCGCAGAAACCACTGCCTTCGGCAGCGTATACCGAGAATGCTGACCACGCTTTGTTCTGATTTTTCAAACGCTCGAATTTATATGGTATTATAATTATTAAACGAATATATTTCCAAAGCAACTAAGTGGGCATCCGCTATAGTTTTGGCCATTTTCATTTCTGACAAAAAATTCATCAGAAAACATAAATAATATAAAACACACACCAACAAAACCGAACCATTTTAAAAAAGCGAAATGGTATATGGATAACCTGCGTTAGTTTTTTTCTTTTTTTTTCGGATAGCGCAGAAATGAAAACCCCTTCGAAATTTTCAAAATCAGTATTCTCTTAAAAAGGAAAAAATCTTCATTTAACCAAATAGATATGCATCTTGTGCAGCCATCTCTCGGTAACAGATAAAGACATTTATAAATCGATATTTTAGCAGCTTTCATGTTAAAAAGAAAAAAATATATATACAAATTTATTAAAATTCAAAACGTCCTAAATATCGGACGCTATGCATAAATGAGTTTAAGGGCAACTGTATATGCATTATAGTTCTTGTTTTATTTTTCTTTCAATCTCTTACAGATTTACATGCTTAATTTGATATCTGATCCCATTTACAATTACAATTTTCAATTAAATCTATCTCATTCAAAATTGCAGTCTTCCAACGTTTTCCAATAATCTTTCTGTATTTAAAAAGAAAAATATTTCTAACTGACCCATTTTAATTATGTGAGTCCTATAAAATTTAAAAGATGTACTATTTTTAAGTTAATGACAGAACTTTTTCATTAAAATAACCTTGTGTACTATTTTGGAGTTAATTTTTCTTCCTTATCTCAAACAAGTAAAACATTAAAACGTCTTTTAACATTTTTGACCAGATTGTAACTATTTTAAACATCAATCTCATTTCATATCCACTAATTCGAGTGCTTAATTTTCACCTGAGCTCTGGTATTGTTTTTGTCTTTAGTGAATATTTAAAAAATGGACAGAATTTACAGGAGCTCATAAATATTGCACTCCGGAGCCCAGGGGAACAACACGTCTGAAAAACCGAAGTTTAAATTACTTTTCTTTGCGTTTATCCCTACCAAAGCTCTTACATATGTAACGTAGCGCGTCACTCACATAGAAGCATACTTCTATCTAGCGCTCAGAAGCATAGGCGCGAAGATTTTCTGTCCCAATGGTTTTTGACTGGCGACGAGGAATACCAGAATTAACCGACGTTTTTACGCGCGGTTGTGTTATGTTTATTTGCTGCTTTTTGCTCGTGATTGCACAATATTCTTACTGACCAAAATTTTAGCTCCATGCATTGCTTGATGTGCGCCGAAGCTCACAGGAGGTAGAGCACAGCTTCAACACTTCAACACTTCTTTAATTTTAGTAAATATTTAAATATTTGTCGGAACTTACTGGCGGTTATAAATACTGGGAACCGAAACCCGTAGGAACAGTGCTTTTTTCTGTGATTTGGTACTAGTTGAAACAAAGAAATCCTTGGCGAGTAGAGTTTTCTGAAAATATTTCAATTTTAATTTAATGATTTTGCTCTGTTCATTTATTATATTTTATTGTATATAAATTCATATACATATTGGAAAAATATATCATAAATTTTCTTTTAATGAGAGTGAAATTGCTTTAAATTTTGCAAATAATGTATGAAATATAAATATTACGTGAGTATACATTACAGATTTTATTACTAGAGAATATTAATGCTCCGGTACGTTTTTGTTAGAAATTAAGCTCGGACAAATACTGATATTACAGTACAGTAATCCTTTAACATTCGCGAGGGTTAGGTTCACGGAAATCTCCGCGAATGTCAAAATGGCGAATTTTGAGATTATCTTCCCGTGTATAAAAGTGGGTTAGGTTTTATAATTTTTTTTTTAATGGAAAAGAACCATTGAAATTCAAAAAATCCCTGCCGGCCCGGCCTACAGGCAGAGGTAGATTTCGAAGTTAAGTATACTAATTTCACCAACAAAAACTAAATCATTATTAGATATAAATCCACTTTAACTGTTTTATCTGTCTGCTTTTGACGAGTTTTTATTTCCTTTTTATAAAATAGCTGGTTTTATCACAATCATGTTAAGGCGATATTAAAAAAAATATTTTTCCATACTCAACAACTCGAAATTTTCTGGCACATTTTCAGATTCATTTTTAATAAAGAAAAAATATGAAACATGCTGACGTGATTTTTGAAAAGATTTATAAGCGACCTGTGTTTTTATTTTTCTTTCAATTAATTAAAACTTGATTAATAAACAATTATTTTCTCAGTAGGGCAATATTTTTCGTTTCTAACCCAATCGCTTCGGGAAATTCTGTTCAAAATGCCCAATTTGACATCATTTTTTAAAATATATTCTGCCTCTATCAAAAAATCGATCATTACTGTACATTATATAGTTTCTGAATAAGAGAATCTAGCAATTGGATGCGTTTGAGAGCAAAAATGAATTTAAAAATGAGTAAGAAAATAGACAGTTTGAATTTGAATGCACCCTTAATAAGATGATTTTTTTCTTCAACCACTATGTATTTTTAATTTGTTTTTGCTGTAAGAATTGGCCCTATCAAAGACTTGTCTATATAAATGTTGAAGACAATATTAAGAAGGTATATGATAAATTCATGCAGATTTTATATCTTGTGAATTGACGGAGTTATGAAAATGAAAATTTTTCTTCTTCAGCCCCTCTTTTTTATTTTCGTTTTAATTTTTTTTTTTTTTGGTACGAATTGGTCCTATCAAAAACTTGTGAATATAAAAGTTGTAGATAATATTAAGGAGATGTATAATAAATTTATTAGATTTGATATCTTGAGAAATGACGAAGTAAGGACTTTTTTTCTCCCAAAAACCCTATTTTTTGCGCCCCTTGAGCCTATTTTAAATTTTATCAAAAATTTGTGATGCATGAATTTTTGGCGCTATTTTTAGAAGTAATAAAAACTTTAAACTGATTTGATATGTACAGAAATTAAGAAGTTATAGGGTTTTTTCGGTTTTCACAAAACCCCTCCCTATTTCCATCCGATTTTGCCCATTAACGACCTTGACCGAGATTTTATGTCCCTTGATTTTATGTATCAGTTTAAAAGAGATTTGTGCAGAATTGTGGAATTGCGGAAGTTATCGTGTCCAGAAGAAAGTGATAACGCAATTACTTCGGGAAATTCCGTTCAAAATGCCCACTTTGACTTCATTTTAGGTAGCTTTCATTACAAAAAGCTACCAATTGCAGCCGTTCGGAGGAAAGCGATTTCAAAAAATTTTGGTATATTTTCATCGATCATGACCCCCAGACCCCGAAACCACCCTCCGTTCAAAAGTTGATATATATATATATATCCATATATATATATATATATATATATATATATATATATATATGACCTTTGTCATACTGTAACTCTCGAATTTATGAATCGATTTGGATGTAATTCGGTATGTACATAGTACATACCAATGTCTCGACCGAGTTCGTTGGCCAGCTTCATCCGCCCTTTTGTTTCAAAATGGCGGCCATTTAAAATTTTCTTAAAAATTTTAAATTTGAAATGTGGTACCAAAGAATTGAAAATGGAAAAATATTTTTTTCTTATGTATTTTACCTTTATACAAAGATTCCGGAGCAGTTTTTGTTTCGTCTATATCTTAAAAAATGTCTGAGTTATAGCATTTTGAATTTCTAGCGTGGCTGACATTTTGAAACGTCCTGAATTTTGTCACGCGATAAAAGGCGTATTTATGAACCGATTTGGATGTAACTTCGTTTGTACATAGTACATACCAATGTCTCGACCGAGTTCGTTGGCCAGCTTCATCCGCCATCTTGTTTAAAAATGGCAGCCATTTAAATTTTAAAGAAAAATTTAAATTTGAAATGTGGTACCAAAAAATTGAAAATTGAAAAATATTTTTTTCTTATGTATTTGACCTTGATACAAAGATTCGGGAGCAGTTTTTGTTTCGTCTATATCTCTAAAAATGGCTGAGTTATAGCATTTTGAATTTCTAGCGTAGCTGACATTTTGAAACGTCCTGATATTTGTCACGTGATAACAGGCGTATTTATGAACCGATTTGGATGTACTTTGGTGTGTACATAGTACATACAAATATCTCGACCGAGTTCGTTGACCAGTTTCATCCGCCATCTTGTTTCAAAATGGCGGCCATTTAAAAAAATTTAAAAAATTTAAAATTTAAAATAAGATACCAAAATATTGGAAAATGAAAAAGATTTTTTTGTATGTGTTTGACCTTAATACAAAGATCCCGGAACAGTTTTTGTTTCGTCTATATCTAAAAAAATGGCTGAGTTATAGCGTTTTGAATTTCTATTGTGGCTGACATTTTAAAACGACCTGATTTTTGTCACGCGATAACAAGCGTATTTATGAACCGATTTGGATGTTACTTGGTCTGTACATAGTACATACCAATGTCTCGACCGAGTTCGTTGGCCAGTTTCATTCGCCATCTTGTTTCAAAAGGATTGCCATTAAAAAAAATTAAATTTAAAATTTAAAATGAGGTATTAAAAAATTGGAAAATGAAAAAGATTTTTTTTTTATGTGTTTGGCCTTGATACAAAGATTCCGGATCAGATTTTGTTTCTGAAAATTTGTTCTTTTGTTTATATCTTAAAAAATGGTTGAATTATAGCACTTTGAATTTCTAGTATGGCTAACATTTTGAAACGATCTTGTATTTGTCACGCGATAACACACGTATTCGCCTATTTCCATGTGAGAAAGCATGTGGATAGTATACATCAACATCTGAGCCAAATATAAGTTACTTTAAATAAAAGCAGCTTGGATAAAGCTGACTAATTTCGTGAAATTCTCATTCATAATGATTTAGTATTGATAAAAATTAGTATTGAATCTCCTATATTCGGTTTCCACTAAATTGAGCTTCGTGCGTTTGAATAATATAAGTTGGCTTTTTTAAAATAAGGTATTTGAAAGCTACCTCTTCCTCCCGGCACTGGCCGGAAGGACTTTTTTGAAATATATTCTGCCTCTATCATAAAATCGATCATTGCGGTACATTACATAGTTTCTGAATAAGCGAATCTACCAATTAAATGCGTTTGAGAGAGAAAGTGAATTTAAAAATGAGTCAGAAAATAAGCAGTTTGGATTTGAGTGCATCGTTAATGCAATGATTTTTCCAACAGAATCCGCTTCGGGAAATTCGGTTCAAAATACCCACTTTAACAGCATTTTTTTTTAAATATATTCTGCCTCTATCAAAAAATATACCATTACGGTACATTATATAGTTTCTGAATAAAAGAATCTACCAATTGGAACCCTTTGAGAGCAAAAATGAATTGTAAAATGAGTCAGAAAATACGCAGTTTGGATTTGAATACACCCTTACTTACATGATTTTTTTCTTCAACCGCTATGTATTTTTAATTTGTTTTTGCTGTAAGAATTGGTCCTATCCAAAACTTGTCTATATAGATGTTGTAGATAATATTAAGAAGATATATGATAAATTCATGGGGATTTTATATCTTTTGAATTGACGGAGTTATGGATTTTTTACTTCTTCAAACCCCCTTTTTGTTTTCGTTTTTAATTTTTTTGCGGTACGAATTGGTCCTATCAAAAACTTGTGAATATAAAAGTTGTAGATAATATTAAGGAAATTTATAATAAAATTAATTGGAATTGATATCTTGAGAATTGACGAAGTTATGAATTTTTTTCTCCCCAAAACCCTATTTTTGCGCCCCTTGAGCCCATTTTTAACTTTATCAAAAATCTGTGATACATAAAATTTTGGCCCTATTTTTAGAAGTAATAAAAATTTTAAACTGATTTGATTTGTACAAAAATTAAGCAGTTATGGGGGGTTTTCTGTTTTCACAAAACCCTTCCCTATTTCTATCCCCTTTATCCGATTTTGCCCATTAACGAACTTGACCGAGATTTTATGCCCTTTGATTTTATGTATCAGTTTGGAAGAGATTGGTGCAGAATTACGAAAGTTATCCTGTCCTGAAGAAAGTGATATATATATATATATATATATATATATATATATATATATAGATAGATAGATAGATAAAGTTTTTTACTGTGGGTGGTTTTGGGTTCTAGGGGTCATGATCGGTGTAGATCTGCAAAAATTTTTCAGAAATTCCAACATAGGAACGATCCCAATAGGTAGTATTTCATACGAAATCTACCTAAAAGTATATTTATTAAGCATGATACATTAAAAGTACATGCTTTAAATAAATTTCAGCAACTGTTAACATATTGTAAAAAAAAAAAAATATTTGCACATAATAATCCGCAATAATAGTTGATGGCGGAAAAAAATTAGTGATGTGCGATTGTTTGACGGAACAGATCTTTTGTTTATGAATTTCCATGTAAGGAAAAGTTGCGGCCTAGATTTCTATTTTAAATTTAAGACTCTCCACAATGAAGAATCGCATTCCATTGCTTTTTCAACAAGTTGCTGTTGATTTTTTTAAAATTCCCCTACAATTTTTGCACAAAATATTTCACCTGCAATAAAAATTTGGAATTTTGAAAATTTAGAAAATTGAATAAAAAATATCTGCTTAAAAAATAAAGAAAATTACTGATCTATATTTTCCCTCAACACAAGGGCTGAAGTTCTCGCAACTTAGGCCGTACAGTAATACATTACAGTATACTGGCTATACATACCGTAAATATGTATCAAGTGTCAAGTAGTGTATAGAATTGGTAAGACAAAGTAAGTTTACTTTGTAAAGAAATATTCTTTTAAAACAAAATTCGCGAATAACAAAGTTAAGTAATTGCGAATATTAAAATTTTCTGCATTTTCTATTTCGCGAATAATCAAAACTCGCGTATGTTAAGGGATTGCTGCATTCTAGTTTTAGTCCAGTATGCGCACATGTGTTATATAGCATCTCTTAATGAAAAATTTCATTTCAACACATTGCATGTTTGTGTATGCTACGCACTTTTTCAAGAATTCGTTAGCAGTAAAAATCTTAAGCTTTTTTACTTTCATGAATCATTTAAAAGGAGAGAGTAATATCGAATTAATTTTCCAAGAAGTGTCAAAATTAGGACACTTTTAATTTATCAAACGTTTTATTGTTTTTCTTTAAAACAAACACTAAAAAGGTAAGATCAAACATTTGAAATTCTTTCAACGAACATTTTATCTTTCTTTTGAAAGGGAAAATAAAATAAAATTACAGTATTTATTTGAAAAATTCACTATTTTCAATGTTTATTTCACAGATGAAAAAGTAGACAATGTTGGTAAAATTGAAAATTTCAAACAAATACTTTAATTTTATTTTATTTTATTTTCAGATGATGCGATTTGCATTTTTAAAAATATTTCGTACTGATGTTTTGTGTGTTTTCAATTCCATTGCAATCTAAAACTTATAAGCTTGTCTGTCTGTCTATTTCTTATGCCACCCCCCCCCCCCTTTTTTTTTTACTTTACAGGCTTTTAATTTCCTCATAAATTGACCAATATCATGAATTTTGTATGTAGCGTATTTTATACGGTAAAGTGGAAACGTTCTTATAAAAGCCGTCGTATTATTTATAGTTTTTAGGTGCGTTTGTGATTATATAAATATTTAGCACC
Organism: Maratus speciosus; assembly: GCA_963932465.1. Classification (NCBI taxonomy): domain Eukaryota; kingdom Metazoa; phylum Arthropoda; class Arachnida; order Araneae; family Salticidae; genus Maratus; species Maratus speciosus. The sequence goes on along the minus strand of OZ010797.1, from coordinate 334,682,375 downwards.
TATAGTTGTCGTTCGGTCCGTCTGTCTGTCCATCCGCACACAACAGAACAAAAACTACCCAACCGAATGGTCTGAAATTTTAAATATGCAATTGTTGCAAAATTTTGTCGAGTCATTTCAAATTTTATGAAAATCGGATATACAGTTTAATTACAGGAACAGTCAAAATTTTTCGTTACATTACGGCCAATGGGAAACAATATTTTAAGAGCATTTTAATGATGTTACATCCTTTCGAACAGAACAAAATTGTTCTGCACTTACGAAGCGCACTAAAATATACATTCAGTACAATATACGGTGCAAAAAATGTTTATAAAACTAGTTATAGTAAGAACACACCTCATTTGCCACGTTTAACGTGCTATTTCCAACTTGTTTTAGTATGTCAAAAAATGATGATACATCAGCGTCTACTGCGCATCAAAATGTGATAGTGGTAACAAAGGAATTGAATGTCTGTCCTGAATCGTGCCTGAAGCGTCGTGATCTGATTCTACACGAACACGATTAGGCTCGTTGTTCGGATCAGGTTGGATTGAAGCAAATTTTTTTCATTGCAGATTGCGTTCTGAATTCCCTTAACCTCTTCACTCTCAGGGCGTACGCTACGTACGTCCTCTCATTTCAGTAATCAGCGACCAGTACGTAGGCTGCGCACGTCCTCTCATATCAGTAATCAGTGACCATTACGTACACCAATACGTTCACTACACATCTTACGTCAAAGACTTTGAGCTCTAATGGGTGAATTTCTTTCCACTTAATTTTAATCTCCAAATGCCACATTGGCACCAGAATATTCATCCAAATTTATTTGAAAATAGATTGCATTTTTTCGTGTATATTATAAGTCGAATATTTTGTTTACAAAATACTGGTGCCAATGTGACATTTGGGCCTTTTGAAGAAATTCACCCCTAGAGTTCAAAGGGTTAAAGAAACAACATAGGTTTTATATGTGTTATGATAATGTTGTAAATCCTTTAACGGCCTTAAATTCATTACTATTATATCACGGAAGTTATGAAATGACACAAACATTTTACACTGCACAGCCTGGTATATAGCCCCTCATCATCGAAATTAAGCCTGGGAGTGAAGTGGTTAAAATAGATATTTCGAATTACGGTATCAATGTGGATAAGGGAAAATGGTTGTCAACAGTGCTGTAGTTGTAAAAATATCAAAGAACACACTGCTATACACTGTAAAAAAAAAAGACAAATGTGTCTTAATCTGCGAAAATATAACTTAAGCACGTACGAAAATATACAATAATCACTTTCGAGTTACCCATGATTTAGAAAAGCGATCCTTATTGTTAGTAATCTCAGCAACCAGTATATTTTTGACATTTAAAGAAAATTTTATAGAAACAAAGTTTCCTTTGCTACTACTGATTTTCGGAGTTTCGAGTCCTTTTTATAGGGTACTAATCAAATGCCATTGTTTTAACACTAGAACCGCCGGCTATTTTACTCAATTTTTATGAAAAAGTGTTTCCCACCCTAAATTTTTATTTAAAACTATTTAACTTATTTAACCCTTATGTCAATGACCGGGAAGCTGGGTACTTTTTTTCTCTTATCATCACGTTTTCAGGGTTTTAATATCAAAAGAATCTAAAATCAATTTAGATCCCCATTATTTGTAGTATTCAGTGTCCATTAATATAATCACTTTAAAATTTGGAAATTTTTTTATTACTATTTCGGGGCATTAAACATTTTTATACCTGTCATCAATGACCAGGGTACCCATGCCAATTTTCTGTGGAAAAATACAGAAATTAATAGATTATTTAGATTTATATGAATAAAACTTGAATTTACTTTGAAACAAAGGGTTAGACATATTTTTTAAAGTAAAAAAAAAAATATTTCATTTACGTAAAATTTTGTGGACAAGCTGTACAATAGCAAAAGGTGCAGGAATGTACATCACATACTGGATTTCAACATTGTTTACATGATTTTCTGATATTTCTGCGCCGTTTTTGAGGTTCTAACAAGCACATCTGATACAAAGAGCTTTTATCTTTCTTGTTTCATCTCGCCTTAAGCTTTCTGGACTGGGTTCTAAACGTGCGGCAGCTGCAAATACGGTCAAAGATTTTTTTCAGTTTACTTTCAATTCCAGATTTGGTCGAAAAATATCTCTTTGATTTTTGCTATTTATCTATAATTGTTGGAAGCTCATCAAGATCTCATCTAATCCCCGAAATAACTGGCGACGTTTGTCTGTTTTATTTATAAACATATCATTATTTGCAGTATGTATAATGTAAGTAGCAAGTCCTGCTATATCTACAATATAGAAAAATAATGCAAGCAGCCATGTGGTTGTACGCGTAGGTGTTGCATATTGCCCCACTAATTTATCCATCATATCCACTCCAGGTTTTGTTTCCTTACAAAACTGAATCATTTCGAGTTTATCATTCGGTCCTGTGATGGTTTTATCATGATGCAGAGTAGACATTAGAATGACAACTTTGTTCCTATTTTGGACCATACGAACACATACTTATGTCATCCTGAAATCCAAATTGTGTGGAAAAAACGTGCGCGATTTACATGGCCGTATTTCTTAGGGAATATATGGTTTGTTTCTTTTCAAAGTGCCAACCAGTGTGAGATTCCATTATAAAAATTCTTGGCCAAAGATAAGGAAGAAAAAAAAGTTGTCCATGGTGATGTTTTGTCCAGAATCCTTGAATAGAGAGGCGAAGTCTTTCACAACCCTTTCATCTTGGTTTATTTCACGGTCTGTGCCTGTTTTTCGGGTGCATAGTTGGCCGTGAAGAGGTTACTAATTATTTGCATGACATAACACCATATTTTGATCCCATATTTGGCCGCTTTAGACGGAATATACTGGGGGAATCTTTTTCTTCCTCAAAGCGGAAATAACTGCTTATCAACCGTTTACTCTTCCGTCAGTATGTATTTTTTCAACAGGTTATGGATGTAGCATAGTCCATAAATCACGAACTGCTGCAGCTTTAACATTTTGAAGACATTCCACTCGTGTGTCCTGGTTGTCAAAACGAATAAATCAAAGAATATTCAAGAATCGGTCTACATTCAAACTTGCTCGATAAAACGGGTGTAAGTTTTCCACATTTTTAATTTGTGATCTATGTTCGAATTGTTGACATCTGAAGTACTGCAGAATCCCGGTAATCCGAAACTCCGGTTAATCTGAACCGATTTTTTTTAACGGATAAATGTCGGTAAAAACGTTAAGAAGTTAGAATTAAACATAAAATGGCAGTAAAGCATGTTTTTTTTTCCTTTAAAAAACTTGAATAGAATTAACAAAGTACTCAATAATGTAAAAGTACAACATATGTACACAAATATAAAATGAAAACGTGCACTGTATGCCTACTGGCAGAAACCCATGTTAAAAAATCTCGAATATTAGTTTGTTTGCCATTACTATAAAATTATTTTCTAAAATGCAAAAAGTTTTAATTCGGATGGTAAAAATCTATTTTTACCTTTCAACAGTTTAATTCCGCAAATTATCTACAGAATTTTTTTTTCATACTCCTCGTCGACGTGCTGACTGAGCTATTCGCAGATTCGCGATTTGAACCGTTTTTAATGGGTTGTTACGTAATTCTCATCGTTAATTCCAATGGATTATTATAAACATCAGGAGTGATTAAACAAGGAAGAATATTTTATTTCCGAAAGTCGTGCCTGATTACCAAGCGTGCCGGACCTTTGTATGCCGGATTAGAGGATGTTTACTGTACTACTAAGAACTTATAGCTTACATTTTTTAGCACGTATCTTTTTCTTTTCTATTTTTATCGAAATTCCGGATAATCCGAATTTTTTGTAATCCAAACAGGCACCGGTCCCAATTAGTTCGGAGCAGCGGGGTTCTACTGTAATTAATATTTATAAAAATGCGTCAAATTCCTCTTCTCTAAAGGCAAGCAGTTACACCGTATGATATAGGGGTGTTTTATGGCTCGCGTATGCTAAAACCGCAGAAGGTACTCGGGTACCCCGGTCATTGGACACAGAGGCAAATTTTGGTCATTGACATAAGGGTTAATTTGCCTATTTTTGTGCTTCATGCATACAACATATCTTATGAAAAAATTTGTGGTTCGAATCGACTATTATCAATTGTAGCAGGGGTCAAAATGACCCCTAACGGCGGTTCTAGTGTTAAGGATGCTATAAAATCTCAAACATTTTCACGTACTTTTCCAGTATGGGGAACTAGGCACTTTTTAAAACAGTTTGGCCACATTTGGACTTAAGAAAGTGAAATTTGTTGCCAAATGATATCAACAGCTATGAAAATAAACCTGATGAGTCTTGTCTATGTATGTATTTACATATATATATATATATATATCAGCAATATATATATTATTGTATTGTACAGTCGTGGAAAAAAAAGGTAATAAATAGGTTGTCAGGAAATATGTTGTTAATTTTCTTCTCTCGCCAAGTCCAATTTCGCCTTTTCGCTATGTCCCCTATATTGGAAAAGTACCCATTTTCAGCTGCGTAATTGAATTTATGCAGGTAAGAGTAACAGAATAAAATAAATTTTGATTTTAATATTAATGCTGTTAATTTATCATGTTGTCTGTGAAGCATGTTTGTTGAACATGAAAATGTGTATTGAGAAATGATAACATTCTAAAAATCGGTCACCTAAAAATCAGCTGAAAGTTATTCCGCTTTGGAAAAACTTATTAATGCTCTACAAAAGCTACATGGAAACGCTTACGAAAATCATTTACAGCAAAAGAAACTGTTAATATGAATGCCGCTTTATATCTTGAAAATATGTTTTTTTCTGAGGTTTCTAAAGATAAAAAACGCTTTTCGGAATCGTCACTAACTCGGAAGAGGTTATTGTATATTTTCGTTCGTGGTTATATTACATTTTTCTAGCTTAAAAAAAAAATGTCTTTTTTTTTTACAATGTAGACAAAAAGGGTATATGCTAGAGAGAACATGTTCAGTGGCGCCAGCTTATATGGGCTCATGGGGTCAAGATACCCAATAATTTACACTTAGCACACCCAATTTCCTTTATTCTATTTTGTTACTTGTTTATTTTTTAATCACAGCAGGCACCTGAATAGCAGGGCAAACCCCTTTCTATTATAACTACTTCCCTTCACCCACTCTTTCTGCCTCACCAGCCCGGATTAAGTTTTAGATAAGAAAAGAATGTTACTTTGCAATTCTCAGTACACAGACCAATGACGACATGAATACAATATACAAGTAAAAAGAATAATATATAACCCCAGTTCCAATAGCAGATGTTTCTCAGAACCTGACAGGGTATATGCTAGAAGAAACATGTTAACATACACATGTTGAATTTGCCAGATAAATCATTTGTCTTTCTTAACAGTGTAGACAAGGATAGCGAAAACCAAAAACCGTAGATTCCAAGAGTTTCAAACACACTTTGGAAAATTAGAGTGAAAGAAAGTACAGATGTCACTGTTGCGAACACAGGATAAATGTTTCGCACCACGTTCACATTCAAAATACTAGAGCCTCTTTAAAACCCTTTAACCGTCTGGCCCGGATTTTTCCGTTCCTAGAAATCATGTTAAAATGGCTGTAGACCAAAATATTTTAAACAGAATTTTATTTTTAACCTTATATAGAAAGTAGTGATATTAAAGATATTATAGCATCAAACTGAGATTTAAAAAATATATATCCTGGGATTTACAAGCATTCTTATAAAATTACTGCAAAACCCTCGGACGGTGAAAGGGTTAAAAGTGAGTTGCTAGTTCACTACATCTTTTGCATGTAATTTGTCAGTTTAAAAGCTGCCTGACCCCTTAAACAAATACGAAATATTTATAAAAAATTTCAATTTTTCCTGCCAACTTTAATTTTTTTTGCAAGAGTATAACAAAAAAACCTACTTTCTTTCTAATTTATTTATTCTGTAAAAAAAAAATGCGTTACTTTACTTTCAGTGTTTTAACCCTTTAGTGCGCAGCTTTACATGTATGCAAACAACGCTGTTTTGAATTTAATAGATTTTTTTTAATCGCATATACCTAATTTACACCAGAAAATTAAAATAGCAATATTTGCTTAAATTAAAAAACAGACATTCCGTATTTAAATAAATCGAAATTAACTATTGAAACTTTCTGGTGTAAAGTCAGATTCCCTGAACTACGTAATTTGTAGAACGTATTCTATCATGGGAATGAAAGGGTTAAAGGTTAAGTTTTATAAAGTAAATAATTATATAAAATAAGATAGTTGGAGCCATACTTATTAAAGTATTTACTAATTTGCATTATTTTAGCGTAAAACAGCAACACGACAGTAGTTTTTACTTGTATTGTAGATGTGTAACAGAAGAAAAGATTGACGTATTATATGAAAAATATATCTCAGATATTTTCATTATTTTTCCCGTGTAATAAAGCTTTCAGGGAATCATATATAAATTTTTCGAAACAAAATAAAAAATCGCGCATTTAAGGGTTAATCTGAAAATATGAAAGAAAGAATCATTATGCTAGGATTATAAAATCTTGAAAACGCATAAAAAACTTACACACCTTTGTTTTCTTCATTCATTAAAAAAGAGAGATTATATTGAACCAATCTTTCAACAAGTCTCAAAACTGCGAACAGTTTTAATTTATCAAGTATTGTATTTCTTCTCTTTAAAACAAATACTAAAAAAGTTTGATTAAACATTTCAAATTCTTTCAGACAACATTCTTTCCTACAAAAAGAGGGGGAAAATCCTACTTCCTGTCTAAAGTATTTATTTGTAAAATGCATTATTTTTATTTTCAAAATAAGAAATAAAAAATGAGTAGACTAGGATAATAAAAACTTACATTCGCACTTTATTGTCACTGAGAAAGTGCACATCATGCTCTTCCAAATAATTTCGTTTTGACTCATATTATTCATGAATTTATTTTATCTAAAAAGAAGTTTTCAATTTCTATGTTTTATGCTCCTATTTTTTATACACATAATTAGTGAGGTAAAAATATTTTTTCCTTTTATTTTCTGCATAACTAATTGAAACAAGATACAAGGGGGTATCGATAAGTTTTTGCCCTTACATAGAAATAATTGATTAAAATTTAGGAAATTGCTACATTGTATTGGTCCTTTTCTATATAGTCCCGTGCACAGTAACACATTTTTGCAAACGATATTTCAAAAAGAGGGGGGGGCGGTCATGTATTCCAGGAGGCGCAATGGTAGACCCAATGGGGGGCATTTTTCTAACTTTTGCCGACACCCACATGTGGCATAGTGTTGGAAAGGCCTGTGACCACTTATTCATGTTGGACATTCTGAGCCCCTTCCTCCAATTTGTCCTCCGGGGATCAAATTTGGGGGGAGGGTCTCGGGGATGCTTAACATGAATAAGTGGTCACAGGCCTTTCCAACACATCCCACATGTGGGGGTCGGCAAAAGTTAGAAAAATGCCCCCATTGGGTCTACTATTGCACATCCTAGACTACATCCTCCCCCCTCTTTTTGAAATACCGTTTGCAGAAATGTGTTACTGTGCACGGTGAGTATATAGAAACGTACTTATACAATGTAGCAATTTCATAAATTTTACTCAATTATTTCTATGTGAGGGCAAAAACTTATTGATACATCTCGTAACTAAGAGAATGCGGTAAGGTTCTTTTAGTTCATTTAATTCATTTTAATATATTTATTTTTTAAGTTATTTTCAATTTAATATTTTTATTCGATTCCACCTTATTTTATCACAGAATTTACACATGAGATGATATTTTGAACAGTCAATCATGAAAATCAAGAAGATACAGGAAATTGCATTAACGATACCACTCTAGTCACGGGAAGAAACGAAAACACTAATGTTAAGTCAATAGGAGAAATATTTACAGATTTCTCTCTCACATTTTAATATTTTAAAATGATTTTCTTATATTTCTATTGTCGTTTAAAAATACAATACACAACAAAACGGTAAAATGATCTTTACTTTCTTCCTGTATTCCACAGAGTGTTTTTTTGACATAACAACATTAGAAGTATCAAGATTTAGAATTGTAACTATTCAGCAGAAATGTTTCAGCAGTGCAGAAGCGTTCCTTATAATTTTTATCGTACCAATAGTTGAAAAAGCATGTTTATATTAATTTCTAGAAACGAATTCTAAATGGCTAAACAAAACAGACAGGTATCATTTGGCGTTCGCGGAACTTTGATCTGTGGTATATACAGACTTTAAACGTGAAAAAATTATTTGGTCATTCTCTTAAAAAATCGGGTCAACCCGAATCCGAACCGCAAGAGTCAAAGAGCCAACCCGATCCGCAACAAAAAGGTTAACGTCAACCCGACCCGAACACGAACCACAATGGGAAAATATAGACCCAACTCAACCCGACCCGGGTTCAGGCAAAAGCGGGTAACCCGACCCGATGTAGTACTTTACACAGGGCTTTCCTTTGAAAAATCGGATGAACCAGATGCGTATGCATCAAAACTCAATCCATCACCGGCCATAATACGAAACAATTAGAATCAACCAACCAGAATCCGATCCGCAACAAAAAATTACCTATAACCCGATCAGAATTGAGTTAAATCAGGTTTAATAACCCGATTCTGTACTCTAAACCACATGCATTAATAATTTTAAAAAAATTAAGCGTTTAAACCTATAAAAAGAAACAAACAAGTTGGTAGACTTCAAAGAAATGTGTTCTTCTCTCCTTCGTTAAAACATGTTTAAAAAATAAATAGTTTGAAACGGTATCGTTTGAAATGATATGTTTGTGACTTTCTAGAGTTAATTGATTAAAAGAATACCAAACTTTTTATATTTTCAATATATATAACTAATTTTATTATAAATTGTCAAAAAAAGTTTTTAAACAAACTTTCATTGGAATTAATCTATCAAAAATATAAATGCCACATAATAAAGGTGTAACTTTTTATCAAAGACCTTTTTTATTCTTGTCTACTTTCAAAGGAAATATTCCAGCTAATTATTTTAGATATTAGCAACATGAGACTTAATAATTTTCTAAACTTTTTTAATCCCTTTTGCAATAAAAAAAATGCTGTTTTTTTTTCAACGTTTTTCGTTTGATAGCTGTAGTATTTTGTGACTTTTAAAACTTGTGAAAAATAATTGTAGAATGACTTTAAAATTTTTGAATAATTATTTGTCTTGAAAGCACAGTAGTAGTATTTTTACGATTTAAAAATTATTATTATTATATAAAATCATATATTGGTAATTTAATGTACTCAAAATTAGTTTAGTCCCTAAATTATATTCCTGTATTTCAAGTGGTCATTAATCTTAAAATTTATTCATTCATTGACACGTTCACGCCGGCGCGGTGGGTCACACTCGTCTGTCCGTTGCTGTCAAGTCTCCTGCTTTTTGGATACCAGTATTTTAAAACAGCAAATGTTGGTTTATTTTATTAGAGCAATTGGGCGATTTAAAGGAACAACATTTTCTCTAAAATAATAGTGGTGTGCAAAAAGCCAGAGACTTGACAACTCTGAGACAGTCGAGTGGTCGAGTGTGACCCACAGCGCCGGCGTGAACGTATTAAAATCATATCATTTTACTGACTAATATAATTGGATTTTTATCTCATTTAAAAGACTCCATATCTCAAATAAAAGTAAATATACAGGGTGCCCCAAAAGTCATTGATACATTTTAAAATTCAATATAAAATACAGTAATTGTTGTAAAGGAGTGCGGTTTGGACTAAAATGTTTCTTACGATGTAAAGTTTTCTCCAAGCGAATAACAAAAATGTTCCAAACTTCGTCCACAGATGACGCTGTGCGTTAAAATATCAGAAAGAAACGTAAAAAACTCAAGACAATCAGTTACAAATCATTTTATTTTTTGAAAAGGAATTACAGAGAAATAATTTGTGCAGCCCATTAGCATAGTTCAATGCGTGCACCCTTCGTAGCTCGATCAGGGCCGAATCTAATAGGGGGCAGAGGGGGCATGTGCCCCGGTCGCCAGAAAGTAGAGGCGCCAAATGAAGATTTTGTTTGTCGATTTTCCTCACGTCTATGTTTAGCACGGTATTATTAAAATCATACTTTCTGGGATATGGCAAAGTCTAGAAGAATCTGAGAATGATAAGGCATAAGGATACTGTATAAAGCGGAACTTTTTTCGGTTCCATTTCGATGAATCAATATTTAACAAGCAGATTACGTAGTTCAGTATTTTATGATTATATATTTAAAATTTTAAAATATGTCAGCTATTAGAAAGTTTGTAAAATTCTCTTTGAAAATATACTTTGCGGAGGAGGGTCGGTGGCACCAAAATCCATGTTTGCCCCGGGTACAAAAAAGGCATTTTTTCGGCATTTTCAAATTTTCAATCGTTAATAAAATACTCATTATTCATCCTATCAAGTTGAAATAAATTTTTTAAAACTTGTACTGAATGACAATCGATGTTAATACAGTTTTTTCAAATATTAATTAATTAATTAAATTTTAATTAATTAATTTTAGTTTTGCATGGGAAACAAAATGGCGGCCATTGGTTATTGAAGATCAATGAAAGTATTTTCAATAAGGGGTTACCATAGGGGGGACCCTGTTCTGTCGCCAACTTGGCAATATATCACAAAATGTTGCGGCCAAAATGAGTCGCCAAAAGTGACGCCAACTTCGCGATATCGCCAAATTCCCATAGAATTCCATTGTAAACCTACTTGCTTATAGAAAATCAACAAATTGAGATATTTTAATGCAACAAAAACTAATATTAGCTTAAGGGATTATATTAAATTTTTCTTTGATGACCTAAGTAGGAATTGACTTTAAAAACAAAATTTTTATATTACTGAAAAGCAATTACAGAGCAATAATTTGTGCAGTCCATTCGCGTAGTTCAATGTGTGCACCCTTTGTAGCTGGAGCCACATCCAAACGGAACTCCACTTCTATCCACGTCTTCGCTAGCATTGATTGCGGAATTGACTGTATCACATATGCGTGATTCTCATCTCCAGTACTTCAATGTCAGCCACAGCAGAAGCATACACTTTGTCCTTGATATAACCTACAAGAAAAATCGAGTGGAGTTTAAAAGAATATGAAAATTAGAAGGAAAAAAACTCAGGTTTGAAAACAAATTTATGGACAAGTGGCGGCATCTATGATCGAAGTTTGGAATTAATTATTTTAATTCGCTTGAAGGAAAAGTTTTATCCTGAGAAGCATTTATGTCCAAATACTGTACGGCAATTACTTGGTTTTGTATTACACTTTTAAATGCGTCAGGGATAAAAAAAAAGATTAATTTATTAAAAAGATTAAAAGATTAATTAACCGTCAATTGTAAAAAGATACAGGTGTCCCAAAGGGACACCTGTATCTTTTTACAATTGACAGTTATTGATAATGCAGATGTAATCATAATAATATTTATTTCCTGTTAAATCTTTATTTTATCTAAAGTACTTTACTTTGTAATTTAATTGTCTACCATTTTCGCAAATCTTTACACAATTTCCAAGAAATAAATTAAACATATGTCAGGTATATATAAGCAAAATAAAAATATGTTGATTTATTACAGAAGAAATTACCGTATGGCGCAAATGCAAGCAAATAATTTGAAGGAGTTATTCGTCATTTCTTTTAATCATTATGAATCATTTTAATTCATTATCTATCGCCAAAAATCTTTATGTATAGAATATTTTATGTAGCAAGGCTGGGAATGTGGTTTCATGAATTTTGTGGCTCTATACGTTATATTTGTTTTTACACACAGTTCGCAGCCAGCCATAGAAATGTAAGTCGTAATATTTGCTCGTGTAAAGGGATCCCCCGACGATGTTACTATTGTATTTGCATTTAATCAAAAAGTTTCCAATAATTTATGAGTTTATTTTTTTCTATTAAAATATCTAGAAGGGGTGAGTTCGCGATTAGCGTGAAGCTAAAGACCCAGTATAAATATAAAATTGTTATACCAAAAGTTTTTTCATTAATAATGAAAGATAGAAATCTATTTTCTTACCTTTCTGGTAAAGCAGACATACGCTGGTTTCCTTCATGTGAAAACAACCTATATTTTTTATTTATTGAGTAGGTGTTATAAATCGTGAAAAATATCTTCTTAGAATGATACGGATGCACTTGTAGAGAAAAAACTATTTAATGCACGACGAATTCTGGGTTACATGGATGAACACACACACACACTAAAAAAGAATAAAATAAAAGGGTTAAATATGGGTACTATAAAAGTAGTAACATTGAAATCCAGTAGGAGATGCAAGTCTTCCATTGAACAAAGAGTTAACGCACGAAAAAACCGTGCGTCTTGGCCTCACGAAATCGGGCCTTGAAGTGAAGAAGTAAAAGGGGCCCACAAGAGTTAAAACAGAGTAAAAAAAAAACTTGAAACAATACAGTCTGCTTAATAAGCAAAAAGGTTCTATTTAAAATCAGTCTATCAGAAAATTTCTGTGGTGCTGCGATCTGTTGACGCCTTTTCGAAACACAAGTCTTTTACACAATCCTTCTTTAGTTTGTGACCTTACGCTACGATAACTCAGGGAAGTGTCGCCATCTTGGAACATATTTCACAACTAAAAGAAACGCGTTGCATATATCACGAGGAAATTGTCATTTCACAAGCGAAGTGATGTTGGACATAAAATTACTTACACTGTGACGTTTTCCAACACCCCCGCTTTTTATGTCAAACCGACGAGCGTAGAATGTTTAACTTGTTTCTCAAACACTCGAAATGAGGCTTAGGCAACGGCTTGGTGAGCACGTCTGCCAGCATTAACTTCGATGGGCAATAAGTTATTTTGATTATACCATTCTGGCATAGATGTCTGATGTGGTGATACTTAACTTCCACGTGTTTAGTCCTTGTCTGTGCCTTTTCGTTTTCGGTCAATCTTATGGCTGATAAGTTATCTTCGTACAACGTTACGGGTAGTTGTTGACACAGTTCGAGGTCATTTAATAGGTCTAACAACCACGAAATCTCTTGACCTGCATTAGAGGCAGCGATATATTCAGCTTCCGTGGAGGAGAGTGCTGTGCAACTCTGCTTCCTCGATGACCATGCCAATATATTATTTCCTAATTTGAACAAGTTTCCAGTGGTTGATTTCCTGTCTATTCTGTCGTTTCCCCAATCGGCATCGCTATATGCCGTTAGGATTGGAGGTTTTGTTTTATCTATGACGAATTTAAGATCTTTGGTAGTAAGCAGATATCTAATTAATTTCTCGATAGCTTGCCAATCGACTTCCCTTGGGGATTCATTCCTTCTTCCCAGGATGTTAACGACTGATGCTATGTCGGGTCTAGTTAAAGTTGCAATGTATAGAAGCCCTCCTATAACCTGTCTAAATTTTACGTTATCTCCCATTAGTTTCCCGTTTGGATCTAGATTAAAGTAGTTAGTATTCATGGGTGTATACGTAGGCTTACCATTTAACAAATTGAATTTTTCTGCGATTTGTATTATTTTGTATTCCTGGTCTAATTCTAGATTACCGTTTGCTTTTTCCTTTATGTTTATGCCTAAATATTGTGTTACTTGACCCAAATTTTTGATTTCGTATTGCTTTGATAATTCAGTGTATATTTCGTGTGTGTCTGTTTTGTCTCCTGCGACTAAGATGTCATCAACATACACTATTATGTATGCGATTTTTCCATCTTGGACTCTTTTGTACAGACATTTGTCTGACGCGCATTCAACGAAATTTAGTTCTTTTAGAGATTTACTTATTTTTTGGTTCCATGCCCTAGCTGCCTGCTTAAGGCCGTAAATCGCTTTGTTTAAACTACAGACTTTATCTTCTTCCCCTTTTGTTATGTATCCCTCTGGCTGATGCATATAGACCTCCTCTTCTAAATCGCCATGTAAGAAAGCAGTTTTGACATCTAGGTGAGTTATTTTAAGATCTTTGTACACCGCTGCGTTTAAGAATGCTCGTAGGGTGGTATGCGCTACAACGGGTGCGTAGGTCTCGTCGAAATCGCTTCCATATTTTTGAGCATATCCCTTAGCGACCAATCTGGCTTTATATCGCTCTATAGACCCGTTGGCTCCCCTTTTTGCCTTAAACGTCCACCTACAACCTATGACGCGTTTTCCCGGGATAGGTTTTATTAATCTCCAAGTATTATTTTGCTTCAGAGAATCTATTTCCTCACTAGTGGCTTTTAGCCATTTATCTTTAGTTTCTGCGTCATTGATATTTTGTAGGTCTGTCCATGACTTTGGCTCCTGAATGTGACACAGGTTTGCGCTTATTCCATAACGGTTAGGTGGTACACCACGATTTTGTCTCTGCGATCTTCTCGGCTCAAGGGATGTGTCGGTCGGGGTGTTATTCTGATCATCGTCGCGCTCTTCTAGATCAATTTCAATATTATCTGCGGGAGTTTGTTCGATGTTTTGATTTTCTTTGGCGGGTATAATTTCCTCATCTTTTATACCTTCTTCGAAGAATTTTACGGTTCTAGATATTATAATTTTATTTTCACCCGTATATATCCTATAGCCCTTGCTTCTGAAATCATATCCCAACATTATTCCCTCGATGGCTTTCTCATCTAATTTATTTCTTTTAGGTTTGTCGACATAGGCAAATGCCTTACATCCGAATGTTTTGATGTTCGAGAGATCGGGTTTTCTTTTATGCCAAAGTTCATAGGGTGTCATGTTATTTTTGTTAGCCTTTGTTGGTAGACGGTTGATGAGGTAGGTGGCGGACATGACAGCTTCCCCCCAGAATTGCTTAGGTAACTTGGCGTCCGACAACATGGTTCTAGCCATTTCCACTATCGTTCTATTCTTTCTCTCTGAAACACCGTTCTGTGGGCTAGAATAGGGAACACTCAATTGACGCTCTATCCCGTTTTCTATCAGGCAGTTTTCAAATTCGTCACTGATATACTCTTTTGCGTTATCGGACCTGATTGCCTTTATCAACTTGCCAAATTTATTTTTTGTTAGCGCTATGTATTCTTTCAGTTTGATAACGGCTTCCGATTTATGCGCGATTAAGTATGTTATTGTGTACCTGCTATAATCATCCGTGAATGTTATAAAGTACCTTTTCCCTCCTATCGTTTCAGTATTCATGGGGCCACATATATCGGAATGTGCGAGGTTACCGATGTCTTTGCTTCTGTTTGTGGTTACTTTAGAGTAGGGCAGAGCGGAAAGTTTCCCTTCAATGCACTTGGTGCATCGCGTGTCATGTTTACATTTGTTAATTGTTATCCCATTGGCTAATTCATGATTAACAAGGTATTTAATATCATCAAAATTTTTGTGTCCGAGTCTTCGGTGCCACAATGAAATACAATTTGTATTGTTACAGAAAGTTTGAGTACTTATAGTATAGCCGTAATCATCTTCAGGGTTTAATACGTAGAGATTATCATTTAATTTAGCTGTCAAGATTATATTATCATCTTTGACAAATAAACATGCATTTTTCTCGAAAATTACCTTTATATTATTTTCAGTGGCTTTCTTAACTGACAATAAATTGCCCTTTAGTTCTGGACAGTATAAGACGTTTCTTAGTGTAATGTAGTGGTTTTTGTCTGTTTTTATTTTTACGTCCCCCATACCTTCCGAATTAAGCCTTTTTCCATTAGCGATTGTTATATTCCCAAAATTCCCGGCTGTGAATGTAGCAAAATTTGTTTTTGCTGATGTAACGTGCCTGGTGCAACCCGAGTCAATGATATATGTGTTTGGATCTGTTGTTTGTGTTTGGTTAATTTTTACTGACTCAATTTCAAAATTGTTTTCCACTGGGAAGAGAGGAATGATCGATTGGTTGACCTCATCCTCTATATTTGATTTGCTGTTAAAGCAAAAATTCGAGGAGTCTGTTTTACTACCATTGTGTTGATTTTTGGGGTTTACCGAATTGGCTTTAAAGTTGGCATGGTTGTTAAATTTATTACTGTTATAATTTTCACTTCTTTGGTAATTGTTTTTCTGTTTGTTTTTCAATTTGTAACATTCTGAACGAGCGTGCCCATCTCGTTGACAGAAGCTGCAATATTTTTTGTTTCCTTTATTTATTATTTTATATGCTGTGTCCCTTGGTCGTGTGCTGGTGTTTTTGTATTCGATTCGATGAGAGTACTCGTCGATGAGTTTGTTTTTCACAAACTCGAGGTCTAGATCCTTTTCGTCTCTAGCCTCCATGCTCGTTATAAGAGGAGCATATGACTGAGGCAAGCTGCAAAGCATAAGAGCCACGATGTGCGAATCATTTATGAGCTCTCCAATGGCAGCGAGTTTGTCGCGGATAGTTAAAATATTGTTGATATGTAGATTTAAGTCTCCGCCCTCATTGAGCCTTTGCGAATATAGTTTCCTCAAAAGGAATAATTTGGATGATAAATTCGCCCTTTGGTGAACACTTTTTAATCTTTCCCAAATTTCTTTGGGAGATGTCAAATGTCTTATGTGCACGATTTGTGTATTTTCAATGCACAAACAAATTATGGCTTTCGCCTTAGCCGCGTTTTTAGTATATGTATCATCGGGTGTGGCAGGTGGAGATTCTGTTATATATTTGAATAAGTCGTCTTTAATTAACAGATTTTCTAATTTGAAACACCAATGATTGTAATTATTATCATTTAGTTTCTCTACTGCCGTAATTTCTTTTGTGGCAGACATAGCGTGTTATTCAAGTTTTATAAATTCTTTGATAACAAATATATTTACTATAAGAAGTTTGTGACTTTCTTAAAATAATTTCTTAGAATATGTTATAAGTATAAATAAAATGATCAGTTATTCACAATAATCAATCAATATTCGTTCACAATAATACTCTTTTTGCGATATTATATATATCGTTATTTATTCATGCACATTTATTTTTATTTTCATGTATATATTTCAATATTTCATATCTCATATGTGCATCTTGTTCATCATTTTATCACAATCAGATAAACAAATTTTTATTACTGGGTTTTTTTTTTTTATTTATTTATTTATTTACTTTCCCCTTCAACTCAGCCCTCATAATCTATTAAAATATCTAGAAGGGGTGAGTTCGCGATTAGCGTGAAGCTAAAGACCCAGTATAAATATAAAATTGTTATACCAAAAGTTTTTTCATTAATAATGAAAGATAGAAATCTATTTTCTTACCTTTCTGGTAAAGCAGACATATGCTGGTTTCCTTCATGTGAAAACAACCTATATTTTTTATTTATTGAGTAGGTGTTATAAATCGTGAAAAATATCTTCTTAGAATGATACGGATGCACTTGTAGAGAAAAAACTATTTAATGCACGACGAATTCTGGGTTACATGGATGAACACACACACACACTAAAAAAGAATAAAATAAAAGGGTTAAATATGGGTACTATAAAAGTAGTAACATTGAAATCCAGTAGGAGATGCAAGTCTTCCATTGAACAAAGAGTTAACGCACGAAAAAACCGTGCGTCTTGGCCTCACGAAATCGGGCCTTGAAGTGAAGAAGTAAAAGGGGCCCACAAGAGTTAAAACAGAGTAAAAAAAAAACTTGAAACAATACAGTCTGCTTAATAAGCAAAAAGGTTCTATTTAAAATCAGTCTATCAGAAAATTTCTGTGGTGCTGCGATCTGTTGACGCCTTTTCGAAACACAAGTCTTTTACACAATCCTTCTTTAGTTTGTGACCTTACGCTACGATAACTCAGGGAAGTGTCGCCATCTTGGAACATATTTCACAACTAAAAGAAACGCGTTGCATATATCACGAGGAAATTGTCATTTCACAAGCGAAGTGATGTTGGACATAAAATTACTTACACTGTGACGTTTTCCAACATTTTCAATCAGCTAATAAGAATTATTATACAAGAAACGAGTCTGTAGTTATTTACTTTCATTTTAGGAAATGCAAGCCACTATCTGTTCTCGCACAAATCTACGTACAAACATGTCTTGGAATTTTACAATCTACCTTATTAATTGAATACATTCAAGCATATAATTTATGTAGATAAGAGAAAGTTTTAAGGAAATTTTGGTTACTCTGAAGTTGAGAAATTACATTAAGGGTATTGTGGATCACCAAAACTTTTTTTTTTTTTTTTTTTTTTTTTTTTTTTTTTTTTTACAGCGATTACTTATAGTGTTATTAGATATAACTATACAAATTTTGGTTAAAATGTCTTGAATGGCTCTTAAGACAACCAAAATTTAAAATTTTAAAATCCCGAAATATCAGTAGTCTTCAAAATGCTCTGTGCGTATTCCAGGTTCTAATTTCTGCCACAATATTAGGAGTGCCATTAAAAAACTAACCTCTGCTGTGGCGTGCTGCTGGTAGTAGTGCGTGGAGTGCAACCATCTGTGATCACTAGCAATCTGGGATTCAGCAAGCTTCCAGCCATTCTAGTGAGAGTATCGTACTGCCGCGCGTTTGCCAGTTACAACATCGCAAAATGTACGCTGTCATAAAAAATCCCGCCAAATGCGAAGCACGAGGAATGATAAAATTCCCTTGTGCAAAAAAAAAAAAAAAAAAAAAAAAAACTGTCAGCGGCAGACATTCATTGTTAATTGTGTGTCTTTACGGCCCAAACATTATGAGTGAAGGTGTAGTGCTCGGCGATCACAGGATCTTTTGCGCCAAATCCCAGGGACTGCACTAAAACTCTAAAGCATTTGCTGGGTTTCCCTGGGTGGCCATCCGCGCCAAATCAAATGGGACGTGTTTAATAATTCTCCCTCAACCCGGACCTGGCTCTTTCTGCTTACCCTCTGTTCACTGAAATGAAGAAGTGGCTTGAGGCAGTCAGTGTCGAAACTAGGGGGTGCAGAGGAGGCATGTGCCCCGGGCGCCAGTCCGAAAGGCGAAGGGGGGCGACAAATGAAGAATTTGTTTGTCGTTTCATACAATATATATATATATATATCAAATTCAAAGAAACTCGTAAGCTAATGTTAAACCTATGGGAGCGTTCTATTCAAATTTGTGAAAGTGAAAGTAATTTTATATATTTTTTTTAAAAAATCTGCTATCACAATAAAAAGGTAACACTAACCCGGTTAGAATTCAGTCCCAGCTATTCTAAGCAAGAAAAATAATCATTTAAAACTATTAATACGCAAGTGAGAAATTTTAAAAAGACCGCTTCCATAGGTTTAACATTAGAGATCTAGTTTCTTCGCGTGACTAGTGTAGGCTCTTAACGCTCAAGCTAATACCAATCCTATGGGAGCGTTGTTTAAATATTTCTTGCTAGTATTTTAATTATTATTACATGATTTTTATATTTTAAGGAGTTTTTGTTTCTTTTTTTGCATAGGGTAGGGTATCTGCGATAGATAACTTTTATTCTGCGTGAGGAGGGGGGGGGGGCGCCAAAATCCATTTTTTGCCCCGGTGCAAAAAAGGCTAGTTTCGGCCCGGTGGGGCACAACCCTTTGCTGATGATGAGGAACTTCAAGCCGCTGTGACAACTTGGTTGAATTCGCAGACGGCTGAATTTTATGAATAAGAAATTGGTAAGTTTGGAAAACGCTATGACAAGCGCATGAATATACATGGTGACTATACTGGAAAATAGAAGGCGGATTTCGGATGTAAATAAAAAATGTATTGAATGTATGCGGGGTTTTTATTTAAAGCGAAACAGGGGTTAGTTTCCGAATCGCCCTCGTAATTTTATACATAAGAATAAAAGTTACTATTTTTTATTCACAAATAAAGAGTTTAAATATTAATACTTGGAATTTTTTTTTTCTAGAGATAAACATTCGCCTTGCATACGATATTTCAAAGGAAAATCAAATTTCAAATTAATTGCTTAAAAGGCGCAAAGGCCAACCTAGTGTAAAAGATTCTATGCGAGGACTCGAACCCGGGCCATCAGTATCATTCCATGTGGTTTAATCACTAGAATGTCAGTGCGCTATACTGATGGCCCGGGTTTGAGTCCCGGAATGGAATCTTTTTCACTAGGATGGCCTTTGCGCCTTTTAAGCAATTAATTTGAAATTTGATTTTCATTTGAAATATTGTATCCAAGGCGAATTTTTATCTCTGGAAAAAATTTCAAGTATAATTACAGTTTTAATCGATGCTGGATTTAACTATATTTCGTGTTTACCCCATGTTGGGGGCTCACGGAAAAATATTCCATCTTGTACTGCGTTTGTAGCCTTGCCAACCTGTAATAGTGAGAAGTTCCAGGCTGGGCATTGTTCCATGTGGTTTAGTCGGTTGAATGTCAGTGAGCTATACTGATAGCTCGGGTTCGAGTCCCGGGATGGAATCTTTTTCACTAACTTGGCCTTTGCGACTTTTAAGAAACTAATTTGAAATTTGATTTTCATTTGAAAAAAAGAATTTAAAAATGAATTTTATTTAAACTTTATCTCAACTAAAAAATTATCGAAATTTTTACCTCGTTAGCTTTTTTCAAATTTAATTTTCATTAAATGACATTATAATTTTTTTATAACTTTTATACATATATACAGAGCATCTGTGAGAATTTTCAATTATTAAAAAAATGCGCATGAAAGATCTAAAAAACCTTAAAATGGTAAAATTGTTCAATCTGTAGAAAACAGATTTTAATGAATAAATGAATTTCACATGCTCAATGATCATAATGAAGCCATAATAAGGGAATCAATTGAAATAATTGCTAATAAACATACAGCTTGTAACGATGCACTATCATACGATATCCTTGGAGTATGGAGAGTTTTGCTGCATATTAGATGAAAGCTCGTTTTGCGGAAAATTGATTAACTGTCATCTCATCTGACGTACAACCTTTAAATTATAATTTTTTTATGGACAGTTCTCGAATAAGCGCCAAGAAAATAATAACAACATTTAAATCCTACTGATGACGGCTTTGTAATGGTTGAAAACGTTCTGGTTGGGTTTTTCTAATATATTTAAAGATATTTTAAATTTTTATTTTAAATATCTTTATATTATATGTATATGCACCTAAAAGTTATTTTTGTACAATTATTTGTGCTTTTATGTGTATTTTAATCATTTATGACTCGTTTTCTAAAATGTTATGCATTTTTGATAAATACTGAACTTCAGCTAGCCATTTTATTACAATACTTTGATATAAAGAACATTCGCAAATAATTCTAGTAATTTCAAGTTAGTTTTTATTCACTGAATGGATATTTTTTTATATAAAATTTAAGAATCAAATAAAGTTTACAATAAACAAGGCATTATTTCAAAAACAAAAGTTGATTTATTTCTGTATGTGTAGAATAAAAAATATCCTAAACACAGGATTTAAATATTACAAGAAGTTTTAACACTTTCCCATGAAAAATAGTGCATAATGTACAAAAAATTACATTATTAAATCTAAAAAAGAAACATCAACATACTAGACTTCAAAGAAAACATTTCATTTGATTAAAAATTATATAAAATAAGAGCTGCTTGAAGTGACATCATTTGTTCGCGAATTTCCAGAATTAATTACTTAATTAAAATAATCCTGAATTTTTATATTTCCAGTATTTTTTAATTTTATGCATGTTATTATCACTTGTCAAAAGAAAATGTTATTTTAACAATCCTTCACAGGAGTTAATTTATCAGAAATAAAAATGTCAGATTATTAAGATATAAACATTTTTATTTCTCAAAGATCATTTATCTTTTTTTATTTTTCTGCACCTAGAAAATTTTTCTCTTTTATTAGACTGAATTATTATCATATAACATTTAACAAATTCCTAATATTTTTCTTTGTCAGTTCTTTTGGAATGGGAAAAGTTTTCAACTTATCTTTAAAAGATTTCCTTTGATAATTATAATTTTTTTGTGTTTTTAAGAAATAAATATAAGATACTTTTAGAGTTCCTTCAAAAATTTTAAAAGCATTTGAATTATTCTGGAGAATTATTTGGAAAAGAATTAAATAAAAGTTAATTTTTTCATTTAAAAATTCGATTTTTTGTCATAATTCAACTAGTCGGATGTATCAGTCCCAAAAATTTCTTCTATCTCATTTATGTTAATACTTCAAAATTCGCCATCAAAGTGCCAAAATTCAATGACAATATATGTCTATCATGAGGATTCTAAATATATGAAATTCCGTGCATTAATTCTTGAGCTATGACTAACACTAAAATCGTGTAAATCCTGCAAAATGCAGCATAGCAGCGTCATCGGTTAGATGATTTACACAACGTCTAACTGAATCTGAAGTCAGATGAAAATTGGTGCATTAGTTCAAAGATCCCAGCAAAGAAAGAAAGAGTGGGCCATCAGCTGGAAAAAAGATGGTAGCCAGCACCGCCATCAGCGGTAAAGTGCAATGGTGCCATTACTTACACCTGTAAAAACGTGTCCGAGCGGAATGCAGCTGGCCCATCAGTGATGGCCAACAGCAGGCCAGCATTGGTATGCCATCACATTACTTCAATCCGGCACTTTTCCTGAAGTGCTAGCACCTATCCCACTGCTGTTCCTTTGCTGGCCCAGCACTTTCCCTTACAAAAAATTCTTATAGAATTCTATAAAAAAACAAAGTATTATGGCTCTTTTTTCTATAAGCTAGTGTCACCAAGAGCTATAGAAATATCTGTCTATAATAGAAAAGTCTATTGAAATATTTGAACTTGCAGCGGTTTCCATGTGTTCACCCTCCAAGTACTAATCCACGCTCGATGCTGTATATTTTTCGTGATCGGACATGAACAAGTACTCTCAGCGTATGCTACGACAGGTCGTAGTTTCAAGCTCTCATTACACTATTTCAAGTTTGTTTCTTTTGTGATTTACGTTCCAAATCATTAAACTGGTATAGAAAATATTGTATTATACAGGGTGTCCGGTCTCAACGGTGTCCAATGGCTAATTCCTAAACCGTTAGTCGTAGACATATAGTTCAAATTACAAAAATGTTTTAAATCAGGTAAAGAAATATTTTAAAAGCGACTTGGTTCAATAAAAACATTTCTTAAAAAAATACGAAATTTAAATTTTTATACGGTCCCTCGGTCCTATAAGTTATATTTAGTAAAATTTTCATTTTACACTGACAAGTAATACAAAAAAAAGTCCCGTTATTCCACGATTAAAAATGACCGAGTAATAGCTGTCTAAAGTTGGAGCATATTTTTTGCTGCAAATTGGGGGTCATTCACAAATTTAGTCGAAATTATAATTTCGCCAGATATAGTAAAAAAATAGTTGAGGGTAAAATTAACATTACAATATAAATTTGAAATCTTTAATCATTCTCACATATTAATGCAAAATATACAATTTGTAATAAACATTTAAGAAGAAAGAAAAAACAGAATTTTTGTTTAATAAAATGATGCTAAATTATCAGCCTCATTTCTTTACAAAATGATACGTATTTTAAAATATTATTAGATTACACTAGCATGCAAAAGTTGGGTTATGTCATGTTTTTAAGCTTTTTTTAATTGATTCTTAAGAATTCTCAAATTGCAAATTTCAAAGTTAAAATTGAACCACTCAGCTGTTTAGCTGTAATAATCCCAGGATAAGCAAAAAAATATGAATAAATTATTGAATAAAATAAAATAAAATAAAATAAAAAAGTTTTACATATGTTTTATAGTATGAGATTTTCGCTATATTTTAACTTAGACATTTACGATTTGCAAAAATATTCTAACGTGATGGTTAAATATGATGGTCATTTTCTGATTCAGTGCTCAAAAGTACGAAAAAATCAATTATCAAAAGTTAAAAAACACAGCCAACTCCACTACTTTATAGTATCCGATTTTTTTTATTCTTTAACTTTGATAATTTATGATTTACGAAATATCCTGACATGATGGTTAAAAATTAAGGTAATTTTCGGATTCAGTGCTAAAATATACATAAAAGCTTAAAAAACCAACAGTCACAGTCTTGTATTATCTAATCTAAAACTTTTTCTTAAACTTCTTGGCGGCAATCTATCCGAAATTTTTTGTGTTATCCTGTAAAATAAGTATAAATGGTAACCACCGAAAATCATAATAATATTAGATTGTTATCGGATTTGCGCCAGTGTGTATAATGTAATCTCGATCGGAAATTTGAAAGTTAGTTAAAGTTCGACTACAAATTTTGAACTGGAAAAACATACATATGATCGTTGAAGTAACATAAAAACTTATAAAAATAACATAATTTTTGTTAAAAGAAATCATAAAAGAAACAGTCTCAAATTCTGACAAAATAAAACATGTTATCTTAGTCAATCTGAAACTTAATAAATGTTAACTTAATCGTAATACTTGTACGATTTTTTTCAAAGCGCAGATAAACATGAAACAAGATCTTCGAATACTTTAAGCACTTGGTATGTGACCCCTCAATGCCGAGCCGAACTCATTTGTTTTCAGAGCAGAAAAGTGGCATAAGTCATGCATTTTTAAAGTTTCATTACTCGCTGAATTTTAGTGTTATATGAATGGGACTTTTTTTGTATTACTTGTCAGTGTAAAAGGAAAATTTTACTAAATATAACTTATAGGACCGGGGGACCGTACAAAAATTTAAATTTCGTAATTTTTTAAGAAATGTTTTTATTGACCCAAATCGCTTTTAAAATATTTCTTTAACTGATTTAAAACATTTTTCTAATTGGAACTATATGTTTACGACTAACGGTTTAGGAATTAGCCATTTGACACCGTTGAGACCGGACACCCTGTATAGAAATCCTATATATTTTATGCGCGTTTTTTATTATTGATCCTCAACTGTGTAAATTATGAAAACCGAAATCCTTTGTAACTTAGTAAAACCAGATTTAAGGGGGAAAAAAGTGCGAGTGCGTTGAAATAAAGAATTTATTTATTTATTCATTTCTTATTTATTTTGTTGGTGGCAGTGGTGCTATATTATTTACAGTTTCAAAAAAATTTAGCTTCACCGCTTAAATTGTGTTAAAATATTCATTTCAGATTTGTGTTCAAATACTCAATGTCTTCGATATTCGCAATCCACATAGCGTAAGGTTTCCCAGCAATAATACTGCAAAAGTTCGTGCACTTCTATGTAGTGGTGGGCCAGCGCATGAGATAAAACGGAAGCTCACCAGAATTTTATCTGATGATTTCCAACAGCAAAGTTGACTGAAGCTGACCAGCAGTGGTCATGCAGTGGTAGACCATTAGCCAGCACTTGTCCATCATTGCCAGCACCTGTCTTGCTGCTGGCACACAATTTCCTCTTTGCTGGGATAGAGCTATTGCGGAAATCATGAAAAATGCAGCATAGCAGCGCCACCTGTCGACCAATATACACTAAAAACTTCTCAGCATCAATTTATATCAGGTACTAACTAAATCTACTTTTTTATTAATTTCCATTTTTGAGCTTTTGAGATAGAGAGCCTACAAAATTTGAGTCACACACATACATTATGTTAATTTTTTTTTCGGGATCTCTGACCCCTGAAACTTTTAAATTAATTGACAACCGGAAGTCGAAAATATTCACAACTCCAATACTTTCTTCTTGTAAAGACAGGAGAAAGAAAGAAAAAATTATCATTTTTAATGCATCGTGGATATATTACCCTGGAAGTAAAGCAATACGTATTCAACGTTGTTTAAAACAACTTATATCTTGATAACACAAATTTTACTCATTGCATATATTTCCACTGTAAAATCAAAATTTTTGGATCACTATTGTCGGCGTTTTATTGCAAATATTTCCAATAGAAACCAGGGATTCTGTGAAAGTAATAGTTTAACGGAAATATTTCTCATGTGTAGCGATATTAAATTAGTATTAGCCAATAAGCTAATAATTAGCCGATATTTAATTACAATTGATATTCTATCGAAAATATTTCAGGTGAAATCAATATTAGCTCAAAATTTTGCCACAAGACAAAAGTAATATTGGTTTGACACTGTAGTATTATATATTTTTAAGCGTATTATGTATTTTAAGCTTCCTTACACTCTGTTAGGTAATGAATGCACTAATGAGGTAATGACTAGGTAATGAATTGGTAATTTTGATAAAATGAACCGTTAATTAATTGATAAGAAATCATCTTATTATTTATGACCTTTTAGAGTTTTAAAAAAATTATCGTTAAATATAGTTAAATCATCTTGTTTTCCTTAAAACATATTTTCCGCAAAAGTATGATAACTTTCTAAACTTTTCAAGTCCTTTTTTTTTTTTTTTTTTTTTTTTTTTTGCAATAACTTATTAATTATAAAGAAACAATTTTGTTTATTATTTTCGATCGCATAAAAAAAGAGCCATTTTATTTTTTTTAATTACCGTTATCATGGAGAGAAATCGTTTTTGCCACGATTGTTATGTTATGGATTGGATTATGGAAGATTTCTCTTTAGTAATTATCACTTCCATTTGTTAAGAAAAGGTTTTTTAACTATTTGTATCAAACTGCAATCAGATAAAAGAAATATACAACACATAACTTAACCTCTATTTAACGATTTTCATAGACACCTGCACTGCTAGTTAGGCAAATTTTTGAGGATGATTTTATTATGTTTAGGTGTTTTATATAATGTTAGTTTATAAAATTACGGCGACATCTGCAAGGCAAGGCATATAAAAATCATAGAATGTCCTAAATTACGCAATTAGCAAAACATAATAATTATGTTGTATATGATTTATAATTATTAGTATATATCACTTTTTGGCGATTTTTAAAAATTTTCATTGTAGTATAGATGATATTGTTTCTCAAAAAATGTATCAATAATTGTTTTCTTTTCCCTTTTCTAGGTAAGTGAAAGAAAACCGTATCTTTTTTCCACAATTTTGAAACGTAGGTACTACATAAAAGCTAAGTAATAACAATTTTATTTTATTTTTTTAACCCGGGAGAACTCGCTAGTGAGAATGCCCAATTGCGCTTTTCTTTTACTTTACATTCATATAATATCAACTTTTTTTGGTTGGCTTAGTACTTTTATTCCCAAAATAGGTAAAATAATTGAAAAACATTTTGAAATTTTAATTAAAATGAAAAATGATTTAAATAAGAGTCTTAAAAAAGTACGACTGTTAGAGAAAATCTC
Source organism: Maratus speciosus (assembly GCA_963932465.1). Taxonomy (NCBI): domain Eukaryota; kingdom Metazoa; phylum Arthropoda; class Arachnida; order Araneae; family Salticidae; genus Maratus; species Maratus speciosus. The sequence goes on along the minus strand of OZ010797.1, from coordinate 334,655,243 downwards.
ATGCAACGAGGTCTCCCGGGTTAAATATGCTTTCCTTACAAGAATACAATAAATGAATATATTTTGATGTTAAAATGTTCCATATAACGCTTAAATAACTTTCAGCTTTGGTTGTAATCGGTCATTGTCTAACACAGTTGATAGTTTTAATTTATGTGCTGACATAAGAGTTAACAGTTGGGCTGATTTCTTTTTTTGTTGTCGTTCATATTTCTTGATTGCCATCGCTTTTTTAAAAAAGTAATATTTATTTTATTTAACCTATAATGTAATAGTACTGCTCATACAGTCAAAAAACAATTCTAAGTTGGGCATTTTGTATGTTTATAATGACGACGTGATGATAGTTAAGATAGGTTTTTACCATAGTTTGGAATATATATCAGTATCAGTCACAGATGTTCAGAAATGTTCTAATCGAAAATATAAATTTAACCAAAGTGGTATAGATAGCAAAAATACCCTGTAGTCATTGATAAAGTAAAATTGGCCTATGATTAAGGCAATTATTATTATTTTTTTTTTAAAGTGGTAGCAATATGAATTAAAAAATGTGGCTCAAGTGGCTACACCGATGGTAGTATATGTGATATCAGGCTTATTAGATGTTCATTATCAAGGTTATTAGATGTTAATTCATACAGATTCAATACACTTCGAGCTATTTTTTACTTTGAAATACATTTTTCGCATATTAATAACTGGCTTTATGAAGGAAAATGATTTAATCAAGATATGGTAAACATTTAAATATTTGATTTAAAAAATTAGGAAATATTTAAATTCTCATTTCTCTTATAATTTTGAACATTTTTCAGCACTTTATTTATGCTTTACTTACAAGAATTCTGTTTAACTGTAATGGCCAGATTTCAAAAAAAGTTTTGTTGGTGTAAGAAAAAAATAAACAAAATGTCATGACATTTTAAAAAAGACTGGAGATGAGTATTTACATAGAATTTTTTTTTTTTTAATAAACTATTTACTTTAGTAAATTTTTGATCCTAAATTTTATGAAATGCACCATAAGGCTAATGTCAGACGAACGTCTAATTTGCGCGCTTTTGTTTCAACATGAAAAAGAAACTCCAGCTAGCGAAGGTGTTTCTTATACATGTTAAAACAAAAAGTGTTCAAACAGACGTTCGTCTGACCCTAGCCGTAGGAATCATCCATTTAAAAGATTCAGTTAATTGAAATATATATATCGAAGTTTTTAGCATTCCTATCACATTGATAAATTGAAAAAAACATAAAAATGTGAAAAATGACTGTGCAGACTGTAAGTTTTCTGAATCACTTAAAGGGGGATGAATGCAAAAAAATCTTCTTTCTCATGTTTGGAATTATAGGATTTTTACGAAAGTTCATGAGAATTTGCTACGAATGCCTCTTTACTTTAAGCAAACAAATATATTTTTTTTTATCGTCATTTTTCGCAAATTGAAGTATACCAAGTCTCCTTAAAACTCTTTAATTATCATTAAAGGTACTAATAATAATATTAAAAACATTAAGACCTTCTAAATAAATTTGAATTTAATGGAATGTTACTTCGATAAATGTATTTTTAGATTAACATCGAAATTGAAATCCACTTATTTGTGAATGTCTATAAGGGAAAATTTAATACTACACTGTCAATAAAAAAATCCGTAAGAATACAGGACGTTTTCCTTAAAATTGTCTGAAATAGTTCCATTTTTCTAAAAAAACAGTAAATTTCTGTAACTTACACTTTGAGATTACAAATTCTTGAAAATACAGTGAATTTTCGTATTTTATGTAACATTTCCATGTTGTGTTCAAAACAGCAGAATTTCCGTAAATTGAATCCGAAGTTTATTTAGAGAAGTTGCTATGTATGCAGTGCAAAGCAATTGTTGTATATAGCTCTTTTACGTTGTAAATATTTTCATTAAAAGCCATTATTGCACAAACATTAGATTTATATTGGAAATATTTCAAACAGAACACAAATATTGTTTTCCAATTTCAAGTATTTTAAATGAAACATAAAATTTACAGAAATATTTCCTTTAAATTGGATATATTTAAAATGAAACGCCATTATTGGCTCTACGTTGAAACTATTTTTAATAATTGGCGAATATTGGCTAATTATTTGTTTAAAAGGGGTATCTTCCGATAAAAACACCAAAATTTATGGTGCCATCTATGTTAACGTATGTGAATTAAAAATACTGAATAATCTTTTTCTTTTCTTTTTACCTCTTTCTCTCTTTTTTTTTTTTTTTTTTTTTTTTTTTTTTTTTTTTAATAAAAATGTAATATATTTTTACGACAATTAAACGAAAAATTAAAATTTTATTATTACTTTCTTCTATCTTCAATAGAAGAAAGCATTGTAATCGAAATTTTTTTCAACTGCCGGTTTTCGGCGGATTTACACGTTTTAGGGGTCAGAGATCCCAAAAAACATGTTTATAGAAAATGTCTGTCTGTCCGTGTGTCTGTCTGTCTGTCGCCATTGTACCATCAAAAAGTGTATGAAGTTATGCATAGAATTCAACCAAATTTTTATTTTAAGTTTTTGAATATGGCAAGTAGGTCCTCTCTGAGTTTGGAAAAAAATCGCCGGTAGGGGGCGCTGTAACAGCGAATTTTGTGCGATTTTGAATATTGTACCATCCAAAAGTGTATGAAGTTGTGCATAGAATTGAACCAAATTTTTATTTTAATTTTTTTGGCTATGACAAGCAGGTCCTCCCTGAATTTGGAAAAAAATCGCCGGTAGGGGCGCTGTAACAGCGAATTTTGTGCCACTTTGAGTATTGTACCATCGAAAAGGGTATGAAGTTATGCATAGAATTGAACCAAATTTTTTGTGTTTGTTTTTGGTCATGGCACGAAGGTCCTCCTTGAATTTGGAAAAATTCCGCTGGAAGGGGGCACTATAATTGCGATGTCTGTACGATTTTTATTATTGTACCATCGAAAAGTGTATGAAGTTATGCATTGAGTTGAACCAAATTTTTTGTGCATGTTTCTGGCTGTGGCAAGCAAGTTCTTCCTGAATATGAAAAAAATCTGCCGGAAGGGGGCGCTGTAATAGCAATGTCTGTGCCGTTTTCATTATTGTATCATCGAAAACTGTATAAAATTATGCATAGAGTTGAACCAAATTTTTTGTGTATGTGTAAGGCTATGGTCGGTAGGTCCTCCCTGAACTTGAAAAAATTCCACCAGAAGGGGGCGCTATAATTGCAATGTCTGCGATATTTTTATTATTGTACTATCAATAAGTGTATGAATTTATGCATAGAATTGAACCAAATATTTTGTGTATGTTTCTTGCTTAACAAGCAAGTCCTCCCTGAATTTGAAAAAAATCTGCCGGAAGAGGAGCGCTATAATAGCGATGTTTGTGCCATTTTCTTTTTTGTACCATTGAAAAGAGTATAAAATTATGCATACAATTGAACCAAATTTTTTGTGCATAATTTTGGATTTGGCCAACAGGTTCTCCTTGAATTTGGAAATATTGCGCGGTAAAGGGGTTCTGTGATAGCGATTTTTGTATACTTTTCTTGATTTTTCGTAGTTCTATTGTCCATCGGTGGCTCGCGCGGTTGCGGGAACTCGCTTCCTACTAAGTCGGCTATTCGCAAACAGCTGATAACAACAGAATAAGGAAAAACTATTAATTTTAACAAATATCATGATATAGATTAACTCGTTTTTAGTCCGTTTAATTGACTGAAGCAGAAATTTAAAAAGAAAATGAAAGTTGGTATAGCATTGAACTAATAATATTGAAGTATTAACGTGTGTAACAACTTTTTAAAATATTAATATGTATAAGATAGAAGAAAGTTTTGGGATTGGCACATCCAACTAGTTTATTATTTAACTGGAAGCAACTGAAAAGTAAATATTATAGCTTCTTTCGCAATTAGACTAAAGTTTTGGTTATATCTATCGCAAGATAATTTATCTTTAAAATTGTCTCTAAAAATCTATTGTTCATTTTATTTATTTTTAATTATTCAATTTAATAGTATCGCAATCAAAAACTTTCAACATATCCCAAATATAATGATTTATCATAAAATTATTATTTATTGCATTTATAAATCTAAGTTATACTAAGGAATTTTTTTAATGCCACATGGTGAATATTTCTGCTTAAGATGGTAGTCAATCAATTTCCGATTTTCTAATGTTAAGTCTATGGGCGTAGAAATCATTTGTATATTTAAAATATCTCACCGGGAAATTAATATATTAACTTCTTTTTTCTTTGTACTCTTCTTAAAAGATGTTTATTTTTTTTCTTAGTTCTCAAAATATTTCTAAAATATATGCTTAATATAATATTTTCTGTGTTAAAAGCTGACGAACTGAGAGTAAGATTTTAACACTTCATATAAAATGAAATACAGACACCCCCAACTTACGTAAGTACTGCGTTCCGTAAACTTTTACGTAACTGGAATTTTACGTAATTCGAATTTGTAAATTATTTTGGTAAAATTTCGTAAGAAACAGAAATATATATACATATATATATAATTTATATAGTATTATTTTATAAATAAAACATCATGCAGCAGTATTTAATCAGATATAAACTGAAAATATGAAAACAGACTGAAAAAAAACATTTCTCAAATAAAAAATATCTTGTGGAATACGGTATTTATAAATTTAACATTCATGAACTGATTTATAACAATTTTGAATCTACATCAAACGACTATAAAAGTAAGAAATGATTAAAGAGTAATAAATTACCTCTTCTCCATGAATTTCTGATGGCAAGACAAATAAATAGTTCTCAAATATATATATATATATATATATATATATATATATATAAATGCAATTTAACAAATTACAACGACCACTTGGAAAATGATTTTTTCAAAGACTAAAATTTAAGACATAAAAAATTGCACGGAGTTGATCATACATTACGTACGCCATGGATTACATTTTTCGGTACTGTAAATTTTAAAACTTCTACGGTGCTGGTAAGCCATCACGTACGCCATGGATTAAACATTAATATTCCTGGACTAATTTTAAATGAAATTTCATTCTTAAACTTCTAAACATCCTACAATATTACTTTTTACACCGTCGTATAGAGAAAAAAAATGTACTTTTAAATTCAATTTGTTTGAAAGCTGTATCTCAATTTATTTCTGAGTTTTTAAGTTTTTTGTAGTTTTGATTACTTTTTTGTCATAGTGGCAACATAAGTATCCATCTCTGTTGATAATAAAGGGAAAATACAGATTACTGTATAGACCAATCAGAAAACGAATAAAATGCGGATTCAACTAATAAAAAGCTTCAGATATGTTTTTGACCTACCCTGACGAGGAAAATAACCATTTTTCCAAATGGTTAAAAATATACAAATTATAAAATAATCCTTGATAAGAATAATATTTATTATGAATTAGATCACTACTAGGAATAACTAACAATAAAGATAAAGTTGTTATGATAATACTACTTACAGTAGGCAAAATCAAAAATGATTTGACAGTTGTAACAGCTGAATTAATTCTGTAGTGGGAGAGTCAGCTCTTGAGGTGAATGGTTTTGAAAATAAGTGCTGTTCTCTAAGAACTTCTATATTGAAACGTGAAGGGTTTGATTTTTTAATGATTTAGTTGTATATCCCAATAAAAATATATCTCTCTCTAATATATAAAACTATATTATGGCTGTAGTTTTTATCTGCATATTTTATTTATAAGATAATTATCAAATGTACGCAAATGCTCATGAAACGCGATAGTGTGCCCATAAATGTAATTTTCGAGTTTTATTACATAACTGCGAATTTGCGTAAGTCACGCATTACGTAAGTCGGGGATGCCTGTATATATTTTAGAAATATTTTGACAATTAAAGAAAAAAAGACATTGTTTAAAATCACAGAAAAAACAAGTTTAAAATATTGATTTCCGGATTTGATATTTTAAATATACGATTGTATCACATACTCATAGACTTAATATTAGTGAAGAGAATTCGAAAGTTGACTAACAGCCTTAATATAATTATGATGAGATAATTATGATTACAAATATATTTTAAAAGTACATGTTCGAAGAACATAAAATTTTGGAATAAACATCAGATAAAACAAGCTAGAAATTGCACGTCACACGTGGCAAATGAGGTGCGTTCGCACTAGTTTTATAATTATTTTTTACACTGCATGTTGTACTGAATGTATATTTTAGTGCACTTCATAAGTGCATATCAATTTCGTTTTGTTCGAAAGGCTGTAACATCATTAAAATACACTTGAAAAAAATTTTCCTAATGGCGGTAATCTAATGGAAAACTTTTGACTTTCCCTGTAATTAAAATATACATCCGATTTTCATAAAATTTGAAATGCTTTGGCAAAATTTTGCAACAATTACATATTTAAATTTTCAGACCATTCGGTTGGGTAGTTTTTGCTCTGTTATATGCGGACAGACGGACAGACAGACCGAACGACGACTACAAGTGCGACGTATTTATATAATTAGAAATGCACCTAAAAAGTCAAAATATTTACAATTGTAGAAAGAAAATATCTAAATCATTCAGAATAATACTCAGTGCGAAAAAAAAATATGTATCTACCGTAAAAAGCTTTAATATTTTTTCACAGCTTGCTTTACTTCATAAAAGGCACATAAAATAAATAACAAAACTTGAGATAGTGTTTGTGGCCAACTCAACAAGATGGAAAACGAAGGTCTCTTGTTCGAGTCCTTTCGCGGTAAGTGTTAGTTGTTTACATATGACTGACTCAAATGTTGAAGTATTCCCACTATGATGTAAAGTTCTTAAAAAGTGATTTAAAAAAAAAAAAAAATCAGTTTAACGAAATAAATTTTTTTTTTAAGTACGCAAGATATCTGTTGCAGAGCGTCTCAAAAGTATATGGCCAGGCGATTTTATGAAATAACAGTTCAAAAAATGAAGCAATAATCACGAAAAAAGGATTAGTATATGGAATCACACTATAAGATTATTACAATAGAGAAATATCAGACTTATTGCACAGGATGTTTGTAAAAAAATAAAATTCGAAATAACCTGTCTCAAAAATATACGGACAATAAAAAGAATCGCTATTATTACCACCGTATCAAAAAATTTGCATATTTTTTGTTCTGTACATGTAATGTAATCACTTTGAAATACAAAATCCCTGCTCGTTCTTCAATTCTCGAATAGTTGGAAAATGTCTCGCAATGTTTAATTCCATACCCAAAATTTGACGTTTAAAGGCTCAAAATATTAAACGTTTCCGATACTGCTAAACAGATAAAGTGTAGAAGATCTGTAATTTGCAAAATTTTATCAAAGGTGACAATGCTATTGCAAAAAAGCGTTCAGTTCGACCAAGAAAACCATCTCAGAGACAAAATAGACAGATTTTTCGAGCCGTTTCAAATCAAAATAAGTCTTTTCTTGAATTTAGGGTTTCCTATATCGAGATCAACTGATTTGCATATTGGCAAGCAATTTTTATAAATATTGCCGAATGTGTCGGACACCTATGCTGAAATTGCACCTTAGTAAGGCACGCGTTCTTTGGGCTGAAAAACGCATAAATTAGACGGATGAATTGTTAAATGTTTTCTTCTGTGACCGAAAAAAAATTCAATTTGGATGGTTCTGATGGCTCGGCATACTACTGGTATGGTCTTCGACGAGAATCTCGCGAGTTCATTAGTGGACAACAAGGAAGGGGTTTTATCATGGTGTGTGGCGCGTTCTGTTTCAACAGAACAATGAATATTGTTTTTCCTAATGTTCGAAGGTGCTCAGAGAATTTTCAAAATGTCCTCAAAAGCAATCTACTTCTAATTGGAAATGTCTTAGAAAGAGAAAATTAGAAATTCCAACAGGGCAATTCGTCAATTCACACCTCCCACTCAAAAACACCGTGGTTTACGCAGAATCAAATGATTGTTGTAGACTGGCCAACCATCAGTCCACTCCTGAATCCAACTGAATAGCTTTGAGGAGTAATTTCACGAGAAGTGTGACCCCCATATTCGTGAATTTTGGACTAATCAGGAATTAAAGCAACTAGTAGAGCAGAGTTCGTTCTCTTTACAGCCCTACATTCTCCAAACACCAGTTCGAAGCATTCTTAATAGGATTTTCAAGCTAATTCAAAGGGATGCATCAAAACATTGAATTTAAATACAAAATACTCGTTAAGTCCACATATTTTTGAGACAGCCTATTTTTATTTTTATTTTTTTTACAAAAATTCTGTCAAACTTATAATGTATTTCTTTGTTGTAACAAACTTATGTAATAATTCCACATGTTTATTATTTTTTTTCTTGATTATTGCTGCATTTTTACTTTCTTCTATCTTTACAAGAAGAAAGTATTGGATTCATGAAAATTTTCGAATTCCGGTTTTTGACGGATTTGCACGTTTTGGGGGTCAGAGAACCCGAACAAGATGTTTTTACAAAATGTCTGTCTGTGAGTCTGTCTGTCTGTCTGTCTGTCTGTCTATCCGTCTGTCTGTCTGTCTGTCTGTCTGTCTGTGTGTGACACAAATTTTGTGGACGCTATATCTCAAGAACTAATGCACGGAATTTAATAAAAATTCATATTCAGTTAGTCCCTGATACAAATTGATGCTGATTAGGTTTTGGTGCAAATCGTTCAACAGGTGGCGCTGCTATGCTGCCTTTTTTACGATTTCCGCAATGGCTCTATCTCAAGAACTAATGCACGGATATTCATGAAACTTCAGATTCAGTTATTCCTGGACATGAATAGACAATTTATAGATTTTGGTGCAAATCGCTCAACAGGTGGCGCTGCTATGCTGCCTTTTTTACGATTTCCGAAATGGCTCTATCTCAAGAACTAATGCACGGATTTTCATGAAACTTCAGAGTCAGTTAGTCCTTGATATGTCTTGATGCTGATTACCTGTTGGTGTAAATCGCTCAACAGGTGGCGCTGCTATGCTGGATTTTTTACGATTTCCGCAATGGCTCTATCTCAAGAACTAATTCACGTATTTTCATGAAACTTCAGATTCAGTTAGTCCTTGACATGAATAGACATTTTATAGATTTTGGTGTAAATCGCTCAACAGGTGGCGCTGCTATTGGGCATTTTTTTCAATTTCCGCAATAGCTCTATCTCAAGAACAAATGCTTGGATTTTCAACAAACTTCAGATTCAGGTATACCATGATATGAATTAGTGCTGTTTATGTTTTGGTGCAAATCGCTCAACAGGTGGCGCTGCTATGCTGCATTTTTCAGAATTTCCGCCACAGCTGTATCTCAATAACTAATGCATGAATTTTCATCAAACTTCAGATTCAGGTATACCTTGATATCAATTAGTGCTGTTTATGTTTTGGTGTAAATCGCTCAACAGGTGGCGCTGCTGTACTACATTTTTCAGAATTTCCGCTATAGCTCTATACAAGATCTAATGCACGAATTTTCACCAAACTTCAAATTCAGATATATTGTGATATGAATTGGTACTATTTAAACGATTTAATTGACGTGATTTATATGGAAGAAAGTTTTGTGATGGCCACAACATACTAGTTTAACTGTTACTTAAAAAAATCGCCTGTCCATATACTTTTGAGGCGCACTGTATAAAATGGAAGATTTAAAAGGAATATTTTGGAAATTACGGAAATTTTTAAGAAAAATTACAATTTTTTTCTCCGTTAGAATACTTAAATATTACAAACGCCCCTTTTTCTAGTGCAATTTCTTTATTTTTGTTAAAAAAAAACTTTCACAGTGTATTACAGGGTTCAACCAAGAGATACAGTTTTAACAGTAATTCATGTAACAATATTTTGTACAAAAACCAAAACTCAATTTAAAAAAAAATTCTCAGTTTGCAATTGTGTGTGTTTATCAATTTGTTGTAATTATAAGCAATTTGTATTAAAAATAAATTTCTCTACGTATTGAATTATCGAAAAGTAATAACTAAACTTTAATAAAATATTTCATCTCTGTTTCATTAAAACATGTTTGAAAAACATATTCTTTGAAATGAGATAGTCTCATCTCATATTTTTATGTTATTACTTAGGAAATACTTCTAGTTTTATATTTTTAGTAATTTTATCTTTTTATACATTCTATTATAAATTGCCTAAATAACGTATTTTAACAATCTCTCGTAGGATTTAGTTTATGAAAAATAAATGAGCGAATGAAATAAAACATTTTATGAAAAATATTTTAATCTTTTTTTTATAATTTTTCTATATTTCGTGATGAAATTTTCTAATTTATTACATCGGATTATTAGAATGCGATGTTTAATAAATCCCTAATTATTTTGAAATTTCATGTTGGAATTATAATTATGGGAGTCATTTTTAATTTTTTTTTGTTTCAGAATAGTAATATTTTATGATTTAATTATCAGAGATTTTTTAGGATGCCCTTCCAAGAATTTCGAACATCTAAAATTCCGTGGTTATAAATATAAATTTCTAACAGAAATTATTAAAAATGCAATTTCTGGCTTTAAAAAACTGGATTAACTTTGTACTTTGCATTGTTTCAAATATTTATAAATTTAGAAAAAAATCTTTTGAAAAAGTATTCCAGTTAAAATTCATCATCTTCATCCTTAGGAATCATCATTATCCCTTCTTTATTCAACAGTGGGTTTCGTCGACTCATAAAAGTATTTTTTTAGAATTCTTTTACATTTTTCTCTGACCAAGGCTATAAAATCACTTAACTTATTCTCCTTCAATGGTTCTTCGATGTAAATTTTCCAAGTCATTCTTTGTCTGCCCCTCCTTTGTCTCCTGCCTTAGATTACATTCTAAAAGAATTTTGTGAATATGTTCTTTTTCATTCTAAAAACATGTCCATCCAAGACAAAACAAACCATCCAAGATTATTACGTTCGATCGTCTGTACAACAACGGGTTTGACTTGTACGATTTCGCATATCCTTTAATGTTTAACTTTTTCCAAACTTGATGTTCTTGCGGATCTTCGCCAAAAGTCCATTTTGGTAGAGAGGAGATTCTTTTGCGGGGAGAGATTTAAGATCCATGCCTCCGCACCATACACTAAAATGTTTGCTCAATTGCACTAAAAATTAATTGCATAGTTTTGGGGAAAATATAACTGCTCGGCAGAACATAATTCAAAATTGAAATTGATTTTCTGCCTTCAGCAATCCTCTTTTGTACATCTTTTTTGCATGATCCATTTTAATAAATGATATATCTCTCTGAGGTATTTGAATTTCTCAACAGTTTTTATATTTTTATCATCCAATACAATATCAGTTTTCCGACTTGTTGTTAAGTGCTCAGTGTCACTCAAGTTTATTCTTTATCCTCATTCATCATAAAGTATCCTTTAATTTACGTGACTTCGTAATGTTCCGCTGTGATTACTTGTTTATCCCCGAATAATAAATCATGAATGTATTTACCATCATTCAGTTTCAAGCCCCTTTTGTGGCATTTCCTTGACCATACTCTGTGGCAGACATCAATATATACAGGTTTATTGAAAAAGGTGTCCTTGATTAAAAAAAAATACACTGGTCGTCAAAATTACAGGATAATGAGAAAATATATGCTCACTAAGTTAATGTTGTAACCAATGCCAGTGCTGAAATTATTTATGTTAATTAAATACTTATGAATACAAAATTGCACTTCTGCGCATACATTAGCGTCAGAAATATGCAAATAAGGTGATTGACAATGTGGTGCGCAATGGACGTATGTTGGGATTCTGGTCTATAGTGTTGTTAAAACTGATTGTGGTGTCTGAGAGTGATCAGTATTCATTAGTTATGGCTCAAAGGCATCATTTAATTGAAGGTCAAAAGTGGCGAATATTTTGTAGAATTGGGGAAGTCAAACACAAACGGAGGTCGCCCAAGATTTGAATATTTCTCAAAGTGTCATATCAAGAGTTTCGAGACACTTTTTAAGCACTAGATCCGTTGATAGACAACACAGATAACACAATCATTATAATTGTGTTAAAAATAATAGCATACAGCTTAGATGTTTCCCGAGCAACGCGTGGAGCTTACACTGTAAAAAAAAACTGTAAAGTTACTAAAGTTTTTCTAGGAAACTGGGATTCCGAGAACTTTTTATGTAACGGCAACAACAAAAATTCATGTAACAGACACACTTTTGCGCCAAAAATCAAGAAATCTGTAAGGTTACTAAGAATATTTTAGGAAACTGGGATGCCTAGAACTTTTCATGTAAATGCAACCAGGGTTACAGATAAAATTTTTGTAAGATTACTGTAATTTTAGCAGATTCATTTGTAAAGTTACAGCTTTCTGTAGCTTTACAAAAACTAGTTTTGTAGATTTGCAGCTTTTTTTGTAGAGTTACAGATGAAAGGTTAGTAAGCATGTAACTTTACATCTGTAGAACTACAGATTTTTTTTTTTTTACAGTGTATATTAAAGTTTTCTAAGTAATGAAAAAAACCTCACAGAGTTTTCCAATCTAAAAGTGTAAAAATAAATGTTTTATCTTTATGAAGGCCTTAGTTTTTTTTAAATCGAAATCAGGCACACCCTTTTTGATCGCACTCTATTTTAAATAAAGGTGGTAATAGACAACTACTATTGAACTACTATTGGCCTTTACTACTATTGAATATAGACAACTACTATTGGCTTTTACTACTATTGAATGTTCAGACATCTTACTCGATAGCTGTTTCTGTAATGGCTTAATATATAACGGTGAAAATTAATGTATCAGAAATAAAAAAAAGCATGAAAGATAAAAATTAAAAGATCGTCCTAATGAAGATATTTTTTTCACTATTCTATACTTTGCAATTAAATTTCTAACTTGCAATTAAATTTTCTAACTTATTGGGATGAACCATTAGCAAACCATTAGCAACCATTGTTTAAAAAATTCTAACACACTGTAAAAAAAAAAAAAAAAAAAAAATCTGTAAAGTTTCTAAAGTTTTTCTAGGAAACTGGGATTAATAGAACTTTTATGTAACAGCAACAACAAAAATTCATGTAACAAATACACTTTTGCACCGAAAATCAAAAAATCGGTAAGGTTACTGATATTTTTTTAGGAAAATGGGATGCCTAGAACTTTTCATGTACCTGCAACCAGGGTTACAGATAAAATTTTAGTAAGATTACTGGAATTTTAGAAGATTCATTTGTAAAGCTACAGATTTCTGTAGCTTCATAAAAACTAGTTTAGTAGATTTACAGTTTTTTTGGACAGTTACAGATGAGAGTTTAGTAAGCATGTAACTTTACATCTGTAGAACTACAGATTTTTTTTTTTTTTTTTTTTTGCAGTGCAGTTTTTCAACCGTTGTTTTTGGAATTTCTGAATTTTCTAACATATTTTTAATATTTTTATTTGAAAACTGTGAGTATTTTTCAATTTATTGAAATTCTAAAAAATTTCTGTCAAAAATAAAATTATTTAGCACTTTTAATTCTGAAGAAAAAAACAAATGAACAACTGAACTTCAATATCAAATTTCGTCTCTGATTAAAACATGTTTGAAAAGCATGTTTGATAGTTTGGTAGTTAGTTTAATCATGCACATTTATTTTTATTCTTGCGTCAAAGCAACACCAGCTGCTAATTAGCTAAAAATAAATGTATTTAATCATTTAATTCTAGAAAAGAAACAAACAAGTAATTAGACTTCAGAAGAAACATTTCATTTGTGTTTTATTACAACTAGTTTGAAAAACACAACCTTTGAAATAAGATAGTCTCATTTCATACTTTTATAATTTTCTCGAAATAAATATTTTTACAGGAAATCCTTGGAGTTTTATATTTCTTATAATTTTCTCTTTTGAGGTAAAATGTCTTTTGGGTAATTGTAATAGATATTGCAGAAAAATAGTGTTACTTCAACATTCCATCGTAGAAATTAGTTTATCAGAAATATATATATAAGAAAACGCCAACAAGATAAAATATTTTAGTAAAAATAATTGTGTCTTCCTTTCCTTTACTGCGCTTTGTAATAAAATGCGTCATTATTTTTATGTTGGATTATCATGCGACTTTTTTTTTGTTTTGTTTTTGTTTTTCTTTTTAAATCAGATTTTCAATATTTTAATCGTTTCACTACTTTTAAGAGTATTTTTACTTTCTTCTATCTGTACAAGATGAAAGTATTGGATTCGTGAAAAATTTCGACTTCCGGTTTTCGATAGATTTATACGTTTTAGAAGGTCCTGAACACGATTTGATGGATTTAGAAAATACCTGTCTGTCACTCTGTCACTCTGTCTGTCACTCTGTGAGTAAGTATGTGACAAAAATGTTGTGGGGCTCTATCTCAAGAACTAAGGCACGGAATTTCATAAAACTTTAGATTTAGTTAGACCTTGATATAAAGTGGTTCTGATTACTTTTTGGTGTAAATCACCCAACACGTGTCGCTGCTATAATGTATTTTTCACGATTTCTGCAATAGCTATATCTCATGAACTACTGCACGGATTTTTATAAAACTTCAGATTCAGTTAGTCCATGATATAGTTTAATGCTGAATACTTTTTGGTAAAAATCGCCCAACAGGTGGTGCTGCTATGCTGCATTATTCATGATTATCGCAATAGCTCTATCTCAAGAACAAATGCACTAATTTTCATCAAAATTCAGATTCGGTTAGTCCCTGATATAAATTAATGCTGTTTAACTTTTAGTGTAAATCGCCCACCAGGTGGCGTTTCTAAGCAGAATTTTTCAAGATTTCCGCAATAGCTGTATCTCAGGAACTAATGTATGAATTTTCATCAAGCTTTAGATTCAGTTACTCCCTAGTATAAATTGGTTCTAATTAGTTTTTGGTGTAAATCGCCCAACAGGTGGCACTTCAATGCAGAATTTTTTACAATTTCCGCAATAGTAATCTCAAAAAGTAATGCACGGATTTTCACCAAACTTCAGATTCACTTAGAAGTTGAAATAAGTTGTTGATTATTAGATTTTGGTGTAAATCATATAACCGGTGCCGCTGATATGCTGCTTTTGTCAGGACGTATTAACATGTATGTGATAGAAAAAAGTTTTGGGATTGTCACATCCGACTAGTTTACTATGGTTTTCTGAGATTCTCGATCAATTGAAATTCATCTATATGAATTTCATAACAGGAATATTTAATTTAAAATTGCATTATATTTTTATTCCTCATTATTACACATATTTTTTTAACTTTGAAGAACATCTGTAAAAAAAATTGTTTAATTATATTCCCGTCAGCAAATTTTTGATACAAAAAAAAAAAAAAAAAAAAAAAAAAAGAAAAGAAAAAAAAAAGAAATAATAAACTTGGGAAAGTTATTATATGGTTCCATGCTTATGACAGAGAAATTGAATATTATTTCATTATTTAATCAAAAGACAAAATTTTCTAATGTATCAATAAGAATACTACGTATAGAACCGAAAACTTTATACAATTTTACTTCTGTTTGGAGTTATGTGTACTTAATAATTAAATATAATCTTTAGCCATTTTGCATTAAAAATTATTTTTTATAACAATTGAATCCTCGAAAAGAATTCAACACGTATCCAGATTTCAATGGAAACATTTATTATTATTATTATTATTATTAAAACTTGTTTGAAAAACATTTTTAATTGAGATAGTTTTATCTCATATTTCTATTATTATCACTTAAAAAATTATTTCAAGTTTTATATTTCTGGTAATTTTGTTTTTTGTGCTTTGTGCTATAACTTGACAAAATTTAATGTTATTTTATAAATATCTTCCAAGAATTAATTTATCAGAAAAAAGCATAAAAGATAATGATAAAAAAAGAATGTTTAAATACAGTTATTTTTAACCGTTTCACTTTTCTACATTTTGTGATAAATATTTCTACATCATTACATATGTTAAAAATATTAAGATGGTTTGAACTAAATTTTAGTGCTGCAGAACTGCAATCATAAGATGGTGAAACCTTATTCTAATATTTTGAAAACCAGTTGAACCATTGCTCTAAAGTTTGTAATCAGATTTCACCCTCTTATGGATGAACCTATTACATCATCAAAAGTTGGTTCAAAGTAGAGTACCGAATCGGTTCGGGTTACCCGCTTTAACCCGCACCGGACTTGAACCACGGTTCGTGTCGTGTTGGGATATGTTTCTTTTCATTGCGTTGGTCGGATTGCGTTTTGATTTTTGCGGTTCGGGTTCGGGTTCGGGTTCGAGTTGACAAAAGAATGTCTAAAATACTTTTTCATATTAAAAACTTGCATACAATAAGACCTCCACAACGAGCACTCCCTCATAGTGGACACCTCTATTTAGCGAATACTTTTCAATTCGCAACACAATTATATTTTTGCTTTTACCTCTATGTAGTGGACACCTCCCAATCTACACACTCGTAGTGTGTGTATAAACTTATAACAAACACGATATATGTGTTTTTGTGTGTATCAAAAGAGAAATGTTGGTAATATTTTTCATATTTCAAGAGAAGAAAAAAATGGTTCTTAAGTGTACTGTACAAAAATAATCATCTATGATTACATTTCTTATGTACATTTTATCAAGCAGTAAATTGAATATATACTCATTCATATTCAAATTAATATTTATTTTCATTTGGGATATAATTCTACTCCAACTTTTTGCGAAAATCTCAATAACTCGATTTCCAAAAAACCTAAATCTGACCAACAAGAATTATTCTAGGATGAACCCAACACATAGACCCGGTCACCACGATGAGAAAAAAAAAAAAAAAAAAGATTAGGGATAGCCCGACACGATACAGAATTCTATTCAACGATCCCGATATTATAAGCATAGGTGTCCGCAGTTTAGAAGTTTTACTATACAGTAAACTCCCAACTATCCGGCCTAATGTAGCGGAAGGGTAGGCCGGATAATGGAAAAGTCGGTTAGGCCCGAGTTCTACAAATATTTACTAACTTCGTGCCCTCCCTCCGCTATATTACAAACCCATGTTACACATATTAATATAAATTCTATATATACAGTACATACAGTTTAAAAAGAAGCAAAACATTAACATAAAACGTAATCCTAATTCGTAAAAAAATTACTAAATCTTATTTTATTGTTTATTAATAAATGATTTCACAGTTATGCAAAAGTTATGCAAAAGATAAGAGTCAAAATTTACTGTTTTTGGTTTTTGAAATAGTCCTTAATAGAGGACTGCTTCTCCCTGTTAGCCTTCTTCCGCGACGCAATGTCCCTCCATTTACGCAAGTAGATGATATCAAGTGGCGTCGATTCCTACTGACTAATGTACCGCAGTGCTGCTTCAATCGTCTTAAACCCTTGCGAATGTGGGGTGAAACTTTTCCTGCAATGCTTTTAATCTTTTTCTTCTGATATCTGTACCTCTGTCAACACTTCTACAATATTGTTTTCAATTAATTAATTTCGTCGTTTGTCATCCATTCTGTAATGTCTTTTGCATTGACATCGTCAGAGCAGAGCCCGGTATATTTTTCAGCAACGGAAGAAGCTTATATCGTTCTCATCTCTCATTGAAATTTCCCACATAGGTTTATGCTTTCTTTTTTGTCCAAAGGGATCTTCGAAGACCTTGCAATTACTATGTTTGGAATTTCTTTCAATGCTTTTGACACGCACCTGCCTTGGCCGCTTGCAACGTTCCTCATTTTTTAATAGGCCAGATGGTACGGAGGGCAAAATAGTCGCGAGCCGGATAGTCGGAAGTTTACTGTATTTGAATATTAAAGAATATAGATATTTTCATTTTTCTATATAAAAGGTAAACATGGTTTTAGAGATAAAAGTGTAGATTACTTTTCATGATTTCAACAAAAGATGATTTAATTTCTTCGAAGAATTTTTTATTGTTGTTGGCTTCGTGTCTGGTTACGGGTTGACTTCAAATCGAATTTTCGGGTTCGGGTCGGGCACAAACCATTCAACAAAGGACTCTAGTTCAAACCAGCACAAGATTTTTAACACTGTATGTTAGATTATTAGCTTACGATGTTTAATAAATCTCTTACTGTATTATAAAAGTTCTAGTCGGAAGTTGATTATTTTCTAATTTATTTTTAACAGTTTTCTTTTGATAACACTGTGCAATTATCAATATATTGTAATCTAACTAAATCCTTTCTAAGTAAATTCCGTTTTAAGAGAATTCTTTTATGCTTTTTATTGTAAAGAAGGAACAAAAGAGCAACTAGACTTTAATAAAAAAAAATATTTTATTTGTGTTTGATAAAATCTTGTTTGCAAAACATGCATTTTATTTTTAAATGAGATCATCTTATCTCTTATTTTTATGACTATCTAGAAATAGTTACTTAATTATGGAAAGAATTAGAGTTGTATATTTGTAATAGTTTTCTTTTTTTTTTTTTTTTTTTTTTTTTTTTGCATTTTATAATCACTTGCCAAAAGGTAGTATTTTTTTTAACAATCTCTGGTAGGAATTATCAGAAATAAGAAACCGAAATGGAGAGAATATTTTACTGAACATAAATTTATCCTTTTTCACTTAACATTTTCTGAGGAAATTTTCCACCCCATTATGTGGGATTATTAGAATACGACGCTGGATTATAAGCAGCTCTCTTTCAAAAGTTCTGCTTCATCTTATTTTCAAACGTAATTGCAGTATTTTAAAAGTTCTATTTTTTTAAGGAATATTTTTTTAGGCTGTCTCTCCAAGATTTTCGAAAAGTTGAAATTCTGCGACAGGAATTTCTAAGCGATTAAAAGTTTTCTAAGATGTACATAATTAAAACTGCAATTTTTGCCTTAGAAAACTGCATTTTCTTTTCTTCTTTCATCGTTAAAAATATTTATAAATTTAGTAAAAAAAAATTGTAAAATCTGCCAATGTTTGATACTTAAAAAACAATAAAATACATCACATGATTAAATGTCTACAGCGGAGACATTCAGTTTTATAGCATGATTGAATCAGAATGCAAAATTCAGTTTGGAGTTATGTGTACTTAACAATTTATTTTAGTTCTGAGCCGTAGGTGTTAAAAATAAATCTCTTTAACTAACCAACCTTCGAAAAAAACGAGCAATTAGACTTTGATAAAATATTTCATTGGTGTTTTTTTAACTTGTTTGTAAAGCATATACTTTGAAATAAGATAGCCCTTGATCTCATATTTTTACTAGAATTATTTACTTACTTGGAGAAACTGAGTTTCTTATTTCTATTAATTTAATCTCTTTTTTACGTCCATTGTTGTATAACTTACTAAAATATAACTTTTTTAACTATCTATCGTAGGAATTAGTTTATGAGAAATGAAAAAGTCAAAGGGATAAAACATTCTCTTAAGATACATATACGGGTGTCCAAAAAGAACCGACTAATTTTAGAATTCAATAACTCGCAAACAGTGACAGATATTTAAAAAATTCTTGCAGGAGGGTTATGTAAGATGTGTTTTTTTACCGTGATTCTCAAATTTAGTTTGAATTACAAACAATAGATGGTTCTGCAAGCAATAGGCGCAAAATTCAAGCTGGATTTTTTTGGCTTTTCTCTTCTTGCATGCTAAAAAAGGAGATTAAAATGTATTGAGTAGGTCTCGAAGTACCAAAAATCGGGCCTGGATTTAGGGCATATTTCTCGCAGCGCCATCTATTATTTGTAATTCGAGCTAAATTCGAGAATCACAGTAAAAAACCTCCTGACATCATACATCAGCCTCCTGCAAGAATTTTGGAATATCTGTTTGCAAGTTATTGAATTTTAAAATCAGTCACGATTATTAACATTTTTTGTACGATTATTAACATGTCATGCAGAATTATTGGTAACATTTTATAATAGTTCTTTTTTAGCTTATTTTCAAACCTTTTGATGAATTTTCTGGATTATTTTTAAACGTTTTCTTTGGAATTACAGTATTTTAATGATTTTACTAAAATATATTTGAATGATGCTTTTCAATGTTTTCGAAGAATTAAAATTTCGTAACATAAATATATAATAGGAATGATTAAAATTTCCCATTATGTCTTTAAAACCTATGAGCTTTTACTTTTCATTGTTATAAATTTTTATAAAGTTGGAAAAAAAATATTTTGGTTGACATGCTGTCATAAATAATTTTTGATAACGTAAAATCTGGTGTTATTGTTGAATGTCTATGAGCAAAAATTGAATTTTATAGCATGACTTAATTAAAAAACAAAATTACATCATTAAATCAAGAGCAGAACTGGAAATGAAAACTTTATTCACTTTTCACTTTTCTTTAGTTTGCACTTATAAAAACTTACATTAACTCTGTATTCACTTCAACAAAGCAGTTTGGTAATTTTATAGCTGAATTTTTTTATATTCGTGAATATATATGTGGTAAAAGTACAGTCTTACTGTAAGATTTCAAATTATTCTCAAAAGAAAATTAGATCTTCAAAAGATTTCTCTATTCAAGAGAAATTTCAGTTTGAAATTATATACAATTATCAATTTATTGTAATTCTAAGCCATTTGTATTAAAAATATATTTTATTAACATTTCTTTAATCCTCAAAAGGAAACAAACAGGGAACTAGACCAAAAATCATTTTATCTGTGTTCATATAAAATTAAGGTGTGTCTATATAAAATATTAAATATTTGTTTCTTCTGTTGAATTAAAAGGGTTAAATAAATTTATTTTTGAGAGAAATGGTTTGGAATTTTAATAAATGGAAAAATAAGCGCAGTTTTCAAATTAAAATATTTAAAAAAATTAGAAAATTCTGCAATTTCAAAAACAACGGTTGATAAACTGTAAGGAATTTTTTAAACATCGTATGCTAATGATCCATCCTGATAAGCTAGAAATTTTAATTGCAAAGTGGGGAAAAGAGAAAAAAATAAAAATATATTCATTAAAACGAACTTTTAATTTTTATCTTTTATACTTTTTTATTTCTGAGAAATTAATTTCCACTAGAGATTGTTAAAATAATATTATCTTTCTTAAAGTTACAATTCAATGCACAAAAAGAAAAAAAAATACTAGACATATAAATCTGCATGAATTTCTTACCGAACATTACTTTTTTATGTTTATTTTAATATTAATTACTTGATTAAGAAGGTAATTGGAGTTTAATATTTCTACTAATTTTGCGCTTTTTTGAATTGTATATGTTTCCGAAAAATAACGTTATTTTAACAATCCCTTGTAAAAACTAGTTTATGAGAATCGAGAAACCCAAATGTTTAAAATAACTATATTATAAAGGGAGAAATGTGCCCGTGCGTAACGCTGACGTCATTTTAACGGTGGCAACAGAAGACGATTAAATTTAACTTTTATTGCAATTTTTAAAATTCTAAATACCGCAAATTTTTAATTTTTACACCATCGATTAGTGAAAAAATGTACTTTCAAATGCAATTTGATTGTAAACTATATTGCAATTTATTTGAAAACTGTATCGCAATTTATTCCATTTTTATTGTTTTTCAATTAATTTATAAGCATGTTTTTATTTTTTTTTTTTTTCAAATCTATCTCTATCGCGAGCAGACGATTTACGAAAGATAAATCCGTTTTCACTTAAATTAATATAAACTGTTCAGTGTTTGTTTCCGGCTTATATTCCATAATGAAATTAAATCAATCAATAAATAAAACAATAATATAAAAATAAAACACAAATTTTAGGCTTGTAATCGAATTTCACTTTTCGCTTCATTGAAATGAAGGATGAAAAAGTTTACTGTAAATAGCGATTTCAGATATTTCTACGACTATTAACCCCTGACTTACCAATAGAGGCCAATACGAAAATATCGCTTTTAGTACGTTTCAAAACTTTATTTGAACGCATTATTGCTAATTTTCATATGAATATGATGTTTAGTATTGTTAGGGAGCATTCTAAAAAATACATTAATGTAAAAAAACTATTACAGTTATCAATTAAAAAAAAAAAAAAAAAAAAAAAAAAAAAAAAAAAAAAAACAGTAGACCCGCGCGAGTTTTTTGAAATACACTGGTAAACATTTTGCGATGGGTTGAACGAATTTTTGGCACTCCAGTATCTACAACCATAAGATTATGAAATGTTGTTCCAACATCTGGAGCTATGTTTCAACAGGACCTTCAATAATATTTCAAATTTTATTTGCTTAAAAGGCGTATAGCCAACAGAGACAAAAAGTATTCAAGCCGAGAATCGAACCCGGGTCTTTGGTAAAGCGTACCGACATTTTACCGACTGAACCACTTGGAACGATACCCAGCCTGGTGCTTCTCACTATCATATGTTGGCAAGGCTACAACCGCAGCACAAGATGGAATATTATTCCGTGAGCCACCGACTCTGGTGCAAACACGAAACTACAGAGAATCCAGCATCGATGAAATTGAATAAATCTATATATATCTTGGACATTCTTCTGTAGAAATTTTTTTTGTGTGTGTGATTTTTGTGTGTTTTGCGATTCCTTTAAACTTGGTCATAACCTTGGCTGAACT
Source organism: Maratus speciosus (assembly GCA_963932465.1). Lineage (NCBI taxonomy): Eukaryota > Metazoa > Arthropoda > Arachnida > Araneae > Salticidae > Maratus > Maratus speciosus. The sequence continues at coordinate 334,632,724 of OZ010797.1, read as the reverse complement.
AAGTCGAACTGAAACCTTGGAATAATCATAATTGGGAGGGACGCTATAACGATAAAGTACCAAATACTTTGTATAAAACCGGAAATTCTTCCATTATTTTTTAGCTTAGTAGTTATGCCTACTTATCATATTGTTATTATAAACCAAAACTACAATGTAGTGGTCTTCAACTTTTTGCTGCAAATCGTTTGCCATTGCAAAATATGAAAAAAAAAAAATTCGTTTTATAATTTAAGCATGCGCAATTATTTTGATTGATGAGTCAACGCGACATCAACTATTAAAGGGATTAAAATAAATTCTTTTAATCATTTCATTCTAGAAAAGAAGCAAACGAGTAATTAGACTCCTATAGAAACATTTCATCTTTGTTTCATTAAAACTTGTTTGAAAAACATATCCTTTGAAATGAGACAGTTTCATCTCACATTTTAATAATTTTCTCGAATTAAATATTTGATAAGAGAATTCTTGTACTTTTATATTTGTAGTATTTTTAGAAAGGGCCGTACATTTTATTTAACTTTTTTTCTGTTCCAAATTACATGCTTGGTTAAAACCTTTTAAAGTTCCAAGAAGTTTAAAATAAGTTATATGTCAGAAATATGTTTTTAACCCTTTAACTCTGTGAAAGAAACGAACTAGATACACACTGTAAAAAAAATAATGCCAGTTTTCCGGTAGGAATCGGAAAAATAGTTGCCCTTATCGTACCGGAATAATTTCCAACCCAGCTCGGAATAAGATCCGTAAAATCGGAATAAAATCCTTAAAATACCGTTTTACTGACTATTTCCTTATTTTTACGGATTTTATTCCGAGCTGGGTCGGAAATTATTCCGCTAAGATAAGGGCAATTATTTTTCTGATTTCTACCGGAAAACTGGCAGTATTTTTTTTTTTTTTTACAGTGTACAAATAAAATTAAAACATTTCATCTGTGTTTGATCAAAACTTGTTTAAGAAATACTTTGAAATGATGCAGTCTCATCTCTTTTATTTATGTTTTTCTATAATTGTGTGCTTAATTAAGAAAATTCTTCAGCTTTATGAGTTTAGAAATTTTATCTTTTTGTATACTGAATTATAACTTTAAGAAGAATAATATTATTTTAGTAATCTCCCGTGAAAATTAATTTACCAGAAATGAAAAGAGCATAAAAGATAAAAATAAAAAGATCGTTTTACTGAAGATATTTTCATCTTTTTCTCTTTCCTTCAATTTGAAATTAAATCTTCTACCTTATTATGATGAATTATTAGCTGACGATATTTAAAAGATTCCCAACAGTTTTTCCTACCTATCTGAGAATAGAGACGAGCGTATGGTTTATTTGACTTTGGGCTGTACATTTATAGTAGTTTAAATATTATACAGTGTGTATTATAAGTGACTGTCAGAGCTGTAAGAGATGATAATACGTGACAAGAGCAATATTTTCTAACAGTAAACGCAGCAGAGTTTAAATCCACTTAGTCTGCCAAAAATACAGCGTTCATCCCTCTAAGCCGAACTCAGGTTTTCGTCCATATTTATAACAGTAATGAAAACAATGTAACGATGTTTCAACAGACTTATTTTGTTGTTTTAAAAACATAGGGAAATTATGAAAAGTGGTAAAATAATCAACATTTGCGTCCATATAATACCGAGCTTGATGCTCCATTGTTCCCAATGTATCTGACAGTACATACGGTGTCACTGTCATTACAAAATTATAATGCATTATTTAAAAATCCCTGTTTCTAAAATTTCAGAATTTTATTTTTGATATTTTCATTTGAGAACTGTGAGTATTTTTCTATTTAATGAAATTCTAAGCCATAAAAATAAATTTATTTAACACATTTAATTCAAGAAAAAAAAACTTGAACAACTGAAAGTCAATATCAAATTTCGCCTCTTATTAAAAGATGCTAGAAAGGCATGTTTGATAGTTTGGTAGATAATTTAAGCATGCGCAATTATTTTTACATTTGCGTCAATGTAATACCAACTGTTAATACTGTTAATTAGCTGAAAATAAATTTCTTTAATTATTTAATTCTAGAAAAGAAGAAAACGAGTAATTAGACTTCTATAGAAACATTTCATCTTTGTTTCATTAAAACTTGTTTGAAGAACATATACTTTGAAATGCGATAGTCTCATCTCATATTTTAATAATTTTCTCGAATTAAATATTTAATAAGAGAATTCTTGTAGTTTTATATTTGTAGTATTTTTAGCAAGCGCCGAATCTTTTATTTAACTTTTTTTCTGTTCCAAATTACGTGCTTGGTTAAAACATTTTAAAGTTCTAAGAAATTTAAAATTAGTTATAAAATTAGAAATAAGTTTTCTTAACACTTTATTCCTATCAAAGAAACGAACTAGATACAAATAAAATTGAAACATTTCATCTGTGTTTAATCAAAACTTGTTTAAGAAATACTTTGAAATGAGGCAGTCTCGTCTCTTTTATTTATGTTTTTCTATAATTAGGTACTTAATTAAGAAATTTCTTACAGCTTTATGTGTCTAGTAACTTTATATTTTGTATACTGAATTATAACTTCAAGAAGAACAATATTATTTTAGTAATCTCCCGTGAAAATTAATTTACCAGAAATAAAAAGAGCATAAAAGATAAAAATAAAAAGATCGTTTTACTGAAGATATTTTCATCTTTTTCTCTTTCCTACAATTTGAAATTAAATTTTCTACCTTATTAGGACGGATCATTAGCATACGATGTTTAAAAGATTCCCAACAGTTTTTCCTACCTATCTGAGAATAGAGACGAGCGTATGGTTTATTTCGCTTTGGGCTGTACATTTATAGTAGTTTAAATATTATACAGTGTGTATTATAAGTGACTGTCAGAGCTGTAAGAGATCAGAATACGTGACAAGAGAAATATTTTCTAACAGTAAACACAGCAGAGTCTTAATCCACTTAGTCTGCCAAAAATACAGCGTGCATCTAAGCCGAACTCAGGTTTTCGTTCATATTTATAACAGTAATGAAAACAATGTAACGATGTTTCAACAGTGTTATTTTGTTGTTTTAGAAACATAGAGAAATCATGAAAAGTGGTAAAAAAATTCAACCGAGCATGATGCTCCATTATTCTTAATGTAAACTATGTAATCTAAACAAATGTCTAATGTAATCTAAACTAGTCTAATGTAATGTTAATCTAATGTAATCTAAACAAAATTAATATGACAGTACATACGGGTGTCACTGACAAAATTATAATGCATTATTTGAAAATAGCTGTTTTTAAAATTTTAGAAATTTCTAACTTGATTTTTAATATTTTCATTTGAGATTTCAGAGTATTTTTCAATTTAATGAAATTTTAAGACATAAAAATTAATTTATTTAATTAATTCAAGAAAAAAACCCTGAACAACTGAACTTCAATATCAAATTTTGCCTCTTATTAAAACATGCTTGAAAAGCATGTTTGATAGGTTGGTAGATTATTTAAGCATACGCATTTATTTTTACATTTCCGTCAATGTCACACCAGCTGTTAATTAGCTAAAAATAAATTCATTTAATTATTTAATTCTCGAAAAGAAACAAACGTATAATTAGACTTCAGTACGAACATTTGATTTGTGTTTTATTACAACTTGTTTGAAAAACACAACTTTTGAAATAACATAATCTCATCTTATATTTTTGTAATTTTCTGAAAATATCTATTTTAAAAAGAAGTTCTTGGAAAAAGGAATTTTAAAATTCTAGGGCTAAATTCACCTTCAATAGACAATTAAAAATCGTGTAAATCAAAATTAATCGCCCTAAAATTCCTTTTAGGTGTATATATATAATGTAAAAGTATTTAAAATACATTAAAATACATTAAAAATCAAATTAAATTCCAAAAACGTTTTCTGCAAAATTAACACGGTCATCGTTAGTGTTTATTTAAATGTTGTTATTTCTCTTTTCACTTATTTGCCAAGGAGAGACCATTGTATTGCTCTTACCACCCTTAAAATTACAATGGCCTCTTCTTGACGAATAAGCTCAAAGAAAAACAGCAACTAAAATACATATAAAAGCAGAAATAATTGTGCAAAAATTGCTGTCAGGTGCATAAATATAATATAAAGATATTTAAAATACAAATTAAAATATCTTAAAATACATCAGAAAAACCTAGAACGTTTTCAATCGTTACAAGGCCGTCACCAGTAGAATTTAAATGTTGTTATTATTTTCTTCGCGCTTATTCGAGAATTCTCCAGAAGAAAACATTGTAATTTAAATGTTGTACGTCAGATTAGATACTAGATGATGTTTTTCAAATTTTCAGCAAAACAGCTTTCATCTATTATGCTGCAAATATATCCATACTCTATGGATGTCGTATGATAGTGCATCATTAGAAGCTGTACATTTATTAGCAATTATTTCAATTGATTCTCTTACGATGGCATCCTGGTAATTATTTGTGCAAAAGATAATTTTTGATTTATTAAAATCTACTTTTATAGGTTGCGTTTGAGCTACATTATTAGTTCAATTACGGGTAATTTTGTTAAATAGGTAATTATATATAGGTAATTATACATTAATTTCTTATATCAATTGGGTTAAATAAACCCCATACTGCATTATCAAGATTAGCTGAAACTCAAACTATAAAAGTAGATTTTAATAAATCAAAACTTATCTTTCGTACAAATAATTACCAGGAAGCCATCATAAGAGAATCAATTGAAATAATTGCTAATAACAGATACAGCTTGTAACGATGCACTATCATACGATATCCATGGAGTATGGAGAGATTTGCTGCATAATAGATGGAAGCTCGTTTTGTTGAAAATTTGAATAGCTTTATATATCATCTCATCTGCCATACAGCAATTAAATTACTATGTTTTTCTTCTGGACAATTTTCTAATAAGCGCAAAGAAAATAGTGACAACATTTAAATTCTACTGATGACGGCCTTGTAATGGTTGAAAACGTTCTAGGGTTTTCTGATGTATTTTAAGATATTTTTAATTTGTATTTTAAATATCTTTATCTTACATTTATGCACCTGAAAGGAATTTTTGTAAAATTATTTGTGATTTTATATGCATCTTAATTATTTAATTAAAGGTGAATTTAGCACTGGAATTTTAACTTTAATTTAAAGAAATAACAACATTTAAGTAAACACTGACGATGGCCGTGTGAATTTGGTCGAAAACGTTTTGGGAATTTATTTTTATTTTTAATGTCTTTTTAAGGTATTTTAATGTCTTTTAAATAATTTACATTATATATATGCACCTAAAAGCAATTTTAGTACGTTTTATTTGAGCATTATACTAAATTCTTGGAGTTTTATATCTAATATATAAAAATGAAAATTTGTCTGTCTGTCTGCCTGTAATTCTATACAAATCCACAGTTTGGAAGCCAGAATTATGAAATGTTACGTACATGTATAATAAAACACGGCGAGGCAACTAAAGTAATCCGGAATCGAAATAATTCATAGTTAATTTTTAATTATTAAAAAACCACCAATTTAACAGCAATTTCCAGTCGAATTTAAACATTTTTAGTTATAGCAGTTGCCAACAATTCAAAATCCCCAATAAAATTCTTACCATAGCAATTACTTTTCTATTGCAAGATTTCTACATTAAAAATAAAAATGACGAATTTTGAAAAAGGGAGTATCACGTTATAACTTTTCTATTTTAAGATTTCCACGTGAAAAATGAAAATGAAATAAATAATTTGACGAATTTATATAAAAGTGAATATTACGTCGTAACTTTTCTATTTCAAGATTTCCACGTGAAAAATGCAAAATGTAATAAATACACTGGTGTCCAAAATTAAGGACCAGTCACAAAATGCTAATTTTTAAGTAAGCGAATACTCAAAAGGAAATAACATAATTCAAATAATTACTATCCCTACAGCACAGCTAGTCTATATAGCATCTCATTCATGTCACACATGGTTTGGAAGTTGAGAATTTTCTATTTTATTTTTAGCTGTTTTATTTTGTTAACACTGTGGAATTATCAATTTATTGTAATTCTAAGCCGATGTTTTTAAAAGAATCCTTTTACGCTTTTAATCGTAAAGAAGAAACAAAAGAGAAATTAGATTTTAATGAAAAACATTCCATTTGTGTTTGATAAAAACTTGTTTGAAAAACATAAACTTTGAAATATGAACACCTTATCTCTTAATTTTACGGTTATCTAGAAGTAATTACTTAATTAAGGAAAGGATTGGAGTTTTATATTTCTAGTAGTTTTTTCATCTCGTGCATTTTATCATAGCTTGCCTAAAAATTACATATTTTTTAACAATTTCTGGTAGGAGTTATCAGAAATAAAAAACCGAAATGGATAGAATATTTTACTAAACATAAATTCATCCTTTTCGCTTAACACTAGAACGGCGGCGAGGGGTCATTTTGACCCTTGCTAAATGAATACATGTCGATTCGAACCAGAAATTTTTTTATAATATAAGATTAATATATTCTGCACAAAAATAACTTAAATAAATAAGTTAAATATTTCTAAGCAAAAATTCTGATGTGAAATATATTTATAAAACTTGAGTAAAATTTCCCACCGTTCTAGTGTTAACATTTTGGGAAAAACATTTTTAGCTTATTAAGTAGGATTATTAAAATGTGACGCTGGATCGTTAGCAACTCTTTTTCAAAAGTTTTTCTTCATTTCAATTTTAAACGTTTTCCTTTCAGAGTGCAGTATTCTAAAAGTTTTACTTTTTTTTAAAAAGATTTTTAGGATGGCTCTCCAAAACATTCCAAGAATAGAAATTCTGTGAGATGAATTTCTAATAGGAATGATTAAAACTCCATATTTTTTCTTCTTTCATTATTATTAATATTTATAAATTTAGAAAAAAAAATGATTTTTCTTTTCTTTTTAAAAAAATTGTCAGCAGTAATTTTTGATACTGAAAAATATCATGAAATATCTTGGTTGGTTGAATGTCTCAAGAGAAAAAAAATTGTTGCATGATTTAATCAAGAGGTAAAATTCGGTTATTTGTGCTTATAAATTTATTGTAATTATTAACCATACATTTTAAAAACAAATCTCTGTAACTATTGAATATTAGACTTCAATATAAATATTTTGTTGGTGTTTTTTTAAGCTTGTTTGAAAAATATATGTTCACAAGTGAGATTGTCTCTCATCTCATATTATTAATTTTTTGAAGAAATAATTACTTAAACAGGGGAAAAAAATGGAAGTTTGTATATTTCTAGATTTTTATCTTTTTCATGCATTGTTCTCTAGCGTATTAAAATATGAGGTTATTTGACAATTTCTTGTAAGAATTAGCTTATTAGAAATAAAAAAGCCAAAGGTATAAAACATCTCACTTTTTATAATTTTATCTTTTTCGCATAACATTTTGTGATGTAATTTTCTACCCCCTTTCGTAGGATTATTAGTATATTATGTTGAATTTTTAGTAACTCTTTTCAATAGTTCACCTGTAGCATATTTTAAAATATCTTGACGAATTTCCGGATTATTTTTAAACGTCTACGTTGTAATTGCAGTATGATGAATTTGATGATTTTACCAAAAGAGATTTTTTTAACGATGCCTTTTCAACATATTCGAAAATTTGAAATTCTATAGTATAAATATCTAACAGAAATGATTAAAATTGCATTTTGTTTAATACAATTTTAAAAACTATTAGCTTTTTATCTTTCAATGTTAAAAATATTTTTAAATTTTGAAAAAGAATAAAAATAAATTTTTCGGTTAAAAAATTTAGTTACATATCATGTCTCATACTGAAAAAACTGATGAAATATGTTACATTGTTGAATGCCTATGGACTAAAATTGAATCTAGTAAATAGTAAAAAAAAAATTATATCATTAAATTAAGAAAAGAACTGTGAAAATTAATAATTTATAAACTTTTATTTTAGTTTGCACTTATGTGTACTTATTAAAACTTACTTTAACATTCTAAGCACTTTAATATACTTACAATATTATATTTTGATAGCAGAAATTCATTTATTTGTGAAGCTCTACATGGTAAAAATCCAATCTTTCTGAAGGATTTAATCATGAGATGAAATTTTAACAATTACTTATGAAAATTATTTTGCAAGCACCGAAAATTCTATTTAACTTTATTTTATTCCAACTAACATGCTTAGTAAGAACATGGAACTACTATAATTCCAAACAATTTATGTTAAAAATATGTTTTTTTTAATACTTGATTTTTAGGAAAGAAGTGAACTAAGCTCTACATGGTAAAAATCCCATCTTTCTGAAGGATTTAATCATCAGATGAAATTTTAACAATTACTTATGAAAATTATTTTGCAAGCACCAAAAATTCCATTTAACTTTATTTTATTCCAACTAACATGCTTGGTAAGAACATGGAACTACTATAATTCCAAACAATTTATGTTAAAAATATGTTTTTTTAATACTTGATTTTTAGGAAAGAAGTGAACAGCTACAGATAACATTAAACAATTTCATCTGTGTTTGATTAAAACTTCTATGAAAAGCATATACTTTGAAATGAGATAATCTTACTTCATTTTGTAATGTTTTTTTCTAGAATTATATACCTAATTAATAATTTCAGGGCCAAAGTACTTTCATTGCTAGAATGTTTATATGATTAAATGACACCAAGATTTACGGGCAAATTTATATTTTAAAAGAAATAAAACCCTTTATTGATATTCCTTATAAAAGCAAAATCTTATTTCGAATTTCTGGTGCCATTGTGGCATTTGGAGATTAAATTTAAGTGGTATATACGAGTATAATATCCCACTTCCTTTAAGGGGTTAAAGAAATTGTTGGAATTTCATATTTCTAGTAATTGTGCATTGTAGTTTAACTTCAAAATCCAATATTATTTTATCAAACTCCCTCTCGAATTAATTTATCAGAAATAAAAAGCATAAAAGATAAAGATGAAAATTCCATTTAACTAGTAACTTTTTTGTCTTTTATACTTTTCTACATTTTGAAATAAATTTTTCTAACTTTTTACGTTGGATTATTAGCTTTCGATGTTTAATAAATTCCAATGAGTTTTCCAAACGTTCTTTTTACGTTTTAGAATATCTAGCTTGTTTTTAATTGTTTTTATTTGAGAATTATGCGTATTAATCAACGTATTGCAATTCTAAGACATTTCTGTTACAAGTAAATTTCTTTTACTTATCAATTCCAGAAAAAAAAACTGAGCTGCTTGATTTCAATAACAAATTTTATCTCTCATTAAAATAAGTTTCATAGAAATTAGTTTATGACAAATAAAAAAGTCGAAGTAATTAACCGTTTTTCTAAGAATAATTTTGCAATTGTTAGCAGAGCAAGCGGCAGATTTATATGAGGATTGGCACAAAAGCTGGTCATATGATACGTTAGATGCCTTAATATAGGCGAAAATTATGTTGAAAAGTAAATTAAAATACAGGATTTCATGCAAAAATGAAATTATTTAAAAAAATGTCCTTACTTTTTTTCACCTTCAAAACCGAGCTTTCTTAAATAAACAATTAAATTAAAAAATCAAAAAACCCGACTGCGTAAAAAGCGAACGAATTAATTATTTTTCATCAATGTGAAACTATTTTGTTTTCAACTTCTACTATTAGCTCACATTCTCGCTATATATATCTTATTCAAATTTTCATTCGTTAATAAAATACATATTATTCATCCAATCAAGTTCAAATGAATTTTTTAAACTTGTAGTGGATGACACTTGATGTTAATCCATTTTTTTTTCAAATATTAATTCACTAATTAAATTTAATTAATTAATTTTCGATAATCCAGAGAGCCCTCTTCTAGATCAAGGTATTTTAAGACCGAGGGAGCCTTCTTCTTGATCAAGGCATTTTTAAGCGCCACTCAATAAGAAAGAAGAATGGGAGAAAAAAAATATTCTCTTATTCACCTAAGTAGGAATTGACTTAAAATATTTTTTTAATATGACTTGTTTATATTACTTACCTATTTTTTTTTCCTTGTATTGATGATTTTCAAGTTGTGTTTAATTGTTAGTTCCTATCTATAAACACTGTTTTGATGAGGTCTATAGATGTCTATGATGGTTAGAGTTGCAGTAAAGCTAGAGATCCTACATACATAACTTCCTGGTTGTATAGTATTTTAACGGAGCTTCTGACTGTAAAATAGTCAATGAAACACAGTCTTCATTTTGAAAGACCTATCCAATGATATGCCACTCAATAGGGTGCGTAATTTTTTTTTTCGTCTCTACCGCCATTTTGTATTTTACGGCCGCCATTTTGAATTTATAAAAACAAAACCTAGCCTATAACCATTGGGTCGTTAAGACGAATTGATAGAGACCTCATTCATTAAAATCCATCCGAACCGTTGGGATGTTTCGATGGTATAAAGAAATCCACATACACAGATACGCGTGAAACACATAACCCTTCTTTTCAGTCGGGTAAAAACACGCCTTGTATATCGCTTACTAGCGATAAAAGAATGAATCATATTAAAAAAAATATTTTTTAATATCGCTAGCATTTTTTTTTAACTTGTCCTGACAATCATTATAAGTTGACGATGGTTTAAAACTTAGCTTGTACTGCTTTATTTTTTATATTTTAACACTAAAATGTCCAGCTGGTGTCGATTCGACACCGATCAAAAGACAAATTGTCGATTCGAACCAGAATTTTTTTCGTAAAATCAATTAAATTGTAACTAGAGAATGCTTAGTTGAATAAATAAGTGAAATTGTTTTAAATAAAAATTCTGGTGTTAAAATGTTTTTATTAAGATTGGGTAAACGTTCCGGACGTTCTACTCTTAATTTATTTATTTTCTAGCATTATGAGCCGCCACAAAGTACTTAGTGATGTTTTACAAGATATAATTATTAAATTTTCAACAAATAACAATGACCTACTGAAATTTGGCACAAATGCATGCTTCGGAAAAGATGTCTTTCCGAAGTGTCCTTTATTCCGGAGTGTCTTTTGTGGAGGTTTTGCTATAATATACTTATAGAATACTTACACTATAAATATACATAGTATATGTTTATTATAATATACTTATAAATAAAACAAATAAATATTTTTAACTTAATAATTGCTTATTAATTAAAAATGCAATCAAGTGATACTACATTTTCCAGTTTTTATATTAGTTGTTCATTTTAATTTATGATAACTCAAATGTTGTTTTCATATTGTAAAAATACGCATATTTTATCACAAGAATAAAAATAAATTTATCACACCAAAATTATCCCTCTAAGTATCTGCTAAAATACTCGAGAAGAACACAAATATTACTCGTGAACTTATCGATTCATGGAAAACCGAAAAGATAAATTTGCATATCTTGAAACAAACAAGGTTCATTAAATATTACTCTCCGTGATTTCCTTTGTGAGAAGAATAAAGCATGAGAATGGTTTCATTAAATAAAAGAATTTTCTTTTCTCTTTACATTTGTAAACGATGTTAAAATACAGTGCTCTGTATTTTAAAGTATTCGTGATATGGATAATGTCGTTTCATATTTTATTTATAAACTATATCAAACTTTTACTGAAGAATGAATAAAACAACTCGAAAGTAAAACCTGCTAACCATATATACTTTATCTATCAAAAAAATTATTTTACTAATCATTTATTTATTTATTTGAATTTGCATTTCTTTGATAGTAATAAAGTTAAATAAATATAGTTATTACAGCTCACTGTAACACACACACACACACACACACAAAAATAATCCTTTGATTTGCCGTTCAATTTCTGTAATTTTTCAGAAGTATTTTTCTCTGATAAAATGTTTTCGTCAATTTGTCAGCAATTAGCGAATACGTATTTAAGAATATTTTTGATGGATAATAGCCTTATAAGTCTAGTTAATTTTTCAATTTCGCAAAAGATTTGGAACTTTTGTAATTTTGAAGTTTTCGTACTTTGCCAGTACGATTACCATATTTTTACTGTTTTTTTTTTTTTTTGGTGTGTATTAAATAATATGAATTCCACAGCTTTATAGAAAATAAAAATTTAGCATTATCCATCAAAGAAATTCCCGAATTCATACTTTTCGGTACATTTGTGAAAATATTTTTATAGCGAAAAAACCCTGTAAAAACACGTCAATTATACTGGCACTTTTCTTCACAGTGTATAAACCTGATAATCCCTAGCTCGATTACGCGACACATTTAGTTACATATTTTATCATAAAATGGATGTATTTGTGGCTGCATCACAGAATTCCGAACGACGAAGTTTATAACCAAATGTACAAAGCTTTTAAATCTTCAAAAAGTCTAATAAATGATTAAAATATTATTTTAATCAATATTTTTTATATAATATTACAATTGTGCGCAAATTGAATTTTGTGCAATTTATTTTAATTTTTTAAAAGTAAAATACAGTAAAACCACGGTAACAGTAAAACCAGTAAATAGCGGACACTTCAGACCACAGAATTTGTCCGAAATTTAGAGATGAAAGAATACAAATAAGTAGATATTATGGATTGAAAAAATATTTGCTAAGTAGAAGTGTCCTTTATTCCGGAGTGTCTGTTGTGGAAGTTTTACTATGATATACATATAGTATAATTATAATATAAATATACGTAGTATATGTTTACTATAGTATTAAATAAATATTTTATATAATCTTACAAATAAATATATTTTAAACTTGATAACAGTTGCTTATTACAGCAGAACCTCTTTTATCCGAAACTCTTTTAACCGAAAATCTCGGTTAACCAAAATCCACTTTTAAGCTTTTTTTTTTTTTTTTTGTTAACTATCACATTCCTTGTGTGCAAAATCCATTTTAAATGCTTTTTTAAACTATCGTATTATTTGTGTACCTTCTTTATGTGGGGTCCTTTCCGAGCTACGGGTACATATAAATATTTTCGATCCCCTTTTTTAGGGTTCCTTTGAATTTAACTTGTGCTCCCGTAAGCTGCGGAATGGACCAAAGAAAACGAACAAATTAGCAATTCTGAAGCTTTTGAAAGTTTTGCAAAAGGTTTGGCATGGCTGGACAGGGATATGTTTAGGAAGAAATTTGGTCCTTTGAAGGACCCTTCACAAAATTTTTTATTTCAAAACAGGACACTTCACAAAAATTTTCATCTTAAAAAAGGACCCTTCATAAAATTATTTGTCTTAAAAATAGGCCTTTTACAAAATTTTTCCAGCTCTAAATTAAACCTTTCACAAATTTAATTATTTAAAAGTAAAATCTGACCTGTCACTTTTACATATATAAAGAAAATATATGCATTTGACATATATATCTTTTTTAAAATTAAAAAAAAAAACCCTGAGTATAACTTAAATTTCAAATTCACAAAATTAGGACTAGACTTTTCACAAATATTAAAAAAGGTCTTCACAATTTCACAAAAACAGGACGCTGAGTGAAAAGTCTGAACAGACCTTTGCTGGAACAGCAGAAAGACTGTGATACCGGTGAAGTAATAATATTAAAAAACTCCTTGATAGAGCTTCAAAGCAAACACAGTAAAAACTGCGACAAAGAAAACATTTTTTCAAACCCTTGTGATATTTGTAAAAGGTACTTCATTTCAAAATTAAAATTCATTTTATTTTGCTATTGCTTTATTTTTATTAAGCACTTGTTACCTTTATAAGAAATACTGCACACATTTCTCCTTAATCTTAAAATTGAAGTATTCTCGATTATCCGAAAATTTCGATTTTCCGAAAGATGGCCGGTCCCAATTACTCCGGATAATCAAGGTTATATTGTAATTAAAAATCAAGTCAAGTAATAGTACATTTTGTGGTTTTTATATTAGTCGTTCATTTTAACTTATGATACTTCACATGTTGTTTGCAAATTATACAAATATATATATATATATTTTTTTTTTTTTTTTTTTTTTTAAGAATAAAAATACATTTGTCATACCATAATTATCTCTCTGGGTATTTGCTGACATGCTCGAGAAATTATTGTATATCTTGAAACAAACAAGATTCATTAAATATTCCTTTCCGTGATTTCCTTTGTGAGAAGAATACAGCATGGAGAATGGCTTCGTTAAACAAAATAATTTTTTTTATCTTTACATTTGTAAACGGTGTTAAAATACACTGCTCTGTACTTTAAAGGATTCGTGATATGGGTAATGTCCTTTCATATTTTATTTATAAGTCGTATCAAACTTTAACTGAAGAATGAATAAAACAATTCGAAACAAAAATCCGCTAAATATACGTACTTTACCAAAAAATTATTTTACTGATCATTTATTTATTCATTTATTTTTTTTATGTGTTAGAACTTTTTATACTTTTAAAAATTTGCTATTTTGCCTTTACGATTATCGTATTTTTACAGATTTTTTTTTCCCTGTGGAATAATTAACGTAAATACCGCAACTTTGTAGAAAACGAAAATTTAGCATTATCCAGCACATAACTTCTCAAACTCATACTTTTCGGCACATTTATGAATCACTTTTACAGGAAAAAACTCTGTAAATTACGGCAATTGTACAAATAATAAATGTTTTTTTTTTTTTTTTCTGTGTAGAAACATGATTATCCATAGCTCGATTATACGACACACTGAGTTAACCTAACATATTTTATCATAAAACAATTTATAACTATATTACAGAATTCCGGACAACGAAGTTTATGATCAATTATACAAAACTATTAAACCTTCGAAAACTAATAAATGATTAAAATACTATTTTAATCAATATTTTTTATATAATATTATAATATTGCACAAAGTATATTTTGTACAATTTATTGTTATTTCTCAAAATACCGTCAAACCATTGAGTAAGACTACAGAATTTGACCGAAATTTAGAGATGAAATCATACAATTATGTAGATATTGGGGATTGAAAAGTATTCGCTAAATAGAAGTATCCTTTATTCCGGAGTGTGTGTTGTGGAGGTTTTACTATAATATACTTATAAATAAAAACGAATAAATATTTTAAACTTAATAATAGTTTCTTATTAATTATAAAATCCATTCAAGTATAATATTACATTTTGTAGTTTTCATATTAGTTATTCATTTTAACCTATGATACCTCAAATGATGTTTGAATATTATAAAAATTTAACGTCAGTTGGGGTAACTGGACACACGAGGTAACTGGGCCATAGGCTATTTTATAAAAAACTGTTGCTGTTTTTTTAAGTTTTAGCTTTTGTGAACAATGCACCTTAATCTCTACTTCCTAAAACAACTTGTGTCAACTCAATCATAACTCTCACATTGCTGTGAAAGGTTGTCAAAAATTTACGTTTGTTTTTTTAAAAACAACGTCAATAATGGTTGAACTTCCTCGGCTTTTTATTAAAATACTGTAAGTACTTTTATTAAAAAATCTTTTTTTTTTAAAGATTAGGCATATAATTACAATAATATTATTAGATATCTATGCATATTTACTTCATGTTTCAAATGTAAGCCCGGTGTCCCGGTTACCACGTAAATCTTTCAAGAATGGGGTAACTGGGACATGTATCCGGGGTAATTGGGCCATGCTGGATCCAGTTACCCCAAAGATTATGAATAATTTTTTAGAGTTTCTCTTACTATTGGGGAATAAATTTCTCCATTGTTTTTTGCTCACAATAAAGAAGATTATAGAATACCTTATTAAAATTACGTAATAAAATAAAAAAAAAGACTTTTGGGTGGTATCAAACAAAATTTCTTGACCTCCATGAGAGGTGGTGATGCCGTTATGGCATCACATAATTTTTATTCCTAATTGCTACACTGGCACCGGAATTTTATAATGAAAATTTCACCTTTATTAAGTACGCGAAGATATACTTTTACTTGTTTACAAATAGATTCTCTTGTAAATACTGGTGTCATTAAATTGTTTCAACATTTTACGAATGCAAGTACCTTGCCCCTGAAAGCGAGATAGTCAAACCTTGAAATTGTACGATACACAGGGGTCGCGTTCTATAGGGAAACTTTTATTGTCCCTACCACTATTTTGAAAATAATATCTTCATTGCACATTTCTTTAGACTATGTTAAATAAAATGATCATGAAGGTAACTCATTTAGGGTTCTGGTAGGAACAATAAAATTTTCACTATATAATGTGACCCCTGGATACAGATAAAGTACTTAAGTACATACGTAGCCGTTTGTTCATAGATTTATTTTGCTATTTTTTTTCTTAAAATACCCATGTGACTTTTATATTTATTACCTATACTAAAGTACATAAGCACTTACTTGATTTTTATGTTTTTGGTATAAATAAATCTAATATTTTCACTTTTAGTGCTTTTTTAGACACATTGACAGCAAAGGTTTCCCTTACAACGCTCTTTAGTTGATATATAATTTACATGATCTGCCTGGTTTAATTTTTTTTAAGTTGTTTACACTTTTTAAAACAGGACCTGATATCCAATATGAAAAAAAAATAAACGCGTGTGGAAAATAGACCCTCCTGGTCCACTTACCCCATTTTTATGGGGCAACTGGACCCATGAGGAACGAAAGATGAAATATGCATATTTTTATATTTTTAAATATTAAAATGTAATTTTGAGCATTTCTGTCTCATAGAGGGAACCAAACTGAACAAGTTTACAGAAGTTCAGAATTTAATTCAAATGAAGATTAGCTTTTTGAAGCTAAATTGTCAGAAGCTCCAGGGTCACATTGTAAAATCATGGCCCAGTTGCCCCAACTAACCTTATATCTTTTATTTTAAGAACAAAAATACATTTGTCACACCATAATTATCCCTCGGCGTATGTGCTAACATAGTCAGTAAATGAAACTTGAGAATAACATAAATATTACACGTGATATTATCGATTCAACTAAAAATACAGAAAAGATAAATTTGCATATTTTGAAACAAACAAGGATCATTAAATATTACTTTCCCTGATTTCCTTTGTGAGAAGAATAAAGCATAAGAATGGCTTCATTACAAAAGAATTTAGTTTTTAGTTTTTCCTTCATTTTTGCAAACGGTGTTAATGTACAGTACTCTGCCTTTAAAAGGATTCGTGATATAATAATGTCGTTTCATATTTAATTAATAAACCGTATCAAAGTTTTACTGAAGAATGCATAAAACAATTCAAAACAAAAATTTGCTAAATGTACGTACTTTACATATTTTACCAAAAAATAGTTTTACTGATCATTTATTTATTTATTTATTGTTATTTATTTATTATTTATTTATTTATTTATTTATTTATTTATTATTTTTATTTATAAATATATCTTATAAATATATCTTATTGTTTTCATTTTGAGTGCACTTAAAAAAAAATTTCATTGATTTCCTGTTCAATTTCCGTATTTTTATAGAATTTTTTCTCTTATAAAAGGATTTCGTCAATGTATCAGAAATTAGGGAATATGTATTTAAGAATAATTTTGAAAGCTAGTAGTTTTATAAGTCTAGTCAATTTGACATTTTTCATAAAGGCTTTGAAACTGTTTATATTTTTACAATTTTCGTATTTTGCCAGTACGATTATCGGATTTTTAAAGATTATTTTCTTTTGTCGTGTCCCAATTCAAATAAATTCTGTAGCTTTATAGAAAATAAAAATTTAGCCTTATCTATGAAAGAAATTCTCAAATTCATACTTTTCGGCACATTTACGAAAAGACTTTCATAGGGGAAAAAAGCTGTAAAAATACAAATTATTCTGGCAATCAATATATATTTTTTTTCCTTTTTTTTAACAGTGTAGAAACCTTATTATCCATAACTGAATTATACGACACACTTGGTTAAATTAACATATGTAATCATAAAACAGTATTTGGCTGTAATACAAAATTCCGGACGAAGAAGCTTATAATGAATTATATAAAGCTTTAAACCTGCAAAAATGCTAATAAATGAATAAAAATGCTATTTTTTCTTACAATACATTGTAAAGTTTAGTAAATAACGCGAAGCTTTCTGCAATTATTTTAAATCAATTGAAATACTATGGGAATTTGTGGGAATTCTCAACATTAAACGCTTCTGCATATTCTAATTCTTTTTGGCTTTAATTTGACTTGATAATCAGAAACAGAAAACATACATAGAACTCTTCCAATGCCCAGTTGATATCTTTATGAGGGTAGTCTAGGAACCAAGAAATTGCATATGAGCGTGTTATCCAGTTTCATTTATGATTAAATGTGCCTATTCTGCCATAACACAGTTGTATAAATTTTACATGATGAATTTTGTCGAGTCCTGTCTTTTGTGGAAACTTGAAACAGTTTAGGAACTTTATTCAAATTTCGTGCCGTCGTTTGACTTAGATTGAGAACGGAATTGGATGCAGCCTAGAAACGGGGCTTTAGGTAAAGTGTTGATCTCATTATCTGAAAATAAAGTAATTTGGAGTCCACGGAATTTCCTCTTTTTGTGACATTGACGTGTGTTCATGAGTTGCTTTTTTGCAGTGTTTTCAGCGCCATTAACTATCTTTCCGTATCGCATTTTCTTAAGAGGACAATGGACGTTTAAAAAAATTTCTTCTAATTTTCATAATAGAGATTCGAAATTTTGTGCAATATACATTTCACTATACGTATATAGAACACCTTAAAAGAAATTTCCAACTTTATTATAATTTAAAGATTTGATTTTTTAAAATTTAAAACGAAATTTTAAAATCCTCCTTGCGTCTTAATTTTTTAGATGTTTCTTCGATTTCGTATTCTGATCACGTAAAACTCTATTACAAACAAATCTGTGTAGCGATTTTTTAATCGTTTAAGTAGTTAATTTTTTAGAGTTTTTTTTTCTGAATTCCATATAGATTTTCCTCAAAATTCTGCCTTATAATAAATTAAAAATTAAATTTAATTGTCTTAATGAAGTGAAATTTTAAAATGAATACATAGTTTATTTTTAGGGAATATCAAGATTCTTCCTTGTCAGTTTCATGAATTTTGATCAAAAATTAAGGAGCATTTCAAAAAAAAAAAAAAAAAACTGAAACATCAGTATTGAGAAAAACAGATTTAAAATATACTAAAAGGTCAAAAAATCGTTTGTGAACAAAATTAAAACACTTGTAATTTTGCGTAAAATAATCGCATCTGCATGCGGTTTTTCACTAATGACATAGTACAAATTGGAGAATGATAATACACTCAAAAAGAAATATCGATTTTGGGGTGGATTTTTGCTCAAAGTTCCACGGTTCCCTTAAATAAGATGATAGTGGGAATCTTGATTGAAGTACAGTTAGAGAATTTATTCGAGTTAACTATCCCCTCTTTCGTTAGTTCAGTACTTTCTCTTTAAATCTTCGTTAACATACTATATCGCGTGCTTAATAACTGAAGATTGACCATAAAAAATATTGTGCGGTGAAACATGTGACACGTGGACACAAACTGAAGGACTCGATGAGGTCTTGGGACACGTGAGCGGCATATTGCATAACATTGCCTTGAAACAAAAAGACGCCATCTATAAGAAATCCCCTTCTGATGTTTTGAAAGGCATCTTACAGATTTCTCACTGTTGCATTGTAAACAGGTAAAGAGCGGTAAACCTCCTACAGTTTAAAATATGCAGGGTGTTTCTAAATGAATATCGGGGTTTTAACGCTTGGTATTATTTATTACATAAAACTCAAAATTATAATTAATACATAAAATGAAAGAGCAACGCAAACAGTTTTACCTACAATCATACAAGTATTCAATGTGAGCACCTTTCGTAACACGGCATGCATCAAGTCGATAGCTCAGTTCTTCCCAAACGTTGATTAGTGTTTGTGGGGTAATTGTTGTAAAGGCAGCCAGTATTTTCAAAATAATGATACCATCTGCGGATGTTTTGGGGAATCACATCTAAACTTAATCCGGAACGCACGTTGCACAGTAACTACAGATTCGGTCTTTGAAAACTGCAGAACATAAAATGCTTTCTGTTCACTAGTCGCCATTTTTGCTCCTAGCGCTTTCTAATGGATGACGGAAGAAACGTTGCGAATGCATACGCATGCACAGGTACTAACAAACTGTTTGAGTTGCTCTTTATTATATATATTGAGTATAATTTTAAGTTTTATATAATAGATAATACAAAGCGTTAAAACCCCGATATTTATTTAGAAACACCCTGTATTTATTGCTAGAGTTACATTTGTGAGCGTTTCACTATACGAAATATTTTGGTATGACGCATTCTTCAAACATTGATGACGCGATAGCACATAGACGGATTAGCGCCCTCTGTCGGTTCTAGACATTATTACATTCCAGATTTTACTTCTCAAATAACCCTCGTAAATCTGTTTTTGTCTTGTTTATTGTTTTATTTCTACTCATTTAAGTGATGAGCCAGAAGATTGTTTTAGGTAGCTTTCTTTACAAAAAAGCTACCTATTGCAGCCGTTCGGAGGAAAGCGATTTCAAAAAATTTTGGTATATTTTCATCGATCATGACCCCCAGACCCCGAAACCACCCTCCGTTCAAAATTGATATATATATATATATATATATATATATATATATATATCTGACCTATGTCACACTGTAACTCCCGTAATTATGAACCGATTTCGATGTAATTCGGTGTGTACATAGTACATACCAATGTCTCGACCGAGTTCGTTGGCCAGCTTCATCCGCCGTTTTGTTTCAAAATGGCGGCCATTTAAAATTTAAAAAAAAATTAAAACTTGAAATGTGGTACCAAAAAAATAAAAATGGAAAAATATTTTTTTCTTATGTATTTGACCTTTATACAAAGATTCCGGAGCAGTTTTTGTTTCGTCTATATCTTAAAAAATGGCTGAGTTATAGCATTTTGAATTTCTAGCGTGGCTGACATTTTGAAACGTCCTGAATTTTGTCACGCGATAAAAGGCGTATTTATGAACAGATTTCGATGTAATTCGGTGTGTACATAGTACATACCAATGTCTCGACCGAGTTCGTTGGCCAGCTTCATCCGCCGTTTTGTTTCAAAATGGCGGCCATTTAAAATTTTTTTAAAAATTTAAATTTGAAATGTGGTACCAAAAAATTGAAAATGGAAAAATATTTTTTTCTTATGTATTTGACCTTTATACAAAGATTTCGGAGCAGTTTTTGTTTCGTCTATATCTTAAAAAATGGCTGAGTTATAGCATTTTGAATTTCTAGAGTGGCTGACATTTTGAAACGTCCTGAATTTTGTCACGCGATAAAAGGCGTATTTATGAACCGATTTGGATGTAATTCGGTGTGTACATAGTACATACCAATGTCTCGACCGGGTTCGTTGGCCAGCTTCACCCGCCATCTTGTTTAAAAATGGCGGCCATTTAAATTTTTAAGAAAAATGTAAATTTGAAATGTGGTACCAAAAATTGAAAATTGAAAAAATATTTTTTTATTTTATGTGTTTGACTTTGATAAAAAGATTCGGAAGCAGTTTTTGTTTCGTCTATATCTTAAGAAATGGCTGAGTTATAGCATTTTGAATTTCTAGCGTGGCTGACATTTTGAAACGTCCTGAATTTTCTCACGTAATAACAGGCGTATTTATGAACCGACTTGGATGTACCTTTGTGTGTACATAGTACATACAAATATATCGACCGAGTTCGTTGGCCAGCTTCATCCGCCATATTGTTTCAAAATGGCGGCCATTTAAAAAAAATTAAAAAAATTAAAAAATTTAAATGAGATACCAAAAAATTGGAAAATGAAAGAGATTTTTTTGTATGTGTTTGACCTTAATACAAAGATTCCGGAACAGTTTTTTTTCGTCTATATCTAAAAAAAATGGCTGAGTAATAGCATTTTGAATTTCTCTTGTGGCTGACATTTTAAAACGACCTGATTTTTGTCACGCGATAACAGGCGTATTTATGAACCTATTTGGATGTAACTTGGTCTGTACATAGTACATACAAATGTCTCGACCGAGTTCGTTGGCCAGCTTCATTCGCCATCTTGTTTCAAAAGGGTTGCCATTTAAAAAAAATTAAATTTAAAATTCAAAATTAGGTATTAAAAAATTGGAAAATGAAAAAGATTTTTTTTTTATGTGTTTGGCCTTGATACAAAGATTCCGGAGCAGTTTTTGTTTCTGAAAATTTGTTCTTTTGTTGATATCTTAAAAAATGATTGATTTATAGCACTTTGAATTTCTAGCATGGCTAACATTTTGGAACGATCTTGTATTTGTCACGCGATAACACACGTATTCGCCTATTTCGATGTAAGAAGGCATGTGGATAGTATACATCAACACCTCGACCAAGTTCGCTGTCCAGATTCATCAGCCATCTTGTTTCAAAATGGCGGCCATTAAATTAAAAAATATATATATATTTAAAGTGAGGTGCAAAAAAATTAGAAATTGAAAAAGGTTTCTTTCTTAAGTATTTGATCTTGATATAAGGATTCAGGAGCATTTTTTGTTTGTCTTTACCTTAAAAATGGCTCAGATATAGCAGTTTCAATTTCTATTGTGTGTGACATTTTGAAAAATCTGATTTTTTGCATGCGACAGCACTCCTATATATTAACCGATTCCGATGTGAGTGAGCATGTGCACAGCAATTACTAAGGTCTCGACCAAGTTCACTGCTTAGCCTCATCCACCATGTTGTCTTAAAATGACAGGCACTTTAAGAAATTGCCGAATTTGGCAGCCAAATATAAGTTACTTTAAAGAAAAGCAGCTTGGATAAAGCTGACTAATTTCGCGAAATTCTCATTCATTATATTGATAAAAATTAGTATTGAATCTCCTATATTCGGTTTCCACTAAATTGAGCTTCGTGTGTTTGCATGATATATGTTGGCTTTTTTTAAATAAGGATTATGAAAGCTACCTCTTCCTCCCGGCACTGGCCGGAAGGACTTTTTTACTTTCTTCTATCTTCAATAGAAGAAAGTATTGTAATCGAAATTTTTTTCGACTTCCAGTTTTCGACGGATTTGCCTGTTTTAGGGGTCAGAGATTCCAAAAAACATGTTTATAGAAAATGTCTGTCTGTCTGTGTGTCCGTCTGTCCGTCTGTCCGTCCGTCCGTCTGTCCGTCTGTCCGTCCGTCCGTCTGTCCGTCTGTCTGTCGCCATTGTACCATCAAAAAGTGTATGAAGTTATGTATAGAATTAAACCAAAATTTTATTATAAGTTTTTGGCTATGGCAAGCAGGTCCTCCTGGAATTTGGAAAAAATTCGCCGGTAGGGGGCGCTGATATAACAATTTTTGTGCGATTTTGAATATTGTACCATCCAAAAGTGTATGGAGTTATGCATAGAATTGAACCAAATTTTTAGTTTAAGTTTTTGGATATGACAAGCAGGTCCTCCCTGAATTTGGAAAAAATTCGCCGGTAGGGGGCGCTGTAAATGCGTTTTATGTGCGATTTTGAATACTGTACCATCGAAAAGTGTATGAAGTTATGCATAGAATTGAACCAAATTTTTATTTTAAGTTTTTGGCTATGACAAGCAGGTCCTCCCTGAATTTGGAAAAAATTCGCCGGTAGGGGTCGCTGTAATAGCGATTTTTGTGCAATTTTGAATATTGTACCGTCCAAAAGTGTATGAAGTTATGCATAGAATTAAACCAAATTTTTATTTTAAGTTTTTGGCTATGGCAAGCAGTTCCTCCCTGAATTTGGAAAAAATTCGCCGATAGGGGGCGCTGTAATCGCGATTTTTGTGCGATTTTGAATATTGTACCGTCCAAAAGTGTATGAAGTTATGCATAGAATTAAACCAAATTTTTATTTTAAGTTTTTGGATATGGCAAGCAGGTCCTCCATGAATTTGCAAAAAATTCGCCGTTAGGGGCGCTGTAATAGCGATTTTTGTGCGATTTTGAATATCGAAAAGTGTATGAAGTTATGCATAGAATTGAACCAAAAAAAATTTTAAGTTCTTGGCTATGGCAAGGAGGTCCTCCCTTAATTTGTAAAAAAATCGCTCGTAGAGGGCGCTGTAATAGCGATTTTTGTACAATTTTTGTGCCATTTTGAATATTGTACCGCCGAAAAGTGTATGAAGTTATGCATAGAATTGAACCAAATTTTATGTGTTTATTTTTGGTCATGTCACGAAGGTCCTCCCTGAATTTGGAAAAATTCTGCCGGAAGGGGGCACTATAATTGCGATGTCTGTATCATTTTCATTATTGTACCATCGAAAAGCGTATGAAGTTATCCATATAATTGAACCAAATTTTTTGTGCATGTTTCTGGCTATGGCAAACAAGTCCTCCCTGAACTTGAAAAAATTCCGAAAGAAGGGGGCGCTATAATTCCGATCTCTGTGCCATTTTCATTATTGTACCATCGAACAGCGTATAAAATCATGCATACAATTGAACCAAAGTGTTTGTGCTTGTTTTTGGCTTTGACCAATAGGTTCTCCTTGAATTTGGAAATATTGCGCGGTAAAGGGGCTCCGTGCTAGCGATTTGTGTATACTTTTCTTGATTTTTCGTAGTTCTATTGTGCATCGGCGGCTCATGCAGCGGCGGGAACTCGCTTCCTGCTATGCCGGCTATTCGCAAACAGCTGATAACGACAGAATAAGGGAAAATTAATAATTTTAACAAATATCATGATATAGATTAACTCGTTTTTAGTCCGTTTAATTGACGAGCAGAAATTTAAGATGAAAATCAAAGTTGATATAGTATTGAACTAATAATATTGAAGTATTAACATGTGTAACTAGGTTTTGAAATATTAAGATGTATAAGATAGAAGAAAGTTTTGGGATTGGCACATCCAACTAGTTTTTTTTTCTATTTGTTATGTTTATTCTTTGTATGAGGATATCGCACGAGAATTTTCAAAAACAAGTAATCATCTTTCTATCATTATTTTTTATTGAAATTGAAACTGCAAAAAGCATACCAATTATCTTAAAAATCTTATTTACAGTTCCTTTTATGGAAATGTTACCTTAAAGTTCCCAAAATTAGATTCATAAAAATAAATGTATGAGATCGAAATTTATGTATCCTAAAGAAATAACTCTTTATATAACTGTTTAATTATTTATTAAATCGTAAAAAAAACTTTCCAAATAAAATTTAATTTATAACGAAATTCTCTAAATCTTCTCAAAAATCTTTAACGATACATTTGCGTGTCTCATAAAAAAAGAAAAGAACATTTAATCTTCTCATTTTCAGATACTTTTTCTGAAAGAAAGAATGAAAAATGTTCCACCAAAGAGCAAAAATTCAGTTGATATTTTTCTTTATATCGGAAAATGTTTGCAAAAATTGTTATCGCAATTTTAAAGTAGTTTTGCAAAGAGTAAAATAATTTTAAATTCTTTTAAATAGAACAGTGTAAAAAAAAAAAAAAAAAAAAAAAAAAAACTGTTTAGAATTTTTATTTCTAGCGTGAATAACGCTTCATTTCAAATATCTTTTGTCGAAAATTTATTTATAAGTGTTATCTATAAATTAATCCTATTTTTAAGGAATAGAAAAACGTAAGCCGTATAATTTTTGCTGAAAAATAAACAGTACAAGTTATTTCATTTTAGAATTTGCTTAATTCGATTTTTTGCTGAAAAGATTACTTAAGATTATTTTAGTTTATATCATTATGTTGTTTAAATATCCTTCATGCTTGATTATACCAAAATACATATTTAAAAAAGAATGTATATTATCTTCCGTAAAGGAAAAATGAGAAGGTAAAATCGTGCATCGGGCATAGATTATGAAACACTTTCCAACGCTAACAGAATATTATTAAGAAATTTTATTTTTTGATTGAATGAAATGAGCTATCAAATTACGCAATTTAAATAAAATACACCAGAAATAATTTTTCTCCATAGACCATAACGTAACGGAATTCTTTTGTGTGCCCCTGTAAACGAACTATAATTCTACACTTTTCACTTTCAATAGCGAACTTTCTATAGTAAGTAGGTGAAGGAAAAATAAAGTGGCCGCTCTAAAGTTTGATAAATCGACAGATATCAGTAGAAAAGAACATCTCCTTGCTTTTTTGCGATTTGTTAAAGTTGAAAATTTTTTGAATGAGTATCATTCCTGCAAAGGTTTGACGAGAACAAAGACAGGGAAAGACATATATGAGCTTGTAAAAGAAATTACTACAAAATTTAGATTTCTGTGGAAAAACTGCGTCGGTGTCTGCACAGACGGATGTCCATCAATGTTGAGAAACAAAAAAGGATTTATCTCACTTGTGCGCCAAGAAAATCCAAACATTATAAACGTCCACTGCATCATTCACAGACAATCTCTTGTTAAAAATTCTTTAACTCCAGATATGTTGATTGCAATGATCCAAGCTATCCACGTGGTCAATTTCATCAAGGGTCGACCTCTTAAATTCCGAATTTTCTCTCAGATGTACGACGCAATGAATTCCGACTACAAAACTGCTTTATATCACAACGAAGTGCGTTGCCTTTCGAAGAGAAAATCTTTGAGACACTCATAAATCTGAAAGAAGTGATTTTATTCTGATATGTCGAAAAAACATATTTTGAATCTTTTCTTCATGACGAGATTGGGTGGCTTAAAAACCAATTTTTCTCGGACTTGTTTGAAAAGCTGAACTCTCAAAATTTAAGACTTCAATGTTCATCCGAGGATATCGTCACATCAACATCTAAACTGAAGTCATTTGATGAAAAATTAACACCGTGGAAATCTGAAGTATCAAAAGGAAATTTTGACTGCTTTCCGGGTGTCAATTCGGTGTCATAACTCAGTCGAAAAAAAATTGCAGACGCAATTATAAACACCATTGACAAACTTCAAACTTCACTTAAAAGCTACTTTCTTTCGCTTTCCTCAGAATTTAAAATTTAATGTTCATTCGAGGATATCGCACATCAACATCAAAACTGAAGTCATTTGATGAAAAATTAACACCGCGGAAATCTGAAATAGCAAAAGAAATTTTTGACTGCTTTCCGGTATCAATTCGGTGTCGTAACACAGTCAAAAAAAATTGCAGACGCAATTATAAACATCATTGACGAACTTCATACCTCACTTAACCCATTAAGGACCAGCATGTTTTACAGGAATTTTATTCAGTTCATGCCACTTTTTGTTAAACTCTTTCTTTTACTATATGAATCACTGAAATGTGTTAATTAAATAAAGAAAAATTTTACTTTTCTCTTTTATTGGTATCATAAAAAATTTTAACATCACAAATATAATGTTGCGAAAACGTAACGTCAGTCTTTAATGGGTTAAAAGCTACTTTCTTTCGCCTTCCGTTCACAAATCTAAATGCCTAATGAAACCATTTGTAATTTACAAGACACCAGGTTTGACTACAATAGAAAAACAATAGCTTATTGATTTGAGGAAGGATAACTTTTACCGTTTAGCCTACTTCGAGAAAATGTTGGATGAGTTTTGGCTTACTGTCAAAAAATGTACCCTGCAATCAGTTAGATTGCTATTAAAATTCTTCTGCCTTTTGCATCTTCATGATTCTGTGGGTTTGTATTTTCAACATTGACAGAAATCAAGTCTAAAAAGTGAGAAATTTTTTTTAAGTTAACTATGAAATGTGAATTGTCTGGCGACTTCGGAACCTCATTTGCATTTAATTTGTCCAAATAAATGAATATTTTTTTAAAATAAATTTTGTAAATTTTTAATTTGAATAAATTTTGTAAGTATATATATATTTTTTAAATAATAAAACTTCGTAAAAAATCGCCATAAAATAAAAATAAAACATAGTACGCGTTTCGAGCTAAAAATATAACAGCTCGTCATCAGCTAAAGTAAACACGTGTCCGTAAGTGGACAAGGTCAAGGTCATTTTTGACCTTGTCCGCGTACGGACACGTGTTTACTGTAGCTGTTGACGAGCTGTTATATTTTTAGCTCGAAACGCGTACTATGTTTTATTTTTATTTTATGGTGATTTTTTTTACAAAGTTTTATTATTTTAATTGCTTCATATCGCTAGTTTTCGGTGCTGCTTAGCTATATATTTTTACTTTCTTCTATCTTCAATAGAAGAAAGTATTGTAATCGAAATTTTTTTCGACTTCCGGTTTTCGACGGATTTGCATGTTTTAGGGGTCAGAGATTCCAAAAAACATGTTTATAGAAAATGTCTGTCTGTCTGTGTGTCCGTCTGTCCGTCTGTCCGTCCGTCCGTCTGTCCGTCTGTCCGTCTGTCCGTCTGTCTGTCGCCATTGTACCATCAAAAAGTGTATGAAGTTATGTATAGAAGTAAACCAAAATTTTATTATAAGTTTTTGGCTATGGCAAGCAGGTCCTCCCGGAATTTGGAAAAAATTCGCCGGTAGGGGGCGCTGATATAACAATTTTTGTGCGATTTTGAATATTGTACCATCCAAAAGTGTATGGAGTTATGCATAGAATTGAACCAAATTTTTAGTTTAAGTTTTTGGATATGACAAGCAGGTCCTCCCTGAATTTGGAAAAAATTCGCCGGTAGGGGGCGCTGTAAATGCGTTTTTTGTGTGATTTTGAATATTGTACCGTCCAAAAGTGTATGAAGTTATACATAGAATTAAACCAAATTTTTATTTTAAGTTTTTGGCTATGGCAAGCAGGTCCTCCCTGAATTTGGAAAAAAATCGCCGGTAGGGGGCGCTGTAATAGCGATTTTTGTGCGATTTTGAATATTGTACCGTCCAAAAGTGTATGAAGTTATGCATCGAATTAAACCAAATTTTTATTTTAAGTTTTTGGATATGGCAAGCAGGTCCTCCCTGAATTTGGAAAAAAATCGCCGGTAGGGGGCGCTGTAATAGCGATTTTTGTGCGATTTTGAATATTGTACCGTCCAAAAGTGTATGAAGTTATGCATCGAATTAAACCAAATTTTTATTTTAAGTTTTTGGATATGGCAAGCAGGTCCTCCCTGAATTTGCAAAAAATTCGCCGTTAGGGGGCGCTGTAATAGCGAATTTTGTGCGATTTTGAATATTGCACCATCGAGAAGTGTATGAAGTTATGCATAGAATTGAACCAAAAAAAAATTTTAAGTTATTGGCTATGGCAAGGAGATCCTCCCTTAATTTGTAAAAAAATCGCTCGTAGAGGGCGCTGTAATAGCGATTTTTGTACAATTTTTGTGCCATTTTGAATATTGTACCGCCGAAAAGTGTATGAAGTTATGCATAGAATTGAACCAAATTTTATGTGTTTATTTTTGGTCATGTCACGAAGGTCCTCCCTGAATTTGGAAAAATTCTGCAGGAAGGGGGCACTATAATTGCGATGCCTGTACCATTTTCATTATTGTACCATCGAAAAGTGTATGAAGTTATCCATATAATTGAACCAAATTTTTTGTGCATGTTTCTGGCTATGGCAAACAAGTCCTCCCTGAACTTGAAAAAATTCCGAAAGAAGGGGGCGCTGTAATTCCGATCTCTGTGCCATTTCCATTATTGTACCATCGATCAGCGTATAAAATTATGCATACAATTGAACCAAAATGTTTGTGATTGTTTTTGGCTTTGGCCAACAGGTTCTTCTTGAATTTGGAAATATTGCGCGGTAAAGGGGCTCCGTGCTAGCGATTTTTGTATACTTTTCTTGATTTTTCGTAGTTCTATTGTGCATCGGCGGCTCATGCAGCGGCGGGAACTCGCTTCCTGCTATGCCGGGTATTCGCAAACAGCTGATAACGACAGAATAAGGAAAAATTAATAATTTTAACAACTATCATGATATAGATTAACTCGTTTTTAGTCCGTTTAATTGACTCTAGCAGAAATTTAAGATGAAAATAAAAGTTGGTATAGTATTGAACTAATAATATTGAAGTATTAACATGTGTAGCTAGGTTTTGAAATATTAAGATGTATAAGATAGAAGAAAGTTTTGGGATTGGCACATCCAACTAGTTTTTTATTTCATAGAACTTTTACATTTTTTATATTCTGGTGTGCCGCAAATAATTCCAGATATTTTTAGTGTGCCGTTTGCATAAAAATGTTAAGAAACACTGGGCTAAACGATCCATGAAAGGATCAGCGCATACAAACCATACATACTTTATCTTGGGCTCCGATATGCTATACAGTATATCTCCAGGTCAGGTGGTCACCCTAACGCTGTACCCTCGGTGTTTTGTTCCCATACTAGCTTGGTACTCATTTTATCGACCCCGAAGGGATGAAAAATTGAATGAACCTTGCCCAGCCGGGAGTCGAACTCTCGACCTGTAGCAATGAAAATTGTACTTTTCTATAATATGAACTACAGCAAAAAGGATTGCATTTATTACTTTTTTCTATCTTCAATAGAAGAAAGTATTGTAATCGAAATTTTTTTCGACTTCCGGTTTTCGACGGATTTACATGTTTTAGGGGTCAGAGATTCCAAAAAACATGTTTATAGAAAATGTCTGTCTGTCTGTGTGTCCGTCTGTCCGTCTGTCCGTCGCCATTGTACCATCAAAAAATGTATGAAGTTATGCATAGAATTAAACCAAAATTTTATTTTAAGTTTTTGGCTATGGCAAGCAGGTCCTCCTGGAATTTGGAAAAAATTCGCCGGTAGGGGGCGCTGATATAGCAAGTTTTGTGCGATTTTGAATATTGTACCATCCAAAAGTGTATGGAGTTATGCATGGAATTGAACCAAATTTTTAGTTTAAGTTTTTTGGATATGGCAAGCAGGTCCTCCCTGAATTTGGAAAAAATTCGCCGGTAGGGGGCGCTGTAAATGCGATTTATGTGCGATTTTGAATGTTGTACCGTCCAAAAGTGTATGAAGTTATGCATAGAATTAAACCAAATTTTTATTTTAAGTTTTTGGATATGGCAAGCAGGTCCTCCCTGAATTTGTAAAAAAATCGCCGTTAGGAGGCGCTGTAATAGCGATTTTTGTGCGATTTTGAATATTATACCGTCGAAAAGTGTATGAAGTTATGCATGGAATTGAACCAAAAAATTTTTTTAAGTTCTTGGCTATGGAAAGGAAGTCCTCCCTTAATTTGTAAAAAAATCGCCCGTAGAGGGCGTTGTAATAGCGATTTTTGTGCCATTTTTGCGCCATTTTGAATATTGTACAGTCGAAAAGTGTATGAAGTTATGCATAGAATTGAACCAAATTTTATGTGTTTGTTTTTGGTTATGTCACGAAGGTCCTCCCTGAATTTGGAAAAATTCTGCCGGTAGGGGGCACTATAATTGCGATGTCTGTACCATTTTCATTATTGTACCATCAAAAAGTGTATGAAGTTATACATATAATTGAACCAAATTTTTTGTGCATGTTTCTGGCTATGGCAAACAAGTCCTCCCTGAACTTGAAAAAATTCCGCCAGAAGGGGACGCTATAATTCCGATCTCTGTGCCATTTTCATTATTGTACCATCGAACAACGTATAAAATTATGCATACAATTGAACCAAAATTTTTGTGCTTGTTTTTGGCTTTGGCCAACAGGTCCTCCTTGAATTTGGAAATATTGCGCGGTAAAGGGTCTCTGTGCTAGCGATTTTTGTATACTTTTCTTGATTTTTCGTAGTTCTATTGTGCATCGGCGGCTCATGCAGCGGCGAGAACTCGCTACCTGCTAAGCCGGTTATTCGCAAACAGCTGATAATAACAAAATAAGGAAAAATTAATAATTTTAACAAATATCATGATATAGATTAACTCGTTTTTAGTCCGTTTAATTGACTTGAGCAGAAATTTAAGATGAAAATCAAAGTTGGTATAGTATTGAACAAATAATATTGAAGTATTAACATGTGTAACTAGGTTTTGAAATATTAACATGTATAAGATAGAAGAAAGTTTTGGGATTGGCACATCCAACTAGTTTTTAATAAAAAATGAAGAAAATTATGCGATAAATTATCGTTACAAGGTTTATTTATCCTATAATATTCCAAAAATCTGGTATAATATCATAAAGTCATAATTCTGTATCTAATTGCAATATTTCAATTTTACCCTTAAATGCCTGATTTTTCAAAATTCATTGTAATAATGTTTTTCAGCTTTCATTTTTTAAATAAATCATGGGAAAATACTTTAAAAAAAATCATATTTTGTTTTAAGTATGTTTTACGGCTAAAAAACAGTTTGTTACTAATCGGCAATACAGGTCTTTATTGAAAAAATAATTTTCCTTGATAAAATTCTATAATATTAAACACACAAGAATTTTAGGAACTATAATAAGAAATAAATTTTACTTGCTCACTGCAGAACAAAATAGAGTATTTCGCAAGCTTCCAAACAAAACAAAAAGAACAAGTAGCAACGATCGAAAAATTTTTTTTTTCTTTATTCTTAAACAGCACAAGTGTTGCCATTTACATGTTCAAAATCGATTTAATAATATTTTCAGAATGTATTTTAGTGGCAAAATTAGGCGTTATAGCTTCAATATTATTCTAATAGTATTTTAGAGCCTAAATTGGGTATGTTGCCGAAAAGCAACACCTTGCATTTAAGGGTTAAACTTGAACAGTGTTACCAAAAACTTGAATGAAAACATAGTTGGATGTGGTTCTGTCCCTCATGCGTAGACGGCGACACTAGTGGTTTCTTCAATGGAACTTTTGATTTATTTGGACTCATTGCATTAATAAGTATTTATTTTCTCTGGATGGCACCAGTACATTTTTGTTTTCATATCTTTAGTCAATGTTCGACAAATTGTCTGTCGTACAGGAAGCCTTCATCTCTGAGCTTTTAACCATTCAACCATCATATTTTTCCTGAAGACGGCTGTAGAAACAGCTCGAAACGTAGAATTTATATTTTAGCTTGTTAAAGTTCGTGTTTTGTGTACCATTAAGCAAGGTTGTCTTTATTTATTATATTTTATGGTGCAATTGTCCAGTATATGTTATAGAAAAGAAATTTTTGTGGTAAGAATTTTATTGTGTTTTTTAATTGTTGGCAACTGCTATAACGAAAAATGTTTAAATTTCCCTGTCATTTTTCTGTAAGAGCTGGTTTTATCAGAATCATGTTAAGGTGGTATTCAAAGTTTTTAACCCTCCCCCATTTCTACTTCCTTGGGTCGATTTTGCCCATTTGCAATCTCTGCCGAGATATTGGTCATCTATGAAGGAATTTTTCAAAAGTCGCACATGGTAACGACTGCAAAAGGTAGTACTTCTTATAAAATCAACCTAATTTTGAAAATTTCAATAGTATAATCAACTAAAAAAAATATATATATATATTTTTTTTTAACAAGAAAAAGGAAATTTTAGATTCAGTTTATACAGACTAACTTGA
Organism: Maratus speciosus; assembly: GCA_963932465.1. Taxonomy (NCBI): domain Eukaryota; kingdom Metazoa; phylum Arthropoda; class Arachnida; order Araneae; family Salticidae; genus Maratus; species Maratus speciosus. Next base: position 334,599,426 of record OZ010797.1, on the reverse strand, counting down.
AACATATGTTTTGACAATTTCGTGAAAAAATATTCAGAAGAGATAACTTGCGCGTTATGCTCGAAAATGTCATTTGAGAAAAATTAATTTCAAAGTTTTGGAAATGCCGCTTCAGCTATTGAGCGGGTATAATTCTCAGCACCATAACTTCTGATCTAATGGGAATTTGAAGGAAATAATTACATGAAAATTTTCAGAAAAGATAGGAGTTTAACATCTGAAAAAAATAAATATTTCGAAAATTTTGAAGCTTTAAGAGTCTTGAGACTTCTTAAATCAATACAAACTAAACTTAACAAACATTAAGAATGTGTTTAGAAGAAGGTATTATATTTTGTAATATTTCAAGTATTAAATTGTTACAAAATGAAGTAAACAGCAATGAGTATCAATATGACGAATGGAGGGATACAAGTTCCCCCAGCAGACATGCGGACTGCAAATGTCGAGAGTAAGCTTTTCTCTGAAGAAGTTATTATCCCTATATGTATTCTTTCTTTCAAAAGAATATTTTTGAGTAGTATTTTGTTATGAACAATGAATAAAATATAGTTTCCGGGCAACGTAGCCATCTGGCCATTTTGCCCGATCTCTTTGTTGTCACACTGAGAATAAAATATGGTTCTGGAATCTAAATTGTGGTTCTAGAAAAAATAGTTCCATGTCATCCTTATAAATTCTAATTCTCTTTGCTAGAGAGTTCTAGAGTTTCCTACTAGAATTCAAGAGCGTTTTTATATATTCTCGTGGTTAAACCTATTTAAAAATCTCTGCAAATAGATGCGAACACAAGTGGTTAGTTTTAGTAACTATAATTCTAGTTTATGAAACCATTCCAGAAATCAAGCAATAATTTCTCGCTGCTGAAACGATTCATTATCTTTTCGTCACATAAAAAACAAGAGACTAAAAATTCTATATCATTTCGTCTATTCAGCTTGGTTGTTTACTCTATTCGCATAGCTCGGAAATCTATATTTCTAGTTAAGGGATGCGGAAAATGACTACCTATTCATTCTAGGTGAAGGCGGTATATATTTTTTCTCAGTGCACTTAGCTCGGAATGACGCCATTACAAAAACTGTGGCCAAGCATCTACTCTACATGTCTTTGCGTTTTCAAACTCAAATCATTTAAAAGGCTATTTCACACTGATCAAACAATATAAGAGCAAATAATTATAACACTACATATTATTTAGCTATAACCAAGAAATTGTACCACTTGCCTAAAACCAAAAATGAGAAAAAAAATAAAATGAGTTAAAACTAGAAAAATATAGCCAACCTCTTCAAAATCGCAGACAACATTACCAGCATCTCTGATGATTGTTTCGCTTAATTCCAGCGTGTCGAGGGCACTACACAAAAGAAACTCAAATGGAAACTTTGCTATCCCTGCCCGCTTTACCCTTTCTTCCCCTAGTCTTATTTTCATTAACATATGAAAATTACATGTCATTCCGAGTAAATTTACCTTATTAGGGCACAGACAGACAGACAAACCGAATTTTTAAACAACTTTCGACTATGCTAGAGAGTGTTAAAAAATGTTTTTCTACTTTTTTTACTATCCATATGCAATAAAAACATATACTCGTACTAAGAAATATATAAAATGAAAAAATTAGACTTCTCTTTATTTTCTATATTTCAGTGCTTCATTTAATTTTACTGTAATTTATTTAGGTTTTATTATTAGTTTCCATTTGGTTTATCGTAAAGTATTGTTACAAATTTTAATACTTATTTTATTTAGTTTTAATTAATTATTTTTTAGGTTTTTTTATTTAATTTTACTGTAATTTATTTAGGTTTTATTATTAGTTTCCATTTGATTTAGCATAAAGTATTGTTACAAATTTTAATACTTATTTCATTTTAATTTATTATATTTTAGGTTTCTTGGAAGATCTGGAAAAACTGTCAAATTTATGTTGAATTTAATCTTAAAAACGCTTTTGATTTATTTCAAATATTGTTTATGTTTATATCTTATGCTTACATATATATCTATATATAATTTATACATTGACACATCCTGTTAAATCCTTTTCCATTTAATTATTAAAATGCAAAAACAAGTTGGAAATTGCAAGTCAAATGTGGCAAATGAGATGCGTTCGTACTATAACAAGTTTTATAAATATTTTTTGCACCGCATATTATACTGAATGCATATTTTAGTGCACTTCATAAGTGCATATCAATTTCATTCTGTTTGAAAGCCTGTAACATCATTAAAATGTACTTGAAATAAATTTTTCCCATTGATCGTCATGTAACGGAAAACTTTTGACTGTCCCTGTAGTTAAACTATACATCCGATTTTCATAAAATTTGAAATGACTCGACAAAATTAGGCAATAATTATATACTTTAAATTTCAAACGATTCGGTTGGGCAGTTTTTGCGCTGTTACCCAGCAAAGAGGAAATTGCTGGCCAGCAGCAAGATAGGTGCTGGCAATGATGGAGAAGTGCTGGCTGATTGTCTACCAGTGCATGACCACTGCTGGACAGCTTCAGTCAACTTTGCTGTTGGAAATCATCAGATAAATTTCTGGTGGGCATTCATTTTATCTCATGCGCTGGCCCATCACTACATGGAAGTGCACAAACTTTTGCAGTATTATTGCTGGGAACCCTTACGCTAGGTGGCGCTGCGAATATCGAAGACATGAGTATTTGAACACAAATCTAAAATGAATATCTTAACACAATTTAAGCTGTGAAGCTAATTTTTTTTAAACTGTAAAAAATATAGCACCACTGCCACCAACAAAATAAATAAGTAAATGAATAAATAAATAAATTCTTTATTTCAACGCATTTTTTTTCTCCTTAAATCTGGTTTTAATAAAAATAAAAAAAAAGCGTATAAAATACATAGGATTTCTATACAATAGAACAATTTCTATACCAGTTTAATGAATGGGAACGTAAATCACAAAAGAAACAAACTTGAAATAGTGTAATGAGAGCTTGAAAACTATGAGCAATCGTAGCGTGTGTTGAAAGCACTTGTTCATGTCCGATCACGAAAACCAAGCAGCATCGAGCGCTGTCAGTACTTGGGAGGGTGACCACATGCAGCTGAAATATTTCTATAGGCATTTCTATTATAGACCCTTCTACAGATGTTTCTATAGCTCTTGGTGGAACTAGCTTATAGAAAGAAAAGCCATAATTGTATAGTACTTTGTTTTTTTATAGAATTCTATAAGAAATTTTTGTAAGGGAAAGTGCTGGGCCAGCAAAGGAATAGCAGTGGGATAGGTGCTAGCACTGCAGGAAAAGTGCCAGATTGAAGTAATGTGATGGCATACTAATGTTGGCCTGCTGTTGGCCATCACTGATGGGCCAGCTGCATTCGGCTTGGACACTTTTCGACAGGTTTAAGTAATGGCACCCTTGCACTTTACCGCTGATAGCACTGCTGGCTGCCATCTTTTTTCCAGCTGATGGACCACTATTTCTTTCTTTGCTGGGTATTTGCGGACAGACGGACAGACGGACTGAACGACCACTACACTAAAAAAAACGACATTTTTACTGTACAAAGTATTGTTCATCTCGCGCACAAACTCGATCACAGTCGAATGTGCTGTATCTTTCTTTTGGTTTCTTGACTATATAAACATGACAAATACAGTAGTTGCGTAAAATTTACAGCACAATGTGGTGCTAATTTTACGCAACTACTGTATTTTTCATGTTTATATAGTCAAGAAACCAAAGAAATATACAGCACATTCGACTGTGATCGAGTTTGTGCTGGCAAATCTACAATGGTTTTTTTTTTTACAATGTATAGGTACTACGTATTTATATAATTACGAACGCGCCTAAGAAGGTGAGCATTTTGAATAAAATGACATTCTCCAAATCTTCTCAAAATTCTTTAACGATACATTTGCGTGCCTCATAAAACAAAAAGAACGTTTAATCTTCTCATTTTCCGATGTTTTTCTAAGGATAAGGATGAAAAATATTCCACTAAAGAGCAAAGATCCATCTGATACTTTTCTTACTATCGGAAAATGTTTGCAGTAATGGTTATCACAATTTTAAAGTAGTTTTGCAAAGAGTAAAATATTTTTACATTTTTTTTTTAAGAGAACAATTAAAAAAAAAAAAGAAAAAAAAGCAATTTAACAAATTACAACGACCAGTTGGAAAAAGATTTTTTCAAAGACTAAAATTTAAGACATAAAAAATCGCACGAAGTCGATCATACATTACGTACGCCATGAATCAAACATTAATAGTGTTATTACACGTACAAATTGTAAACGACGAAAATCGCCTACGAATCGTCAAATTTCCTGAAACTTACGTATTATCCACCTGCAACTTACGTATTATCCAAGCATTTCATTGGCTGTCCGGAAAAAGGCTTCTCCCTCGTCAGATTTCCAAGAAATCTGACGACCCATTTTGAATGAAATTTCATTAATAAACTTCTAAACATCCCACAATATTACTTTTTAAACCGTCGTATAGAGAAAAAAATGTACTTTTAAATGCAATTTGTTTGAAAGCTGTGTCTCAATTTGTTTCTGAGTTATTAATTTTTTTTGTAGTTTTTATTACTTTTTTGTCATAGTGGAAACAGCAGTATGTACTATACTCTGTTGAAAGTAAAGGGAAATACAGATTACTGTATAGACCAATCAGAAAACGAATAAAATGCGGATTAAACCAATAAAAAGCTTCAGATATGCTTTTTATTTCCTACCCTGACGAGGACAATAACCATTTTTCCAAATGGTTAAAAACTGATAGAATTTTCCATTCTAGCACGAGTTGGATTAAATTTTTATGAACCTTCTGTCGAAAACTGATTTATAAGTGTTTTCTAGTAATTAATCGTAATTTTAAGGAATAGAAAGAAAAAAAATCGGCCGCATAGTTTTTACTAAAGAATAAGGACAGTTTATTTTATTTTTGAATTTGTTGAATGTATTTTATTGCTGCAAATATTAATTATTATTTTAGTTCTTATCATTGTCTTGTTTAAATATCCTCTATCTTAACTGCATCAAAGTATCTATATTATATAAAACCGGCGTGTCGTGCATAACGATGACGTCATTTTGACAGTGGCGACAGCAGGCAATTAAATTTCGTTTTTACTGCAATTAAAAAAACATTAATCTTCTAAACACCGCACATTTTCAATTTTTACGCCGTCGAATCGAGAAAAGAAAGGAACATACAAATGCAATTTGTTTCAAAACTGTACTCTAATTTCTTTTAAAACTGTATCGCAATTTACCCAATTTGCATGGTTTAAAAAATATTTTTAAGCATGATGTATATTACTTTAAATTTAACTCTGTCACTTGCAGAAGATTATGAAAGATAAATCAATTTGCACTTAAGATAAAATAATTAGTTCAGCTTTTGTGTCCGGATGATATTCGATAGAGAAGTTCAAACTTCATCAATAAATAAAATTATACAAATAAAACAGCAATTTAACACTTGATGTACTGGTGAAAGATGGTAAAAAAGTCCAAATTTCGTCAAAGGATCGCGAAAAAAACCGCGAATTGCGTCAAAAGATCACGGGAAAATGCGAATTTCGTCAAAGGATCGTGAAACAAATGCAAATTTCGTCAAAGGATCGTGAAAAAACGCGAATTTGGTCAAAAGGCCTCGAACAAAACGCGAATTTCGTCAAACAGCCTTGAAAAATGCAAATTTCGTCAAAGGATCGTGAAAAAAACGCGAATTTTGCAAACGGCCTTGAAGAAATGCAAATTTCGTCAAAGGATCGTGAAACAAATGCAAATTTTGTCAAAGGATCGTTAAAAAACGTGAATTTGTTCAAAAGGCCTCGAAAAAAACGCGAATTTCGTCAAACGACCTTGAAGAAATGCAAATTTCGTCAAAGGATCACTGATAAAACGCAAATTTCGTCAAAAGATTGCGGAAACGAAAATTTCGTGTAATGATCGCGGAAAAAATGCGAAAATTTCGTGTAATGATCGCGGAAAAAATGCGAAAAGTTAAAAGGCTGCAAAAATATACAACTTTTGTCAAAGGATCGCGAAAAAAAGCAAATTTCGACTAATGATCGCGAAATGTTAAAAGACTGCGAAAAAATAAGACTTTCGTCAAAGGATTGCAGAAAAAAAACAAGAATTTCGTCAGCGGGTTTTGGAAAAAATTCAGCGCTTTTCGCGCGTGAAACCATGAAAAAGCAGTGTCTCATCTTTTTTTTTCTTTTTCCCTGAATGTTAAAGTTAGCTAAAAGTTGAATTTATATTTGTAAGATTATTGAATATTTGATTAATTTTTGTTACTGTGATGTGATTTTAAATTTGAAAGACACCCATAATTGACAGTCCAAATTACCAGCAGTAATTGCAGTTTTTGATTAAAAAAATATTCTCTTTTTATTTTAGTGAAAACAATGCAAAATAAGAATTTGAAATATATATATTATTAATTACGGGAATTGGAGGGTTAAATTTATTTTCTGATTAATTATTTGTTGCTTCACAAGAAAACAAGGCATATAAAATGAGACTACAAAGTACAAAGACATTTCTAAATCTTCTCAAAATTCTTCAACAATACATTTGCTTGTCTCAGGAAAGAAAAAGAACGTTTAATAATTTCATTTCGTGATTTTTTTTTCTGAAAGGAGGAATGAAAAATGCTTCACGAAACAAAGGAAGCTCCGTTAGTATTTTTACAAACACTAAAATATTTTAAAAATTCTTTTATGTTAAAAAGTGAAAAAAAAAATCCGCTCAGAATTTTCTATTGCAGTATGATTAATTGTCTGTTTGGAATAAATTTTAACGCTCGTCGAAAAATAATTGATGATTGTTTTTCGTATAATTAATTGCTGTTTTGCAGAAAATATATTGGTTAAATAGAAGAATAATGTTTGCTAAAGATAAACTACAATTATAACTTTATTTCATTATTTGAAAAGATCATTTTTTCTTTGTCTACAATAATTATATTATTTTAGTTCAGTTAATTACATCAGCTCATGTAATTATATAGTGTAAATATTCGCCAAACTGGATTTTAAAGAAAATACTCCAAATTAAGAAACTTGTCAATGTTTATCGGAAAGAAAAGAAAGAGTTTATTATCGTGATCCACATGCTACAAATAATTATACATCGCGCTTAAAATTGTAAAAGAAAGAAGAAATGTTTATAAAGATCTGCTTTTTTTCTCGTCTTACCTTGACGTTTTAGTGTTTCAAGCAGTTTTATTTTAGCATTAATTAGAGGTTTTATCTGTTACACATTTGAAGATCCATATTTAAAACCCAAACACGAAAAACACAGTAGACTCCCTCAAATTCGCAAACGTCTAAAATCCGCACATCATAACAGATGTGAAGAATGAAAATTTCAGTTCAAATGTAGGGGCAAAATTACAATTTTTTTTTGTCTTTATATCATTCCGTATGTATTTTAATATGTAATTCTCGATAATATTACTGAATTCGTGGTTTTTCATGGAGGAAGTATAAATTAATTTGTGAAAAAAATCAAGATATTGGTTATATCACTGGTAATTGCAATCTTTTTACCAAATATGTTTATGTATTGATCAAGCTTTTTTGGACTAAACCTGGCTTGACCTAACTAAGACTGGCTAAACCTGAAATAAAAGCTCCTTAATTTATGATTTTCACGTGAATTAATAGGTTATCTTTATGAAGAAAGTTTCATTGTATAAATAAAGGAAAATGTATCTCATCTTTATTAGGCATATTTAATTCTCGATCATTAACTATTTACTTGACCTATACTTTTAATAATTTAATCATTTTTAAAATTATCTTACTTTTTATCATTTTAGTTTATTACTTTACTTATTTTATTTTACTATATTCCAAGCATTCATTATATTTTTTATAGCATTATTACATTCAAATTTCTGTTTAAAAAATGCAAAATTCTAAAATCTGCAGAACCACTAGTCCCAAGCTGTGCGGATTTGAGGGAGTCTTGTACTTCAGTTTTATTAATATCTGTTAATGTATTTATTTATCATGAATGTCTGTAACTGGAATAATACTCAAACGTTTCATGCATACAGATCTTTCGGGAGGAAAAAGGTACATTTGCATAAAAATATAGAAATTTTATGAGAACATGTCCCATGGAGGTCTAGCCACCCAACAAGTTTACAGAAAAGCAAAGAGAGTTTACAGCAGCTATGTCTAAAGGCTGTTGTTGACCAAATAAAAGATCTAGTTTATTATTAGTCAACAACAGCACAAGCCATACAATATCCACAAAGGCGAACAAGCAAAAAATGGCGTGTAAACAAAGAATGTTTGCAAATGATTCAAATAGTAGCGAAAATGAAAATGACTTTGATTCAGACGACAGTATAAAGAACAGAGATTATTCTCCAGCGGATTATACCTCCAATTCTTTATTAGACGAGGATGCATTTATAAGTAATTAATATTGTGGCTTTCAACCTTGTTGTTGCATTTTTAGTGTGGCATGAGACATTTATTACTCAATACAATATTTTTTATACTTTAGCATGCTTTTTATTAGTTTCGGCGACCTACACAGATATTTAAATAGTGAAGTAACATCTCTCCTTTGGTTAACCATAAATATATCATAATTTGCTTTTTGACTATAGAAAATTCTTTAAATTTCTCATTGCGGTTTATGTTCTTTTTGATTTCAAAATTATCGTTGAAAATTTCTGTTGATTCCTATTGTGGCATGCATCATTCTTTATTACAAAATTGTACATTTTCAAGAAAGTTAATTTTGGAATAGAGGTGAAAAAATATGTCTTCAGTCCAATAGAACACCTTTACATAACAGTAAATACAAAGAATCTGTGCAGCTTAATAGTAAAACAGTTCCCAATTTAAAAAAAAAAAAATGTAGGGAAGAGTGGGGAAGAATTGGGCACTTTTTACAAAAATAAGAAAATCAATTTTGTTTGACAGAAAAACAAAACTTTCAATTTATAGAATACGAAATGAAATACTTTCTAATGTCCTTAAACAATATAGAAACAAAATTTGCAGAAACAATTTTACAATTAAATAATTGTAAGCTTCAAAATATGTCCCATACCTCCCCACTTACACGGAGGTATTGGACTGCTGAAAAAAGTATGATAAAGCACAAATATTCTAATGTCAACGACATATATAGTCTAACAAAGATTGTAGGTTGGTACTGTGCCACAATATTAAATTCCATTATCTTCATTCTGAATTCCATAATTTAGTAAAATTCAGGATTGTCAGTCTCATATGGCATTCAAAAATGATCACTTCAATTTATTTACATTTTGAAGTAAATGAATATATTATCCGTGTTACAATTAATATATTACCCTCTAAAAATATTTGTATATTAGCCATTTACATTCTTCTTATTAAAAAGAAAGAAATTGACTTGTCCCATTCCTCCCCACTACCTTCTTTTGTGTTAAACTTCATGTATACGCGAAAATACTGTTTTTAGGCTTAGTTAAAAATATGGATTACATAAAGTATAATGTTCCTTAAATAGGAAAACTATTATATCTAAGCATAAACAAGTCATTAATATACAGAAAGCATAAAAAGTATATGAAGCAAATTTACTTTTGATTCCTAAAATAATCTTTTTCTTTATACAATTGCAAGCTTATGCAAATCAACAAATTTTTTCAACTGGAGATTGGGCTACCATTGCTTCATCTATTGTGCGATTGATTAAATGATTAGAATGATATTAAAAATATTAGTTGATTTTGAACAAGATCGCGATGCATACATCGAAAAATACATGCACACACTTAAACGTAGTGCTCAACCCGGCAACACAAACATAAAGTTATGGAACTCGTCGATTGGCGACACAGGACCTCTTCTGCAGCTGCAAAGTCATCCTCTGATGAGCGCTCGAAAGTCGCTGGGCTCTAACAGCTAGGATTTTTATATCATTTTTATTTATTTTTATATTTAGAATAGGACGCAGCAAATGGAAAGCTGAGAGAAACTTGGCCGAATCTAAGGACCTGAGACCTCGCCAATAAAATGTCAGAGAGCCAAAAAAAAAAAAAAAAACAACACCATTTGGTCTAAGATTACAAAGCTGTGGCCTTAGGACTTAGTACTTTTGAACTTTTTCGAAATGGGCCTCAACAAGAGGCAATTGGTCATTAGTCACTTGTGAATCAATTACAAGAACATGATCTATGCAGTAGGCCACAAGGTCAGGCTTCCACCCCCTACCATTAGCACGGAACAAGGGCTCTCGGTGAACAGAGTAGCCACGCTCTTCAAAAGAACCTGACAGGTAGTTTTATATAGAGCACCATGACGCTGTATTCTTAGGCCAAGAATTGAAAAGCATTGCTGAGAAACATGATTCAGGGTTTCGGGTACGCGGCAGCCACTTGAGCAAAGCTTCTCAGCATCGCGTCTACGGGCCACCCTAGCTCTTGTGTATAAACGATTGTACCGGAGCTCAATCGCAGCTATGTAGTCCCTAGCGGAAATGACGAAAGTGTCGACATAAAACCAAGCCGACGTGGCAGGGACGGCACCACATAAAGAGAAAAACCTACTGTCCCATTCCACCCCACACTCCCCTATGATCCAGCGTGGCGGGAGAAATATACGGAAAAAATTCAAATGGTCATTTGGCTCTCATTGGTCACTTTACATGTGATTCTTTGTAAATTAATGTGATTACATGTGATTACTGTGTGAAACATGTGTGTACTGTGTGAATTAATGTGATTACTGTGATTACATGTGATTCTTTGTAAATTAATTTTATTAAAGCACGAACCAATAGACGGTCAAACCGAAATCATGAATACTTTTCAACTCTGGAAAGAGTTAAAATGTATTTTCCTTTTATTCATTGTTTTACTATCCTTATGTAATAAAACCGTATTATCACACTAAGAAATATTTAAAAATAAAAAGATAAGACTTTTTTTCTAACTACCTTCGAACTTTTAGTGCTTCATTTCATTTTATTATAATTTATTTATTTTCTTATTACTAGTTTCCATTTGATTTCGCGTAAATTAATGATACAAATTTTAATATTTTTGTTTTATTTCGTTTTAATTAATTATTTTTTTAATCTCATCAGAAAGATTTGGTCAAATTTATCTCAAATGTATTTTTAAAAACGCTTTAGACTTATTTTAAATATTGCTTATATGGATGTATACTTTATACAGTGAAACACTGTGTTAAATTCTTTTCCTTTTAATTATTAAAATACAAAAAGAAAACAGAACATGGTGAATAAAATGATATTTTCTAAATTCTTTAACGATGCATTTGCGTGTCTTTGAAAGCGAAAAGAACGTTTAATCTTCTCATTTTGTGATGATTTTCTGAATAGAGGAATAAAAAATGTTACCCAAAACAACACAATACTATTAGTGTTTTTTTTTTTCTTTGGGTTGGTGATCGCAGAAACAGTTATCGGAATTTTAAAGTATGTTTACGAAGAATAAAATATTTAACAATACTTTTGAAAACCTTAAAAAAAATTCTTAGAATTTTCTATCCCTGTATGATTAATTTTGTTTGAAATACACTTTAAAGCTTTAGGAAAATTAATTTGTTACTATTTTCAAATAAAAAAAGGATGAAGTTAAACAATAAAAATTTGACAATAAAAGAATTTCTAGGGTAGTACAAATTTTAGACTAATTAAGGGGGTAGGATACCTTTGAACGCATCGAAAAAGTAAAAATATCACAATGTTCTAAACTTCAAAACTTGTGTAATAAGTCAAAAATAAAAATAAAACTTCATTTAAATATAAAGCTCATATTTAAATTTATGTTTAAAAATATACATATACTTGGAAATTCATAAATAAATATTAATTTTTCTTTAAATGTTAAACTCCTATATTGTCTATTGATATATTTGTTTCCTTGAAACTCTTAATAAAACAGAAGTTATGGCTTTTAGAATTATACCCGCTCAATAGCTGAAGCGGGGTTTCCGAAACTTTAGAAGTCTTTTTTTTCTCCAAATGACGTTTTTGGGCATAACGCATACGATATCTCAAAACCTTCTGAATGTTTTTTCATGAAATTTTCAAAACATATGTTTCGAGTTCGTCTATATAACCTGAACCTAAAATTTCCTTTTTATTGTTCAAAAAACGTATATTTTAGGTGATTATACTGTTGAAATTTTCAAAATTTTGCATTAGCTAAATAGAGCTTTGTATTCAAAATATAAAAATGCTTTAAATACAAATTTATTTCAGTTCAGGGTACTTATTACAAACTGAAGTATAATTATGCAAAAAAAAATTCATTCTAGTTGCAATATGTATTCTGTAATCGTGCGCGTGAGCTGTTATACCAATTTTCTGCTCGTCAAATGTCTGACTTTTTTTAAATACATGAAATGAAAGACCATACCTATATCTTTCATCCCAATAAAAATTGTGTTTTAAAATCACATGCATTTTAAGATTTCATTTAATGTTGCAAATGGTCTTTTTTTCATTTATTCGAATTTTAAGAGTCCTGAGACGCCTTTAATTGAACTAACTTTTAGCATACTATGTGATATATATATATATATATATGAATCTATGGATCATATACACAGCTGCACGAAATAATTCGTATATTTTTCGTTCTATTCATGTTAATTGCAGACATTGGGTTTTCAAATTCGTTATGTATTTTATAAATTGTTTATTTAGAGATCTTTCACATTATAAATTGTACAAAAATTTTGAATGTGTTGGAAAGCGTTTCATAATTTATGTTCGACGCATGATTTTCCGTTCTTGTTATTTCTGTGATAAGATTTTAAATTTTAATGACACCCATAAGCGACCGTCCAAATTATTAGCCGTAATTGCAGTTTTTGATTAAAAAAATCTATATATTTCTATATATCATATAAAAAATATATCCTTTTACTTATGGTCGTTGAAGGGTTTAAGGGGACGAGGGACCTTAAAAATAATTTTTTTATTTTTTGTAAATTTCACTTTAAATATTGCTCAAAGGTACATTATATGCATTATGGCATGCATTTTTTACAAAAAAAAAAAAAATTTTAATGTTATTTTTGAGAAAAAAGTGGAATTTTACGTGTCGTTTTAGAAATCTCCGAAGTGCCCCATGCGCGTTCCATATCAATAAAAATCCCCAATATTTTTTATAAAACTTTGGTTTATATATATAAATAAAACTGTGCATCGAATTTTATATATTTGAATATAAAGGTAAAAAAAAAAAAAATGAAAAATTTTGAAATTTTTCAAAAAAATTAAAAATTTCAATATTTTTTAATTTTTTTTTCTTTTTTTTTTTGTAAATTTCACTTTAAATATTACTCAAGGGTACAATTAATTGCTGTTTTGTAAGAAAAAAATGATGCATGTTAAATAGCAAAATAATTTTTGCTGGCGATAGAAAACTATCATTAACTTTCATTTAGAATTTGCTAAGATCCATTTTTCCCCTTTTTACTAAGATTATATTATCTTAGTTCATTTAACTGCATGAGTTCATGTAATTATATTGTGTAAAAATTCGACAAACTGGATTTTTAAGAAACTACTCCAAATTAAGAAAACTGCCTTATGTTTTTCAGAAAGACAAAAAAAAGGTTAATATCGTGATCCACATACTACAAATAATTACACATCGGCGTTTAGAATTGTAAGGGCAATAAAAAATATTTATAATAATCCTCATTTTTAATACTTTCTAACAAAGTTGAAAAGTGTTTATGCATTCGGGTTGTCTGACCGCTCTAATATCCAGTAATTATACCCGGAATCTCATACAATTGATAAACTGTATTTAGGGTCACTAAAGCAAGTTTTGTATTGTGTATGAAGTATGTAGGATTAATAGTTCATTTACAGGGTCACACAAAAGAATATCATTACATTACGGTGTATGGAGGGAAATCATTTGCAGAGTATTTTAATGAGATTACGCTATACCAAATGTATTGAAACTGATATAAAAATCGCTGAATTTCACTACAAGATAATTACGATAGATTAGGGCAGTCATAGCATTTCTCCTTGATTTACAGGGACACACAAATGAAATCGGTTACAATACCCTCTTTGAGTAATAATTGGTGGAAATGCGTTTTGAATTTCGGTATCCTTTTTGAAATTTAAATACGGTTTTGCATGTATATAAATTCTATACCTCATATACAAGGCTGCACAAAAGAATTCACGTACCATTCGCTTTATTAGTGGAAATTGCAGAAGGGGAATTTTCAACTGAGGTATATGTTTTTCTTAACTGAACTAAATTTTGGCATGCATATAGTTAATAGATACAAATCTGTATATCATATACTGGGCCGCTCCATGAATTCGGATAATTTTCTTCTTACAGATAGGAACAGCTGAAATTAGGTTTTCAAATGTGCTTTGCGTTTCCATATGGTCGAATTAGACATAACATTTTAACTTATTAAACGGTGCAGTTTTGTTTCATTATTCTTAATGTGTTGGAAAGTGTTTGATAGTCTATGCTTGACGCATGTTTTTTTCTTTCTTGTTTCGTTTTACCTTGACTTTTTAATGCTTCAGTCAGTTTTATTTTAGAATTAATAGAGGTTTTATATGTTACACATTTGAAACCGATACACGAAAAATACTTCAGTTTTATTTATATCCGCTGTGATTATTTATTAGGAATGTCTGTAACTGGGATAATACTCAAACGTTTTTTATATGTGGAGCGTTCGGGGAAACAAGGTATATAAGCTACATTTTCATAAAAATATAAATATTTTATGTTAAGATGTCCGATGAGGATGAACGCCTAAAGTCACTCAACAAGTCTTACTAAAAAGCAACGAGCGATTGCGCAATTATGCCTAAAAGTTGTTGTTGCCGAGATAAAAGATTTAATTTATTTTCAGTCATCAATGGCATAAACCACACAAAATCCACTATGGCAAAAATGCAAGAGATGTCGTATAAAGGAAGATTTTAAAGTGATCCAACTAGTAGTGAAAGTGAAAGTGACTTTGATTCAGACAATAGTACAAAGGACAGAGATTATTCTCCAAATATTTGTAGTTCCAATTCTTCATCAGAAGAGGGTGTATTGATAAGTAATTTGTATTGTTGCTGTAAGAACCCGTTGCTGTTGGCCGAAAATAGACATTAGTTGTTACGACAGTGATGGATGAGGTCATGGTAACCAAAAAATGCCTTATTCGAACGGAAACGTATGGCAACCCAATTACAGAATATAGCCGCAGTTATAATGATAATATCATTCTATCTTCCGTAACCTGGTAATGTTCTTTAAACAGCGCATATTGCAATGTTTTTAGAGGCTTCGAAGCGTGAACGGGGAATGGCGGGCGCAGTTCGCGGAGGGCGGAGCCCCCTAGTATATATATATGTATATGCGTAATATTTTGTTTGATTACATCCCTACCTTTTTTTATAAACTATATGACTTTTAACTTGAAGAAGCAGTTTTCCTATAGTTTAAGTATTTTATTCATTGTAATGAATGATATTTTGCAGTCATTTTATGAAGAGATAAATCCTGATTGAAGTTGAAAAAGCAAGATATGATCCGAAGTAAGTGTCCCCAACATCAGAAAAAAAGAAAATAGTCACTTCAAAACATTTATTAGAGTAGTCACATCTACAAACTTGATGAAAAAACTCTCAATCACAAGAAAAAATAACTTCAATATATTAAAGTATTGTAAATGTGTTCACTATAATCTCCATAACAACATATAAAGGTTTTCCAGATCTCGCTCATGTCTGTGTGGATGTGAATAAAAAAGAAAAACATAAAAAAATTCCCTTTTAGGACGTGCGTCTGTTTTTGTCGGTTAATATATATGAACAAAAAGCTACAGAAAACAGCATTGCGTGAGATAGCGTCGTCCAATGAATGATCTTGTCAGAACTCTTTAACGTTTATTTAATGAAACGAAATAATGTAATAAGATACTGAAATCGACGCTGAAAATCAAGGAACGCGTTCAATTGAATGGGAAGACAAGGCTTTTACTACAGAAACAGAATCTTCTAAATTGGAATAAATTTTTATATGGAAAAGTTAAGATACTAGGCGAAGAAACAATTGCATTTCGATTTAGAGAATGTAAAAAACTATTTTAATATGCAAATAAATAAATTAAAAGTAAAAAATATAAACTTTTAAATATTATATATAGCTATTCATGTACATACATATATATGATAATTTTGCTATAGAATAATTTGCACATTGATGTATTCTTTGTATTAAATTCGTTTTCGATTTAATACTTTTTTAAATATAAAAAACTGCTATTAAAATGACACTTACAACAATATTCTCTAAATCTTCTCAAAATTCTTTAACGATACATTTGCGTGCTTGAAGAAACAAAAAACAGCGTTTAATCTTCTCATTTTGTGATTTTTTTTTCTCAAGGGACAAATGAAAATTGTTCAACAAAACAACAGAAATTCCATCGGTATTTTTCTTGCTATCGGAAATGTTTGCAGAAATAGTTATCGCAATTTTAAAGCATATTTACGAAGATTAAAATAGTTTTGGAATTCTTTTATCGCGAAAAATGGGAAAAAACGTTTAATTTTTTTTCTTATTATGTGATTAATTTTCTGTTTTAAATACCTGTTAATGCTTGTCGAAAATTTATTTATTAATGTTTTTAAATAATTTATCACTGTTTTAAAAGTCGAATGAGATTAAATAGCAGCAGGTTGAGAGTAAAAGATTTTTTGAGCTATTATCAATTTTAATTTAATAAGGATTAAAATTATGTATTTAACGTAATTGTTTATACATTATACATAAATTTAATCATATTCGTATTTAGATGTACTGTCGAGTTATTTTATGTATGATTAAATGCCCTATATTTAAACATAAAACTAAACTGATCATAGATAATAAACTGGTATTTTTTTTAACTGTAAGTCTCAAAAAAAAAAAAAAAAGAGAAGCGTGTAAAGTTTTTGAGTTGTGAGTTTCATTTCAGAAAAAGCATTGAAAGCATCTTCTTGAAATAATTCATTCTTGCTTTCGTCTGTGAAGTAATTTTGTAAAAAAAAAAAAAAAAAAATCGTGTATAATCTTTTTACGACTGAATATTAATGTAAAGTTATTGATTATTACTGAATTGTTTCTTCTCGAATTTGATTTTAACGCAAGAGTTTTAATCTGTCTCAATTATCTCCAATCTTGGTCAAAAGTATAGAGGACAAAGTATACGTCTTGGACGAGGCATTTCTTTCTGAAATCGGAATCGCAATTGTATTAACGTATAGAGTATCCATCTTAAAGTGGGAAAGAACTGAGGTCCACATATGCGGACCTACGAGTAACGATGTTATATATAGTTTATAAAATGAATATATATATGTATATTGTTTTAAAAAAAACTTAGATATTATTATAAGAACGCGATATATTCGTTAGAACAGCATGTATATTTTATAAGCTAGTTTTGAAACCTTGAAGATTTCATTTTCGTAAAAGAAGGACGGCATGCTTTTAACCTTGGTTTGGCGTATACAGGGTATTTCATAAAAGATGGGCAAAACTTTAGCAGGTGATAATACACATCCAAACAAACAACTTTCATCAAAGAATGTATGGTCGGAAATAAAACGCAAAGGTGCTGGCGAATTCGGAAACTTAGTCAATGCAAACGTTAAAGCTCCATTTCTGTTGCGAGTTATCGGGAGAAGAACGACACTAATAGCATCCAAATGCGATATGGGGAAGAAGAAGAATTCGTATGCAAAATTTCGCCTCGATTTATTTCATGAAATCAGCTGATCCGAGTGTGCAACTGTCAATCGCGGTAGGAACGTATTGGAAGATGTTGTCCTTCACTAATAAGGAAAAGGCTGATATGCATTATGCTGCAAATGGAACTGCAAATGGATATGGTTCAGAGACTCAATGATTGTACGGAGAGAGGTTTCCCAATTTGCTTTTGTCACTTAATCGTTCTTTGTGGGACTTTTCTGCAGTGATAACAGGATGAGGACGACGAGTACCTCAACAGGATCGTTACGGGTGATGAGACGTGGGTTTACGTGAGGCAGCTTGTCACAGTTTTAAACCCACGTATCATCACCCGTAACGATTCCGTTGAGGTACTCGTCGCCTCATCCTGGTATCGCTGCAGAAAAATCAATGCGTTTGGCTTTGTGTTTGGGTATAAATTTCTTTGCACTCACCTGACGCGCAATTTCTGGAACAACAGGTGTTTCGTGATGATTTCCTTTATCGCCGATGCTTCATACACTTTTCTGCACTGACCGCGATAAGGGGAACGAGGATGAAAACACCCTAGTAAGGTATGTAGACTAATTTCACCAAGGTGAATAGAATGAGATGAAGCCAAACTATGTGGCAACTAGTATTGCCAGGTCGAGTGTCACAAAAGTGGGCGTTTAAAACGGAATCTTTTCTCTTTTGCCTTGAATTCCGTCTAAGCAGATTTATTTACACATCATGTTTTCCCAAATATTTTTAATAATAGTTAAATCATGTAGCATAAAGTAATTTTGCCGTTTTAAAAACTGATTTTATTTCCCTTAACAAATATTTCCATATAAAATAAAGCCTCGCATATAGTGGGTTAAGTCCCATATGTGGAGAGCCTTGACCCATTATTTTCTCATGTTTAAAATCAATCATTATTCAAGTTTATTATATAGTACATTTATGTCGCAGTTTTATTTCGACAACTGATTGTTTAACGAATAAATTGGGATATGAAATTGTATTCTAGTTGCAATATTAAAAAAAAAAAAAATAGTTTGTAAAAAATGGCTCAAACCTTCCCTGTCTCCCCTAAATCTTTCCAGATAATTATTATTTTTCTTTTTACGAGTTGTCGGAAACTTATTTTCTGAATGACCCTCGTAGAATACAATAATTTCATCCATTAGCATTAAAATATACATAAAACTAACGAATTGCTAAAGAAATGCATATTTTTATAATGATTACTAGAACTAAATACTATAACTTAATTTGCTTTCTACACCAGATGCACTGTATATAAATATATAGATAGCGCATATACCGGGTGATTATAATTAAAGTTACGATTTAAAAAATCGATAATTTTAAAACTACTGATCAGAATGACTTGATATCTGAGCAGAACAATCGTGAGGCAAAGAAATTTTGTTTGACGAAGGAAAAAATCAGTTCCAAAATGTGCCAATAGATGGCGCTGTCAGGGTTCACATTGTCTGGAGATATGCAAATTACTAATACGTGACATGCGCACCGCAGAAATAGCTGTCATAAAAATGCAGAGCACTAGCTCTTTGCCTGAATGCTTCATCATGACTCTGACTGTGAAGGATCACGCTCTGCTGTTGAAGCTTTTTTATGCGAACGATGACCGCGTACTTACATCTATTAGGAAGTTTCGGACTTTAAAATCCATAAACAGGGGTCCAATAACCACAAATGTTCTGCTAAATTCGAAGAGACCGGTTCATTTGACGTTAAACGGGGTTGAGGGAGGAAACCAGTTTCGGTTTCGGCAGTGAAAGATGTGGCTACAGCATTACAAGACCAGACTAACAGTGAGGCTGGAATCAGCAGTACAAGGGGAATACTGGATACATCGAACAGCACGGTGCGTAAAGTCCTACGGAACATCTTGCGCTGTAATCCGTACGCGATAACTCATATGCAGGAGTTCCTACCTGCTGACCTGGAAGCACGTTAATCTTTTGCACTACAATTTCTTGCCCGGGTGGAAGTGGACAACGGATAGCCATGGAAAATTCTGCGGTCTGACGAAGCCCACTTTCATTTGTAAGGTTCTTCAAATACGCAAAATTGCAGGATTTGGGCGACCGAGAATCCATCCCAGCTACAGCCATTACCTGCTTAGTATGAAAAGGTCACTGTGTGGTGCGGAATAACGGCAGCGTTTATCGTCGGTCAGTTTTCTTCGAGGAGATCACACCTGCGGGTCCCGTTACCTGCATCGTTACTGGAAAGCGGTATGCAGCACTTTTGCGTAAATATGTCCTTCCGGCACTTCAGCAGCGTCAGTGTGTGGATCGCACAATATTCATGCAAGATGCCGCTCCTCTGGACATTGCTACTCCTGTGAAGCAGCTACTGAGTGCTAATTTCGGAGAGGATAGGATCATAAGCCGCCATTTTTCAAGAACGTGGCCGCCACTTTCCCCGACATAAGCCCGTGTGATTTCTGGCTTTGCGTGTACCTGAAGAATGTTGTTTACAGCGCGCGGATTCAGAATCCAGCCGACTTGAAGGCAAGCATCACACACCATACCCATTGCATCAGTACAGATACCCTCCAATCTGTTGTGGAACATGCCGTTTTGCGCTTCCAATTAGTAGCGGAACAAGGCGGAGGGCATATCGAACAACTTATGCCTTAATCATCAGTAAGGTCTTTGTTCCATGGAACTCTTGTTTTTGTTTCATTTTTGTCATTAACGCTGTTGCCGCTGTAAACACGTATTCTTGTCCTTTCGATAATAATTTTTTAGTAAATCCTTGAACTCTATCTTTTCCTTTTGGCTAACAACATTCCTGTGTTTAAGGATTATATTTTTTGGTCTTTCCCCTGACATTACTCTTACAACGCCATCTATCGGCACATTTTGGAACTACTTTTTTCCTTCACCAAACAAAATTTCATTGCCCCACGATTGTTCTGCTAAAATATCAAGTCATTCTAACCAGTAGTTTTAAAATTATCGATTTTTAAAATCGTAACTTTAATTATAATCACCCGGTATATTATTTATCAACCCTGAAATATTTTACAGATGCAATATTAAAAAGCATATAAAATTGGAAAGTTTCGAACTCTATTTTAAGTTTGGCATTCATAAAACTCGTAAAACAAACATAATGAGGTCTTACAAAAATGTAACACTATCCTGTGTTTACAAATCACTAAAAGCTAAATTTAAAGCTAGAATTTTGAGTGTAATTAGTCATAATTTAAATATACTAGCTAAAGGAATACTGTCTGTAGAAAAAAGCTGCAAATATCTAACTTCTTAATTTTATGTAGCTTTTGTAACATTTAATGTTAGAAATGGTATATTACGTAAAAGTATATTTAATTTTTTTTAAATATATCTGAGCTGTTATATATATAAATGCACAATACCTTTATATCAATGCTTTTAAAGTTTTAAAATTGTTTAAGTAGCACATTTATTTTTCTTTATGCTTTTGCAACAATATAAAACTGAAATTTCACAGAGCATAAAAATCGTAACTCCGAAACAAAAAAGCCATTTGCTAAGGCATTCTTTAATCCTTTTTACTTTTCGGAAAAATACGATTGCGTGACCTAAAAAAAGCATAGGTGTGTAAAGTTTTCGATTTCTTATTTTTATTTTCGAAAAACGGGAGAAAATAGCTGCGTGAAATAACGCCTTCATGCTTTTTCCTTCTTTGAAAATATTTTATAAAAATAGTCATTCTTATTCTTGAACTCCTTTATAGAAAATAAAATATTTTCAACTATTAACATAAAAAATAATACTCATGAATTTGTAAAAGATTCGCATGTATGTACAATCTAACCTCGTTAACGCGAACACGCAAGGGGAAATTTTTTTGTTTGTGTTAAAAGTAGTTCGCGTTTTCCATAATTTAAAAATATTATATATTCCATGTACCAAGAATAAATATACATACGTATCTTCAAAATCTACTGAGTTGCTTGTGTTGATTTTGATTTCTAAGATCAACTCGACAAGAATATGTAGGGTGTTTCCCTACCAAACCGACAAACTTGCCGGAGGTGTAGAGGGTACACATACGACTCGGAATCACATAGTAATGGAGAGTCGAAAATGAAATCCTAACGAGATAGAGGGGTTGTTAGGGTCTGAATTATAGTGATAGAAAATTGACATTTAAAGACCATAAGCTTAAAATAAGTCATTACTTTTCAGATAATGCTGTTGTCCGATGTTTCGTAATGTGTGATTGAAACATTCGTAACCTGGAATCGCGGATGTTTTGAAATACGGCGTTTCAGACGTTTGCTGTAGCAACGAAGATGCGCCATTTCAAAACGTCCCGTCTACCTGAAACGTGTAAAACAGTAGATGGTAAGAACAAGGCACGTAGGCAGAAAACTTCGAACAACTTCACTATCAGGAAAGCCATGACTTATTTTTAGCTTATGGTCTTTAAATGTCGATTTACTATCACTGTGATTCAGACCCCAACAACCTCTCTATCTCGTTATGATTGCATTTTTTACACTGCTTTCCCATGTGATTCAGAGTCAACTCTCTGCCCTCAACACCTCCTGCAAGTTTGTCTGCTGGTCGCGAAACGACCTGTAGAGCTACGCGTAGAATATTTCTCAGTGGAAGTCTTTTCAAAGTAAATTGGCCGGTATTTACGTTACATCCGAAACAATAAGTTCCGGACAGCCAACTCAATTTATTTTTGAGGATCAGAATCTTAAGACATCACCGGCACAGCGATCTTTTAGTTTAATTATCGTACTTAAACTGGTTTTTGAAAACAACTTGAATTAGTGTTACATACGTTTTTTTACCCCTCAATACAATTCTTACAATAGAATTTTATCGATCAAGTGAGTAGAAGGAGGAATCGTCTGATAATTTTACAATCGCTGGTCTGCGGCTATCTAAATTAAAGACAATCCGCTTCCAAGACTAACATTTGTTTCAGAGATTTGGAGTTTGATAAAAAATAGCATCGAAAAATTGGGAAAACTTGCTTCGTTTGTGCTATGAGTAGGAAATATTTCAACAGCCGATCTTTTTGAATTCGTGATAAGTGATATTTCGTGTTAAACGCGTTCGTGTTAAGAAGACTAAAATCACAGTAAATACATATCTTGATAGTACAACTGGAAACAGTTCGCGTTAAAAGTAATTCGCGTTACGCGTATTCTTGTTAACGAGGTTCGACTGTATTAGGATTATTTTTATTGAGCATTCATTTAAAAAATTTATTTGTTGCCATAAAATTACTTTTATTATGATTATTTTTTTAATATTTTACAACTAACATACATAATTTGGTTTACGTTTTCTGAAGCTACATACCAAAACTAGAACAATTTATTTTCATTGAAGGTAAGTGTATGCGCTTTATGTAAAATTTTAATGTTTAAATTGTTTATACAACATAAAAGTCATGAAACTTACTCATTAGTTATTCTTAATTTTTCTAAACTAAACACTTTCTTCTCTCAGAAAACTCTCGAAAATTTCAGTCTTGACTTGCCAGTTAATATTTAATTTTAACAAATATATCTGTAAATCTGGAAACTGTACAATTCAGAAAAGTATATTTCAATGTATGTTTATTGTATATTCCAATGTATGTTTATCATATATTTCAATGTTTAACAATTTAATACATATTAGTTTGCAGAAGGCATACATAGAGCAAAACCCTGTTAATAATCATATTATCAGTAAAAAAATCAACGTTGTAAACTTTATAATATAAATAATAAAATATAATCTTAAAATATATCTCTTTTTATTGATAACAAAATGCCATAAAAGCAGAAAATCGCAGATCTGCAGAAAAATCTAATGAATGCCCCCTCAACCCCTCCCTAATTCTGCTGTAAAAATCAAGTTACTTGACTCATTAGAGAACTTTATTAAAGCATTTTTAATTAATTACAAAATAATAATAAATTAAAACTAAAATATTCTCATAATACCCAAACATATAACAATTAATTTTTCATCAAAATAATGCATAAAAATATAAACTAAAAATGGATGAATTTGGATATAAATAGTCAATCAATTTCAGCAAGATACTCAATCCACGTGGCTGGTGTTGAAATCGGGTGTCAAACCTGATGCATGACTATTTTAAAATATTTTAATTAATTACAGAATAATAGAAAATAAAAGCAATTTATCAAATTATAATGACCATTTGGAAAATGATTTTATCGAAGACTAAAATTTAAGACATAAAAAATCGCACGAAGTTGATCATACATTACGTACGCCATGAATTAAACATTAATAGTGTTATTACACGTAAAACTTCCAAGCGACAAAAATCGCCTAAGACTCGTACGTATTATCCACCTGAAACTTATGTATTATCCAAGCATTTCATTGGCTGTTCGGGAAAAGGCTTTTCCATCGCCAGATTTCCAAGAAATCTGACATCCCATTTTAAATGAAATTTCATTCTTAAACTTCTAAACATCCCACAATATTACTTTTTACACCGTCGTATAGAGAAAAAAATGTACTTTTAAATGCAATTTGTTTGAAAGCTGTATCTCAATTTGTTTCTGAGTTATTAATTTTTTTTTTTGTAGTTTTTATTACTTTTTTGTCATAGTGGCAACAGATCTCTGTTGAAAGTAAAGGGAAATTACTGTTAGACCAATCATAAAACGAATAAAATGCGAATTAAACCAATAAAAACCTTCAGATATGATTTTGATTTCCCATCCGGACGAGAACAATAACCATTTTCCCAAATGGTTAATAAAGAATATATATTAAAATGTTACTCAAACACGTGAAAAATGAATTTTTCATTAAAAGAAGGCATAAACATAAAAAATTAAATTCGATGTATTTGGATTTTAAATATGAAACTTTATTCTTTTTTTTTAATCCATACATACTCAATCAATTTCAGGAAAAAAATCTTATTAGCAAAAGAAAAATATTTCATGCGTTTCACGGCCAAATCCGGATACACAAAACAATGCATGACTATACTTTAAAACAGCGTTTCTTAAACTGTAGTCCGCGGACCCCTGGGGGTCCGTGAGCATACCGACGGGGTTCCTCAAGCCCAGTGTTGAATTCAGATCTTTTTTTCTTCGGCAGGAATTTCTGTAGCTGTTGTTTTGGATAAATGCAGGATTAGAACTTCTAATCTAGGGCTATTAATGAGCATAAAAGGAACACTTAAATCTAAATCTTTCGAGGGGTGCATTTCAGTGCTGGGGAAGGGATCATCACCCCTCCCCTTCGCTCCACCCTCTGAATTTATCTCTGTGCAAGCCAAACATTTTTACCGAATACTTTTTTTCCCCTGCTGAATCAATGGTCAGAACAATGATAGCAGTAAAAGCGGCAAATGATCTAAATTTAATTTCATTATCTAATGATACTGTTAAGAACACAATCACAGACTTATGTGAAAAGATTGAGAGCCAGTTAATTGAACGCATAATTCGCATTTCATGTGGATGAGAGTTTAGAAGTTTTCAATAAAGTGAATTTGTCGGCTCTCGTTCGTTATGAATTTGGTGGTAAGATATGTGAAAATTTTTTGTTTTGCAAATCCAGGGCCCGACTTATGCAGGGGCATGCGGGGCAGCTGCCCCGGGACCCCCTTTTTAGGGGGCCCCCCTTGAGAATAATCAGGATTTTCATTAAAAAGTGCCTAATGTTTAAAATTAAACAAAAGTGACCAAAATTTATATATTTTCAAACATTTAGGAAGGAAGTATGGTCTCCTTCCCCCCTCTGCTTCCAGTACCCTCTCCACCTATGCAAAAAACAAACTATATTATTAGAAAAATAATGAATAATATTTTATTATGACAACTTAGTATTCTATTGTTTTCAAAAGAAATTCTTTATTAACGCTTTTCTCGGAACGTGGTAAGTTAAAACCATTAATTATGACCAATTTGGGGCATTTTCTTTTAGACATCTTATAAAGTACGTAGATAAGCAAAGTGAAAGTTTGCAAAGAAATACTCATATCAAACAATCTATTATTTTTTTCTACTATTATCCTACTAGTATTTGTGACTCTCTGTATACAGATGTAAGCAGTACCGGGTACAAAACTTATGCATATAATACAATATGTATGAAGTTCAGTACTAGTCACTTCCACATTATTCACAAAAAAATCTACATATAGATAGAAGGGGGTCCCCCAGAATAATGCTTGCCCCGGTTCCCCCATAGCCTAAGTCGGGCCCTGTGCAAATCCATTCCATCTCACACAAAAAGTGCAGCGCTATTCACCGGCTTAGACGGTTTCATACAAGAAAAGAAATAAACTGAAATACATATAAAAGCACAAATAATTGTACGAAATTACTTTATACATAAAATATAAGGATATTTAAAATACAAATTAAAAATATGTTAAAATACATTAGAAAAAATCAGAACGTTTTCAACCATTACAAGGCCGTCATCAGTAGGATTTAAATGTTGTTATTGTTTTCTTTGCGCTTATTCGAGAATTGTCCAGAAGACTACATTGTAATTTAAAGGTTGTACTTCAGAGATGCCAGATAAAGTTATTCAAATTTTCAACAAAACGAGCTTTCATCTATTATGCAGCAAATCTCTTCATACACCATGGATATCGTATGATAGTGCATCGTTACAAGCTATATCTTTATTAGCAATTATTTCAATTGGTTCTCTTATGATGGCTTCCTGGTAATTATTTGTACTAAAGATAATTTTTGATTTATTAAAGTCTACTTTTACAGATTGAGTTTGAGCTAATCTTGATAATGCAGTATAGGGTGTATTTAATCCGAGATCTTCATGTTCTTTAATTCCATTACGAAATTTACTCGGCTGCAATTAATTTTACATCACATTTAAAAAGGGTAAGGGGTATTTTCAAAAGCCTTGGAATGTAGTTAACTTTACAAAATTTAAATCTTATCTAGAACTGCGCTTCGTTTTCCATAATCTTCTACTTCAAAACTTGTTTATGATTTGTTCAATAAACCGTGATGGAATTGCATTTTCTATTGCTATTTTTCCAATTGCATCTTATTCTTCTTTTAGGAGATGGCTCGAACAAACCTCAAATGCTGTTTTTATATAATAATTAAATGGTGCTAATTTGTAAGTTATAGGTGAACTGCAATCAAAAGGAATAGTGGCATTAGATCTGTTAGTCTTCCTAAAAACTGTGCGTTCAAGATTCTGTTTAGTTATATTTCCAAGACATTAGTGAAATGGAATCCTTAACATTCTTAGAGCAGAAACAACTTGCGAATTATCATTCGATGGTTCCATGAAAATTGATTTACAAGGGTCTCCCCTACAACCTTCCTAATTTTTGGTTGTGCTTGAGAAATACGTATGCAGAACTAGCAGATAACGCTATCAACTATCTACTTCCCTTCTGTACGACATATTTCTGTGAAAAGACTTTCTCTAGCCTTGTGCATATGAAAAACAAATGTATAAATCGATTGAATGTTGAACCAGAATTGCGCATACATGTTTCGAACATTAAACCAGACATTGCACATCTGGTAGAAAAAAGAAAAAAAAAAAAAAAAAAAAAAGCAGCATCGTTCTCATGCGAAATATTAGTATGCATTAGATGTAAATTTCCAACTGGGCGAAAAATGTCCGGGCCTGCTATAATCATTAAGGTTAGCTGGGTGAAAAAGTTCCACCAGACTCGTCCGGGATAGCTCAGATGGCAGAGCACTGGCGGCTTCAGCCAGGAGATCCCTGGTTCGAATCCTGGTCCGGACATTTTTCGCCCAGTTCGAAATTTACATCTAATATGATTTATTTATCAATTATAATAATTGTGTTAAAATTAATGTAGTATTTGTATGTATATTTTAACTGTCTCAAAGTATATGCTATTTTTCTTGTTAATGCAATTGATGTATTCAACAACTGAACACAGAATATCTGCAAAGGAAAATAAATAAGGTCTATATCATTAAAATAATTTATTTTTACTTACAGTAAGAAAAATTTGTTGGGGGTCCCCGAAATACATATCATATCAAAGGGGTCCGCGAGATCCCAAAGTTTGAGAAACGCTGCTTTAAAATAATTTCATTAATTACAAAATAATACAAAATCAAAAATATACGTTAAAATATTACTAAAACATGTAAAAAATTTATTTTTCATCATAAGAATGCATAAAAGTATAAACTGAAAGTCGATGAGTTTGTATTTTAAATATAAAACTTTATTATTTTTTAATCATATAAATACTGATCAATTTCAGGAAAACAATCTTTTGAAACAATGCAGGATTCTACTTTAAAGAATTTTAATTAATTACAGAACAATAGAAAAAAAAACATATTGCAATATTACTCAAATATGTGAAAACTTAATTTTTTATCAAAAGATTGCATTAGCATATAAACTGAAATTCGATGAATTTGGATTTTAAGAATTAAACATTACTTTTTCTTTTCAACTTTCCACCATGTAAGTTCTTAATTTCTGAACAATACACATTCCAATCTCGTAAAGTTTGAATCTCGTAAACTCTGAATCTCGTTTACAAAATGAAAAATTAAATAACAATTTTTACTTAAATCGTCGTTTTCTTATATCATTCTTACTTAAATCGCCTTTTTTTAAATCGGGGAGGATTGAGGCTCGATGTTTTCTTAAATTGGATCCTGTTAAATCGATTTAACACAAGCTTGCCTTGTCTTTCTTAAATCGTCTTTTTCTTAAATCGGAAAGCATTGAGGCTTGCGATGTTTGCTTAAATCGGATCCTCCTAAATCGATTTAACACCAGCTTGCCTTGTTTTTCTTAAATCGGAAATCATTCAGGCTTGCGATGTTTGCTTAAATCGGATACTCCTAAATCGATTTAACAGCAGCTTGCTATGTAAGCGGTAGATTCATCAAAG
Organism: Maratus speciosus; assembly: GCA_963932465.1. Taxonomy (NCBI): domain Eukaryota; kingdom Metazoa; phylum Arthropoda; class Arachnida; order Araneae; family Salticidae; genus Maratus; species Maratus speciosus. The sequence continues at coordinate 334,570,766 of OZ010797.1, read as the reverse complement.
TAGTTAAATCGGTTTTCCGATGTTAGTTCTGAATCAGTATTTTGTTTTAAATCGATTTAAAGCCAATGGCTAAATCACAATTTAAGACAATGCCTAAATCACGATTTAAGACAATTGCTAAATCGCGATTTAAGACAATTGCTAAATCGCGATTTAAGACATTAGCTAAATCGCGATTTCCGATGTTAGCTTAAATCGATTTAAGACCAATGGTTAAATTGGTTTTCTGATGTAAGCTTTAAATCGATTTAAGGCCCAGACCTAGTCAACATTTTCTCTCGCATCTCCGCATATGCAATATATGAACTGGCTTATGCAATTTCTAGCACAGTAAAAAAGAGCCGGTGCCACAACTTTTCGATTTCCTATAAAAAATAATAATGAAACAGAAAAGAAATACCTTAAAAAAATTACTATGCTACAATTTAGTAATTACATTATAAAGCAGATAAAAATGATGGATAACTACACAGTTGAAAAGTAAACAAGAATTTTTCTCCATCACCCCGAGTAATTCAACTGTTAAATCAAATACATACCCCTTAATTAAAATAGCTAGTCAAATTGTATTCTAAGATCAGAATGAACACATAAAAAAAACCAACACTTATCTTATGTCTTTTACTATGTTTGCAGCAATAAAAAGACAAGCGTGACAATCTGTACAAAATGTCGGCACAAATCACATCGACTGTTTCAAAGGTAGCCACTTTCCTCGCTAAAATAACGAACCCAGAACTTCTGCTGCCATGCATCCTGAAAAAGTGGAGTTAAAAGAGTGTTTTGCAAAGTACCATTAGAATGTTAGTAACATTCACTATGGGATGTAAGTTTAAAGTGAGTGGTACTTATAAGTACCGTCAGTAGATAAAGGGTTAACGGTTAACGTATTTTTAAATTATTTCTAATGTATTTTAAATAAATTTATATTATACGTGCGCATCTGCAAGTAATTTTAGTACATTTATTTGTGCTTTTTCAGGTGAATTTTAATGCTTATTTAAGTTAAATATTTGCTGAAGTGCGAGTTGCTGACTAGTTGTCGACATCTGGAGTTTCACCCTGTATTATATATCTGTCTTTGATATTTATTCCTAAAACAAAATTTTTAAAATAACTAAATCTTTATTTTTCTTTTAAAAAAAGCTTTTTACTTTTATAACAGTTATTTTTGGCATTTCACAGAATGTAAGAAACAAAGCTCTTTGACAAACCATCATTTGCTTTCGGCAGTTTGTAATACTTTTAAAAGTTTTGAAAAGATATGATTGCGTGTCTCAAACAAAATGGAGTGTAAAAACTTTTCGAAATGTTATCTTTATTTTAGAAAATAAATAAAACTACTTCACGAGATAATGTTTTCTATTTTTTTTCATTGAATTTTTTTCTAAGAAAGTTAATTCTTCTTCTAAAGTACTTTAGTAAGAATAAAACTTTTTCAGCTCTTAATAGTGTTAAAAATAAGCAAAAAAATCATGCATAGCTAAAAGAGCATCTTATTGTTTTGTTTATATTATCATTGCGTTTTTCAAGTATTTTCTACAAAAATGGAAAACGTGTTCTTGTGTTTATGTTTTACTAATTTTCATAAAAGAAGACTGTGTGCGTTTTATTTCAAGTTTATATCCTTTTTAGCACTTTCCAACTTAGTTAAAAGCTGTTTATGAATTGGGTTTGTCTCACTGCTTGTCTGTCTGATTGACCGGCCGTCTGTTTTGTGCTCTAAATCTCGTAAATGTACCTGGATTGCCATATATTTTTTATATGTTATTGCGTGTGCAGCATTTATTGTTTACAGGAACTCATAAAATAATTCCATTACAGTTTTAAGTTTACAGTATTAAGTTTTCCCATTAGGGAAAACTCGTTAGGGGACAGTACACTTTTAAAATTTTCAAAACTCGATTTTTTTATTTTTACATCATCATAAAGCTTATTCTATTCTGAATAAGTTGATACCAATCTTTTAACTGTCTGACAATTATTTACTCAGATATTAGGGAAAATGTAGATATCACCCTTTCATTTCCGAATTAACAGCCCTGCGATAACTGTCATGGCGGCTTGTTTATATTTTGTTTTCGCGCTTTCACATTATCGTAACTTTAGAAATATGCTAAAGTGCGGCATTTGTTATTGGTTAAATACCTTAAAAAATAATAACAAAGCTTTAAAATATTAACTTCAATTTCCACTTTCGCCAAATTTGTTTACTTTTGCTTAAATTTGAAACGAACTTTTTTTCCCCTAGAGCAAGAAGGAGTCTGTTTAGTGGTAATCGCTATACAAAATACGATGATATAAATATATTCTAAGGTGCTAAATCATCTTATAGAAAACTAAAAAGTTGTCAGTTTGATAGTAATTTTTGTTTCAATTGACAGTTTAGAATACGGATTTATTGACATTAATATATATATCTTTAATAAACTATCCGGATTTTTGTGCAGCAAAGTATGTGAATCAGATATCGAAATACGAGAATCCCTATAAAATGGCCTATATTTTACATTAAATAATTTAGTTTTATAAAACGAGCACATTTAATTCACTTTACAATCAAAGCTAAAAAAAAAATAAGCTATATGTTTAAAATTAATTTTTTTGCAACAGTAAATGCTACCTTTTTACAAATTACATTCATTTAATTTTTAAGCATGTTCCTATATTCTGCAGCATTTTACAAATTATCTTATATTTGTCATTTTAAACTAGCATCTAATTTTATTTTTAATACAGAATACGATATATAATTAGTAGTTTTATTTCCTTTATTCTATATTTAAACTAGTATGTTGTGGCCATCACAAAACTTTCTTCTGTATAAATCACGTCAATTAAATCATTTAAATAGTACAAGAAATTACATGAATTTAGCACCAATTCATATCAAAGTATATCTAAATTTGAAGTTGGATGAAAATTCGTGCATTAGTTCTTGAGATAGAGCTATAGCGGAAATTCTGAAAAATGTAGTATAGCAGCGCCACCTGTTGAGCGATTTACACCAAAAATAAACAGCACTAAATGATATCAAGGTATACCTGAATCTGAAGTTTGTTGAAAATCTAAGCGTTAGTTCTTGAGATAAAGCTAATGCGGAAATCGCAAAAACTACAGCATAGCAGCGCCACCTGTTGAGCGATTCACACCAAAAATTAAACAGCACTAATTTATACGTCAATTCATGTCAAGGACTAACTAAATCTCAAGTTTGATGAAAATCCGTGCAATAGTTCTTGAGATACAGCTCTTGCGGAAATCGTGAAAATGCAGCACAGCGGAGCCACCTGTTAGGCGATTTACACAAAAAATTAAACAGCACTAGTTTATATCAGGGACTAACTAAATCTGAAGTGTGATGAAAATTCGTGTATTTTTTCTTGAGTTAGAGCTATTGCGATAATCATGAATAATGCAGCATAGAAGCGCCACCTTTTGGGCGATTTTCACCAAAAACTAATCAGTTCCAGTTCATATCAAGGACTAACTAAATATGAAGTTTTGTGAAATTCCGTGCATTAGTTCTTGAGATAGAGCGCCCACAAAATTTTTGTCACATACAGACTCACAGAATGACAGAGTGACAGACAGACTCACAGACAGACATTTTCTAAAAACCATCAAATCGTGTTCTGGGCATTCTAAAACGTATAAATCCGTCGAAAACCGGAAGTCGAAATTTTTCACGAATCCAATACTTTCTTCTTGTAAAGATAGAAGAAAGTAAAGATACAATTTCATCTTTAAACGGCTTTTTCTCAAAATGGCATTTTTTACTTTTGCGCGCATGCTATCCCCAAAACTATTTGAAGTAGAGCTTTAAAATTTTTGCCCTACATAAATATTTATAATGTATAAATACATGTATTATTATGTATAAATACATGTTTTAAGAAATGTTTTGTTTCAAATATTCTTATTAAAAATTTAAATAAACTGCGTAAAAATAAAATTAAACAAAAACATAATTTGAAGAACAAATTAAAAAAACAGAATTTATTTCCTACATTGTTTAAGCCCGAGAAGGGACAGATATTAAGTTATTTCATTCAATTAGTTCTACATTTAATGTTAAATTTTTGTAACAAATTAGTTAAGCCAATTGAAGATTAAAAAATAAAATTAAAATTCATACAATATGATACTTAAAGCACTCTAAAAAATTAGATTCCGTTCAAATCAAATCGAAATAAATCTTAGACTTCTTCCATTTTTAATTGAAAATATTTGTATAGCAGTTTTTGTATTATGTTTATAACAATTGTGCATAAAATGATATATGCATGCAAAATGCAAAACTTATAAAAAAGTCAAAGATTTATTTTGATTTCATTTAACGGAATCTAATTTTTTAGGGTGTTTTAAGTATCATATTGTATGAATTTAATTTTTATTTTTTAATCTTCAATTGGCTTAACTAATTTGTTACAAAAATTTAACATTAAATGTAGAACTAATTGAATGAAATAACTTAATATCTGTCCCTTCTCGGGCTTAAACAATGTAGGAAATAAATTCTGTTTTTTTAATTTGTTCTTCAAATTACGTTTTTGTTTAATATGTCAATTTTTTTAATAACTACAGCACTCAGACGAACGCATTTAAAAATTAATAGAGAATATCACCATCAGGCTTTGATGCATGCGGTATTGCATCACAATGTGGGATGCAGTTTACCAATGTGTAATTCAAAATGTTTCACCACTGTAGTAACGCAGGTTGCGGTAGTTAGGACAAAAACTTCCAATCTGAACGTAAGAAATCTATAATCAAAACATAAAAAATTAACTTCACTTAAATTTAGATACCTTATTTCCCACTCAGGAACGCTTTGAATGGAAAAATAAATTGTGTTGAATCCTTACTGCTAATATTTAACAATATTATATCTGTGACACAGTAAAAAATAAAAATAAAAGTTTTACTTAAATGTTTAAACCTTATTCTCTCCCAAGGGGTGATGTAAACACATCAGAAAATTATTACCTAAGTTTAACTTGGGGTGTAAATAGTTCTCATCTCGGAAAAAAAAAATACATTTTAAAATTTAAGTTATGTAATTCTCCACTAATTTCGCTAAATGCGTAAAAATAGCTAACCATTAGAAACTTTTTACCAAAATATAAACTTGACCAAAGCAAAAACCTATTCTGAAAATACCCTTTTTATTTCCACTATGACGCCATAATCACCTTTTTAATTTTTGAAGAAAAAAAAAACTAGCTCATTTTAATATTTCACGTGAAAATCTTTTAACTAAAAAAGAAATAAATTATTATTACGGCTTTTGAAATTTTTGAACAATGAAGTAAAAATGTTACATTGTCTATGAAAAATGACCGTTGATTTTCAATGAAAAAAGCGAAAATTGGTAATAAGAAAAATATTTGAATAATGCAAAAAACAATTGGCCCATGTTTCTCTCTGGTTTATAATTCACCCGTATGCAAAGGCATGTTTACCATTTGTTTTGACCCTGACGTCAGGCAAACGTTTTTACACTTTAAATTTATAATATCATTAGAATTATTAAAGAATAAAAAATGAGTGGCATCGGGGACAAAAATGTGGGAAGAAAAAATGAAAAAGTTATGATCTTCATAGGCTTTTCCATGTTAAATTAACATTGAGAAGTGACACTGGAAAAAAATAAGTATTGCGCTGCCGCGCAATACTTAAATATTATCATGAAAATAAACTAGAATTATAAAGCTGTGTTCAGTATGAAAAATATTATGCGATTGAATGCATGTAAAAATTCATGGTTTTTCTAATTTTTCTAATTAAATGTTAATTACTCTTTATCTAATTAACAGATTACAAATACCCTAGTTCATATTATATACCAGAGTGTTATCTTTAATTTAAAATAAAGTTTATGCAAATACAAGGACATTAGCATGAGATATCGTGCGCGCAGTGAAATGTTATCCACTGTAAAAATTTAAAATAGCACTCTGACCCCTTGAAATTTTTAAAATTATAATATATCCAAATAAAAAAAATTTAAACGTAGTTCAATATCGCCTAAATATACTCGAAAATTTTTTGTACTTCTTGAGTGCTTATCTTTTTCATAAAAAATTGCTAAACTCATGACAAATTTCGCATGTTTTATGACCGTTAAAAGTGTACTATCCCCTTAAGGTGCATTTTATTAGTGCTACGTTTTTTCAAAAATAATGAGATTGATATGCCTTGTTCAGGTAGACTAAAACATATTTTGCAGAAGGTTTGAATAAGTAGCATTTATAATTCGTTTACAAAGACACACAAAAAACTCCATTCCATTCGTATCTCTGTGGAAAAATCGTTTGCAGAACATTTTATTAGTGTTAGGATCCTTCGAACTAAAACTAAACTAAACCCTGTGGCTATACGCCTCACAAACGATCTAGGCCGACAGTGACCATCACTGTTTCCTTGACCTTGTATCCTGAGATGCTATACAGCATATGTCCCAGCCAGGTGGTCAGCTTAACGCGGGACAGTCAGTGTTCAGTTCCCAAGGAAGCTTGGTACACATTTTATCTGCCCCGAAGAGATGAAAGGCTGAATGGACCTTCTACTAGCCGCGACTCGAACTCTTGACCTGCAGCGCTGTAGCCAAATACCCTGACCACTATGCCACGAGGCTTCTATGATTCTTCAAACATAATGCAATTAAAGAATATCACTGAAGTGCACTACAACATGCGTTTTATAGATTATAGAGTATGTAGTATTTATAGTTCTTATACAGAGCCGCAAAAAAGATCTTGGTATCAGGGATGACTATGATTAACATTTGCTTGAAGTGCGTTGTCCGCTGAAGTATGCATTTATAAACTTATGTAAGTTTTAGTATATTACGTGGTTTGTATAATTTCTATACATGTTGTACATGGCTGCACGACAGAATTCGCAAACATTACTAGATACAGATAGCAATTGCTGGATATTTTTAGTGAGTTATGTGCTTTTTTGATTTGCTTATTTAGATATCTCAGTTCATTCTAAGAAAAAATGAAATTTACAAATTAATACTTTTTTAAGAAATTTTTTTATTGACCTAAATCGCTTTTAAAACACTTCTTTGCCTCACTTAAAACATCTTTGTAATTGGAACTATATGTAACTGATTAACGATTTTGGAATAGAGAGTGGCCCCTGTATATAAAGTTTTAGCCATCAGCTTATTATCCATTTCAACCGCCAAAAATCGCTTTTATATATAAGAAATTTGCAGGAGATAAAAAGACTAATACGAAAAAACATAAATATAAGGCAAGCCAATGTTACGTTACTAGCATTTACAGGATATAACGACGACAAATACAGAATAGATCATTTCATTTGAAATACATAAGACAATCAGCGTATTGTATAACAGTTAACTTAATTTTAATTTTATTTTTACGCAGATTATTTAAATTTTTAATAAGAATATTTGAAACAAAACATTTCTTAAAACATGTATTTATAATCAAACTTTATGGAACATTTTTTCAATATCAATATTTATGCATATATGTAAACGTTCTTAAGAATAACTAATTTAATATTTCTAAGGGATTACGAACCTGTTGCTTTTTAAAACTTTCTAACATATTTAAAAGCAGTTTATGAATTCCGTTTGTCTAGCCGTCTATCGGCCCATGCTTTAATCATGTAAATATACTCGGATTGCCGTGTCATTGATGTATGTTATTGCGGTATATCATGGCATGTTCGATATTGAAAATGAAGTAATGAAGTTTGTAGCATTGCTAGTTCGTTTATCAGCTTGCCAGTTAACTGATATATGTTATTGCGGTTTACCATGGCATGTTCGATATTGAAAATGAAGTTTGTAATATTGCTAGTTGATTTGTTGGATTGCCATGTCATTGATGTATGTTATTGTGGTTTACCATGGCATGTTCGATATGGAAAATGAAGTAATGAAGTTTGTAGCATTCCTAGTTCATTTATCAACTTGTCAGTTAACTGATGTATGTTATTACGGTTTATCATGGCATGTTCAATATTCAAAATGAAGTTTGTAGCATTGCTAGTTCGTTAACAAGAGCACTTAAAAGAATTTTGTTACATTATGGCCTATGGGAGGGGGGAGGCTCGCTTCTAGAGTTTTTAACGATATTACACTATTCCAAAGATATTGGTATAGACATACATCATTGAGGTGCACTACAAGATGCTTACAATATAATTTGGTCTCCATAGCATTTATAGCTCATTTGCAGGAGCAAACAAATGAGTTCAATTACAGTTCGGTCTATGAGCAACAACTGCTGCAAGCGTGTTTTCAGTTGCGGTATGCGTTTTCAAATTTAACTTTTTTTTTATATTACTCGTTGCGTGTAAATTGTACAGATCATATACAAGGCTGCATAAAAGAATTTGGATTTTCTGCCAACTACTGTTGGTAATTCCTGAAACTCGGTTTTCAAATTTGTTATACGTATTCGAAATTATTTATTTACCAAATAGTTTCGCTTTCAGAACTTTCGAATTCTTTAATTCTCATTCTGTCCATTAATTTGGTGAATATGGCACTATCTTGTTTAGCCACTAGTTTAGTTATAGTTAAGTTTGGCTGACCAGTGGCAGTTGCCCTTTGGTTATATTTCTTAGTGTTACTTACTGTGTGGAGTTATTTGTTCTCACACGTGAATATTTTATTGTTTGTAAAGACATCTTTTTTAAAATTACCACCCCTTGCCCGCGCATGTTCTTGCTGTATGGTTGAGGGGAAATTTCCGCCGGAGCAATAAAGCCATAAACCTTTGGGTTGGTGCTCCGGCTTCGTGTTCCTTGTTCCTTGTTTATTTACGCTCGTATTCACGAATAACTTTGATCCGGAGTTACACGCGAAACCCGGGTCGAACACTCAAATGGTATTCACCGTCTACCTGGCTTGATGAGGTTGAAGCTGAAAACTAATGCTGGGTTCAGTAACTTGACCTTGGTACGGACAGGGTTGAGGTTGAAGTTTCTCAACCGAGCATGCGTAGAAAGCTAATCTGGTACAATAATGGCGGCGGTATCTTGAATTAAGGCCCTGAGAAGGATATGGAAATTATACTTCTATAAAACATAACAACAATATGCAAAGGTATGTAATCTCGTATATATATATTATCTCCAATTCTTTTTCTCTGACTTGTTTATATTTATGTATAAATCTTCTATAGTGTATGAAGAATTGTTTGTTTACACAAATAGGCATGGACATGAAGAATTTATTTGCCTTTAAAAATGCCAACATTATATAAACTTAATTTCCCCCTAAAATAACAGCTATTGCATCTAAGGTTATTTATTTTTTGCAATTTTGATCTTAAAAAGAACTCACTATTGTATTTTAACAGTAGCAAAATAAATGACGACACCAGAATAGTTTGCTCTTTTTTTTTTTTTTTTTTCTCAAAATTAAATTGTGTGTCTTTAGCGTGGAAAATATAATATAGTGTTAATTCTATCGTATTCAATAAATGTTCTTATATCAAAATTATCCTACCTGTTATATTGGAATTCTAAATCCAAATTCCGGTGAGCGGTCGTCTGCTTTCTGGGTCTATTCTTGTTAAAATCATGACAAAATTCTAAAAAAAATCCAAACGAGTTCTTTTGGAGTAATTAATCTATTATCTTGATTATATAGGCGAAACACAAATTAAAAGATTATACATTAAAGTTAAGTTATTTACAATAAAGATTTGGCAATTCTTAAAGTCTTAAAATTTAAGTTCAATGTTCTATTTAAGTTCTACTGTCCCATCTGAACCTCCTGAAAGCACCTTCTTCCTTTATTTCTCATTCAGTTCTGCCGTGCGTGGATGTTGCTCTGGCGTGTAATAAAAAAAGGTTTTTAATCGCGCAATCAGAATAATTGTTTATGGAAGGGAAAGGAATGCTGCGTATTTCGCAACATATAGTTTATGTACAGACTATTACATAAATATATATCATATCTATAAATTATTATTTATTCTAATTTAACATTTAAAAAGTTCATCTGATCTTTATTTATTTATTGAAGTTTTTAGTAGTTTTTTTTAATTATAAATATCATTATACTAATTAAATAAGTCTATTATCTATCTTGATTAAAACTATAGCATTGTTATTTTTGAGCTTCTATGTTACATTTCCCAATTTTGAGAAATTTGAAATATTTATTTTAATTTAATTACATTTAATTTTCGGATGGTTTTTAAGTTCAAAATATTGCATTAAAAGTACTATTTTCCACTAAAATAATGATAGTAATAATTCCTTGTTATTTAAAGTTTGAGAATCACTGTTTAAAAATCAAAATGAGTCATTTTTCAGTGTTATCCCATGGCATTGTGAAGTTTTATTTGTAAAAATACACATAATTTTTGCTTGTTAATCATAGGTTTGAATACGGGTAAAATTCAAAAGGGTTGAAATAGGTTCATAAAAAATTGTTCATTTTTTAAATAACCTCACACCAAAAATTTGTATTAAAATAATGGCTCCTCTTTGTCAAATAAACCTTTTGCTTCTCCAACTTTGCCTATTATTATAGAATCGATATGACATAAAACATATGATTCTATGTATATACTAAAAAATTATAACATCTGTGTATAGTAAATGTTCAAAATCAAACTTCCCCATCCTGATTTCACTCATACCTATACTTTACAAAAGTAAAATCTGCCCCACCCCCCCTCTCCACGAGATTATCACTTAAGACACAAATTTAATTTTCAAATAAATTCTACCAGCATCAAAATCGAAAAGGTATTAAGAGTCAATTGATACTTGGATATAACACAGTATTTTTCACTTTAGCTGATAAATAAAAAATGGTCATTAATCTGATATCTCAAATTGTGATTAGAATATCTGAAATTTTTTTATGAAAACACGAGTCATTTCATTAATGTTAAAATATATTTGTATTTAAAAAAAAGACTAAAATTTAAAAAATAACCTTAAATACAAAAGATGTTATTTTAGTAGTGATTTATCAGCCCTTTAGATTACGTTGATTATTTTTTAAGGCAAATTCTTCATGGTCATGAATATTTATAGAAGAAAACAATTCAGCCTATAATATAGGAGATTTATGCATAAATATAAACAAACCTGCTAAAATTTTTGCAGGTAATACATATATGTATGTGTGTGAGAGAGATGAAGATTACATACCTTCTTCTGTTTTTGGTAGTACTTTAAATTTTATTTTTATTTCTGTATCTTACACAGCATCTTCAGTAGCGTTTTAATTTAATTAATGTATAACATAAAAAAAAAGGTGAAGGAAGAGAGGCATGGGTAGGGAGGAGCAAATGGGGCACTTGTTCTTCTCCATTAATTCACAGACAAAAAGTTATTTTCTTTATAATTACATAAGTTAAAATTATATAAATTTCCATTAACGAATTCAGGTTTATTTGCAAATTTACCAACTATCATTATTTCGCCTATGTAGTCTAGAAATCTATCATAATTCAGTCATAAAAGTATATTTTAAAATCTCTGTTTTTTTATACTAAATAATTTTTTAATTACATCTATGAAATGATGTCTATATGAATGAAAAATATAAAATTAAGAAGCAGGGAAGAATATAGAAAATAAAACATTAATTATTATGTATATAATATATATAGATTTCTATAGAAAACACCAATTTCTATTTATATATATAATTTTTTTCCAATGGCATCCACAGTCTCCATGTAAAAATATTTTTAAATTGCTAGGATAATTTAATAAAAAAATATTGAAGGACAATCAAGTAAATAGATATGATTTTGTAAATCTGATAACGAGAAAATTAACATGTAGAGGCCTGGGGTAGGGGTCGTCTTTGGAACGCCTCTGAGGCTTGGTGCCTGCGTCTGGTGCCGAGACACCCACAGAATCATCTGCACCATATTTTCTGCAGCTCTGTTAAGATTATTTCATTCTTTTTTTCCGTCAATGTACATATTATTTACTATTTAATTCAATTAAAATTAATCACTTTGATTAGATTGCTGAAAATCCAAACAGTAGAATTAATACAGCAGGATATAATTTAATATATAAATTGACAAAATAAAAACAGTAAAACAGGCTACTTTCTTGAATTTTTTTCTTATTTCTATATTTTAATATTTTTCTAATCAGAAATTGCCTAATTAATTACTAATTATCGCCATTAATAATAATAGTCAACATAATTATCGTTGAAGTAAATTTTTAATTTTTATCTAAAGTAAGTTTCATTAGTTTTGATCCAAATAAAGTTTCATTGTTTAGCATAAGAAATTTTATTTGAAAAAGAAACTTATAAAAATTACTTTAGCAATTAACACGTTTCATATCACTGACATTCTCAGTTGTCAATTAAAAATCTGAATGGATTGTTTAAAAAACATTAAAAATTTCCAAGAAAATAATTTAAATTAAGTTTATCTATATTTAATGATTACAGGTTTTTATTTAGAGCATATATTTTATAGGAAAAAAGAAAATCTACACTACATTAAATATATATTTTTTCGTCACTTTTTTTTCATAATGTAAACAAACGATGCGTCGACGCGAAACCGAACAGAGCACGTGACTTTTTAAACCAATAAGCACAGTTCCTTCAACCGGGGTCCAGGAACTCTGAGTTGGGTAACTTTTCATCAGAAGTAAACGGTAAATACGAGTTTTCAACTCTCGGTTGAAAATCTCAACCCGGGGTTACTTGGACCGGCGGTTTAACTCTCGGTCGAAGTTATTCGTGAATACGAGCGTTAGACATTTTTCTCTTTGTTAAATAGGGAAATTTTGTTAGGGTATTCTGAATGTGTTGGAAAGTGTTTCATAAACTGTGCTTGACGCATGATTTTTCATTATTTTTTTTTAAATATTTCCTAATTATTTAAAACACTACAGTTTATAATTGTTTTTGACTGTCAATGTAAAAATAATCTATCTCCTATCTGTCATACGAGTCACCCATTGTCACTTCAAAAACTAAATCAAGGCCTACTCCTAAACAAAATTTCTTTCAGCAGTCTCAGTTTTTGTTTCAGAAGTTTTGAAATGATATGATTGCATGCCTGGAAAAACACTACTATATAAAATTTTAATTTTTTATTTTTATCTAAGAAAAAAGAAATATTTTCAACTTTTGACATTAAAAAAAAGCATAAACTCGTGGGTTACTCAAAGAACATCTCGTTGTTGTTATTGACATTACCTTTCAGTGAATTATTTCTTCCTGATATATAAAAGCTAGACTTATATTTTTATTTTTTATAAATTAATTTTGAAACCTGTAAAATTTTATTTAAGTAGAAAGAATTATAAATCCGTTTTAAACACCTTTTTGTAGTGTTTTTGGTGTTACTTCGCTTTCGGCACTCTCAGATTCTTTTAGGATTGCGTGACCTAAACGAGAAAAAAAAACACTAAAGCATTCGAGTTTTTATTTTTATCTAAATAAAAAGAGTGAAAACTGTGCTATAAAATAGTCTCTATTTTTTACATTAAATATATATGTTTCTTTTTTTCTTATTTTACAGTACTTTGTTAGATTTTTTTTTCAGTTCTTTATGTTCTTAAGAAAAGAAAACACTCACAAGTTACTCAAATAACATTTCTTTTCTGTTGTAACTATCACTTAGAGAGTAATTTCTTTGAAATACATAAATTTCATTTTTCTTGTGATTACTTCTTAGGCAGTCATTTCTTTCAAATACATAAATCTCATATTTGTTGCAATTATCTCTTAGAGAATCATTTCTTTCAAACACTCAAATATCGTTTTTGATGCGATTAAATCTTAGGCAGTCATTTCTTTCAAAAAGTATATCTCGTTTTTGCTACAATTACTTCTTAGAGAGTCATTTCCTTCAAGTACAAAAATCTGGTGTTTGATGCGATTAAATCTTAGATAGTCATTTCTTTCAAATACATAAAGCTCTTATTTGTTGCAATTAATTCTTAGATATTCATTTCTTTCAAATACATAATTAATCGTTTTTGCTGCAATTACCTCATAGAGAGTCATCTCTTTCGAATACACAAATCTCGTTTTCGATGCGATTAAATCTTAGACTTTCAAATAAATAAATTTCGTTTTTGTTGTGATTACCTCTTAGCCAGTCATTCCTTTCAAATACATATGTCTCATTTTTGTTGCAATTACTTCTTACAGAGTCATTTCTTACAAATACATAAAAATCTTGTTCTTACCTATTATTTCATGTAAATCTAATTTAAATACCTGTAATATTTTATCTTCGTAAAAAGAAATGTATATGCGTTCAATGTGATATTTTTTATGGCTTTTACAATGGTTTGAGCAGTGAAGAGGTAAAAAAATCACAAAAATGCACGAAATTTTCGATTTTTTATTTTTATATGAAAAGAGAATGTACACAATCGGTTTGGATGATTGTTTTAGAAAGTTGCTCATTCTTAAGAACGTCTCAAGATACTCAGCGGAGCGCCACATTTTGTTTCGAAAATTCGCGGAAATGGAGAGACAAGCTTTTCTTTTGTTGTTCGTAACACGCTCATAGATTTAGTTATTTATTCCTTGTGGTTCTGCATTAAACCATTTCTGAAGCCAAGAGTATATGCAAGTGAAAAGTCTCCGGATTTCTGAAATTTTTCGATTTACTTCAAATGTTTACTGTGATATAATTCTGTATTATACAAGTTGATTAAAAAAAAAAAAAAAAAAAAAACGTTTACAAAATGACATGTCAAATCAGGCATACAGCAAGGATAAAAAGTCACATAGGAACATAGGGTCTCAAACCACTTATTTAGCCGCAAATATAGGGTGTTTCATTCTAACTGATCAGGGCTTGACGGTAACAATTTGCGATATGTACCTTGTTTTGTGCGAAATGTAATAACATCACAAAAAGATCTGGACAAACCTGTTGCTTAAGCAATCGATCATACTGTATGGATTGATAATCACAGTCCAAAATGTGGAGCGTCAACTGCATGCTGCTGGCGCGTATAATGCAAACTTCTATCACTTTTGTTTGGTGTTATCATATTTACAACAACGGTGAGAATGTCTGTTAAATGCTTTATTATAATATACTTCAGTTTTCTGAAAGTTATTTCCGTCAACCCAAATTGAGTTAGGATGAAAACCCTGTATTTGTGACTAAATAAGTAGTTTGCGACCCCATGCTCCTATGTGATTTTTCATCCTTGTTGTATGCCTGATTTTCCATGTCATTTTGTAGCCATTTTTTGAATTACCCTGCATAATAAAATGTGCAATATATTGAAATAAATGAGCAGTTTTTCACTCCAATGTTAGTGTTTCCCCCATACTTAAAACTTTGTAAAAGTTGTTACATGTAAAAAAAAAAAAAAAAAAAAAAAAAAAAAAAAAAAAAAACTTTGGATTTTTATAATAAAGTGAGAAACACCTTTATAATAACATGTGTAAGGAGTGTCTGTTAGTTTAGAGGCGTCTAGTAATCAAGAGTTTATGCAGTTTAAAGAAGAATAAAAGTAATTCACTTCTTAAAATTGTTGAAAACTAAGAATCGTCCGAAACAGGTTTTTAACACCAAAGCCGAATACTAAACCGAATTTCGATAATCTTCCTATGTTCTACCGAAAATGAAAATGCCAAAAAAAATGTTCGTAATTAATACATAGATAAATATACATAATCATTAATTAATTATGTTTATTTATGAAACAGACTTTATTATTAGTCAATTATACATGTGGCCCAAGTTGGCTCTCTGTGTCTCTGACCAAAAATTTTTACTTTCATGTAAAATAAAATGTAATTAATTCATCAACAACACAGAATGATTTTCTAATTACACGAATTTGATCTAATTAAAAAAATCTTTTAGGCATACATACCTCGATTTATCTTTTATAATAATTTTTGTAAATGATCATCCGTTATACTAGAACTTTCTCAAAGACGATTCGAAACACTTCTTCGGTTACGAAGTAAAAATTTTCTATTACCGTTAAGACTGCAAGTTTTAATGAGCACGTGAAAAGCGTGTTTAAAGTTTAGTCATACATGCATTACTTGCTTTATAATTTGCACTCACGTCTTCAGTTAGTCATAACTGATAATCATAAACACTGAATTTCATAGCAGAAAATAAAGAGTGCCTCATTTGAGCCCATACAGCTGAAATCAGTGAGAAATGCTGAAAATCTCCGAAAGAAGAAACGGGATTTTTGGGATACAGATAGTTTCGGCCCTGCCGAATTTTCGGCAGCATTTACGGCGAAAAAGATTTTTCGGCTGAAAATGAAAACGGAAAGGAACTTTCGATTGATATCTATTGAAAGCAACAAAAATTCGTGAAATTACTTAAAGAACCTATCGTTTTTATCGTGGTTGCAATTCGGGAACTTTTCATCAAGATACATAAAATTCGCTCTCATTCTTTGAACTGTAAGATATTATTTTCATAAAAGGAACTATAAATTCGATGTATAGGATATTTTTATGGCTTCTTTTTACAGTGATTTGGTTTATATGATAGCAATTTTTATGTACAATATTGTTTGGAAAGAGGACTACGTGTTTTCGCAAATGCAATCAAAATACCTTCACGCAAAGAATGGACATTTGGACATACTGTCTATCGACAGATATTTTTCCAGAAAAAGCATGGCTAAGGGACTATACTTATTTAACGTTATCAACTGTTTGGTAATTTTAGACCCCCTCCCACCTTACGATATCACACGTTATCATTCCTCGAATCCCGCCCCCGCCCTAATGATATCGTTATCAATGTCTAAAAATTCTTTTGATTATTGCAATTTTTTTTCTTTTGTATGCAGTGATATACAGATACGGTTATACATTTATTATTTGCATACTATATTGATTCAAATGAAGAGAAGCCAATAAAATATCACTATTATATATGAAATAATTTTATACCAAATAAAACTTAATAAAGAAATAGTTGCTATTTAAAAACCGGAAGGGGAGTGGAAGGGGGGGGGGGGAAGGCAGAACTTTGTATCAACAAAACAGGTGCACAACATTCTTTCTCTTTTCTTTACTGGTAAGCACAAGAAGCATTTCAAATATACTTCGCGCACGGTTTCTTGAACAGCGGATTATATATGATACACATATGACAAAAGAATAGTAATGCCAAACGTTGAATTAAATAATTTTATAATCATTTAATGATATTAATAATAAAGTTTTCATAAAAATAGATAACAGATTAAAAAAGATGGCAGACTTTTTGATGTAAAGAACAATTTACAAATGAAAAGAGAAAATTTTCATATAAAGAACAAATTACAAAGGAAAAAAGAAAACTTTGATGTAAAGAACAAATTACAAATAAAAAAGGGAAATTTTGGTTGGATCAAAAATGATAACTATATCAAAAGACAACCACCCTTCTCCTAGAGATATCTTACGATATCATGTGCCAGACCCTCCTCCACCTTCCCCCTAAAGTGATAATGTTATATATGCACAGCCACTAAGCAGGCTACCATACCAAATAATGTACGTTCTTCGTTTACGTATAAAATTTCAATCTACAGAGTTTTCATAAGGCGGCCTTTTTTAGTATGCACTCTGAAGATAATTTGGATAATGAATTAGATAATATTTACAGAATTGCTCATAATAATGGTTTTAAAGTTCAACATTTTAATAAATTAATCGTGGATATTTCCAATAATAAGAGCCAGAACATATATTTGATTCACAAAAATACAAACTTATACTTTTCAATATCACAAATCAGCAAAATTTTGGGTTGTTTCATATCGCTTAGCTTTTGTTAATTGATTCTTCCGTATTTTGTAGCGCAGAATCCGAAAATGACCTTCATTTTTTACCATCACATCAGGATTTTTTGCATACTTTTTAACTTCGAAATTTACTATTTGCGGAAACTCCTGACGAGATGGTTAAAAATGAAGGTTATTCTCAGATTTAATGCTAAAAAGTACAAAAAAATAATTATCAAAATTTAAAAATCACAACCATCACATCTATTTCATAGAATCAAAATTTTGCCATTTTTTGACTTTGAAGTTTACGATTTGCAAAAAATCCTCACTTGATGGTTAAAATGAAGGTCATTTTCGAATTCAGCGCTAAAAATATACATAAAAATCAGTTATCAAAAGTTAAGAAACTCAACCGTTTTCTGTATCTTTCAGTATCAGATGTTCTCTATTTTTTTTTTTTTTTTTTTTTTTTTTTACCATTGAAATTTACGATTTGCAAAAAATCCTGACGTGATGGTTAAAAACGAAGGTCATTTTCGGATTCTAAAAGAAATATAAAAATTAATTATCAAAAGAAAACACAACCGTAGGAGGCTTGTGTATTTTCAAAGATGTTTTGAGAAATTAAGATACAGTCTTAAGCGTTTCAATCTCTGCTTATTAGCTAAACCATCTCCGAAATTAAAGAATATCATTTCCACTGATATTGATCCAATTAATTTTCAGAATTACTGAGGAGTTTATGAAATAAATTTATTAGAGCAGACGCATCGAAAAATTACATTATTGGCATGACTAGCAGAAAATTTAAGTGCAGAAAAAAAGGGCAGGTAGCTGATATTAAATATAATAGAAAAATCACAACCTAGAATGATTATATCAAGATAAAACCATGCACATAAATTTCAATGAAAGTAAGATAATTTTCCCCTCCACACTGTTCTATCCATCCATTATAAGAGAAACCATTGAGATTGTAGCGCGCAAAAATTCAATATGTAACGACGCAGCATCATGTAACTTGCCAAAATTATGGCTCGAGTTACTCAGTGGTTGCGAAAATAAAAATAAACATCTAAAGGAAACTACACCTTACAAGGAAGGTCTCCATACGGGCATATTCAGAAAAATCTGAAAAAATTACAGAGTGTTCTTCTCATGTGGATATATATGTTTATAAAAAATTTTTTGGCGGAACCTCTATAGAACGTTCGTAAAACAAATAATGAAAATTTCGTTTATTTGGCGATTTATCATCGGTTGGCGATGAAATGAAATTTCGAAAAATGCTTTTTTATGTCGAATGCTCTTTAAGATAAAAATGTTTCATATTGAACTTGTTAAAATAAATTTAATGTAAATAACATTAGTTTTGTCCGTTTTAGTTTGATTTAACCATAGTTTTGTCATGTATATATATATATATATATATAATGAAAGTTAAATATCAAATTTTATGAATTAAAACAAAATTAAAATAAATTAAAATTGTTTCAATATCTCAAAATTAAGCCCAATTGAACACTGTCGAGTCGATTCAATTTTGTTGCTATGGAAACGACGAATTCTTTGATATTGAAATGAATAACTTGTAAATGAATCTTGCCTTTATTTTGGAATACGCTTAAATATATGAAAGTATTTTTTATATATGAAATTGTTTTTTAAGTAATAAATTTAAATAACAAGCACATAAATATATAATACGAAAAAATGTATTTATTAAACTCTCTTATTGTTTATGTTTAAATTGATTAAATACTTTTTACATGCATTCTAAAAATCAATTAACAAATAAATTTCAAGTGCATTAAAATCGTTTGCTGTTGGCGAGGAAAAGTACTGCTCGCCAAATCGCGTGACGCTTTCGTCTTTTCGCGCCAAATACTCGAAAGTATTTAATTTTTTTACAGTTTTTCTACTGTAATTCCGCCGCTGAATTTGACTGATCCTTTTATTACATACGTAAGTAGTTTACATGGTATTTTTTTTTCAAAATACCATTCTGAGTATGCCCAGTAAGGAGAACTTCCTTGTTAGTGTAAAAATGAAAAAAAAATTAAGTAAGCAGCTATCAAGAGAGTATATTGAAACACATTTGCTCACGCATAAATTATTTGCCCTCGTCTCCATGTTATCGAGATATACAGGGTTAGTACAAATAAATGACCGAATTTTGAAAATTTATATTTTCAAAACTATTAAACATATTATAATAAGTGATATATGAAGATAAAGAGGATCATTCCAAGTTATTTTTCAGTTACAAATGCTTGGTGTGTGAACCTTTCGTAACACGACTAACAGCAAATCTTTAATCAAGTTCGTTCCACATGTTTGGCAGTTTTGCACAGTCAACGATTCTTAATGCAGCACTGATGGATTGAAACACTAAATAATGCATCACAAAATAATGCTAAATGGTGCATAAGTGCTGCAGTATTTAGCGTTTTTTAACCCTTTATCTACTGTCGGTACTTATAAGTACCACTCACTTTAAACTTTTATACCATAGTGAATTTTACTAATATTATAATGGTACTTCGCAAACAACGCTCATTTAACTCCACTTTATCCGAATACATGGCAGCAGTAGTTCTAGGTTTGTTATTTTAGAGAGGAATGAGGCTATCTTTGAAGCAGTTGATGTGTTTTGTGCCGACTTTTCGTACAGATTGCCATGCTCGTCTTTTCATTGCTGCAAACACAGTAAAGGATATAAGATTAGTGTTCGATTTTTTTATGTGTTCATCATGGTCTTAGAATACAATATGACTAGCTATTTTAGGTGAACGGTGTGTGTATTTGATTTAACGGTTAAATTACTCGGTGGTACTTATGAATACCGTCAGTACACTGGGTGCTGGAGAAAAACTTCTTGTTTACTTTTCGTCTGTGTAGTTATCCATCGTTTTCATCGGCTTTAAAATGTAATTATTAAAATGTAGTGTAGTAATGATTTCCCTGGTATTTCTTTTCTGTTTCATTGTTATTTTTATAGGAAGTCGAAAAAGTTGTGGCACCGGCTAATTTTTGCTGTGCTAGAAATGGCATATGTGGAGATGAGAAAAAACATGTTGTCCCTGGAATATTGACGTCGCAAAAACTAAAGGACTGCTGACAAGATCGAAACCTACAAAAAAATAGTTTTTTAAACCCTTTCAGGAGCAAAGCAT
This sequence comes from Maratus speciosus, assembly GCA_963932465.1. Classification (NCBI taxonomy): domain Eukaryota; kingdom Metazoa; phylum Arthropoda; class Arachnida; order Araneae; family Salticidae; genus Maratus; species Maratus speciosus. Next base: position 334,549,863 of record OZ010797.1, on the reverse strand, counting down.
TTTCAACTTTAAAGTTTTGAAATAAATGATTGGCACTGGAATTTGCCAAACGATTTATTTGTAAATAAGAAAAAGCCTATATTTCACATACTTATTAAATCGAAAATATTTTCTGGTGCCAGTTGAAATACCTTGTGGGTTTTCTGTTACGATAATTTAGTCATAATGTACTGACGGTACTTTATAGTACCACTTTAGTTAATTACCTCTAAATAATTAAATTTCTCACGGGTGAGTATTTTTTGTTTATCCTTTAATTTTCATTGTAGTAACTGAAAAAAAATATTACATAAAAAAAATGCAGTTGATCATAATGCCGTAGATAAAGGGTTAATGCATCAGTGCTGCATTAAGAACATCTTTTTAATGTAAAGCGCGCTTCACACAGAACCTAAAACGAGAATGAGATGCCTTACTGGGTTCTATATTCAAAATCTGGTTTCGAAACTGAATAAAGTCACGTGGCACCGAAAATTCACCAAAAGAGCTTCTAATTGATAAGTAGGGAGCTACTATTGCTTTACACCATGAACTGTTTCGCTCGCTGGCTGGCGGGGTGCCTTCCCTTCTTAACGCTAGATTATTTTGCAAATTTTAAAACTTTATATCTCGATAACGGATACGAGGGCAAATAATTTATGCACCTAAAAACACATCTCAATATGCCCTTTCAATTGCTACTTATTAAAAAAAAATTCATTATTACACTATTGGTTTAGTTTCCTGGTAAGTAAAATAAAACAATAACGTGCATAATATGAAAAGGTACGTGGAAATTTAAATGATATTCATGCGTTCAAATGTGTTTCATAGATCATGCAAATTAAGAACATTTTTGTTTGTTTTAAAAATGACTCGGGTAGACTCGAAACATGTAAACAGTCAAATAAACCTATTTTTTCTGTTTTTAAAGTTTTTATTTACGCCTTTTACCAATTAAACTTAGTAGTATACAAAGAATGGGCTTAAAAACGCAAAAATAACAGACAAATTAAAGTAAAATAACAACAGCACAATATAAATTTTAAAAAGAAAAAAAAAAATCCTGACTCCATCTCCAACAGCTGATTTTACAGAAAAGGCACAATACAATTCCGAGTAACTACTAGGGATTTTTTTCACATAATAAAAAAGAATTTTTTAATTATTTTTTACATCATCTGAAAAGTGTTTTTTGACACTTGTAACAGTTATCTTTGTCATTTCAAAGATTGTAAGAAATAGATCTATATATAACGAGACATCACTTAATTTTGTCAGTTTCTGATTGTTCCAAAAGTTTTGAAAAGATATCTTTGAGTGTCTTGAAAAAGTGAATGTAAAAAAATTTCGAGTTCTGATCATTTGTGAAATACAAAGAAAATTGCTTCATAAGATATTATTTTTATTGATTTTTTTGTAATTTTTTTTATTTTAAAGTATATTACTATTAATAAAATATTTCCAAAAAATCGCATCTGAAACAATATATATTTTATAAAACGCTACGGTAAAAAAAAAGAAAAAAAAAAGAAAGAAATTGCTTCTTCACCCCCGAAATTCAACATTATAATTTTTATAATGTTTTTTTAAATAGATGAAACGTTAAAATCGTCGGCTCGTTAGTTTTCCTGATTTTGAGAAAATAGCGATCGCACTTCAAAAAGCGAAACGGAAATTTCAGCTCTTTTCGCCCCACCCCCACACCTTTTCGAATTTCAACTCCCCCACTTGTTAAAAAAATGTTAGGTGATTTTATAAATATCTGAAATTTTAAAATCGATCGGTTCGTTAGTTTACCTGATTTTAACAAATTAAAGAAATCCTCGATCGCGTCTGGAAAAGGGAAACCTAAATTTGCGCTCTTTTGAGCGCTTTTTTTTTTTTTTTTTTTTTTTTTTTTCTTTTTTGGGATCTGTTTCTCAATGCTTTCTTAGTGAGACGGTTTTTAACTAATTACTCCGTTAATTACCGCTCGATTCTCCCGAAACCTGGAAGTCCGGAATCCTCCACATTTTTTCATTTTGTTTGGAACTACTTGCACCTCTCCTCTCTGCGTCTTCTGAGAAAAAAGTAACTCCGACCATGGATACATACACATACAAACAAAAGATTTTGTTTTTCAGATAACTTAATTAGCCCTTCTACATTTTTTCTAAATGTGTTTAATAATCTGTAAATATGTGGGTCAATAGTCTTAATTACTTCCCTTAATTTGAACTTTCCACGTTCCATAGTTTACCAGTAAAATGGCTGTGACAGATAGAAGGACTCAAGAGTGATCTTATAATGGTTCCGTTTTTACTCTTTAAGTACGGAACTCTAAAAATAATTTTAAAAAGACATTCAAGATTCTAAATAATAAAACAAAAGGTTCAGAAAGATTCATAACCTATATATATAGCTGTAATAATAAGTTTTAATAATTTTACGAATTGGAACGATAATCATCATAATTTCACGGAACGGAACAATATTTGTCATAGTTTCACGAACCAGAATATCGTTGCGATTTGTTCCTATACATCTCGATCCCTGTAACACTGAGACGTTTTCCGACATTAATAGTATAGATTCAATTTCTTCTTACCACTACATTTCAATAAAAATACTTGCCTTATGTTACAACATTATTCTGCTATTAAATAAGGCTAAGAACGATTCTTTAAAATTTATAGATATAAAACTCTCAAAATGAGTGCAAACTAGTCGTTGGGCGCAGCCGTAATACTTACCCATCATGGGTATGCAAAATATAAAATATGAAAATAAAACATGTGTAAACTGTTTATAAAATGCATTGCAATTCCAAAATAAAATTTAAACGTATATTTGAATACTTTTAATACATTGTAATGCTCAATTACGGAATAGCAGATAATATTTTATTATCCCGTCGACCAATTTCGACAAATTATATAAATCGCCAAACTACATGCAAAATTATAAATCGTCATAATTCTTATTTTAAATGACGAAAGAAAAATAAATTAGTAAAAGATTAATAAAAATACAAATAAAACGTCCGATTAAAAATCACTTGATGACGTGACAAACACGTGTAACGTGTTTAATGTCAAGTGAATGTGACATTTACGATAAGCCATTATTGGCATTTATTGGCATTCTCTTCTTATCACTACATTTCAATAAATCTTATAGTTTGGCGATAGATTTTGGTCGACGAAATAATCGAATAGTACCGAATTGCGTAAAAGAAACATCGTTATAACTCCAAAAATGATAATCGCATAAACTAACAGTTTACTGCATCGGATTAAGTGTTTCATTTCCAATTAAAATATATCTTTGAATTGAAATTTGAATGAAATACAGTGTCGTGAAAAATCGAAGAGTTCTGAAAATATGATTATAAATATCTCGGATACTAATTATCCGATTGACTTCATTCTTTATGCAAAATTTATGTTTTTTATTGTCTTTTAAATTCACTCCTTAAAATAAACAATTTCGAAAATTTGTATGTACCTTTTATCAGTACGAATATTTCAAGAGTCTGAAAAAAATAGTTCCATATAATCGAGGTTACTGATATTCAATAGGCTTCTTCCCATTGTTACTTTTTAAGTACACACCAAATTTCAAGTCTCTATCTCAATTTATTTGACAAATAGAAGCTACAGACACACAGACAGACAGACGGACGGCATTTTGTTTTCATAAAAATATGTTTTTCGGAATCTCCAGTGTCTGAAACTTGTAAATCCACCAAAATTGTTTTTTCGATTTTTAAAACGATTAGAAGACTTACCCTAAACTACGTATGATGGGTAAATAAAAAAGATACTTTTAAAAGAAAAAATCACGCAGACTTGAGTTAACATGTTTGAAGAAACGAGAAAATATTCTAATTGCTTAAAAAGCTACTCATACTTTATTGTAATAAACTTTTGCAAAATTATTCCATCCAAATATATAAAAATTGTTGTCATACTTGTATTTTACAATCTATATTTTTGGCGTATAAAATTTTGTTTTTAAAACGATAACTCTGTATGTGCTTAATAAGTATTTATACAATGATATCTTGATTGCATGATAATCATTTTCACAAATAAAAGTACACACGACGACATAAATAAAATAAAGTATTGTATATTTAGATTGTATTAAGATATGGGAGGTGAAAACAAATCACATCTTGGATATGGTACAAATATATTCAACCAATCTCTTAAATATCAATGTAAAATTGCTTTATGAGTTATTTTGTGTAATTACCATATAAATAGAATTTTTAATTAATAATTTTTTTAATTATTTCCGTCTATCTCGTATAATGTCGCTTTTAATTCTTATAACAATTTTCTTTTGAATTTCAATGAATATAAGAAACACAGTTCGCTAAAGAAATATATTTTCGCCATTTCTAATGATTTCAAAAATTTCGAAAAGTTATAAAGGCTCTTAAAAAAACAAGTTGGAAATTGCTCGTCAAACGTGGCAAATGAGGTGCGTTCGTACTATAACTAGTTTTATAATTATTTTTTGCACCCCATATTGTACTGAATGTATATTTTTTGCGCTTCATAAGTGCATAGTCTGTAACATCATTAAAATGCATTTACAATAATTTTTTCCCCATTCCCCGTAATGTAACGGAAAACTTTTGACTGTCCCTGTAATTAAACTATACATTCGATTTTCATAAAATTTGAAATGGCTCGACAAAATTTTGCAGCAATTATATATTTAAAATTTCAGACCATTCGGAAGGCTGTAAAATCATTAAAATGCATTTTCAATAATTTTTTCCCATTGGCCATAATGTAACGGAAAACTTTTGGGTGTCCATGTAATTAAACTATACATCCGATTTTCATAAAATTTGAAATGGCTCAACACAATTTTGCAGCAATTATATATTAAAAATTTCAGACCATTCGGAAGGCTGTAAAATCATTAAATGCATTTGCTATATTTTTTTCCCATTGGCCGTGATGTAACGGAAAACTTTTGGGTGTCCCTGTAATTAAACTATACATCCGATTTTCATAAAATTGGAAATGGCTCGACAAAATTTTGCAGCAATTATATATTAAAAATTTCAGACCATTCGGAAGTCTGTAACATCATTAAAATTCACTTGCAATAATTTTTCCCATTGGCCGTAATGTAACGGAAAACTTTTGGGTGTCCCTGTAATTAAACTATACATCCGATTTTCATAAAATTGGAAATGGCTCGACAAAATTTTGCAGCAATTATATATTAAAAATTTCAGATCATTCGGAAGTCTGTAACATCATTAAAATTCACTTGCAATAATTTTTCCCATTGGCCATAATGTAACGGGAAACTTTTGGGTGTCCCTGTAATTAAACTATACATCCGATTTTCATAAAATTTGAAATGGCTCAACAAAATTTTGCAGCAATTATATATTAAAAATTTCAGACCATTCGGAAGGCTGTAAAATCATTAAAATGCATTTGCTATAATTTTTTCCCATTGGCCGTAATGTAACGGAAAAATTTTGGGTGTCCCTGTAATTAAACTATACATCCGATTTTCATAAAATTGGAAATGGCTCGACAAAATTTTGCAGCAATTATATATTAAAAATTTCAGACCATTCGGAAGTCTGTAACATCATTAAAATTCACTTGCAATAATTTTTCCCATTGGCCGTAATGTAACGGAAAACTTTTGGGTGTCCCTGTAATTAAACTATACATCCGATTTTCATAAAATTGGAAATGGCTCGACAAAATTTTGCAGCAATTATATATTAAAAATTTCAGACCATTCGGAAGTCTGTAACATCATTAAAATTCACTTGCAATAATTTTTCCCATTGGCCGTAATGTAAAGAAAAACTTTTGACTGTCCCTGTAATTAAACTATACATCCGATTTTCATAAAATTAGAAATGGCTCGACAAAATTTTGCAGCAATTATATATTAAAAATTTCAGATCATTCGGTCGGGTAGTTTTTGCTCTGTTATATGCGGACGGACAGACAGACGGACGGACAGACGGACGGACAGACGGACGGACAGACAGACGGACTGAACGACGACTATAGGTGCTACGTATTTATATAATTACGAACGCACCTAAAAAAAGGAGCTTAAACCAATTCCCACTGGTTATTGTTGTTTATAAAACACAAAGATTACATGAGGGATTCACAACTATAACCAAGTCTATTTTCACATTCTTTCTCATATATGTCATCTGTTTTCAGACTTGGTTTACTGTGGGAGTGGATAAAACATATTTTATGCACATTCTAAACGGACTATCTCATTTTTTTTTTAAATGGACTTGGTCTACTTTGGTTGTGAGCCCCTCATATATAGCGTGAACAGCGATGACAGCGATGACCACCTCGGGAACTCAGCTTTCGCTTTAGAGTGTTAGTGCAATCCCGAGGGGTAGAGATATATATAGCGTGAACATATGAGGGGCTCACAATCATAGCAAAAAAATTAGATAGTGCATTTAGAAGGTGCATAAAATCTATTTTATCTATCCTCCCCCCCCCCCCCCCAGTGTACCAAGTCTGTTTTCACATAGGGGAGACCGGGGCTAGTTGGCTACAGGGGTAAGTAGAAGCAGTCCTAATAAATCGCCTGTTTGTGGATAGATTGCGCAACCAGTCACAGAGTACCTTTCTTCCTGCTTTTTACAATCCTCATTGTAATTTTGCAGCGTTAGCTACGTGCAGTGGACATTTATTACGATTTTTCTGTTTTTTTCGCTCATAAGTAATTTTTTGTTGCTTCATTCTTTCTCTAATTTCTAATACTTATCTTAATAATTGCGATTTAACTTGTGCACTGTTTCTTAGTGTTTGATTAACTGTATGTTACCCCATATGTGATTTACTTGGATTACTTATGCTTACATGATTACGTGTCCCTTTTGTGAAGAAATTTATTATGGGGCTAGTAGGCGCATTGAACACGGGCAAGTTGGCTCGGTGTTTGGTGTGTGCTTGTAGCTTGAAAAACAGCAAACAACGAGAAAAGTGGTTGAAATGCAAGATTTTGGGCACACGAGGCTTGCCCAAACGAAGACACTCGATTTTTTATTTGTGACAACCGTAACTCTGAGGATGATATAGAGTATGATAGAAGTTAATCAATGTTAATGTTTTATTAATTATTTTTATGTCTGTATAATTTAGAATTTACATTGTACGGCTATAACGCCTTTGTTTAAACTTACTGGTAATAATGAAATTGATTTCGGTTAACTGCGTGTCTTATTTGAATTTTTATAAAGCGTGTGCGAACTTACCCCATAGGTATAGGCAACTTGCCCCGTGACGGGGTAGATTGGTGCACAATTTTCCTTTTACTTTAGGGATCCGCTAAACATAAACTGCAAAAGCTACAAACTCAAAACTCCGGGTATTTATAGCCCAATGCCTGTTCTTTAAAAGTACAGTTAAAATTTAATAAAAAACTTAAACAAAAAATTAATAAAAATCAATAACTAAAAACTGCGCCTATTAGCCCGGTCTCCCCTACTGTCTCATATACGGCATCCGTTTATATACTTGGTTCACTGTGGGAATAGATAAAACAGATTTTATGCACTTTCTAAATGGACTGTCTCAGATTAAGCTAATTAATGCTATAAAAAGTGATAAAATATCTTTATTTAGATTGACGAACATTTCATCGCACAAACGGCGACATTTTCAAAATCATTCTTGATAGAAAATATTTTCACAAAATTTAAAAACAATAACTTGGTAAACAATGTCACGAGCCATCATGCATAATGAAAAACAGTGGAAACATAAAATAAAATAAAAATTAAATTGGATATTTGTGAGCGTGGATTAATTTTTACTATTGTTACTAAAATTGCATAGCATCTCTTTCCAAATTTTAGGTAAATCAAGGGATACAACAGAAGAACCACAGCTTTGGCCAGATTATGCAGCAAAGAACCTTTACAGATCGATTTTTAAAATAGCAGATTAATTTATTAATCGAGATTTTATTTAGCATCCATTATCCGGGACCAATAGAGATATTTTTACGCAACGAGAATATTTGCAATGATTCAGTGTCCCTTGATTTACCTAAAATTTGGAAAGAGATGCTATGCAATTTTAGTAATAATATTAAAAATTAATCCATGTTCACAAATATCCAAATTAATTTTTATTTTATTTTATGCTTGCATTGTTTTTCATTATGCATGATGTTTCGTGACATTGTTTGCCAAGTTATTGTTTTTAAATTTTGTGAAAATATTTTCTATCACGAAAGATTTTGAAAATGTCGCCGTTTGTGCGATGAAATGTTCGCAAATCTAAATAAAGATATTTTATCACTTTTTATAGCATTATTTAGCTTAATCTGTTTATAAGTGATTATAATACATGTTATTATGGTCTGTCTCATTTTTGTTTCAAAATGGACTTGGTCTACTATGGTTTAGAGCCCCTCATATGTCGATAGGGAAACCTGTCATAACCTGTTTATATGTTCATAACAATAATTCCTGTTTGTTGTTTTCTACTTTTTTAATGGGAATTTTTATTCTTGTTATAAGAATAAGATATTTACAGCTCTTACCGATGTAAAATTTTTAAAAAAGGAAAAAAAAAAAAAAGAAAAAGAAACAAGAAAGAAAAATCATGCATTAAGTATAGATTAGGAAACACATTCCAACATTTTCTGAATGCTTTAACAAAACTTTGTTATTTAGGGAAATAAGGTGTATAAGAGAACTAAGTAAACATTTTAGAAAACGTATAAAACATTTGAAAAACTGATTTCAGCAGTTACCGTCCATAGCAAATATGGATTCCAATTCTTTTGAATAGCCCTGTATTTGATTTGCAGGTTGATATATGTACTATATAATGGGGAAATTTAGTTTAGCGAGAAAACGCATAACAGGTTGAAATTTATCTTTCAGCAATTTATACTAATAGATGGAAACATACTTGTATACTTTTGTACAACCCAGTAGTTAACCTAGTATCTTTATTAAACGCCACTAAATAGCCTTGTATATGAATTATAGCATTTATACACACCATATACTATGCTCAAATATAGTGAAACATAAAAGCGCATAACATAATAAAAATGCATTTCTAGCAATCATCTCTACTGTACAGTACTTCGGATACAATATAGCAATATAGTATCTGAAATCTTTTGTGTGTCACCGAAAATGATATGCACTTCGTATTATGCATGAAATAAGTTATAGTATACCTCAGCGACGTATATCAATTTCATTATACATGAAATAATTTAACATAATTAAAATACGTCGCAAACAATTCCATCCACCCCTATATCATTATCTAACGGAATTCTTTTGTATGGCCCTGTAAATGAATAATAACTATTCTTTGCACCGTATATTCTACAGAATGAATATTTTAGAACACTTCATAAATGCATATCAATTTTATCATGTTTGTAAGCGTGTAATATCATTAAAAATCATTTTAAACGATTTTTTTCCCATAGGCCGTAATGTAACGGAAAACTTTTGACTGTCTCTGTAAATGAACTAAATATGCTACAAACTTCATTTGAAATAAGGAACGTGCTATGGTAAACGTCAATAGCATCCGAAAATTTCAGGCAATCCGAGTATATTTAAAGGAGTTAGAGCGCGGACAGACGGACAGACAAACCGAAGTCATAAACACTTTTCAACTTTGTTGGAACGCGTTAAAAAAGCTCAATAATTCTTAAAGAAACATCTCGTTTATAACTTGGTTACCTTTAAGATTTTTTTTTAGATGAATGAAATTTGCATTAATTTTATAATCTTATTTTCTAGAAAAGAACTGTACATACGTATTATATACTTTTTATGCTTTTTATAGAGATTCGGGTTTTATGTCAGCAATTTCATCCTCATCCTTAGATATTCCCGTTAAGCAGTGGGTTTCTTCAACCCATAAAAGTATTTTTCAGTGTTCTTTTTCATTATGACTACCCAGGATAATAACGTAATTTAACCCTTTGCACTCATTTGTCACGTCTGACATAACATCATCTTTCTTTGCAAAATTTGTTTTTGGCACCAGTAATAAGGGAAAATAAAATGTGCCTTATTTAATCAGAGCATTTTTGAAATTGTGTACTTGAAGGAAACTTCTTTTTAAAAAGTGGTGCCAACCGAATAAAATTTGTGTAAGAGACGCCGGAGTCGAAAGAGTTAACTTATAAGCCTCACTCTTGAATGACACTTCAATAGAATTTTTCCAAGTCATTCCTCTACTAACTCCTCAACAAATTATCGTAAAAGAAAGTTACTGGTACCGAACGATTGGAAATAAAGTCTACTTTTAAATGATATATATAAAATTTGTTTAGGGGACCATCTAGATATTAAAACTAACCATAACTTTCTATTTTTCAATAGCAGTACACAATTCTGACAGCATAAATGAACTCTACACCCTTCAATTAGTCTAAAAACAAATTTTTATGCAATCCGTACCATAAGTTTCCGAGAAATTAATTATTTTTAAACGAGCGTATTTTAAGGGCTGTATCCATATTGAAGTTCGGTACTCGATTGTTAACCGAGAGAGTTCCTTTCTTGATCAAGGCGCCTTAAGCAGTCAATTAAGCCTGTTAGATTACAGGATAGCATAAGAAATTTCGAAGTATTTAGTCACTTCTATCACAGACGGTCCCTTAAACTATCATTTTGCCGTTTTTTAAGCATAATTTGAAAACTACTTGGAAGAAAAATGTGAAATTTTGGATTTCCATAAAACAGGACTTAATAAATCTGTATCCATCAAAAAAATCGTAGGTTGCATTTCATAATTTTTTTTAATATTAATTTCATAATTCATAATTCATATCAGAAAATTATAAAAATTGAACAGTCAGCGTATTTATGTTTGGGTATATTAGTATTATTGCTACACAAAAAATTAAAACATTAGGATCATAATTTCAGAAGATATAAATAAAAATATGAAAATGTAATATAACATTAGAAGCACTAAATTTTGAATGTTTATAATTCAAAAACTTATCATTCAAATGACTTGAAATTTGGTGTCGGGGCATAGTTTGAACCAAAAGTTTGAAATATCTCGTTAAAATTGGGTATTCCTATTGAAAAAAATGAAGTTTGGATTCGTTTTAATATGTAAATGGCCCCCTAAGAAAATTTTATATACGTCATTTAAAAGTAGACATTATTTCCAATCGTTCGGTACCAATAACTTTCGTATACGATAATTTGTTAAGGAGTTAGTAGGGAGTGTTTACTTTTTTTTCCACGACTGTACATACGATCTAAGCTTATTATGTTTAAACACCTCTGCAACATCCTGTTTGACGCGCATGATTTCATGTATTCTTAAATTTTTAACTTTTCGTAGCCTAGATGTTTTTCTTGTTATTTGCCAGAAATCTAATTTTTGCGAATGGGCAATTTAAGTTTGTAATATTGGTTGTAAAGCTAGATTACTTTTTTTATCACATGCACGCATGATATCTACAAGCAAATAAAGATTTAAAATGTATAAATAGTAGTACAAAGGAAGATGGGGTACATAAATTATAGGAATAAATACAGGGTGTTTATAAAAAGAATTACTTTCTCTCAGAATTACTAGAAAATGATCTTAGAGAAAACAGGTAAACATTCTGTTATCAATATTCTTGTATTTTTTTAATTGTCCTTTTTAATATTTTCTGTACATCACTTAAAAAGTACCGTTTAACTTTTATAGCAATTATATTTAACATTTAGCAGAAAATAAAAAATAAAACTCTCTAACACGTCATTTTTTTTATCAATTTCTGATATATTTAAAAGTTTGGAAATGTATCATGGCTTGTCTAAAAAAAATTGAATGTAAAAAGTTTTCGAAACGTTATCCTTATTTTAGATATTAAAGAAAACCACTCCCCAGAATGATGTTTCCAATTTTTTTTTTCATTGAAATTTTTTCCTAAAGAAATTAATTCTTCTTCTAAAGTATTTTACTAAGAAAAAAACATTTTAACCTCTTGATAGCGTTAAAAATAAGCAAAAAAGCATCGATTGCTAAAAAATCTTGTCTTTATTATTATTGAGTTTTTCAAATTATTTTTTATTGAAATGGAAAACTTGTTCTTATGCTTTCGTTTCCCTAATTTTGTTTTTTGGAAGACTACCTTTTCATAAAAACAGACTATGTACATTTTATTTGAAATTTATGCCCCCCTTTTAAACACATCCCAGCATAGTTCATTGCTTAAAGCGGTACTTACGTATTATTCAAGCCAGGCCAGATACTATTGTGCTAAGTGTGGCATCAATTATACTAATTACATTAACCCTTATTTTTTTTTAATAATTGTATAGCGCAGCATACCTAATAAGAGCTGTAATGTAATAATAGTAATAAGCAATATAGTTTATTTATTTATTACAGGTTATAGTCATATTGTTTTGGTCATATTACACACAGAAGATAAACACAGTGATTTGAGGCTAAAAGTTATGGCTGGTGATCCTTATGAATTGCCAACAGTCACACACGAAGATTGGGAAAATAGCTTGTTAAGTTGTAGCTGCTTGTTTGAAAATATAAGGTATCATAAATATTAAAACACAAAACTGTTTCTGTAAGATCAGAATTCAAATTCGAGAGAATTACATATGCGTCAACTTTTTTCGAACCTCTTCAATTTGAAAGGAATAAAAACGAGTTCCTGCAAGCGTAGCGGGTTAGAGCAGCAATTTAAAGTTCTGAACTTTTGTAGAGGACGCAGGTTCGATCCCAAATCTGGCAAAATGTGTAGTGATTTTGTCGATAATTCATTATAATAATGACATATTTTATTAGGAAGAGAAGTTATAGGATTTTTATTTTATTATTATTATTATTTGAATGCTTTATAATTAAATAAAATTTAATACTCAACAATATTTTGAAAAAATAATGATTTTATATTTAAAATATCTAAGTTAAAATATTTTGCATGTAATTATCAAATAAATAAATTTAACTAATCAACAATTTTCAAAACATTTTCGGACTGAAAGAAAAGTTGCGTAGTGGATTTCTCATTCGGAACGCGCTTTGTAAGGTCGGTCTTTGCTCAGAATATCGTGTTACGCCTCGAATAATAAGAAGAAACGCTTACCACCAAGTGTCGGTATTCCATAGAGGCAGTATCGTTGCCTATCCAGAGTGTGGATTATCTTTCCGTGATATCGTCCATTGCATTCGTCGAAATCCAACCACTGTCATGCAGATATGGAATCAATGAATTGTTGAGGGCCATACTGAACGGCATGTAGGATCTCGACGCCCTCCCATGACTTACGCCGGAGAGGACAGACATATTGTGAGGTCGGCCCGGCAAAACCGTACAACCACATCTCGAACCATTAGTGAGGAAATGGGCATGTTTGAAGAGTACCCAGTATCCGCTCGTACGGTTCGACGACGTTTGCAGCAGTGTCGACTGTCAGAACGGTGACCAGTACTGCGGCTTCCCTTGACAATGCAGCATAGAGAGAGTCGGCAACTCTGGTGCGCCGAAGACAAAGCTGGATGCATGACTGGCACAATGTTGTTTTTCAGACGAGTCCCGGTTGTACGTGCTGTATTCTGATGGCCGTATACTTGTCTGGAGGCTCCGAGGAAAACGCCTGTCGCTTACTTGCATTCGATGTTGGCACGGGGCCCTGCACCTGGTGTGATGGTTTGGGAAGCCATTGGGTACACGACATGCACATCTCTAGTTCGGATCGATGGTAATTTGAACGCAGATCGGTACATTTTTGACACCTTACGTCCAGTGGTTGTGCCCTGTCTTCGAGGCCTGACAAACGCCATCTTCCAGCAAGATAACATAAGACCACATGTTGCACGCCATGTTCTGACCTTCCTCGATACACAGGGTATTCGATTGCTGCCCTGGCCTGCACGGTCTTCAGATCTGTCACCCATTGAAAACATCTGGTCATGAACGGCTTAGAGACTAGCACGCCACCCATCTCCAGCTAATACGGTTGATGAAGTGTGGCATAGACTTGAAGCAGCATGGAATGAGCAGCCCGTTTCTGTCCTCCAAGCCCAGTTCGGATCCATGCCTAACCGGATAAGGGTCGTTTTAGCTGCCAGGGGGACCAGCTGTTTCTACCAATTTCGCACCTTTGTAAACCCCCAAACTGTTTACAAATTTAATCATTTTGTTTTCATGCCATACTGTTTACGTACAATAAATATCTTTTTTGTATTTTCAATCTTTCATGGTGTTGCAATTTTAATGGCCAGCAGTGTAGTTTCAAATTTAGGTTTTTAGAGAATGAGACAGATATAAATAAAATTCATAGCAACTTTTAATGGTCGTGTACTTAAAAAAAAGAAAGAAAATAAATAATGTTTTTTTAAAAAAAAGAAGCCGTATTAAGTAAAAATAAATTCTCTAATCGGTATTTTTAGGTAAATTTCTGATAAAAAGCAAGGCATAATTAGTTGTAAATTATAAACTTAAAATTCTTTTACTTCATTGAATAGGTTAGACTGACAACACCATCATTCGCCTAAAAAAATAGGAATCACGCAATATAGAAATTCGTCACGTAATTCATCATTCAATAATTAATTTAAAAGCAACTAATTAAAAATCCAAGAATTTTTCTAATGAAACATTCAAGTTATTTACCGTCAAATCGTGACGGGCACTATCTAATGTTAAATTACTTTTTTAAATGTGATTGGCAACCATTTTTTGCGATCTATCTCCTGGTGCGGATAATACATAAGCAACCCTTAAAACTTTCAACTTTTGTAATAACTACATTTAACATTTCGCAGAGTATAAAAAACAAAACACTCTACCAGCACGATATTTTCTTTCAGCAATATCTAATATTTTTAAAACTTTTGAAAAGCAAAGTTTGCCTGCTCTAAAAATCGTTAGTAAAGTATTTTTGGGTTGTTATCGCTTTCTGCGAAACGAACGGAAAAACACCCAAGAAGCTATTTTTTCTATATTTCATTGAATTCTTCACTCTTATTATTAAATAATTTTCTTATTTAAAACACACTCGCTCCTAACATTATTGAAAAGAATATAGGAAAAGCTCATGAATTGCTAAAGTAACATTTCCTTTTTATTGTGATTACTCCGTTGATAGTTATTTCTTTCATATATATAAAACTCGCTGATACACTTTTCTTTCTGTTAATCTAATTTTAGAACCTGATAGGTTTTATTTTCATAAAAGGAGCTATAAATCCGTTTTATATGTTATTTTTATAACTTTTACAGTGATTAGGTTTATACGACAGCAATTCACGTAAATAATATTGCTTGGAAAGATGATTGCATGTTTGCTCAAATGTATTTATGATATCTACACCTGTAGCACGAGGTTAAAACAGAAATTGAATAAGAAAGTTGTAATATCGCATACAGATAATGTAGAAAAAAATATAGAGAGTTAAAGAAAATAACTTCACGCTGCATTACGAACAACTGATCTGGGAGAAAGCTGGGAAAATTCGTTTGTCTCTAATTTACCTTGATTGATACAATGCATGGCAAACACTAGTACACGGTAAACAAGCGGGTAAGTGTGATCCCGGATCGCACAGAGGGTTTCGTTTAATATCTCTTTTAAAACACTTTATCCTTAAATTTATAAATCAAATTTATAATTATTAAATCCTTACGTAAATGGTAGGACCATTTCATTTAATTTTAAAATAATTAGAAAAAATATTTAAAAATCCGAATATTTTTAAAATCAGCAATTTCAAAAATTTAGCGCAGGTATAAATATAACATAAAACTTTTAGGAGAAAAAATTGTTTCAAACGTATTTAAAATGCTCAAATAATTCAGATAATAATCCATAAAGATATCCAAAAAATCCATATTAATTGTTTGACTTTCTAAACACTCAGTAGATGGCGGCAGAAAAAGGATGTTAACATTTATTGAAATTCGAAATAAAAAATAAAAAAAACATTTTAATTTCTGAATAATTCTTCTAATGATAAGATGAAAAAAGTTACCCTATTATTTAAAAAAATGACTATTAGATGATATCAGTAAACAAAAAAAAATATATATATATATTGGTTCGAGATCGAAATTCCAGATTCTATGTGTCTGAAAAGAAAAAGATATTTTAAAAATTACCGCTGCGCAAAAAAATAAAATAAGTCTTTAAAATGGCAAAAAAGGAAAATTTCTTTCAATTAAATCCATCTGAAAAAAGAGTAAAAATAACAAAAATCAAAATATTAAAGCTCCGCTTGAGAGATACGAATCCACAATTTTCTGCAGAGAAAACCAATACTCTACCACTACACTATGGACACTCAGTGATATATGCTGATATTATAATTATGTTTTGAAATCGAAAAAGAACGAACTTATTTAATTAAAATAATATAAGACTTTTTCAAAATTCCATGATTTTGGGTAACAGGTGACTATTTATCGCTATGGAAAAAAAAAAAAAAAAAAAAGAGATCAAGTCTGTAACTTAAATCGTTTCTGATTACGAGGCTGTGACGGACGAATGGACAACAGAGAAGAGAGACTATAAGGGATTCGTGATATGAACGAAACCCTAAAAAAAGGCAAATGATTCTTAATCTACAAAGATAATCACGAACGATAATCTAACAAATTTCTTTCGAGTAGCCATAATTCTAAAAAGCGTTCTATGTCATTAGAAACTACAGAAACAAATATATTTTCGAGATTTAAAAAAAAAATTATATATATTATAAAATGTTCTTTCTGTGTCACTGATTTTCGGAAATGTGTCGGAGTCGCTTTTATAGTAAATTAATCGTCTCGTAACAGATTACGAGTTTTTAGGATGCTTTTAACTGTAAATATATTAAGAATTTTACTAAATTTTTAAAAAATATTTCACA
The DNA here is from genome assembly GCA_963932465.1 of Maratus speciosus. NCBI lineage: Eukaryota > Metazoa > Arthropoda > Arachnida > Araneae > Salticidae > Maratus > Maratus speciosus. The sequence goes on along the minus strand of OZ010797.1, from coordinate 334,533,001 downwards.
CCCGAATTGTTATATAAGCTATTTTACTTTCCTCTATTTAACTTATTTCTGTACCTTGACTTAAGTTTAAAGACTTAATAGTTAATTCTTAATCTTTTATAACTTTAATTTTTTTATTTTACCTTTAATTTCTTCATTTTATTCATAAGTAGTTTTAAAACTACACTTCTTCTTCTCCCAATGGCTCACAAATTTACATTTCAACAATAGACTGGGTGTTAAGCTGATCACAGCTAGGTAACCCTTCAATGCTGCTCAGCTGTTCAGCACTGCGTCCCTAGTCTGGGTGTGATGTTGGCTGCAACTAGGTAACCCCTCAATGATGCTCAGCTGTTCAGCAATGTTGTGAGTGATTTGTAATTTATATATTTTATAAAGACATTTTTGGTTCGAATTGAAATATTTTCGTTTTGCTAGCGGTCAAATGATGGCTTGTCGGTATGTTTGATATTAATTCACAATTAAACATTTTCAATTATTTGCATAGTTGAATGAATAACATACAAGAGTGAAAAAATTATATTATTATAATCTTATGTTAATACTGTTAATTTACTATACTTTATCGGTAAAATTTGTTTATTCCTCCGAGCATCTTAAGGGCTTTCATGCATTTTCATAAAAATGCTTATAAAAATAATCTTAATTAAAAATTTCTTTCCCTGAATGTTTCTAAAATACACTTCATGCCACTTTATTTGATATACATATTGAAATACAGGGTGGTTATAATTAAACTTCCCCTATAAACAACATCCTACAGCGCAAACGGGAGAGCGGAATGCAATAAAATTTGGTATATAGACTATACACGAGATGCGCTCACGGAATTTCGCAAAAATAAAAAAAAAATAAAAGAATTAGTTCCAAAATGTTCACCAGATGGCGCTTTTTCCGGAAAAAAACATTAAATTTAACACAATAAACAGCCAAAACAGCTGGTATTACATTTTATTACTCATAATTCTTGTTCTGGATTGTTAATATTGTTTTGTATTTCGTTTTGGGTCGTTTATTGTGTTAAATTTAATGTTTTCTCTGGAAAAAGCGCCATCTGGTGGGCATTTTGGAACTTTTTTTTTTTTCGAAATTCCGTGAGTGCATCTCGTGTATAGTCTATATACCAAATTTCATTGCATTCCGCTCACCTGTTTGCGCTGTAGGATCCTGTTTATAGGGGAAGTTTAATTATAACCATCCTGTACAATTCTGTTTAAAATAGTTTTGTCTACAACAGATTAAAGTTGTTTTGGGGAAACGGAAAAATACGGGCAAACTACTCAGAGGGTTATTGGACATAAAAAAAATTAATTGAGATTTGATAGTATCTGAAATGCCTATTTTATGGGTTGATAAAACTCATTAATAGACTAAAAAAATTACTCGGAAAAGTTTACGAAAATCAGTGACAGCAAATAATGTGTTTATATGTTCTTCTTTGAATCTCAAAAATATATTAGTTTCAGAGATTTCTAAAGATAAAAACGCTTTTTTGGAATTGTTAGTAACTTGGAGGAGGTTATTCTATTTTTCGTTCATAGTTATACAGGGTGTCTATAAAAGAATATCCCAGTTATAAATTTTAATAGTGTCAACTGTAAGCGATGGTTCAAGGTCACAAATAAAGAGTAACGCAAACAGTTTTAGATAAGCGCATGCGCGAGCAGTTCTTTGTTATTTACTGACTTGCAGTGCCACATACGCAAAATGGCTCCTAAGCATAAAGCTTTACTGCTGGGCTAAAGATTTAACAGCCGTTAGAGCGATGCGCTTTTTTCTTTTGGGTCTTTATAAAAGATCGTGTCTACGTTCCACCCCTACCTAATGATTTGCCAGAGTTGAGAGAGAATTGACGAGGCGATTGTTTCCATGACTCCGGAAATGTTAACGAAAATGTGGGAAGAATTGGACTTAAGCTTGAATGTGTGCCGTATACATGCACATATTGAAAACTAGGATTAAGGAAAAACTAGGTTAGTTTACCTTCAATTTGATGTATGATCTGTTGTAAACAGTCTACATTAAACTGTTATAATGTACCATTGAAAATGGTGCAGAATTCCCATTTTCTAGTTTGGATTAATTTTTTTATTCTAGTTTATAGGTTATAGATTTTTTTTATTATAGTTTGTAGTCTTTTTTTATCTATTTATTGTAGTTTATATATTTTACTGCAGTTTTTTAATAAAAAAATACTTTCTTATGCAATAAACAAAGTACGTACTACCACAGTTTTTAATAGAATTTTTTGCCAAATTTAATCAAAAGAAAAATATTAAAAATTCCACTATTAAATAAGGTGATTTCGTAGTCTGCGATTTAAATATTAAATAGAAACTTTCTACTCTTAAATACTGGTGCCATACTCCGTATAAATTATAAGGAGTGTATGCACTTTGTATAGAACTTTACTAAACATAAAATTTTCTTGCCACTTAATAATGTTTAAAATATATATATACCAAAAGCTTATGAATTGCTAAAAGAACATTTTGTTTTTATTGTGATAATCTTGTCGAGAGTTATTTCTCGCAGATACATAAAACTTGGTCGTGTATTTCTACTTTACAATCTAATTTTGAAAGCAGTAAGATTTTATTTTCATAAAAGGAATAGTATATGAGTTTTATACGATTATTTTGTGGGTTTTACGGTGATTTGGTTTATACGATAGTAATCCACACAAACAATATTGCTTGGTAAGATGATTTCTTATTTGCGCAAGTGCACTCGCAATATCTACACATAAAAGAATGGCGTTGAAAAACACATAGATACGTAGATGTATATAACAATTATTAAAAAACGTGAGTTATCTAGAATAAAAATAAATAAATACAATTCCGTTTATAAAAATAAAATAAATATTAATAAAATAATCTTTCAGGTTTCACAATTAGGTTATTAAATATAAATATAGGCTGAAAAAAAGAAAGTTTTTCATAATCTAGAAAATATAATATGGCTCACCAGCAAGAAAAGTGACAAATCTCGCAAAAACTTATTTTGCGTTTTATTGTACTAAATAGTAGGTCATAGGTGTCAATATCAGTCTTGCTTTAGCAAAAGTTTCATAAGTATAACTATACAGAGAATCTCTTTATTATGCTATATGTCCATTCGTGACCACAGAAGGGTGGGGGGGCGAATTGTGTGAGATGGTAAAATTACTAAACCCTCCAAACATCATCTGCGCACTGTAAAAAAAATCTGTAAAGTTACTAAAGTTTTTCTAAGAAACTGGGATTCCTAGAAATTTTTATGTAACGATAACAACAAAAATTCCTGTAACAGCGTCTGTTACAGGAATTTTTCTTGTTGCCGTTACATGAAAAGTTCTACGAATCCCAGTTTCTTAGAAAAACTTTAGTAACGTTACAGATTTTTTTTTTTTTTTTTTTTTTTTTTTTTTTTTACAGTGCGTCTTCTTTCTTAAAGGTTTTCGCTTTTAGGGCCTTTTTTCTGCTGCTTGCAGACATAAGTGTTATAATTTCATGTTCCAGTAAAAGCAAACGAATCTTCTTTTGCCTTTCCTGTGAAACTTACTTTTGTGGAGATATGCTACTTTTCTTGCAGTTGAGCGATATGCCCACGAAAGTATATATACAGCGCGGCGCAAAAGTTTAAGCACAACTCAAACATTTTAATAAAAATAAAATTGCACTATACTTTCAAATGTCCAACTGTAGGTAAATACTATCATCATAGATATATAACTCAAGTCTGGAACAGATTCATCGTTGCGAAAATCTGAAATTACTAAAAAAAAAAAAAAAAAAAAAAAAAAAAAAAAAAAAAAACTGTGGTGTCGCAAAAGTTTTCCACAAATAGGATTTTATGCAAATATCTCCTTGAAATTATAGGTAGATGATCGGTGAGACATTTTTCCTAGAGTATAAAGTGTACCGATCATTGTACGAGTTATATCAAAATGCCGAAATTCCCGGAGTTCTTTCCTGAAAAAGTTATAGAAGTTTGGAAGTTGAAAGCTGAAGGGAAATCCGTTATGCAAATTTCGCTTATTTTAAACCGGTTTAAACGTGGTACTTATACTGTTTTGCAACGAGGAAAACAATTCAACAATGCGTGTAGCTCAGAAAGGTCGAGAAAAAACACATTTCGTGCTGATAAAAGAATTAAAAGATTGACTGTAACTAACAATTTGTCCCTTAATCAGATAAAAAATCGACTTGGATCATAAATATCCCATGACACCATACACAGACGAAAAACCGAACTAGAATTCATCAAAAAACAAAAATTAGCTCGTAAGGTTTTTCTGGAACAGTGTCACAAACAAGCAAGACTTCAGTAGACAAAACAGCACATGTATTATCGTGACGAATAGATTGCTGTTATTTTTTAATGAAAAAAATGGAATTTAGGTGGTCCAGATGGCTTGCCTTGAGGGCAGATCCGAAGAGCATATTCAGCAGACAACAGAGTGGTGGCTCGTTCATGGTATGGGGTGCTTTTGGATACAATGGACAAAATTCTCTGTTCTTCCTAAATGACAGACACAATTCACAAAAGTATCAGGAAACTCTGAGTGAGCGTTTGTGACCGTTTGGTGTATTCCTAGGTGGACTCAACTGGACCTTTCAGCAAGATAACGCATCGATACTCACTTTCCGTTGCACAAAAGAATGGCTTAAATCTCAGCATATCAGTTTGATGAACTGGCCAGCGCTAATTCGATAAAAAACATCTGGGGAATCCTCTCACGTGAAGTCTACAAGAATTGGAAGCAGTATTACTCAGTGCAAAAGCTCAAATTAGTAATCGAGGAAAGGTGGTACAAATTCGCTCCCTAAACCTTCCACACTCCCGTGTTATGACTGGAAAAATGCGTATTCGATCTCATCAGGTGCAATGAAAACACCCTACACTGTTGAAGGACTTTTGTGCTTGTGAAATGCAAATATTTCGTTTCTGAGCATAAAATTTTGCGACCTCACAATTTTGATTTCTTTCATAATTTATTATTTTTCTTACAATGAATTTTTTCTGGATTCGAAACATGAATTTGTAATCCAATTGTTTAGATAGAGTAAAAATTTAAAAGCATTCCGGCATATATTTTTCATTTTATAAGAAAATTTTGCTTGTGCATAAACTTTTGCGCCGCACTGTATAACAGTCTGTTCTGAATAACTCATGATTATGAAAAAGTTCTTTATCTTTAGAAACTTCAGAAACCAATATATTACGAACGTTTAAAAAACAAATCAGAAAAGCAAATTTTCACGGACACTCATTCTCAGAAACGTTTCCGGGGAGTTTATATAATGTAATAATCAGTTTTTAATCTCAGAATATTTAATTTAAAAATCATATTTAATAAGACTTAAATAACATTTAATTTTAAACCCTTTTGTGCTCGAATTTTGGTTTTCTCAAATGTTTTGGTAAAATCACTTTAAAATATTGCAAAATGAACTGGAAAAATACTAAAAAAAATTACGCTTAATTTTTTTTGTATTTATTTAATAAAATGTAAAAAAACTACATATGAATATTTCTAGTAGAATAATATGCATAATTACATGTTTTGTCCATATTTATATTTAAAAAGTTTTTAAATTGTATATTATGTACGATAATTAGTATTTTTATGAACTACAAAAAATATATATTTATTTCTTTACAAAGATTAATAACGTTATAACTATTATTAATAATAAAATAAGAATAATTGTATTGCCGACTTAAAAACAATTTATTTCATAAATATCATCAAAAGGAGATTGCATAAATAACTTTCTCCTAAATGTCCAACAAAAGTATATGCCCATTTGTGCCTAGAACTCTATATTTTGGACACTAAAAAAGGCATAAAAAATAGGTTTGAACATTTAATTTCGCAATTTAAAAAAATACGTATTTCGAAAAAGTCTACAAGCTAAGATTATGACTTGCGTTTTCGGATTCTTGATAGAAAAAATACAAATAAACTTACTTTTTACATTTCGCCATATTGAAAAATTAAAAATTTATAAACACCGAAAAAATCCTTCATTTAAACAAATAAATATCCACCTTATGCTGTCATCTCTTGGTTATAGATAAAGGCATTTAAAGACAATTACTTCATACAATTTTCATGTTATAAAGGAGAAAAAAAATATACTTATTCATTAAAATTTGAAACGTCCCAAAAATGGGACGCTAGGCACAAATGGATTAATACTGTTACTTCATGCATAAATTTGATTACGCAGATGAAAATATGTAATTGAGAATTGATAGCATCCTGAATACTATAAAGGTTAGTAAAGTATAAAAACTACTCATAAACGTATAACATGTATATAAGACGAAACGCAATTTTTTACCTTGATTCAAACATAAAATATAGAATGTGAACTTTAAAAGATTCACCGACTTACTTAACAGTATATTTTCAACATGTGGCATCTTTTTCATTATTTAAGTCGCCTTTTAACCTTCCTACCCTGAATGGGTCTAATCGAACCACTTCTATAATTCATCTCATTCGATTCGAACCAGAAATATTTTCGTAAAGTAGCATAAATAGAAGGCACCGAAAACTAATATAAATAAATACATTAAATAGTTTTTAAAGGAAATTCTGGTGTGAAATATTTTTATTAAGGTTGGGTAAAATTTCAACAGGGTAGGAAGGTTAAGTAAGACACTGAACTTTTTACAGTTCACATTATATATTTTATACTCATAAAAGTTTCTGAAAATCAGTAGCCGCTAAAAGAACTTTGTATAGCCGCGAATGAATCTATTTATATACAATCCAAATCTTTGTGTGTCCCTCATAATTCCGGTTGGACCGCCGCGTCGCATTGATGGCGGCCATCATTCCGATGCTGTTAACAAAGCAATCGCTCGACTTACGAAAATAACCTACGTTGTATAACATCTATTCTTCATTATTTTTCTAAAACCTTCAAAAACTATACAATTATAGTGTTTAAAGTTCTAAATTAAAAATAACCAGCTCCCAACACCAACTTATCAATATAAACAAACGAACTTTTCAGAAATTGCGATTAATTTTGTAAATGTAAACAATACGTAGTGAGTCATTCATTAATATGCCTTTGACGTCATTCACCTACGAATCAATTAAAATAATTTTTAATTAAAATCAGTCTTAGAAAAGGAAAGTCTATTTTCGATACTTTTATGTTATTCGGGGAGAAATCTCGACAATAACGTGTTTTTTTTTTCGCCAATAGTAGTTATTATTTCGCGTGTGTGATTTAGAAACAATGCTTTTAAGTTGAAATGTATTATCGTTATTATTGTTATGTATTTTAAAGGAAATAAGTGAAAGGCATGCATTTTAATTATATGCAACATATGTATTTTGAATGTTTGTATTTTAAATAAAAGTTATGTTTTTTAAATGAAATGTTTTACGGTTTATATTTTAAGCGAAATTTATGCAATATAAATGATGTCAATGAGAACAATACTTGGCGATTTATCACATCGCCAAGGTAACAAAAAATTACTCTATTTTCAGAATATTAATGTAATAAGCATAGTCTTTAGTTTGTTTGTTTTAGGTTTGTATGTTTATTTATTTTATAAAAATATATTTCATGAATCATTATCTATTTTCCTTTTTTTTTTCTTTAACTTAATTACTTCTCAACATCGCATAATTTTAATTTATACCGTTGAATAGGGAGGGTGTACTTTCAAATTTAAAATGTTTGAAAACTGTATTTCATTTTACTATTTATTACTATCATTTAACTGTATACATTTTACTCATTATTTATGATTTTTAAGCTAAATAGCTCAATTACAGAATAATAGTATATGAATATTTTTTATCAATTATTTCAAATTTTAAAGAAAAACCACGATTTCTACCCACCGTCCTAGGACGGGCGTTTACACTAGTATATAAATAACTAGAAAACAGGAATTCTGCTTTTTCAGAATTTAGTGTCCCACCCCCCCCCACGATGAATATATATATATACATATGTATATCTATAATATAGATAGATTGATAGATAGTACAAAACATTTTCAGTTTTAAGACTTAAAACACACGCTTTTATTTTATATAAAATGACGTCATCCGCTTCCGCTGAAGAATGCCTCATCTGCGATCCAGTATTAAACATTTACAGTAAAGTACACATATGACGTCACTATCGCTGAATAACACACAAATCCAAAAAAAAAAAAAAGAGAGATTGTCATTCAAGAAACTCGACAAGAAAAAAATGGCTGTCTAAAGATTCATATTCCTTCATTTGTTTGTAATACTAATATAGATACTTAAAATTAAATTTAATTTATAATAGCTCCATGTTTTATCAGAAATCATTCATTTATATTTTTTCATAATAGCACGTATTCTAAGTACATTTTTTTCAGTTTTTATGGGAAAATGGCAACAAAAAGATATAACTGCTATTTTCCATCTATATTTCCTTTACTTTCTACAGAAATGGAGTACTTGAGTTGCCAAAATTAAACAAATGACGCTAAAAACTATAAAAAAATTAATATCTCAAAAATAAATGCAGATGTAGTTTTCAAAGAAATTACATTAAAAGTCCTTTTTTCCCAATAAGTTGGTATAAAAATTGGAAATGTGCGATGCTTAGAAGTTTAAAAAATTGCAATAGCGTATTTAACCGTATAATGATACATCTGCTTTGCTTTATGGCTGGCTTTAACGACGGAATGTTATATTTTGGAAACGACACTTTATTTTCTGGGAGAAAGAAATAGCATACCGGGGGCTAATAACCTGTTCCGAATAATCAAAGATTGCGAAAACGTTCTTTATCTTTTAGAAACCTCGGAAACCAATATATTTCGGACATTTAAAGAAGAAATTACATAAACAAATTTGAATTAGCTGTCACTAATTTTCAGAAACGTTCCCGGATAGTTTTTTAATATATTAATCACTTTAGGGGAGACCGGGGCTAGTTAGCTACAGGGGTAAGTAGGCGCAGTCCCCATAAATCGCCTGTTTGTGGATAGATTGTGCAACCAGTCACAGAGTACATTTCTTCTTGCGTTTTACAATCGTCATTGTAGTTTTGCAGCGTTACCTACGTGCAGTGGGCATTTATTATGATTTTTTCTGTTTTTTGCGCTCATAAGTAATTTTTTGTTGCTTCATTCTTTTTCTAATTTCTAATACTTATCTTAATAATTGCGATTTAACTTGTGCAATTTTTCTTAGTGTATGATTAACTGTATCTACCCCATATGGGATTTACTTGGATTATTTATGCTTAGATGGTTACGTGTCCCTTTTGTGAAGAAATTTATTATGGGGCTAGTAGGCGCATTGAACACGGGGCAAGTTGGCTCGGTGTCTGGTGTATGCTGGTAGCTTGAAAAACAGCAAACACCGAAAAAAGTGGTTGTAATGCAAGATTTTGGGCACACGGGGCTTGCCCAAACGGAGACACTCGATTTTTTATTTGTGACAACTGTAACTCTGATGATGTTATCGAGTAGGATAGAAGTTACTCAATGTTATTGTTTTATTCATTATTTTTATGTCTGTATATTTTAGAATTTACATTGTATGGCGATAACGTCTTTGATTAAACCTACTGGTAATAAGGAAATTGATTTCTCTTAACTGAGTGTCTTATTTAAATTTTTATAAAGCGTGTGCCAACTTATCTCATATGTATAGGCAACTTGTCCCGTGACGTGGTAAGTTGGCGCACAATTTTCCTTTTACTTAAGGCTTCCGCTAAACATAAACTGCAAAAGCTACAAACTCAAAACTCAAACCTAGTGCCTGTTCTTTAAAAGTACAGTTAAAGTTTCATAAAAACTTAAACAAAAAATTAATAAAAATCAATAACTAAAAACTGCGCCTACTAGCCCCGGCCTCCCCTATTCAACACAGAATATAGGTTTTTCGGGTGGTATCAAATTTCAAGTAAACCTTTTCATGTTCAAGAAACATGTTTTTCAGGATAACATGATAAATTTAACGGCATTAATTTCAATATTTTATTTAATATTGTTACTAATGAATGCATACATTCGGTTACGTAGTCGAAAATCTAAAATTCAGAATTGAAAGCATCCTAAAAACCGATATTCGAGTTTGAGAATACCGATTAATACAGTATAAAAACAACTCAGACACGTTTCTGAAAATCAGCAACAGCCAAAAGAACTTTGTTTTTATAAATTTTTCTTTAAATGTCGAAAATATATACTAGGAGCTTTAAAAGTTAAAGAACGGTCTTCGTAATTACTGCTGCATGTCTGCCGTTCATATCTTACAGTATCAAATTCTTGCTATGGCTTATCGAGGCCTGGCCATCTCGGCCATAAATGAAACTATCTCGGCGGTAGCTGACAAATTATTTGACAAATTCCTATCCAAATACAATACTGACGAAAAGTACAAATCTTATATGATCGAGTTGCATACACTTTAGCTTCATGTGTTTTAGTAAAACTAGTTGGGTTCTTAAAAACAAGGAAAAGGGGAGATACATTTCCTCTCGGTACAAGCCGAAAAGACTGTTAGTTTACCGTCCCTGCCTAACTTCGGAAGGGATTTTTTTTAATATTTTAAAAATTATCGACTTATTTGCATTATATTATAGAACATAGTTAAAAATTGGGAATAACATGTACAAATATGTATATTTTTGAATATTTCGATTTTTAGGCTAAAAAAATACAAAAAAATCGCGGTAAAATGGCACTTTTGCAAAACATATAAATTCAAATTTAAATGAAAATATTTTTATTCTGTAAATTTTATTATGATTAATGAAACTTTCTTGTACTGAAGCATTTCTATAAATAAAGCTATGTTCTTAATAAAAATATAGAAGTTAACATTTTTATACACAGAAAAATCAAGAATATATATGACAATTCAAAACTTGTTGTATCAACTAAAATATGAAGAAATAACTAACTGTAATCATAATAGAGGCACGTTACCTAAATAAACTCCTTTAAACTATTTTTTCAAAGTTTCATACCGTTACAATTATAATTTTTCGAGTTATGATGTTTTGCGATAAAGCGAAATGTTAAAAATCTCATTTTGAGAAAAAGCAGGAAATGTAATTAAAAACCAGATTTTGTATATTAAATAAAAAATGTAATTAAAAAAACTCCTGATTTATAAAGCTCACCATCTATGTTATTTTAAACAGTTATTCTTTTTTTCTTGATGGTTTTTAAAATGTTTCTTTTTTTATGTGCAAACATTTACGGTCACTTCGGTAGCGGAATGCTAATTTTAGTTCCAAAAACTTGCGACTGACTAATACCTTAAAATGCCTATAACTCAAGTTCTGAGCAAGATAGAAACTCAAACTGACATAGAAAGCTAAAATGTCGATTTTAATATTAAACAAAATATAGAAAATCTGATTTTTGACTGAAAATTGCATTTTAATGGTAGGCAGACACCTTAAATTGTAAAATATAAACTAAAATAATAATAAAGATAATTTTGTTATTATGATATACATAAATCATGAATATCTACACGCAGAGAACGGGTTTTATAAACAACTAGATACGTAAATGTACACAGGATGTGGCCGAAATCGACTGATAAAATCAGAGGATTGATAGTAGGCATCGAGAAGATGAAAAATCGCCATACAACATGGGGTCACAAATTACTCATTTAGGCACAAATACAGGGTGTTTCATCTAAACTGAACTTGGGTTGACGGTAATAATTTTGAGAAAAATAAAAACATTACAATGAAAATGCAACGATATGCAAATTTTTGGGTTAAATATTATAGCATCATGAAAAGTTCTGGAAAAACAGATTACTCAATCAATCAATGATACCGCATGAATTGCTAATCGCAGTCCAAAATGTGCAGCGTCAAGTGCATACTGCTGGCGCATATAATGAAATCTTCTACTACTTTTTTTTTCTTTTATCACATTTACGCAGAAGTTGAGAATAGCTATTAAAAGTTGTATTATAATATACGTCAGTTTTCTGAAAGTTATTGCCGTCTACCCAAATTGAGTTAGGATAGAACACCCTGTATTTTTGAATAAGTATGCGGTTTGCGACCCCATGTTCTATGGTAATTTTTCCCCCTTTTGATGCCTACTATCACTTCTCTGAATTTGTCTGTCGAATTTGGCAACACCCCGTATATGGGGTAAGAACAGAAAAATATGGTATCTAAGAACAAATGCATACAGTATGTGTGTTCACAAATTTTCAAGACTGGCCTGAGAATACAAAATGTATTAATTTTTTTTTTACAGCGAACTAATATTCTTGATAGATATGACCCTTGGGCATTAACACACCGCTGCCAGTGTTTTTTCCATAGTACATAGGCTCCTGTAGATCTCCGCGCACAAGGCTGTTACGGGACCTCGACGAAGTTGCCTGGATCGCTGGAATCGTGTCGAATCGCTACCTTTTCACGTCTTTCTTTATCCGGGGAAATAAACAAAAGTCGCTGGGAGCGAGGTCGGGGCTATAGGGAGCTTGCAGGAGTATTGCCACGTTAAACTTAGTCAAAACTCCAATGGTGACGAGTGACGCTGAGGCGCATTGTCGTGAACAATCCAACGGGGTGTGCCACTCCGCACTTTGACATTTCATTTCAGGATCGTACTGGTAGACCCAGGTCTCATCACCAGTAACCACTTTAATCCAAAAAATTGGGATCGTCTTCCAAAGCGACTCAGGCAGTTTTCAACGTGGGTCAATGACACTCACTCACTTCACTAGCGATCTGCTCTATCCAACGTTTAGGAGGCAACTGATACGTGTGCATTCCGTTAGCTGGCACTCACCACTACCTCACCCTGTCGGTGGAACGGGTATGCGCGCGAATCCTTACTCTGGAAACAACCAGTCTTGAAACTTTGTGAACACACCCTGTATAGTAAATTTTAAAAAATCACTTCCCGGATGCCTTTCCAATGACTGACGTAGTAAATGTGTATAAATCCATTTTTCCCAACTTGTCGGTAATTTCATTATCGATATAATTTTGAAAAATATTAAATTTAAAATATTTTATACACATCAGCGAAAAAATAATTTTTAACTCTTACAGCAGAAATATCTTTGACATTTCACACAAGATACGAGGCAATTATTACCATTGCCAAAAAAATCCCTTTTGGCAATTTGTAATTCTTTAAAAACTTTTTTGAAAGATATGAAAGCATCTCTCTAGTTTAAAAGGTTTTCAAGTTAAAAAAGGAACAGAAAATTGCTTGATATTTTCCACTGCTTTTTTATGAAAAGAGTTATTCTTAATTTAAAATACTTTACTAAGAACAAAACATTCGCATCTTGAAATATTCATAAAGAAAAATAACAAGAACTAATATTAATTTTTTATACATTTGCACTTTTTATTTGCACATTTTATTTGTTAGAAAATGAAATTGATATTTAAATATGCAATGTAGACAAAGAAAAATACAGCTAAAAATCCAATTTCAGGAAGTATACGAGGTCTTTTTGTGCAGTCTGTCATATGATATATTGATTTATCTATCATTATCTATGATTTATCTATGATATCTATCACATATTGAACTAACATTTATTTCTGCGAGAAAGGTTTAAAACAATTAAACATGTTTTATGGTGGAATTGACACCCGTAGATGACAATGTATTCATATATTTTTATTAATCCACGTTAAAATAGCATACCACAATTTGAAATCGACTCTCAGGTAATCTCGCACATTTAAGTTAATCCGAATTCCTATGAGTATCACTGTATCTAGAAAATTTATAGACGAGACAGAATATTCAAAAATTTATTTTGCTAGGAAAACTCATAACAAAACTAGAAAGATTAAGCATGTGTATAGGACATACCAAGGTCTCAACCGAGTTCCTTGGCCAGCTTCATCCGAAATCTTGTTTCTAAATGGCGTCCACTTGAAAATTTCAGATTAAAAGAAAATCTATTAAATAGTGGTCAAAAAGACATTAAATAAAGGATTTAATGATGTAATGTAACGATCTTCATGCATTATACCTTGCAGCATATGGTTACTTTTTCTAAATTCGGCGCTGGTACCCCTGTCTTCAGATTGCCAAATAATTTAAACACTCTCATAGGATTCTCATGTTACGCATATTAAAAAATATTATGGCCATTTTTTGCCACTTGATCTGGTTGTCGTTTAATAGACTCACCACAGCGCGATATGGTACAATTTGGTTTATAGTTTTACAAACTTTTTTGTGTGTGTGTGTGTGATTTCTGCTTTAGACTTCTGCCTTGAAACTGCCATGTAAATTCACTGGGCCATCCCACCCTTTGTTAAACCTTTATATCCCAATTAATGAATTTAAAAAACTACCTTCTTGAAACGTTTTTTCCTTGCATAACTATGATACATTAGAAGATATATGCGCTAAAAATAAAAGATTTATATATTTTTTGTTAATTACGGCTAATTACTTAAAATGGTACTTCAAAGTATCATTTGGTCATTACACTTGGGAAAAAATCGAGACTTAGAAAAAAAACTAAATCCATTTTTTTCTTATTTTTTATTGTGACTTATTATATGTATATTTAGATGCATACATGATTATGGTGTATATATGACTAGATGATGATCCTGTTGGTTGATTATTCATGAGCATTTCATCAGAAGAAGAATATTCTATAGTTGTATTACTGTCGTCCGATGGAAAGCATGTGTGAGAGAAATTTGCAAACTTGTAGTTGTAGCAAATTCAAAATGATTCATAAAAATGCTAAAAGATATACACTATGAACTTTAAAAAGCTCACTCTTTTGCTTAAAAGGCGACTAAAATAATAAATAATGTTACAAGTTAAAAATATACATTTTATTTAAAACTTCTTAGCACTTTCGGGCTATATTTCCCAACCCCATCATCAGAGAATGCATCGTTTATTATTTCAGTCTCCTTTTAAGTAAAACAGTGAGCTTATTAAAATTCATATTGTATATTTTATGTTTGGATCAAGGTGAAATATTTCGTTTTGCCTCATGATTTTATTTGCTAAAATATGTTTTTAGATATTTTTTATAATCTATAATATTTTAAAGTTTCGTTTTTAAAAAATAGAATATTTGTTCCAAAGGAAAAATAATGTGTTTTTTGCTTTAGTATTCATCAATGTCAAACGTAAATCATACCATATCTTTCCCTATTTTGTTTCAAAATCCACATGTCTATTACTTATGCATCCCTAGTAAATATACAGGGTGTATCTGAAATGCTCCAACAAACTTAGGTGGATGACAGTACTCATCAAGACGAACAAAAAATGCAATGGAACATGGGGTCGCAAATGACGTTTAAAAGGAGAAAATTGCAAAACTAATAAAAATATCAAAATCTCGCATGCTGCTTTTCTGCAGAACTGTTAGTAGCACGTAGCTGGTTTTCCTTTCACTGTGTGCATATCCGGTCAGATAGAGATAACCAAAACTTGGATAAAGCTAAACAAATCTGTGAGCAGGAATCCACATATGCAAACTTGAGTGTGTCCGCCAGTCGCTCCTCCATAGATGTTCTCTGTGTAATAATGTTCGCGGTCGATACTTTAGACAATTGTTGTAAAATATTTGTTTTCTTTGGACATCACGAGCTGTGTTGTACCTATTCTGTGCAATAAATAATTTTGTGGAGTGTTTCTTTCTTGTCTAGGTTTGTCCATTTCCACACGCATTTTCTCGATTTTCATCCTTTAAACGTCCCTTTGCGAGCCCATGCACATCCTGTATACGTTTCTCTGCACCATATACCGTGTGTCCCAAAAATGACTGATGGATTTTAAAATTCAATAACTTCCAAACAGTGACAGATATTTAAAAAATTCTTGTAGGAAGTTTTTGTAGGATGTCAGGAGTTTTTGTACTGTCATTCTTGATTTTAGTTCGAATTTCAAACAATAGATGGCGCTGAGAGCAATAGACGCTCAGTCCAGACCCGATTTTCTCCTTTTTTCGCATGGGAGAAGAGAGAGGCCGAAAAATCGAGCCTGGATTTAGCGGTTATTGCTTGCAGTGCCATCTATTGATGCTATTTGTAACTAAAACTGAGAATCGCAACATAAAAACTCCTGACATCTTACATAACACTCCTGCAAAATAAATTTTAAATATCTGTCACAATTGAAAGTTATGGAATTTTAAAATCCGTCAGTCATTTTTGGGACACCCGGTATATTCAAATGATAAAAATCTATGTAAAACCCTGTTCAACCTAAGACCCGACGGTTTTTAAAAGTACCGCTTTGAAAAGTGCTCCGTAAATTAAACAAACAGAAAATTTATTTTTATTTTGCATAACATATTGTCAAGTAATCAATTTAAAACAAGAAAAAAAATATGGCGGCCTTACCTTTAAAATTTCCGAATTTTACAAGCAAAAGTTAGTGATGCCTCGTCAGAAAACAAAATGAAAGCAAATCTGACAAAAACAGGTACAAAAATAGGCTAGTGAATAAGTTTCAGCTTCCTAGACCTGCTATTCCTAGTTAGTGACGATCAAGGGAAATACTTACTACTAGCCGCCCTTGCCGACCAGTTTGGTCTCCCTTAAAATTTATGTTTGGGAAAGCATGCTAAACATTGTATCATGTTACTTTTATTCATAATTTAATTTACTTGAGCTCGCTTAAATATAATTAATATAGTCCCTTAAGCTAATATTAGTTTATTTTGTAATAAAATGTCTTAATTTGTTGATTTTCTGTTAGCAAGTAAACTTTACTGGTTTACAATGGAAGTCTATGGGAATTTGGCGAAATATTAGAGATATCGCCAAATTGGTGTCGTTTTGACGACTAATTTTGGTCGCCAAATTTGGCGATATACCGCCAAGTTGACGACAAACTTAGCGGAATTTGGCGACAGAACAGGATCTCCTCTGTGGTAACTTCCCTTATAGATATGGAGATGCATTAAATGCTGTTCAATAACTAATGATATAGGTTTCATTCGGGCGTTGCCATTAAACAATTAACAAATAATCGCGATTTCTGTGCCATATACGATAGCGTAATATATATATATATATAGATTGTTTTCTAAAAGTATCGTTGGGAATGCATACAATGAGCGTGTTTGGATTGGCATATAAAACTAAAGTACTCTAAAGCACCGCCTGGACATAAAAGATTAATATGTTACTACACTATCTCTGCTACTCATATGACTTCGCTACGGCTTTATTCAATTTAGTATGGAAAGAATTTTTTCATCTTATTTGTAGAAGCCTGGGATCAAAATCCTAATCATTACGATGTACTCAGGCCATCGCTACGGTTTTTTATTGTATGCGTGTGTGGGTGTGTGGGTGTGTGAGGGTGTGTGTGTGTGTGGGGGGGGGGTAAAGGACATTAAATTGCCAAGTCAAATTTCAGTATTTGCCAGCTAATTTTATATTTTCGCCAAGTTACCACAGTTAGAAAATGTAATATGGTTCTTATTTGTATTAATAATATTCCCAATTACATTTGTAACTTTTGCCAAGTCTATCAGAAATTAAAAATGTATTATAGTTTTTATTAAAGTTTTAAAAAAAATAGCCAACTAAATTTGTAAATCTGCCAAGTGTAACGGCATTCGCGAACTTTTTTTGGGGGAAAGGCTTACACCCACCGTCCTCAACCATTAGCGAGGGCCCTAAATGTACTAATAATTTGCTATAACTTATATCACAGCCTCTTAACTTCTTCGCAACGGCCACTTTAAAGAGAAGACCACCTCTGCCTAGAAACATTTTCATTATAAAATATTTTTAAATTTTATATATTCGCTCTGAAAACTTTAACTGAAAACAAAACAAATTCATATCCCAAAGAAAATTTTAGTTCAAAATATGTGCAAGATTTATCCATATTCTCTTAGAAATCTAAATGAAATATGAATATGTACCTCAAAGGAGCACTTTATTTCAAAATATTTATAGAATTTATTCACATGTTCTTGAAAACCCAAGCATGAAAATGTAAATAGATATTTCACGGGAATATTTTAGCTAAATACATTTTGAAAATTGATGCATCTTCAAAATATAAGCAGGAAAATATAAATTCATATCTCATAAAAAACTCTTTGTAAAATATTTGCAAAATTTATTCGTATGCTTTTCAAAATATGAATAATAAAATGTAAATATATATCTTATAGTAATTATACTATATAAACATATCTTACTTCAAAACATTTGCAAAACAAATGCATAACTTTTTATAATATAAATAGATAAATAGATGCTTATATCATTTAAAAACATTGTTAATTAAAATTTTCGTAAATGTATGCATAAGCCGTACACAGTTGGAGTAGAAATATAATCAAAAGTAGATATCATCTAGGAAAAACACTCAGAAATAAATGATTTTTTTTTTCTTTTTAATAAACTATCAAACGAAAAAGATTAAATACGTATATTTCTCAATTTAAATTCTTTTCTGAAAAAGAGTTCGTTTTTTAAATTCACTAACTTACGCTGATTATTCATATAAATCTATTGTACGAATAATAATCAGTTTTGATTAGAATAAACAGAATACAGGGTTGGCAAAAAGTAAGTTGTGCGCTTCTGAGGGCTCAGGAGTGAGTTTTAATGTTCTTAATTTTACGACATTTAAACTACAGATAATATAAATGAAGCGCTAGTGATATATTAATTAAAATTTTATTGTACAAAAATTCACTATCTGTGCAACTGTAAAAAAAAAAAAAAAAAAAAAAAAAAAAAAAAAAAAAAAAAAAAAATCTTTACATCACCATGTTTCCAAGAGGCTTCGTGAAAAGAAGTTTCTGTTAAAAAAAAAAAAAAAAAATCTTTACGTCACCATGTTTCTAAGAGGTTTCATAAAAAGAAGTTTCTGTTTTCGGCCCGTTTATGTGTGTATGTATATACGCATATCCTCAATTTTCTAAGTAACCACTGAATAGTTTTGAGTGTAACTTTTGGACTAGAATTATACGACACCTGGAAAAGTTTAAATTAAAAGGATTCAAAGTATAATGTATAATTTGTTTGTTTTTTCACCGACGCGTCAAATATAACGTGATTATCCACTGCGTTTAAAACTTGAGAGATAATAAAATTTTCCTGGTCGAAAGGTTCTTGGCCAAAACATTTTGTACAATGGGTAATTAGAGTGTCTTTATAAATAAGATGGTGACGACGCACGAGAAATAAAATTTGACTAGCTGAGGGGATTTCGGACAAAATTTTGAGCGATGACTTCCCAGAGTGCCTTTATGTTAAAGATAATAGCAACTAACCAGAAATAAATTTGACTAGTCGAGTAGACTTTGAGCAAGAACTTCGCGAACCTATCTTTATCTCAAAAACACTGTTTGTTGGCTTGTCTCACGCGTGTAATTCCATGCGAGTATTACTAAATTCTGGAATGTGAGTTGCAATAGTTTGGAGAAAAACAAACGATCTGAGTATGCTTCATGTCCGTATACCAAAACTCTTTCGTTTATAAAATCACCAACAACGTAGTTTAAATTAAGTGTGGTTGTCGCCAATTTTTTTGTTCTGCTAAACCACTCTCTCTGAAAATACACCAACTGATGCTCAATAATTAAATACAAAAAAGTATTCGATATTAATAAGTATCTACAATTACAAGCAAGTCGTTTATTTAGAAACAGTCAGTTAAAATTGCGTTGATTTTTCTTTTTTTTGGCCACACTTACTGAACATTGATAAAAGAAATATAATCGTGTGAATACAGCGAATTGACAATGAAAGTAGACCTGCAAGGCATATATCGTAAGCATATTAAACATTTATATGCAGGCGTAATAGATATTAAAATGTACAGGGTGTTTCAGAAAGGACTCCCCAATTCTGAAATGACATAACTGCGAAACAGTGAGAGACAGAAAGGTGAAACAAGTGGTATGTTGGACAGACAGGTCTTGAATTTGTTATACACAGGTTTGCAGAAATAGTTCCAAGATTGGACATCAGATGGCACTGCGGTCACAGAGCAGTGTCTTTGAAATATTGTTTGAAAGTGTGTTTCGTGAGCAGAGGTCAAATCACATTATAATGGTTTCGATGTGGTCACCTTTTTTTAGCAATAACATTGCGCAACCGAAGGATAAAATTTGTAGTCAGTCATTGCAATGTCTCTACTGAAATGGATGCATAGGCCTCACAGAGGATTGTTCAAGCTGTTCCAACTTTTGAGGATTATTAGAGTAAACATTGTCAAGTAGCCCGAAAAGAAGAAGTCACATGGATTCAGATCCAGGGAATATGGAGGCCAATCCATAACAATGCCATTGGTGGTATTGCAGTGCAATAAAAACATGTTGCTCCAAGTAATACGACATCACGTTCTTCAATTTCCGTAAAATAACTTATTTGATACAACTCCCATACACGTGTCAGCAGTGAAACAGAATCACGAATGAACTTTCATTACTTTTGAGTACTATTTAAAGATTCATGTGCTAGTGCTGCCACCTACCAGCCAATCTTGGAACTATATCTGCAAATCGGTGTATAACAAATTCCAGACCTGTCTGCCTAACATACCACTCGTTTCACCTTTCTGTCTCTTGCAGTTTCGCAGTTATGTCATTTCAAAGTTGGAGAGTCCTTTCTGAAACACCCTGTATAAGCTTCCTATATACTTATTTGACTATTTCAGTTGCACATTTCGACGAACTTTTGTAAGGAATTTTTTTTTTCACGAATGGCAATCTCAGCGTTTGTGTTATATGTAATTTCAATATAGTCATGTTCGAAACAGTAGAATGAGCATTATAGCTCCTTGAAATGACTAATTATTTAGTTAACCCTGTATTCAGAACCCGATTAAGGTTGTCGGAGACACAAGGCTCAACACTTTTTTCGGTCTCTCTCAAATCAAAATAATAGCAAGAATTTTTTTAGGAGTATTTGGAAGTTATCATTAGATATGATAAAGTTGTCAAGTAAATCAAAATCTTTATAGATTGTTGAGCAAACCATTGCCAAAAACTGCATTTTACGAATATGATTTAAGTCATTCCACTTTTAGGGGCGAATAAGCAATGGTCCATGGTCAGCGCCTTAGTGAGTCAGTGCAGTAATCAGTCATGTCTGTAGTTCTGAGTGTATCCTTCTATATATAAAAAAAAGTTTTGATTTGGAAATGGACCAATGAAAATCTGAGTAGATACTCCCGCAAGATCGGCATCCAGTTTGAATGCTTAAGAATGGCCTTTCTTCGTTAATATTCAAAAACTGTTGCATACAAAAATATGAAAATCGGTAGTATTACAGAGAAATGTTTGATAAACACGCTGATGCAGACAGTTTTCAAATCGAAGAGTTATTTTAAGAGATATTTAATGCCAAAGTTGGACAAAATCGTTCCATTAAAAAAGTTTTATAGGAGCAAAAATTATACATAACAATTTAATCATTTTTAGATCATTTTATGCGTCAGAATTTCCCGGTGTGCAGATTGCATTTAGTTTTTTAATTTGACTCATTTTTTGAGGTTTTATTTCTATTTTAAATTCAAATTTTCAGCATTTCGAGAGATATTTTTTAGATATTTTAGAAAATTGTATTAAATTAAACTGTTCCCAACTGTATAAACAGCGCAAACAATAATGTTTGCTTCAAATTAAAAATTTATTTTACATGTGACTATTATAAACAGAAAATATAAAAAGCAGGAACATATTGAAAATTACGTCATAAAAACTATAATTACACATGAATTTTAAAAGAGAAAGAATATTGCAAAATAATAAATCCATTAACATGCATTAGAAGTCTTAAATAGGAGAATTTACGTCACATTTACGTCACATTGCACTTATTACGTAAAATGAACAAAAAATAATATTGCAAAACAGTTTAAATTAAAAAATTGCGCGAGACATTTATTTGATATTTTAAGATGATCATAATATTTCATTTCTAACAAAAGTATTTTTACGTGAATATTAAAAAGTGAAAGAAAAGTTTGGTGAAAATTACGTCAGATTATAATTGTCAGATTCAAATTACAATTCAATCTTCCGAAATCTTTTTAAAGCCGATCAAATTAGCGTGCTGTTAGAGTCTGCAGTGTCTGAACGGGGGTTGATGAGCGTAGCTCGTACGGAGCAAAGCCCCCTAGTATTCTAAATGAAAATATCGAATGAATAAGTGAAAAAATTTTTATTATGCAATATTTACAAAATAAAGTCGTTTCTATTTAGGTCGTTCAGAATTTTCTCTCCCTGTCTCTCTCTATCTTCTATTCATGTACTACATCGTTGCCTCAGAGCAACAGTAAGACACCTAGTAATAATCGCAAATGAGATGTCTGACTTATTGCTATGAAAAACTGTTTCTGCGTCTAGTAGAACAGTGGGGAATTTTTATAAAACACATCTGAGTTATAGTATTAAATATAACTTTGTGTTTCAGAAGTTGTTACACTACATGGAAACACAGTTATACATAGCAGTAAGTCTGACACCTCACTTTTCAATTCCTACTATTAGCTCACACTCTCCCTATATTTATTTATATACTAGCTAACTTGCCCGGTGATGCCCGGGTACATAAAAAAACTGCACGAATCGCGAAAAACCTCTGAAAATCACAATAAGATATTGCGAAAAAATTTTAAATCGCTGCACAAATTTCGAAAAGAGAAAGAAAAATTATATATTTTGCTCGAAGATTGAAAGTTGATTCAACTTCTATAAACGTCTTTCACTAATGTGGAAAATTGGTAGAAAATCGCTAAAATACACTAAAAATCACATACAAAATACCCGAAAAATTCGAAAATTGTTATACGAAATCCGAATAAATTTTATTGAAATGAAGGTAGAAATTACTTTAGTATTATAGGTCAAAAATGGAATGTCAAAAAATTGCAGCAGATCGCGAAGAAACGTAAATATTGAATTAAAAATCACCTGATGACGTAACAAACATGTGTAAAGTGTTTAATGTCAAGTAAATTTGACATTTACGATCACCCATTATTGGCATTTAATCTTATAGTTGGGCGATATTTTTTTTGGTCTACGGGATAATCAGGTAGAACCACAAATTATTTCTGTTCGTATTTAAAGGTAGATAAATAGCTCTTCTTTATATAAATAAATAAAATAAATATTGAAAAAAAATGCTTATATGTATATGAAAAATAAATAGTTTGCCAGTAAATATACGTAAAATTCACTTCACTCGCCAAGGCCATTTTCTCTAACTCACCAAAGCCCATATATCAAAAATATACCAAATACTCTTCAATCTGTTGCCTGATACTAAGTAATCACAATAATGTAAATAACTATTAGGCATAGATACGTACCGGGTTTGGAGCGATTTTTTTTTCACGCCAAATTGGTGAAAACATATCGTTTTTGAATACCAGTTACACATATATATTTAAATTATTTTCTATTATTTTAAAAGGAAATAGCAATAAATAATAAAAAGTTTAATTAATGTCTATAGAACAAAACAGTTTATATAACTGTAAAAAAGAAAATAAAAGTAATTAAACAACTTATTAATAAATAAACAATAGCCGAGTTACCATGTCAGGCAAAATAACGCCATTTTGGAGCTCATTTTGTACCATGGAGCGTATATGACATCTGTGCCAACAAAACTTTCAATAATATAGTAAACTAGGGGGATCTGCCCCCTGCAAGCTATGCTCGCCAACCCCTGTTCAGACATCACAGAATCTGAAAATCTAAAAATATAATGGGTTTTAAAAATATTAGAGAAGATTAAATTATACTGAAAATTCTGTGCAGATCTCTCTGTAAACGGGTTTCCATTCAATTCCCTTTGATTGCAAAAATTTAACGGAGAATCAGTTGCTGTTAAGACATCCAATGGTTGTTTTCGTTTTTGATTAAAGAGGATCAGTTAAACATTTGAAAAGAAGCTAAAATAAAATGAGTTAAGCTTTCAGAGTCTTTCTCAACCGATATTTTAAAACAATCTCTATAACAATAGCTTAAATCATGTGACTATCATCAACAGTTCCGGGCGGAACACTTTGCTTTTTATACTCTAGGTGCCATTTTGATACTTTAATGTTATCCAGGCACAGGTGATAAGTCGTCAAATATTATTCTATCCCCATCATTTCATCTATATTATAATAGTTCAAGTCATCAAATGCCATAAACAAATTCGATCTGATCCCTTCGCCTTTTATATGAAAGTTTGGAACAAATGTCATATACGTGATTTGTTGCCCCATATTGGCGCGATTTTTTTCCAACGCCAATTTGGGGAACGCATCAACAGCATAAACAACAACATCCGGCTTACCATATGAAGCAAAATAACAATACTTTGGCGCCAGTTAAGTACCTGTTGCGTATATGACATTGGCGTCAGAAAAAAATCGCGCCAATATGGGGCCGTATATGACATCTGTGCCGAAAGAAAAAAAAGCCAGGTGCAAATCTCGCCAATATCTTTTTTTCAACTCGCCAGTTAGCATTTTTTTTATTGTTCGAGTGGTAAATTAAAACATTGATTTGAAGTTGAAATTAAATGTCATGGTTTGATACATAATTTAATATTTCGCCAGATGTCATATACGCACCGCATGTTTGGCATAATTTTTTTTTCTTTTACGAAAATTTGGCGAAAGCCTCGTTTTTCAATACCAGTTACATATGTATTTTTGGTACTACTTAGTTAACCCTGTCGACAAAAAATTTATCGTGAACTATAAGATTAAATGTCAATAATGCTTGATCGTAAATGTCACATTCACTTGACTTTTAGCAAGTTACACGTGTTTACATCATCAAGTGATTTTTATTTTGACGTTTTATTTTTATATTTATTAATGTTATACTAATTTATTTGTTCTTTCGTTATTTAAAATAAAAATTTTGTCAATCTGTACAATTTGGCGAGTGGTTTGGCGATTTATATAATTTGCGAAAATGGGTGACGGAATAACTACTACATTGCACCGTATTTTTTAATTATTTTCTATTATTTTCAAAAGGAAATAGCAAAAAAAAATAATTAATTACTATAAAACAAAATAATTTATAAAAATTTTAAAAAGAAATAAAAGTAAATATACATTTATTATTAAATAAACAACAATAGCCGGGTTACCATGTCTATCAAAATAATGCCATTTGTGCGCCAATTAGGTACCCCGGTGCGTATATGACATCTGTGTCTAATATTTTTCTTTTCGTTTTGATTTTAAAAAAAAGTGAAAGCCATCAATTTAAATGTTTCATTTTTAAATGAAAGTTTTGTATTTAATAAAATGATAACGAAATACAAAAAAAGCATTGTTCTTAGCATAGATTTAAAGGAGGCCCAACTGTCGCCAAATTAATTTAAAATAGTAACCTTTTCTGAATTATGAAAGAAAAATTTCTGTTATGATTAAAATTTGAGTTGCCATCATTAGAAAAAAATGTATTTAAAATTAGAAAAAAATTAATATTACGAAAACTAATTCGAATTTAAAAATTCAAATACCAGTTTTGAGATCTGTGGATCAACACGGATTTTTGGTGTTAATTTTATCGCAAAGTATTCCATATTTTAGGTGAAATCGCCGTGAAACAAAATCAGTTGTTTAATCGGTCGATTCAAAGAATCGATACATTTCAGGCGTTTCATATATTCGTTTCATGAATTCGTTTCATTAGGATTTTATATATATAGGGTAGATAAATTCGTTTCTTTAGGATTTTATATATATAGGGTAGATATGTCATTTGGTGGTGGCTTGATTATCGAGTATTATAAAATATGTGTGTATATGGCACATTTTTACATTAAAATTTAAATACTTGACTACATAGTTATAATTTTAACACCTTTTTGTATAATTTACATTTGAATATAAAGATTTACTCCGAAATGTTCTCCTATACTTTAAAAAAAATTTTTGCGACCTTCGCCTGGCTTATTTCACGCTTCTGCCTTTGTGACTTAAAATTGCATTGTTTGGCGACCAAGGTAATAATTAATTAGCATGTAACTCACAAATAAAGCCTTTCTCCTATAAGGCATACGATGGGAAAATTACATAAAAATGATAATAATTGAATAAAAAAATAAAGAAGGACTAAAAGACTGTTACATAAATTTTATTTCTTCAAGTTTTTTCAGGCACATTTTTATTAACCTGGCGAAGCAAAAAATCGCCAAATAATGTATCAATTGTTTCTTTCATACTAATTTATTTTTTAAGTTTTATAAACATTCCTTTCATATTTAAATTAAATATTTTCATTTTATAAATTTTATCTCGCATTAAAAAGGTTTTTGATTCTTTTTTTTTTAATTAAACAAATAACCGTTATTTTCTTTTAATTTGCGTGTTGTTTACATTATTTTCTAACGGATATAGCCATTTCAATTCATTTATCAACTATAATTTTCACCAAAATAAACACTGGCAACCCTTTCGTCGAAATATCAATAAAATTCAATAATCTAAGCATTGTATCATGTTACTTTTATTCACAATTTAATTTACTTGGATTCCCTTAAATATAATTAATATAATCCCTTAAGTTAATATTAGTTTTTGTTGCATTAAAATATTTCAATTTGTTCATTTTCTGTAAGCAAGTAATCCATATTGGTTTACAATGGAAATCTATGGGAATTTGGCGAAATATTAGAGATATCGCCAAGTTGGCGTCACTTTTGGCGATATACCGCGACGTTGGCGATAAACTGGGCGGCGTTTGGCGACAGAACTGTGTCCCTCTACGGTAACCTCCTTATTAAATGCATTAAATGCTGTTCAATAATTGCATAAAAAATTCGCTAAAAATTTAAAAATCGCTGCACGAATTCCGAATAAACTTTGTTGGAAAGAGAACAAAATTTACTACATTGGGTTAAAAGAAAGAAACCATACTCTTCTCACTTATATGGAAAAATCGCCTCGAAACATAAAAAATCGCTAAAAATCGCATAAAAAATTAAATAAAAAAAATCTAATCAAAAAATCGAAAATTGGGCTTCGAGGTGCAAAACTTCATATAAAGACGTACCTTTTCGCCAAATTTTGTAGCTCTACGTGCAGTGGTCTCTTCAGAACACCGCCGAAACACTCACTCACTCACACACAAACTTCTTTCTTTATTATTATAGATTTATCTTGTTCAAATTTTCAATCATTAATAAAATACTCATTATTCATCCTATCAAGTTGAAATAAATTTTTTTAAACTTGTACTTTATGACAATTGATGTTAATACAGTTTTTTCAAATATTAATTCATTAATTAAATTTTAATTAATTAATTTCAGTTTTGCATGGGAAACAAAATGGCAGCCATTGGTTATTGAAGATCAATGAAAGTATTTTCAATAAGGGGTTAGCATAGGGGGGGACCCTGTTCTGTCGCCAAATACCGCCAAGTTTGTCGTCAACTTGGCGATATATCGCCAAATTTGTCGGCCAAAATGAGTCGCCAAAAGTGACGCCAACTTGGCGATATCTCTAATATTTCGCCAAATTCTTATAGAGTTCCATTGTAAACCTACTTCTTTATAGAAAATCAACAAATTGAGATATTTTAATGCAACAAAAATTAATATTAGCTTAAGGGATTATATTAAATTTTTCTTTGATGGCCTAAGTAGGAATTGACTTTAAAAACAAAATTTTTATATTACTTGTTTATTATTATTATGTCGTACTGTTGTTGTGATGCAACGATACATCTATCTATTTTACTCTCTCAGAGTTTTTGCTTTAACCTGCTCGTAATTTTTTATTAGCTTTTCAAGTTAGAAAACTTTAATAGCCTAAGAAATAAAAGATCCATTGATTCCAAAAGAAAGTAAGTAAAATTAACTATGTTTCCAAACGTGTTTTATTTTCGTTAATTGTGAAACTAGGGTGCCTCCTTCTTCAAAACTTGATTTTTTTATGAATATGTATTGGAAGTCTATTCATTACTCCTCTATTTATTCTTTTATTTTTCTTTAACTTTAAAAAATGAAAAATTGAAAATTCTCTCTCCCTCTCTCTCTCTCTCTCTCTATCTATCTATCTATCTATGCATCTCTCTATCTATCTATCTATCTATGCATCTCTCTATCTATCTGTCTATTTATTTACTTATATATCTATCAATTTTACTCTCTTGACTTGCTTCTTGCTTTTCTTTAACCTGCTTCTAACTTTTTATTAGCGTGGTAAATTAGAAAACTTTAATAGCCTAAGGAATAAAAACAATCCGTTAATTCCTATATGAAGTAGGTAAAAGGAACTATGTTTTTCAAAAGGGATTTTATTTTCGTTAATTTTGAAACAAGGCTATCTCATACTTAAAAACTTATTTGTTTATTTTACGAATATATATTGCATGCCTATTCATTACTCCTGTATTTAACCTTTCCTTTTTTTTTTTTTTTTTACTTTAGAAAGTGAAAGTGAAAATTATCCTTCTCTCTCTCTGTTTATCTATCTATCAATCTCCCTATCTCCATTTATTTACCTATTTATCTGTTATACTCTCTTCACTTGTTTCCTGTTTCTCTTTAACCTTCTCGTAACTTTTTATTAGCTTGGCAAATTCGAAAACTTTAATAGCATAAGAAATAAAAAATCCATTAATTCCAAAATAAAGCAGGTAAAAAGAACTGTGTTTTTCAAAAGGGCTTTTATTTTAGTTAATTGTGAAACTAGGGGGCCTCCTTCTTCAAAACTTATTTGATTTTGTTATGAATATTTATTGCATGTCTGTCCATTACTCATCTCTTTATCCTTTCGTTTTTCTTTAACTTTATACAGGGAAAAATTGAATTGAAAATAAAATTTCATTTATGTTTAGTGAAGAAAGGTTGTTTTAAAGAATAAAAAAATAAAACAAATAAAGGCTTTCTACTCTACTATTTTATTTTTATTTTTAAGGAATAGAGAGATGCTTTAGTAAACATTAGAAATTCTTTTCCAAGTATAATTGGGAGTGTTTGTGGAAATAGTCGACACTACAAGAGAATAGTAGTTCAGAAAAAGATTTATTTTCAAATACCGTTCAAGAGAAAAAAAAATACTAACAAACAACTGAAGTCGGTGAAATTCATTTATAAATGAGTAGTGTTTCTGGCGAATTATTGGTTTGTATACTACTTTATTTTCGAGACGTAGTTTGCTGTTTTGCCTACTTTAATGAAACCATAAAAGTTTTTTAATCTTAAAGAATCGTCAGAAAGTATTTTCTTATCTTATATTTTCTTTATATTTATTTATTTATTTATTTGTCTATCTATCTGTATATATATATCACTTGTTTAAGGACACGATAATTTCTATAATTCTGTGCAAATCTCTTCCAAACTGACACATAAAATCAAGGGACAGAAAATTTCGGTCAGGCTCGTTAATGGTCAAAATCGGACCAAGGGGGTGGAAATAGGAATGGGTTTTGTGAAAATAGGAAAAAACCCATAACTTCTTAATTATAATACATATCAAATCAGTTTAAAGTTATTATTACTTATAGGAAAAAGGCCAAAAATTTATGTATGAGAGATTTTTTATAACATGAAAATGGTCTCAAGGAGCGAAAAAACAGAAAGACAAAAATTCATAACTTCGTAAGTTCTCAAGATATCAAATCCACCTAAATTTATTATAAATTTTCTTAATATTATCTACAACTTTTATATTGACAAGTTTTTGACAACTCTTACAACAACAATAACAAAAAAAAATTAAAAAGAATAGGAGTTAAAAAAAAAATTATCGTACTAACATGATTCTAAGAAAACCAGCTCTTACAGAAGAATGAAATTAAAAACTCGTCAAACCATATAAAATTGTTAAACTGGTTTTATCTCTAATCTTGATTTAGTTTTTGTTGCTGAAATTAGTACTTGACTTCGAAATCTACCTGAGCCTGTAGGCCGAGACGGCAGGGGTTTTTTTTTTCCATTCACGACTTTTAGAAATATTATGGTAAGTATAAAATTAAAAATCTTTTTTTGTTTGTTTGTTTGTCTGTTTTTTATACTCTTTTATAAGCATTGTATGTTCATCTAGAAAATCACACATAATCTTTTGACTGTATGTCATGTTTTTTCGTAATAATTTCCATAACAATACTCGTATATTAAGTTGGTGTGGACGGCAAATTCGATTATGAAAAATTTATTCATTTTTTTTCACTTGGTGGAAAGCAAATGATTTTATTAAAAATAAATATAATTATATAAAATTACAAAAAATGTTACTCTCTTCATTTTTTATTTATAATTTATTTTTTAATTTTCAGTCTTTAAGATGTTTCACTGATGCAAATTTACAGCTACTTGGCCTATTTTGGCCAGCGTTTATTGGCGCATCATTGAATCTATTATTTTTTACCTGCCATGCAATTGTTTGAGTTACAGAGAATCTTCGGCTGTTTGTTACTTATGCCAGGCGAGTTAAAAAATGCCTTAAAACGAATGTATGAATTTATAAATTAAGTTGTAAAAATATTAAAATGTTGTACTGTCATCCAAAAGCGCCTTTGTACACAATTTGTATAATTATAGAATGTTGGGAAGTCGGTTAAAATTCGAATGCAAAACTGCATCTTTTCACACAAAAATGAGATTGAGTTTAAAAAATGATGTTTGGAACAAGAGCCGAGAATTCTTAAAGAAGTACTCAAGACATAAATGTTTGAGAGCCCCCCATCTATGTCGCCAATATTTACTTTCGCTCTTTTTTTTAAAACCTGCCTGTGACTTTTATTAGCAGGGATGATTATGAAAACTTTATAATAATGACCTGCGTAAAATATCATGCGAATTTAATTAATTGCAAAATATCGTAAAATTATCAGCGTAACTACGTAAAATTACGTAAAATTATCAGCGTTGCTAAGATCGATTTTACTGGTACTGTTTATTTCACAGTTATAAAACAAAGATATTATTTCTTTCTTTAAAATTTAGTTATTTATTTCATGAGACATTAATGTGTATATCCATTATTTGTGTTTTTATTAACCGACTGCCAAGAAGGGTTATATGTTTCACGCGTATCTGGATATGTGGATTTCTTTATACCCTCGAAACATCCCAACGGTTGAACTATTATTTTAACACAATCAAACTGATTGGATTGTGTTAAAATAATAGTTCATCTACGTATCCATCGTTTATATGGAGTTCCTTTACCTGCGGTTTATTCTGTTGGGATTTGTACATGACAGACCAGATGTTATTACCAATAAGGTTTTCTGAGCGAAATATGCTGGCTGGTTGTCGGCCCAGTTAGCTTAAACGGAAAAGCATTGGCCTTGTAAGCCAACGATCTGGGTTCGATTCCCAGCCTGGGCATTTTTTTGCTCAGTTGGAAATATTCAATTCGTATTATCCCAACGGTTGGATGAATTTTAATGAATGAGGTCTCTATCAATTCGTCTTAACCGTCCGATGGTTATAGGCTAGGTTTTGTTTTTATAAATTCAAAATGGCGATCGTAATATACAAAATGGCGGTAGAGACGAAAAAAATTTGTACGCACCCTATTGAGTGGTATACCATTGGATAGGTCCTTCAAAATGAAGACGATGTTTCATTAACTATTTTACAGTCAGAGTCTTCGTTCAAATATTACACAACCTGGAAGTTGTGTAGGTAGGATCTCTAGCTTTACTACAACTCTAACTATCATAGACATCTATGGGCCTCATCAAAATAGTGTTTATAGATAGGAACTGACAATTAAACACAACTTAAAAGTCATCAATAGAAGTAAATAAAAAATAGGTAAGTAATATAAAAAATAGTTTCACATTGATGAGAAAGAATTAATTCGCTTTTTACGCAGTCGGGTTTTTTTATTATTATTATTATTTAATACTTTAAAATTTTACACAAAATAAAAATAAGAAGATTGAAATAAAATTACTTTCATCTTTTTAAAAAATCTAAAATGGAATTTTTGAATTTAACTTAAAAATTTAAAAAAGTGAAATTATAGATTTTATTTTGAAGAAAAAGGGAGAATTGTCTTATTGAGCGATAGATTTTTTTTTCATGGGATAAAAAAAACCCTCAGAAACAAGCGATGCAGCAGAAAAATTGCTGTTTAATGAATTATTTTCAAATATCGTCTAAAGGGAAAGAAATGGCAGTAACAAATTACTGAACAGAGTGAAGTATAATACGTTTCTGCGAGATTAAACATTAACGTTTGCTGAAGAATTATTAATTTATGCAGTATTTTATTTTCGACACGTATTTTACTATATTGTCTTTTTTTATGAAACCATAATAGATTCTTTTTTAATCTCACGATAATGTCAATAGGTTTTTTTAAGAGCCTGTTTATTCAAGATCGCAAAAAAAGTTATTATTTGAGCGACCGCCCATAGGCGTAAAATTTATTTAAAGAAAATATTCAAAAAATCAAAATATAAATTAACTTCAAACTGACTTAATGAACTGTGTGTAAATATTTTCTATCGTTTAGCTTTAAAAAACTAGTTATTCATTGTCAACATGTGTATTCTTTTTACCCGGCTGCCAAGAAGGGTTATGTGTTTCACGCGTATCTGGGTATGTGGATTTCTTTATACCCTCGAAACATCCCAACGGCTGGATGGATTTTAACGAATGGGGTCGCTATCTATTCGTCTTAACCGCCCAATTGTTAGAGGCTAGGTTTTGTTTTTATAAATTCAAAATGGCGGTCGTAAAATGCAAAATGGCGGTAGAGACGAAAATTTTTTTCACGTACCATATTGAGTGGCATATCGTTGGATAAGTCTTTCAAAATGAAGACGATGTTTCATTGACTATTTTACAGTCAGAATCTCCGTTTAAATATTATACAACCTGGAGGTTGTGTAGGTAGGATCTCTAGCTTTACTGCAACATCTATCATAGACACTATAGGCCTCATCAAAGCAGTGTTTATAGATAGGAACTAACAATTAAACAGAACTTAAAAGTCAACAATACATGTAAATAAAAAAAAATAGGTATGATGAGAAATAATTAGTTCGCTTTTTACGCAGTCGGGTTTTTTTATTTTTTAAATTTAATTAATTCTTACATGCATTTATGCTTTCTTGTTTGCTTTAAAAAAACAATTCAGGTGCGGCATCAAGTCGATAAACCTAATTTTATCCGAACGCACCCCGAACTTTGGGTCTGCTCGGACTGGGTTGACGCTGATTTTCTTTGTTGCGCGTCGGGTTGACTTTAAATGTTTCGATTTTTGATCGGTTTTGACTATTTTGGGGCGGAATTGGGTGGACTCGATTTTTCAGAAGAAAGACCTGCGCATTTTTCAAACCGAAAAGAAAAACTATATATTTGAATGTTAATGAATGTATATGGGTAATTTTTATGTAAAAAAGATTAAAAAATTGATTAAGAAAGATAAAAGATTAAGATTAAGAGATTAAGAAAGATTAAAACATTTAGATTAAAAGATTAAGAAAATTAATAGCCGAGATATAATTGAAGGTTACTTTTCTTTATTTGTATTAAAATATAGATCATTTCTTTTTACTTCAGATTCGGGTTGAATTATGTTGGGTTAGGAACGGGCTTCATGTTAAGAATTTTTTTTTGTTGGTTTAGATTAGCAGAATTTTTGCGTTCTCTCCAGGACTGCAGGACTCTAGAAACAATCATAGAATTTCCAATATTAAAGTAGTGCTGCTTTGTTTTATTTAATTTTTTTCCGTTGTTGTTCTTCCTTGAAAATAACGTAAGTAAATTATTTATTTACTAAGCATGTACAAGAAATACATTACAGAAAAAATAATTAAGATTTTTCTTTTTAAGCATTGAAGAAAGTTATTATTTCAAAACAAAGTTTAAAATAAAATGTAATTAAAAACAATAATAACTAAAAATAATAAATACAATCTGTCAAAAAAAAAAAAAAAAAAAAAAAACATTTTCTTTGCACTTCTTAAACTGATTTTTAAATCTATCCATGATTTCATTTTAAAAAGGAAAATTAGAAAAAAAATTTATAGCCTAGAACCTATTATTCATTTATTTATTCTTTTTTTAGCGTTTTGACTAAAGAAAATGAAAAAAAAAAAAAAAAAAAGAATTTAAAGTAAATGTTTTGAACATGACTTACAAAAATAAATTAAAAAATAGAAGGATATGCTTTCCCTACTTTTATTATTTTTTTTTAACAAAAAAAATAGTTTTAGTAAACACTAGACCTCACCTTACATTTAAATTTCTTTCAAAATTGAATTAAAAAATTCTAATAAAATTTCTCTTATCTTTTTATAAGTTTCTAAAATCTAATTTTTGAACTTACCTTAAAAAGTAAAATTTTTTTTTAATGAAAATCCAGACTGCACACTATTTTTTTTTTATTAAAAAAAGGGAGAAATTTTCTACTGAACATTAGATAATTTCTTTTCGTAGGATGGAAAAAGGTGCTCGTAAAAACAGGCAATGATACAGAAAAAAATAGTTGTATAAAGAAAGAACTGTTTTCAAATATCACTCAAGGGGGAAAAAAATGGTAATGCACAAATTACTCAATTGTGTGAAAAATAGAGTGTTTCTGAGATAAATGTTTCGTTGAAAGATTATTATTTTTTTATAATATTTCATTTTCGACACGTATTTATAATCTTACCTTGGTTTCTGAAAACATAATTGAACTTTTTAAACCTTACAGTAATGTAAAAAGGTTTTTTTACCTGACTACCAAGAAGGGTTATGTGTTTCACGCATATCTGGGTATGTGGATTCCTTTATACCCTCGAAACATCTCAACGGCTGGATTACAATTCATCTTAACCGTCCGATGGTTATAGGCTAGATTTTGTTTTTATAAATTCAAAATGGCGGCCGTAAAATACAAAATGGCGGTAGAGACGAAAAGAAATTTACGCATCATATTATGTGGCATATCATTGGATAGGTCTTTCAAAATGAAGACGATGTTTCATTGACTAGTTTACAGTCGGAAGCTCCGTTTAAATATTACACAACCTGGAAGTTGTGTATGTAGGATCTCTAGCTTTACTGCAACTCTAACCTTCATAGACATCTATAGGCCTCATCAAATCAGTGTTTATAGATAGGAAGTAACAATTAAAAACAACTTAAAAGTCATCAATAGAGTAAATAAACAAATAGCTAAGTAATATAAAAAATAGTTGATGAGAAATAATTAATTAGTTCGCTTTTTACGCAGTCGGGTTTTTTGGTTTTTAAATTTAATTTTTACTTGTTTCATAGCCTATTTGTTCAAAACGGTAAAAAGAGTTATTATTTGGGCAGAAACGTACAGACTTAAAATTTATTTAAGAAAAATATTCGGTTGAGGAAACAGTAGTTTCGTTTTTTCCTAGTAGATGGCTTTAAAGTCGCATATCTTGAGTAATACTTATTCAGTTAAGCCATACTATAGATCGTTTGAAAGGCAACAGTCCATAGAACATTTTAGATATAAAGTTACCGTCACCTGTTTACTCAGTCAAAAGTTATTGCGCTTTGAAAATGTAGATTTCAAAAGGTCATTTTCGTCACATTTTGCTTTTTTACTCCGAAAAGAGAAAAATGCAGCGCAGGCTCATCGAAAATTGTGTGGTGTTTATGGTGATGAGTGCTTAACTGAACGCCAGTGTCAGAATTTGTTTGCTCGTTTTCGTTCCGGAAATTTCGATGTTAAAGTTGAACCTCGCCCTGGCCGGCCAATTATTGAAAAAGTAGATGAAATTCTTTAAAAAATCGAGATAGATCCACATGTGTCATCTCACGACATCGCTACGGAACTAAACATCGACTAAAAAACAGTTTCGAACCATTAACATGAGACGGGATGCCAAAAGAAGCTCGATACTTGGGTTCCACATGAATTGATAGTGAAAAATTTAATGGACCGAGTTTCCATTTGTGAATCGCTGCTGAAACGAAACGAAATTGAGCCCTTTTTTAAACGAATGTTTACAGGAGAAAAAAAAGTGGATCTCGTATGACAATAATATGCGAAAAAGGTCGTGGTCGAAGCCCGGAGAAGCTTCACAAACGGTGGAAAAACCCGGATTGACGCCAAGGAAGGTGATGCTGAGAGTGTTTTGTGTGATTGGAAAGGAATTGCTCATCATAAGCTGCTCGAACATGGCCAAACCATTAATTAGACTTTCTACTGTCAACAGCTAATGCGAATGAAGCAGGCGTAAAAAAAGGGCCAGAATTTATCAATAGGAAAGGCGTTGTCTTCCATCACGACAACGCTAAATCACACACATCTTTAGTGAATCGGCAGAAATTGGGAGAGCTTGCCTGGGAAGTTTTGATGCACTCACCGTATAGCCCGGACCTTGTCCCGTCCGATTACCACTTGTTTCAGTCTCTACAGAACTCCCTTAATGGTGTAAAGCTGACTTCAAAAGAGTCTTGTGAAAATCACTTGGTTCAGTTTTTCGCCCAGAAAGCTCAGAAATTCTACAGTGATGGAATTATGCTTTTACCAGATAAGTGGCAAAAGGTCATCGATCAAAACGGCACAGATCTCATTGATTAGGGTTTGAAATTTATATGAATAAATTCGCTTTGAAAACCATGAAAAAAACGAAATTACTTTTTCCTCATAAGTATATTATTAAAAAAATTCTAATTTTAAATTAGCTTCAAACTTCCCTAATAAGCTAAATAAATGATTTTATTCGGCTAGCTTCAGAAAACTATTTATTTATTACAAACATGTAGGGGAGATGGGGGCACATGTGAACATCGGAATTTTTTTATAGTTATTATAAGTTTTTTTATTTGAAAATATTACTAAAGATGATAGCAGCTGTAGACATATGGTAAAAAATTTTTGAAGCTCTGTGACATTTTGTTTGTCCTCTGTAGCCAAAACACTGTTTTTAGATCTCAAAAGTAAAATATTTGTTCCAAATTCATAAGCGAATAACTTTACTTATTTAGAATTTGAGTGTTTTAACATATACTACGATTACTAATAAACATTTTTGATACAGTTCTTTTTCTTCTAAAATTGAGAAATGTTAATGATTTATCAATGTAACAGAAGCAGCAATGTGGGGCACTTGTGAACAGACTAGTTGGGGCAGATATGAACAGTTCATAAGTGCCCCAATAATCATTCTGCGATTATGTTTCTTCCAGTTAACTTAATGCGAAATAATGTCAGTTCCATTATCTACAATTTTCCTGAAATAGAAGATATTTTCCTCACACAAAGTGGATTTTGTATTGAAACTTCCATAAACACATCTTTCAGCAAATACATAAAGAGCAACAAGCTCGTTTACGTTCAATTGCACTTTAAATAAATTTAATGTTTTCTAAAATGCAATAAGTGTTATGTATTATTTTACTAAACGATTTACAACAATATTTTTTATGCATTGTTAATACAAAAGTACCTTGAACAACTTTGCAAATTTTTCTATTTCATTTATTCTAACCTTGCAATGATGGCTTACTTCCGTCTCTAAAACAGTTATGTATATGATGCTTTGAATGGAGATAGATACCAGTAATATTTTAAGAAAGTAAAATTTTTAAACTGATAACTACCGTAAAATCCCGATTATACCCCCCCCCTCTTTCAAAAACGAAAGAAGTTGGGGGGGGGGGTTATAGTCAAGATTTTTTAAATCATTAAAACACCCTTCTTTACCTCTAATTTACAAGTAAATAAGGCAAATACAGGAGTGAGAATCTTTCGTATTTCGGCAGATTTCCGATAAATAGTAAGTAAATGTCCCCTCCCCAAAATTTCCCACAAACAAAAACCCTTAAGCAAAATTTAAAAGTTTTAATTTCTTTTTTAAAATTGCTTCTTTATTTTTTTATTTTATTGCAACAATGCTTAATGAATCATCTAAGCCTCCCCCTCCCCCAAATCTACTTATTTTCACTTTATAATCTTTTGCTTAAATATATCACCCGGAAACTAGAGAAATATATATATATTCCTTTATGGTGAATTTAAAAGGTAATATAACTAATGATTATGATGGCAAACGAATAACAGAATAAAAAGCATGTTAAAGGATATTTTTTCCTTGTGTTCACATGTGCCCCACGTGTGTTCACGACTACCCCGTTGATGGGGCACATGTGAACAATTTTTTGAGTTTATAAAACTATTAAAAAATGTAAGCAAAACTATACAGGTGATTAAAAAATATTACCATGTGTAAAAAAAGATTCTGTTTACTATATTAAGTAGTTTTTGTTTATAGAAATTAATTTAGTTATGAGAAAATGCTAAATTTAGGCGAACTGTTCATATGTGCCCCATCTCCCCTATACAATTTTTCTTACATATACTTATGCTTTCTTGCCTGCTTTAAGAAAACAATGGTAGAATTTTTAATCTTATGATAATACTGCTTTACTGATTTTTTTTTGTTCTTTTTTTTTGTTCTTTGATGTTAAGGGGGGTATTTATTTGCCATGCATGTGCAAAAACTACAGTATAATTAAATAAAGTTAATAAACAACAAATCAAACTATGTAAAATTAACTATGTCATTCAAAAACTGATTTTTAATAATTATGAAACAAACATACTTTGATATTCAAAATTTATTTCTTTGTTTTAAAAATATTTAAAGCATATCTCTCTATTATTCATGTATTTATTCTTTTTTTTTTTTTAGCGTTTTGACTAAAGAAAAAAAAAATGAGGAAATAAAATTTCGTAAAAAAAAAATAAATGTTTTGAACCTGACTTTATTCTTAAAAAAATAATAAAAATAAAAGCATATACTTTCCCTACTTTCATTTATTTCGAGCAAAAAAAAAAGGGGGGGTTTAGTAAACACTAGACATTCACCTTACATTTAAATTTCTTTCAAAATAGAATAAAAAAATTCAAATAAAATTTCTCTTGTCTTTTTAAAAGATTCTAAAATCTAATTTTTGAACTTACCTTAAAAAAAAAAAAAAAAAAAAAAAAAAAAAAAAAAATCTAGACTGTACACTTTTTTTTTTTTTTTTTTTTTTGAGAAAAAGG
Organism: Maratus speciosus; assembly: GCA_963932465.1. Lineage (NCBI taxonomy): Eukaryota > Metazoa > Arthropoda > Arachnida > Araneae > Salticidae > Maratus > Maratus speciosus. The sequence goes on along the minus strand of OZ010797.1, from coordinate 334,494,052 downwards.
GAGAAATGTTCTACAGAATATTAGATAATTTCTTTTAGTAGGATGGGAAAAGGTACTCGTGAAAACGGGCAGTGCTACAGAAAAAAAAATAGTTGTTAAATGAAAAGTTTATTTTCAAATATCGTTCAAGGGGAAAAAAATGGTATTAACAAATTACTCAATTGCACTGTAAAAAAAACGAGATTTTTACAGTACAAAGTACTGTTCATCTCGAGCACAAACTCGATCACAGTGAATGTGCTGTATCTTTCTTTGGTTTCCTGACTATATTAACATAGAAAATACAGTAGTTGCATAAAATTAACAGCACAATGTGCTGGCAATCTGGACGCCAGCAGTTTGTGCTGTAAAAATTGCGTTCAAATTGCCAGCCCATTGTGCTGTTAATTTTACGCAACTACTGTATTTTCCATGTTAATATAATCAGGAAACCAAAGAAAGATACAGCCCATTCTCTGTGATCGTGTTTGTTCTGGCAAATCTACAGTGGTTTTTTTACAGTGTGGGTGAAAAATAGAAAGTCCCTGTGGTAAATTTTTACTGAAAAATTATTTATTTTTGTAATAGTTTATTTTCGACACGTATTTATAATTTTACCTTGGTTTATGAAACTTTAATAGGTCTTTTTTAATCTTACGGATATGTCAATGAGTTTCTTTTCATAGTCCATTTGTTCAAAACAGCAAAACAAGTTATTATTTGGACAAAAAGATACAGACTTAAAATTTATTTAAGGAAAATATTATTTAAAAAATCAAAATTCAAATTAGCTTCAAACTTTCCTTATAAACTGAGTAGATGTATTCGAGTGGTTAGCTTCAGAAAACTTTTTATTTATTACAAACATGTCTATAATTTTTCATGCATGTACTTATGCTTTTTTGTCTGCTTTAAGAAAACAATGGTAGAATTTTCAATCTTATTGTTATCTTATCTTTTGTTTTATTTTTGTTTTTATTTTTTGCTGTTTTTGTTCTTTGAAGTTAAGGGGGGTATTTATTTACCATGCAAGTACAAAAACTACAGCATAATCAAATGAAGTTAATAAACAACAAATCAAACTATGTAAAATTAACTATATCATTCAAAAACTGATTTTCAATAATTATGAAACAAACAAGCCTTGGTGTTCAAAATTTATTTGTTTGTTTCATAAATATTTAACGCATGTCTCTCTATTATTCATGTATTCATTTACTCAGCGTTTTGACTCAAGAAAAGGAAAAATAAAATAAGAAGAAAATACAATTTCATTGAAAAAAAGTATTTAAAATGAATGTTTTGAGCCTGACTTGAAAAAACAAAAAATAAAATAAAAAATGGAAGTGTAGACTTTCCCTACTTCGATTTATTTTGAATGAAAAAATAATTGTTTTAGTAAACATTAGTAATTCTTCTTCAATATCAAGGCAAAAGGGGGGGGGGCGGTGGTGGAGGTTATTCGTGGAAAAAAAATCGGCACTACAGAAAGTGTTTAAAGAAAGAGTTTTCAAATACCTTTCAAGAAGAAAAATTTCTGAACTCAATGAAGTATAGTTCGCGTCCGAATGATTAATGTTTGCTGAAGAATTATTACTTTGCGTATTTTTTATTTATGAGACGTATTTTGACTGTGTTGCTTAGTTTAATGGAACCACAATAGAGTTTTTAGCCTTTAATAAAACAATTAAGACGATTAATTAGCAAATAAAAGTTAAAATTTTAATAATAATGTAGTTAATTTTTACCCGATTGAAAAGAAGGGTTATGTGTTTTACGCGTATCTGTGTATGTGGATTTCTTTATACCCTCGAAACATCCCAACGGCTGGATGAATTTTAATGAATGAGGTCTCTGTCGATTCGTCTTAACGTTCCGATGGTTATAGGATAGGTTTTGTCTTTATAAATTCAAAATGGCGGCCATAAACTGCAAAATGGAGGTAGAGACGAAAAACATTTTACGTACTCTATTGAGTAGCATATCATTGGATAGGTCTTTCAAAATGAAGACGATGTTTCATTGACCATTTTGCAGTCAGAAGCTCCGTTTAAATATTACACAAGCTGGAAGTTGTGTACTTTGGATCTCTACCTTTACTGTAACTCTAACCTTCATAATAGACATCTATAGGCCTCATCAAAACAGTGTTTGTAGATAGGAACTAATAATTAAAGACAACTTAAAAGTAAAAGTCATCAATACAAGTAAATAAAAAAAGGTAAGTAATATAAAAAATAGTTTCATATTGATGAGAAATAATTAATTAGTTCGTCGGGTTATTTGATTTTTTAAATTTAATATATATTTTTTTATATCTATGATTTGTTAGGAAATGTTCTCCAATAAATGATAATAACATATGATTTTTCTTTCTCTTTTTTTAGGTAAGTGAACGAAACCTATTTCATGTATTTTGTGATTTGAAACTGAATTGCTGCCATTCAGATAAGTAAAAACACTTTTATATATTTAACTATTTTCCTTATATGAATGCACTAATTGAGTACACGATACTTTTAAGATGTTTATTTATCTGTCAACGATTTCAATAAATTGAAATAAATTAATATATAAATGTATGAAATATTTATAATAAAATTATTTCAATAAATAAAAGTTAAAATCCTAGTGCTAAATTCACCTCGAGTAAATAATTAAAATTCATATAAAAAGCACAAATAATTGTAATAAAATTATTTGCAGGTGCATACAGATAACATGAAATTATTTGAAAAACATTAGAAATATCTTGCAAATACATTAAAACCATTAAAAATCTAAAAAGTTTTCAGCCATCACATGGCCGTCATCAGTGGATATTTAATTTTTTTTTTTTTTTTTTTTTTTTTTTTTTTTTTGGTGACAGCTGTGTGATGGCTGAAAACGTTTTGGAATTTTAATGGTTTTTAATGAATTTTTAAGACATTTCCAGTGTATTTTAAATAATTTTATATTAAATGTAATTTTAGTATACTTATTTGTGATTTTTATATTAATTTTAACGATTAGTTAGGTAAGGTTTTCTTTTTGTACTGTTTTGTTGCTGAAGAATTATTAGCTGATATATTCCATAGTTCGTACAGGTTTACCAAAATTATTTAATAAAATACTTCGCCGTATTTAATTGGATAAAAATGTTTCAAATTTCACTTTTAAACGCGGTGATTGCGCTTTGTGCGTTTGAAATTTTAAATAGAAATATTCTAAGCTTGCAATGTTTTGTTGCTGAAGATTTATTAGCTGGATAATTCCACGATGAGTGCAGTTTTACCACAATTCTTTAACATAATATTTCGACTTATTTTATCGAAGAAATGTGTTAAAAATTCTACTATTAAACGCGGTGATTTCGATTTGTACGATTGAAAAATTGAATAGAAATATTTGTTTTGCTGCTGAAGAATTATTAGCTTGTATATTCTACGGTACCTTCAGTTTAACCACAGTTTTATAGTAGAGCTTTATCTAATCTAAAAAAAAATGTTACAAATTTCACTGTTACTCTCGGCGATTGGTATTTGTGTGATTGAAATATTACTTAGAAATCATCTAAACTTGTAATGTTTTGTTGCTGAAGAATTATTAGCTTGTATATACCACGGTGCTTAAAGTTTTACCATAGTTATATAATAGAATACTTCGCCTTATTTAATCTAAGAAATATGTTACAAATACTATTAATCGCGGCGATTGGGATTGGTGCAATTGTAATATTAAGTAGAAATATTCAAAATTTGTAATGTTTTGTTGCTGAAGAATCATTAGCTGATATATTTCACGGTGAGCGCAGTTTTACCACAGTTATTTAATATAATACTTCGCCTTATTTAATCGAAGAGAAATTCACTGTTAAACGCGGTGATTGCGAATTGTGTGATTGAAGCATTAAATAGAATAAAATAGCCATATTCAACCTTTTTTTTCTCGCGGTCCGGAAACATATGTTTACGACATTAGGCGGTCCGCAACACTCTTAAAAAATGGTAAAATAAGAGGATAATTAAAATAGTAAGATATCATAAGTAGCATAACAAAGCAATATTCCAAAGTTAATATTATCAGTAGGGTTGAACCTTGGTTACAGAAGAAATGTTGCTAAAAATCTTTAACACCCACTATTTCCAAACAATCAACTTCGTGGTAGATTTCTATTCCAAATGTTGTAGAAGTATGCTGCGAAGTTTTCAGTTCGTAAATAATAGGGTAAAAAATGCTTTGGGAGTTAGTTTTTCCTCGAGAAAAGTTCAACTGTAAAAAGCACTGTTAGCAAATATATAACTTAATAACATTAAGACGCTGAATTTCCAAGTTCTAAAGCGGAAAAAATCAGGAGATATTCTTTAATAAAGCATTTCTATTTTTTTATTGTAGACGAAAAACGCAATAGAATATATAACTCAGATTTAATTAATTTGGAATAATTATTGATTAGTGGTGAATATTAGAAAATGTATATACAGCATTTTAGCACAAGTAGGATTATTATATAAAAAAGAGGTTTTGACCAAGAAAACGGCATTTGCAATGTTTTTTTAATTGCTTTTATGCACATCTCAATTAATTTTATAAAAATGGGTTAAGGATTATGTGTCTACATTGTAAAAAAAAAAAAAAAAAAAAAAAAAAAAAAAAAAAAAAAAGAAAAAAAAGAAAAAAAAAAAGAAAAAAAGAAACGGAGATTCTTCTGGCAATCGGGACGCCAGTATTATTTCCGTATTTTAATGGAAATTCTCCCTCATAAATTCCTGAAAAACGGAAAATTTTCTGTAATTTATGGGGGAAAATTTCCGTAAAAAAACGGATTTCTGGAATTTATAGGGGGAAATTTCAGTTAAAATACGGAAATAGTACTGGCGTCTCGATTGCCAGTAGAATCTCCGTTTTTTTTTTTACAGTGTAAGGCCGCAGATAAAAAGCTGCTCAGGCACATGCGGCGCTTATGGGACTCAGGTTCAATATGGCTGCTTTATAAGAATATGTATGTAATGAATGTACGCTACCTTGGTATTATTTAATTTTAGAAACGTATTTTTAACGTCTTCCTCTGTTTAACGAAACAAAATTGAATCTGCAGACATAACGTAAAGCGAGGAGAGTCTGCGCACATTTCAAAAGAATAATAATAGAGAATCTAAATATTAATATTTTGCTAAACTATGCATGAATAATTTTGACTTTATTTGTTTTTTATGCATTTCCATTGTTATTTTATTGTTATACTGTAATTTAATAGAAGAGCAGTAATAAAACCAAGAAAACTATTTTGCGCAATCTCTTCTTACAGGGTAGGAGAGAATACGCATATGGGTAGTCGAGATTGCGCACATAGGTAGAAGAGATTGTTTTTAATAATAACTAAAATTAAATTGTTAACAATAATAATTACACTTAATCGACATTGTTGAAAGATTTTTGTGAGTAAATATTATTGTATTAGGAGTGAATATTTTAACCAAATGTTTAAATAATAAATAAAAGAAAATTTTTTAACAACACTTAAAAAATTTAAGAAGATTAAAACATCAGAAAAAGCAAGCCCTACTAAGATTACAAAATAACATTAATCTAGTTGATAACATGTTTAACTTGAAAATTACTTCATTTCCATTTCCACAGTTTTATTGTATTTTGTTTGCTAACGGAAGTTATCGTCGTCCTCAATCGATGCACTTATTGTTGTAAATTGTGCATCTTTTGTGCAATCACCTGCAACAAGCAATACATTGAATCGAGTCAGTCGTCGAAGTTGTCTACTGGTACAGTTCGAGACATTCAGTGCACTCATCCTCATTGACCTTCGGTTTTTTTCCTTGAGTTTTTTCCCCCCACTTTTTGTGGAAGCACCTTATCTTCAGCTGCTTTTTGTAGCGACATCCTTCTTAAGTCTTTTTTCATGTATATTTTGTGGATCAGTAACATTAGTTGCACTCTGTTTCCTTTTGATTTCGATGGCATTACACTACTTGGAATGGGTGAAAGCTTTTCCAAAACATTGTATTAGAAAATTTATTTTAATTAACAAAATCAATTTATTAGCAAATTAATTGTTCATAAATAAAAAAATATATATAAGTATTTAATTAAATTATGAACAAATATATTATTAATTTATTAACAAAAATAATTACATAAAATTAATTTAATAACAACTGTATTATTAATTTATTAATAAAATTTCTATCTGCAAAAGTATTTTTTTGCAAATTAATTTGTTGCCAAATTTAGTTTTGATAATTATGTGTTTTTCCGAAATTATTTCAAAATTGATTCATTCATATGTTTTACACGTAATTTGCAATTCATACAAATTTATCAATAAGCTGCGTAATCTCTCCTAGTACTTAAACTTATGGGGAAATGCGCCATCTCTCCTAAGCAGCAGATGCGCAAACTCTCCTATTTTGGTAGGAGAGATTGCGCGGCCTTTCATTTAAATATGGCCACTTCTGAAATGAATTTTTGGTGTTCGCATACTTAGTCCAGGTTAGTAGTTTATAAGAAATCGTTTAAGTTCAAAATATTTTGTATTACTGACGTTCTATAAAAATTCTGATGAACAGTTATGAAAATTCAAGCACTTACTTTGGAAAAACAAAACAAAATAGCACTGCTTTATCCAAGACGCTTGGAACAATCAATATGCACATTCATGTAGACACTGCACTAATGCTGCTGTACAACTACCTGGAGTCGCTGCGCGCGCACTGTATCCCTTCCCGTCGAATCTCTTTGTGCGTAGTCTCTCCTACCGCGCGAATTCTCCTCGCTTTACGTTATAAAAATATCAGGACTTTTTTGTCGTCTTCGACTTTTATTTCTACTACATCTGTTTGTTTAATTTCTTTAAAATGTCGGGTTTGAAATTCCCCACGCTAATGCTAAAGATATGGGCGTAAAATTCATTCGTGTTTTTAAAATATCTCATCAGAAAATTAATATTTTTGTCCTCTTTTTTTCCCCTTTGTATTCTTCTTAAAGGATATTTCTTTCTTCTGATCTAAAAATCTAAGTTGATTCTAAAATCTGGAAATTCTATGAGTTAAAAGCTATGAACTGTGAGTAAGATTTTAACACTTCAAATAAAATTAAGTATATATTATAGAAATATTTGAACAACAGAAAAAAAAATCAGCCGGAAATTGTACGTCAAGCTTGGTAAATGAGGTACTTTCGTACTATGACTAGTTTTATAAATATTCCGATCTTGGTGCAATAGCTGTTGCACTCGTATGCAAAAAGGCATGAATGCAAAATTTATTACGACTATATATATTAAATTCAGTAATACGGAAATAATAGGACACCATTTTAAGTAACACCCAATCACCATGGCAACGTAGAATCATTACCTATCATGGGACATCATTGAATTAATTACGTCTGGTAATATTTAATAAAATCATCACCATGGCAACCGAGAATCATTACCTATCATGCGACATCACTAATAAGTAATTACGTATGATAGGATTTAATAGAATGAAGAAAACCTTCATTAAAATCTTTTTAAGTTTTGATTCGATTTTCCTAAAATTTGAAGTGACAAAATTATGCAACGATTCTATATATTAAATTTCAAACTATTGGGTTGGGTAGTTTTTGCATCGTTATACGCGGACAGGTGAACAGACAGACGGACGGGCCAGACGACGACTATAGAAGATACTTATTTACATAATTGCGACCGCACCTAAAAGAAGCATACTTTACAAAAAGTACACAGAAAAACGAATTTTAAAATATTAATTTTATGGCGAACCATTTCAAAATAAGAATGCATTCGAGGTCCATAGGTTTCATTTTAGGAAGGGGTCATTCCATATCAATTCAACCAAATTTTATGGTTTGTAACCTAACCGACAGGCATTTGGTTGAAACTTTGTGTACATACTAATTCTATTTTGATATTAATCCATCAGAAATTTTTCCTTCCTAGGCCTCATAGTTTGTGAGATATGGAGTGTCAAATTTTTGGATTTTTCTGAAATCGCACATTTCTGAATCTGTATTTTTAGACTGCAGTTCCATCTTCAAAAAATTTTTTCTCCTGATGTAACATGTAAATCATCTTAAAAATATCCCTGTAAGTACATCAGAAGATGCAGATTTTAATAAAATAATATTTAAAAAATTAATTTTAAATATTTACGACCAAAAAATTAAACCAAATTTGAAAGTTATGGTAGGCTCTACACAAAAAGACAAATCAAATTTACAATTTCTTTTTGTTGTAAATAATAGCTTACACTTTGGGCTTTCTAGTCATGAAATAAAAATAATGTATTTCTCATGGCTTATACAAAAAGTTTGCTCTGTTTTGGAAAACTGCATCAATCAAGAAAAAAAAAAAAGCTGCCTAATTTTAGCAGTGGTACCTAAATAATTACCGTGGTTCCAATGACTTGTTGAATATATTACCTTTTTTTATCTTCTTTTCATTTTTATTTCTTTGCAAAGTAAAGTTTTTTCTTTTCTTCTGAGTTAAAGGATGAAAAAGAGGTCTATGACTGCAGTCTATTCCCCCTTCATTAAATTTTGTGCATAATCCTTATGTTTCATTTATTTACTCATTCATGCATTTTCTTTTATTGTAAGCATTTTTTTAAATTTAAACAAGCATTTTTTAAATTAAAAGAATCTCTTAATTTTGTTTTTACAATATAACCGTAAACAGAAAATCTTTTGTTGGTATAGAATATAAGAAAATAAAAGAACGACTTTTTACCAAGCACATTTTCAATATGTTTATTTCTGTATGTGTGTGTGTGTGTGTTTGTTTGAATTAAAATAATTTATTTGTATTTTTAAAAAAATGTAAACTTTCTATTTTATTATCGTGGATAATTTTAATCAGCTTAAATATTTTTTTTATAGTTTAAATACCTTATATTTAACAAACTTAAGTTTATTTCTACAGAATGAAACATATTTCTACTCCTGCCTTGTATAAACACATTCTGACAAAGGCAGGATAAAAAATTTTAGTAAAGGCAGTTTTTTTCGAATATGTTAATCAAATTATTATTAGGCTGTTGTTTATCACAATAGAAGGGTGATCTAATTTTCTTTGTGCTGCAAAAGAAAATAATAGATGAATTTGAAGTAACTGAATATGCTGCAACACTGTCATGACAACTTCTGAGAGAAAAGAGAATCTTGTCAATGCCAGAAATAAGAAAAGGTAAAGCCACAGCCACAGGTCCAGAAACAATTGAACTAATTGAAAAGTTTTATAATTGTAATGCATATTGAAGAATCATGGTTAAAAAATGTAGTTAATTAGAATCTTATCAGTTGTCAATGCCAAAAATAAGAAAAGGTAAAGCCAAAGCCACAGCCACAGGTCCAAAAACAACTGAACTAATTGAAAAGTTTTATAATTGTAATGAATATTGAAGAATCATGGCTGAAAAAAAAATCTATTTAGCAGTGCTAAGAATGTACTATGCACAATAGTGATTAATATTGTGTGCATCTACATGAGTTGTATTCTCTTTTTAAACAGGAATTTCCGAAAAATTTTAGGACTATAACTCTAGATATTCAATCCAGTATTAACAGCACTGTTCTTTAAAATAAATTTGTGACAAGCTTAATAAAATATTTGAAAAATGTTATTCCACTCTTTTATAACGAAAGCTAAATCTAATTTCCTAAAAGAAACTAAAGCAAACTTTGGTCCTCAAAAAGGCTATCGTTTTGTTGGATTTCAGCAAAAATCGTACTTTTCTTATTCAAGATGAGGTTTAAAGTTACCACTGGACCAAGGAAGCTGCACTCTTCATCCAACTGTTATGTATACTCTGTCTCTCAGCATTAGAATAACAGCAAGCAATATACACATTTTATCTTATGATATGCAACAAAATGTCACTCTTGTGATATCATTTGTAAAAGAGAGATTTCCTGTTGTAAAGAAAATCTTTGACTTTAGTGATGGGTGCTCTAGCCAATATAAAATTGCAAATTTTCATAAACCTTTACCAAAATGAAGAGAATTTCCCCTTAAGATATTTAATATTTTTTTTTTTTTTTTTTTTCTGGGGGGTGAGAGGGATGAAGAAGGGATAACCACAGATTTTGAAATACAAAGACAATACTGTTTTAGATACTAAATTACGAAGATCTTCTGATATACTGATGTTTTGTTATGTTACTACGTTTGGAATTGCAATAAAATAGGAAAATCGAAAAATATATTAAAAGGTTCTCAATTTTGCTTATTCATAATAAATATAAATTTAAAATTGTACAAAGAAAGAATGTTGCAAAATAAGTCTAAGTGATACTGCAAAGGTAAGTCATTTATTTTTATATTTATATATAGTTCAGTTCTATTTTTGAATTTCGATCTTTTAAATATAATGTTTATTATAATTTTTTAGTTTAAAAAATGTGCATATAACTTAACAAATTCTTTGTTACATAAAAAAATTACAACGATCTAAATTTTTTAAATGTTTATAAGCAATTTTATTTAATGTATTATATTTAAATTAATGATTATTTCAGTTTTAATAAAAATGTCTTTCTCATAGCTTATGTAAAAATGTTGTCCTGTTTCCGGAAATTGCACCCATCAAGAAAAACAAATATCCGTGCCTAATTTAAGCTGTAGTACATAAATAATTAGTGTAGTTCCTAGATCCTAGAACTTGTTGAATTTATTTAATAAGTGCTTCTTTTTTTTTATTTCGCAAAATAATTTTTTTGCTTTGTTTTCTTTCTGAGTAAAAAGAGAAAAAAACTATGACTGCAAATTCACCCCTCCCCTCCATTAAATTTTGTACATATTCCTTATATACTACCATTGTGAAAGCATTTATAGAAATATACCACTGAATCCAATGATATATGTACATTTATGTGACAAACATATGCGATAAGGTTGAGAATAACACAATTTCAGATAATGTGTGATACATACTAATACTCCATACATTACAAATTTCCTACTGTTTTAAAAATAAATAAATCAGTCTGATTTTAAGGGTTCATTTTGGAAAATAAATCAAAATAATTATTAAATTTAAAATGTGCAGAAATTATTTAGGTACCATAAGCAAAGTTAAAGATTTTTATCTCTTGATAGGTACATCACCCCAAAATAAGTCAAAATGTTTGCATAAGCCATGAGAAAGACATAATTTTTATTTCCTAAATAGAAAGCCCAAAGTGTAAACTTTTATTTAAAACAAAAAGGAATTGGAAATTTCATTTGCCTATTTGGCGAGAGCATTTTTCAAATGACAAAAATTCAGAAAAATAACCATAACTTTCAATTTTGGTTTAATTGTTTGGCCTTAAAAATTACAAACTAATTTTTTACATATTTTTTATTAGAATATGCATCTTTTGATGTACTTACGATGATATTTTTAAGCGTATTTGGATTTCAGATCCAGAGAAACAATTATTTGAAAATGGAAACACAGTCTACAAATACAGACACAGAAATGTGCGATTAGAGAAAAATAAAAAAATTGGACCCCCCATATCTCACAAACTATGAGGTCTAGGAAAGTTTTTTTTTTTTTGTTGTTGTTCATATCAAGGTAGGGCTAGCATGTACACAAAGTTTCACCCAAATCCCTGTTGGTCGTGTTACAAGGTCTGGTTGAATTGACATGGAATGAAAAACTCGAAGGGGAGTTTGAGAATTGACAGATCTTTAATTGTATTGCCCATGTATCGTGTATGCAAAAAGAGGGTTTTTTTTTTGTGTTATTGGGAAGGATTTAGTATGTAATATATTGTTCTACATTGCTTAGTTATAGAATTATTTATAAAAGTTCTATAATCGAGCTAATCGGTTAAGGAAAAATATCCTTTTAAAAATATTCCACTAACCCTTTAAGTACTGAATTATGAATTCATGAAAATTTTATTTTCTAAAGCATTTTTCGTGAATTGTTTAAACTACATTAGACTATTTACATAATCATTTAATAAATTTTACAAGGATTTTGGAAGGATTGAAGGATTTAGATGGATTCATTAAATTTGAATTTATAGGAATTTTGTGCAATATTTACAACACCACTCAAATCTTTTATTTTAAATAGTTTTCTTAGTATTTTGTATAATTAGAAAATGTGAAAATATAACGTTCTTACAATAAAAATATAGAAATATTTCCGATTTTAAAAAATCCCCCCTCCCCTCCCCCCCCCCCCCCCCAACGCCAAGAGAGCCGAAAAGATGCAAAGCAAAAGAAATAATACTTTTAAACATATTTTTGTTTTGTGTAACCAATAATGCTTTTAGAACAAGATAAAGTAATGTATCTATAACTCATTCTAAACTGTATTACAACAAATCGATGTGGAAATAATAGCAACTTCCATTAGCTACCATTATTTCCACTGCAACAACAACTAAGGTTCAACTAGTCACCATGGATGATGATAAGATGTACTTCTTTCTCCTTGTTTCATATTTAGAAATACTTAGTTTTTGTTCTGAAAAGGGATGAGTATTTTTTTATAGCATCATTCATGTGCCCGTATCTAACTTTTTATTTATGCAAAAAAAGCTTATTGCAACTTTATTTATGTAACGTGCAATTGTCACATGGCATGTTTAATAATTTACATGTGTGCAAAATGATTTAACAAAATGGCTGTGTAGCTGTTTAGACAAAAACGTCACCTCAGTCCCCATCATCTTGGTCCCACTTATTAGACACTGATTATGATGTTAACAGACACTTTCATCCATAAAATTTTATCTTACGTATAAAATATACATCCTTGATCTCAAAACACTACAGCATTTAAATGACAAAACATGTATTACAGTATATAATTGTATGTGATAGTTGGTACATTAATTTTTAAAAATAAAAATTTTGGAATGAAATTGTCCAATTTTCAGATATTGACCCGTATCAGATCTTGTTTCTATGAAAACCGTAAACACGCTGTGCTTTCTCCTGTGGAGTAATCCTTTTGTGGAACTATGACATCACCTCTTCACCACTTACTGAGTGTACCTGAAAAACAAAGCAAACAAAATTTTCAGAGATCCTCTTTTAAATGAAGAAAACAGAAGTGAGATATACTGTTCGTTCTTTAGTTATTTAGATTTCAAGTTGTAAAGCTAATTTGTGGACACGCTGTAAATTTTCTGTAAGTAATAAAATTGCAAAAAGGGGGATATGCGATAATAATAATAATAATAATAATAATAATAATAATAATAATAATAATAATAATAGATGGTTTCTATCAGTAAACTTTTAAAAATAAATAATAGCTATCCTTAATTAGCATAAACATTACTGTTTTATATTTTTATTTATTTTTATTTTTTCTAGACGTACTTTTATTTTTGTTTTCAATATTTATTGAAAATATCATACGCTTCTCAACCTCAGATTAAAGTTAGTAGCATATTATTACTACTTTATGTAGAGTGCTAAATAATCCCCTTTTTTAAAAGACATGGTAAAACTTAAAATACATTTAAAAATAATTTTAAACATAAGCTGTCAAAAAAATGTCATAAGTATCTCACCTTTAATTTTTTGTAAATCTCTTAAAACTTGGTATTAATTTATTTAAAGGCAGAAATTAGATAAACTCAAAAGCCTACTCGGGATATGAAATAAATATAATAAAATACAAAGCTAAATAAAATTAACTACATTATTCAAAATATTTAAACTGATTTTTATTAACTAGAAAGCAAAGATGTCTAAATCTTCATAATCCGTTTGTTTGTTTTGTGAATATCTAATCCACGTCTTTCCATTATTCATGTACTTACATTTTCAGAGTTTTCACTAAAGAGAAAAAAAAAAAAAGAAATAAAACTTCCTTTGTCTTTAAAAAAAATAATAATTGATGTTTTGAGCCTGTCTTTAAAAAAAAGGGGAAGAATAGAAAATGGACGCGCAGACTTTACGTACTTTCATTTATTTTAAGCAAAAGAAGAATTGTTTTAGAAAACGTTAGACATTCTCTATACGCATTTTAGAGGGTGAGGGAGGCAAACTATTCGTGAAATATTCGACACTATAGTATTTGTTTAAGGATAGAACTATTTTGAAATATCATACAAGAGAAGGAAAAAACTACTGAACTCAGTGAAGTGTAGTTCGCTTCTGAGTGATTAATATTTGCTTAGGAATTATTAGCTTATATATATATTAGACGTATTTTAAATGTCTTGTTTGGTTTAATGAAACCACAATAGAGTTTTTAATCTTAAAGAAATATCGGTAAGTTTTCTTTTCTTTTTATTATTTTTTTCTATGTCTGTTTGTTTCCGATTTCAAAGCACGTACAGTCTAGAAATATATTTATAATATTTATGAAAAAAACAGAATAACTAAGATCTCGCTTAAAGAAAGATTTTTTCAAGAGTTTAATTTGTAAAAAATGTTTATTAATTTTCAGCTTGTATACTTATTTCTACTCACACACAAGCGTGGGTTTTTAGTATGTGTATATCATATATTTATGTGTGTGTGCGTTAAAACGAAATCAATCCAAGAAAAATATGACCGAGTATTCAATTACTTTAGAAACAACTTCAATCCAATGTAAAGAAATAAACTAAATGGCAATAAAAACTTAGAAGAATAAAATATCTAACAATGCAAGGCAATGGACTAAATTACGAAAATTAAAAAAAAAAAAATGTTTGATTCAATAGAATACATTGCAAACACTAAGTGGAAGAAAAAGCTGAAGTTATACATGAAAAAAAAGTTACAGAAAATAAAAAAACTCAAAAGCCTACTGAAGAAGTCAAAGGAATTGGAAAAAAATACAAAACTAAGTAAAATTAACTACGTTATTCAAAATATTTAAACTGATCTTCATTAACTAGAAACCAAAGATGTCTAAATCTTCATTATTCCATTTGTTTATTTTATGAATATCTAATCCACGACTTTCCATTATTCATGTTCATTTTCAGAGTTTTCACTAAACAGAATAAAAAAAGAAATAAAATTTCCTTTATCTTTAAAAAAAAAAAAAAGAAAAAAAATGAATGTTTTCAGCCAGCCTTTAAAAAAAATAGAATAGCAAAGCAAAAGCAAAAGAATTGTTTTATAAAACATTAGATATTCTTCTTCACATTTCAGAGGGTGAGGAGGGAGAAATCAGGTTCGTGAAATATTCAACACTATAGAAAAGTATTTGTTTAAGGATCGAATTATTTTGAAATATCATCCAAGAGAAGAAAAAAACTACTAAACTCAGTGAAGTGTAGTTTGCTTCTGGTTCTGGGTGATTAACGTTTGTTGGGGAATTATTAACGTCTATATATATATATATATACCCTTTTTTTAGGCGTATTTTAAATGTCTTGTTGGGTTTAATGAAACCACAATAGAGTTTTCAATGTTAAAGAAATGTCGGTAAGTGTTTTTTTTTCTTTCATTTCCTTTTACTATTTTTTCTACGTCTGTTTGTTTCCAATTTCAAAGCTCGTACAATCAAGAAATATATTTAAGGTAAAGTAATATTTATAGAGAAGAGTAAAATAACTGAGATCTCGCGAAAGGAGATTTTTTTTCTTCAATCGTTTAACTTGAAAAATATTTTTTTTATTTTTCAGCTTGTATACCTATTTCTAATCATACACACTCGTGCGTTTCTAGTATGTATGCATATATTATATATATATAACCATTAATTAATATATATATATATATATATGTGTGTGTGTATATATTTTTTTCAGCTTTTAGCTTTTTTCTCACAGAAAACAACCGATTTGCTTATACAGTAACGCTCAAAAGTATTTTGACAAAGACAATAATTGACTTAATTAAAAACAATAATAAAATACAAAAATCAATCATTTATTTTATTTTATTGTATGCAATGTTTGTATTGTATGCAATGTTTTACAGAATTTTAGTAAATTAACTGTCATTTGATGGAAAGTAAAGTAAAATCCAAGAAAAAAACAGAAAAATGAGAAATCAAAAGTATTTTGACATAAAAATGAAAAACTAATTTTAACACAATAATTATCAAATATAATATATTAATGAGTCAATATTTAATAGCATATCTTCTGACCCTTATGACAGCCTCACAACGCGTGGACATTGAGCCGACTAATTCTTGTATTCGATCTAAAGGAATTCGATTCCACTCATTTTTAAGAGATTTGCAAATGCAACTCAAACAGCTGTCTTATTTGAATAATTTCGGCATCTTACTGTACGACCTAACTCCTCCCACAAATGCTCTATGGGGTTCAAATCCGGACTTTTGCTTTGCCACTCTATAACCGTGACTTTTCTGCGTTTCATGAAATCACTTACGTACTTGGATTTGTGCTTCTAGTTATTATCTTGCTGAAAATACCACTGTGGAGGCATGTTTTGTTTAGCGTACGGTAACATATGAGTCTTTAATGTATCAGCATACGTGAACCGATCCATATTCCCGTCCATTCGAACTAAGGGTCCAACTCCGCTGTGTGAAAAACAACTCCAAGTCATCACCTTGCCGCCTTCCTGCTTGACGGTGGGTATTTGGTATCGAACTTCATATCTTTTGTTTTTATTAAGTCGAATGTATTTGATTCCATCAGATGATACTAAATGAAACTTCCTTTCATCGCTCCACAAAACATTAAACCATTCTACACTTCTCCACGATTTATGTCATTTTGCAGATGCAACTCTAGCCTTCCTATTCTTTGTGGATAACCAACGCTTTTTTGCTGGCCTTCTGCCATTTAAACAATAGAGGTTGAGGCGCCAATTGACAGTTGAAACGTGTATGCCTATAAATTTTCTTTCAATTAATTTTTTATTATTACAGCGGACCTACGACAATCAATTTTAGATATCATTTTTATAATACACTAAACATGGCAAATTGTTTTTTTTTTTTTCGGATGGCCACTTTGAGGCTTATTTTCGATATATTTCTGTTTATTAAAAACTTTATTCGATGTAATAACAAGTAACCGAAACACGTTAAATGAACGAGCAAATTCAGCTTGCAACCTACCTTTCTTAAGTGCATTTACAACGACTTTTCTAGAATCACTGGAATATTCTTTACGCTTCTGCATTTAAAAATAATCACAATAAGTCAATATAAACACTAATTGAAGCTATAGCGCCACTGACGCCTTCAACAATTAAACGCAAATTGTCAAAATACTTTTGAGCTAACGAGAAGTCATATTTCTTCTGTGGCGCCGAATGTAAGCGAACAAGTTGAAACTTGATACATTTGAATAACTGCAGTCATAGTGTTCTCAATTATAGGGAATATATTTTCTTTTATATTTTTATATTAAATAAAATAAGAGAGAATATAAGGTTGTCAAAATACTTTTGAGCGCTACTGTATCATTGAATTCTGTATTCTTCTTCGCATTTCAGAGGGTGAGGAGCAGACTACTCGCGAAATATTCGACACTATAGAAAACTATTTGTTTAAGGATAGAATTGTTTTGAAATATCATCCAAGTGAAGAAAAAAAAACTACTAAACTTAGTGAAGTGTAGTTCGGTTCTAAGTGATTAATGTTTGCTAAGAAATTATTAGCTTCGATATTTTTTTTATTTTAGAGACGTATTTTAAATGTCTTGATCGGTTCAATGAAACCACAATAGAGTTTTCAATCTTAAAGAAATGTCGGTAAGTTTTCTTTTTCTTTCCTTTAACTATTTTTTCTACGTCTGTTTGTTTCCAATTTCAAAGCACGTACAATCAAGAGATATATTTAAGGTAAAGTAATATGTATAAAAAAGTGTAAAATAACTAGGATCTTGCGAAAAGAAAGATTTTTTCAAGCGTTTAATTTGAAAAAAATATTTATTAATTTTCAGCTTTTATACCTATTTCTACTGACACACACGCATGCGTTTCTAGTATGTGTACATACGTATATGTGTGTGTGCAATAAAACATTTTTAATTAAATATTTCACTAAATATTTGATATAAATATTCTTGTTTAATATTTGTTGAAATAAAAACATTTTATGTAAACTGATTTTAATAAAATCAATTATCAAGTATTCATTATAAAGAAAGAAAAACCCCAAAAAATATTTTTCTGGAAAAGTTAATTAAATTTGTGTTTAATTAAAGTTTGGGAAGGATAGACAAAATTTAAAAGCTGTCAACTTAATATTACGGTTAAAAAAATCTATAAAGCGCTTTTAAAATATTCAGATAGAAAATGAAACAGAAGATAATTTTTTTTGTAGGCTTGCAGCATCCAAAGCTTTCAAAGAAAGATTTTTAAATAAGAAAATTGCATCGATTATCTTTTTAAAAGGAATTATAATGAAAGCAAACAAATATTAATTTGAGTTTTTTTTCCACTCATTCAAAACATAGTTTTAATATGGAAATGGTAGTGGAGCTAAATAACAGAATGTACTTTAAAATGAATAAATAAATGATACCGTAATGTATCTAAATGTAGAATTTAAGAAATTATTAATGATATACTGGTTTTAAAATAAATTAATAATATATTAGTATTAAAATAAATTAATAATATATTAGTATTAAATCGATAATTAAACGACCCTACTTTAAAGTTGTCTACAGACGTTCATAAAGTTGTGAAATTTTGTGAAAAACATAATAAAAGTGCTGGAACGCTCTGTGCACACTAATTAATTAATACTAAAAGTTACTAAAATTAATATTTAAGTCCTGCATACAGCGAAAGTTGGGAATTAGGAATCTATTAGACAAATATGCCGCGATGTGTTCGTATAGTGAGAGGCACCATGATTCTGGGTTCTTGTGTGCAATTTAAATTGATATATTATTACATCAATTAAAATTACATAATTTAAGTTTATTCGCGCTGTGCGGTTTCGAAGCTCAAGAACCTTATGAATTATACAGAGATTATAGGTGACCCGAAGAACTTATAATTTAATTTGCAAGTTGGCCATGGTTTACAACCTACTCTGCGAAAGGATCAATAATTCCCAAAATAATAATTGAATAATCAAATGTAAAGCATAAAATGGAGAAAATAAATTTTAACTTAAATAAAGGTTTATTTAGATACACATTTATACATTACAAAAATTCAAAAGTTATAGAATCTTGAATATTTCAGGTTAAAAATGAGTGTCATAAAATTTTACAATTAAGATTAAGGATGAGATTTAGATATATGATACTTGAATAATGATGTAAGGAGCTTACTATTCTCACTCTCTCATTAAATTGCATAATTTCAATCTTATTATTATTTAATGGAACTGCAAAAAAATGTATCGATACCTCATTGATGGTTGAGCTCTGTCACTCTCATGGACGTCTTCTGGAGCACCCCTGCGACGTCTATTCATCCATCAGGAAGAGCACTCTTTAGGAAGCATTAATCCATATCATATGAGTCATTTCAACAATGAGATTAATTATCATGATTCAAAACTCAAGGAGTTAAAATTTTTTTAAGTTATTCTCCTTTGAAAATATGACGACAGAATCGTCAAAAGTGCATCTTCTAAAAGGATGCTGTTCTCTATATCTGACTTCTTCTAAATTCAGCAAGAGAGAAAGAAAAAATCTTTCTTTTTTGAAAGGGTAGAGGGAAAAATTTCTCTGTGTCTCTTAACCAATAGAGATATATCTTACTCTTTCCCTATTAGACGTGTGTTCAACATATGGTGTATATCCACCCACATAATTATAATGTATACATAATCTTATCAAAATTTGCATAGTCACTCCTTCCCATGGATTGTGACCTTTATCTGTTTCTTGAATATTTATTACTGTGTCCTGTTATCTTCCTCATGATTTGAGTTCATTTTGAGTGGAAGACATATTTTTTTTCTTTCTTTATTTATTTATTTTTTGTCACAGTCACTGTAAAGTTTTAGTCATTTTGTGATCCAATTCATGCTTGATTTAACCATAGATATGTCTAAAGGTGAAATTGTGTTAAAACAATCCACCAAAAAGGATGAGAATTTGTTTAAGCGAAATTTGGATACCAAAGGGCGATTTTTTAAAGAATTACACATTTAACATATTACATTTACGACAGTTTAGAAATTTAATTTAATAACTCTATACGTGATCTTTAAAACAGCACTTCTGGCATGTTATTAGCATTTCCCAGATCACGGTGCGATCAACTGTGAAACATGCTATCTTACTATTCTAGGTGGCATCTGACAATGATAAAGGTAATGTGGAACATGTCTGGTTGTAATAAAATTTCTAAACTATCGTAAAGGTATGCTAAATGCGTAACTCGTTAAAAAACGAAATTTTGAACTATTTTTTCCACCCAAACAAGTTCTCATACCTTTATTATGTCCTCACAAAATTTTACAACATTCTGAACAATATTAAAAATAGCAATTAAAGCCTTTGTGCAGGAATATTAAAAAGCAGTAAACCAACGTTTAAAATGCACAAATAATGCGTGAAAAGCAGCAAACAGCTGTTTCGAATCTGCAGCGAGATTCTTCTTCAGTGCAAGATAGGGAAAAAAGAACAGCGTGCTAGAAAAAGCAAGGCTGAGCAAAATGACAGACAGAGACGCGCTGCCTTATATACCCTATGCGGGTAGCGAACGCACCAGAAACAACCAATGAGAGAGAAGCAGTGGAAACGACTGGGTGGACAAGTAGCGACATCTACCGGAGAAGGAAAGAAAAAGAAACCAAAAAAGAGGAAATTAAATTAATGCTTTCCAAATGTTGAGAAGACCATTGGTCTTCTCAACATAGGTTCGATTTTTCCTCAGCCACTATTATCCAAAAATGTTCTTCTAACCTTGATCTTGATTTTTGGGGAGCTTACCACATCATTAAAAATTCTCACTCTTTAGTCAATGACTTATCTAGTACTCCAGATTTTCCAAGTATTTGGAAAGCATTAATTTAATTTCCTTTTTTTTGTTTCTTTTTCTTTACTTCTCCGGTAGATGTCGCTACTTGTCCACCCAGTCGTTTCCACTGCTTCTCTCTCATTGGTTGTTTCTGGCGCTTTCGCTACCCGCATAGGGTATATAAGGCAGCGCGTCTCTTTCTATCATTTTGTTCAGCCTTGCTTTTTCTAGCACGCTGTTCCCTTTTCCCTATCTTGCACTGAAGAAGAATCTCGCTGTAGATTCTAAACATCTGTTTGCTGCTTTTCACGCATTATTTGTGCATTTAAAACGTTGGTTTACTGCTTTTTAATATTCTGAACAATAGTTTTGTCTATAGACAACTTTAAAATACGGTCGTTTAATTATGGACACCTTGTAAATTAATACGTTTTGGTAAATTAATGCTGTATATTTGTTTGAAGATTTAATGAACATAAATGAGACAAAGTTTTTCCAACGATTGAAATCAATAAGAAACACTGAAAAAAAAATTAAAAATGATGAAAAAAATGAGAGAATTTAATTAAGAAAATTAACAGCCAAACAACATATGACTTACATGTTTTGTATGAAAATAAGACTAAAAATATCCGCAGATAAACTGGTGTCTGAGATATGCTACTACCTATACCCGTTTTTAGATTTTATTTTTATAAACTTAATTGCATAAAAACACTCCGTGACTTTATATGCAAGACATTTTTTTTTTAGATTTTTATTCAAAACAACCAACCCACCCGGCGTTCCCCGGGTCCGTGATAATAACCTTAAATTAACCTCAAATTTGTATGATTTTATACACTTAACTTGATTTTGTCCGAATTTTTATTTTTATAAACTTAATTGCATAAAAACACTCCGTGACTTTATATGCAAGACATTTTTTTTTTAGATTTTTATTCAAAACAACCTGACCCACCCGGCGTTCCCCGGGTCCGTGATAATAACCTTAAATTAACCTCAAATTTGTATGATTTTATACACTTAACTTGATTTTGTCCGAATTTTTATTTTTAATTAAAAAAAATGCGAAAACTATTGATTTTTAGTGATAAACGCGCTTGTAAGAAGACATATTTGTTTTTGTACGTTAGATTGTGCCATAATTTAAAAAAGAAACAGTTTTTGTTGCTCTTTCTTTTGGAAACTTTTTTGGAATTTGTATCAATTATCAGTATAACGGTTTTGCAGCTCGTCGAAAACTTTCGTGAAAAAATGTTTGAAAATTTAATAAAAGGACTTAAAACAGTTAGAGGAGAGTAACCATATTTGGATCGCCGCTTTAAATGGACCGGAATAATAATAAAATGGAATAATAATAAAACTAAATTAATAATCGTCAATCGACTTATAATGAAAGTAAACAGAAATTCTAAGGTTTTTCCTTTTTCAACTAGGCAAAATATCATTTCAATTTAGAAACTGAAATGGAGGCAAATAACACTAAATTTTATTTAAATTGAATAAATAAATGATAATCATTGTACCGAGTGTCCTAAAAAGGACTGACTGATTTTAAAATTCAATAACTCGCAAACGGTGACAGATATTTAAAATTTTTTTACAGGAGGGTTATGTATGAAGTCAGGAGTTTTTTTACCGTGATTCTCGAATTTAATTCGAATTACAAACAATAGATGGCGCTGCAAGCAATAGGCGGTAAATTCAAGCTGACTTTTTTGGCCTATCTCTTCTCCCATGCCAAAAAAAAAGGGATATAAAATGTATTGAGTTGGTCCCGAAGTACCAAAAATCGGCCTCGATTCAGCAATATTGCTCGAAGCGCCATCTATTGTTTGTAATTCGAACTAAATTCGAGAATCACAGTAAAAAAAAACTCCTGACATTTATAACGCTCCTGCAAGAATTTTTTAAATATCTGCCACCTTTTGCAAGTTCTTGAATTTTAAAATCAGTGAGTCTTTTTTAGGACACACGGTATATACCGGGTGTCCCAAAAAGGACTGACTGATTTTAAAATTCAATAACTTGTAAACGGTGACAGATATTTAAAAAATTCTTGCAGGAGGGTTATGCATAAGGTCAAAAGTTTTTTTTACAGTGATTTTCAATTTTAGTTCGAATTACATACAATAGATGGCGCTGTAAGCAATAGTCGCTAAATACAGGCTCGATTTTTGGTCCTTTATCTTGTTCCATGCGGAAAAAGGAGATGGAAATGTATTATCCGGGCCACGAAGTACCAAAAATCGAGCCTGAATTTAGTGTCTATTGATCGCAGCGCCATCTACTGTTTGTAATTCGAACTAAAATCGAAAATCACTGTAAAAAAACAACTTTTGACCTTATGCACAACCCTCCTGCAAGAATTTTTTAAATATCTGTCACCGTTTACAAGTTATTGAATTTTAAAATCAGTCAGTCCTTTTTGGGACACCCGGTAAATATGAAATTTAAACGGAATGAATAATATATTAGTGTATTGATTTTGTATATTTGTTTGACGATTTATTGTACAGGATGTCCATAATTAAGCGCTTCTATGTTAAAGCTGTCTGCAGACAAAACTATTTTTCAGAATGTTGTGAAATTTTGTAGAGGACATAATACAGGTATAGGAATTTGTTTGAGCGAAAAAAATTGTTCAAAATTTCGTCGCCAGATGGCGTTATTTAACGATTTACAAACTTACCATACATTTACGCCAGTTTACAAATTTTATTACAACCAAACATGTTCCACATGAGGGTTATCATTTTCAGACACCATCTGGAATCCTAAGACCACAGTTGACCGCAGTGTTTTCTGAGAAATGCTAAGAACACATCCGGAAATGCTGTTTTTAGGTGCGTTCGTAATTATATAAATACGTAGCACCTATAGTCGTCGTTCAGTCCGTCTGTCTGTCCGTCCGTCCGTCTGTCCGTCCGCATATAACAGAGCAAAAACTACCCGACCGAATGATCTGAAATTTTTAATATATAATTGCTGCAAAATTTTGTTGAGCCATTTCCAATTTTATGAAAATCGGATGTATAGTTTAATTACAGGGACACCCAAAATTTTTCCGTTACATTATGGCCAATGGGAAAAAATTATTGCAAGTGCATTTTAATGATGTTACAACCTTCCGAATGGTCTGAAATTTTTAATATATAATTGCTGCAAAATTTTACTGAGCCATTTCCAATTTTATGAAAATCGGATGTATAGTTTAATTACAGGGACACCCAAAAGTTTTCCGTTACATTACGGCCAATGGGAAAAAAATATAGCAAATGCATTTTAATGATTTTACAACCTTCCGAATGGTCTGAAATTTTTAATATATAATTGCTGCAAAATTTTGTTGAGCCATTTCCAATTTTATGAAAATCGGATGTATAGTTTAATTATAGGGACACCCAAAAGTTTTCCGTTACATTATGGCCAATGGGAAAAAATTATTGCAAATGCATTTTAATGATTTTACAGCCTTCCGAATGGTCTGAAATTTTAAATATATAATTGCTTCAAAATTTTGTCGAGCCATTTCAAATTTTATGAAAATCGAATGTATAGTTTAATTACAGGGACAGTCAAAAGTTTTCCGTTACATTACGGGGAATGGGGAAAAAATTATTGTAAGTGCATTTTAAGGATGTTACAGATTATGCACTTATGAAGCGCAAAAAAATATACATTCAGTACAATATGGGGTGCAAAAAATAATTATAAAACTAGTTATAGTACGAACGCACCTCATTTGCCACGTTTGACGAGCAATTTCCAACTTGTTAAGATAAGGTAAAGTTAGTAAATAAAATTTCTGAACTATCATAAATGTATGCTAAATGTCTAATTCATTAAAAAAGTCCACTGGTGACGAAATTTTGAACTTTTTTTTTTCACTTAAACAAGTTCCCATTCCTTTATTATGTCTTTCAGAAAATTTTACAACTTTATGAACAACAAGTTTCGTCTATAGACATGTTTAAAGTAGGGTCGTTTAATTATGAACGCCCTATATATAAATGATACGATATGTTTCCGTAAATTTATAACCATAAGCAACTTTTGAAAAATAAAAATTTTATTCAAAAATTTAAATAAACTAATATGAATGAATAAAGAAAACGAATGGGATAACAACAAATTCATTTATATTTTCGCATAAAAACAAAACATATCCACAGATAAATTTGTGACAGGTGTGCTACACGTACATGTGTTTTCAAAATTTATTTTCTTGAACAAAATTGGATTAGGATGTTCCATGTCTTTATCTGCGAATCTTTTATTTTATTTTTTGTTTGTTTGTGCGTGTGTACTTTTCATTCAATATACTTATACAAAATTGATAATATTTTGTATCTTTCTTTCAATACACAGATACAAAATTGATCATTTTTTGTATCTTTCATTTAAAACGCTGATACAAAATTGATTCATTTTTCATTTCACCGAAAAAGTGTTCTTGTTTTATTTTCCTGGAGATTTTTAGTAATCAAAATACTTTATGTAAATTGATTCCCTATTTCAAACTTTTTTTCCCTTATTCAAAAATTCCCTATTCCTTAAGAAGATAGAAAGATGAAAGAAGAATTTATTTTTCTTGAATACTTAATTAAATTAGAGATTAATTAATGTTCAGTAAAAATACACAGAATTTAAAAGCTTTCAACAATCTTATGGTAGGAAGAAGTAAATCAATTAACGGCAATTTCCTTTCTAAACATTAGAATACTCTTTAAAATTCCTTTTAAAATATTCAGTAGGAAAATCGAATTGTAGATTACCATTTTAGGAAGTATTATGCTGAGATATTTTTCAAAGAAACTCATTTAAGTAATGAAACTAAAATAATGATATAGAAATGATTTATAATAAATGTAAACGGAAATTTGGTGGGGTTTTTTTTTTTTTTTTTACAAAGACAGAACATTTAATTTATATAAAAGACGCCTAATGACGTGGTCGGTAGGGACAGCTGCGGGTTCGAATCCTCGGATAAGACATGGATGTAAATGTGAGTGTCCATTTGTATTATGTAGATTTCGTATGAAATACTAACATTCTCTCCTATATTGGAATTTCTGAAATATTTTTGCAGATCTACACCCCGATCATGACCCCTATAACCTATATATATATATATATATATATATATATATATATAACCTTTATATAATTACAAATCATCATCGATTTCCAATTACTAAAATTAAATTAATAAATTAGCTACAATTCATAACACTGACATTATACAAAATAAAGATTGAACCCGTAACTAGCAATACAGAATCATGCTAAATTCCACTAATTCACTAGCACATTGCGCGCGATAAATCCATATAAAACATATGAAACAACCTCCAAATTTTGATAAAATCCTATTATAGACAAGAGATACAATATCCAGCTAAATAATGTTGAACCAGAAAATGCCGTATCATAAACATACAATAGATCAAATAGATGAATGATGCCGGAAGCTTATAAAGTATTTCACTTTTTCAAGGGTACATAAAATACATTTATAAGCAAAAAACATAGTCGATTTCTGTAATGGAATCCAGCAATAAGCAAAAATTGAATTCCATTATGTACCCAATCGACTAATCACCAGAAATTATAAAACCACCATGTAAAATAAATTAAATTAAAAAAATATATTAATCAATGTAATATCCGCAACACTGAACAGCATTAAAATGAAACAAATTATATCAAAGACATACCCAGCGAGAGAACAGCCATGACATATTGACCATGACACAAACATTTAACGGATTTTGGCATAGCATCCCGCCCTTATAACTTGCACAGTTAAAAGCATATCCCACGGTTGCCGCAGGAAATATTCACTATCTTAAAATATAACAATTAAAATTAACATATAGTCCATATAATAAATATTATTACATGCTATTATAATGATCCGGGAATAAATTAATACTAAAAATACAATAATAAGTGTTTGTTCAAAATTAAACAATTAATAATTAAGAGACATATCTAATATAATAATTCCATGGCAACCTTATTATATTAGAACAAAATAAATAATTATTTAATGCTGCCATCTAGCTGTACTACATTAAATTAAAATTAAGATAGTCTATATATAAATAAGTTCAGGACTAAAATCATAAGTTATAATGTTTAGTGCTACCATCTATTGTATATTACCGAATATAACGGTAGAAAAATTGATTTTTTAGAATTGCTAATATTTTAATCTATAATATCACTTTTAGACGGCAAAACTATATCAATCTAAAACAGCGCATCAGAATATTGATAATAATCAATTAACATCTTTAATATAATGTTTTATAATTGGTTATAATTATTTTTATTTTTTATTATTTATATTAAAATTAAGCAAATAAATAATAATTTCGAATAAGTAACTTTATTAATAATAAAAAATTTTGTTTATATTAATCACTTAATAAAATTAATGTATCACTGCTGATTTGGGGGGGGGGGGGGTAATATACCAACTATATATATATATATATATGTGTGTGTATATATCACTTTCTTCTGGACACGATAACTTCCATAATTCTGCACAAATCTCTTCCAAACTGATACCTAAAATCAAGGAGCATCTCGGTCAAGTTCGTTAATGGGCAAAATCGGACCAAGGGGATGGTGGATGGAAATAGGGAGGGGTTTTATGAAAACCGAAAAAACCCCATAACTTCTTAATTTTTGTGCATATCAAATCAGTTTAAAGTTTTTATTACGTCTAAAAATTGGGCCAAAAAATTTATGTATCACAGATTTTTGATAGAATTAAAAATGGGCTCAAGGGGCGCAAAAAATAGTGTTTTAGGGAGAAAAAAATTCGTAACTTCGCCAATTCTCAAGATATCAAATCCAATTAAATTTATTATAAAGCTTCTTAATATTATCTATAACTTTTATATTGACAAGTTTTTGATAGGACCAATTCGTATCGTAAAAAAAAAAATAAAAACAAAAACAAAAAGGGGGAGTTGAAGAAGAAAAAATCCAAAACTTCGTCAATTCACAAGATATAAAATCCGCGTGAATGTATTTTATATCTTCTTAATATTGTTTACAACATTTATACTGACAAGTTTTTTTGATAGGATCAATTTTTACAGCAAAAACAAATTAAAAATACAAAGCGGTTGAAGAAAAAAATCATCGTATCAAGAGTGTATTCAAATCCAAGCTGCTTATTTTCTGACTCATTTTTAAATTCATTTTTGCTCTCAAATGCATCCAATTGGTAGATTCTCTTATTCAGAAACTGTATAATGTACCGTAATGATCGATTTTTTGATAGAGGCAGAATATATTTCAAAAAATGATGTCAAAGTGGACATTTTGAACCGAATTTCCCGAAGTGATTGCAGTAGAAACGAAAAATATTGTCCTACTGAGAAAATAATTGTTTATAAATCAATTTTTAATTAATTGAACGAAAAATAAAAACACAGGTCGCTTATAAATCTCTTCAAAAATCACGTCAGTAAGGTTCATATTTTTTCTATTAAAAATTAATCTGAAAATGTGCGAGAAAATTTCGAGTTGTTGAGCATGGGAAAGTATTTTTTTTAATACCGCCTTAACATTATTCTGATAAAACCAGATCTTTTATAAAAATGAAACAAAAACTCGTCAGAAGCAGCCAGATAAAATTGTTAAAGTGGGTTTATCTCTAATTATGATTTAGTTTTTGTTGGTGAAATTAGTATACTTAATTTCGAAATCTACCTCCGCCTGTAGGCCGGGCCGGCAGGGATTTTTCTAGTTATACAAGTATGTAATGGAAAAAAGAAATAAAATTGTTCTGGCTTATTGTTGTTTCTGAGTATAATAAGGATCCTTCGAGGCGAAAGCCATAGTTGATATAGGCCCCAAAAGAATTCTCCACTACGGTGGCTATTTAATGTCAATTTAAATAAAAAAGAGCATGAAAGGTAAATAAAGTTAAATACATTTTGTACTGAATAAATAAATATTTCTATGCATACGGAAGGACTGGGATCGATAAGAGTATGAGAATTAGAGGTAAATGAAGTTAAATACATTTTGATAAATAATGAATAATGAAGTTAAATACACTTTGATAAATAGATAAATAATGTTATGCAGACCAAAAGACTAGGATCGCTAAGAATGTGAGGTTTAGAGGCATTAGAGGTAAATAAAGTTCAATTCATTTTGTAACGAATAAATAATTAATGTTATGCAAATGAAAGAACTGGGGTTAATAAGACTATAAGGTTTAGAGGCATTAGAAGTATATAAAGTTCAATACATTTTATAATTAATAAATAAATAATTTTATGAAGATGAAAGGACCGAGAAAAGAATGTGCCGTTACTATTCGAATGTGGTGGTAACTGTAATCTAATGCTAATATTAATTAATCAATTTCCGTTGAATTCGGCCCTATAGAATCCGAGAAAAGAATGAGACGTTAACGTTCGCAAATGGTGGTAACGGAAGTCCATATTTGGGACAACATACTTCTAAATGTAAATAAAGGGGGAGAAAACCTGTGCAAACACTTTTATATCAAGATATTCTTGCACAGAACGCACTATTAATCTTCGATTAATTTGATAAAATCCTTTTAAATTACATTTTTAGCATTTGGCAACATTTAATAATTAGTTTCCTTTCATATGCCAAATTAGATAGGGGGCCGGCTTATCTGCTGACATGGATCTGTTTTTAGTTCAGTTTATAATGAATACTCGCTCCTGCCAATTGTTCTTTGTTCTATCGCTGATAGTTTTTGGCAAAAATTAGCGATCAATAAAAAAAAATGGATATTCGGATGTAAAAAATAAATAAATAAATAAATAAATTATACATTTGCTTTGAAATTTTCAAATGGCTATCTTGATTAGTTTTCCTAAAATTCACAATATGAACTTTAAAAGGCTCACCGTTTTACTTAAAAAGGTACAAAAATAATAAAATAGATGCTACAAGTTAAAACTAAATATTTTATTTAAAACTTTTTAGTACTTTCGGCCTGCATTTCCCGCGTTCATCATCAGAGAATATTTTAATAATTGCTGTTCATTCATACAAATACTGTACATTCGGTGAATCAAAGTGAAATATTGCATTGCTCAATTTTAGACAAATAGTGTGAATTGTCATTATTTTTATTGTCATTCTCCAACGTCGGAATCCAATTCGAGGTTCCGAGCTCATCATGTACTGAGCGTTTTGATTGAAGCATCGGGCGAACCTCGATGCAAGATTCAATCTACTCAGCTTGGGGTTTGAGGGAAAGAAATGCTTTTTCTTTTTAGCCCATTTAATGAGTTTTTATTTAATATTTCGGCTAATTATCAAAAATTTTAAATTCTGAGTCTCGGATGCATTCGGGTCTGCCTTGTATAATACTCATAAAAATTTTCAGACTTCTATGTGCAGTAGACTTCGCTAGCAATCGCAGACATACACACACACAGACAGAGCAAAACCTTTTTTTATTAGCATAGATAGGATACTTTCCAAACCATTTAATAAAATATAAAATGAATATTTTCCTTTTTAAACACTTTTAAATATTTACCAAACCTAAATTATTACTAATCTAATTATTAACAATTATATTTTAATTCAGCTAGTATTTTAAAAAAAGCCTTTCCTTAGCAATCTCTTTATTTCGTTTATTTCGTTTATTTATTTAATTATTTATTTTTAATTTCTGTGCGTATCTCTGTAGTGTAAACAATAAATATTTAATAATTCACACAACAAATCAGATTTAATTAGATACAAGTCAAGCTATATAAGTTTTTAAATATTTTTCAAAATATTTTAATCAAGTTGTTTTTCTTAATTTTAAAATACTTTGTCAAATTATTAAATAACATATTCAAAATTATTAAATGTATCGTCATTCAAATTATATATATTTATTCTCCTAATACTTTGTGTTACGTATCTTTATAGTATATGTAATTATCTTTATGCAACTCTATTCTAAGGGAAATATGAATTCGAAATTAAAATTTTATTTCTTTTCTTTTTTTTTTTTTTTTTTTTTTTTTTTCTTTTTTGAAGAAGGTATAGTTTTGCACCCATTTAATAAAAAAATAATTTTGTTTTCCGTTATTGGATTTATTTTGAATTAAAGAATTTATAATTTATGCATTTTATTTGAGGTTTTTTTTTTTTTTTTTTTTACGTTATGTAAATTTCAAAATATTTGAAATTTATTTTAAATTTAAGATACAAAACTTTAAATTCATTAACTATTAAAAATTCAAGAAATTCATTTCCCAGAAGTAATTTATTTTTTACTTGTTTTTAGTAAAATAATTTTTATGATTAATTGCAGAACATTAATTAAACTTATGATCCAGGCGCTAAACTAAAATAAAGAAAAATAGAAAGAAATTTTAATATTTCTCATTTAAGATTTTTTTTTTCAAGTACGCAAAGGATTTTAATGATGAAGATAAAGTACAAAAAAAGTAATAAAACTAAAAAACAAAGTAGAAAACAAATGATATAAAAATTATTTAAATTAAACTGTTTACATGATAATCAAAATAAATTTAAGTATAATGCTCTAACGAATTAATATATTTTTGCTTTTTTCTTAACTATTAATATTTAATAATTTTTAAATAAAGATGTTCATTCTTCTAAATTTATTTATTTTATAAATATATTATGCTTTCCTAATCATTTTTCATCTAATTAACCTTTTTTTCCGCCGAATTAACAATGAAAATCTCTAATAAAATACGATTTATCTTTATTAAAATATCTTAGAAAAAAATTGGTTTATTTCTTAAACATTCTTGAAAATTTTCGTTTCAAATTTGTTTTTTTTTTTGCTTGTTTTTTTTTTAATGAATTAATATTTGGTTTTTAGCTTGTGTTTTATAGTTGTTACTTCAAAGAGTTTTGATTTTACAAATTACAAATCATTGATTATGACATAAAAAATGCAATAAAAGCAAATATTTTAAAAACAAACGTTTAGAAATACATTGACAATTAGAAAATATTTTTTGTATAAAAATCTTTGCGATCAAAACAAATAATGCAAAAGCGTAAAGCTCTGACCGAAAATATCTTTAGTAAATTGGAATTTTAATCACATTCATACACTGTAAAAAAAAATCTGTGAAGTTACTAAAGTTTTTCTAGGAAACTGGGATTCCTAGAACTTTTTATGCAACGGCAACAACAAAAATACCAGTAACAGCGTCTGTTACAGGTATTTTTGCTGTTGCCGTTACATAAAACGTTTTAGGAATCCCAGTTTCCTAGAAAAACTTTAGTAACTTTACAGATTTTTTTTTTACAGTGTAGTAGATTTTAATTTTTAATGTATTTTTAATAGTTTTCTTCCTTTCTTTCTTATGATATTCCATGTGGTTAATTTGCATATCGTATTGTTTGCAACGCCTCAGGCTTTTACAATTTGGGTTTTGACAACCCAATTTTTGATTTAAAAAATAATTCTTTCTTTTACGTGTTTTTAAAAGATTCGTTTTTAGGGTTCCGTACTTAAAAAGTAAAAACGAAACCATAATAAGATCACTCGTGTGTCTGTCCATCTATCGCAGCCGTTTTCCTAGTAAAAAAGTTCAAGTGGAAAGCTCAAATTTGGCAGAAGTAACAAAGGCTATAATACATATTTATAATAGGCTAATATAGGATAATATAAAAGGCTATTTATAGATAATTAACCATTCACAAATATATTTAGGAAAATGTGGAGGGCTAATTAAGTTATTTGAAAATAAAAAATATTTTATTATCGTGTGTCGTATCGTGTGTAAGCTCTCGTAACGAAAAACTCAGAAATACATTTGTTTTAGTTTTAGGTCCTATTATGCCTTCAGAGATATCGTCGAAAATGTAATGAAAAAAAATATGCCCCTTCCCTCTTTTATTTCCGAATCTACTGAAACTAAAATTATGAAAAAATGGGAGGAGTAGAAGTTCATTTAAACCTTGCAGGAGAAATATAGCGATTACCTTATATCACCTAGATTTTGAGAAAATCGCATTTTTCCGTTACACACAAATTTCAACTTGCGTGCACTCAGCAAAAGAGTTGAGGGGCGCTCGAGGTACCTATCCTCGCGGAAGTATAAAAGTATTGTTGATAAAGATTTTTGAAAAAAAATCGTCGGTAATTAGCCGAGATATTAACCCTTAAAGATACGGACGGTTTGGACATACATAATGAAAGGGGCGGCGTAGTCTATGTGCCATCAGCTTTTAAAGCCTAGATTACAACTTTTAATGATATATTTGTGTAATGCAATGCCCAGTATCAGTATAAAAGCAATAAACTTCAAATTAAGCAGTTTAATTTAATTAGAATTAATCACGTAATTACTTTGACTAGTCTGAATTGATTGACACTCTCAATACGCCACTCGTGTCTTTAAACGTTAATTAAAAACCAATCTGGAAAAGGGCGACACTGACCAAGGCGGCTTTGCAATTTTGCGACCTCCTTTCGAAGCGCTTTTAGCATAATGCCAAGTTTAACTTTAAACAAGGTCTTTGTTTTAGATACTCTGTAAAAAGAAAAAAAATATTACTATGCAGAATTTTATAGATTACCAACATGTTTAATAAACATCGCCATTGAATATATAAATAATGTCATATTTAAAAACATAGGTCAAGAAACAT
Organism: Maratus speciosus; assembly: GCA_963932465.1. Classification (NCBI taxonomy): domain Eukaryota; kingdom Metazoa; phylum Arthropoda; class Arachnida; order Araneae; family Salticidae; genus Maratus; species Maratus speciosus. The sequence goes on along the minus strand of OZ010797.1, from coordinate 334,460,601 downwards.
TATGTCAAAATATAATTATTGCAGATGATTTCAATGTCAACTTCTGAAACCATATTAGAAATGAACGATTGGAATATTTTTTAAGGTGTCTCAGGACTCTTAAAATTGGAAAAACTGAAACAAAACGAACCATTTTCAACATTAAATATCTTAAAATGTGTATGATTTTAAAACACAATTTTTATTGGGATGAAAGATGTTTGTATGTTCCTTCATTTCACGTATTTAAAAAAATTGCAAGATGCAGAATTAGCATTTATAGGGAGCTCCAAACTGTCAGACATTTGACGAGCAGAAAATTGGTATAACAGCTTACGCGCAGGATTACGAAATAAATTTTGCAACTAGAAAGAAAATTTTGGTGCCTACTTATACTTCAGACTCTAATAATTACTTTGAACCTAAACAAATTTGTATTTCGAACATTTTTATATTTTATACAAAATTGTATTTAGCGGATGCAAATTTTTGAAAATTTCAACAGTATATATTTTTTGAACAATACACTGAAAAAACTGGGTACTCAAAATTGAGTAAAAAGTACTCAATTTTAAATACGTCACATACTCAAAATAGCTCCGATCCAAATGTACTCAAAATTGAGAAACACGTGTACTCATTTTTTATTCGTTTGGTTATTTAAGCTATGAGGTATTCGCTACGGCTTTTGCCGGCATGACCTCAAATGATCACAAAAATGGCGTTATTTCCTTGGGACAACCACAAATTCAACCTTCCTCCACGAGGAAAAAAGGCAGATCCTCATTTTTTATTGCAGGATTGTGTTCAAATATGAATAGTTATGTACTGCCACCTGAACCTACAAATTAAAGTAAAAATGTGCTGATATTTATTTCCCATTCACAATTATTAACAAGAAATGTTTAATTGATTATTTATTAAGAAAAACAGCAAAATAATTAGAAAGATACTCAAATCGAATATTATTATGACAAGAGCATTATTTGCGAGAACTTTTAAATTATTTTAAAATACTGTGTATAATTTAATATTTAAATTAATAAACATCTTTGATGCCGCCATAAATGAAATAAACCATTACAGGATACACAATTATCGTTTTGCTTGGGGTTGATAACATGGGATGGATCAAAATTGAGAAAGGATAGGTTCATTTTTTATCCAAACATGCTCAATTTGATATGAGTACATCGATTTACTCATTTTTGAGTACTTCATTTTTTTTCAGTGTAAAAAGGAAATTTTAGGTTCAGTCTATACAGATTAACATAAAACATGTGTTTTAAAAATTTCATGAAAAAATATTTAGAAGTTTTAGAGATATCGTGCGCGTTATGCCCAAAAATGACATTTGGAGAAAAATGATTTCAAAATTTCAGAAACGCCACTTCAGCTATAGGGCGGGTATAATTTTAAAAGCCATAACTTCTGTTTTAATGGGAATTGAAAGAATTATATCAACATGTTCAGAAAAGATAGGAGTTTAACATCCAAGAAAATTAAATTTTTGAAAAATTTGAAGCTTTAAGGCGCCACTGCACTGATACTCCCCGATCGCGAAATCCCATGTTAGCCTAAGGAAAAACTTTGAAGCGCGATGACTCATTACCTAATATAATTCTTAAAATACTGTTTTCACCATCAGAAAGTAGATGCCAAATGCAGATGATGTGCGTTTTTAAAAATTATCTCCGTAAATTTTAAGTATTTTTAAGAAGATGATAAAATTTATTCAAATAGAAATGTCAAAGTTTATAGGAATTTTTCATGTACTTAAAATTTACGGGGGTAATTTTTAAAAACGCATATCATCGGCGTCTGATGTCTTCTTTATGATGGTGAAAACGGTATTTTAATAATTATGTTAGATAATGAGTCAACGCGCTTCAAAGTTTTCCTATAGGTTAACATGGGATTTCGCGATCAGGGAGTTTCAGTGCAGAGCCCCTTTCAGTGCCCCTTAAGAGCCCTGAGACCCCTTAACTCTTTGTCTAAGTCCATTCATTCACTAAGGTACTACCAGGGAAAACAAAATTATTGACAATATATTCACCAACATCCCCGTGCAATGTTGCGTTATTCATTCATTTTTTAGTCATCATAAACAAATTTTTAAAAGATTTTATAAAAAGTTACACAGAATAGCAATATTTGATACAAGTTAGGCTTCATATCTCTCTAAACTTTCATGGTATATCCATCTATTATAATTTTCTAGTATATATAGCTATACCCAGCCCTACGTTATATAGTTTTTTTTTACAAAGTCTTACTATTCTTTTAGCAACGGTTTTTAATAATATTACAGTTGCTAATTAATTTATTTATTATACGGAACCTTCTATGCTTGAGTAAAACTCGTACTTTAACGATTATTATTTATTTTATTTTATTAACAATTCATATTAATCTAACATCAACAGATGAAATGCTAATCATGTCCTCCTTCTATTCCTAAGTGAATAAAGTCCTAAACCTTATAGAATTTTTCTTCATAAAAAATTGCGCCTAATCGACCCTCAACCTGGAGGTTGAAAGCCTAACCGTAGTCTATTATGATGTACGGCTTAATGTTCTATCGTTGGATATATCAGTCTCTATTAATAAACTTGTGATAAAAATTAAAGAAACAACTAGAACAACCATGAAAGAGTAGGGGAGACAGTGAGAATGGCGACACATTAAGGGAAATTAAATTTTTTCACCTCAAAAAAAATTTTTTTTAATAGTAAAAATTCTAAAGCTGAATCATCAACTTTAGTATCTGTATAAATTTAACCGTAATCATAACTGTAAAGTAAGCACACATACAAAAAATGTCTTTAAACATCTGTACAGTGGCGGAATTACCCCTGGCGGGATTACCCAGGATACTGGGGTAATTCCGCCACTGTTTCAGGGAAATGACGCCACTCTTTAATGACCTAGTAAATACATAAAATGGATACTAGGAAACACATAACCTACTGAAAATATTTAGAAAGCAATAATTTAGCAGAATAATGAATAATTACAATGTTCCTTAAGCTAGATTTATTAATGTGCTAAGCTTATAATTTAACTCAAATTGCAAAAGTCACCCTTTGCCATGGTGGCGGCATTACCCAGAGAGGACAATATAGCGGAAATCCCCAGCAAAGCCGAAAGAAGAACTGAATTTGTTCAACAAATTGCATCAAAATCTCGGAGAATGCATGCAGATTACGGGTAATATTATCTTAAGTACCTAATGATAAAATAAAATGTGTTTACCTCTACTTATCTGAAGCTCCAAAATAAGAAGCAACTAGATGGAAATTAAATTTTTCACTAGAACAAACGAACGACGTACAACAAAATCACTCTCACTCTAGGCATTGTTTCTATTGTTGGCCGCTATAGTGCAAGTGCATTCACTATCTCAAACTGCCGTTAGTTTTTAAACTAGGCGGGGTGGAGGCATAACCCCAAGCGACGCCATTCCCCCGGTCTCCCCTACTTTATATAATTCCTTTAAATGAAATCCAATTAAAAGTAGTAGTATTTCGTAGTTCAAAGGTATTCATTCCCCTTTCCTACGCAAAAGTATAGAAATTCTATTTTTCGCGTTTTGTTGGTGGAACGTAAAACATGTCATTGTGAAGACATTTGACAGATTGTGAACCCCATATTGTAAATATATAGCAGAATTTCCAATACTCGGGCTGTTTTATGGTTGTAATACTTCCCAGAACAATATGTATCCCGCGAGTTTAAAAAAATAGTCTAAACGTAGACATATCTGGCATTACAAGAATTTTTCTTAAGGTTAGCAAAGAATTGTTATTAAATACAGCTGAAAAACTGTTTATTCAGTGAAGGTATTTCATTTTTGATTAATTAATTTTATTTAAAGAATTATTTTATCTTATATATCTTACCTTCGTGTACATGTACGTTCTTGTTTCATTTTTTGAAACCATAACATGAAAATTATTGTTTTGAATTTTAATTTCATTTGTCGTGAATTTTTTATTTAATTTTCGGAAAAATTTTATTGTTTAAATCTATTGGCTTGATTTGCTGTCTTTTAGATTGGGCAGAGATTTTATGGGATCAAGTGTTTTAAATATTCCCAGAGTTAAAAGTCGCATGGATTCAAATATGAGAATAGTGCTGGCCACGCAATAAACAAGTAAAAATTAAATTTAAAAAAGCAAAAAAACCGACCAATGTGAGACTATTTTTTATATTACTTACATATTTTTTTATATTTACTTGTATTGATGGCTTTTAAGTTGTGTTTAATTGTTAGTTCCTATCTATAAAAACTGTTTGGATGAGACCTATAGATGTCTATGATGGTTAGAGTTGCAGTAAAGCTTAAGATCCTACCTACACAACTTCCATGTTGTGTAATATTTAAAGGGAGCTTCTGACTGCAAAATAGTCAATGAAACATCGTCTTCATTTTGAAAGAGTTATCCATTGATATGCCACTCAATAGGGTGCGTAATTTTTTTTTCGTGTCTACCGTCATTTTGAATTTTATGGCCGCCATTCTGAATTTATAAGAACAAAACTTAGCCTATAACCATCGGACAGTTAAGACGAATCGATAGAGATCTCATTCATTAAAATACCTCCAGCCGTTGGGATGCTTCGAGGGTATAAAAAATCCATAAACCCAGATACGCGTGCAACACATAACCCTCCTTGGCAGTCGGGTAAAAAAAATGGCGGGTGATGATTCTGTCGTCACAAAAGTGGCATTCCTTGAAAATAATAATTTTAATGCTATGCTATTGTTACATTCAATGGTTGTCCTTATATCAAACATATTTAGTTTTCTTTAAACAGATAAATAGTGTATAAGTATATTACTTGTCCTCTTTAGGTGGTTTTTGTAACTAAATGTTTGTAGTAATAAACTCCATATTGCTTTATGACATTTCCCAAATGTCATGGCTTTGTAACTTCTATTAAACAAAAATATTATTTTAATTAAGGTAAAGTTCTGAAGTACAAAATTTCATATTAATATAAGTATAGCTATAAAAAAACTATTAAGAGACTATATATAAATTTACAACGTTAAAAGGAATATTACAAAGAGAGTTGACCTTGCGTAAATTTTACTTTTACAAAAAGATATAATTATTCATTACAAGTTTGCATGTAACTCTTTAGAAAGCAAATCTCGAAACATGCAATAGTAGACATCTTAATGAAGAAGAGGTTCTTAAACATTAATATTTTTATTGTATCCTTAATCATATTTTTATGCAGAAATATATATTAAACATCCGAGCAGTCAAATCGGTTTAGTATACTAAAGGACTTATGTAGCATTCCTAAATTAGAAATTACTTTTAAAAAAATAAAGAAAACGATAAAAAACAGAAATTGAACATTTTTCTGTACAGTATTCAAAAATTAATACAATGATAAATACTTGTTACGAAAATATTTCCTGCCATCAAACATGCACACACATATTTTTTAAACAACTAGTATGAAATGGAGTAATACTAAAATCATAACAAATAGAAAGTATACCAATTTAAAGTGCACATTTCCGAGAGGGATAATGCAAAAACTACTTATTACAATGACATTTGGGAAGTGTCACAAGGAGATGGCGGTGTTTATTTCTAGAAAAAAAAAAAAAAAATGTTCTAAAAACCACAGGAAGAGGGCGTGTAGTTTATTTGTATGCATTTTGAAACATAAACTGCATTATTTATATGTCTAAACAAAACAAAATATGTTTGATATGAGGAGTCCAGGAGCCAAGGAACACAAAGTTACAAAATTTATATTTGGAGTAAATTTGAGTTCAAAATTGGAATATCAATATTAATTGACTGAATTAAAATATGAAACTGTTACTTATTTCAAAGCGGACTTTGAACTTTTATTTTAATAACTGTTAAAGAAAAGTGGAGTACAATATATTTTTAAATTTATGTCAAGATTAAAGAGTTAAGTAGTTAAGTAATTTAAAAGGCTTAAGTAGTTGACCTCTAGAACGCAGCACATAATTAAAAAATCACGTATATTTCTTTCCCCCAAAACAAATAGCCTTATTTACATGTAGCCGGTACACTTAGCTTAGTTTTTTGTAATATTGTCGCTTAATCCCTTTGGATTTATGGGATCCTCATATAATAACAATCACTGACTGCCCCTATCTGGAACTGTAACATAGCATTAAAATTTTTAATTTCAACGTATGCCATTTTGTGACATCAGAATTATGCACTCTAAATTAAAATGTCTGAAATTCAGACACTTAAGTGTCTGAAATGGAGTGTTCAATTTTCAGACATTTTAAAATGTCTGAATTTTTTCAGACACTTTTTGCGTCTGAATTTCAGACACTTCAAACGTCTGAATCGCATCCATTTTTTTGTAAGCATCATACGTAGCCATGTTTGACCACGTTGAATCCTGGAAAAATATTTGGCTGTGGTCCTGCCCCCCCCCCCCCCAATACAGCCTGATTTTTTTGGTGCTCTCAGTTTTGGTATACAATTTTCGTTACGTTGATAATTTAAATCTTTTACGACATTGTACTGATTATAATCAATATCTTGAACTTCAGGAGTAGAACAAGATTAAAAAACAAAAAATATTTATCTAAATATTAGATTTTTTTAAATTTATTTTGTTTTTAACCTTATTTTACTTTAAAAGTTCAAAATATTGATTATAATCAGTACAATTTCGAAACAGATTTAAAATATAAGCTTTACAAATATTGCACATCAAATTTGGGGGCACTACAGTCGTAGGGGGACGGGGCACTTCCCAGTTTGCCCTTCCTTTAATCAAGAAGTACTTTTGCAAAAAACGCAACCCTGCATTATAGTTGTCTAAATTGAGATGTCCGATATTCGGGAGTATCCGTTGTGGAGGTTAATGGACATTCTCGAATAGCGAACACCTCTATTTAACGAATACTTTTTTAATCAGCAGACATACATATTTGTATATTTTTACCTCAAAAAAGTAGACATCTCCAATTATCGGACAAATTCCGCGGTCCCGAAGTGTTCGCTATTAAGGGCTTTTAAGGTACATAGATAAATATATATATATATTTTATAATCTTGTCCTACTCTAAAAGTTCAAAATATTTATTATACTCGGTTGAATGTGGAAAAAGATTTAAAATATCAGATGTACGAAAATTGCAAAAATCCCCCCCCCCCCAAAAAAAAAAAAATGAAAATATAAAAAAAAATATTGCCACATAGGCAATTTTACATATACATTACTTGATAATCACAACAGCCATTTAACTATGAATAATGAAAATAAATAAATAAATATTCTACTTTAATAACACTGGGGAAAAAATGACTTTCGTATTTTGTTAAATATATTTGCGTTTTTAAACTTGTCCTACTCTAAAAGTTCAAAACTTTCATTATAATCAGTGCAAGATTTAAGATATCAGCTTTACAAAAATTCATGCAAAATCCCCCCCCTCCCCCCCCCAAAAAAAAATGAAAATACTTATTTAAAAATTATGTTTTTAAAAAATTTATATTTCCACATGAGCAAGTTTTTATGTAGATCAGAGGGTACTCACAAAAGCTATTCAACTATCAATAAAAACAAATAAGTACATATTCTATATTAAAAACATGAGGAAAAAATAACTTATGATTTCCAAACTTCTTTCGTCTTAAATATATACAGTAACATCTGTCATTTTTGTATTTTTCGTATAAGTGCATATAAATAAAGTTACCACAATTTTAAATACGAAATCTAGTTAGAGGTTTTTACTTTTTCCCATTATAAATTTCAAATTACTTTTTTATTAAAAATAATAAAAAAATCAGTATTAGAGTTGATTGCAAATCAAATACATATGTATATTTTTACAGGCAGCTTCATATAATAGACGAGTCTCATTTACTTTATTTATCTTTTTTTAATCTGCGGTTTTATGCCAGGAAGTAAGAAAGCATTAGGTCATCTTTCAAAGTTTTTTTTTTTCTGTACTTCCTTGTGGCCGTCATTTACTGCGAGATAAAAATTATCCATTGAAACTAAGAACTGACATTGAATATATAATTCGTAATAAAAAAGAACGTCATAAGTTTAAAAATATATACTTCTAGAATTAGTGGGGTTTTTTGCGAACAGATTCAAAACTAATTAAATTTCATGCAGGATTTTGTTTAGTACAATAAATAAAATCATAAAATACACTAATTTTACTACTATAAAGAAACTTACTTGAGTTGCTGCAAGAGGTAAGAAATATTCCTCGATTTGAAATTTTAAAAACTACCACAACCACAGTGAGGGAGAAAGACTTTCATCAGTTTAAAAGGTAATCCCATAATACATCCGACTAGCCATATTTAAAGAATGAGATGTTTCATCCTAAAAACAGGACCCGCCAGACAAAAGTTTCTTTTTTTTTTGCCAGCTTCGACAGGACGAAGATGAATAACACAATATTATTGATATAAATTGATACGAGTTAACACTAAGCCCATTGCACACGCTTTGTAGAATTTCCGGGTGTAATCTTCAACCGTCGTCTACTTCTGTTCTGTGTCTATCCCGCCCTTGTATCGACGACAGCTTCTAAGAGACATTTGATGTCGAGCACACACGTCAGATGTATGTATTCAATAAATAAATAATCCAAGTTAATACGAATTAAAATCACAGTACTTCACATTTCGCAAAAAACGAATTAAAATACACGCGTACATAAAAACAAACTCTGTTTGAATTACAACGTATACCACTTCGAACGAAGACATCTAAAACGCATGCGCAACTGGGAGTGCTAGTGCCCCCTGGTGATTATTGCGTCGGAAGAATCAAAACGTCTTAAATTAAGACACGTTTAAAGCAATGAAGTGTCTCAAAATAAGACGTTTGCGGATATTTTAGACATTATTCTCAGTTCGTTTACACCACGGTCATAGTAAGACGCTTATGTATCTTAAATTAAGACATCTATAGTGTCTTAATTTTCAGATTAAGACACTTAAGTGTCTAAAATTCTTTTTCAGTCACATATGTGTCTAAATTTAAGACGCTTCTATTTGCAGTGTGACCAGTTATTTTTTATTGCATGGCCTGCATTATCCTCAGATTTCAATCCATGCGACTTTTGACTCTGAGGATATTTCAAACACTTGATATATCGTGATCCCGTAAGATCTAAGCCCCACCAGTGGCCGAGAGGTTCTGCTCTCGAAGCTGGTAGACGGGAGGTGCTGGGTTTGATCCCAATCGCGCCCGTCGGCCTAATCGTTCGGAGTTTTCGTGGTTTTCTTCGAGCCGTGGATCTTCCATGCGTTAATACGGATTAGGTTCCCTTAGAAAGACCCCCACGGAGGGCACTCCCCCCCGGGCCTATATCCCTCGTGTAGATAATTGGCCGTCAAAACTCAACCCAACCCAACCCGTAAGATCTATGCCTAATCTATAAGACAGCAAATCATGCCGTGTGCGTAACATTCCGAAGTATGCACTGCAATCAACGTTAGAACATAATGTGCTACGATTCCATATAGTATTATACACTGAGGTGACAAAAGTCATGGGATACCCTGATAATAGCGTATCGGTCCTCCGTTTGCCCCGCGAAGTGCAGCAACTCGACGCGGCATGTACTCCACGAGTCGTTGGAAGTCCCCTGGAGAAATATTGAGCCATTCAGCCTCTCTAGATGTCTATAATTCCGAAAGTGTTTGCGGTGGAGGATTTTGTACGCGAACTGATCTCTCGATTATGTCCCATAACTGTTCGATGGGATTCCTGTCGGGCGATTGCGGTGGCCAAATCATCCGCTGAAATTGTCCAGAATGTTCTTCAAATCAATCGCGAACAGTTATGGCCTGGTGACAGGCGCATTGTCATCCTGGAAAATTCCATCGTTTTTTGGGTATATGAAGTCAATGAATGGTTGCAAGTGGTCCCCCAGTAGCTAAACGTAATCATTTTCAGTTAACGATCGGCTTTATAGCTTATATATCAGCTTTATATAGCTAAAGCTGATAAGGGAGGTCAAATAGTTGTACAGGATAAAACAGCTTATTTGGATAAAGTGCAAAATCTTTTACAATCCGGCCCATACATTAAATTAAATCGGGATCCTTCTGACAGTGATTTAACAAGCACCAGAAAACTTATAAAAACCTCTCCCTGTATTGATGACAGTATTAAAATGTCATTAATTCCGTCTATTGCTAACTGCAGTCGCTTTTACGCTCTACCTAAAGTTCATAAAATTGGTGTTCCCCTCCGGCCTATCGTATCCAATATCGGTACTGCTTCATACCCTCTTGCTAAATATTTAGTGAAACGCTTTTCATTTCTTTCAAATTCTAATATGTACACTATTCAGAATTCTAGTTCTTTTGTTAATCGGATTAAAAACTCCCCCCCCCCTCCCCCTCTTTACGCATGGTTTCATTTGATGTTACTTCTCTGTTTACCCATGTTTTAGTTCAAGGTGCACTACAAAGTCTCACTACTAGATTAAAAGAATTTCATTACACAGATTATGAAATCAACCACATTATTGAGTTATTCAGCACTTGTTTAAAACAAAATTCATTTCATATTTCTAATCAATATTATTCTATGACGGATGGTTTAGCAATGGGTAATCCCCTTAGCCCTTTTTTAGCAGATTTATATATGCATTACTTTGAGGTTAAAATGTTTAACCTTATCAACTTCCCATTTTACTGTAGATATGTAGACGATTCTTTTGCCCTCTTGGACCTTTCTCTATTTTCTGTTGACAATATATTAACGATTTTAAACTCAATAGATTCAGTCATTCAATTCACTTATGAAGTTGAAATAGATAATAGATTGCCATTTCTGGATGTGTTGGTTACACGTCAGCCTAATACCTTTGACACTTGCGTTTACCGTAAACCTTTTGCTGTCACACTCCCCCCCCCCCCATTTCAATTCATGTCACCCCCCTTCCCAAAAAGCTTCGGCTTTTCATTATTTGATTAATAGAGCTCGCTTAATTTGTTCAGATAATAATTCACTTATTACAGAATTAAATTACATTAGATCTGTGGCTATTGATCGAGGTTTTAGTTTATCTTATATCAATAATTTAATTTCTCAGTCTTAATAAATATGTTAATAATCTTGATTCTCCTGTGACTACGGTTTCCATTTCCAATCTTATCATTTTACCATTTTATAATAGCATTAGCTTTAAGATGGCTAATATCTTAAGACATTATGATTTTAATGTGGTTTTTAAACCGGTTAATAAATTATCTTTTTCGCAACTTAAGGACCAAATTCCTCCACATAATTATTGGGGCATTTACAACATTCAATGCCAATGTGGTTTGTCCTACATTGGACAAACTAAACGAAAACTCCGTTACAGAATCAATGAACACAGAAACTATGTAAAGAAAAAAGAATTGCAGAAATCCTCTATCGCCTCTCATTGCTGGGGGGAGGGACATAATTTTAATTTTGACTCAGCTACCATTATCAAGAAATGTATTACTCCTCTGGATTTAGACTTTTATGAGGCTATTCATATCCATAAATTTAAAGACTCCTTGGTTAATGATTTATCTAGTACACCATACATCTCAACTTTCTGGATGGATTTGTTGTGTCACGATACATCACTTCCGCATTAATTTCATTGGCTGTTAGAACTTGATGGTCTTTTGGTATGTTTTGACATTTGGGGTTTTTTTCACCGTACATGCAGTTGGGGGGATATTGTTTTTAAAGTTTTTACACTGAGGATGCGAGTCCTAGTACTCACGAAACGTATACGTATGGTCAAATATGTTGTTTTATTGTGTGTTTAAACGTTGTTTTAAATAATTTATATTTTCACACAAGTTCTGTACTTATTATATTTCTATAGTTTTATTTATTTTAAAGGAAAAAGTATTGCAATTTTTAAGTAAAGATTAGAAATGTTTTTCGCATACGATAAGGAAGAGGTGGGGCTATTCACTGAAATAGTGCACTTAGAAAATTATTTCTAAATAATTTTCAAGAAAATAAGGAAAATTCTAGACTTCTTAGACTTTTAAAGGAAAATAATTAAAATTTTTAAGTAAACATTAGAAATTCTTTTTCGCATGCGATGAAGAAGAGGATTAGTATTCGTTGAAATAGTCCACACTACACCACTTCCTTTAAATAGTTTTATGGGAGAAATTATTTCCAAATACCTTTCAAGAAAAAAAAGGGGGGGGAGGACGTAATTTTAGACTTTCTAGACTTTTATTTATTGTTAAAGAAAAGGGATTACAATTTTTAAGGGACAAGGGACCAAACTCATTTTTTTTTAAACTCAACTTTTATCTTCAAACTTTTTTTTTAACTGCACTTTAAAGGGCACAATTTATGAATTATGCACATATTTGTCACACAAAAAAATTTAAAAAAAAAAATTTTTTTTGAGAAAAATAAGAAATTTTTCTGAATATTTTAAGCGTTATGCAGAAATTTTCAAAATGCCCATGCGAATTCCATATCAATTAATATATCCAATATTTTTTATGTCAGTTTGTTCTACATATACAAATGAACTTCATCGAATTTTATATACCTGAATATAAAGGTAAGAAAAAAATATTTTCTAAATTTTCTATAATTTTCAGCATTTTTCCATCATAATTCTGCACTTAACTACCTCTAACTTTTCTAATTATATTTAGTTAAAAAAAAAAAAAAAAAAAAAAAAAAAAAAAAAAAAAAATATGCGCAGCTTTATTTGTATGTGTAAACCAAACTTGCATAAAAAATATTGATGATTGTAATTGATACGGAATGCGCATGGGGCATTTTGAAAACTTCTTCACAACGTTTAAAATGTTCAGGAAAATTGTTATTTTTCTCCTAAGATTTTGTTTTAATTTCTTGTGTGATAAATATATGCCGTAATTCATATGGTGTACCCTTGAATAGTATTTAAAATGCAATTAAAAAATGAATTTGAAGGTCCCTTTTCCCCTTAAGTAAACATTAGAAATACCTTTTTCTCATACGATGGGGAAGAGGTGAACTATTCGTTGAAATAGTCCACACTACACCACTTCCTTTAAATGATTTTTTGGGTAAAATAATTTCCAAATACCTTTCAAGTAAAAAAAAAAAAAAAAAAAAAAAAAAAAAAAAAAAAAATTCTAAACTTTCTATACTTTTATTACCCGACTGCCAAGAAAGGTTGTGTGTTTCACGCGTATCTGGGTATGTGGATTTCTTTATACCCTCAAAACATCCCAACAGCTGGATGGATTTCAATGAATGAGGCCTCTATCGACTCGTCTTAACCGTCCGATGGTTATAGGCTAGGTTTTGTTTTTATAAATTCAAAACGGTGGCCGTAAAATACAAAATGGCGGTAGAAACGAATTTTTTTTTACGCATCACATTGAGTGGCATAGCATTGGACAGGTCTTTCAAAATGAAGACGATGTTTCATTGACTATTTTGCGGTCAGAAGCTCCGTTTAAATATTACACAACCTGGAAGTTGTGTAGGTAGGATCTCTGGCTTTACTGCAACTCTAACCATCATAGACATCTATAGGCCTCATCAAAACAGTCTTTATAGATAGGAACTAACAATTAAACGCAACTTAAAAGTCATCAATACAAGTAAATGATAAAAAAAAAGATAAGTAATATAAAAAAATAGTTTCACATTGATGAGAAATAATTAATTAGTTCGTTTTTTACGCAGTCGGTTTTTTTTTTTTTTTTTTTTTTTTTTAATTTAATTTTTAGTTGTTTATTTTAAAGGAAAACGGATTACAATTTTTAAATAAACATTAGAAATTCTTTTTCGCATAGGATAGGGAAGAGGTGGGGCTATTCGCTGAAATAGTCCACACTGCACAACCTCCCCTACATTATTTCATGGAGAAAATTTATTTCAAATACTTTGAAGGAAAAAAAAGAAACTATTGAACTCGTTGAAGTGTAGATAGTTTCTGAATTAATAAAGTCTGCTGTAATCTTATTAATTTGTATATTTTATATTAGACGTGTGTTTTTACATTTTCTTTACCCCTTTGAAACCATAAATGCGTTTTTAACCGACTTTAAAAAAAAAAAAAAAAAAAAAAAAAAAAAGAATAAGAAGATTCTCAATTCAACGCGTATGGCCTTTTTTTTTTTTTTCTATGTAATGTTCAGTTTTACCGATTACTACGAAACTACACGACCAATTCATCGTTTTTTTTTTTTTCAATTGAAAAGGGATATTCTCGAGTTGTTCCCATTTTAGTTTCATCAAAATTGGTGCAGTATTTGATTTTGGAAATTAAAATAATAATAATAATTAAACATCTTTAAAATATTTCACTTTCATTGATTTTCATCAAGTCACGTGCCGGTATCTGTTTGGCGAGAAATTTTCTACCCAGCAATTTTCATCCCTCTTTATACGGTTTTGTTTCTAGGATTGTTGATGTATACAGGGGGTTCCAACAAATCGTGACTACATTTTTTTATTTAACTGAAGTCTTTTTTTAGGGCGGGGGGAAGGGGAGGGAGATCGTGGGTTAAAAAGCTTACATTATTAATCTTAAGGTAAGTCAATATATTTTTAAGTATCCGTTTCTTTAAAATTGCAAAGGAAAGTTATTATGTAGGCAACTACACACAGGCATAAAATATATTTTAGGAAAAAAAATTAATAAATATCAAACAGGAATTCTGTTTTTGCAGAATTTAGTATCGCCCCCGATGAAAAAAATATACTATATGTATATAAATGTAGATAATACAAAACATATTTCAGTTTTAACACTTAAAACACACGCTTTTATTTTATATAAAATCACGTCATTCGCATCCTCTGAAGAATCCCTCATTTACGATCCAGCCTTAAACAACATCTACAGTAAAGCATTCCTATGAAGTCACTATCGCTGAATAATACACAAATAATAATAATAATAATAAAAAAAAAAAACACGCGTCGTAACTCAAAAAAAAAAAAAAAAAAAAAATTACAACGACCATTTGGAAAATTATTTTTTCAAAGACTGAAATTTAAGACATAAAAAGTCGCACGGAGTTGATCATACATTACGTACGCCATGAATTAAACATTAATAGTGTTATGACACTTAAAAATTGCAAGCGACAAAAATCGCCTGCGACTCGTCAGATTTCCTGAAACTTACGTATTATCCACCTGAAACTTATGTATTATCCAAGCTGTTGTTCCATTGGCTGTTTGGGAAAAGGCTTTTCCATCGTCAGATTTCTTGGAAATCTGACGACCCATTTTAAATGAAATTTCATTCTTAAACTTCTAAACATCCCACAATATTACTTTTTACACCGTCGTATAGAGAAAAAAATGTACTTATAAATGCAATTAGTTTGAAAGCTGTATCTCAGTTTGTTTCTGAGTTATTAATTTTTTTGTCGTTTTTATTACTTCTTTGTCATAGAAGTATTCATCTCTTTTGAAAGTAAAGGGAAATTACAGATTACTGTATAGACCAATCAGAAAACGAATAAAATGTGGATTCGACCAATAAAACGCTTCAGATATGGTTTTTATTTCCTACCCTGACACAGGACAATAACCATTTTTCCAAATGGTTCCATGGCTCCTTGTTTTAGAAATCATTCATTTATATTTTTTTCAAAATAGCACATATTTTAATGTCTTTTTTCCAGTAGTTATGTAAAAATGGCAACAAAAATATATAATTACTATTTTCCAACTATTTTTTCTTTACTTTCTACAAAAATGGAGTACTTGTGTTGCCAAAATTAAACAAATGGCGCTAAAAGATACAAAAAAAATTAATATCTCAAAAATAAATTGAGATGCAGTTTTCAAACAAACTGCATTAAAAAGTACTTTTTTTCCACAATAGGACGGTATAAAAATTGAAAAAGTGCGATGCTTAGAAGTTTAAATAATTGCAGTAGAGTATTTAACAGTACAATGATACATCTGCTTTGTTTTACTGCTGGCTTATGCAACGGAACATTATTTTTTGGAGACAACATTTTAATAACTGGGAGAAAGAAATAGCATACCGGGGGCTA
This sequence comes from Maratus speciosus, assembly GCA_963932465.1. Lineage (NCBI taxonomy): Eukaryota > Metazoa > Arthropoda > Arachnida > Araneae > Salticidae > Maratus > Maratus speciosus. Next base: position 334,444,588 of record OZ010797.1, on the reverse strand, counting down.
AAATAAATATATATAATCATATACAAGAATATTTATTAACTAAATGCATTTATATATCAAAATTTCGAAATGGGAAAAAAAATCTTTCTTTTTTTCATCTTACAACAGTTTAAGAACTAACTTTATATAGTAGATCTCAAGAAACTGCCATTGTCCTGCGTTTACTAAAACCCGGAGTACAGCTATTTTTAAAAATACCTATCAATTTTTCACAACAGTAAGCATAATCCTTAAATGTACTTATCTCAGTTTTTCATTTCTATAATTTTATTAGCTTCATTCATAAGACATGGTCAAAAATTTAATTCTTTTATTTTCTAATTGAATGTCATATTATACTTAAGAGATTTAAGTATTATAGAGTAAAACCCCGCTAATTCAAAATAATTAGGACCGGTGCCTGTTCGGATTACAAAAATTTCGGATTACCCGAAATTTCCATAAAAATAGAAAAGAAAAAGGTGCATGGTAAAAAAATGTAAGTTATAAGTACTCAGTAAACATCTACTAATTCGGTATCCTAAAGTCCGGCATGCTGGATAATCCGGCACGATTTTCAGAATAATATTCCTTGTTTAATCACAACTGATGTTTATAATAATCCAATGGAACTTCTGAATGAGGAATTACGTAACAACCCATTACAAACGGTTCAAAATCACGAATCTATAAATAACTCAGTCACTGCATCGATGGGGGGGGGGGGGGGGCGGAGGAAAAAAAAATTCTGTAGATAATTTGCGAAATTCAACTGTTGAAAGGAAAAATAAATTTTTATCATCTGAATTAAATACTTTTTTGCAATTTGGAAAAGAATTTTATAGTGACAGGCAAACAAACTGATATTCGAGATTTTTTAAAGATGGTTTCTACAGTGCATATTTTTATTTTATGTTCGTGCACATATGTTGTACTTTTATATTATTGAGTATTTTTTTCTTCTATTCAAGCTGTTTAAAGAATAAAAAACATGCTTTACTGCCATTTTTTGTTAAATTCTAACTTCTACACGTTTTCGCCGACATTCATCCAACAATACGGAAAATTTCGCAAGTTAATCTCTTCAGTTAATTAAAATTATACTGCTCAAGTATAATTTTCGAAAATAAAATATTTTCGGATTAACCGGAATTTCGGATTATCGGGGTTCGGATTAGCAGGTTTCTAATGTATTTTAAATTTCGGATTTTTTTTTTTTTTATGTAAAATGTGTAACTACAGTAGAACGCCCATTATCCGAACAAGTCGGGACCGACCCTAGTTCAGATAAGCAAAAGTTCGGATAAATGGACAAACAATTTAATGTATGTTCCTGACTATACTAAAATTTTCACACTTTATCCACGCTTTATACTGACAGCACTAGTTAATGCTGGCATGTTTAAAAATTGATTTTTGTCTTTTTATTTTGTATTTATTTATTTATTTATTTATTTTTTACTTTTTATTATCATTTTCTGAACTCCAGAAATTATAATTTAAGTAAAAAAGCTTTCGATTGTTGCCTTCTTCAAAGAAGACATTCTTTTCAATGCTTCCATATCTCGAACTCTTCTTAAATACGTTAGTTGAATAAGGACAGCATTCTTCTGCCATTCGAGCAATTCCATAGCTGTTGCCAAGCATTCAAAGGTTTTCGTAATGTGATGGACCTTGATCATTTTCAGAACATTCGTTTTCAATTTCTTTTTCGTCTTGAATATCATCCATAATCTCATCATCATTTAAAATCTGATATCTAGGTCTAATAGAATATTTGGATAATTGGAAGTTCATTTTTAAAAAATTTTGAGAGAAATTGGCTTTTCGGATAATTGGACGTTCAGTTAAAAAATATTTTTTGAGAGAAATTGGCTGTTTGGATAACAGGAAGTTCGATTAATTGGAGTTCGGATAACCGGCGCTCTACTGTATTCATTATTTCTTCTTTATCTCCCTTTCAGTCTGTCTCTCTTTCTTTTTTTTGTAATTTAAATTATGTTTTTTAAGAAAATTGCAATATACAATAACAAAAATAAAACATAACAAATTATAGAATACCAAGATACAAGATAATAAATTATAGAATACCAAACTACAATGTAACAAATCATAGAACACCAAAACACAATATAACAAAATACAATTCTTATATTTGTTGATTATTTTACTACTGATAAATATACAAAATATTTAATCAAATAACTTGAAAAGTAAAATTAGATTCGAATTTTAAAATCTGTATCTGAAATATTAAATTTGTTAATTTTTGTGAAAAAGTAATTCAAAATTATTATTTTTAAAGCTATTTTTTAAATATATTCATTTAGTAATAACCAAAATTAAATTTAAAAAGTATTTTTTTTTTTTTTTTTTTTTTTTTTTTTTTTTTTTTTTTTAAGATTTTGAACCACTTTCTCAATTAAATGAATCTGCCTACTTCTTTAAAATCTGTTTATTTAATTTGATTAATTATGTTTATCTATACATCTTTTATATAATTATTCTTTTAGTAATATCCCCCCCCCCCCACACACACACAACGAAATAAAATAACTGCATATAAAATATCATCCATATTTGAAAAAATATTCTTAAATGGGATTTTTGCACCTGTCTTTTGGGGAAAATAAATAACCAGAAGAAAAATTAAAGCTTAGTCTTTCATATTCTCATTTATTTTAAGGGAAAGAGAAAAATTGTTTTAGCAAACAGCAGACATTTTTCTTCGCATTTCAAGGAGTGTGTGTGGGGGGGGGGGGGGCAATGAAACTACTTGGAATTGCTAAACATTTTAGAAAAGCATTTTCTTTAAACAAAACAATTTTAGACACCATACAAAATAAAATAAAATAGCAAAATACTTAAAACACAAAGTATTCAATTTATGGGATATTAACACTACGTAAAATTTGTTATCTTGTTTATATGTACAGTATGTTTTAGCATTTTTATTCATTTTTCCGATTTAATTAAATCATTATAAAGTTTTCAATCTATTTCGTTTACTTTTTTAAAACTTGTTTATTTAATTTGATTAATTATGTTCGCCTATACATCCATTATATAATTGTTCTTTTAGTACTTTCTCCCCTATAAAATAAGATAACTGCATATAAAATATGATCCATCTTTTAAAAAAATATTCTTAAATGGGATTTTTGCACCTGTCGTTGGGGAAAAATAAAATAAATAAAAAAAAGAAAACTTAGTCTTTCATATTTTCATTTGTTTTAAAAGAAAGATAAAAATTGTTTTAGTAAACAGCAGTCATTTTTCTTCACATTTCAAGGAGGCAGGCGGGGTGATACTTTGAGATGCTGAAAATTTTAGAAAAGTATTTGCTTTAAACAATTTGATTTTAGACACCGTACAAAATAAAGTAAGTAAGCAAAGTACTTAAAACACAAAGTATTCACTTTCCGGTATATTAATGCTACCTAAAAATTATTAGCTTGTATATATATGTATTTTTGACGTATTTTTACTTTTTCCCAATTTAATTAAACCATAATAGAGTTTTCGATCTAGTGTACAGCTGTTTTTTCTCTAATGTTTGCTAAAGATTCCAAAAGTAATTTATTATTTTAACGCGCGTTTAATAGATAGAAAAAAATATTTAAGAAAAAATATTAAAGATAAAAAAGGAAAAGCAATTTTTCAAAAGAGTTTTATTATTATTTTTATTTTCTCTTGCACTTAGCTTTCAACAACTAGATATTAATTACTATGTTTGGAGTTTACAGACTGTGCCAGATGAAATATTCACATACGCAAAATTTTTGCTCGTTATTACATTTTATGTATAGTAAAATACCAGTTTTCGAACACTCAAATTGTCAAATAACTTTGTTCTCAAAAGGAAATTCGGTTTTAGAACAGTAAAAATCTCATCGCCAAATCGACATAATAAAGAAACGTATCAACAGCAACCTTTTTTAGGTGCGTTCGTAATTATATAAATACGTATGACCTATAGTCGTTGTTCAGTCCGTCTGTTCATCTGTGCGCATATAACAGACCAAAAACTACCCAACCGAATGGTCTATAATTTTAAATATAAAACTGTTTCAAAATTTTGTCGAATCATTTCGAATTTTATGAAAATCGGATGTATAGTTTAATTACAGGGACAGTCAAAAGTCATTCGTTACATTACGGCCAATGGATAAAAATTATTTCAAGTACATTTTAATGATATTACAGCCTTTCGAACAGAATGAAATTGATATGCACTTATGAAGCGCACTAAAATATACATTCAGTACAATATGCGGTGCAATAAATATTTATAAAACTAGTTATAGTACAAGCGCACCTCATTTGGAATGTTTGATGTGCAGTTTCCAACTTGTTTTTTTGGGGGATCGCACAAAACATATTCATACTGAGATCATTCGATCGACCAATTGTTTTTGTCTCAGATCTTTTGGAAAGCTATAATAAACAAACAATCTAACAACCCTCCGGCTTTTACACGTATTTTCTATTATCTTATGAATTTCGAAACGACGCCGTGAAAAGCATTTTATAGAATTTCTTGTTTTTTAGCAACCAGTGTTTACGGTAATGCTGAAACTCTCAAAAAATCGTCTACAGGGAAGTTTTTATTCATTGTACTAACAAACACTTTCTTACATATTTAAGTTGAGGTGTTCCTTTACTAAGAATAAATTAGCTTTCAATTGTGACTGAAAGCGGCTAATTGATTCAGTTGTGCCTTCTATGCATATGTAAAATTCAGTTGTATCCAGGGCTGCGGAGTCGGAGTCGGAGTCGTAGAGTCGGAATCGGGGTCAGGCCCATTTTTGAACGAGAGAGTCGGAGCTAGAGTCGGAGTCTGATATGTTAAAATTCTGGTGTCGGAGTCGTCCATTTTACAAGCAGGGATGCGCAGTTGAAGTCAGGCTCATTTTTGAGCGAAAGAGTCGGAGTCGGATCTGTTAAAATTCCCGGAGCCGGAGTCGTCCATTTTTTTCACCGACTCCGCAGCCCTGGTTGTGTCTCATTTACCGTACCATAAGCATATTGAAATTCTTCAAAGATTTAAAGCAGTCATCGATAAAAATATTTTTTTCATTTAATAAAAGGAGATCGAGAATAATTTATAAAATTTATCAATCTGAGAAACCTCCAATTGCACATTATTTTCTTCCCAATTCTGACATTCCTTTACTGCGCTGCTTTAAGGGGGTCTCATGACTCTTAAAGCTCTAATTTTCGAAATTTTAATTTATTTAGATATTAAACTCCTATCTTTTCTGAACATTTTGGTATAAATGTTTCCTTGAAATTCCTATTAGAACAGAAGTTAATGGCTTTTAGAATTATACACCCTCAATAGCTGAAGCGGCGTTTCAGAAACTTTGAAGTCAATTTTCTCCAAATGACGTTTTTGGGCATAACGCGCACGATGCCTCAAAAACTTCTGAATTTTTTTTCATGAATTTTTCAAAACATATGTTTCATGTTAGTCTGTATAAACTGAACCTAAAATTTCCTTCTTATTGTTCAGAAATATATTCTTTATAGGTGATTATACTGTTGAAAATTTCTAAATTTTGCATTAACTAAATACAACTTTGTATTAAAAATAGAAAAATGCTTTCAATACAAATTTATATATTCAGAGTAATTAGTACAATGTGAAGCATAAGTAGGCACCAAAATTTTCCTTCTACTTGCAAAATTTATTTTGTAATCGTGCGCATAATCTGTTATGCCGATCTGTAATTTTTCAAATACATGAAATGAAAGAACATACTTATATCTTTCATCCCAATATAAAATTTTGTCTTAAAATCAATTACATTTTAAGATATTATATGTTGAAAATGGTTTTTTTTTTTTTTTTTTTTTCCAATTTTAAGAGTCCTGAGACCCCTTAAAGCGCTGATATGATCTCGAGCATTTTTCATGATGTCCGAGATGAAGAAGGTGACTTTGTTCTCGGGGAGTAATAGAATTTCCAGGAAATATGTTTCTATCCCACGTAAATGTTAGAGTTTCTCAATAAAATTTAGTTTTTGATAGCGAATAAAATATCAAGAACAGTCATATTTTTCTTCACATCTGCAAAATAAAAATAAATAAATAAAATTACGATAAAAATAACGCTTGTATCTCATTTCCCGTACCGTAAGTATATTTAAATTATTCAAAGGTCTAAAACAATCAATCGATAAAAAAAAATCATTTAATAAAATAAGATCGAGGACAATTTATATTATTTACCAACCAAAGAAACATCCAGTTGCACGTTAAATTACTCCCTACTCTGACATCCCTTCGTTATTAGTAGCGCTGCTATGATCTCAAAAGAACTTTCTCGTTTTAAGTAAATATGACTTTATTCTTAGACAATAGAATTTTCAGGAAATGTGTGTCTATCCTCAGTAAATGTAAGAGTTTCTAAATAAAAGTTAGTTCTGGATAATAAATAAAATATCAATAACAGTCATATATGGGGCATTCTCACAATCTTTTGACTTTCGGGAATAAAAATCTGGTGAAATTAAACTTGCTAAAATAACATTTTAATCTCATAGACGAATGCCTTAATGATTCAAAATAAAGAAGAAATGGGCCAGCAGCGATTTTTTTTTATTTAACTGAGGTTTAAGTTAAACTTGTGAGTTTAATTTTCCTTACCATTTTACCACTACAACTTTTTATTTTCTCCTAAATTTTTACTTATAATGAATTTGCATAGTACCAACAGGACATTCAAATAAGAAATAATAAATGGTAGTACTTTTAATACAGAATTTTTGTAGAACAGTGTCTTAAAGGGGTGTTAAAGAAGGGACAGTAAGGTAAAAAACGGGGACGGTATAGTAAAAAAGGGACGAAATGGGAGAAAAAGGGGACGGTAAGGATGGAATGGTAATGAAAATTACCAACTATTTTAAGGAAAATCATGTTAAGACTAAGTGATAGCCACAAAGTTCATTGATTTTTAGAAACAGTTGTTAACATTGGATTAAATTATTTTTTTTTTATTTACCTCGAAAAGTGCAGGAATAAACCTTGGGGAAGGTAAGATTACCAATAACGCCTCGATCTTGAAATTGATATTTAAATGCTGATTTAAATTCTGCAGTAAATTTCCTGTCAAAGAATTTTAGACATTCTTTCTCTAGCATACTTCCGCATGAGAAAAAACTTGAAAAAAATTCTGTGGCTGCATCTGAAGCGATTTTCTGTATAAGTTTAGCAAGAGGGACGGTAAGGATGAAAAACCCAGGGACAGAGTTCAAAAAATAATATCAACCGTGTGCAGGTTAATTTTTTGCTACATATTTATATAAAACAATTATCCCAGTTTCGAAAAAAAAGTAACATCGAATTACTTTTATTGAAACAATTTTATACAGACAGCTCAAAACTTAAAAATCAGTATCAGGGACACGGGACGATATAGGAGTTTTCCTGGTATTTGGACCCCCAACATCGTCCTCCAAAACTTATTTATCTTGTTGATATTGTTATGCAATCATGCAATGGGATGTTCTCCAGTATATGAAATAAAAAAAACACACAAAAAATGTATTAAAATAAAAATTATTATTCAGGGACATAAAAGTCAAAAGGATGTCAGAATGCCCCATACATATTTTTTTAATCAGCGAAATAAAAATAAATAAAATTACGTCCAGAGATAACGATTATATCTTATTTCCGTACTGTAAGCGTATTTAAATTTTTCAAAGATCTAAAACATTCATTAATTAAAAAGAAAAAAAGAATCATTTAATAAAAAAAGTTCGAGGACAATTTATATTACTTACCATTCACAGAGACCTCAAGTTGCGCATTACTTAATTCACTACTGTGGCATTCCTTTCATATTAATAGCGTTGCTTTGATTTCTGAAATCTTTCTTGGATAAAGTAAATATGACTCTGTTCGTGGGAAGTAATAGAATTTACAGAAAATGTGTTTCTATGTCGCGTAAATGTTAGAGTTTCTAAATAAAAGTTAGTTTTAGATAATAAATAAAATATTAAGAGCAGTCATATTTTTTTAAATCTGAAAAATAAAAATAAATGAATAAAACTACGACAAAAGATAACGTGAGTATGAGAAATAATACATCTAAAAATAGTGCAACTCCCAATAAGAAGGGGAAACTTATATGATCTGTGAGTAAAGTGGTATTTTCTATTACTGCGATTTTTGGTTTATTCTTCTCTTTTTTTAGCACTTTCTAACAAAGTTGAAAAGTGTTTATAGATTCGGTTTGTCTGTCTGTCTTCCCACGCTCTAACTTGTGTAAATAGACTCGAATTTTTATGCAACTGATATATGTTAATAATGTTAATCATGACATGTTCTGTATTGAATATGAAGCGTGTAGTATTAATAGTGCCTTTACATTATGGTCAATGGGAAAAAATCGTTGGGACTGTGTTTTAATGACATTACGCTATTTCAAAAGTATTGAAATTATATAAATCACTGAATTTTACTACAAGATGATTATTATAGAAAAAGTTAAAATTTTACTTACATAGCCGAAAAATTAGATTACACACTACCGAAAAAGATAAACGTTTCTTAAACTAGAAAAGATATAATGAACACGAACGAAAATGTACAATATCCTCCCCGATTTACCACAATTTCAAAAACGTATTTTTTTGCTGGCACTGATTTTCCAAAAGTTTCCGGGAAGTTTTTACAGTTTTCTCATACCGGAATATCGGCCTTTCGGGTGTATTAATTAATTCTCAATTGAATATTTTCAGTTGTTTAAATGAATTTATACATACAAGACTAAGAAAATAATATTATATTTAATGCTTATACTAATACTCTTAATTTATCATGTTTGTGAGTAAAACATGTTTATTGAAAATGAGAATATGAAAATGAAAACCTGTACCCTAGAATGAGAAAATTGATAATACAACATTAAAAGAACTCGGATATGTTCTCGAAAATCAGTGGCAATAAAAGATTTTTTGTAGATTTTATTTAAATCACGATAACAAAATGACTCCTTACGTTTTTAAAAGTAAAGAATACTTTTCGGATTTACGGCTAACTCGAAAAAAGTTATTGCACATTTTTATTAGTCATTATATTATACGAGTATATACCTAGATTAAAAGAAAAGTGCTTTTTTATAGCATCAGTGCTAATTATTATTTTTTTATATAAACATCAATAAAATTTAGTAAAAATCCTCGAAGGCCTTATAAACAAATTACCGAAGTAAAATTTGTTTCTACTATCTTGTAACATATTGAAGTAACTAGATTCAATGCAGTCAAAATGATGATGCAATGCTATCACAATTGCGATATAAATACTAAAATAGTTCAAAATTTGAAAGCAATTTCTTTTTAATTGTAGGGTGTAGAAACTTTTTAACAATGGTTTACTTTTTAGTGCTTCAAAAACTAAAGGGCGCAGACAATGAATGTCGAGAGAAATTTTGTTTAAATTTGCCGAACAGCGTATTGATTTGATCATGGAGTAAGCAGACTTAAAATATGAAATATAATTCAAACTATAAGTATTGAACGCCATGTTCACCTTGAAAATTTCGAAAAAAATTGCACATTGCATATTTTAATACATGTAAAAAAAATGTTTTTTTTTCTAGTTTTTTTTTCATTTCCATAAATGCACGAAAGCAAATATTCACGACATTTATAATAGAAAATGTCATAAATTTGGTATAGGCGTCAGTTTAAATACATGAATACACAAATAAAATATGTCAGATTAAAATCCTGATAAAATTTACTTAAAAGGTGCTAAAATATACATGAAAATGTTTTTATAGTATAAAAAACGTCAAAAGATGTTAAAAACACCAAGCACTTTCAACTGCACGATAACAGCCGTTATCAGGGGGGGAAAATCAGAGCAGTGAAAGAGTGAAAGTTCTTTGCTTAAGTACAGCTTGTCTACAGCTACATAAGCAACTTTCACGAACTTTCACAATTTCACTCTGATGACGGCTGTTATAGTGCAGTTGGAAGCGCTTGGGAGGCTTTAACATCCTTTGACGGTTTTCACGCTATAAAGACCTTTTCATGTATATTTTAGCACCTTTTAAGTAAATTTTATCAGGATTTTAATCTAACATATTTTATATTTAAATTACTCAAAGGTCCTAAACATACGTTGACAAAAAATATACTGGTGGGTAAAATTAAAGAAATAGCTACAGAAAGGTATTTTATGTTAATTCTATTAAGTGAAGTTGAAAGAAAAGTTGTATTTAATAATGAAATAAGCTGGTGTGATACGACAAGATCAGAAAGAACTTCTTAAAATTAACATAAAATTGGAGATTTTTTTTTTTCATTTGATTAACATTAGGGAGCGTGTGTTTTTTGTGTAAATCAAGTAACCCCAAGGGCTCTCGGAATTCTTAAAATTGGAAAAAATGAAAAAACAAGACAATTTTCAACATTTAATGTCTTTATGTATACAATTAAAAACACAATATTTATTGGGATTAAAAGATACAAGTATGTTCTTCCATTTCATGCATTGAAAAAATTTATGCAAAATTAGTATTTATAGGGGACTCCAAACTGTGAGACATTTGTCGAGCAGAAAATTGGTATAACAGCTTACGCGCATGATTACAAAATAAATTTTGCAACTAGAAAGAAATTTTTTGTGCCTACTTATACTTCAGATTGTAATAATAACTTTCAACCTAAATAAGTTTGTATTTGAAGCATTTTTATATTTTTAATGCAAAGTATTGTATTTAGCTTATACGAAATTTTGAAATTTTCAACAGTATAATCACCTAAAAAACTATTTTCTTGAAAAACAAAAATGAAATTTTAGGTTCAGTTTATACAGACTAACATGAAACATATGTTTCGAAAATTTCATGAAAACATATTCAGAAGTTTTTGAGATATCCTGCGCGTTATGACCAAAAAAGTCATGTGAAAAAAAATGACTTCGGAAACACCGCAGCAGCTATTGAGCGTGTATAATTCTAATAGCCATAATTTCTGTTCTAATCTGAATTTCAAGGAAACAATCGTATCAAATGTTCAGAAAAGATAGAAGTTTAACATCTAAAAAAATTAAAATTTTGAAACTTTTGAAGCTTTAAGAATCTTGACACCCCTTAAGGTGTAAAATCATTCAAATTTCTTGAGTTTTTATGCTTGTCTTTTATTTTTTTGTACCCAGTATACTTTATCGTATAATAAAAGCAGACCGAAAGCAGCTTGTGTTATTTACCAATCAACCAAATCTCTAGTAACATTATTTATTCTCTTTTCTATCATTCTTCTTCCAATAATATATCCGCTTTCATCTACAACATGTTTCCTGGATAAAGAAAACGTTATTTTCTTCGAACCGGATGACAGAATTTCCGGGAAAATCTGTTTATATCCCAGATAAATGCCACGGCTTCCAAATAAATGTTACATTTGACCAATACGCAGGGAATTTTTTCTCAGTTTTGTGGAATTTGATTTTCAGGAAAAAAAATTCTTCGTAACCAAAATGAAAGTAAAACAACAAGATTACTTAATATTTTTAAGTAATTAACCCATTTATGCCTAGCGTCCCATTTTTGGGGCGTTTCGAATATTAATATTTTTTTTTCTTCTTCTTTACCACATTAAAATTGTATGAAGTTATTGTCTATAATTGGCTTTATCTATTAGTGTGAGATCACATAAGATTGATATTTATTTGCTTAAATGAAGGCCTTTTTTCGGTGTTTATAGATTTTTTATTTTTCAAGATAGCGAAATGTAAAAAGTAAATTGATTTGTATTTTTTGTATCAAGGATACAAATAAATAAGTCATAATCTTAGCTTGTAGCCTTCTTTAAAATGCGTATTTTATTAAATTGCGAAATTATATGTTCAAGTCTATTTTTTATGCATGTTTGTAAAGTACAAAATATTGGACGCTAGGTGCAAATGGGTACATAATTCCATTAGATATTTATGGGACAATTATTTATGCAAAGTCCTTTTCAAGATGATTTTGAAATAAATTGTTTTTTAGCCTCAAATGTGATTATTCTTAATTTATTAATAATAATACTTATAATGTTATTAGTATCTGTAAAGAAATAAATATATTTTTTGATAGTTCATAAAAATAATAATTATAGTACATATGCAATTTAAAAGCTTAATTTATATAAATTTAGAAAAAAAACATATAATTATGCATTTTTCCACGTATGGATACTCACATATTTAGTATGCTTACATTTTATCAAATAAATACAAAAATATTTTAGCGTAATTTTTTTTAGTATTTTTCCAGTTCATTCTGCAAGAGTTTAAACTGATTTTACCAACAAATTTGAGAAAACAAAAATTCAGGCATAAATGAGTTAAGTAATAATTTATCTGCGAAATTATTTCATATGAAGACTAGATTCAATTGCAAAAAATTAACTATCACAAAACAAAATATGCATGCGTACTTCAATTTTAGATAGTTGCAGATGTTTTTATTTAAGACAAAAGCGACATCGCTGGACCAGGTTTTCTCTTACCGTATTTAACAGTTAGAGTATTTTTTAAGGTTATTTTATAACACTGCGTAACATGCATAAAAAATGTTTATGACTTCAGTTCTCCCGTTTTTCTAACCATTTGTTTGTTTGTCTGCTTTCTGACTTTCATAAATATACTTGGATTGCCTCGCTATTAATATTGTAGTTTACTATGGATTCTTCCATATTTAATATCGCTCATCAGCAAGAAAAGTGAGACATCTCGCAAAAATTAATTTTGCGTTTTATTCCACTAATAGATCTGTCATAGATGTGTCTTGTTCACAAACAGTTTCATAAGTGTAGTTATACGGAAAATCTCTTTATTACACTATTTTTCCATTTGTGACCACAGAAGAGGGATTGATTCTGTGGGGAGGTAAAATTACCCAACTCTCCAAACCTCATTCTACGTCTTCATTCTTAAGGGTTTTATTCTTTTATGCAGGTTTTTATTCCTGCGTGCACAGCTATGTGCTGTAATTTCATGTTATTGTAAAATCATGCAAATTTCTTTTTGCCTCACCTTTGGAATTTACTTTTGTCGAGATGTATCACTTTTCTGGCGGGTGGGCGATATTATGTGTGGCATTTACAGTTTGCTTACAGGAAAACCCAAAATAATTCGGATACATGATGGCCCATGAATGAAAATTATTCGAAGTACAGTCGTGGAAAAAAAAAGTAAACACCCCCTACTAATTTCTCAACAAATTATCGTAGAAGAAAGTTACTGGTACCGAACGATTGGAAATAAAGTCTACTTTTAAATGATGTATATAAAATTTTTTTAAGGGGTTATCTACATATTAAAAAGAAACAAAACTTTGTTTTTTTCAATAGCAGTACACAATTCTGTCAGCATAAATGAACTCTACACCTTTCAATTAGCCTATAAACAAATTTTTATGCAATTCGTGCCATAAGTTTCCGAGAAATTAATTATTTTAAAACGAGCGTATTTTAAGGGCTGTATCCAAATTGAAGTTCCGAACTCGATTGTTTAATTGAGAGAGCCGCCTTCTTGATCAAGGCACGTTTAAGCGTCAGTGAATCCTGTTTGATTACAGGATAGCAGAATAAATTAAAAAAACTTTACTCACTTCTATCATAGACGGCCCCTTAAACCATCATTTTGCCGTTTTTTAAGCATAATTTGAAAACTACTTGGAAGAAAAATGGGAAATTTTGGATTTCCATAAAGCAGAACCTAATAAATCTAAATCCATCAAAAAAAATTGTAGGTTGCAATTCATAATTTTTTCGAATATTAATTTCATTATTCATAATTCATATCATAAAATTATAAAAATTGCAAATTCAACGTATTTATGTTTGTGTATATTAGTATTATTGCTACACAAAAAATTAGCTCATTAGGAGCATAATTTCAGGAGATATAAATAAAAATATGAAAATGCAATTTAACATTAGAAGTACTAAATTTTGAATGTCTATAATTCAAAAACTTATCATTCGAATGACTTGAAATTTGGTTTCTAGGCATATTTTAAACCGAACATTTGAAATATCTCGTTAAATTTGGGTACTGCCATTGAAAAAAATGAAGTTTGGATTCGTTTTAATATGTATATGGTCCCCTAGGCATATTTTGAACCGAAGATTTGAAATATCTCGTTAAATTTGGGTACTGCCATTGAAAAAAATGAAGTTTGGATTCGTTTTAATATGTATATGGCCCCTAAGCAAATTTTATACACACCATTTAAAAGTAGACTTTATTTCCAATCGTCCGGTACCAGTAACTTTCGTCTACAATAATTTGTTTAGGAATTAGTAGGTAGGTGTTTACTTTTTTTTTTCCACGACTGTACATATGAATAATATCACACTGCTTCAAACGTTAAAAAAAATAATGTACACTGTTTTTTTTTTCCTAAATGCATTTTCAAATGACAGATGTCTGTATAGTATGTTATTTTATCATGGAAGACGGTAGTATTCCGAGTGACGCAGCCTTAAGCCTAAAATCGTATCGTATCGTATCGTAGAATTCATAGATGGCGGAACTCATATATACAGCTAACTCGACATCAAAGAAAATGCGAAAAGCCGCCTGTTAATAACTCAGCAAATATAGGTCCTATTGTTCTGATTTTTTTAAAAGTCTTATATCTGCAGTCTAATCCTATTCTGAATTTTTTACAATTCTGCGTGCAGTATATTTTCAGATCTGTAAACCCATTTTGAAAGCAATTTCGATGGTGTAAGTTTGTCTTTTTTTTTTCTCCGAAACGGTCTAGATTTTTTTAAAAATATTAATATATAAAATGAATCTGTTTTTAATGAAGTGGATAATATTAACATAGTATCTAGGAAAACTCTTAATTTTTATATAATCTGCATGAAAAATTGGACTTCTTAGGATCGCGGATTACATGTTATTCTATGGGCTAGCAGACAGAACGTTGCACATCGGTTTTGCGCGGTTTAGGTCACAGTTAAAAATCTGAATATTGGCAATAAATCTTTTTTTAAACTACAAAAACAGTTTATTATGTGCTTTAAAATACTTAGACTGATTTTTTAAAATGGAGCAGTATTTTGTAATTATATGTATTTTATTTCATTGTTATTCATAGTAAGTAAACATTTTTTAAGGAGAAAATATTTCACATTTTTAAAAAAATTCTCGTATCGAAATTCGATTTTTATCGAAAATTCTCGTATCGAAATGAAAATTCATCGCGTTCGCCATAAGACTTCGCCATGTATCACTACGCGATACGCGAAGTTGACTGAAGAAATAAGAAATATCAAAGATCTTGAAATGGTATTCCAAGGGGAGAAAGTGAGTACAATTTCTAATTATCCAGACAGCATTCTTTGCAACCGATCCTTTCTAATTAGTATAATGTTCTGAATTGTTTTTATTTTCAACAATACTTATAACTGTTTTCCTTACAAAATAACGTTCACGTGTGGCATAGTTATTTCTTGTGATATGTGAGTATAGATTACTAATTTAATTTTGTGTTTTGAGTTTTCTTTTAAAGAAATTAAACAAAAGCTTTCATTTTTAAAGAACGCACAGTTTAAATAAAAGGTATGACGAAATCAAAATTAAGATTTCCAATCCCGTTTATAAAATGATTCATTTGCGAATCGTTTCTAATAACATTATAAACGAAAATTGACTTAAAATGACATCTTTTTCGAAATATGGGTATCTTTCGTTTATTTTTTTCTTATATAACTCTTTTCAGCTTCAAAAATTAAAGCATCGTAGTATTTTATTTTTATAAAATTAAACCTAAAGGGAAAAAAAATTCTATTATTGCCGTTTATCTCTGTAATAAAAGAAAAACAGAAAAAAAAAACCTGAAGCATTTCTTTTAGGCTAATTGATTACAGGCATGGGTGCAAGACCTTCAGTCTCAGAACTGATTTCAGTCTTGGACATATTTTTTACTTATAGTAAATTCTACTTTATATACTTAAATTATCACGATTAGCTCAAAATGAACCATTTTATCCTGACTGGTTGTTTTGAGCTTCTAAAAGTAAAATTTTTCATCATGATATTTTTCCTTATTTAGTAATTAAAGCTTATAGATAAATAAGATAAAACAGCTTTTTTGCAAAAGTTAGATACTTGTTTTTATTTAATTTTAAAGTTAATATGCTTAAAAGAAAGCTTTAAATAATTTACTTTTAAAAAATATAAAAGTAGCCAGCTCCCTTATATGGTATTTGTGGTAATGAAGTATTATTGTAAATAAGAACAATTCAGAACATATTACTATTTAGAAAAGATTGGTTTCACAAAATTTCATTAGCAGCTGCATTGTAGCTGTCATGATAATTAGACTTTGTATAAACTAATAAAGTGATTACCCAGTAACCATTTCAATTAATATATTAGACTCGCATCTTAAATTAAATATTAAGTTTTTATTCTGCTTTCATTAAACCATTCACTATTCTTTAACATTTCGCATATTCCGACTACAAAAACTCTTTTTATCAATTCCACCTGTACACTGGAGGGTTGCCGTGCCACTTACAGAGTAGCGCGTTTATCGCCTCGTTGTGCAATAGCATTTGAAAGTAGGGATTGACCGAAGCAGCAATTTTGCCGAATACCGAAGCTTCGGTCGAAGTGTATACCGAAGCTTCGGCAACCGAATACTTGAAACTTTTTAATACGCATTTTTGCATATATTAGCTTTTTTAATAAGCTTTAATTGAAATTAAATTCTCAATAATTTAATTCAGTTACATTTTTATTCAAAAATCTAATTACACAAAAAATTTAATGACTTCTTTCCACTCACAAATTCATTAACCCATCACTTATTTTTTATTATTTTATCACTAGTCAATACCCAAAAATAACTTAAGAAAATATTAAACTATACTGGGTATTATTAAGGATAAGGATTGTTAGAAAAACAAAAGTTCATTCAAATAATAAGAAACAATGTTGTCATTAAGCTGATTTACTGATTGTCTAAGTCTAATTATAAACATATTGAATAGGAATGTTCTCAAAATACAAAAGGTATTAGATCAATTTTTACATTTAACTATTTTCTGTCAAATTATTGATAGAATATTTGTATTTTGATGAATATTTTAATATTGTCTTGGTGAAGATAAGAAATTTGAGCGAATTTTGATATAATGATTATAAAAGCTATAGGATTATCATAAGGGTATACTTTGATGTGTGTATTTTCTTTAATATACACCTTAGATATACAGATATGAACTCTGATATACTTATTTGATGTGTATATTAAAGAAAATACACATTAAATAAATTTAAATTAAAAAACTAAAGTAGAAGTAAATAAAATTAAATGATAAGGGAAAGATGTGCATCTTCCTTACATTTTCTTTCTCTGTTGTAGACAATTGTTTTGATTTCGCACCTATGCACATTATTTTAGGAAGGAAAAAGTTTTTTTTAAATAAAAAATGGCCTTTAACTTGTTTTTTGTAGTGCAGCTGAACTCTGAACTCATGCACGTAATATTGAAACTCATTGTTTAGCCTGACATGACATCGCGGTGCTTAAGGAGTGCCAACGCGGCGTGAAACGCCGCCGCGCGTAACCTCCAACTAAAAATGAGAAAGGGAACTAGAGATGAATTTCGAAACAATGCACGGCCTAAAAGTATAATTTGGATACTCTGGAGGAGTCCCGAGGGCCATTCCAGAGTTGGAAGCACGGGGTTAAATATAACCACCAAAAGGGGGGCGCATAAGGCATCCAAATGAATTTGGTTGCCCTACACTTCGATGTCATTTCACTTACTGGCGTAGGTAAAGATCGGAGAATGCAAAGACAGTAGGGTACCAACGAGCACAGAAAAATCACAGCATAAGGTAGCCAAGCCTAACTAACTCTAAAACCTATAAAAAAAAAGGCGGGCCATATAGCTCACTAATTTTGAGTGTCAGGCCTGGTGCGCATCACATTTCGTGGGTCTCCCAGCTGCAAACTCTTCAGCAGTTTCCCTGACAGCCTAGTGCTAGCATCTCTTCACGGTTCAAAACGCATTCCTCATGCACCAACTTGTTTAGCCTATTCTACTTCTAAATAAAAGATAATTCTTCTACTTCTAAGAAAATACTTATCTGCAATTATTCGGCCGAATACTTAAAAGTATTCGGCCGAAGCCGAATATTCGGTTTGCATGCCGAACCACCGAATACCGAATCAACTATTCGGTATTCGGTCAATCCCTATTTGAAAGATCACCACACTAACATAAAAAAGTAGCAATAAAAGAAAATCAAAATTAATCAGTTGATTGTAAAAAACCCGCTCCATTCTCGGTCGAGGTAGGAACATCACAAGAAAAAAAAACTCTCGCGAAATTTGACAGCATGTCAGGGAGGGGGGGGGGGGGGAATCCAAAACTTCAACAAAATAGTTGTAACTTTTCTTATAAATATGTTACATATAACATATGGTAGTAATAATCGGTATATCTGATGAAAATACAAATAATTTTTTAAAATGAAATATTTAATGATTTTTTTTATCCCTATTACTGTATTGGATTAATAGTAGTTTAAGAGCCATAATTTTATATTCTAAAATCATTAAAAGCACTCTGCAAGCAGTTCTTGTTCAATCACAAAAGCCTGCCACTAAAAAATTTTAATGCAGAAGATGTAATGTATTTCTCAGATATAAACAATGAATTTTGCAGTTAAAAAGCACATGTATTTTACAAATATTGCTATTTCTTGGAACACTAAATATGATAAATTATCGCCTTTAACACATTATTTTGGAGTAATGAAAACATTGTTATTATATTAAATTTTTTTGTAAATGGGTGTTATAATCAGTAGCAGCTCATGACAGGTTTTTCTTGCAGCACTAAAATGCATGCTTTCCAAAGTTTTTTTTTTTTTTTTTTTTTTTTTTTTTTTTTTTTTTTTTAAACATTGCCATCTTTATTTTTTCCCACTGTCTTTATTTACCTCAGAAGTGGTTAAGATTTTTTTATATTGTAAATCCTAAAGGTTATAATAGCAAAAAAAGCATCTTTAAGCCCTTGGGGATGAGCGACCGGTATCGTGGCCACTTAAGGTGTTCAGAATCCTTCATTATTCTCACCACTTATTTTTAATTGTAAAGTTTACCTTCTTTAATCGGAGCATTTCTGTGATTCAATTACACAAAAATTTTCTTTTTTAAAAAACCTGTAGTAATAGGTTAAAAATTAACCAAAGGGTTCTTGTTGCGAAGGGGTTAAACATCTTGAATTACAGTGAACTTTAATAACCCTTGGCTTTAATTGCCAGTACTCTTCCAATTGAGCTATCTGTACGACATTCCAGCCAACACAATATTCGCTCAGAACAACTATTATCATGACATCAATTGATTGTGTGAAAAATAATTAAAAGTGTATATGGTTATATATTTTATTATTAAGCAACAGACTTTGCAGATCCGTTTTTCTAAAAAGCTTTAAAGATTGAAATCTCTAGGCTGGAGTGGGAAAGTGGTAATTTTGAGGAATAGGAGGATAATTTATATAGAATAATTTTCTGTATAAAAATAAAGATTTAATTTTTTTTAATGCTGGGGAATAGGGGTAGGGAGAAGAGGTGAAATGTACAGTCGTGGAAAAAAAAAAAGGAAACACCCTCTACTAATTCCTTAACAAATTATTATCGTAGACGAAAGTTATTGGTACCGAACGATTGGAAATAAAGTCTATTTTTAAATGATGTATATAAAATTTGCTTAGGGGACCATCTACATATTAAAACAAATCCAAACTTCATTTTTTTCAATGGCAATACCCAATTTTAACGAGATATTTCAAATCTTCGGTTCAAACTATGCCTAGGCACCAAATCTCAAGTCATTTGAATAAGTTTTTTTTTATTATAAACATTCAAAATTTAGTGCTTCTAATGTTAAATTACATTTTCTTATTTTTATTTATGTCTCCTGAAATTATGCTCCTAATGTGCTAATTTTTTGTGTAGCAGTAATACTAATATACCCAAACATAAATACGTTGAATTTGCAATTTTTATAATTTTATGATATGAATTAGGAAATTAATATTCGAAAAAATTATGAATTGTAAACTACAATTTTTTTTGATGGATTTAGATTTATTAAGTCCTGCTTTATGGAAATGCAAAATTTCACATTTTTCTTCCAAATAGTTTTCAAATTATGCTTAAAAAACGGCAAAATGATGGTTTAAGGGGCCGTCTATTATAGAAGTGACTAGATATTTTGAAATGTCTTACGCTGTCCTGTAATCTAGCAGACTTCATTGATTGCTTCAGTGACGCTTAAGGTGCCTTGATCAAGAAGGGGGCTCTCTCGGTTAACAATCGAGTACCGAACTTCAATTTGGATACAGCCCTTAAAATAAGCTTGTTTTAAAATAATTAATTTCTCGGAAACTTATAGTACGAATTGCATAAAAATTTGTTTTTAGGCTAATTAAATAGTGTAGAATTCATTTATGCTGTAAGAATTGTGTACCGCTATTGAAAAAAAAAACAAAGTTATGGTTCGTTTTAATATGTAAATGACCCCTTAAGCAAATTTTATATACATCATTTAAAAGTAGACTTTATTTCCAATCGTTCGGTACCAGTAACTTTCTTCTACGGTAATTTGTTGAGGAGTTAGTAGGGAGTGTTTACTTTTTATTTTCCATGACTGTACATTAGGGAAGTTAGTGCTTATTTATTGATTTATGTTAGTGAGCAACAAATGTTGCAGATTTTTTTTTTCAAACTAATTTTTGAAAGATTTTACTATTTAGGTAAGCTGGAGAGGTGGGTGCAAAAGCAGAAGTGGAATCTTCGGAGCTCAGGGGATTATTTTATATGATTTATTATTATTGTTAATAAAGAATTTTAAATAGCGATGGTTAAAGATTATTTTATATAAAATTAAAGAATGTTTAATTTTTTTTGCACTAGGAATGAGAAAAGGGAGAAGCAGAAATTTGTAGTTTTGGATTTAATATAAATGTATGTAGTTACTTTTATAAGTGAGCGATGATTGTTATATATATATTATATATCTATAAAGGTTTAAAGAGTAATATTTCTTGCTATTTTTCTTAACAAAGTAAATTTTTTATATAGTAAAATTTAACATAGCTTTTTATATCTCTGAAACAAACCAACAGAAATACTCTCTAAACATGCATGTTGTACATTACTTCCATATCTTACCAAAGAGTTCTTATAAAAATCTCACTGTACGGTGCTCTTTAAAATTGAAGTATGGTCATCCTTTTTTGCGGGGAGGGAGGGGGGAGAGATTGAAGGTGAATGGAAATCCTGACTATGAATTCTTTGTATTGGTCTTTAATTTTTTTTTGTGTGTTTATTGTTTTATTTATTTTTTCAATAACCTCAAAAAAGTAATGATATCAATACAAAAACCCTTAACGGGTTAAAAGTTTGTGACGCAGCACTTTATCTTATGCTCTAAGAATTTTAAATATGGAACTTAAAAATAATGATATCAAATTTTGAGTGACGCTATGCTATTAATTATAATCTCTCTATATATTATTTATTTCATCTCTTTATTTGTTTATAATCGCATGTGCAAAAATTATGTTCAATTTAAAAAAATGTATAAAACTTTATTCATTGATGCTTTAACATTTACACCTTTCATAAATTCCAAGTATGAATTTTAAAAGATATGATATCAAAATTTTAGTGACGCTTTGATGTGGCTTTAAACGATTTGTTTTAAAATTAAATTTAAATTATTTTTGTTTTGGCTAAGATATGTTCACACATCTAAATAATAGTTTTAATTTTCCAATATACTTTAAATATGTCACTTTCACTGAATTTATATAATGCATTTAAATGTATTTATTTGAATAAATTGATTTATCCTTTGTCCAATGCTATTAAAAATTTAAAATAAGATTTACGTAAATAATTTTTTTGCGTCATTGCATCCAAACTAAGTGAAATGTATTCAAATGGATACTATGAGGCAAAAAAAAAAATTATTTACGTAAATCTTATTTTAAATTTTTAATAGCATTGGACAAAGGATAAATCAATTTATTCAAATAAATACATTTAAATGCATTATATAAATTCAGTGAAAGTGACATATTTAAAGTACATTGGAAAATTAAAACTATTATTTAGATGTGTGAACATATCTTAGCCAAAACAAAAATAATTTAAATTTAATTTTAAAACAAATCGTTTAAAGCCACATCAAAGCGTCACTAAAATTTTGATATCATATCTTTTAAAATTCATACTTGGAATTTATGAAAGGTGTAAATGTTAAAGCATCAATGAATAAAGTTTTATACATTTTTTTAAATTGAACATAATTTTTGCACATGCGATTATAAACAAATAAAGAGATGAAATAAATAATATATAGAGAGATTATAATTAATAGCATAGCGTCACTCAAAATTTGATATCATTATTTTTAAGTTCCATATTTAAAATTCTTAGAGCATAAGATAAAGTGCTGCGTCACAAACTTTTAACCCGTTAAGGGTTTTTGTATTGATATATTTACAAGGAAACTTAGAACTCGTTTGCAGTATAATCTATTGACATTAATTAAAGTGCGCTTTATGAAATTATATACGTTATTGAGGTGGACTATAACATCTCCCACAAATAATAAAGAGCATGCTAATTTTTAGTGTTCTTTTACAAGGTTGCATTAAATAATTCAAATGCATTATTGTTTATGATTGGCAACTAAAGGAAATTAAGATTTCGGTTGCGTTATGCGCTTTGAAGTTTAACTAAATTTTAGGATTATGTGCTGTGGATAAAATCTGCTGACAATTTATAGGTTATCCAAAAAAATTCAAACGAATAAATTTCTATATACAGTCATGCAAAAAAGCATACACCCCTACTAACTCTGTAACTTAGTGTAATAGAAAAAAGTTACTGGTATCAAACGATTCGAAATAAAGCCTATTTTTTATTTATGCATATAAAATTTGTTTATCGGCAGTCTACAAATCAAAACCAGACCAGACTTTGTTTTTTTCAATAGCAACACTCAATTTTGACAATATATTTTAAATCAGCGGTTCAAACTATGCCTAGAAACGAAATTTGATGTCATTTGGATGATACGTTTTTGAATTATAAATGTTCAAAATTTAGTGCTTCTAATGTTAAATTATATTTTCATATCTTTGTTAATATCGCCGGAAATTATAATACTAATGTAATCATTTTTTGTGTTGTTATAATACTAAAAAGTCTAAACATTGTACACTGAATTTGTTATTTTAAAAATTTTGTACTATGAATTATGAAATGATTATTCGAAAAAAAATATGAATTGCAACGTACACTTTTTTTATAGCTTTACATTTACTATACCCTGTTTTTTGCGAATACTAAATTTCAAATTTTTCTTCCAAATAGTTTTCTAATTATGATTAATAAACTTCAAATTGATGGTTTAAGTAAGTTTATGATATGCACAAAAGCAGAATTTCAAAAAAATATATATTACTCATTTTATTGAAACGTTTGGGCTGGTAATAGTCGAAACATATTAAACGAGTGAAATGGTCATATTGGCAAGAAATCATACATTGATACAAGTGACATAGTGATTCTGTAGCATTTCAACAGTAGAGAACCAGATTTCAATCTGGATATAGCCCCTAAAATAATCTCATTTTAAAATAATTAATTTCTCGGAAACTAATCATATGAATTTCATAAAAAAAATTTTGTTTAGGCTAATTAAAGGGTGTAGAATTTATTTATGGTGTCGAATATGGGTATTGCTATTGAAAAAAAAAGTTTGGGTTCGTTTTGATATGTAGATGTCCCCCTAAGAAAATTTTATATGCATAATTTAAAATTAGACTTTATTTCTGATTGTTTGGTACTAGTAACTTTCTGCTACAATAATTTGTTGCAGAGTTAGTAAGGGGTGTTTACTTTTTTTGTTTTTCTGAACGGTATTTTTTATACTGCGTTCTGCGTTTTTTAACTAAACTAAAATTTGCTATACTATGAAGTGTGAGTACAATATAAATAAATTATAGATATATATATATATAGTCGTGCATATATACATATATAATATAAGTAACTTTATTCATATACAGAGTTGCATAAAAGGATAATCATACATTGCCGTATATAGATGGTAATTTCTATGAAAACGTGTCCGATACATTCATGCGTTTTCCGGCTACATTATATTTTAATTTCATTTTGTGCACTCTCAAAAACAATTCTTAAAAAACGAAACAAGTGCAGGCAGTATGTTGCCTTAATACCCCTGTGTCATACCCCTATGTGCCCAAAGTCATAACATTAAATCTCTGTTTATACATGTGTTTTTTTAATTTATTTTCCCTTCGCTTAAAAAATATTTCTTTTTCAAAAACACAAAAACATCATCTGCCATAAAATCTTTGCAAATTCTAAAATTAATAATATTGCCCGAACAAAATGGTTTAAATTACAGAAAATGTTTTATAGTTTCATTTTCTGGTATCTCCAGGGATTAAAAAACTGCAATTTAACATTACAGTCTTACAATTTCGAGAAAAAAATTGGCGAAATATTTTCCTATTATTCTGCATGCTTCGCCATAAACAAATCATTTGAAATTTTTCATTCGTAATATTATCACTCATTTACAGTTTAAAAATTATCTCCTATGCTTCGTTAATGAAGCAGAAGAGAGCTCAAATAAATAATAATATAAATTAATGTATACACTAGACAGACTTGACTACATTCATGTTAAATGTAGTCAAGTCTGTCTAGTGTATGAAAATTCGTTTAAAGTTTTTAATTCAGACGTTAAAAATGTATGTGTATCTTAAACGTGATTTGAATATTTTTTCAGGAACTGGTCTTAGTTAAACATCAAATCCTTTAAATGAACTTTGGAACTTTCCTTTATATGTTTGAGGTCGAAAATTATGTCTTTTACGCATATTTATATTACAATTTAACTGCATTCAAGTTTAACTCATTGTTTGTTTTTATAGGTCCGACTTTAATAATAACTGAAAAAAAAATGCATTCAAATATGGCTTTATTGTCGATTAAATGTATTTGATTTTACGACACAATTTTATATTTGGATAAAAGATATAAATATTTCCTTTTATTTCATGTATTTAAAATATTCCAAGATACAGAATTAGCGTTTACAGGGGGCACCAAACTGTCAGTTATTTGACGAGCAGAAAATTGATATAACAGATTACGCACAGGATTACAAAATAAATTTTGCAACTAAAATGAAAATGCTGGTGCCAATTTAATCTTCAGATTTTAATAATTTTGTATTTAAAGTATTTTTATATTTTTAATACAAAATTGTATTTAGCTAATGCAAAATTTAGGAAATTTCAACAATATAATCACCTAGAAAATATTTTTTTGACTAATAAAAAGGAAATTTTGAAATGACATCAAAGTTACGGAAACGCCGCGTTATCTATTGAGCGAGTATAATTCTAAAATTCTATAATTCTGTTCTAATGGGAATTTCAAGGAAACAATTATATCGAAATGTTCAGGAAAAATACACTGTAAAAAAAAATCTGTGAAGTTACTAAAGTTTTTCTAGGAAACTTGGATTCCTAGAACTTTTCATGTAACGGCAACAACAAAATTTCATGTAACAGACACACTTTTGCGCCGAAAATCAAAAAATCTGTAAGGTTACTAAGAATTTTTTTTGGAAACTGGGATTCCGAGAACTTTTCATGTAACTGCAGCCAGGGTTACAAATAAAAGTTTAGTAAGATTACTGAAATTTTAGCAGATTCCTTTGTAAAGTTACAGATTTTTGTAGCTTTACAAAAACTAGTTTTGTAGATTTGCAGCTTTTTTCGTACAGTTACAGGTGAAAGTTTAGTAAGCATGTAACTTTACATCTGTAGAACTACAGATTTTTTTTTTACAGTGTAGGAGTTTATCATCGAGAAAAAATTAATTTTCCAAAAATTTTAAAGCTTTAAGAGTCCTGAGACCCCTTAATCTTTGTTAAAAAAAATATTGTTAGAAAGAGTAAACAAAATACAGAAAATATAAAAGAAATAGCCAATCGCAGTCACATGAATTCGTGTCTTAAGTAAGATTTTTTGTCTCAAAGAACCAAAACTCTATCGCGTATTAAGCGGGATTGCGTTATAACCGTTCGCTTATTATGCATGATATTTTTACATTAGTCTAATGGCGATATTCAATGTACTGCAAAAAATTCACGTATTAAGCCTGATCACGTATTAACCATGAGCGTCTTAACCGAATGTATAAATTTTGTAAAAAAGGGAAAATGAAAACAAAGAAACTTTCTCTTATATATATATTTTTTTTGGAATATTATAACATTAAACGCCTTTTTTATACTTTTGCTTTTCAACTTATTTTCGTTTCACAAGTGAATAAATATTTTTCAGTAAGTAAAACTCAATAAGTAATATTTTCAATAAGTAATGTTCAAATTCTAAAGTTAGGAATATGTCTAGTAAAACAACGTACCAAAAAGTAGAAATTACTTTCCGTTATCATGTTCGCGTATCCCCAGAGATTAGAAAAGTGGAATTTAACTATGAAGCCTTACAATTTCGAAATAAAAATTGTTCCAAGTGTTCTTTTTACTCCTCTTTCGTATGCTTCATAAACAAATGGCTCGAAAATTATACATCCAGTACTCTCGCTTAGAGTTTTAAAATATCTTTTGTACTTATTTTGATTTCACTGGGAAATATTACTTTCTTAAAAGATGAATCTTCTGTAAAATTTTTCAAACTCTAAAATTAGAAATATTACTTGTAAAAGAACATAAATACAGAAAAGAAATTATTCTCGGTTGTCATGTTCGCGTATCCCCAGAGATTAAGAAAGTAGAATTTAAATATTTTGCTTTACAGTTTCGAAGTGAAAATTATTCCAAATACAGCAGAGCGCTGATTATCCGGACCGGTCGGGAAAGAGGCCGATCCGGTTAATGAAAAATCCGAATAATTAGAAAATTAAAAAACGGCTATGGCAATGTTTTTTAGGTAATTTCCCTTCATACTTTTTCCAGGCTTAGGACTGGCCATTGTAGAAGTGCAAATTTTATCGTATTATAAGTACAAATGACGTGTTTTAAAGTCATTTTTTAAACTTTTTTACAATTTCATTTTCTACAAAATTGGTACAAAGTTATACATAGAAGTATAAATAGAAATTATTACAGATATATATACATTCATACATTAAAAAAAAATCATTGTGATAGGGAAAAGAAATTTTTGATAGTCTTCTGTTTCATAGAGGACATTCTTTTTTTCTGAAGTCATTATGGGGGGTCACTCTTTCCGAGGATACCAAGGGACAAATGAAGCAATCTTTCGAGCCCCTTCAGATAATCTGAAAATAAAGAGGGATTTTCGTGAATAAAGATTTATGCCTAGGACTCTCGCGCGTTTAGAAGTGAAACTTCTTTGGTTCTAAAACCAGTTGATTTTATAGCATTGCTCTCTTTGCATTTGTCGGCGATTTTATTATTTCAGGATTAAGAAATGTTAATTTAACGATTAACTTTCGTGACATCCAGCCGAATTTACCCTACCGCACCTAAAGAAGTTTTACTTTAAAAAATTTGGAGAAGGCGGGAAATATACGTATGGTCCTTGATCGAGCCGGTTAATTGGTCGATCCTGTTAATAGGCGCTGCGAATAATAGGCGCTCTGGTGTATTCCTGTTATTCTTGTTTGTATGCTTCATAAACTAATCGCCTGTAGTTTTAAAATATCTTTTGTACTTCACATATGAAGAAGTTCAACTTATTTTGATTTCATTGTAGTCCGGGTGCTACGGTTGAGAAAACTGCAAATCGTGATAAGAATATATCGCTTGGTGAGTATCTACTTTATGTTAATACAATGCATTTCAGAAGGGGAGGCATCGCGAAAAGTCGTGGGTATTCAAGATGGCGGCTGTTATTCAAAATGGCGTCATTTTCTGAATTTTCTTACTATACATCATACAAATGTGTGTTTCAGGTCGATTTCGATGGTTTTAACGCCAAAAATTTCTTTTTAACACTTTCTGTCAGAGTTGAATGGGTTTATGACATCAGTTTGTCTGTTTGTTTGTCTGTCTGTCTGCTTGCCTTTCCATGCTTAAACTCGCTTAAATATCGCTACTCGCTTAAATTCATTCAGATTGTCATGTAATTTATATGTTATTGAAGTTTACAATAACGTGCTCGGAAAAAAAAAATTGAAGTGTATAGCTTTTACAATCCGTTTACAGGACCCTCAAAAGAATTCCATTACGTTATTGTCTATTAGTCGGGCGCTACGGTTGAGAAAACAGCAAATCGTGATAAGAATATACCGATTGGTGAATATCTACTTTATATTAATACAATGCATTTCAGAGGGGGAGGCATCGAGTAAAGCCGTGGGAATTCAAGATGGCGGCTGTTATTCAAAATTGCGTTATTTTCTGAATTTTCTTACCATCCATCATATGAATGTGTGTTTCAGGTCCATTTGGATGTTTTTAACGTCAAAAATTTCGTTTTTAACACTTTCTGTCATAGTTGAATTGGTTTATGATATCAGTTTGTCTGTTTGTTTGTCTGTCTGCTTGCCGTTCCACGTTCTAACTCGCTTAAATATCGCTAATCGCTTAAATTCACTCAGATTGTCATGTAATGTATATATGTTATTAAAGTTTACAATAACATGTTTTGAATAAAAATTGAAGTGTATAGCTTTTATAGTCCGTTTATAAGACCCTCAAAAGAATTCCGTTCCGTTATTGTCTATGGGGGGTAATCGTTTGCTATATGATTTAATCATTTTATACTCTCTGAAACATATTCAAATTGATATACATCAGTGAGGTGCACTACAAGATATTTACTGTAGAATAAGGTGTGCATAGTATTTATCGTTTATTTACAGTGACACACCGAAAAAAGAATACGTGCGTTTGTAACTCGTGTATAAATTCTTTAAAGATCATCAGCTAAATCTACTTCATATTAATACAATGCATATAAGAATTTGAGGCATCGTGCAAATGCATAGGAATTCAAGATGGTTGCTGTTATTCAAAATTGTTTACATTTTTATTTCTATACATCATATAAAAGTATCTATGATGTCAATTTCGATATTTTTTAACTGAAAAATTAACTTTTTAATATCAGAAATACGCTTAAAATGAAAATAGGACAATTAAAAAATATTTCTGTGTTTTGTAGTGAGGAAAATGAAAGGAATAAATAAATAACAAAAATGCATTTTTATTAATACCTTAATTATACAAGATATTAAAAAAATGCATGCTACTTTTAAAGTTAGAAAATATATATCTTCACATTGTATCAACATATTTCTCGCATTCGTTTTTGCAGTTGCACAATAATGTGCAAGAAAGTCCAACCTTTCTACAGCCACACTTATTTTTACTGATTTGGCACATACATTTTACATCAAACATACTTTTATACGATAAATAGTATGAAAATTGCAAGAATTCCAGAAAATGACGCCATTTTGAATAACAGCCGCCATCTTGAATTCTCACGACTTTACGCGATGTCTTCCCCTCTGAAATGCATTGTATTAATATAAAGTAGATACTCACCAATCGGTATATTTTTATCACGATTGGCTGTTTTCTCAACCGTAGCACCCGGACTAATAGACAATAACTTAATGGAATTCTTTTAAGGGTCCAGTAAACGGACTATAAAAGCTATACACTTCAATTTTTTTCTCCGAGCACGTTATTGTAAACTTCAATAACATATCAATTACATGACAATCTGAATGAATTTAAGCGAGTAGCTATATTTAAGCGAGTTTAAGCATTGAACGGCAAGCAGACAGACAGATAAACAAACAGACAAACTGATATCATAAACCCATTCAACTATGACAGAAAGTGTTAAAAAGAAATTTTTGACGTTAAAACCATCGAAATAGACCTGAAACACACATTTGTATGATGTA
This sequence comes from Maratus speciosus, assembly GCA_963932465.1. NCBI lineage: Eukaryota > Metazoa > Arthropoda > Arachnida > Araneae > Salticidae > Maratus > Maratus speciosus. The sequence goes on along the minus strand of OZ010797.1, from coordinate 334,414,598 downwards.
TAGTAAGAAAATTCAGAAAATGACGCCATTTTGAATAACAGCCGCCATCTTGAATACCCACGACTTTTCACGATGCCTCCCCCTCTGAAATGCATTGTATTAACATAAAGTAGATACTCACCAAGCGGTATATTCTTATCACGATTTGCAGTTTTCACCTTATTTTGGTCGTGTAGCACTCGGACTATTGGGAAATATTTCTTTCTCAAAAAATGAAACACCTATAAAATTTTGCAAATTCTAAAATTAGAAATAAAAACAATTTATAACATTTAAATGCCTTCTTTATACTTTTGTTTTCAACTTAAATTCATTTCACAAGTGAATAAATATTTTTCAATAAATAAAACTGTGTGCGAATTCTAAATAATGTGCAAATTCTAAAACTTGGTTTTATTTCTCACAAAACAAGGAACCAAAACCTAGAAATTACTTTCCGTTATCATGTTTGCGTATCCCCAGAGATTAGAAAAGTGGAATTTAACTATGAAGCCTTACAATTTGGAAATAAAAATTGTTCCAGATGTTCTTTTTACTCTTATTTGTATGCTTCATAAACAAATCGCTCGAAACTTATACTTCCAGTATTCTCGCTTAGAGTTTTAAAATATCTTTTGTACTTATTTTGATTTCACTGGGAAATATTACTTTCTTAACTGTAAAATTTTGCAAATTCTAAAATTAGAAATATTGCTCGTAAAAGAACGCAATAGAGAAAAGAAATTATTCTCCATTACCCTATTCTTGCACCTCTAGAGAATAAGAAAACACTCAGTTTAACCAAGCAGATTTAAAATTTTGAACAAATAGTGATGTAACATATTTTCTTCTTCATAAACAAATATTTGAAAAATTTTCTTGTAAATATTCGTTCTCATAGTCTATTTAAATTTCATATTACTTACTCATCATACGTAATCTAGGGTAATTTTTGTAATCGTTTTAAAAATCGAAAAAAAAATTATTTTTTTTGACGGATTTACACGTTTCAGGAACTGGAGATTCCAAAAAACATGTTTTTAGAAAATAAATTTGCCGTCCGTCTGTCTGTATGTGTGTCTGTAAACGCTCTATCTCCCGAACAAATTTAGATAGAGACTTTAAATTTGGCGTGTACATAGTATGTAAAAATGAGAAGAAGCCCATCGAATTTTATTAACGTCTATTATCCGGAACTATTTTTCCGGAATCTCGAATTATTCGTTCTGACAAAAGGTATATAAAAATTTTCGAATTTTTTTAATTTTAAGGAGTGAGTATAAAAGACAATAAAAAAACATAAATTTTGTATAAAGAATGAAGTCGATCGGACACTTAGTTGCCGTACACATATTTGTAATCCTATTTTCCACACTCTTCGATTTTTCATGACACTGTATTTCATTCAAATTTCAATTCAAAGATATATTTTAGCTGGAAATGAGATACTTAATCTGGCGCAGTAAACTAGTAGTTAATAGGATTGCCGTTTTGGGAGCTATAAGGATGTTTCTTTTACGCAATTCAGTAATAGAACATTTAATGTTTATGACGTCATCAATCCATGATTTTAAACACTCTATCTACCGAACAAATTGAGGTAAAGGCTTGAAATCTGGTATGTAGAATGTAATAGTACTACAAAGCCTATTAATTTTCAGTAACCTTAGTTATCCCTGGATATACATTTTATAAATAGTTTACACATGTTTTATTTTCATATTTTATATTATGCATATCCATGATGGATAAGTATTACGATGGCTCCCAACGACTAGTTTTATTCTCAAGACTCTTTGCCCTATACCGAAGACTTCTCGTGATCGTAAGTTTATGGTGGTACCAGATGCAAGTTTGATTCAGATTTAACATTTAAGATAATTGTTTTGACAAAAATCCAGGTTTCGAGATCCTTGAGTATTAAAAATAAATACGTTAAAAATAAACATAAATTTTCATTCGAAAACTTCGTTCTCATAGTCTATTTAGATTTCATATTTTATTCTTATACTGAAGATTGTTAGTCCTTTAGCGAAGGCTTCTCGTAATCGTAAGTTTATAGTGGTACCAGATGCAAGTTAGATTCAGATTTAGCATTTCAAATAATCGTTGACCAGGTTTCGAGAGTCTTGAGTATTAAAAATAAATACCATAAAACTAAAAATAAATGTTCATTCGAAAACTTCGTTCTCACAGTCTATTTAAATTTCATATTTAATTCTTATACTGAAGACTGTTGATCCTTTAGCGAAGACTTCTCGTGATCGTAAGTTTATGGTGCTACCAGATGGAAGTTTGATTCAGATTTAGCATTTCAGATAATTGTTGACAAAAATCCAGGTTTCGAGATCCTTGAGTATTAAAAATAAATACGATAAAAATAAAAATAAATTTTCGTTCGAAAACTTCGTTCTCACAGTCTATTCAGATTTCATATTTTATTCTTATACTGAAGACTGTTCGTCCTTTAGCAAATACTTCTCGTGATCGTAAATTTATGGTGGTACCAGATGCAAGTTTTATTCAGATTTAGCATTTCAGATAATTGTTGACAAAAATCCAGGTTTCGACATCCTAGAGTATTAAAAATAAATACGATAAAAATAAATTTTCATTAGAAAACTTCGTTCTCACAGTCTATCTGGATACCACATTTATTTTATTCTTATACTGAAGACTGTTAGTTCTTTAGCAAAGACTTCTCGTGATCGTTAGTTTATGGTGGTACTAGATGAAAATTTGATTTCAATTTGATTCAGATTTAGCATTTTAGATAATTATTGACAAAAAAATAGGTTTCGAGATCCTTGAGTATTAAAAATAAATACGATAAAAAAGAAATTCATTCGAAAACTTCGTTCTCACAGTCTATGTGGATTTCATATTTTATTCTTACACTGAAGCTTGTTAGTCCTATAGTGCAGATTTCTCGTGATCGCAAGTTTATGGTGGTACCAGAAGGAAGTTTGATTCAGATTTAGCATTCCAGACAATTCTTGTCAAAAATCCAGGTTTCGAGATCCTTGAGTATTAAAAACAAATATGAAAAAAAGAAAAAAGTTTTCATTCGAAAATTTCATTCTCACAGTCTATTTGGATTTCATATTTTATTTTTACACTGAAGACTGTTATTCCTTTAGCGAAGACTTCTCGCGATCGTAAGTTTATGGTGGCACCAGATGCAAGTTTGATTCAGATTTAGCATTTGAGATAATTCTTTTGACAAAAATCCAGGTTTCGATATCCTTGAGTAATAAAAATAAATACAAATAGAAGAACTATGCAAATATTGAATATAGAATGGCTTGTATTTACTGTAAAGACAGACATGTAAAACGAAACAAGAGAGAAGCACCCGATCGATAAGGGATGTTGCAATTTCGATGTACAGAGAGCAAATGAAAGTCAGATCTTATTGACAGTGCGTCGAGACAAAATCTCGGTACCCTGGACCATTATAACCCCCCCAAAATATATCACTTAAAAGGAACTTTGAATTACAATCTAGCCAAGCAACCGTTAATTGGCTTATCAAAATTTCAACGTACATACACGAATGCAAAGCTGAGTTATGTCAAAAATTATATTTAGAAACAGCAACGCAGACATTAATCAATGCCTGACGCCGAATTTAATATAAACAGGATAGATTTTTCCGACCGAAAAAACATTTGTAATGACTATCAAACTGAGCATTAACAATAAGTGTTTAAATTATTACTGCAAAAAGACATATGGTCAAAGGATATTTTTTTTTTCGTTGGCGGAAAGGAAAGTATGCACGCACAGGTAAGGATTTTTGGAAGAGAAAATATTTGTTTTTGATTTATTTTATTTACGGCTTTGGATGAACTTGGAAGCGTTAAACTGAGTGTTATTTAAAGCATAAAGGAGCAGAGGAAATAGATTTTTTTTTTTCAGAAAGAAAAGTAAGCTTTGATTAACTGTATAATTGTGAAAGAAGAAAGTGGAAAAAAAGTGGGAATGAATAATGATATGTGATGATATGCTAATTTCATTATCACAATTCTATGTTGAAAAAATGATGAATTAAGTTTCCATAGGTGATGTAAAACATCTTCATAATAATGCCTGAACTATACATCTTTTCCGTAATTTGTGGAAAATATTTAATTAGTATATTTATAAGAAAAACGGTGGAATGTGAAAAAAAAAACATTTTTATAAAACAACAAGCTTAAAAATATTATGAAATACGGTATTCTTAAATATATTATAAAAACTAAAATCAGCACAGTGACTTTTGAAAGAATTTATATTTCGTCTACAGATACAAAATGGCTTCTGCAATTACAAGATCAGAAGTAACATGCAAACTAATTTGTTTGTTTAAATTGTAAGGTCACAAAAATATCACTCATTCATCGATGAGTTTTCTGGAAAAACTCAAAACCTTTGTATTTCAATTCTTTGCCATTTTCGGCACACGTAAAGTGTAAAAAATGCAATTTACAAATTACAACGACCATTTGGAAAATGATTTTTTCAAAGACTAAAATTTAAGACATAAAAAAACGCACGGAGTTGATCATACATTACGTACGCCATGAATTAAACATTAATAGTGTGTAATTTGCTCCTCGATCAATTTAATTGAACGGTAGCGAAGGGGAACAAATCTCTCTACCATGGAAAATTAATCAAAAGTTTTATTTTGAAATCTTGAATACGTAGAATACAACAAAAATAATAAATTAAATGCGTAGGTCGTTGACTTATATGATTATATAAAACACTGAGTCCTTGTAGATTCAAATTTGGAAATTAGTTCACTCTAGAACTTCTCATTCAGCAGCGAGTTCGTTGGTCGGGTGGCTTTTACGGCACGGTCTCTCGCCGTCCTATACAAGTTCCACTTCGCTCAATTTTATCGGCACCTCTCGTGCCTTCAGCCCGGGAAAAAATCTCTTTTTCCCTCGTTCGTGCGAGCCAAACGCACCCTCCAGTTCCCGACTCCAAACTGATCCCCTCCTCTATTTTCCTCCGAAAAAATGGTCACTCTCTCGGACACCGTGAGAAAACTTTCAACATCCATCTCTGTCAATGCCTTTAGGCATTAGCGAATTCCTTTGCGAGACCTAAACAGGGTGGTCTATACTCCGAACCCTTAGATGTATCTCATATCCTTTATCAGGGCATGCTACGTCCTAAGTGCTAATCCATCATCACTTACAATGTCCTAGAGCGTGAGAAAAATGCCTACTAGTCTTTCTATGCACCTGGGTGTATCCAGTTTTTCTTTAGGAAGACTTCTTCCCCCATCATCTGAAAACATAGAAGTTCATTTCTTTACAAGTGTTATTACACGTAAAAGTTGCAAGCGACAGAAATCGCCTGCGACTCGTACATATTATCCTCCTGAAACTTATGTATTATCCAAGCATTTCATTGGCTGTTCGGGAAAAGGCTTTTCCATCGTCAGATTTCCAAGAAATCTGACGGCCAATTTTAAATGAAATTTATTTCTTAATTTCTAAACATCCCACAATATTACTTTTTATATCGTCGTATAGAAAAAAAATGTACTTTTAAATGCAATTTGTTTGAAAGCTGTATCTCAATTTGTTTCTGAGTTATTAATTTTTTTTGTAGTTTTTATTACTTTTTTGTCATAGTGGCAACACTTTGTTGTCCATCTCTGTTGAAAGTAAAAGGAAATACATATTACTATATAGACCAATCAGAAAACGAATAAATTGCAGATTAAACCAATAAAAACCTTCAGATATGCTTTTGATTTCCTACCCTGACGAGGACAATAACCATTTTTCCAAATGGTTAATTTTCTTTTTTTTTAATTAATCGTCGAAAATTTTAATTCGACGATTTTAGGGTCGTCGAACGTTGGCGACACGCAGGTGGGGTCGGGTTGACGCTAGCACTTTTCCTTGAGGGTCGGACTGACTTTAAATATTTTGGGTTCGGATCGGTTGACTTTTAATTCTCTCGGTTCGAGTTGATCTGATTTTTTAAAGAAAATTCTTAAATATTTTACAGTTGGAAGAAACGTATATCAAAGAGTACATAGACGATAGAGTGTATAGGAACGTATATAGTGTAAAAAACTAGTGTATAAACGTTCATTTTTATTTTATTTTTTAAAGATAAAATTGATATTAAAGATATTATTGTACACTACTTATCCAAAATTTTATTAAAATATGAATTAATTTTTCTTTAACTTCGGATTCGGTCCGCATTCGGGTTCGGTCGGTTTTGGGTTGAAGTGTCTCGGGTAAGGATCGGGTTTCAGGTCGACGAAATTGTTTTTGCCGTGTTCGAGTCGAGTTTTTTGTTGACTTTAAGCAAAATTTTCAGGTTCGGGTGGGTACAACACTACTCGTGCACAATTTTCAAGCACAGGTGGGTACAACGTCACCCGTGCAGAACACACTACTCTGCGTGCAAGCATGTGAACTTTATAATTAGACAAATGCCGGTGAAATATACAGCGGGGTCAAAAGGATAGGAAGACACAAAAATTAAGAAAACATTTTACGTTTTCCATGTAAATGCTTGCATTTTTGTGTTAAAATTTACATGATATTCCAATTAATATTAAATCAATCGTTTTGCAAAAAAATGCATATATTTCTTTAACTCTATTTAAAAATATTTGTTTAGCTAAATTTACACTTTAGCAAAAGGATAAAAATGCAATAAATATTTAAAAACCGCGGCTCGTGTTTGGTGGACATTTCGCATATCATTTAAGAAAGCATTTATAAGAGATTCTGAGCGCATTCGTTATATTCGCAAAACTTTTTGACGTTGCTGAGAGGAAAAATGCTTCAAAAGTCGTCAAATTCTAATCTGTAATAACACCGGAATGTCACCTCAAAGAATTGATGATAAAATTAAACGTTTAACCCTTTCAGGGGCAAAGCACTTCCATTGCTAAAATGTTGAAATGAATGACTAGCACCGGAATTAACCTACAAATCATTTTGAAAATAAGAAAAAGCTATTTTTCACATATATAATAAATGGAAAAAAATAATACAAAAATCTTGGGGCCACTGACACATTTGAGAATTAAAATTAAGTGGTTTCATAAACATACCACCGCTCCTAAAAGGGTTAAAGACTGTGCTTTTTTATTTTTTTACAGAATCCAAATATTTATGGTACATCAAAATCTATAGGAAGTAACAGGATTCTTTCGAAACGATCAGAAAGTTTAAGTATTCGCACGGTCGCAACAAATAGAATGACAGCAAATGAAATTCGAGCCAGATATATACGCCAGCATCAGTATAGACTATAAATGATAAGTCAGTGTAGACTATAACAGTGATGAAAAAGTCGGGAATTGTTAAATAGGTAAAACTACGTCGGTGTCTGCGTTTAGTGTCCAGCCATAAAAAATCTTACATTCAGTTTGAGGAGAAACATCTGAAGCTTTTCATTCTTTTGAAGGTCTTCCTTCATATTGGCATAAACTTCGAAATAAAAGGATCTATTTTCCACGCAGAAACTAGGTGGAGATTTCCCAATTGTTTGGGCTACCTTTTTCCTCAAGAGATAAACTTTGAATTTCTGTTTGTAGAAGGACGACAAAATAAATATACATAAATTTACATATTTGAAAGCCATTTGATTAGCCAAGTTGAAAACATTGTTGGTCTTAACTATATTTTCAACCTGACAATACCTTATTTCACCCTGCAAAAGCCACAAAAATTGGTTTTAAAACAATAAGTTTCCCACACTTCATTAGCTGGCCAATAGTCCACATCTAAATCCCATGCTGAGCGTTTAGGGTATTATAGTGAGCAATATCTACCAAAAATTGACCAAATGGTCCAATATAATTCGTAATCAGGAATAACATCTGTCATTTGCGAGGTATGGCGTGTTTTGTCACCTGCAAAATACCGAAGCCTTGTAAACTCTATGCCCACAACTCTACATTAAAATTATTAACACAAAGGAAGTACAATTGACATATAATATTTCTATAATTAAGAAATGTCTGTTCTTCTGTTATCCTTTTGCTCCTATTTATCGTAAAATTTATTAGCTTATTGTGTTGTAATAATAACAATTGATTTACAATGTTTTCTTTACCTTTATATTGTCTATTTAGTTTCATAAAATCAATTTATATGGTTTATATGTGGAGTAATTATACATATTATCTAGTCAATTAAATGATACATCGTCTAAATTACTTTGCATCCTAAATTGCTTTGCATTAAAAATTAAAGGAACAAGTTATAAAAATTCACATATCTTGAATGATTTTGCAGCTAAAAACATGGAACTCCTACAAGATCACTATATTTTATCATATCTGGCAGATCTTCAAAATGCATATTATCCAATTTTAGCAAAAAAATAAATTTAAATGACATAGGAAATGTAATATAAAGTTGGATAGGGAAAAGTTTATGTTATTTTTACAGCTTTTTAGAGATATCCAGGGAATGTTTCCAAAGTCAGTGGACGCCCCTGACCGAAATGCAAGCTTTACAAGCTCTACTGTCATTCTTCGATGCTCCCAATAACATGCAATTTGTCACAATCCCCTTCTAGGATCTCAGACAATTAGTCCAGTGCCAAAGGTTTCTTCCACCTTCCACACGCAAAATTTTATGGAATTTGCATACCACTGCGTAGCAAAGATGAATACCAATGGACTATGCGATAACACTGGCCTTTAATTTCCAACCAACTATCTTTCAGTGGACTTCATTTAAAACAATCAACCTAAAGTATTGAATAAAAAAACTTGCTTCTTCTTCCAACAAAATATAACGTAACAACCAACGAAAATAGGAAATAACCACTTCCGAGTCACCAATAATTCAGAAAAGAGTTATATCTTAAGAAACTCGCAAGTCAATATTCCGGGTTGATTTTGTAGTGTATTAATTAGTTTTTTCAAACTGGAATACCAGTTTTTTGGACGATATCAAGTCTCAAATAAACATTTTTATGTTTATTAACAACATTTTTATGTTTAACAAACCTGTATTACAGACAAATATGATGAATTAACAGAATTAAAATTAATATTAAAATTAAAATAATTTTGTTACTCTTTCATATATAAATTCAGCTACGCAGCTGAAAATGCTTAATTCAAAATACTAGGTGTGGCGGTTAATAATTCATAAATATTGCATTAAACAAAAGCGTTTAATTTGGTAAAAAGGTAAAAAAATGGTTTATCCAAATTATGTCCCATCGCTAGCTACACATTTTTCCATCTGCCTGACAAGTTGTCAATGCCCTCCCAGAAAAACAGTGCAACTTTTAACTACTTCTCTGATTATCCCGAGTCATCTCGGGTTCGTATATATGACAATTATCCATTATCCCGAGAAAATTCGGGCGTTGAATAATTTGTCACAACGATTTCTTTTATCACGTTTTTACAAGGGCTGAAGCTTAAAAAGAAAGAAAATATTCATATTAAAAATATATAATATAATAAATTATGTATAATAATATAACATTTGATTGTCAGTTTTTCACGTTTTGTGATAAGACATGCAAATGATGAAATGCAATGATGTGATTGCAAAAAATGTGATAAATTTTTGCAGTTTTTTTTTTCAAAAAAATTGGTAAGAGAAGCGGTTAAGGTGATTTAGTCATGAAGCCATTTTTCGAAATCTTCGTAATTGTTGAAGTGTTTTGTGGAGAATTGAGTGAGACATCGATGAAAACAAGTGGTACTCAGAAGGGTCCAAGTTTAATGAGTATTGCGGGTGGAGCAAGAGTTCCTAGGCAAGTATAGAAATTATGTCTATATGGCCTCTTTCTTTATGTATGAGAGGACAGGGTGTCGCGCCTCAAAATCACTTTTTCGTGTCTTGTAGCCAAATCTGGTCACTTTTTGATCAGTACTTAGTTCAAATTAATCAATCGTTAACGGTAACGAGCGGTATTAACTGTTTCACCTGATTGTAGAAGCTCATGATGCACGACAGCTTTCTGATTCCACAAACTGCACGCTATTGTCTTCTTTCCAAAGTAATTCGGTCTTGCGGTCAATGTTGATGCTTGTCCAGGGTAAACCGTTCATATTAGGTTGGTAAATTATCAACGTAAGTTACCCCAAGTATACGACGGCTTCCACTCTCGTTCTTCTTTTGTTTGAAAAAAGAAAAGCAGCGAAGGCCACACATGCTTTTTATTTTGCTAGAAACTCGACATGTTTACCACACGAAAAATATAAGACGCTAACTCGAGAACGCTTAAACATCAATGCCACTTTGAAAGGTAATGTCATAGCGACAAAATGGCATAAGATGTTAGACTGTGAACCAACCCTTTTTTTCACCGCCCTCTTAAAAAAGAAAAAAAAAATTAAGTGCCATACCTTGTACGTAGCTTCCTAAAACCAGTGATCCAGTTGAGAAAACTGATCATTACACTATATAAATTAGTCAGAAACATTTCCGAAAACCAGTGTCAGGTAAAGAACTTTGGTTTTATAAGCGATTCTTTAAATCCCAAAAATATATTGATTATTCCAGCTTCTAAAGATAAAGAACTGTTTTCGGAGACTTGTGTAACTCGGGATAGGTTATTCTATAAGGTACCTGTAATTAATATGGACACCCTGAGGAAAATTGATTTTTTTCACCCCCGTGTACAAGTCATAGGACTCCAAAAATATATGACCACTATCCCTGGACTGTTGACTATCATTATTCAAATTAGCGACCTTGTAATTATTCTGGTTTAATTTTAATGATAAAAACAAAAAATGTTTACAAGTGTCCATATAAGGAACCACCTTTCCCTATTATGGACATGCAGGTCCACATTAGGGACAGGTGGATGCTTATGGACCTACTACACATGGTGTAGGGACGAGTCACTCTTCCAAGGAATTTTAGAGGAGAGGGGATAGAAGAAATATAACTTAAAGTATTCGGGGGAGGGGGGCACAGTAAATATCTTCAGAACGTGCACATTAGAAGGGGGGGGGGGGGTCATTTTCGGTTTTCTCTCTTCGAAGACCCATGCAAAGCACCTCAGTTACTACAAAATATTATGAAATAATATATTGGGTACAAGTACCTTATTTTCATACGAGGTTATATTATATTTTCGAAGATTGAGAAACGTTTGATTTTTTTTTACAGTGTACTTTTTTGTAGTTGTTCATTTGATATTTTCCCGCCAATATATGAATCTTTCTTGTTCATATCTATCTATATTTAAAAAAAAAAAAGAAAAAAAAGCGTATCAGTGCGCATCGCTGACGTCATTTTGACGATGGCAAAACCAGACCATTAAATTAAACTTTTACTGCAATATTATAAACTTCTAAGCATCGCATATTTTCAACTTTTACACCGTCAACAGGGAATAAAGATTTCTTTCAAATGCAATTTGTTTGAAAAATGTATCCAAATTTGTTTGAAAACTGTACCGCAATTTACACAGTTTTTATTGTTTTTAAAATAATTTTTAAGAGTGATTCTTTTAAATCCATTTCCGTCTCTTGCAGACGATTTCTAAAGATAAATCCGTTTGCACTTAAATTAATATAAACGGCTTGCATTTGTTTCCAGCTTGTATTCCATAACGAAATTAAAATATCCATCAATTAATCGAAAAAACGATAAAATACAAATAAAACAGAGTTTCAAGACTTGTAATCGAACTATGAGCTGAGCGCAAACCACTGAAATGATCAAAATCAAAAAGGCTGATTGTAAACAGTGATTTTTGGCAATTTCTGCGGCTATTAATTCCTTGCTCAATGCCAATACATTATTTTTTCTTTAAATGCATTTTCAATACTTTATTTGAACGTATAAGTGCTTTTTACTTTCTTTTACCTTCAATAAAAGAAAGTATTGTAATCGAAATTTTTACTTTCTTCTACCTTCAATAGAGGAAAGTGTTGTAATCGAACATTTTTTTTCGACTTTCGGTTTTCGACGGATTTACACGTTTTAGAGGTCAAAGATCCCAAACATCATGTTTATACAAAATGTCTGTCTGTCCATCCGGATGTCTTTCTGTCCGTGTGTCGCCATTGTACCATTGAAAATTGTATGAAGTTATGCATAGAATTGAACCAAATTTTTTGTGTATGTATTTGGCTGTGGCAAGTAGGTCCTCCTTCAATTTAGAAATATTCTGCCCGAAGGGTGCGCTGTAATAGCATTTTTTGTGCCATTTTCATTATTGTACCATCGAAAAGTGTATGAAGTTATGCATAGAATTGAATCAAAATTATTTGTGTATGTTTTTGGCTACTGCCAGTTAGGTCCTCCCTGAATTTGAAAAAATTCTGCCGGAAGGGCGTGCTGTAATAGCTATGTCTGTGCCATTTTCATTATTGTATCATCGAAAAGTGTATGAAGTTATGCATAGAGAGGAACCAAATTTTTTGTGTATGTTTTTGGCTATGGTCATCAAGTCCTCCTTTAATTTGGAAATATTCCGCGGAGAGGGGACGCTGTAATAGCGATGTCTGTGCCATTTTCCTTATTGTACCATCAATTTGTGCATGAAGTTATGCATAGAATTAAACCAACATTTTGGTGTGTGTGTTTGGCTGTGGGCAGCAGTTTCTCCTTGAATTTGAAAATATTTTGCAGGAAGGGGTTGCCGTAATAGCCTTTTTGTGCCATTTTCTTTATTTTACCATCAAAAGTGTATGAAGTTATAAATAGAATTGAACCATTTTTTTTCCTTGTGTATGTGTTCGACTATGGCCTCCATGAATTAGGATATACTATTCCGCCAGAAAGGGGAGCTGTGATAGCGATTTTTGTATCATTTTCTCGGTTTTTCCTAGTTCTGTTGTCAATCGGAGGCTGGCGCAGCGACGAAAACTCGCGTTCTGCTAAGTCGGCTATTCGCAATAAACTGATGTACAACAGAATAGCGAAAAGCTATTGATTTTAATATATACATGATCGAGACTAACTCGTTTTTACTCCGATTGATTGACTGTAACAGAAATGTAAGATGAAAATCAAAATTGGTATAGTACTGAACTAATAATATTGCAATATTAACATCTATAATTACTTTTTGAAATATTAAGATAGAAAAAAGTTATGGGATTGGCACATCCAACTAGTTTTCATTTACAAATATGATTTTTGGTATTGTTAGTGTGAAAAACAGGGCTTAATTTCTAATTAAAAAAAGGTACCGGAGACCTAACATTCTCCAGTACTAAAACCGTAGCGTGGTGCCACGCCGTCACTCTATTCCGTATATTTATATTTCATGCAAAATTTAAAGCATTTATTTTCTTTGGCAAAATACAAAAAAAAAAAAAAAAAAAAAAAAAAAAAAAAAGAAAAAAAAATCTATCTAGCTGTATATAGTTAACTGCCAACTATTCCACTTTTTACTTTATCACTCTTTTCGAATAGAAAGTTTTAGCCTAATTTTAATGTTAATTAATCGCAAAATTCTGCAATTAAATAAGGTAAGGATTATGATTCGGAAATAGTATTACCATAAAAAAAGTAAGATTCGATGCTTTTATAGAAAAAGGCTCGATTTCTTTCTATCAGAATAACAAACAGTATGTGGCATTTACTTACTACTTACAAATGATTTACATTATTATTATTACATTATTACATTACTTACAAATGAATGCGAAGTCGTAAATGTCCAGAACACCGCTTTAGCATGAACGGCGTTCATGATTAAAAATAAATAGAAAAATCACTAACGTTATTTTTATACTCGTACACAATAGAAGACTAAAGCCTCAAACGAATAAAACCTCAAGCTGATGCTCATTGACTATAAACAAATGAAAATATTCCTTTCGAGTTAGATATCTAAATAAAAAAACGTAAACGATCCAATAAAAAACATCCTATTGCCACAAAAAAAAATCGAACTGAAAGCAAATTCATTGTAAACTCTCTTGATTTGCGCCATATCAACATGTCGCGGCCATCAATGCCAGACATAAATCTGCAACTATTACTAAAATAAAAAAATAAAAGGATTTCTGTTTCTCCTTAATTCTGATCAAAATGGTATTAAAATGATTTGAAATGGAATATGTAAATTTTAAAAGTTCGTTTTTTTTTTCTATAGATGAATAAAAGAAATTTCGAATGTAAGTCAGATTGAGTTCGAGCTCGCCCATTCCCAAAGACTGATATAAATACTGAGTACGTTTCATCTCCATCTCCTACGTGTGCGACGCATTACGTCACACATATGAGTGTTTTAGTAGAAAAGAATGCAAAAACTTGGAGATGGGGGGGAAAGAAAAGGGTAAGTTAGGCTTCGGTTTTTCGAAGTGCTATTACACTGGGCTTCGGAACACCGTATTTATAAGCTCTGGTGAAATCCGACCAAAATTTAATTTAAAAAGAAACAGAGAAGGAGCTCCGGGTCGGTTCCGGCGCAAAATAGGCCATGGCAAAAAAATATATACCTAATGTAAAAAAATTTATTACAGTTATCAATTAAAAAAATCTATATTTTGTAAACCAGGTTCACCCCCTTGTCTTTTTTTAATTACAATAATTTCAAAACCAGCCCTGAAACGTTCTTTTAAAAAAAAAAAAAAAAAAAAAAAAAGTTGGTACTACTTCCTTATTGAAAATACCCTTAGGAAATAAAAATAGGCAATCCAAAGGTTAAAAAGTAAAAATATATAGAGAGAGGCTTTTTTGTTTCCTTCAATTTAAAGCTGTCTCGTGGGATCTTATTTTATATTTTTTATTTCTCCATTCTTTTTTATACTGATGGGGAAAAAACGGAATAAAACCTATTTATAAGAAAATGAATTGCCATGAATTCAATTATGTGAGCTGTCAATTTTCTTTTTTCCTTCCATGGTAATAACTCATAAAAATGAATTAGGAAATAGAGAACTGTTGAATATATACAGCAATTATTTTTTTGACGCATTATAGATAGTTTGCTTTTAAAATGTAATTAAAATGCAGTAACTTTCAATACAAGCGATGAATATCTAGCATATATATTTTCCATTGAATTAAATAATACTCTCAGCAGCTCATTATTAATCTCTTCTTACTATTCTTAAGTTGCGGGCAGAAACGGTTAAGTTATAATTAATGTTTATTAACTACATTTTAAAACAATTATAATGAACAGGATTAATTAATTAAAATTCAATTAAAAAGAATAAGATACTGCCAAGTATCACGATCCTACATTGCAGATTAGTGTATGCAATTTTTTTTAAAGAGAAACAAAATATTTTTTAATATGTTTTTTAGTGCTAAAACAACAAAACGACGTGCGAGAAAATAATAATTACAAGAATTGTAAAACGTTTCCGGGTAGTTTTTGTAGTTTATTATTTTTTCTCAAACCGGAATGTATAATATAATATAATACTAGACAGTACCCGTCAAGATTTGACGGTAAATAACTTGAATGTTAGATTAGAAAACTTCTTGAATTTTTAATTAGTTGCTTTTAAATTAACTAAGTATTGAAATCGTGGCAAATTGCTATATTGTATAAGTGATTCCTACTGATTTAAGGCGATAGATGGTGCTGCCAGTCTAACCTGCTCAATAAAGTGAAAGAATTTTAAGTTTATAATTTACTAGCTAAAGTACCCGGGCGTTGCCCGGAACGTTAAGAATGTTTGTTTTGAAAAACCAATTACAAAATTTAACATACAACACTTAAAAAAAAAAAAAAAAAAAAAAAAAAAAAAAAAAAAAAAAAACAGTCGAAGTGTTGTACACATGAATCAAATGAAAACCCAATATAAAAATGTATAAATTTATATAACAGACGCAAAATAATCCAGCTATAAATGAACTTATTTCCCTTCATCATTGCAGCAATAATATTAAAATCCGCCAATATTTCCATAATCGAGTATTATCATGCTTCAATACATTTTTTCACACTTATATGACGTTATGTAATCACCACATCCTTTATATTTCCAAGAGGACGTAATATTCCATTTTTTTTTTTCGTCAAATTAATTAAATTTTCGCATGGAAATCATAAAACAGAAAAATTATGACGAAACATTCACTTTTGTTTTTAATTCGTCAAACTATTTATTTTATTTTCATTTTTCATGTAGAAATCCTGCAGTAGAAATGTTATGATGTAATATTCCTTTTTTTAAAATTCGTCAAACCATTTATTACATTTTTTCACGTGGAAATCTTGCAATAGAAAAGTAATTGTTGTGGTGTGGATTTTTAACTTTTGGCAACAGCTATAACAAAAAATCTTTCAATTTCATTGGAAATTGCTTTTAAATTTGTGTTTTGTCATTCATTAAAAATTAACTATAAGTTATTCCGATTCCGGATTAGTTTAGTTGCCTCGGCCGTTTTTTAATACACATGTACGTAACATTTCCCAATTCTGGCTTCCAAAATGTGGATTTGTATAGCATTACAGACAGACAAGCAAATTTCATTTTTATATATGGGGCATTCTCACAATCTTTTGACTTTCGGGAATAAAAATCTGGTGAAATTAAACTTGCTAAAATAACATTTTAATCTGACGGACGAATGCCTTAATGATTCAAAATAAAGAAAAACTGGTCAGCAGCGAAAATTTTTTTTATTTAACTGAGGTTTTCAGCTTTTAGTTATGTATATACAAAAAAAGAAAACCGTCCAAAATTAAAAACCGATAGACAGGCAGCCAATGGATGCGTGGATAAGCTATAACTTATAGCAGTAATTTATCACGATAAGAAAAATTGGTATTCCAAATTTAATTTTAAATATATGCATTACATTTATAATTTTATTGAGAAAGTTTAGTGTATTTCGAAGCTTTTTTAACAGAAAGCTAGAAAACGTGCCTCGTTTCGCAACAATATTTGGGGCGTTCTCACAATCTTTTGACTTTCGGGAATAAAAATCTGGCGAAATTAAACTTGCTAAAATAACATTTTAATCTGATAGACGACTGCCTTAATGATAAAATAAAGAAAAAAATGGTCAGCAGCGAAAATTTCTTTTATTTAACTGAGGTTTATGTTAAAATTGCGAGTTTAATTTTCCTTACCATTTTACCACTATAACTTTTTATTTTCTTCTAAATTTTCACTTATAATGAATTTGCATAGCACCCACAGGACATTCAAATAAGAAATAATAAAAATATAGTACTTTTAATACAGAATTTGTGTATAACATTGTCTTAAAGGGGTGTTAAAAAAGGGACGGTAAGGTAAACAAAGGGGACGGTATAGGAAAAAAAAGAACGGTAAGGAAGGAACGGTAAGGAAAATTATCACCTATTTTTAGGAAAATCATGCTAAGACTACGTGGTAGCCACAATGTTCATTGATTTTAGAAACAGTTGTTAACATTGGATTAAATCAATTTTTCTTTTTAATTTACCTCGAAAAGTGTAGGAATAAATCTTGGGGACGGTAAGACTACCAATAAAGCCACGATCTTGAAATTGATATTTAAATGCGGATTTAAATTCTGCAGTAAATTTCCTGTCAAAGAATTTTAGACATTCTTTCTCTAGCATATTTCTGCATGAGAAAAAACTGGAAAAAAATTCTGTGGCTGCATCTGAAATGATTTTCTGTATATATTTAGCAAGAGGGACGGTAAGGATGAAAAACCCCGGGACAGAGTTAAAAAAATAATATCAACCGTAAAACTGTGTGCAGGTTAATTTTTTGCTACATATTTATATAAAACAGTTGTCCCAGTTTAGGAAAAAAACACAACGAATTACTTTTATTGAAACAATTTTATACAGACAGCTCCAAACTTAAAAATCAGCATCAGGGACACGGGACGGTATAGGAGGTTTCCTGGTATTTGGACCCCCAACATCGTCCAAAACTTGTTTACCTTGTTAATATTGTTATGCAATCATGCAATGGGATGTTCCCCAGTATATGAAATTAAAAAAAAAAAACACAAAAAAGTGTACTAAAATAAAAATTATTATTCAGGGACATAAAAGTCAAAAGATTGTGAGAATGCGCCATATTAGATAACCAATTTTGCTTGCTTTTCATCAGAAGTTTAACTAAAAATATTGGATAGAGCATTTATTTTTACTTACTACGGTCACATTTTTTTTAAATAGCAATATTTAATATTTTCTACTTTTTATTTACTTTTTTTTATCTACACGACCATTAAAAGCTATCATTAATTTCATTTTTATCAGTTTCATTCTCTAAAAGCCTAAATTTAAAACTTGATGCAGCTACAGAATTATGATAAATTTTTTTATACTTTAATTTTACATTTTTATACATTTTGTTAAATATTAAAGAATGGATATCAAGGTAATTTCTTTTATAGTTTTTATATGAATATTTTCCTTTCTTTCCGTTTTCTTTTTCATTTTTTATGGAAGAGATTGACAAACATTTCTTTCTGACACACACAAATATATCTACTTGATTAGGGTCAGAAAATATGACAAAAAATGTAGATCAGCTCAATTTATTTAATTGATAATTGCATGCAAAATATTTTAGCTTAAATATTTTAAATGTAAAATTATTATTATTCTTAAAAATTGCTGACTGTCATATTTTGTTTAATTATAAAGCATTAAAAAAAAGTAATAAAACAATACAAATCATTTAACTTCTCCTCCTTATAAAATATGTCATTATTGAAATGAATTTGTTCGGACCTTGTGCGCATGCCGAACGAGCTCCGTAGCTTTGCGGTCATGTGACCCAGTTCAGTTGTGGCTTAGCTGCCATTGCGGCACGTTGTGTATTCGAGCGGGTCTTATCCCCAAGTATATAGTTGTTCTTTAGCTGCCATTTCGGCACATTGTGTATTCGAGCGGGTGTTATCCCCAAGTATAATATGTTGTTCTTGAGCTGCCATTGTGGCACATTATGCTATAGCGGGTCTTATCCCCAATTATTCTGTTGCTTATAGCGGGAGTATTCCCCAAAAGATGTTTTATGAACGTCACTTGTTCTAACAGCGGGTTATTACCCCAAAGTCACCTCATCATTCTACATGTTTTTCAGTGTTTGTGATTGTTTGTAACATTTGTGTGCTGTGTGATATAAAAATGTGAAAAAGAAGCTATTTGTCTTCAATCTTAAAGTTACACACAGTATTCACATACATTGTAGTGGTCCGTCGATTTCGCAGCGAAATAGCTGCTATGGAAAAATTAAATAGAACAAAAGGTGCTCTAAAAGGTGCTATAACGAAATTAGAAAATTTCGTAAAAGATAATACAGACGAAATTAATTACTCGAGTACTGAGCTCGAAATAAAGATTCGAAAATTACCCGAGCTTCAAGCAAAGGTATCGGAAATACGGGATAAATATTATGATATCCCTGAGATTAAGGACTTACCAGAAATCGAAAACGAGTTAGATGAACTCGAAGATCGTCTCGAGAAACTTGAGGTAAGTCTCAACCTATTTCTTAAAAATCTTAAAGTTTCTGAAATAAATGTGCATGCTGATAGTATTGAATCTATGAGTTTGAATAATATTAAAGTTAAGTTACCTGAAATCCCACTACCAACATTCAATGGTAAATATGAAGAGTGGTCAATCTTTAAAGTACAATTTACAAATTTAATTATAAATAATGCTCAGTTAAATGACGCTCAGAAGCTGTTTTATTTGATAGCATCGCTAAAAAATGAAGCAAAACAACTAGAGAGCCCAGACGATTCCTTAGAGTCATTGTTTACAGCACTTACTGAAAGATTCGAAAATCAACGTTTGCTCATTGACACTCATTTATCAGCTATAATTAATTATGAAAAAATACATTACGAGTCTTCTAAAGAATTGAGATCCTTTATTGATTGTGTAAATAAAAATTTGAGGGCCTTAAAAGTATTACAATATGAACAAAACAATCTGTCTGATGCTATCCTTATCAATATTATATTGCAAAAGGTAGATAAGGAATCTCGAAAATTATTTGAATATTCGATTAAAAAATCAGAATACCCGCAATTTAATGAATTAATGTCATTTTTGGAAAACCGCAGTTCTACGTTAGAAAGCGTAAATAGATACTCTGCTTCAAAACCCTTAAACAAAAACATTCCTCTTTCGAACAAACAAAAAAATTTCATGCTAAATTCGAATGATAAATCGAATGGAAAAACTTGTATTCTGTGTAAATTGGCTTTTCATAATTTGAACAAATGTTCTCAGTTTCTAAAAATGAATGTTTCTGAACGATACGATTTTGTGAAGAAAAATAAACTGTGTATTAATTGTTTGAATAATTCTCATTTCATAAATTCTTGCATTTCAAAATATAATTGTAATACCTGTGGATTGCGACACAGCTCATCGCTTCATCGAGAAAAAGAAAATAAATCCAAAAAGGAATTGGCTTCCCCCCAAATTTCCTCCCCTCTTGCAAGTGCGGTAAATAGAGAAACTGAAAACATTTCGTTAAATGACGAATCTTTAAAGACCTTGAATAACATAAGTAAAGAAAGAAAATCAATTTTATTGAGTACATGCTTTGTTTTTATAGAAGATAATTTCGGAAATAAACGAAGGTTTAGAGTCATTTTGGATAATGCTAGCAATGTCAATATTTTAACTAAGGATTGCGCTGACATGCTGAAATTTAAAAAAAGGATAATTAATGTACCCGTTACAGGATTAAACGGTTATACTTATAATGTAAAAAATAAAATTTCGAGTGTAATTACAAACGAAGATGGCTCTTTCAGGGAGAATATAGATTTCTTAATTGTTCCCAAAATCACGGATGTAATTCCATCAAAGCAATTAAATGTATCGGACATTAATTTACCGAATATTGTGGAATTGGCAGACCCCACATTTTTCAAACCGTTAAAAGTTCACGCATTGGTTGGCGCTGAATTATTTTATAGAATTTTAAAGCATAATTCAGTTAAGATAAATGATAAACTTTTTCTGCAAGACACTGTTTTTGGATGGATCCCAACTGGGGCGCTAGAGGAGAACACGCAAACAAACAATATTACTATGTGCAATTTCGTTAGAGATTTCGATGAAATAAATGATAATTTAAAACAATTTTGGGAGCTTGAGTCTATAGGCATTAAACATGGAGATCCGAAAATATCGGAAACTGATCAAGCACAACAAATATTCGATAAAACTGTCAAATTTGTAGGCGATCGTTATGAAGTTCAGTTACCCTGGAAGAGAGACTGGAAGGATTTAAATGATAATTTTAATGTTGCGAAACAGCGTTTGGAAGGTCTAAAAAGAAAATTTTATCGAAACCCAGAGCTTTTTCGACAATATTCTGAAATAATCACGGAATATTTAAAGCAAGGAATTATAGAGCAGGTGCAAGAAAATGAACCTGTTTTAGACAGGGCAGTTTATTATTTGCCCCATCATGCGGTCTGTAAAGAAGATAAACTTACTACAAAGGTCCGAATCGTCTTCGATGCCAGCTCTCACGATAACAATGATTTGTCCCTTAATGATTGTTTATGGCCCGGCACCAACTTAAATCCACTTCTATTTGATATTTTAATCCACTTCAGATTATACGAAATTGCCCTTTCTTCTGATATAGAGAAGGCGTTCCTTCAAATCTCACTAGCTGAAAAAGATCGGGATTCTGTCCGTTTTCTGTGGTATGATGATGGTTTAAAATCTTTCAAGGTCTTCAGATTCAAACGTGTTATTTTTGGAGTCAATGCCTCTCCATTCCTCCTATCTGCTACCATAAAGGAGCACATCAAGCGGTTTACGAACCTACACCCAAGAACTGTTCACCTACTCGATAAATATATTTATGTGGACGATTTTATATCTGGCGAAGATACGCTGCAAGAAGCTCTTGATGTTTCCCTGAATGCTAACAAAATAATGTCTGAAGCAGGAATGATTCTTCGAAAATGGATAACCAATGATGAAGCGTTATTGAAGTGCTGGCAAAAGGAAGGTTTAAATATTCAAGCAGAACATGCTGCAATAAGCCTAGGAAGCAATCTAAGCAAGGTATTAGGAATGTCCTGGAAAACAGAAGAAGATTGTCTGACATTCGAAGTCAAAAGTTTAATAGAATTCTTGTCATCGCAAAAAAGCTCAAAGCGTCTACTATTGCAAGCAGTTGGTAAAATCTTCGATCCGTTAGGCATGCTGACGCCATTCACCATTAGAATAAAATGCCTGTTCCAAGAACTATGGCTAAAGAAGACAGCATGGGATCAACAGTTACCAACTAATGTGCACGAAAAATGGTTAAAGTGGCTCGAAGAACTTCCAAATTTAGCAGAATTAAAAATTCCGAGGAAAATTCTTGGTTGCTTGAATCAAGTAATAGCTGTAGAAATACACGCCTTTTCTGATGCTAGTAAAATAGCGTATGGCTCTGCAATTTATCTGAGAATAAAAAGAGAGAGTGGAGTGGAAGTCAATCTCGTGACCTCGAAGAGTCGTGTTGCACCGATAAAGGAGATAACTCTGCCTCGGCTAGAACTTCTCGGAGCCTTACTAAGTGCAAGACTGACCAATAAAGTAAAACCCATCCTAGATCAAAAAATCACATCGAAGGTGTACTATTGGACAGATTCCAAAATAACCTTATTCTGGATCAAAGGATCATCAAAGCGATGCAAGCAGTTTGTGGCAAACCGTGTCATAGAGATTAATGCACTTTCAGATTCGAACTCTTGGTATCACTGCTCTAGCAAGGACAATCCTGCCGATCTCTTGACCAGAGGTGCGAGTGTTAATTCTCTTGTAGAGAATCCAATGTGGTTTAGGGGACCAAAATTCCTAGCAGCTGATGACTTAGTGACTGAGCAAGAAACTATTTCTGTGCCAGAAACAGATTATTTTCCCGAGACTAAATCAAAATATAAAAATAACTGTAATGATTTCAATTCTAATATTTCTCTTTCTCTTTTCAGGAATCCTGAAGAAGTAAATTTTTTTCTCAACATAAGTGGTAAATACTATAGTATTCTTCGCATATTGGCATATGTTTATAGGTGTTTTCACAATTGCATATGTAAGTTAGCAGACCGGCGCAGAGGCAGCCTCACAACCCCAGAAATAAAAAATTCAGAAGTTTCTCTAATTAGATTAGTACAAAATGCAGAATTTCAGGAAGAGATTAAGGTTTATATCGTGATTTTCGTTAGCTTAGTAACAAAATATTTCTTCCGAAATTTAATGAAATTTAATGTATATACTTATTTCTTATTGTTTACTTATTTTAAAGTGCACCTAAGATTTACATGTTATTTTACATTCAACTTTTCTTAAGAATATATCGAACTATTTTTAGAAAAGAGCTTAAATTTTGTAACAAAGAATTTAATTTTATTGTATTGTATAGTCCTTGTTATTGCAACTTATTATTATTGTATTTGTATTGTAATATTATTTTATGGTATTGGTATTTTATTTAGTTCTTGTATTTATAGTGTATTTTAATATTTTGAATGTGCTACGCACATTGCAACGCGGGGCGGCATGTTCGGACCTTGTGCGCATGCCGAACGAGCTCCGTAGCTTTGCGGTCATGTGACCCAGTTCAGTTGTGGCTTAGCTGCCATTGCGGCACGTTGTGTATTCGAGCGGGTCTTATCCCCAAGTATATAGTTGTTCTTTAGCTGCCATTTCGGCACATTGTGTATTCGAGCGGGTGTTATCCCCAAGTATAATATGTTGTTTTTGAGCTGCCATTGTGGCACATTATGCTATAGCGGGTCTTATCCCCAATTATTCTGTTGCTTATAGCGGGAGTATTCCCCAAAAGATGTTTTATGAACGTCACTTGTTCTAACAGCGGGTTATTACCCCAAAGTCACCTCATCATTCTACATGTTTTTCAGTGTTTGTGATTGTTTGTAACATTTGTGTGCTGTGTGATATAAAAATGTGAAAAAGAAGCTATTTGTCTTCAATCTTAAAGTTACACACAGTATTCACATACAGAATTGTTGCCAAAAATATTACAAAATTAATTTTGCTAGGCGTTTGAATTGAACCCGCTTCCTCTCCAAAAAGTTAGAGCTTTAAACTAACGCTTTCGAACACTGTGCTATCCGGATCGCGTCTTGCTTCCCTCTAAATTGAAGAAGTTCAAAAATTAATTTCACGCACGCGCAAATACATCAATTTTGCACTGAACTGATCTTACAGAATCACCTTAGTATTTTAATATACAGTAAAACCTCCCTAAAGCGACCAAGTTCCCTTCCAATAAAAATTGGTCGCTCCGAGAGATGGTCTCTTAGAGGAGGTCATAGTAAAATCTAGATTTTAATTGTTGAAAAATAGTTACTAAAATTTATTTTTCACGCTAGGAAAAAGCATAAAAATTTAAGTATCAAAACATAAGTTAATTATAAAGTTAATTACTGTAGAGTTTAAAAAATGAATACATTACCATTTGCTTTCATTTTCCTGTTTTTTCTTTTATAACTTTTATTTCCAAGTCCTTTCGAATTTCAGTAAATAAATGAATTTTTTCGGGGCGGAAACAATGACGATTTTATTAATTTATGTATTTCTTTGAGAGTTTCCTGACATTCCTGGGGAGTTTATTGACCGTCATTTTTAATTTGTCATCAGAGTTAAATTCATTGCCTGAAAAGACATAAAGGGGTATAAATACTTAAAAGTTACCGGAAAAAAAGCTAAATTTAGTTTAGAAGTTTGAGGAATAATGCGCTCTCCGGAATTATTTTTCTAATAAAGCCTTCTTCAAGCGACCAGGAAAAAAACGGATTTTGTTTCATTTTCTTCAAAGAAATGGGTCGCTCATGGAGGGAGTTCAACTGGGATGGTCTCTGAATGGAGGTAAATTTAGTATTGAGCCTATCGGAATAAATTTCGTTCCATGAAAAAAATGGTCGTTCAGGGAGGGGGTCGCTTAATGGAGGTGGTCTCTTAGGGAGGTCTAACTGTATATGATAATATAACCGGTTTTTTTGACTCTATCAATTCTCAAATAAACTTTTTCATATTCAACAAACCTGTATTACAGACAAATATGATGAATTAAAACAGCATTAAAATGTAACTTTAAAATTAATATTATTTTGTTATTCTTTCATTATAACTTCAGTTACGCGGTCGAAAATTCTTAATTGAAAATAGATAGCTTCCTAAAACGGACGTTCCGGTTTGAGAAAACTGATCAATACGGTACAAAAAATACTCGAAAACGTTTCCAAAAATCAGTGGCAAGTAAAGAAACTTTGCTTTTATAAATACAGTAGAGGCTCGATTATCCGAAGTAATTGGGGCCGACCATCTTTCGGAAAATCGAAATCTTCGGATAATCGAGAATGCTTCAAATTTAAGATTAAGGACAAATACATGCTGTATTTCTTATTATGGTAACAAGTGCTTAATAAAAATAAAGCAATACCAAATAAAAACAAGAACAAATTACCTGAATTTTAATTTAAAAATTAAGTACCTAAAGTACATATTTCACAAGGATTTGAAATAAAGTTTTGTTTGTCGCAGTTTTGATTGCCTTTGCTGTGATAGCTCAATCACAAAGTTTTTTTTTTTCAAGTACTACTAATTCACCAGTATCACAGTCTTTCTGCAGCTCTAGCCATGCCAAACTTTTTGCAAAACATTCAAAAGATTCATAATTGCTAATTTGCTCGTTTTCTTCACCTGCCAGACCGCATTCACACATTCCGGTCCTCCCTCCTCTTAATGTGTTCTAGTTCACTCCGCAGCTTACGGGAGCTCAAATTAAATTCAAAGAAATTCTAAAAAAGGGATTCCAAAATATTTATCTGTACTCGTGGTTCGGACAGGACCGCTTACACACAAGGAATGTAATTGTAAAAAAAAAAAAAAAAAAAAAAAAAAGTTTTAAAAATGGATTTCGGTTAACCGAGAGTTTCGGAAGAGTTTCGGATAAAAGAGGTTCTACTGTACTTCTTTAAATCTCTGAAATATATTAGTTCCTCCGACTTCTAAAGATAAAGAACGATTTTCGGAATCGTGCGTAACTCGAGATAAAAATATTGTATATTTTTGACGTGGTTATATTACATTTTCGAAGATTCGGAAACATTTGCCTTTTTTTACAGTGTACCTTTCTGTAGTTGCTCCTTTGATCATTTTTTTCGCCAATGTATGAATCTATCTTGTTCATATGTATCTATATTGTAAAAGACAAACGAATCCGTTCGTAACGCCGATGTCATTTTGACGATGGCAAATCCAGCGATTCAATTAAACTTACTGGAATATTTTAAACTTCTAAACATCGCAATTTTTATACCGTCGAATAGGAAATAAAATGTACTTTCAAATGAAATTTGTTTGAAAACTGCATCGGAGCTAGTTTGAAAGCTGTTTCGCAATTTACTCAATTTTTATTGGTTTTGGGGACGAGGGACCTTGAAAATAAATTTTTTATTTTTTGTAAATTTCACTTAAAATAGTACTCAAAGGTACCTTATAAGCATTATGGCATGCATTTATTACAAAAAAAAAAAAAAAAAAATTATGTTATTTTTGAGAAAAAACTGGAAATTTACGCGTCGTTTTAGAAATCTCCGAAATGCCACATACGCGTTCCATATCAATGAAAATCCCCAATATTTTTTTTATAAAAGTTTGGTTAATATATATAAATAAAACTGTGCATCGAATTTTATATATTTGAATATAAAGGTAAAAAAAAAAAAATTGGAAAATTTTTCAATTATTTTCTCTTTTTTTTTTTGTAAATTTCACTTTAAATATTACTCAAGGGTACATTATATGCATTATGACATGCATTTATCATAAAAAAAAAATTAATTATTTTTGAGAAAAAAATAGCATTTTACGCATCGTCGTAGAAATCTTCGAAATGCCCCCTGCGCATTCCATATCAATGAAAATCCCCAATATTTTTTATAAAAGTTTGGTTTATATATACAAATAAAACTGTGCATCGAATTTTATATATTTGAATATAAAGGTATGAAAAAAAAAATCAAAATTTTTTGAAATTTTTTCGTAAAAATTTAAAAATTTATTATTATTTTCTTTTTTTACCTTTATATTCAAATATATAAAATTCGAAGCACAGTTTTATTTATATACATAAACCAAACTTTTATAAAAATTATTGGGGATTTTCATTGATATGGAATGCGCAGGGGGCATTTCGATGATTTCTACGACGATGCGTAAAATGCCATTTTTTTTCCCAAAAATATTTTTTTTTTAATTTTTTTTGTGATAAATGCATGCATGATGCATATAACGTACCCTTGAATAATATTTAAAGTGAAATTTACAAAAAATAAAGAATTGATTTTTAAGGTTTTTTCAGGTCCCTCGTCCCCTTAAATCTCTAAAATATATTGGTTCCTCCGACTTCTAAAGATAAAGAACGATTTTCGGAATCGTGGGCAACTCGAGATAAAAATATTGTATATTTTTGATGTGGTTATATTACATTTCCGAAGATTCGGAAACATTTGCCTTTTTTTACAGTGTACCTTTCTGTAGTTGTTCCTTTGATCATTTTTTTCGCCAATGTATGAATCTATCTTGTTCATATGTATCTATATTATAAAAGACAAACGAATCCGTTCGTAACTCTGATGTCATTTTGACGGTGGCAAATCCAGCGATTCAATTAAACTTACTGGAATATTTTAAACATCTAAACATCGCAATTTTTATACCGTCGAATAGGGAATAAAATGTACTCTCAAATGAAATTTGTTTGAAAACTGCATCGGAATTTGTTTGAAAGCTGTTTCGTAATTTACTCAATTTTTATTGGTTTTAAAATAATTTTTAAGCATGATTTTTTAAAAATACATTTCCGCCGCATGCAGGCGATTTCTAAAGATAAATTCGTTTGCAATTAAATTAATATAAATAGCTTGCGTTTGTATAGCTTATATTCTAGCTTATACCAGCTTATTATATACAGCTTATATTCCATGATGAAATTAAAATTTTCATCAATTAATAGATAAAACAATAAAATATAAATAAAACACATTTTCAAGACATGTAATCGAACTATGCGCGTAAACCACTGAGAAAAATCAAAATAAAAAAGGCTGATTGTAAATAGTTATCTTTGGCAATTTCTTCGGCTATTAATTCCTCGCGCTAATTTCTCTTTTAATGCATTTTAAAAACTTTATTTAAACGGATTATTGCTACTTTTAATATAAATATGATTTTTGGTATTATTAGTGTGAAAAATATATACTTAAGGGGGCTGGTCAACCAGCTTCCGATTTCCCCTCACTAATGTAAAGTCTATGGGCATTTGATACATTCGTATATTTAAAACATCTCCTTGGGAAATTAATATTTTTCAACTTCTGTTTTTTGTGTACACTTCCTAAAAGGTGTCTCGTTTTTTCTTAGTTCTCAAAATATTTCTAAACTATATGCTTAATTTTATGTGAATTGTTAAAATCTTACTGATAGTTCGTCATCTTTTAACCCGTAAAATATTAAATTCAGCATAGATTTTAGAAATATTTTGCAAACTAAGAATAAAAGAGAAATCCTTTAAGAAGAGTACACAGAAAAAAAAAAAAAAAAAAAAGTTAAAATTATGAATTTCCCGAGAAGATATTTTAAATATGCCAATGCATCAAAAGTCCGTAGATTTAACATTACGGAGAAGAATTTCGAAGCTGAGTGACCAGCCCCCTTAATGTAAAAAATCTATTAGAGTTATCAATAAAAAAAAATAAAATAAATAAAATAAAAATGTTTTCATCTATATTCTGTAACCCGCGAAGCCTTGGTTTGTCCCCTTGGTGCGTTCGTAATTATATAAATACCTAGCACCTATAGTCGTATTCTGGTCCGCCCCTTCCGTCTGTATGTCCGTATATAACAGCGCAAAACTACCCAACCGAACGGTTTGAAATTTAATATATATAATCGTAGCTGAATTTTGTCTAGTCATTTTAAATTTTATGAAAATCGAATCAAAACTTAAAAATATATTAATAAAAGTTTCTTCATTCTATTACATCCTATCATACGAAATGAATTCAATGATATCCCATGATACGTAATGATTCTAGGTTGCTATGGTGATGACGTCCTATTTAAGATGGAGTCCTATTATTTACGTATTACTGAATTTAATATGTATAATATTAATATATTTTGTACTCATGCATTTTTGAATAAGATTGCACCAGTTTTCCCACCAAGATTTGAATAAAACTAGTTATAGTACGAACGCACATCATCTGCCGCTTTTGACGTGCAGTTTCCGACTTTTTTTATTTAATTCAATGATATTATAACCAACTCTGAAACGCTCTTTTAAAGGAAAAAAAGAAGGTTGGTAGAACTTCCAGTTTCATCATACAGTGAAACCTCCCTGTGAGACCACCTCCCTGAACGACCATTTTTTTCGTGGAACAAAATTCATTCCCATAGGCTCAATACTCATTTTACCTCCATTCAGAGACCATCCCAGTTGAGCTCCCTCCATAAGCGACACAATTCTTTGAAGAAAATTAAAAAAATTCCGTTTTTTCCTCGTCACTTGAAGAAGGTTTTATAAGCAAAATAATTCTGGAGAGCGCCTTATTCATCAAACTTCTAATCTAAGTTTTTTAAAAAAATTATTATTATTCCAGAAACTTTTAAGTGTTTAAACCCCTCTGTGTCTTTTTAGGCAATGAATTTAACTTTCATGAAAAATTAAGAATAACAGTCAATAAACTCCCCTGCCCTATTCTGTCAGGAAATTCTCAAAGAAACAGATAAATTAATGAAATCGTCATTATTAGTTTCCGTCCAAAAATAATTGCATTTATTTACTGAAATTCGAAAGGACTTGGAAATAAAAGTTATAAAAGCAAAAACCGTAAAATCAAAGCAAACGTCAATGTATTCATTTTTTAAACTCTGAAGTAATTAACTTATGTAATTAACTTGGGTTTTGATACTTACATTTTCATATTTTTTCCTAATGTGAAAAATAAATTTTAGTAATATTAATTTTTACCTTTTTTCAACAATTAAAATCTAGATTTAAACATGACCTCCATTAAGAAACCACCTCTCGGAGTGACCATTTTTTTTTTTTTTTTTTTTTTTTTTTTTTTTTCGAACGGAACGTGGTCGCTTTAGGGAAGTTTTACTGGACCCTTAGAAATAAAAATAGGCAATCCAAAGGTTAAAAAGAAAAAAATATATATAGAGGCATTTTTTGTTTCCTTCAATTTAAAACTGTCTCGTGGGATCTCATTTTACATTTTTTATTTCTCCATTCTTTTTTTATGCTGATGAGAAAAAAACTGAACAAAACCTATTTATAAGAAAATGAATTACCGTGAATTCAATTATGTGAGATGTAAATTTTCTTTTTTTCTTTTATGGTAATAAGTCATCAAAATGAATTAGGAAACAAATTACTGTTGAATATATACAGTAATTATATTTTTAAAGCGTTATAAATAGTTTGCTTTTAAAATTTAATTAAAATGCAGTAAGTTTCAATACAAGCGATGGATATCTAGTGTATATTTTTTCTAGTGTATATTAAATAAAACTCTCAGCAGCTTGATTAGATTTGGAGGTTCACGGTTTAAGTATAAAGGGGGAATATGGGGGTAATACCCCCTTAATTTCGACAAATGGATTTTCTTATCCGATTTGCTTCAAATTTGGTATACCGGTTTATTCTGATAAGGTGCTTCCCTCATGAGATTTGGATAAGAATAAAGATGGGAAAAAGGCGGAGGGGGGTGTTAATGCCCCCTTTTATTTATTTTTCGAAAGGCATTATTATTTGAAGTAAGAGCGTAATATACATTTAGTGTGAATAGGCTGTGAGCTTAATGCCATCAGTTTAACTTGGCACTTTTCTTTTTTATTTATTTGAGTTTTTGTTGACATTGACAATTGCAATTATGTTTTTCAGATGACAACCTTGATAAATAAACATTCATAAGTATATTTTGACCTATGATTCACCAGTTCACTCACAAAATTTTTCAACCATTTTCTAAGGAATAAATAAATGCCTTTTTCTATGTCCCATCACTTTTTTTTGTAGCTTAGTACCTATCCTGCTGGGTCCACGTTTCAAGTAAGACCTTTACCCCGAGTCCAGTTTAATACCATACGTTAAAGTCAACTAGGCGGATAGCCCATACGTGGACTGTGGACTCATGGCGTTATCGGCCTATAGCCCATATGTAGGCTGTGGGCAGAGAACCTGTTTTAAAGGGAATAAATAATGTACAGGCATTCCTGGACTTACGTAAATTTGCACTTACGTAATAAATCTCGAAAATTACATTTATGAACATATTACTAGAGCGTTTGGTACGAATTTGCTTACTTTCGATAATTGTTTTATAAATAAAATATACAGATAAAAACCAGAACAATAATATAGTTTTATATATTAGGTAGAATTATATTTTTATATATATTCTCAAGAACTTAAGCCCCCCCCCCCTTTTTTTACCTTTTTTTGCACTGCTGTTTAAGGAATCTCACCTTGTCAACTACAAAGCTGTTCTGTCGGGATGTGGGACTTAGGTCCCGGGATCCTCGACCCAAATTTCTTCGTATCGTCGTATTGAGATATACAATCAAATGTTTAACAAAACAAACACAAATTTGATTAAAATGAGGCAAAAAATAAACTCGGTTTAACTGTTACAATTTTGTTAGCTGAATTCAAACCATAATGAAATCTAATTTTAAAGTTTCGGTGCAGAAGATCGAGTGTATTTTTTCTTTTTAGTTTCAGCTGTTCGTTTGATGTAGATACTTCACCTAGTCGTTTGATGTAGATTCAAAATTGACATAAATTAATTCATCAACAATAAATTTATAAGTCCCATATACCACAAGATATTTTTTATTTGAAAAGTGTTATTTCAGTTTGTTTTTATATTTTTTTTATAGTTCATATCCAAGTAAATATTGCTGCGTGCTACTTTATTTATAAAATAATACTGTGTAAATAATGTATGATATATACGAGTATATATATATATATATAATATTGTAGTTTTTTACGAAATTTTACCTAAGCAATTTACATATTCGAGTTACGTAAAATCCAAGTTACGCAAAAGTTTACGGAACGCATTACTTACGTAAGTCGGGGGATGCCTGTACTTGTACTGCTTCTTGAGTCCGAAAGCCTTTGGTGCTTGGATATAATCAATCGAAATTTTAAGACATATTGATAGATAAGGGAATCTATTGTTTTCTTTCAATTTAAAGCTATGTCGTGAGACTTCATTTTATATATTTTTTAGTTCTCTTTCTTTTATGATACAGATGGAAAAACAGCTGGGTAAATCTTATTTATAGGAAAATGAATTGCAGTGAATTCAATTATGGGGGCTGTAAACTTTCTTTTTTTCATGCGAGGTAATGGATTGAGAAAGAGAGAACTATTGAATAGATACAACGAATCCTTTTACATGCTTTCTTTTAACTTACAATTCTGTTTGTTTCTATGTGACAGTCAAATATTGTGACTCATTTTTCTCCCACTTCCTGTTGACTTAGAGCTTTGACATTTGGAATATATACCGGGTGTCCTAAAAAGGACTGACTGATTTTAAAATTCAATAGCTTGCAAAAAGTGACAGATATTTAAAAAATTCTTGCAGGAGGGTTATGCATAAGGTCAAAAGTTTTTTTTACAGTGATTTTCGATTTTAGTTCGAATTACAAACAATAGATGGCGCTGCGATCAATAGACGCTAAATTCAGGCTCGATTTTTGGTACTTCGGGACCCACTCAATGCATGTTAACCTCCTTTTTCCGCATGGGAGAAGAGAAAGGCCAAAAAATCGAGCCTGTATTTAGCGCCTATTGCTTACAGCGCCATTTATTGTTTGTAATTCGAACCAAAATCGAAAATCACTGTAAAAAAACTTTTGACTTTATGCAAAACCCTCCTGCGAGAATTTTTTAAATATCTGTCACCGTTTGCAAGTTATTGAATTTTAAAATCAGTCAGTCCTTTTTAGGACACCCGGTATGTATTCCTAAGGCAAATACATGAATTGGACACTGATTTTTTTTTTTCGATCCCTGACGGGGCAAAGGGGGGTAAATTAAAGAAAAGATCACCATATCTCATAAATTAATGGAAATAAAATCTCGAAACTTGACATATCCATAGTATAACTAAAATTAGTGAACACGTGTTTCAGAATTTATCAAAATTCGGTCCCTAAGGGGGAAAAAGGGGATGGCGCTTCCCCGAAGTGCTCCCCGTTTTCGAAAGACATCGATAAAACACTATATATCGCCAAATTATAAGATTAAATGACAATAATGGACTATCGTAAATGTCACATTCACTTGGCATTAAACACGATACACGTGTTTGTTACATCATCAAGAGATTTTTAATTCGATGTTTTGTTTGTATTTTTATTAATATTGTGCTAATTTATTTGTTCTTTCATTATTTAATGTAAACATTATGGCAATTTGTATAATCGATTTGTATAATATGGCGAAACTGGTTGACGGGATAATCAAGTACTACCAAAAAATCTCTTTTAAACAGTTTTCCGCGTAGGCAGGTTGATTTTAACGTATTCCTTTGAAGGGAATATAAAATTTACCATGGTACTAAAAGAATTATAAAAGAAGTTATGCATCATGAATAATCGCGACTTTTGTTGTCCCGCGTAGTGGTTTACGCGGTTCAGGTCTCGGAGCCCCTGAAAATCGGGACATACCGCGTAAATTGGGACGCCTATACCAACACTATTTATGACTCAACATTACAGCTCCTACGACCGTAATTTTAAGACTTTTTCTATCGGACCATCTGTACAACTTTCGTAATGATCATAATAATAATAACAGTAATAGTAATAATAATAACAGTAATAATAATAATAATAATAATGACAGTAATAATAATAATAATAATAATAATAATAATAATAATAATAACAGTAATAATAATAATAATAATAATAATAATAATAATAATAATAATAATAATAATAATAACAGTAATAATAATAATAAAAATAACAGTAATAATAATAAAACTATTAATAATAAAAACATTTTTCGTCATTTGAAATCTTTCTGGTCCCCTTAAAGGAGAAAAAAAAACCTTGCTACCGCTTCCTGTTTCCGAAAAACCTTGGTAGGTTGTTAGAAAAACAATTCAACGGTTATAAAAAGAGGAAAATACACAAGAGAATTTTTTTTTTATTTTCCCTCAATTTTAAGCTGACAGGTTTCATAGTTTTTTATTTCGCATTTTTTTTAATCGTGCTAATGAAAAAAAATGAGTAAAATCTATTTATAAGAAAATGAATTGCAGTGAATTCAATTACGTTAGCTGTCAAATTTCGTTTTTTTCTTACATGATAATAAGCCAAGAAAATGGATTAGGTTATGGAGAACTGTTGAATATATACAGCGAATCTTCTTATTAAAAGAGTAATAAATAGGTTGCTCTTAAAATGTAATTAAAATTCGATAAACGTTAATATGAACAAGGAATATATGATGCGTACATATTTGCTACTGATATAAACAATGTTATCAACAATCTATTATTAAACTTTGCTTAATATTTATAAGTTTTGGCTAAAACAAATTAAAAAGTTTTAATGATTAAAAAATCGATTGAAAATTATGCATGATTAATGCAATTAATTAATTTAATCGTAATTTAAAAAGGAATAATTTTTTTTTTCGATCATGATGATCCTAAATTAATGTGGGAATTGGGGAACGAGAGCGACTTTCAAAGCGTAGCCTTACCGGAAATTATTTTATGTCCATATATTTTTATTTTTTAACCTTTATTTTAATTTTTTTTAAGTGGCAACCGATAATGTTTAATTTAAATACACATACACAGGATGTTTCAAGGGAATATTTCTTAAACCGATGATGAGAGAAAAATATTTTGAATTACAAAAAAAAAAAAAAAAAAAAAAAAAAAAAAGTACATATTTTATATAATGTCATTTATTTTAAAAGATGATTTATCTATTATATCAAAATTCCATTGTTTGTTTTTATTTCAGAGTTACTCCTCTTAGAATACAGCAAATTTCGCGATAAAATTAGTGTCAGTTATTAGAATGAATCCAAGGATGTTATATAATAAATCTCTAATTTTGAAACTTAAATAAATTTAGGATATATTATTATTATTAGCATTTTAATGACATTTTTGTTATGACGGCAGCCAAATTAGTCTATTGTTGCAGATAATAGGTTGAAAAAAGAAATAATTGGGATTGTTAAATTTTTATTAATGTCACTCATTGAAAACACTGATTGAAATTTCCTTTATTTATAATTTGATTTAAGGTTGCCCAATGATAACTCAAAAGGTATATAAAAGATCGTTTGAAAGAAAGCTTTTGCAACGCTAAACTCAAAAAAAAAAAAAAAAAAAAAAAAAATTCCTTTTATTTTAGGTATTATATTTTCAGAGACAACGTCGAAAATGTAGTTGAAAAATATGTCCCCTCCCTCTATTTCCGAATCTACTTGAACTAAAATTATGAAAAAAATAGAGGTAGTAAACGTTAATTAAAACCTTGCAGGAAAACTATAGCAATTACCCTAGGCCACATAGTTTTTGCAGGGCTCCCAAATGGTCCGCCAACTGTATACCGATATTTTTTTAGAAAAAATTTCTTTTTATATTTTTCTTACAAACCGCCCCGAAATCACCTCTGAAAGTTAATTTCAGCGCAAACCCACCATAAAATTTTCTGTTAAAATTTATTGGTATTCAGTTGGCGGACCATTTGGGAGCCCTGTTTTTGAGAAAAGCGCATTTTACCGTTCCACACAAATTTTGATTTGCGGGCATTCAGCAAAGGTGATGAGGAACAATGGAGGTACCTATCGTAGCAGAAGATTGAAAGCATTGTTGATATGCTTTTCGGAAAAAAATCGTGGGTAATTAGCCGAGATATTAACCTTCCAAGATACGGACGGTTTGGACATACATAATGACAGGGGCGGTGTAATCTATGGACCATCGGCTGTTAAAGCCTAGATAACAACTTTTAATGGTACATTTGTGGAATGCAATTCCCAGTAGCTGTATAAAAGCAATAAACGCAAAATTGTTAAAAACAGACTAATTTAATTACAATTAATCACATAAATACTATGGTATTCGCAACTAGTTTGCATTGACTGCATCTCTCAATACACCTCCCGTGTTTTTAACAGTTACTTAAAAACCTATCTGGGCGGCGTTGCAACTTTGCGACCTCCATTCGAAACGCGCTAAACACAAGGCCAAGTTTAACTTTTGACAAGTGTTTTGTTTTAGTTACACTGTAAAAAGAAAAGATTATTACTACGCTGAATTTATTTTTATGAAAGGCCAAATGAAGTTTAAATATGCACTACTTTTATTGTCAGTACTGAATTAAGTTCATCATAAACAGATTAGGATAAGATTAAAAAAAGAGTTATACAGAATAGCAGTATTTGATATTGTTTAGGCTTCATATCACTTTGAACTTTTATGGTATACCCATTCACACTTTTCTAGTATATACAGCTAGCATATACTAGTATACAAGTCTTATTTTTCGTTTAGCAACGATTTTTTTTTAATAATACAGTCAATAATTCATATATTTATTGCACGGAAACCTCTGAGCGTGAGTAATACTTGCACTTGACCGTTTTTCCTTTTCCGACTGTGTACAAATTGAAATTGTGCTATGTTTAGAACATCAACAAATTTCAATGAAAGCGACATTTATTGTTCACATATTGCCACCATGAATATGATGTCAGCGTTACTCACGGACGTATATATATATATATTTTTTTTACAATATATATTTTCATATTAAAGTTTAAAAAAAAAAGTTTTTTATTCAAATTAATGATGCAATTAATGTCCTAATTAAATTATATTTTTCAAGAAAATTTGAAGAAATAAAAACTTACTTCCACATAATCAAGCTTCAAACAATCAATTAAAATAAATTTTTCTAAAATAAATTTAGAAAACGCAATATCTTCTATCATCAAATTTTACAACGAAGCAAGGAAATTATACAAAAAGTCCTTCCGGCCAGTGCCGGGAGGAAGAGGTAGCTTTCATAATCCTTATTTAAAAAAGTCAACTTATATCATGCAAACACACGAAGCTCAATTTAGTGGAAACCGAATATAGGAGACTCAATACTAATTTTTATCAATATAATGAATGAGAATTTCGCGAAATTAGTCAGCTTTATCCAAGCTGCTTTTCTTTAAAGTAACTTATATTTGGCTGCCAAATTCGGCATTTTGTTAAAGTGCCTGTCATTTTAAGACAACATGGTGGATGAGGCTAAGC
Organism: Maratus speciosus; assembly: GCA_963932465.1. Classification (NCBI taxonomy): domain Eukaryota; kingdom Metazoa; phylum Arthropoda; class Arachnida; order Araneae; family Salticidae; genus Maratus; species Maratus speciosus. The sequence goes on along the minus strand of OZ010797.1, from coordinate 334,377,360 downwards.
AGTGAACTTGGACGAGATCTTAGTAATTGCTGTGCACATGTTCACTCACATCGGAATCGGTTAATATATAGGAGTGCTGTCGCATGCAAAAAATCAGATTTTTCAAAATGTCACCCACAATAGAAATTGAAACTGCTATATCTGAGCCATTTTTTAAGGTAAAGACAAACAAAAAATGCTCCTGAATCCTTATATCAAGATCAAATACTTAAGAAAGAAACCTTTTTCAATTTATAATTTTTTTGCACCTCACATTAAACATATATATATTTTTTAATTTAATGGCCGCCATTTTGAAACAAGATGGCTGATGAATCTGGCCAGCGAGCTTGGTCGAGGTGTTGATGTATACTATCCACATGCCTTCTTACATCGAAATAGGCGAATACGTGTGTTATCGCGTGACAAATACAAGATCGTTTCAAAATGTTAGCCATGCTAGAAATTCAAAGTACTATAAAACAACCATTTTTTAAGATATCAACAAAAGAACAAATTTTCAGAAAGAAAAACTGTTCCGGAATCTTTGTATTAAGGTCAAACACATACAAAAAAAATCTTTTTCATTTTCCAATTTTTTTATTTTTTAATTTTTTTAAATGGCCGCCATTTTGAAACAAGATGGCGGATGAAGCTGGCCAACGAACTCGGTCGAGATATTTGTATGTACTATGTACACACCAAGATACATCCAAGTCGGTTCATAAATACGCCTTTTATCGCGTGACAAAATTCAGGACGTTTCAAAATGTCAGCCACTCTAGAAATTCAAAATGCTATAACTCAGCCATTTTTTAAGATATAGACGAAACAAAAACTGCTCCGAAATCTTTGTATAAAGGTCAAATATATAAGAAAAAAATATTTTTCCATTTTCAATTTTTTGGTATCTCATTTAAATTTTTTTATTTTTTAATTTTTTTAAATGGCCGCCATTTTGAAACAAGATGGCGGATGAAGCTGGCCAACGAACTCGGTCGAGATATTTGTATGTACTATGTACACACCAAGGTACATCCAAGTCGGTTCATAAATACGCCTGTTATTACGTGAGAAAAATCAGGACGTTTCAAAATGTCAGCCACGCTAGAAATTCAAAATGCTATAACTCAGCCATTTTTTAAGATATAGACGAAACAAAAACTGCTCCGGAATCTTTGTATAAAGGTCAAATACATAAGAGAAAAATATTTTTCCATTTTTAATTTTTTGGTACCACATTTCAAGTTTTAATTTTTTTTAAAAAATTTTAAATGGCCGCCATTTTGAAACAAAACGGCGGATGAAGCTGGCCAACGAACTCGATCGAGACATTGGTATGTACTATGTACACACCGAATTACATCGAAATCGGTTCATAATTACGGGAGTTACAGTGTGACATAGGTCAGATATATATATATATATATCAATTTTGAACGGAGGGTGGTTTCGGGGTCTGGGGGTCATGATCGATGAAAATATACCAAAATTTTTTGAAATCGCTTTCCTCCGAACGGCTGCAATAGGTAGCTTTTTTGTAAAGAAAGCTACCTAAAATAAATATAACTTCTTGGAAAGATATAATTACTGTCATGTGAATGAGATAATTACTGCTCTGTGAATAAGATAATTGCTGCCCTGTACTTACAAGAAATGAATTTAAAGGGAAAAGAAATATTTTAAACAACTTTCTTCTTATGGTATCTGAAACTTTTCACAGAGCGACTTTTCTCTAATAGCGGAATGGCTTTATAAAAAAATAATAACAACATTTTTATAAGCATTTATCGGAATGACTCATATAGCGGAAATAATTTTTGTATAAGTTTGTCAAAATGACATCATTTTTGTATAAGTTGTCGTGGATAAAATGTCATGTTTCATTGAAATGGCAAAATGTTTATGGAGAAAGCAATATCATAATTACATTACATTATTCAAATAAATACATGGAAATAAAAACGTATAAAGTCGTCTGCCGACAAGTAGAAATCATTCCATCATAGCTTATTATGTTTTACATTCAATCAAGGTGGTTAAATAAAAAGAGAATTAAACTCGCATTTAATTTGAGAATTATTCTTCCCTGTTTACAAAAAAAGAATTTAAAGCAGAAACACGGATTTCCAACTAATTGCTTTTGAAGATAGGGAAAATAACTTTTCACAAGGCTGCAAAAAACAGAATTTTTTAGCGAGGAAAGTGGCATTTTTGCAAACATTTATTTTATTTCATAAATTTACAACATTATTTATGACTTCGTTGAAAGGACATCATTCTTATTGCATCAGCTCTGAATCTAAGAAGCAAGATCTTCTAAGATTTTGAGAAATGAAATTATTGACAATGTACATTTTTATTCATATAACTTTTATCTTACATTGCAGATATAATTTATTGCTTTAAATGTAGTATTCAATAAAATTAATATAATTTTTTTTTCTATATGTACAGTAAAATCTGATTTACTTTTCTTCCAAATAATCAAGAGATCTCACATGCAATTAAAATGCAACACGCAGCTATACATGTTTTCTGGCATGAAAACACATCTTTCCGCTTTTTATGCTGGCCAATGCACCTAACCCTAGCTTTATAGGTGCGTTCGTAATTATATAATTACGTAGTACCTATAATCGTCGTCTGTCTGTCCGGCTGCGCGCATATAACACCGCAAAAACTACCCAACTGAACGGTTTGAAATTTAATATATATAATCGTAGCTGAATTTTGTCGAGTCATTTTAAATTTTATGAAAATCAAATCAAAACATAAAAAGTTATTAATAAAAGTTTCCTTCATTGTATTAAATCGCATCATGCGTAATTAATAGTGATATCGTATGATATGTAATGATTCTAGGTTGCCATAGTGATTACGTTTTATTTAAGATGGAGTCCTATTATTTCCGTATTACTGAATTTAATATATATAATCGTAATAAATTTTGTATTCATGCATTTTTGCATAAGACTGCAACAGTTTTTCCACCAAGATCTGAATATTTTACAAACAAGTTATAGTACGAACGCACCTCATTTGCCACGTTTGACGAACAAATTCCGAATTTTTACACTGCCTTTTCTCCATTGGCCTAAAGATTGCGGCGGGGGGGGGGGGGGATATACGTTGTCCTAAGGTAAAACAGCTAACTGAGGTTGTGCCGATCATTTTTTTTTTCCTCAGCTGTTTTAAACAGATTACTTTTCGGTGAAACCTTAAAATATTTTTATGATAAACAGGGAAGAAAACATTTAAAATATTAGCAAGAACCATGTTGTGGCTTTCTAATTTAGGTTACAACCTTAAATGTTTTATTTTATAATTAAAACTTTTAATAGCGTACGTCTTTCTCCATTGTCCCCATCGCCGATGCAATAAAGGGTGAAAGGTTTAGTGCATTTTAAGAAAATAATTCTTGAAGAGTTCTAACACTAATCTCATTTTATATTGCTACACCTCGCTAAATTGAAACTGGCAATGATGCCATTAAAAAATTAAATACTTCGACGTCCTTTTTTTAAATTCTTTTTTAGTTCTTTTCTTAAAAGCTTTCTTTCAAAATCGAGTTTCAGCATTTTTTAAGTTAAGTCACTTGTAGAAATAAAATGGTTATATTCATGTAAAAAAATGAACTGCGGTGAATTCAATTAAACGGATTTTTCTAATGTCAGTGCCCTTTAAGTTGATAATAAATTTTACAATAAGAGGAAGCGGGGAATAATTAATTTAAGAATATTCTTTATTAAGTATACAACCATGCATGATTGACCAGTCATGATGTACGAAGTATCCTTCTATATATATATAAAAAAAGTAACGATTTGGAAATGGACCAATGAAATTCTGCTTAGATACCGCGTAACGCATCTGATTGGTCATAGCTTTCTGTCGCTATAAGGGGGTTACCAAGGGGGGAGGGCGGCTCTGTCACCAAACATAGCGAAGTTTTTCGCCAGATTGGTGATGTGACCAAAATTAGTCGCAAAAAGTGTCGACAACTTGCGCTATTTCCAGTATTTCGCCAAATTTTCATAGACTCCCGCTCAAATTCAATAGGGTTTTCTTGCTTGCAGAAAATCAACAAACTGAGATATTTCAATGAAACTAAAACTAATATTAGATTATGAATAAAGCTTTATTCAACTGTTTACGTTACTTTTAAGCACAAACACTATTTACAATATTCGTAACTCTCTATATATAATTTTACACATATATGTTGGCGGAGAAAAGGCGGCGAAATGAAAATTTCAGAGGAGAGGAGATTTATATGATAAGATTATTTACTGTAACTACAAATTAGCGGCTTCATTACAAAGATAAGGGGGGGGGGATCCAAATAATATTAATAAATTTGTTACTTTTGCAATTTATTATGTTTTTTTAAATTTACAATATTTTTAATTTTTAATTTTCTATTAATTTATAATTTTATTTAATTATAAATTTATTTAATTTGTAATTATTCAAATAAATTATAAATTTTACCTTTTTTAATGATTTTATATTTAATAATTCTTATTATTATGAAACTGAGCAAGCTCTAATGATTATGTGCTTGGAGATAACGAAATAAAATTGTCAGGAGTTGGGGAGGAGCGCATTTTCACCAATTGGAATCTAAAAATTTAAAACATAGAAAATAAGGGATCGGGAAGCGATCCAGAATGGAAACGCGAAACAATTACGTCTGGGGTTGGCTAGAAAATAGGGATTGCTTCGCGGTACCGAATGGAATTACGAACTATTACGCGGGAGAGTTGGTGAGAGTAGCGAACAGGGGGGGGGGGGGGGGGTTAGTATTATACAAATTAAATAGTGAGAAACTACAGTGACTGATTTTAAAGATTATTTAATATCGTTTTTACTTGAAAGTTTGGTACTTCTGTATTATCCCGTCGACCAATTCCCATTAAAACAACTCCGCCATACTGACTCATGATTGTGGCACTCCTCTGTCTAATGCTCTACTTTTCGCCTCGAATATGCCTGCGTACAATAGTTAAAGGCAGCTATGCTACGGGATTTTTACAGTTTTTTTTTTTTTTTTTTTTTTTTTTTTATAAAGAGAAAAATATCACCTTCAGAACTTTTGCAATGTTTTAACCACATTTCTCTTATACAGTCGAATCTCGTTATCCCGACACTCTAATGACCAGAAAAAAATGTCGTCATAAGCGGAGTATCGCGGTAACTAGAGTTGTAAAAGAACTTTATAAAAAGCTGTTTTAATTAATTAATTTAAGACACTTAGAAACTTTTAATTAATTTAAGACAATTTGAAATTATAACTGTTCTTGCAGTTTTAAGCAATAAAACAATATTATTAAACAAAATAAACACAAAAACAAAATTGAAAAGAATAAAAATCAGATTTATGATGACCTGTTTTTTTATTGTTACATGAAATATTGATGAATTAAGGTTTGCTCATCCCTAGATGCGCTTCCTACAATTACTTTTTCAATGTTATACAATTAATTGAAATCAATGTTTGTTGTTTCAGAAAGCGCCTTTTAACCAGAACAAAAAGACCATGAACAGACTGATACGTCTATCTGGAGCTCAAGTCTCTGTCCCTGCCAGCGAAGGAACTCACAAGCTAATGCTAATCCTGTGTGTGTGTGTGGGAGGGGGGGGGGGTTCTAACATCTCGTTTTATTTCGACATTTCTATTTTATTTTATTTTATTTCATTGGATAGCTGAGATCAGTCTCTACATCGCACCTTTTTTACTTTTTCGATTTTGGTTGCAGATATTTTTTATAAAGTTACTTTCACTTTCAAAACCCGCTCTGAAAATGAAAGTGTCATTCTAAAAAATATCTGCGACCAAAATCGAAAAAGTAAAAAAGGTGCGATTTAGAGACACCTCGGCTATCCAATGCAAAAAAAAAAAAAAAAAAAAAAAAAATTAAAAATGTCGAAATGCGAACGCGATATTCGATAAATCCCTACCCATAAGATTTGCATTATCTCGTTAGTATCTTCGCCGGCAGGGACAGAAGCCTTAAGTGGGCCATTCATAGTGTGTGGGTTTATTTATTCAGATAAAGGATTGAAGTAAAATTTCTCATTTATCTCAATGGGTATTTTAGACACTTTTGTGAAAAGGTTTGGCTAAGATATTTCTTACCGCTTAATTTCCGTGCTTATAAGACGGATTATAAAAAATGGACAATTTCCCTAAACCATCTGGATATCAGGATTTGAAAATTATTCAACGACGCAAAACCCGCAGTTTATTTACATTAAAGTCATATACGAAAAATCGGGACTTTGAAAAACTGACGTGATAAGCTGAGGGACGTAAAAACCGGGTGCCGAGATAACGAGGTCTGACCTTATATTTAAATTTTTGCGTGTAAAAAATGAATAATGCGCCTTGTGCGTTGGGAGTACCTAATGGTGTGAAGCATGAACCCTCCAATCAAGCGATATTTTTTTCTTCCGTCACAAACATCTGAAAGCAATTGGGTCGACAAATTATAATAAAAAGAAATGTGCCCAGTTAAACTGATGGCAATGAGCTCACAGGCTATTCACACTAACTGTATATTATACTCTTATTACAAAGAATAATGCCTTTCAAAATTAAATGAAGGGGATTAGCCCGTTTCCCCCCTTTATACTTAATCAATGAACCTCCAAATCTAATCAAGGCAGCTCCTCAACATAATATACCAGTATACCAAATTTGGAGCAAATCGAGTAATTCTACATGAAAAACCCATTTATCTAAATTAATGGGGGGTAGCCCCCCTTTCCTCCCTTTATACTGTACTAATGAACCTCCAAATCTAATCAAGGCAGCTCCTCAACATAATATACCAGTATACCAAATTTGGAGCAAATCGAATAATTCTACATGAAAAACCCATTTATCTAAATAAAAGGGGGGTAGCCCCCTTTCTTCCCTTTATACTTTACTAATCAACCTCCAAATCTAATCAAGGCGTCAACATAATATACCAGTATACCAAATTTGGAGCAAATCGAATACTTTTACATGAAAAACCGATTTATCTAAATTAAAGAGAAGGGGGGTAGCCCACCTTTCCCCCTTTATGCTTAAGTAATAAACTTCCAAATCTAATCAAGGCAGCTCCTTAACATAATATAACAGTATACCAAATTTGGAGCAAATCGAATATTTCTGCATGAAAAACACATTTATCTAAATTTAGGGGGTGGACTAGTCAACTTTTCCCCCCTTTATCCTTAAACAATGAACCCCCAAAACTAATCAGGGAAGCGCCTTATCAGAATGAACCTAGAAAAAAAATTGAAGCAAATCGGATATTTCTATCAAGAGTTATCGCGTTACGTACGTACATACAGAAACGGCGGGCACATAAGCTGTCAGTCTTTGATAGCCTGTGAGCTAAAAGGCATTGATTTCTCTGAAGCTTATACCAACACTAGTTTAAAAAGTTGAATTGTGACAAAATGGTGTCCATTTGAACAAAAAAGTCATATTTTTACCCTTTTGCGAGGTCGAAAAAATAATTAACCACTTAACTGCCCCAGACATATATATGCGGCTGTAGAAAATACATGCATCTATTAATTAGATGGCGAATTCCAATTATAGCGAGGCAATTTTCACTACCTGGGTCATTATATATAACAGTATAACATGTGCATTTTCTTACTGTTATTTCACAAAGCTAATATACACCTTCTTTAAATGCAGAAATATGCGATTTAAGTAAGTCACTGGGGATTGCGTAAAATTTCGTCGGCAGTTAAGAGGTTAATCAATGAAAATTGTAGATTTCGGTGGTAAAAGCTTCAGAAAAATGGATTAACTTTCTTTTAAATAAAAAATGAAGGAAATCGGTCGAATAATTTTCGAGAAAAGGAGTCCCCAAGTTTGAAAAGCATGTTTTGTGAAAAACAAGTTTAAAGTTTTACAATAGCGCTTACGTTCAACAAACACAAAGTATTGTAGGGAATTGGAATATTACAAATAATCTTTAGATGAACACACCTATACACTAAACCTATACACTTAAGAATGCAAAATCAAAAAAATCAAAAATTTTGAACTAAATAAGTAGAATGTCTCCTTAAAGGTGAACTTCACTTACGCGAAAACACGCGCTCGCTAATATTAATCCTGTAGAAGAATTTTTTTTTTTAATATCTCATTTGTATTTCAATATTTGTAAATGTTTTTTGCTGAGTTCGATCTCTAAAATTACCGTTTTTCCAAGGTTTTTTTAGGAGGATGCTTTCACTTTCGGAACCGGTTCCGGAATTAAAAGTATCCTAATAAAAGAAACATGCAAATAAAATCGAAAAAGCAAAAAAACGGCCTCCGTAGAGATCGACCTCAGCTATCTAATGCTTCCCCCCCCTCTAAAAAAATCATTTAAAATATATTGAAATGCAAACTAGATATCATTAAAAATTTCCCTCATAGGATTAACATTAGCGAGCAGGTTTTTTCGTGTGAGTGAAGTAGCCTCTTAAGGAATATACCGGGTGTTTCAAAAGCTCAGTGCGAAAGTAAAAAGCGATTTAAAAAAATCTATAGGCCGGAGATACATGCGGTTTTCAGATAAACATTCAGCATAGCACGGCATTTTTTATGACACCAAAACTAAAATTAGTTCAAAATCTCGACAATAGAGACTATAGATAGAGTTACTTATGATAATTCAATGGAATTATTCCATATTGCTCATACATTACAAGATTTGGATACAAAAAAGTGTATAAGCAGTATTCTCTAATGTTTTTGTATCCAAATCTTGTGTTTTGTGAGCAATATAGAATTATTCCAGGGAATTAAATGCAGTAGCGCCCTTATTGTCGAAATTTTGAATTAGTTCTGTTTTTAGGTATTACACAGAATCCCGTACCATGTTGGATATTTATTTGCAAACACCGCATGTCTCTCCGAACGATAGATCTTTTATTTATTTATTTATTATTATTATTATTTTTTTTTTTTTTTTACTTTCGCATCGAGCTTTTGAAACACCCGGTATAATGTACAAGCATAAAAATATAATTCAAATAAAGAAAAATTATTTAGTGTTATAGATAATGTGGAATGTAAGTCGCTGCAGTTTCGCAGTGTCAGCACTGTCTTATCATCCTACAACGGGCTTAATTTGCGTCGGAACCCACCGGAGCCCAGCTCCGGTACTTCTCTGTTTTTAGTAAATATTTAAATATTGGTCGGAATTCACCGAAGCTCATAAATAAAGGGCTCCGGAGCTCAGTGCAATAGCGCTTCCGGAAAAACCAAAGCCTAAATTACCCTTTCCTTTGCTTCCCATCTGAAAGTTTTGCATTCTTTTTCATCAAAACACTTATGTGTGACGTAATGTGTAGCACACATAGGAGATGGAGATAAAACGGAATCAATTTTTATATCATTTTTTGGGCTTCGACAGACCCAAGCTCAATCTGTCTTAAATTAAAAATTTTATCTATTCATGTATAGAAAAAAAAATGTCCTCTTTCAAAATTACGTATTATATTCTGTTTCAAATCATTTTAATGCTATTTTGATCAAAATGAAGGAAAAACAGAAATCGTGTTTTTCTATCGCAGTGATGTTGGCTAAGTTATGTCGGCGACCCATTGATACGGCGCCACTCAAGAGACTGAACAATGAATTTGCTTTCAGTTCGATTTTCTTTTGTGACAGTAGGATAATTTTTTATTGGCTGTTTTTTTTAATTTAGATATCTAACCTGAAAAGAATATTTTCTGTTTTTAGCCAACGAACATCAATTTGGGGTTTTGTTTGTTTGAAGCTTTTTGTCTTCTATTGCGTACGAGTATAAAAATCCCGTTAGTGATTTTTCTATTTATTTTGTATCGTGAATGCTGCCCATGCTAAGGCTCTGCTCTGCACATTTACGAAGTCACTTTCATCTGTAAGTAGATATAATTGCCATGTATTGTTATTTTGATAGAAAGCAATGGAGCAGTGTTTCCCCTTTTCTATAAAAGTATCGTATCTTTCCGATAGCGATTTCAAATATCTAATTTAATCTGATTTTCAAGTACTCATCACAAAAGATTGTTATGCGGAAGTAATCGATTACAGTTTAAGATTACCACGTTTTATAGGAAACTGAAAAACATTGTACGATTCTTCAGCATATAAATATTAATTTCTGTAAATTTCATTCATTTCTTCATAAAAATGCATAGCTGCGAACTATCCCTTTTTTTGTGTTAACGCTATTTTCGAATAATAGTCTTTACTATATTTAATCGTAGAATTAACAAAAAATCGCAATTAACATTATAATTAGGCAAAGATTACTTTTCAGAAGGAGTGATAACTAAAAAGTGGAATACTTGACAGCTAAGTATATGCTGATAGATATATTTAAAATTGTTATTTAGCTAAAAAAAAAAGAATGATTTAAATTTTGCAAATAATGTACAAAATATAAATATGCAGATTGGAGAGACAGAGGAGGGGGGGGGGGGTGTCAGTACATTTGTTAGTACCGGTACCACAGAATATTAGGGCTCCGGTACTTTTTTTGTTAGAAATTAAGTCCTGCCTACATCACTAAGTATTTGATGTATCACACATGAATATTTCACCTAAAGGTAGGCATTGTGTAGATAAGTAGATGTTTCATATATCGGTATGTTTAACTTCTGATGAGCTAGGTATACAGGGTGCCCCAGAAATAATGGTACAAACTTTAAGGGGAGGTAGGGGACATCACAAGGATTCAGATTTGCAGAGCAACCCAGGGTCGGAAACGCTTTCCTGGCGCGGTAGTGATGACACAAAACACAAGAAAGACAGGATACGAATAAGAGGAGAAGACATGTTTATTATCCTTAGTACATCAAAAACTAAGAAGAAAGAACATTAAAGGGACAACGATCGTCATCAAAGTAGGTGTTCGAAATTACGACCCCGGGCCGTGATCCACGGAAGCGCATCTCCGGCATATGGAAGATCTAATGTTCTCGAAAATACTGGGAGTGCCCCGGACTTCTCCAGCAGCTGCCACTATGCGTGCAACAAGTTCCTCAACACTTTCCAGCATTGTCCCGGCATTTTTGAAGTACTAAGAATAATAAACATGTTTTCTCTTCCTGTTCGTGTCCTTTCTTTCTTGTGTTTTGTGTCGTCACTACCGCGACAGGAAAGCGTTTCCAACCCTGGGCTGTTATGCAAATCTGAATCCTTGTGATGTCCCCTACCTCCCCTTAAAGTTTGTCCCATTACTCCTGGAACACCCTGTATAAGCATTTTACCATTCCGATATTATAAAAAAAACATAGTTAACTGCCACCACTCGATACTTTATTATTGTAATCTTTATTTTCTTTCTCTATCACAACCCTGAGTGATGTTAGGTGTCTGAAAGTACTATTTGAAATTTTAAAAATCTCAAAGTGTTCTATCATTAATCTCATTCTACTTTTCTACACCTGAGTAAATTGAAATTGGCTTTGCTAGACACTTAAAAAAATCAAAAACCCTTCTAAGTTATTGTTTAAACTTTTTTTTTTTTTTTTCTTAAAAGCTTTCTTTTAAATCACGTTTCAGCACTTTTTAATTTTGCTTTTTTGCGTGACTAGTAGAAAAAATGGATTAAATTTAATTTTAGAAAAGTTAATTAGGGTGAATTCAATTAAATGAACGTTTAAAAATCACCGTGTTTTAATTTAATAAACCACCATTTCGTAATGGGAAAAAGTGAGTGAATGAGGGTGAATGAAATATAAATGAGGATTTTTTTTTTTTTTTTTTTTTTTTAAATGTCATAGGAATTTTTTTATAGTTATTGTCATGGAAATTATAGGTTTTATACGGTCTAAAAATTTGTCGCACAACGGTTTATGCTTCATATACAGGGAGAGTGCAAATGATGGACACGATTTTAAAAACTCATATTTTCGAAACTACTGCACATATTACAATAAGTGATACATGAATTTAAAGAGAAATATACCAAGTTTTTTTCAGTTATAAATGTTCGATGTGTGACCCTCTTGTTACACGGCATACGTCCATTCTGTAATCCAGTTCGTTCCAAACATTTTGTAGCATCACTCTGTCAATGGTTTCGAATATTGCACAAATGGGTTCTCTAAGTTTTGGCAGTGTTTTCGGCATTGGTGGTACATAAACAATGTCTTTGACGTAACTCCACAAAAAAAAAAAATCACATGGTGTTAAGTCTGGGGACCTTGAAAGCCATGTGATTAAGGGTAAATCACCCTCACCCGCTTGAGGACAGCGCAGATTTTGTGTTTTAGCAGGATGGAGCTCCACTTCATTGGTCTTTGCAGGTACGTAATTACTTGAACGAGGAGCTTCCACACCGATGGATGGGGCGTTTGGTGTTTGGAATGAACTGGATTGCAGATTGGACGTATACCGTACAGCAAGAGGAACACACATCGAGAGTTTGTAACTGAAAAATAACTTGGTATATTTTTCTTTAAATTCATGTATCACTTATTGTAATATGTGCAGTAGTTTCAAAAATATGATTTTTTAAAATCGGGCCCATCATTTCTATTCACCCTGTATTGGGGTCCCGTACTTAAAGAGTAAATAATCCCTGGTGGCTCGGCCTACAGGTGGAGGTAGATTTCGAAGTTAAGTACTAATTTCACCAACAAAAACTAAATCAAAATTAGAGATAAACCAAGTTTAACAATTTTATCAGCCGCTTTTGACGAATTTTTTATTTCATTTTTCTGTAAGAGTTCGTTTTATCAGAATCATATTAAGGCTGTATTAAAAATTTTTTTTCCACGCTCAACTCGAAATTTTCTGACACATTTTCAGACTCATTTTTAAAAGTAAAAACATGAAACTTGCTGACGTGATTTTTTGAAGAGATTTATAAGCGATCTGTGTTTTTATTTTTCGTTCAATTAATTGACTTGATTTATAATTATTTTCTCAGTACGACCAATATTTTTTTCGTTTCCAGTACTATCGCTTTGGGAAATTCGGTTCAAAATGCCCACTTTGACAGCATTTTTTGAAATATATTCTGCCTTTATCAAAAAATCGACCAATGCAGCACATTATGAAGGTTCTGAGTTAGAGAATCTGCCAATTGCATGCGTTTAAGAGCGCAAATGAATTTAAAAATGAGTCAGAAAATAAGCCGTTTGGATTTGAGTACACCCTTAATACTATAATTTTTTCATCAACCCCTATTGTTTTTTTTTTCTGTAAGAGTTGATCCTATCAAAAACTTGTCAATATGAAAGTTGTAGATAATATTGAGAAGATGTATAACAAATTTAAGCCGATTGAATATCTTATGAATTTTTATCTTTTTTAACACCCCATTTTTTTTTTCATTTTTACTTTTTTTTCAGTAAGAATTGGTCCTATCAAAAACTTTTCAGTATAAAAGTTGTAAATAATATTAAGAAGATTTATAATAAGTTTAAGTAAATTTGATATCTTAAGAATTGACGAAGTTATGCATTTTTTCTCCCTAAAATCCTATTTTTTTGCCCCTTGAGCCCATTTTTAATTTTATCAAAAATCTGTGATACATAACTTTTTAGCCCTTTTCCTAGACGTAATAATAACTTTAAACTGATTTAATATGTAAAAAATTAAGAAGTTATGGGTTATTTTCGGTTTTCACAAAACCCTTCCCTATTTCCATCCCCTTCGTCCGATTTTGCCCATTAAAGAACTTGACCAAGATGTTCTACCCCTTGATTTTATGTGTCATTTTGGAAGAGATTGGTGCAGAATTACGGAAGTTATCGTGTCCATAAAAAAGTGATATATATATACATAGAGAGAGAGAGAGAGAGAGAGAGAGAGAGATGGATAGATAGATAGATAAAGTTTTGTACTAAGAGTGGTTTTGTGTTCTGGGTATCATGATCGGTGTAGATCTGCAAAAAAAAATTCAGAAATTCCAGCACAGGGAAGATTGCAATAGATAGTATTTCATACGAAATCTAACTAAAACGGAACCATTATAAGATCACTAGTGTGTTTGCCTGTCTGTCCGTGTATCACAGCCGTTTTTCTCGTAAACTGTGGAACGTGGGAAGTTCAAATTTGACCGAAGTAATAAAGGATATGGACATACTAATTCATAGATTATTGAGAATTCACACATATATTTAGGGAAAATGCAGGGAACCAATTAAGTTATTTAAAAATAAAAAAATCTTTCTTCTTTTTTTTTTTTTCGTATATTGTTTGGGGTAGCGTGTGAAAGCCTCTCGTAACGAAGTCAAAAATGCATATGTTTTATTTTCAGAGATTGTCTAAAATGTAATGCAATAATATGTCGCTCCCCCCACCCCACTATTTCCGAATTTACAAAAACTAAAATTATGAAAATATTAGGGGTAGTAGGAGTTTATTTGCACTTTGCAGGAAAATTATAACGATTACCCGAGGTCACATAGATTTTGAAAAAAATCGCATTTTTGCCGTTACACACAAATTTCACTTTGCGAGTGCTGAGCAGGACGTTAAGAGACATTCGAGGGTTGCAACTATATAAAAGGTTTGTTTATAATGATTTTCGAAAAAAAAAATGTCGGTTTATTAGCCAACCGCCGCGGCGAGCGGCCTCTCTTCGTCCGCAGCCCTTTATTCTTCCACTTATTCCGACTCTTTTGCGGAAGCAAGGTTCATATGTCCCCAGCCACGTCCCGAGTAAAAGGCTCACTAGCGAAAGCCAGGTTGGAAAAAAAATCAAAAAGTGAAACCGGACAAATTTAAAAGGGAAATTACACAAATTAAAGACACCGAAAAGCGGGAAGGCAGGGTTTGGGGCGATAAAGCTACCGAACGATTCCTCCTGCGTCCAACTTATTATTAGTCTATTATTAGCTTATTATTAGCTTATTATTAGCTTATTAGTCCAGCTTATTATTGCACCGGTCTGCTAAAGACCTTTAAACACACGGACGGTTTGGAAGGGCGGCGTATTGTATGCGCCACCCGCTTTTAAAACCTAGTTAACAACTTCTAATGACATATTTGTGCAGTGCAATGACCAGTAGTAGTATAAAAACAATAAACATCAAATTAGTAAAAACAGACTAATTTAACTAGAATTAATCACGCAATCTCTTTGATATGTGCGACTAATTTGTATTGAGTGGTGCTCTCAATGCGTCTTCCGTGTCTCTAAAGGTTAGTTAAAACCTATCGGGAAAAACGCGGTACGGACCAAGGCGGAGCTGCGACTTCCTTTCGGAGAGCGCTTAGCACAATGCCAAGTTTAAACTTTGAAAAGATCAATTAACACTAAAAAGACCGGAAGTTTTACTCAAGTTTTATAAAAATATTTTACACGGAAATTTTTATTTAAATCTGTTTAACATATTTATTTAACATTTTTCTTTTTTGTATCTTTTAAACTTATTTTACAAAGAAATTTCTGGTTCTAACCGAAATATATTCATATGTTAGGGGTCAAAATGACCCCTCACGGTCTTTTTAGTGTTAATATATTTGTTGTACGGAATCCCCTGTATAGAAGTGTCGGGGAACGTAACGTAACACACCGTAAGTGTCAGAAACTTTGTAGAAGTTGTTAACTAAGAAAAACGTCACAAAATATAATTAGAAAACTTTGGAGAAACCTATTTATATTTCAAACCTATTGAAATGTGACAGTAATTGAATCTATGATTCGTAAATGACATATTTTCGACATCTAAAGCGTGTAAAAGGCAGAAATCGTTTAAAAATGGGCGTGAAGAAGATGAAACAACACGATGCAGTATTGAAAATCGCATAAAAAATTAAATTGCTCCACTGAAGCAAAAAGGTGACAAAACTCTCACTAATAATTTGGAGGATTTGCGGTATTCTTTGGGCATCAATTTTCTTCATCAACTAAATGCATATAATACAGTAAAATAATGTTTATTCTTGGAGAAGATTAAAGCTGCACATCTATCCTAAAAATGCCCCATTACAATCGAAATGTTGATCTTATCCGGGGCAATGATAGTGTCAGTGGAAATATCAATGAACAATTTTATACTTGTCATGGCATTTGTAAATAAAGCATGTATTTTCTTTAAATTAATGTATCCAAACTTAAATGGAATTTGATAATGGCAAAGATAAACATAAAGATGTGTCAATAGACGTGTGCGTGCAATGAACAGAGGTGTTTCTAAATCAGTTTCAGCTTGCAGTTATGTATATACAGAAAAAGAAAAACGGAATCTAGGATTCTTAAATGATGTACTTTTGACATCTAAAGCGTGTAAAAGGCACAAATCGTTTAAAATTGGGCGTAAAGAAGATGAAACAAGAGGAACCGTATGGAAAATCGTACAAAAAATGAAACTGCTCTACTGAAACAAAAAGTGACAAAACTCTCACTAATATTTTGGAGGATTTGCGGTATACTTTGGGAATCAATTTTCTTCATCAACGATATGCATATAATACAGTAAAGTAATGTTCATTCTTGGAGAAGATTAAAGCTGCACATCGATCCTAAAAACGTCCCAATACAATCGAAATGTTGATCTTATCTGGGGCAATGATAATGTCAGTTCAAATATCATTGAAAAATTTTATACTTGTTAGGGCTGGACGACATCAGAAATTTAATATCGCAATATATCAACAAGTTAATATTGATATTTGTGATATATCGCGATAACTACCTTAAATTGTGCAAGAATAGAAATTTTGCTAACTTCGAAACATAAATGGTATAATAGCAGCAATTTAAGTAAAAACAGATGTAGGGAATAGCTACTCAATGTCTTATACTTATATGTTCACACAGCAACATAAAAATAAGTATATATATTTATAAAAAAATATTTTAGAAATGAAACCAATGTTTGATATCTGTTTACACGTATACCATTTGTTGCAAAGTATTTTCCTTCAAAAACAGTATGGTTCCTATTCTTCCTATTCTATGCATTATTTATCAGCGACATTTTAAGTATTGAAGTACTTTGCGAATAACTGACAAAATTATAAAATACAAACTAAATTAGAACATTCTTAAATTTAGGACGTTGACGATTTTATTTTAATTAACACAGGAAAAGAGGAAACTCTAGAAAAAACTAAAATTAATTTAATGCTACATGTGGTGCTAATATACTTGTTATTAAATAGGTTTCAGTGGATAATAGATGCAACAGAAATGTTGCTCTTCAATCTTTCTCTAAAGAATCAATTCATTCTTGGCTGCTCTTAAATACAAAAGGGCAACTTTATGACATACGTTTTAATTTATTTTTGTTCGGAAATGCATGAAACTAGCAGGTGTTGTTGTTCAGAAACTATGTAATCAAACTGGTTTTCTTTTCAGTTTTTCCATTTTTTTTTTTTTTTTTTTTTTTTTTTGCAAACGCAATAGATCTTTCAGAAAATAGTGTCAAAGGGCGCGTTTTGGACGAAATTTCCGCGCAAAAGAAGAATAACCACTCAAGAAAGGGTGAAAAACGTCTTTTACACGTGATCAAAATTGCTTAACTCGATAGGTAATTTATTTATCAAAAAATGGAAAACACAGTTCGTTTCTAAATCGCTTCTAAAATCCAGGCCTTCGAATTTTGTGCCTTTACGTTTAAAAATGAATTTGTAAATGTGTCACAACGTTTTGCGTTTGTTGAGCAGAGCAGTTCCCTGTATTTATATCTTTCTACCTATTTACTACAAGAAAACAACATTGAAACCTTTTTAAAAAATAGTAACATTTCCGGATTCGCGCTTTTATCCATTTTAACTCGGGAGAACGCGCGCATACCCAGGGTGTGAATGTTTTTTACTTTGCCACCAGTAAAAACAAATAATAATCGTCATGTTATTTAATCGGAGAGAATTTTGGAGAGAAGTTGAAGATTACTTTTAAGAAAATAGTGGTGACAATTGTAAAAACCGTACGCACTCCGGGTCTCTCAGGATCAGGGCGCGTCCTCCTGCGTGTCTATTTTTCTTTCCCCTCAGAACATACTTTGATAGCGGGCCTTCTTTTTCTCATTATTAATATTTGGACACCATGTTTTCTACGATTTCAAATTTTAAAATGCATATGCAATGAAGTTTTTTTTTACATATTCCGTATGTGATCTGCAGAAGAGCCATAAGAAGTTTAGTTTCTACCATTTCCTGCCATGATATGCACGTGGATTTATTCATTTCATAAAAATAGTACCTCATGTAGATAATTCAAAACGTTTTTTAGATTAAACATGTGTAAATAGTCAATTTTAGATACACCCTACAAAATTTCATGTGTAAAAGTTCCTTCACGTGGCATATTGCACTATGAATAGGTGTATATAAGTTTTTTTTTTAAATAAATAGTAAAAAAAGGTGTGTGTTTTACTAAATAACATTAAAACCAGAAAAATTAATACGATTTTTTAATATATAAAAGGTAACGATTTTTTTATTGTTGTTGTTTAACTCAAGAACCTAAGTCTTAGGTTCCACCACCCCCAACCCCCACTTTTAATTTTCACTTCTGCCCAAGGAATCGCATATTGTCATCCAATTCATATATCCAGTATACGGGGATGTTGAGCGGGGTATCCAGTATACGGGGAAAAGCAATTTAACAAATTACAACGACCATTTGGAAAATGATTTTTTCGAAGACTAAAATTTAAGACATAAAAAATCGCACGGAGTCGATCATACATTACGTACGCCATGAATTAAACATTAATAGTGTTATTACATTAAAGTTGCAAGCGACAAAAATCGCCTGCGACCCGTCAGATTTCTTAAAACTCTATTATCTTAGATAGAGATAGATATCAGATAGAATGTGATTACTCAGATCTCTCTATTATCCACCTGAAACTTACGTATTATCCAAGCATTTCATTGGCTGTTAGGGAAAAGGCTTTTCCATCGTAGAAATCTGACGACCAATTTTAAATGAAATTTCATTTTTAAATTTCTAAACATCCCACAATATTACATTTTACACCGTCGTATAGAGGAAAAAAATGTACTTTTAAATGCAATTTGTTTGAAAGCTGTATCTCAATTTGTTTCTGAGTTATTATTATTTTTTTGTAGTGTTTATTACTTTTTTGTCACAGTGGCAACAGAAGTATCCATCTCTCTTCAAATTAAAGGGAAATACAGATTACTGTATAGACCAATCAGAAAACGAATAAAATGCTGATTAAACCAATAAAAAGCTTCAGCTATGCTTTTGATTTCCTACCCTGACGAGGACAATAACCATTTTTCCAAATAGTAAAAATAAAAACATACCTTTTTATATATTAAAAAATCATGTTAATTTTTATGGTTTTAAAGCGTCAAAAGGTTTTCGCATCATCATAAAACGATTTCAGACAATTATTCCGGTATAGGTGTATTTTGAACTTTTAAATGGGAACTTAATCGAAACTTAATTTTTATTAAGTTATTTTTAATATTTTTTCATATACTATTTCTATTTTTAAACTACGGCAATACTTTTATTAGAAAAAAAAATTGACAGAAAATTTGTTAAGAAGAAATCTGAAATTGCCCCCCTGAAAAGCCATATCGCCCCCCTGTGGGTCGTACGCCCCATGTTGGGAACCACTGGTCACTAAAAAAGGGGGGCCTAAATACATGTTAGTTCATTGCCCTTGTTCCATGCACATTGGAAAATATGCATTTGTAAATAAAGCATGCATTTTCTTTAAATTAATGCATCCAGACTTAAATGGAATTTGGTAATGGCAAAGTAAACATAAAAGATGTGTCAATAGACGTGTGCGTGCAATGAACATGCTGTTTCTAAATGAGTTTCAGCTTGTAGTTATGTATATGCAAAAAAAGAAAAACGTTCAAAATTAAAAACCTGTAGACAGGCAGTCAATGGATGTGTGGATAAGCTATAACTTATAGCAGTAATTTATTACGATAGGAAATATTGGTATTCCAAATTTAATTCTAAATATATGCATTACAGTTATAATTTTATTTAGAAAGTTTAGTGTATTTGGAAGCTTTTTCAACACAGAACCAGAAAACGTGCCTCGTTTCTGAACAATATTTGAGGCATTCTCGCAATCTTTTGACTTTCGGGAATAAAAATCTGGTGAAATTAAACTTGCTAAAATAACATTTTAATCTGACGGACGAATGCCTTAATGATTCAAAATAAAGAAAAAATGGTCAGCAGCGAAAATTTTTTTTATTTAACTGAGGTTTAAGTTAAACTTGCGAGTTAATTTTCCTTACCATTTTACCACTATAACTTTCTATTTTCTTCTAAATTTTTACTTATAAAGAATTTGCATAGTACCCACAGGATATTCAAGTAATATATAATAACAATGTAGTATTTTTAGTACAAACATTGGCATAACATTGTCTTAAAGGGGTGTTGAAGAAGGGACGGAAGGAAAAAAGGGGGTTGGTATAGGAAAAAAGGGACGGTAATGGAAAAAAAAAAGGATGGTAAGGATGGGACGGTAAGGAAAATTGCCACTATTTTTAGGGAAATCGTGTTAAGACTAAGTGATAGCCACAATGTTCATTGATTTTTAGAAAGAGTTATTTACATTGGATTAAATTTAAAAAAAATTAATTTACCTCGAAAAGTGCAGGAATAAACCTTGGGGACGGTAAGACTACCAATAAAGTCACGATGCTTGAAATTGATATTTAAATGCTGATTTAAATTCTGCAGTAAATTTTCTGTCAAAGAATTTTAGACACTCTTTCTCTAACAGAGTTCTGCACAAGAAAAAACTTAAAAAAGTTCTGTGGCTGCATATGAAGTGATTTTCTGTATAAGTTTAGCAAGAGGGATGGTATGGAATCTAAAACCCAGGGACAGAGTTCAAAAAATAATATCAACGTTAAAATGTATGCAGGTTAATTTTTTGCTACTTATTTATATAAAACAATTGCCCCAGATTCGAAAAAAAAATTACATTGAATTACTTTTATTGAAACAATATTATACAGACAGCTCCAAACTTAAAAATCAGCATCAGGGACACGGGACGGTAAAAGAGTTTTCCTGGTATATGGACGCCCAACATCATCCAAAACTTATTTATCTCGTTAATATTGTTATGCAATCATTCAATGGGATGTTCCCCAGTATATTAAATAAAAAAAACACAAGAATATGTACTTAAATAAAAATTATTATTCAGGGACTTAAAAGTCAAAAGATTGTGAGAATGCCCCATTTACTCTTGAATATAAATAATATGAATTGAATATAGGATTAGATATCCGAAAATATCGTGAGAAAATCGCAAAATGGTTCGATGATGTACAACTATCACATGGCACGAGGAAAAAGTTTATTTGAAATTTAACAGTTGCCAAAACTAGAAAATAAAATAAAATAAAATAAAATAAAATAAAATATCAAAAAGAAAAACTTTAATTAGCATTAGGCTGAAATACACGTATTAGCTGAATGAATAACTAAAAGAAAAAAGAGTTGTTATTCAAACTTTTTTTATGCATAATAATGGTCTCGTTGAAAATAACAGAAAAAGATACACAATTAAAATTGCGAAAATTTTCAACCAGATTATCATATAAAGTTCTACAAGTTTTTAAAGTATGTTCACGAAATTTAATTTAATTTCCTAAGTTAGTTCGAAAAATAAACATGCAGGTACATTTTTTTTTTTTTTTTTCGAAATAAAAGATGACACTAAAACAAGGGTTACTGTAAACAAAATTTCTATTTTTATGCAAATCCCTTCTTTTAATAGAAGGAAATTTAAACTTAAAATAGGAAATGGAACATTTAGAAGTTAAAATAAATAAAAATAGTAAACGAATTTTTTTCTCACGTATTTTAATTAAATTTTTTTCAGGAGACTGTATTTTTTTTTTTTTATCTTGCTGTTTGCAAGATAAGTTTTATATTATTGCAGAAATTATTGCATAAAAGCTGCTTCAATCGTAACATTTTCTGTGAAGTGAATTATGTATGTTGTTATATTCGTATGTTTTGTTTTATTTTTTGCTTCACATTTTAATGAAAAAGCCAATGAATTCATTTTTGTGGAAGCGATACGGTATAAAATATCTTTTGTAGCCTAGTAACACAAAAATTGGGCAATGTTCTTTGTACTGAATATATCTGAATATATCATAATTTGCTATATCTTCTTCGATATTGGCAATATTGGCATGGAATAATGCACGTGGCTAAAATGAAGTCAATTCAAACTTCTGGGTGTTAATATTGGATAGAATGGTCAAAGCGTTAAGCATGAGTCTGGAGAGTTTAGGTTCGAATTCCGCGTCCTGCTTTCATTTTGAGCTGAGTGTTTGTATTTCGCATATACAACACCAATATTCGCGATTAATATACCGCTATTTCATGAAAGATATACCACTAGAACACTTTATTATTTTTCGCTTAATCATGGTGAGTTAAATTTCAATTGTATCATACCAATGTAATTCCAATATTTCTGAAATATTGGCGTTTCATTACAAAAACTTTTAATGTAAAGTCAATATTAAATTAGTATTGGTATTTCAGTAGAAATACTACCTATAAATGTACTGGGCCTCTAATAACTAATGTTCTTTTGCTGTTAGGGTAAATTTTAAAAGATGACAAACAATAATGTTGTTTTGATGAATAAAGCCTCATTTTTTGTGCAAGTCTCTTCTTTTAATAGATCTAAATAAAACTTTAAATTGGAAAATCGAGCATTTAGAAGATGAAATAAAGAAAAATATCACAAGGAATATATATATATATTTTTTTTTTC
The DNA here is from genome assembly GCA_963932465.1 of Maratus speciosus. NCBI lineage: Eukaryota > Metazoa > Arthropoda > Arachnida > Araneae > Salticidae > Maratus > Maratus speciosus. The sequence goes on along the minus strand of OZ010797.1, from coordinate 334,354,668 downwards.
ATTTCAATTTTTTTTTCAGCAGATTGTATTTTTTCATTCCTTTGTTCTTTAGACTTTTTTTTCGTACGATTGCTGAAATAATTCATAAAAGTCTCTTTTGTGCAATTTCTCGTAAACTGAATTAAATCAATGATTAAAAAAAACTACATAAATCAAAGATTTAAGATTTTTAAGGAATCAATAAAAACTGAGCTATACATACATATTTTACAAAACGTTCTATGCTAATAATATTTTTAAAATATTTTAATATATTAATCAGTTATCAGTTATTTTTTTATAAGAATTATATAAAAAAAAGATCTTTGGACCCTTTAATGCCCTTAAACTTAATTGCTCATGGAAATTCGCACAGCAAAATGTCTTGCATGGTGTATTTTGTACATCATGTATCTTTAAATGTCTAAGAAAATAAAATTTTTATTTATACTCGTAAGGTATGTTTTAAGTCAAATACAATTACCGCGTAGTACACTTTTGAATAATCCTTTACATTGATATATGTAACAATAGTTTCGGGCAATGTAAATTTCTAGCAAGTACATTTAAATTCGTAACACCAAATGGTGAAATTTTATAACAGCACAATTATTTCAGGATTAAAGGATAGACAGGGTTACGGTTTTAATCTTGGTAATGTCATTAACCAATGTTGTTTTTGCAATAAACCACACTTTTGAGTTTCAACGATAAAAAAACCCATGTAATATTTTCCTACACATGTGACATTACCTTCAAATACACGTTTAGTACAAAAACATGCATTTCGGAGAAAAAATGTACTTACGCAGTTTTTACAATCACCGATTTAATTAAGCACTCTGTCAGTTTTACACGCTTTTATTTCATTTGGTATACAAATATGTAGCATTTTCCTACACATGTGGGCCTACCTTCAAATACACGTTTAGTACAAAAACATGCATTTCGGAGAAAAAGTGTACTTACGCAGTTTTTACAATCACCGATTTAATTAAGCACTCTGTCAGTTTTACAAGCTTTTATTTCATTTGGTATACAAATATGTAGTATTTGCCTACACATGTGGGCCTACCTTCAAATACACGCTTAGTACAAAAACATGCATTTCGGAGAAAAAGTGTACTTACGCAGTTTTTACAATCACCGATTTAATTAAGCACTCTGTCAGTTTTACTCGCTTTTATTTCATTTGGTATACAAATATGTAGCATTTTCCTACACATGTGGGCCTACATTCAAATACACGTTTAGTACAAAAAAGTGCATTTCGGAGAAAAAGTGTACTTACGCAGTTTTTACAGTCACCGATTTAATTAAGCACTCTGTCAGTTTTACAAGCTTTTATTTCATTTGGTATACAAATATGTAGTATTTGCCTACACATGTGGGCCTACCTTCAAATACACGTTTAGTACAAAAACATGCATTTCGGAGAAAAAGTGTACTTACGCAGTTTTTACAATCACCGATTTAATTAAGCACTCTGTCATTTTTACACGCTTTTACTTTGGCACGGAAATATGTAATATTTGCCTGCGCATGTGAGCCTACCTTCAAATTCACGTTTAGTTCAAAAACATGCATTTCGGAGAAAAAGTGTACTTACGCAGTTTTTACAATCATTGACTTAAAGCACTCTGTCATTTTCACACGCTTTTACTTCATTTAGTATTCTGTCTGTCTGCCTGTCAGCTTCAAATATAGCAATAGACTTTTAACCTGCTTCCATCAAATCGATTTTCCTAAAATTTTCTCTACAAATTCGTTAACATTAACTGAGCATTATGCATCTTTTTTGACCGTATCTCGAAAGAAAAAAAAATTCTTTTAAGTTTCCGATTTGAATCACAAGTCTAACTAATCAATTTTGTTCAAATTTGGCACATAAATTCTGTGTCAAAAACAATGCATATTCCAGCATTTTTAGGGTCGTACCTCAGCAGGAGCAAGGTGCAGGGTCGAAAATTTCTTTTACGTTTTTCAATGAAACCACATGTCTAAAGAATCTATTTTTGCCAAATTTTACACAAAAATTCAGTGTCTGTAACAATACATATTCGAATACTTTGAGTCATATCTCATCAGAGGCAGAATCCAGGGACGGAAATTCCTTTTTACGCTTTACAATGAAATCATATACACTATATGGTAATTATCCCTTTCCGACGCAGTGGTCACACGTCGGGATCTAATTTTAATTCTAAATTTATAAACGGCACCAAGAATATTTTAATAAGATTTTGGATTTACAATGAAAGTTTAAAGTAACGAGTTTTTAATTTCTAAAAAAGTCGTTTGTAAATTCCGGTGCCAGTCAATCCTATCATTTTACGAACAGAATTGTTCTGTGCTGGAAAGGGTTAATGACCGGACGCTTTTAATTTTAGATATTTTGTCGAATATTTAGAAATATACTTGTCAGATTTTTCTGAAATTTCAGGATTAAAAAGAACAGGTTTGACCTCATATTTATCAACGTCTATGCGATAAGGGGGCAATTAGGGGGCCAACAAAAACTCAAAGAACAAAAATAATACTTGGGATCACCCTGTAAATTAAAATGCACTAAATGATCTGCACTATCGTTGCAGAATGCAAATTTGTGTATGAGGCATTCTCACAATCTTTTGACTTTCATGTCCCTAAATAACAATTTTTTATTTTATACACTTTTTTGTGTTTTTTTAATTTCATATACTAGGGAACATCCCACTGAATGATTACATAACAATATTAACGAGATAAATAAGTTTTGGGCGATGTTGGGGGTCCAAATACCAGGAAAACTCATCTACCGTTCCGTGTCCCTGATGCTGATTTTTGAGTTTGTAGCTGTCTGGATAAAATTGTTTCAATAAAAATAATTCGGTGTAATTTTTTTCTGAAACTGGAACTATTGTTTTATATAAATATGTAGCTAAAAATTAACCTGCACACATTTTTAGGGTTGTTATTATTTTTTAAACTCTGTCGCTGGGTTTTAGATTCCTTACCATCCCTCTTCTAAAATTATACAGAAAATCATTTCCAGAATGCAGATGCAGAATTTTCCAGAAATTTCAGATGCAGCCACAGAATTTTTTTCAAGTTTTTTCTCATGCAGAAGTATGCTAGAGAAATAATGTCTAAAATTCTTTGGCAGGAAATTTACTGTAGAATTTAAATCAGCATTTAAATATCAATTTCAAGCATCGTGGCTTTATTGGTAGTCTCACCGTCCCCAATTTTTATTCCTGCACTTTTCGAGGAAAATTTAAAAAAAAAAAAAATAATAATAATAATATAATCCAATGTTAAAAACTGATTCTAAAAATTTATAAAAAACATTGAATAAAAAACATTGTGGCTATCACTTGGTCTTAACATGATTTACCTAAAAATAGGTGGTAATTTTCCTTACCGTTCCATTCTTACCGTCCCTTTTTTTACCATTTCGTCCCTTTTTTCCAATACCATCCCCCTTTTTTACCTTACCGTCCCTTCTCCAACACCCCTTTAAGACAATGTTATACCAAAAATTTTTACTAAAAATACTACATTGTTATTATTTCTTACTTGAATGTCCTGTGGGTACTATGCAAATTCATTATAAGTAAAAGTTTAGAAGAAAATAAAAAATTATAGGGGTAAAATGGTAAGAAAAATTAAACTCCCAAGTTTAACTTAAGCCTCAGTTAAATAAAATAAAAAAATTGCTGCTGACCATTTTTTCTTTATTTTGAATCATTAAAGAATTAATCTATCAGATTAAAATGTTATTTTAGCAAGTTTACTTTTATCAGATTTTTTTCCCCAAAAGTCAAAAGATTGTGAGAAAGCCCCGTATACTGTAAAACATGTTTGTGATTTCCGTAAGAATAGCACGTACATTCTTGGAGATATAGTAATTTTTTTAAATTGTTAAAAAAATCCACGCATGTTTTTCGCTTATATCACGCAGGGTTTTCAACCAAATTTAATGTCAGTTTCAGAAAAATTGGCAAAATTTAGTAGAAACATTATAGTGCAATTGGAATATAAATGTACCAAATATTTTATGAAATATGAGCAGTTGTATTAAATAATTTTTATCTGCGCATGCGCGAAACGATATCAAAGATTTTTTTGCATAATTTAATAGACAACTCTATGGAGCAACTCCTAAATAAATTCAAGTCAAATATCGTTAAAATTCAGAGAGATGTCATCGATAGAGTGAGCTGATTTTTAGTTGCTCTCTAACAGCAGCTGAATGATAAGGGATTTTTCACAAATTGTCATTAGGTGCGTTCGTAATTATATAAATACGTAGCACCTATAGTCGTCGTTCAGTCCGTCTGTCTGTCCGTCTGTCTGTCCGTCCGTCCGCATATAACAGAGCAAAAACTACCCAACCGAATGGTCTGAAATTTTAAATAAATGATTGTTGCAAAATTTTGTCGAGCTATTTCAAATTTTATGAAAATCGGATGTATAGTTTAATTACAGGGACAGTCAAAAGTTTTTCTTTACATTACGGCCAGTGGGGAAAATTATTGCAAGTGCATTTTAATGATGTTACAGCTCTCCGAATGGTCTGAAATTTTAAATATATAATTGTTGTACAATGTTGTCGGGTCATTTCAAATTTTATGAAAATCGGATGTATAGTTTAATTACAGGGACAGTCGAAAGTTTTCCGTTACATTACGGCCAATATGAAAAAATTATTGCAAGCGCATTTTAATGATGTTTTAGCCTTCCGAATGGTCTGAAATTTTAAATATATAATTGTTGCAAAATTTTGTCGAGCCATTTCAAATTTTATGAAAATTGGATGTATAGTTTAATTACAGGGACAGTTAAAAGTGTTCCGTTACATTACGGGGAATGGGGAAAAATTATTGCAAGTACATTTTAATGATTTTACAGACTATGCACTTATGAAGTGCAAAAAAATTTACATTCAGTACAATATGGGGTGCAAAAAATAATTATAAAACTAGTTATAGTACGAACGCACCTCATTTGACACGTTTGACGAGCAATTTCCAACTTGTTTTTTATTAACTGACTTTCAGAAAAAAGTTAGTATTTAATGAATATCAATGACTACACTCTAAATTAAAATGTCTGAAATTCAGACACTTAAGTGTCTGAAATGGAGTGTTCAATTTTCAGACATTTTAAAATGTCTGAATTTTTTCAGACACTTTTTGCGTCTGAACTTCAGACACTTCAAACGTCTGAATCGCATCCATTTTTTTTGTAAGCATCATACGTAGCCATGTTTGAGCACGGAAAAATATTTGGCTGTGGTCCTGCCCCTCACACCCCCCCCCCCCCCCAATACAGCCTGATTTTTTTGGTGCTCTCAGTTTTGGTATACAATTTTCGTTACGTTGATAATTTAAATCTTTTACGACATTGTACTGATTATAATCAATATCTTGAACTTCAGGAGTAGAACAAGATTAAAAAACAAAAAATATTTATCTAAATATTAGATTTTTTTAAATTTATTTTGTTTTTAACCTTATTTTACTTTAAAAGTTCAAAATATTGATTATAATCAGTACAATTTCGAAACAGATTTAAAATATAAGCTTTACAAATATTGCACATCAAATTTGGGGGCACTACAGTCGTAGGGGGACGGGGCACTTCCAGTTTGCCCTTCCTTTAATCAAGAAGTACTTTTACAAAAAACGCAACCCTGCATTATAGTTGTCTAAATTGAGATGTCCGATATTCGGGAGTATCCGTTGTGGAGGTTAATGAACATTCTCGAATAGCGAACACCTCTATTTAACGAATACTTTTTTAATCAGCAGACATACATATTTGTATATTTTTACCTCAAAAAAGTAGACATCTCCAATTATCGGACAAATTCCGCGTTCCCGAAGTGTTCGCTATTAAGGGCTTTTAAGGTACATAGATAAATATATATATATATATTTTATAATCTTGTCCTACTCTAAAAGTTCAAAATATTTATTATACTCGGTTGAATGTGGAAAAAGATTTAAAATATCAGATGTACGAAAATTGCAAAAATTCCCCCCCCCCCAAAAAAATGAAAATATAAAAAAATATATTGCCACATAGGCAATTTTACATATACATCACTTGATAATCACAACAGCCATTTAACTATGAATAATGAAAATAAATAAATAAATATTCTACTTTAATAACATTGGGGAAAAAATGACTTTGGTATTTTGTTAAATATATTTGCGTTTTTAAACTTGTCCTACTCTAAAAGTTCAAAACTTTCATTATAATCAGTGCAAGATTTAAGATATCAGCTTTACAAAAATTCATGCAAAATCCCCCCCCTCCCCCCCCAAAAAATGAAAATACTTATTTAAAAATTATGTTTTTAAAAAATTTATATTTCCACATGGGCAAGTTTTTATGTAGATCAGAGGGTACTCACAAAAGCTATTCAACTATCAATAAAAACAAATAAGTACATATTCTATATTAAAAACATGAGGAAAAAATAACTTATGATTTCCAAACTTCTTTCGTCTTAAATATATACAGTAACATCTGTCATTTTTGTATTTTTCGTATAAGTGCATATAAATAAAGTTACCACAATTTTAAATACGAAATCTAGTTAGAGGTTTTTACTTTTTCCCATTATAAATTTCAAATTACTTTTTTATTAAAAATAATAAAAAAATCAGTATTAGAGTTGATTGCAAATCAAATACATATGTATATTTTTACAGGCAGCTTCATATAATAGACGAGTCTCATTTACTTTATTTATCTTTTTTTAATCTGCGGTTTTATGCCAGGAAGTAAGAAAGCATTAGGTCATCTTTCAAAGTTTTTTTTTATCTTTACTTTCTTGTGGCCGTCATTTACTGCGAGATAAAAATTATCCTTTGAAATTAAGAACTGACATTGAATATATAATTCGTAATAAAAAAGAACGTCATAAGTTTAAAAATATATACTTCTAGAATTAGTGGGGTTTTTTGCGAACAGATTCAAAATTAATTAAATTTCATGCAGGATTTTGTTTAGTACAATAAATAAAATCATAAAATACACTAATTTTACTACTATAAAGAAACTTACTTGAGTTGCTGCAAGAGGTAAGAAATATTCCTCGATTTGAAATTTTAAAAACTACCACAACCACAGTGAGGGAGAAAGACTTTCATCAGTTTAAAAGGTAATCCATAATACATCCGACTAGCCATATTTAAAGGATGAGATGTTTCATCCTAAAAACAGGACCCGCCAGACAAAAGTTTCTTTTTTTTTGTCAGCTTCGGCAGGACGAAGATGAATAACACAATATTATTGATATAAATTGATACGAGTTAACACTAAGCCCATTGCACACGCTTTGTAGAATTTCCGGGTGTAATCTTCAACCGCCGTCTACTTCTGTTCTGTGTCTATCCCGCCCTTGTATCGACGACAGCTTCTAAGAGACATTTGATGCCGAGCACACACGTCAGATGTATGTATTCAATAAATACATAATCCAAGTTAATACGAATTAAAATCACAGTACTTCACATTTCGCAAAAAACGAATTAAAATACACGCGTACATAAAAACAAACTTTGTTTGAATTACAACGTATACCACTTCGAACGAAGACATCTAAAACGCATGCGCAACTGGGAGTGCTAGTGCCCCCTGGTGGTTATTGCGTCGGAAGAATCAAAAATTAAGACACGTTTAAAGCAATGAAGTGTCTTAAAATAAGACGTTTGCGGATATTTTAGACATTATTCTCAGTTCGTTTACACCATGGTCATAGTAAGACGCTTATGTATCTTAAATTAAGACATCTATAGTGTCTTAATTTTCAGATTAAGACACTTAAGTGTCTAAAATTCTTTTTCAGTCACATATGTGTCTAAATTTAAGACGCTTCTATTTGCAGTGTAGATTTTGAACAAATGCTTAGATTTTAAGACATTTTTTTTTAACATGGAATAGGCTCATTCTGGTAGTTATCCAAGAAGAACCAAAGCATCAATAAAACAGGAAAAAAAATACATTTAAAATTGACAATTTCTGGAAAATCCCTTATCATTCAGCAGCTTTTAGAGAGCAACTAAAAATCAGCTTACTCTATCAACGATATGATTCTGATTTTTCACGATATTTGACTGGATTTTTTTAGGAGTTGGTCCATAGAGACAATTAAATACATAGATGGCTATTAAATTATGTAAAAAAATCTTTGTTATCGTTCGCGCATGCGCAGATAAAAATTATTTTATGCAACTGCTCATATTTTATAAAATATTTAATACATTTATATTCTAATTGTACTATATTGTTTCTACTACATTTTACCAATTTGTCTTAAACTGGCGTTGATCGAAAACCCTGCGTGATATAAGCTAAAAACATGCATGAATTTTTTTAACTTTTTAAAAGCATCGCTATATCGCCAAGAATGTACGTACCATTCTTACAAAAATAAGTAAACGTATTGTACAATATCCACAAATTTGTATTCTGAAGCGATAGATCATTTCATGCATTTTAATTTACAGGGTGATCCCAAACATTATTTTTTTCTTTGATTTTTTGTTGGCCCCCTAATTGCCCCCCTTATCGCATCGACGTTGATAAATATGAGGTCAAACCTGTTCTTCGTAATTCTGAAATGCCAGAAGAATCTGACGAGAATATTTCTAAATATTCGACAAAATATCTAAAATTGACAGTGTCCAGTTATTAATGGCCATATAGTGTATCTAACAAATACATTTTGTTCAAATTTTACACATAAGTTCAGTGTCGATAACAATGTATATTCAAATATTTTCGTGGTCTTGCCTCATCAGAGGCAGGGTTCAGGCAGGAAATTTTCTTTTACGTTTTTCAATGAAATCACATATATAATGAATCGATTTTATTCAAATTTTGCATAGAAATTCAGTTTCGATAACAATGTAACAACAACATGCTCGAGTATTTTTTGTGTGATACTTTATCGGAGGTTAGGTCTAGCGGCGAAATTTTCTTTTACATTTTTCGTAGATATCACCTATCAAAAGAAACAGTTTTGCACAAATTTTGCACAAAAATTCACTGTCGATAACAATGTCTATTCACATACTTATACGGTGGTATCTCTCCAGGAGCGAAATTTTCTTTTATGCTTTTTCATTGAAATCACATTGAAATCACATTGCTAAACTTTTGGATCAGTTCATTTTTTATGTCTATGCTTATTCAATGTTTTACATTTTAGATTAAAATGGTGTTACTTATTTTTTTAGTTGTTTTAATCCACATTTTAATTAAAATTCAATGACTATGTTACAGAAACTATGTTTCAATCGTGTGACCGATATCACCAAATCGGAGAATCACCAAATAGTGTTATTTCATCTAAACATGTGAGCTAACTTTTATGGGTCGAATAACATTCAAAAGTACCGACGATACCTATTAAAAGTGCCTTCACCGTAAAAAAGACATTACACGCTGATTTTGATCTCGAATTACTTTAATTCATCTTTTAACTGATCCCTCAATGAAAGGCAAAATCATGTGCAAAAATCTCAAACTTTGAAATTTAATAATTCTGTCAATTTTTGTTGCACAGATGCCAAACTTTTTGTGTTACATCTGTTATGATATGTGTAAACTTTTACCAAATATAACTGTAGGGACTGGGGGACCGTATAAAAAGTTAGTTTTCGTAATTTTTATAAAATTGATTTTTTACTTTAAATAATGCCACAACATGAATATTTAGCTCATTTGAAACGTTTTTGTAATTGGAACTACATGTCTACGACCAACGGTTGAGAAAGTAAAGGTCGGCGATAGATAACATATTGCACCCTGTATATTCCAAATGGAAAAGTTAAAACATACATTAAAATATTTATTTGCTTAAAAGACGTTAGTAATAACATATTAAAAGTATATTAAAAACCTAAATTGACATGTTTCAACTCCTTCACTGAGTCATCATCAGAATGTATAACAGAAATTACAAATACAATGCATATAAAAACTGGGAAAATATCATCGAATACAAACAAGTAAACATAAAACATATTTTTCCAGTTTTCATATGCATTGTATTTGAAATTTCTGTTATACATGAAGGAATTGAAACATGCCAATATAGGTGTTTTAATATACTTTTAATGGGTTTTAGTAACGTATTTTAAACAAATAAATATTTTAATGTATGTTTTAACTTTTCCTCTTGGAATATATACTGTGATATGGTTATTAGTGGACGTAATTAAGACTTACTCTTACGTATACTAACATTTGTATGGAACTCTTCCCATTATATTTTGTTAGCTGAAGAAATATTTTTCCTTTTCTACAGAGTAGTTGTCTTATATTATGAATGATTGAATATAAATTTAACCAGATTAACAACCGGTAAATTAATTGCTTTATTGCAAATTAGACCCATTCAATATCAAACCATGATGCATTACAGTCGAAAGCTGATCGTCTAATAGGAAGTGGCCTCTTTGAATAATCACAATAAGCCGATGATCCTTAATGTTCCAATAGCATATAATATTATAATTGAGATTGCTAATTATAGCTATTAGTACGAAGTTACATTAATAATAAAACAGAACATTTTAACGCTTGATAGAATATGGATAAATCATGAAGTAGCTTCTTCTAATATCCTTCGAATTTTATATTTAATCGCAAATGAACAACTTAAAACAATGTTTTTCTTAGAAAGGATGTTCAAATTTTAAAACAAATTGTAGGCGGCTGTACATATATAACGTTATCACTTTAGGGGTGAGGGAGAGTCTGTCATTTGATATCGTTAGATATCTCTAGGGGCAGGGGTGATTGCTTTTTGATATCGTTATCATTTTTCGTCCAATCAAACCTTTCTTTTTTGAGTAACTTTTCTTCACATCCAAATAGTCTGTTACCTTTTATTTATTTTTATTTTCGTATGTTTTTATGAAAATACAAAGCCATTATTAAAACCATCAATCGTTTATAAACTCATTTCATTCAAAAATTCGCAATATCCCAACGTTTGATATTCCCGTTCTTATGCCATGTGTGCGCATATAATTCGCTGTTAGCACATATAATTCGCCAGTTTTTATAGGAGCATAATATGTGTGAAATTATATTTGCGTTTACCAGTAAAGAAAGAGAAATAATGTGTTCCACTGTTTTGTTGATAAGTTCTGCTTTTACCTTTCCCGGGCAGGAGGCGAGTGCAAGAAGACAATATTACTTTTGAATGCATTATGTAACAATAAGCTATTATTAAATATTTTTAAATAGCAATTAATACTTTTAGATGTTATTTGATATAAATTTGTCTCATGTATTTATATTTTATTGACTTCTTGAATCCATAAACTGTGCGACTAACAAATATATAATCATATGTGTATATTACTCCAAACGTATAAAAAAAAATAGGAATGTAAAAGTAAAAATAATTTTTAGACATTGATAACGATATCATCGGGCGGGAAGGGGGGGGGGGGTCGACGAATGATGAAGTATGATATCGTAAGGGGGGGGGGGTGTTCAAACTTAGCAAAATGTTGATAACGTTATATAAGTATAGCCCTAGGCTAAATGCAATGAATTATAAAGTTTTTAATAATGCTCGAATACAGGCACAAAAGTGTGCTATTATAATTATAAAGCAAATTATAGCTATTTATTCTAATTTTACTGCTCGAATTTCTAGGTTATAGAACATACGTGAAAACCATTTTTTATATCGAGAACTCTAATAAACTTTTTTTTTTTTTTTTACATTTAATATACATTTTTTTACATTGCCCAATAACAACACCAAAAAGCATTTTTATATGAGAACTGTCAATAGTGTATTCATAAAAAGGTTTGAAATGTATTTAAAAAGATGTTTCGTATTATACTCATGTCAGGGGTTAATAGATGGCGAAATCACCAAAGATTTTGCAACTTACAGCAGCCTTTTTGATTCTGATAATATTCAGTAGTTTAAAAGTGTAGATTGATCAAACGTCTGTTAAACTTGTGTTTTATTTATTTCATTTTATTATTTATTTTATTTTATTTTATTATTTTTTATGAAATTTCATTTGTTTTATTGACTATTAGCCGGGAAATTAATGCTGACTAACATAAAACATATGTTTTGAAATTTTCATGAAAAAATATTCAGACGTTTTTGAAATATCCTGTGCGCTATGCCCAAAAATGTCATTTGGAGAAAAATGGCTTCACAATTTTGGAAATGCACTTCAGCCATTGAGGGGGTATAATTCTAAAAGTCACAACTTCTGTTCTAAGGGGAATTTCAAGGAAGTAATTACATCAAAATGTTCGGGAAAAAGAGGAATTTAACATCTAAAAAAATAAAAATTTCGAAAATTTTGTAGCTTTAAGATTCCTGAGACCCCTTAAACGCTAAAAGGTTTATCTTTTGTAATCGGAAAGCACGGGATAGAGATAGGTTTTTTAAAAATTTATTGCTCTAAATTGTTTTTAAATCATAAGAAAATCCGTAAATTGAGGTACGATTTTCATTCAAATTACATTCGAAAGAACATTTTTCACCTCGATGGTGTAAAACCTGAAATTGCGTGAGGTATAATTGCGTAATATATATATATATATATATATATATATATATATATATATATATATAATAAAATATGTTTCCTATGACATGTCGAAATATGTTTTTGGTGATTCACTTGTACTGATACTTTAAATTCTATATAGCATTGTAATTCATTGCTAACAATAGTCACAATAGACACGAATATAATTTTTCTTCAGAGAAATGGCAATAATCTGAGTTCTGTATGATCACGAGTTTTTTTTCCTAAAATAAACTTAGCCAAAAAACTTTTTTATGAAATTTTTGAACCTCATCCGTATACCCAAATACGGCCATGACGAGCACAAGTGGAGGTGTTGCAGCAATACACAGCTTCCAACTTTATAGTTATTGTTTTTAGGTGCGTTGGTAGTTATATAAAGACGTAACACCTATAGTCGTCGTTCGGTCCGATAGTCTGTCTGTCCGTCCGCATATAACAGAAGAAAAACTACCCAAAAGAATGGTCTGAAATTTTAAATATATAGTTGTTGCAAAACTTTGTCGAGTCATTTCTAATTTTATGAAACTCGGATGTATAGTTTAATTACAGGGACAGTCAAAAGTTTTCCGTTGCATGACGGCCAATGGAAAAAAATTATTTCAAGAGCATTTTAATGATGTTACAGTCTTTCGAACAGAATGAAATTGATATGCACTTAGGAAGTGCAGTAAAATATACATTCAGTACAATATGCGGTGCAAAAAATATTTATAAGCTAGTTATAATACGAACGCACCTCATTTGCCACGTTTGACGTGTAATTTCCAACCTGTTTCTACTGCTGACTTGAATCTTACCTACGGGGCTATTACCCAACTGAACGGGTTGATGTCTGGCAACGAGGCGAAATTTACTTGATCACCTCATGGCGGATATCTACTTGACTAGGTTAGGCCATCGTACTTGCAGTGTGTTTTATTGCCTTCGTTTCTTTTCCTGAGTTGGCCGGCTGCTAATTAAGTATGCTAGTCAATTAACTTCTGAATTTCCCTCGTTGCTAAGTCTAAGGGCGTGTGATGCATTCGTTTATTTAAAATATATCCTTTGGAATTCGATATTTTTAACTTATTTTTTCTATGTACGCTTTTTAAAAGGAGCCTTTTTTTTTCCCTAGTTGTCAAAATATTTCTAAAATATATACTTAATTTTATGTGAAGTGTTAAAATCCTACTCACAGTTCGTTAACTTTTAACACATAAAATATTAAACTAAGCCTATGTTTTAGAAATATTTTGAGAACTAAGGAAAAAACTACTTTTAAGAAAAGAACCAAGTAAAAAGAAGTGAAAAATACTACGGTGCTATTACCCAACTGAACGGGTTGATGTCTGGCATCGAGGCGAAATTTACTTGATCCCCTCATGGCGGATATCTACTTGACTAGGTTAGGCCATCGTACTTGCAGTGTGTTTTATTGCCTTCGTTTCTTTTCCTGAGTTGGTCGGCTGCTAATTAAGTACTCTAGTCAATTAACTTCTGAATTTCACTCGTTGCTAAGTCTAAGGGCGTGTGATGCATTCGTTTATTTAAAATATATCCTTTGGAATTCGATATTTTTAACTTATTTTTTCTATGTACGCTTTTTAAAAGGAGCCCTTTTTTTTCCCCTAGTTGTCAAAATATTTCTAAAATATATACTTAATTTTATGTGAAGTGTTAAAATCCTACTCACAGTTCGTTAACTTTTAACACATAAAATATTAAATTAAGCCTATGTTTTAGAAATATTTTGAGAACTAAGGAAAAAACGACTTTTAAGAAAAGAACGAAGTAAAAAGAAGTGAAAAATATTAAGTTCCCGAAGAGATATTTTAGGGGCAATCTCACAATCTTTTGACTTTTCAGGAATGAAAATCCGGTGAAATTAAACTTACTAAAACAACATTTTAAACTTATAGACTAATTCCTTAATGATTCAAAATAAAGAAAAAGTGGTCAGCAGTAAAAAATTTATTTAACTGAGGTTTAAGCTAAACTTGCGAGTTTAATTTTACTTACCACTTTACCGCTATAACTTTTTATTTTCTTCTAAACTTTCACTTATAACGAATTTCCCTAGTACCCACAGGATATTCAAATACGAAATAATAACAATGTAGTATTTTTAGTGAAAATTTGGGTATAACATTGCCTTGAAGGGGCGTTTAAGAAGAAACGGCAAAAGAAGAAGGAGACGGTTTAGGAAATAACGGACGGTAAGGCAAAAAAAGGGATCGTAAGGATGGGACGGTAAGGAAAATTACCACCTATTTTTAGGCAAATCATTTTAAGACTAAGTGATAGTCACAATGTTCATTGGTTTTCAGAAACAGTTATTTACATTGGATTAAATTAAAAGAAAATTAATTTACCTCGAAAAGTGCAGGAAGAAACCTTGGGAACGCTAAGACTACCATAAAAGACACGATGCTTGAAATTGATATTTAAATGCTGATTTAAATTCTGCAGTAAATTTCCTGCCAAAAAGCTTTTGCCATTCTTTCTCTAGCATACTTCTGCACGAGTAAAAAGTTGAAAAAAATATGTGGCTGCATATGAAGTGATTTTCTGTATAAGTTTAGCAAGAGAGACGGTAAGCAAACTAAAAATCATGGACAGAGTTAAAAAAATAATAAGAACCCTAAAAATGTGTGGAGGTTTAATTTTTTTCTGCATATTTATATAAAACAATAGTCCCAGTTTCGAAAAAAAAAATACATCGAATTACTTTTATTGAAACAATTTTATACAGACAGCTCCAAACTTAAAAATCAGCATCAGGGACACGGAACGGTATAGGAATTTCGTGGTACATTTGGACCGCAACATCTTTGTCCAAAACGTATTTATCTCGTTAACTCATCAAACGCTGGTGTTGTGTTCATGCAACAGTCAAAATAAATGCGTATAAAAAAATTAGCTATGAAATGAATTTTATATTAATAGTAATATTTAAGTAGGGTATATTACGGTTACTAATTCAATAGAAAAATATTTTCTTTCAACATTTTTTTATATTTAATAACAAGTTTGAAACTTAAAACATTTTTAAACGAAAACTTTCACGTTGTCGTTTTCACAGAAGAAATATACTTAGACAAACGTAAGCTTTAGAGTAAATCTATTTTTAGACAAGGTCAAAGTACATCAGAACATTCAATGAATCAGTTGCTTTTATTTTAGTGGGGGAGGAAGAGAAAGTAGGTGTTGCGTTTACGCAATGTCAGCGGAAAAGGGGTAGTTCCAATAGTTACTCGTATCGTTCGAATCTGTGGATTTTTTTCTTATTCTGTGCTCATAGAACTGCTTCAAATAGATATCTTACGTTCGAGGAAGGTCTTCAGAGAATTTTTAATAAAGATTCATATAATGATGGCGGGAACGAAACAGATATTATCATTATTTCGTCAGAAATAGCAGAAATTATTGATGAAGAAGGAAATGATAATATATCAAAAAGTGATAATGATATTTTACCTTTCGATACTGCTGGCGAAATTGAAGTGTGCATGAAAAAGAAGTTTGTACCCTCTAAAAGTAGTGCAAGTCAAACATACAAATAAAAAAAAATGGAGACTTGAAGGGGATAAAGGTAGAAAAATTGAATATGACTCAGCCAAAAAATGAAGAAAAAATAAAACCTTGACCAATGCGAGAAGGTATAAAGATTATGTTCGAAAATAAAAACTTTCACTTAGATTTAAGACATGAAGTTGCATTGTACCTTTTGCAAACACCCTTTGAAAGTAAAGAGTTAACCATAAACAAATCAGCCAAAAGAAGGCATAGTAAGTTTCCCATGCAATAGCCATTAGAGACAGAACGCGGAAATTTAACCCTTTCCGGGGCAAAGTACTTAAATTTCTGAAATGTTGAAATGAATGAATGACACCGGTATTTACGAACAATTACATAATAAAGGACAATTACTTTACCGCAATTCTGGTGACACTGTGGCATTTGGGAAATAAAATTAATTGGTTTCATATACATACTACCGCCCCTGTAAATTTTAATTGTCAAGTCCGATGACAGCAGAAGACTGCATTGTAAGCAATGCCATAGCCAGAATGCTCATCGCTGCAGTACATTTGTGATGTTGATTTACATCATAAGTGTAGCGAATATTTTGATACTTGAAACTGTTTTCAGGATATGATCAGTAATTTAGAATAAAAAAATAAATTAAATTTTAATAATAAATTTATTACATTAAAGTGATTGTTTGCTGTTTAAATTGCAAAAAACGTAAAAAAAATATTCTTACAGTGCCCAAATATGCAAGAAAACCCTGCTGATACTCAGTTGAACTCAATAAACATCAGTACTCTTATTCCCCTGACGTTGCATGAACGCAACACTCCATTTTTCGTAAGCTAACACAAATTTTGTTTTTTCCACTATAAATTAATATTATATATGTTCAAATGAATAGCCAATATCATTTGTATAAAAAAAATTTAATCCCTTATAGTTTTGGCGACTAATGGGTTAATATTGTTATGCAGTCTCATGCAATGAGGTATTTTCCAGTATTTTCCAGAAAAGTCAAAAGATTGTGAGAATGTCCCATATACGAATGTACTCTACTCCCATAGATTTAGAATTAGCGAGGGGAATTCGGAAGTTGAGGGACTAGCAGGGTCGATCTAGAACTGCACAGAGCAGCGAAGTCATGATAGGCGGATGTGAGATTCGGAATGTTTTTGAGCCGGAGGTGTGGCGCAGTGTTAGGAAAGCGGGTAATTAAAAAAACGCAGAAAGTAATTAATTACTTAATTAAAAGAAAAAAGTGTAAGTGATCCCGCAAAATGACAAGTTGCAACAGAAACATTTATAATTTTTGGCCGAATTGCAGGTCAGGCTATGTTATTACACATATATACAGGGTGTGTCTAAAATGCTTCAACAAACTTAGAGGGGTTATAGTATTCATGAGGACGAACAAAAAATGCAATAGAACATGGGGTCACAAATGGCGTTTAAAGGGTGAAAATCGGGAAAATGGTCTGGAAATGGACAAACTGAGACTAGAAAGAAACACTTCAGAAAATAATTTATTGGGCAGAATAGGTACAACGCAACTCGTGATGTTCAGAGAAAACAAATATTTTACAACAATTGTTCAAAGTGTGGACCGCGGACATTATTACACAGAGTACATCTACGGAGGAACGACGGGCGGACACGTTGGAAGACTTCGGGAGTCCTCCATACGTGGATTCCTGCTCACAGATTTGTTTGGCTTTCTTCCAAGTTTTCATTGTCTCTTTCTGACCGGATATGCACAAAGTGAAAGAGAAACCAGCTTCGTGCTACTAGCCAGTTCTGCAAAAAAGCAACATACGAGATTTCGATATTTTTATTAGTTTTGCGATTTCCACCCTTTAAAAGTCATTTGCGACTCCATGTTCAATTGCATTTTTTGTTCGTCTTGATGAGTACTATCATCAGATTAAGTTTGTTGAAGCATTTCAGATATACTTTTCTACAAGATCGACTATACTATTTCAGACCGCTGATTGGGCTTTTTCTATTTTATCTCTTTTGATCTTCTAGTTTTCCATTATTAGCTTTTATAGTGGTTATGTTTCTCGCTCGACTGGGAATTTGCTTAATCAGTGTGGTGACCATTGAATTATTGAGACACTGATCAGTAAACTTTCTGAAATATTGTCGTTTGATTTTCGGAAGAACTTTTCATTCCCCCACTTTTGATTTTAACACTTTTCAACATAGTTGAATTGTGTTTATGACTTTTATTAAGTGGCTATGATTATTTATTTAAATTTTTATCACTTTATTTCATCTGGCCTTCTGTCAATTGCTCTAACTCTAGTAAATGTTCTGTGGTTGCTATGTAATTTTCATACGTTATTGAGGCTGACATCAAATAATCGCTATGGAAAATAAAGCGTGTAGAATTTATAGCTCGTTTATAGGGAGAATAAAAAACAATACGATTACATTGTGGTGTAGGAGAGACGTGTAGCATTTTTATAAATAGCGACGAGATATATCGTCAACATAATCATTATGCGTACATTATTTTGAAGACTTTTTCTCTTTACATAGCCTACGTATCTCCGATAAAAAGTTTCAAACTTTTTTAGACATTTTGAACAATAATAGTCTCATTCACTGCTAAATATTTAAAGGATATTGTTGTTGTGAACAAATAATATCGGATGCTAAACATTTAGATATTTTTATTCATATATCTCAAAAGAAAAAAATCTTTTAAAAAAAGTAAAAGTAAATGGATAAATCGCAGATAATCATTTCAATTACATTTTTCATTTTTTAGAAAAAATGTTTAAAAATCTTTGTGATTAAGACACTGATTTTTAGGTGCGTTCTTAATTATATAAATACGTAGCACCTATAGTCGACGTCTGGTCCTTCCGTCTGTCAGTCTGTCCGCATATACTAGAACCAAATCTAACTAACCGAGTGGTTTAAAATTTAATATATAGAATAATTTTAGAATTTTGTGGAGTCATTTTAAATTTTAAGAGAATCGAATCAACACTTAAAAAGATATTAATAAAAGTTATCTTCATTTTATTAAATCCTATTATACGTAATAAATTCAATGACATCCCATGATAGTTAATGATTCTAGGTTGCCATGGTGATTGCGTCCTATTTAAGAGGAAGTCCTATTATTATGGTATTATTGAATTTAATGTACATAATCGTAATAAAGTTTGTATTCATGTATTTTTGCATAAGAGTGTAACAGCTATTGCACCAAGATCTGAATATTTATAAAACTAGTTATAGTACAAACGCACGTTATTTGCCACGTTTGCTGTACAATTTCCGACTTGTTTTCCATTAAAGAAGTTATATGTGAAATTTAGATTTTTGAAATAGCTTAAGCAATACGAAATGAAATTCTTTATAAATCATTTAACTCAAAAACATCCCAAAGGTATTTTATTTTATTCTATAATGACATTCTGAGCTTTTTTAAGCAGAACAATTTATAACAATTTTCTCCATCGAACACAGTTATCAGTTTATGTTACTTTCCTTCATATCTTCGATTACGTTTCGATTTTTTATTTGAATCAAACGCTTTCAGTGAATTGCATACACCCACCACAAATGAGAGAAGTTCCTTATCAGATATCAATTCATATTCCCTGTAGATAGAAAGTCGTGTTTCCAATATTTAAAAATAAGTTTCCAACTAAAAAAAATATAAAAATATTCAATACATTTTTACCGTTTCAAATTTTATATTTATATTTCCATGGATAAGAAGAAAGATTTTTTATTAGCGTTATTGGCTTTTTTTTTTTGTTGTTGTTATCAAACGAATCCAATTACATCCATAAAACGAATACACAATAAAACGAATCCAATTGCAGAATTTTTCTGCGATAGAATTTAGCTATGGAAGGAGATTTAATAATAATAATAATAATAATAATAATAATAATAATAAAAGAGAATATCGATGAAAAAATTGTACGTAGAATAATATATTCAATTTTTACACATTTCGAGTTTTAGAAACGAAGGTATAAATTTCATTTGAAGGAAAAAAAAAACTTTTGAGTATAGTAATATACGAGACAAATACAGACTTTAATGTAGCGGAAGAAGCAAAGCAGAGAAACAAGTTAGCATATGTAAAAGTTCGTTTATAAATCTAGTAAACTTACTAAATAATGTTTTAATTATATATGTGTGTTTGTGTGTGTATACTTAACTCGTCTTTGGAGCAAAGAATAGTTGATAGACCCTCATTTATCTTAACCAGTGTGTCTTAACCCTTTGAGTTCTGGTGGTTGAAGTTCTTCCCACTTAATTTTAAATTCCAAATGTCAGATAGGCACTGGAATATTTGACCAAATTTATTTGAAAATAAATTAATGCACTTTTTCGTGTATATAACAAACTGAGTTTTTTGTTTGTAAAATACTGGTGTCAAATCGACATTTGGGTATTTTGAAGAAATTCACCCACCAGAGTTTAAAGGGTTAACGTCTAATCTCATGTACAGAGTGTCCATAATTAAACGACTCTATTTTAAAGTTATGTACAGTCGAAATAACGGTTCAGAATGTTGTGAAATTTTGTGGAGGACATGATAAAGCATGGGAATTTGTTTGGACGAACAAAAAATAAGTTCAAAATTTCGCCACTAGGGGACGCTTTTTAAAGAATTACACATTTAGCGTACATTTGTGATAGTTTACAAATTTTATTACAACAAAACATGTTCCACGTGACGGTCATCATTTTCCGACACCATCTGGATTCGTTAGATAATATGTTCCACATTTTATAGCAATGTGTTCTAAGAAATGCTCAGAATTAGTAGTGAAATGCTGTCTTTAAGATCAGGTAAAGATAATAAATAAAATTTCTAAACTATCGTAAATGTATGCTAAATGTGTAATTCATTAAAAAATGCTCCCTGACGGTGAAATTTGTAACTATGTTTTTCGCTTAAACAAATTCCCATCCCTTGATTATGTCTTTCACAAAATTTCACAACTTTATGAACAGTAGTTTCGTCTGCAGGCAAATTTAAAGTAGGTTCGTTTAATTATGGACACCCTGTATATATATATATATAACGAAACAAATTAATGGGTTAAGTCGAACAATCACGTCGTGCTTTTTACGACATATTACTGGATTAGTACCATATTTTAATCAGCCATTGGTGAGGTTGTATAGCAGTCGTACCACTTATTGTAAGCATCGCTATTGGAGGTGTCAACACTGTGGAAATTTAGCAGGTGTGGACCGATGATAAGATTGGTAAAGACCAATCAAACACGCATTTATTCATGATGAAGACAAGGCATATTAGGCCGCATGAGTGGTGAAAAAAGGCTTATGAAGAAATCTAGGGTTTTCCCAATTAAAACATAGAAACGTAGTCATCGGAAACTGTTTATTCCATCAGAACATACCAACATAAGCAATTCCCATAGGATGAGAAATCAGTGCCATCCTGCTTGAGCACGAACTAGTTATTCATGCGAAAAAGATGTTAACTAACAATTTAATATTCTTAGGAAACCGGGTAACAGATTAAGTAAACAATCAAACAGCACAAAAAATCTTCTTCTGAGCTCATGGTCGAGAAATGTATTAGAATGCACGGAGGAAATCTGATTGAAATGCAAACTTCAGGCTAACCAAACAAATTCATGAGCGAGACTCGAAATGAAACTGTGACCCGTCACTCAACGAATGGAGAGCGATCGAGAAACGTCACAGAAAAGAATCCCGGCGTTGCTGATAGAAGGATTTCGATGTGAATAGGCTGACGCTTGCCCAGCTGGCGGAAAAATGAGATGAAATAAAATAAAAATGTAAAAATGGCTTTTATAAACATTCGAAAAATAAAGTACACTGTAAAAAAAACCACTGTAGATTTGCCAGAACAAACTCGATCACAGTGAATGTGCTGTATCTTTCTTTGGTTTCCTGACTATATTAACATGGAAAATACAGTAGTTGCGTAAAATTAACAGCCCAATGTGCTGGCAATTTGGACGCATTTTTTTACAGCATAAACTGCTGGCGTCCAAATTGCCAGCACATTGTGCTGTTAATTTTACGCAACTGCTGTATTTTCCATGTTAATATAGTCAGGAAACCAAAGAAAGATACAGCACATTCACTGTGATCGAGTTTGTGCGCGAGATGAACAGTACTTTGTACTGTAAAAATGTTGTTTTTTTTTACAGTGTAACCGCGTTCAGAATTTTACAGTTTGGTAGACGATAAAAATTAATAAAGGGATTAAAAGTTTAGATTAAGTTTTTGAATAAAACTATTATTAAGATACGCGTTTTAAATTTATTGGAATTTAACTAGAAATAAATAATAGGGAATATTAAAAAAAAAAGAAATAATGAATATGCCGGAAATTTAGAATAATTTAAATGAATAGTAAAAGTAAAATTTTTATATAACATATATATATACATATTAGTTTTATAGTTATATATATATATATATATATGACGGTAAAACGCTTTGTAGAAAAATGTCTGTTAAATCAAGAAAAAATCGAAGCAAAATAAATGTGACCAAACAGCAATCGCTTATAACATAAGATGTAATAAACAAAATACATTACAGGCTTATCGTAAGCAGTATCTGATATTTCATCATAAAGATTTTTTACAAGAAAGAAAATGTCAAAAACACAACGTGTGATAGTTTACCTCTCGTAATTTCGTCAATGACGAACATACGCCGTTGGTATTTTCTGCGATAGATATTTGCTCCAATTCCACCAAAATCAGAGCTCTAACAACAGTTGTTCCATTTTCTCCAGCATTATATTATTTTTTAAAAAATTAGCAATAGTTATTCGCAAAATGTTCCGCTTGTACAGCTTGTTTGCAGCACGAAACAACTCTTCGAAGCAAGTGAGAGATAACATATTTCAGAACAGAAATTTTTATAACTCAATACAATAGAGCGCCGATTATCCGAACAAGTCGGGACCGATCCTAGTTCGGATAACGAAAAGTTCGGATAAATGGACAGATGATTTAAGGGATGTTTCTGACTATAGTAAAACTTTCGCACGTTATCTAAGCTTAGAACTGACAGCATCAGTTAGTGCTGGCACGTTTAAAAATTGTTGTTGTTTGTTGTTGTTTGTTTGTTTTGTCTTTTTTATTTATTTTTTTATTTTTATAATTTTTTTTAATCATTTTCTGAACTTTAGAGATTATATTTTAAGCAAAAAAGCATTTTATTGTCGCTTGCTTCAACGTGGACTTTCTTTTCAATGCCACCCTATCTCTAATTCTTCTTAAATATGTTAGTTGAATAGGATCAACGTTCTTCTGCTGTTCGTGCCATTTCATAGCTGTTTCCAAACGTTCAAAGGTTTCGTTATGTGATGGACTTGGGTCATATTCAGAGCATTCGTTTTCATTTCTTCAATTTCTTTTTCATCATGAGTCTCATCCAGAATCTCATCATTATTTAAAATCTGATATCCACTGTTATGTACATCACTATTTAACCACTCGTTAATTTCATTTTCTTCATAGCTTAGGATTCTTCTCATCTCCTTTATTGCTTTAAATTACTTATTTTCTGGTCCACTATCAGTTTTTTATTTATTTATTTATTTATTTTTATTATTTTATTCCAAGACAATTGATAATTGGGAGTTCGGTTAAAAATTTTTTGGGGAGAAATAGGCTGTTCGGATAACTGGAAGTTCGGTTAAAATTTTTTGGAGAGAAATAGACTGTTCGGATAATTCGAAGTTCGGTTAATTGGAATTCCGATAATCGGCGTTCTACTTTATACCAATAAGTTAGCAATAGATTTTACCTTGTTGGTAAATATTGTTTTTCTTCACCTTTAATGTAGCTAGTTTGTTTCATTAAATTTGTTTTAAAATGTGTCTAAATAAATGCTGTATAATTTTCTTTATCTTTTGCAGGTAAGTGAACGAAAACCATTTCATGTCATCAGAGTTTTGCTACTTATGTACTGTTTAAAAGATAAGTAATGAAAATTTCATTTTGTTTTTGCAAATGTAACTTCATACATCAATATACGATAATTTAAAATGGTTTTATATATAATTAACAAATATTTAATCTGCTTAACTAAAATATTTTTTAAAATATAAATCCAAGCATTTTTAGAAATGTTAACTGCATTTCAATAAATAGACAACCACTTCATTTTGTCAGAGAGTCTAAGTTAGTTAGTGCCTAAAAAATAATAACAATTGTATCTTATTTGCAACCTTATTCTATCTTCAATAGAAGAAAGTATTGTAATCGAAAAAATTTTCGACTTCCGGTTTTCGACGGATTTACACGTTTTAGGGGTCACAGATCAGAAAAACATGTTTATACAAAATATCTGTCTGTTCGTGTGTCCGTGTGTAGCCATTGTACCATCAAAAATTGTATAAAGTTATGCATAGAATTGAACCAAATTTTTTTTTTAAGTTTTTGGCTACGACAAGCAGGTCCTTCCTGAATTTGGAAAAAATTCGTCGGTAGGGGGCGCTGTAATAGCGATTTTTGTGCATTTTTAATATCGTACCATTGAAAAGTGTATGAAGTTATGCATAGAATTGAACCAAATTTTTTGTGTGTGTTTTTGGTCATAGCAAGAAGGTCCTCCCTGAATTTGAAAGCATCCGCCGGTAGGGGGAGCTGTAATAGCGATTTTTATGCGATTTTTGTGCATTTTGAATATTGTACCATCGGAAAGTGTATGAAGTTATGCATAGAATTGAAACAAATTCTTTGTGTGTGTTTTTGGCCATGGTAAGAAGGTCCTCCCTGAATTTGGAAAAATTCCACCGGAAAGAGGAGCTGTAATAGCGATTTTTATGCGATTTTTGTGCATTTTGAATATTGTACCATCGAAAAGTGTATGAAGTTATGCACAGAATTGAAACAAATTCTTTGTGTGTGTTTTTGGCCATGGCAAGAAGGTCCTCCCTGAATTTGGAAAAATTCCGCCGGAAGGGGGCGCTGTAATAGCGATTTTCATGCAATTTTCCATATTGTACCATCGAAAAGTGTACGAAGTTATGCATAATACTAATAAAAATACTAATAAAACTAATTAAAATGAAATATTGACATGAGATAGAAGAAAGTATTGGATTGACACATCTAACTAGTTACGTTATTGTTTCTATGCATAGTTTATATTAAATCAGTATACGATTAATTAAAAACGGTTTTATGTACAAGCTGATTACTCTACACTGTGTCCAATTACTAATTCCTAAACTTTTAGGTATAAATCTAATTACAAAAATGTTTTGAATGAGGTTATCAAGTATTTTAAAAGCGATTTGGGTAATTAAAAACATTTCTAAAAAATTGCGAAATTTAAATTTTTGTACGGTCCCTGGTCCTATAAGTTTTATTTAGTAAAATATTCTATTACACCAAGAAGTACGACAAAAAAGTGCCACTCTTCTATGATTAAAACTAACGGAGTAATAATTGTTTATAGTTGAAGTATCTTTATTGCTGCGAAATAGGAATCATTCTCAAATTTACTAGAAATATCAATAATCGTAAGATATAAAAAATAATAGTTGCGAGTAAAATTAACATTACAATATAAGTTTGAAATCTATTTTCATTCTGAAGAAAGAAAAACACGCAACTTGTACTAAAAATATAAGTTGAAAAATAACAGAATTTTTGTTAAATGAAACGATGAAAAGCAACAGTCGCAATTCTTTAAAAAATGATACATATTTTAAAATGCTATTAGATTATCTAATATAAAACTTAATTAATAAAAATTGAAGTTATCTTAAGACTTTTATCGAAGTGACTCCCTTCGGCTGCAATGCAGAAATACACGAAATAAATCCTTCTAATACTTTAAGCACGTGTGTACGATTACTCGAAGCATGGCCCAACTCATCTGTATTCAGATATAGAAATTTGGCATAAGCCATGCAATTCAGAGTTTCATAATTTGGTCAAATTTAGTGCTAGATGAAGGGAACTCGTTTTGTCTTAATTGTTAGTAGAATATAATTTTTTTTACTAAATATCACTTATAGGCCCGGAGGACCGTACAAAAATTTAAATTTTGCAACTTTTTAAGAAATGTTTTTATTGATCAAAATGACTTTTAAAATAGTTTTTTACCTTATTTAAAATATTTTTGTAATTGGAACTATTAACTATATGTGTATGAGTAACAACTTAGAAATTAGCCATTGGATACCGTGAGAGTGGACACCCTACATATTATTTTAACAAAGCTTTCAATTTCTTAACAAAAAGTGTATTTCTTCTTTTACAAGTCTAAACTGTTTTAGGAATGTTGAATGCTAAAGACTGTATAGAAAACCGCTTCATGTTGTCATTGTTTGTCAGGTATGAGTTGTCTAAAAGATATTTAATGACAATTTTATATTATTTTTTCAAGTATTGCTTTACATTTAAGAATATAATAAAGGAATATATGGAATAGTTTACATAATTTTCACAAAATATTTTATTTTTTAACTTATTATTTTCAAAATTCAAAAATTTTTACAATTGCTAAATGCGGAAGTACGTATAGAGAAAAAACAATCGAATTAATATCAAAAACTTTTTTTTATTGATAACGTATTTACTTATCGATATTTAATAAACTAACAAAATTTCAATTAAACCAATAAAATTAAAATAGTCAACAATTTCAGTTTTAAAATTAGACAAAAAAAATATCAAAATAATAATTCCCATACCCCACTTATCTCAGATTATAATTTTATATAAATGTAAAATTTCGAAATCCTATTGAAAAATAATGCTCTCTCTCCTATATATGAACTAACTATTCTTTATTTCAGACAAGTTCCTTGTCTGGGTATGAACTAAATCATTTTATAAGCTAGATTCATACATATACAGTATAACCTCAAAAATCCGGGATCGTCGGGTACAAGACTAGCCGGATTTTTGAAATTTCCGGATTTCTGAAGGAATATCAAAAGTACTTCTGATATTCTAAGTGGTACCTTTACTGATAGATTAATCATAACCAAGTGATAATTATGTAAAAAAAAAAAAAGTGAAAAATAAATATTTAAAAAAATCTTACTTTAATTGAAATTTTCTATGT
Organism: Maratus speciosus; assembly: GCA_963932465.1. Classification (NCBI taxonomy): domain Eukaryota; kingdom Metazoa; phylum Arthropoda; class Arachnida; order Araneae; family Salticidae; genus Maratus; species Maratus speciosus. The sequence continues at coordinate 334,327,510 of OZ010797.1, read as the reverse complement.
TACAAAAAATAAAAAAATAAAAAATAAATAAATAAATCTCATAAACAGTAAAGTTATTTCTTTCTCGTGTTATCGATAATGCTATTTGCTTCAATTTTTATGGCCGTTCTTTAACAAGTTTTTCTTGTATTTTATACAAGTAAAGAATACCTATTTTGGAAATATAGTTCTGTTTATCTAAAGAGATATTAATTCTCTTGTCAAATTTATGCATTTTCCAGTGCTACCTTTTCTTCTGTCGGTTCCAGTGGCTGAGAGGTTCTGCTCTCAAAGCTAGTAGAGGGGAGGTGCTGGGTTCAAACCCAATCGCTACCGTCGACCTAACCGTTCTGAGTTTTCGGTGCTTTTTTTTCGAACCTTGGGGAACCTTGCGTAAATACGGGTTAGGTTCCCTTAGAAAGACCCACACGGAGGGCCTCTCCCTCTCGGGTCTATTTCGCTTGTGTAAATAATCGGACTTCATAATCAACACCAACACCTCGATCTCGTTCCCTGAGCTGCTACTAGCGTTATTTGCGCTTCTATCACGCCAATATATTCCAAGCTCCAAGTTTTCTTGTACTTTCTGTTGTTCAAGAAGCTAACTAATCGGGTCTGACATATAAAGAAAACACGCATTCTTCTTAGATTTTATTTTTCGCACTTTTACTTTCGAACTCGAAGTTTTTAATTTGTAAACAATTGCTGTTTTTCTTTCTCCCGAGAAATTCGAAATCTAAAGAAAAGGGAGGGAAAAAATGACTTTGAGGCCGGATTTTTGAAGTTGTCGGATTTCTGAATGCCGGATTTTTGAAATAATACCCTCCTATATATCAACTAGCTATTCTTGATTTCAGACAAGTTCCTTGTCTGGGTATGAACTAAATCATTTTATAAGCTACATTGATACATATATTTCAAAAATCCTTTCATCTTAAAATAAGCAGTTAAAATCATTTTTTTCTAATTTTCCTTGAAGGAAAATTAATTACCTGTAAATTCTCTTGATTACAATCTGGACATATTTTTCGAAAAGGATTTGTCAGTTCCATGTAAAATACAGCTTTAAAATCTCTTGGGGAATATGTTAGAGTTTTTTAAAAATTATCAAAATGAAGAGAAATATTATGTGTCCAATTTTCTTTTAAATCCAGAACGATACAGGAAAAATTTTAAGAAAATAAATTTCTAAGAATTTTCTACGTCAAACAAAAATATTGGCTAACGGCACTTATCTGCATGCGTTTGATTTACATTTGAATTAAATGGTTTCATTGAACGATACGTACGGGCAATAAATGAATAAAATACCTCATCGTACATCTATTCATATTTTATCAATTCCATGGAGATAGAAGATTATGTTGCTACGATTCGTTTTCAAATCTCAAGTTATAAAAAAACTATTTGATTCATTTTCTCAATATTTTAAATTCTACATTTCCACGCAAATGGAAAATGTAAATTTTTTTTAAACACATTATTTAATTTTTTTATTATTATTATTTTATACGGTTCGAATTACTAAGGAAAAGGTTTTCTCTTTTTTATATTGTAAGGACAATCATTACTCATTTATTTCATGTTTAACGTTTTACACATTTCGTGTTGTGAGGATTTTGTTTTTAAATGTTAGATACATTTATACAAATCTATGTGGAATAATTTAACTCATTTGTGATGTTTGAATTTTATGAATAAAGAAGAGGTATTTAAAACATCGTTTTTGTATATATTTTTTAAATGCAGACTGATAAATTCTACTATTTATCTGTAAATGTAAATTAAAACGTCTACATATTTCAAACTTTTACAATATCAGCTATACTAAACCATGCATATATTTAATTAAAAAAAAATGATTAAATTAATTCCAGCTGCAAAACATTTTGCAGAAAACGCTCCAGAATTTTTTAAAACTCTTTTAAGCGAAGCAATTTATAAGTAGATCATATCAAACAAGACAATTACATATGTTAGCTTCATTTTGCTCTTAACTTATATTGAAGAAGACGAAAAGATTTTTTTCATAAATATGTCTCTATAGGGAAAAACACATATGCAACATTGCATTTATTTATAGTAAACATACAATTTTCATTTTGAAAATTCAGTCACACTTTTCATATTTTTTGCATGCCACATGTCAAGTCATGTTCTGTAAGAGCTTTTAAAATGATACATAATTTACATGTTTTGGATTTCAAGTAGAATTATTTAAAAATAAGATTTTAAACTACGCTATACAGCCAAAAGTCACCGGGCACTTTCGATTTTACACGTTTTGTCGAATATCTAAAGATGTACGCGTCGGATACTTCTGGAAATTCAGAAAAAGAAATAACATGTATATTTTCAACAAATATTTTTTTACCAATTTTCTGCAAAACACATGGTTATGAATTAGCATATTTTTTTGTAACTAAACTTTGAAAACCGTGCAAAAATCAACAAAATTTTTCATCACGTAACATATTTAGATTGAACCACTTTTATGCAGAAATAAAATTATTTTTTAAGACGTGAGATCCATTTTTCAAATATAAAATATAAATTAACTTATCTGTTTAATTTTTACCATTTCAAATTCCATTATTGCACGCAAATTAATACATTTTTTTATACATCTTTTTCTTTATCCTTTTACACGACTCAAATTATTTTAGTGAATCCCTTTTTTTTTTTTTTACTTGCAATCATATAATTACTACCCTATCTGAAATTTAACTTTCCACCATCTTTTGAGCTCCAAAGACTTTCTTAATAACACGCTAGAAGCACTTTTAACACTATTTCTTCCTGTGTCAAAAATGATAACTTTTTAAATTTACTAAAAAAATGTGTTCTCAAAATTGAGTAAAAGTACTCAATTTTAAATACGACACATGCTCAAAATATCTCCGATTCAAATGTAGTCGAAATTTAGAAACACGTGTACTCATTTAGGACTACATGGACGTGTTCAAATATGAACTGTTATGTGCCCCTTCCCCCTGAACTCCCCGTTTACTACTCATTAAAGTAAAAATGTACTGACATTTATTTCCCAATCAAAATTATTAACAAGAAACATTTAATTGATTGAACAATCTGTACCAGTTAAGAAAAAATAGCAAATTTATTTTCAAGGTACACAAATCAAATGTGTTTTGACAAGAATATTTTTTTCAAGCACTTTTAATTTATTTTAAGATACATTGCATAATATAATATTTACATTAAGGAATATCTCTTATGCTGCTGCGAATGAAATAAACCATTACAAAGTACAAAATCATCGTTTTGTTCGGATCTCATAACAAGTGATGTTTCAAAATTGAGAAAGCATATTTTGCCCAAACATACTAAATTCGATATGAGTACATCTATTTATTTTCTCACTTTTGAATATTTCCCTTTTTTCAGTGTAGTTATTTAATTTGAAATTTTGAAAATTAAACCCATGCAAATCCTTTTGAATGCATTGAATGCTTATTTTCATACTTATCCTCTCTAAAAATTATAAATGAAAATAACCATAAATATGGCATTTGACTCCGTTAGAAATAGTGTAAAAAATGTATCTAGAAAATTATTTAAAGAAGGTCTTTGGAGCTCCAAAAGTGGTGAAAAATTAAAATCCAGATAAAGAATCAACATCGTTTTTACGAATGTAAAATAAATATTAGAGTAATTTGAATCCTGTAAATGTAGAAAGAAAACAATATACAAAAAGTTTTAAAGAATTATATTTATGTTAAGTAATTTTAATTGTAATTTTCAAATTTAAACAATTATAAGTCATTTTTAATACATTGAAGACTTATCAGCATCAAAAAATAAAAATAAAATAACTACAAATAAAAATATTTAAAGATGTAATTCGACACCGGTAGAATTAGTGGTAAAATGTTGTACCGTAATATATTTCATTCCCATAATGTATTTCAAGTTTTACTAAAAGAGTTATCTGTAACTGCGAGTATTTAAGTCACCTCTTTGCAATGCACATGTACTCATTTTTTCAGTATACTCTAGGCTTCTATGCCAAGTTTCGCTCTCATATATCTCTTCTTGTACGATAAATCACTGGTATACAAGAAATGTCAACAAAAACGGAAAAATATAGTCATATACACAATAGATAAATTAAGTTATTGAGTTTGAAGCACGAAAATTTAGTTTTTCAAACTTTTCGTATAAAATATTTCTGAACTTTATATGCATGGATATTAAATAAATTTCCTTGAAATCTATAGCATGTATTTTTAAATGTAGCAATACGAAATGACATATATTTATCAATAAAATCATTTTCAGGTGCGTATGAGTACATTAACCGGAACACACCACGCATCCGATACATGTGATAAAATTGTACATAAAAAATAAGTAGGTTCAGTATGTTATTTTAACAAAATAAAAATAAAAGCGTTCTGTCTTACTTTTTTCAGAAGAAAAAGCAAAATAATCAAAGATTTCTATATAATAAATATTTGGTGAATAAACATCAGTTATTTGTAAAACATCTTGATCAGGACTCGACTTTTTTTTTCAAAACAAATTGTCTTTCATACGTAAAATATAGTTTAAAAATTTCTTGAGGTAAAACATGAAATACTTTAAAAACTCTCAAATTGAACCCTCAATTCATTTCTCAAATACCTCATCTTTTTAACACGTTCCAAGATAATTGAAAAGTGTTTATGGCTTCAATTTGTTAGTCTGTCTATCTTAACGCCTGTCTATCCTTACCCTCACTCTCGTAAATATACCTAGATTACAATGATCTTAATATATATTATTCATATTTACAATAGGACCGACGCTTTCGAAAGTGGAGTATGTAGAATTCATAGTTCATTTACAAAGACACGCAAAAAAATTCTGTTACATTATGATGGAAGGGAGAATATCGTTTGAAGTTGCACTTTTCCAAACATAATGAAATTCATATGATTTATTTAGGTGTAATACAACATTCTTCTTGTAGAATATAAAATACATAGCATTTGTAAGTTTCCAGGAAATGGCTTTAGCTGGGTTTGAACCTGGGACCTACTGTATGGAAGGCGAGCGCCACAGTACAGATCAAAAGTCTAGCTCTATTGTTCTGTCCCAGTGACTCATCATATATTGTTTGTTGAAGTTGTTGTGAAAGATGACGTTGTTAATTAAAGCGTTCAAAAAGGATGTTATTTTAACAACCCAGCTTTCAGAATATAATGCGGACGCCAATTATATATTTATGAACTTAAAATGTACATAAAGAAGTCAATTAACTTCTCAAAACAAAAATAATTTATTTACCGGTAAAGCTTTTTACCTTCTTCCATAAAAATATTCAAAAAATAATAAACAATACAATTTCTGATTCACGTTACATCATATATAAAAGGTATCACGAGAATAAAGATGAGAGGATAATAACAAATAAATAAACATGGACAATAGATTTAACATCCTCCCACCTTTTGATTATATATTATAATCAAAACTTCACATTAAATAAATACAACATTTACATAAACATCATAAATCGAGTCTTTCTGGAACCTTTATCATTCTACCAGATCTCGTCTTTTTAATTTGCGATTCGTCTTTTGCAGGCTCAACCTGATTTTCCTTCAAAGTTGGTTTAGGAAAATTGTTTTCAGTAAAATCCACTGATGACACTTCCAGAGGGTAAATTCTTTGAATAGGCCGAATCATCTGCGAATGAGACGTTTGTAACTTCAAAAGACGAACTTTTCCGTCTTTGCCCCGAATGAGCTCTGTAGCCCGTCCTAAGGGCCAATTGATTCTTTTCTTGTTATCTGCTCCCACCAAGACTATATCTCCTACAGCAATTGAACGTTGCAATCTTCTCCCATTCGGTCGTTGGATAAGGAGACCCAAATATTCTAATCTAAATCGATTTCTGAGCTCTTTTTGCAGTTCTTGCCTATATTTAAGTCTTCTAGTGAGAGAACCTTCCTCAACCGCATCAACGTCTGGTAAACCACATTCATGAATATCTTTCAGAAACATGTCCGGTGATATGGGTTTGATGGACTCTTTCTCAGACATGTAAGTTAGTGGTCGCGAATTTATAATACTTTCACAGTCAGCTAATACAGTTATCATCTCTTCATAGTTCAAACAGGCTTTTCCTAAGAGTCTTTTTAATAGATCTTTCATCAATCTGATGAGCCTCTCCCACCATCCGCCCCATCAAGCAGCAGTCGGAGGGTTGAATTTCCATTTGAAAGAATTTATTGCTCCATACTTCTGTATGCGATTCCAGTTCAATCTTTTTAAGAAATTGGATGCACCAACAAAATTGGAACCGTTGTCGCAATATATAACAGAACATCTTCCTCTACGAGATACAAATCTTCGCAAAGCCATTAAAAATGACTCTGTAGAAGCTGAAGTCACAAGCTCCAAATGCACAGCTCTGTAGATGGCACATGTAAATAAGATAACCCAACTCTTCTGTTTATTTTTAAGAAACAAAGGGCCAGCCAGATCAATGCCGATAATTTGAAATACAGCTGCATCTTTCACTCGATTTTCTGGCAGAGAAACTGGAGAAGATTCTAAATTCTTCGAATTAGATCTTTTACAAATGGTACATTTTGATAGAACAGAGCTCACAGTTCTTCTTCCATTCAAAATCCAGTATTTTTCTCTAAGCAAATTCAGAAGAATCTGAGGACCTGCATGACAATTTTTGCGGTGGTAATGCAAAATTAATCGTTTGACAACTTCATGATTTGAAGGAACAACCATAGGTGTGAGGAAATTCATATTGTCTTGTCTATACGTAATCTTAGTCTTTACACGTATTATGTCTTGTTCATCCTTAAACGTCTCCAGAGTTTTCAATCTCCCCTCACTTTCATGGGAAAAACATTCCTTTTGTATCATCCAAATTATCTTCGTTTCTGCTCTCTTAAATTCAAGATTCATCAATTCTCCTTTGATCTGTTCCTTTGGATTAGAAGAATTATATCTGAAACGAAGTATCCAACCAACAAGACGTACGATTTTCTCATAACTGGAAAAATACTGGTAGTACCAGCTTTTCTCTGGACTTTCATCAACATTTACCAGTAATTTTGTAGACTTCAATTTTTCTTTTTCAATTTCTTCTTCGTTTATGTCTTGGCACTTGAAATCCATATATTTATAATTTTCTTTAGAATCTTTAAGCCAAGATGGACCCTCCCACCATTTGAGAGATACCAGATGTCTTGCTTTACATCCTCTAGATGGCAGATCTGCTGGATTCATTTCACCAGGTATATGTTTCCATAAAAAAGGATCAGTCAATTTTTTTATTTCTTGAACTCTGTTTCTAACAAAAACAGACCAGTTTTCTTTCCTGGATATCCATGCAAGCACTGTTGTGGAATCGCTCCAAAAATATCTTTCTATATCTTCCCAGCCCATAGCGTCAGTTACTGATTTAGCCAATCTAGCACCAATCAAAGCAGCTAAAAGTTCCATTCTAGGTATAGTTCCACATTTTAAAGGACCTATGCGGGATTTCGCTGCAAGAAGGAATAACTCTACACGATCTTTAGTTGCTATCCTCAAAAATATAACAGAAGCATACGCATACTGACTTGCATCACAAAATGTGTGAAGAGTACAACCTTTTAAATTATCTGGGGTGAACTGAATATATCTAGGAATCTGAATTTCTTGTAAACAATTTAATTCATGAAACCATTCAATAAATTCATTTTTTATATCGCTAGTAACTTCTTCATCCCACGTGATTCCTTCTTTCCATGTTTTCTGTAACATCATCTTGGGACATATCATAACTGGAGCAGTAAAACCAATTGGATCAAAAACTTTATGTGCAACTGATAGCATGATTCTTTTTGTTATTTTTTCTATATTTATATCTTTCGTCCAGCTTACGTTAACTTTTAAAACGTCTAGAAGTCTGTTCCATTGTAATCCCAGTACAGCAGTTTCTTCGCTATTTTCGATATTGTTTCTTTCTTCTGTCTGTTCCCATCCTCTCAACTCAAATCCCCCTTTAGCCATAAGAGATTTAGAATCAGTTATAAACCTTTCCAATTCTTCCTGTGTGTGGACACTAGCAACGACATTGTCAACATAAAAGCTTCTCAGCAATTGCTGTTTAAGATTGGGGTCGTATTCTTCATCGTTTTTAATGTGATATTCTATGACGGAACCGAGAAGAAAAGGAGAGCTTTTGACTCCAAACACCACTCTAGTATGTCGAAACATTCTAATATTTCTTTCTTCTGGATTACTCCACCACAAGAAACGCAAATAGTCCCGATCTTCTTTACGAATAGCTATTTGTAAAAATGCTTTCTTGATATCAGCTACAACACCAAATTTATTTTTTCTAAATCGTAAGAGAATGTCAAGAATTAATTCAATAAGGTTTGGCCCACAATGCAAACATTGATTCAAAGATGGATGGTTCTGCATTCTAGCTGATGCGTCAAACACTGGACGAATGGGAGTTGTACTGCTCTCTTTTATTACTGGTCGATGAGGTAAATAATTTCCATAAAGGTTCATTTCAGCCTGTGGAATTTCCTCTATAATTTGATCATCAAGCCACCCTAAAAGTACTTTTTCATACCTTTGATAAATGTTATCGGAAAGCAACTTGTTTGTAACGTTACTCAATCTTTTCTTGGCTAAACTCAAATTATCAGGTAAAGGTGGTGTATCTTCTGACCATGGCAAAGAAACTTCATAACGATTATCTTCATTCATTTTTACTGTCTGTAAAAAATGCTCTTTAACCTGACGATCAATCTCCATTTTAGATTGTTTTTCAATCGGATCATTTATTCCAAGCAAATCCAATTTCCATAAATCAGCAATCTCTGCTTCCTTTACAAACATAGACGTAACTGACAAAGCTAAATTTTCTTTAGACGCATTATCTTGAGGCACTTTTCCCATTAAGGTCCAACCTAAAAATGTTTCCAGTGCTACTAATCCCGACGAGGGTATTTCTCTACGACCTGTCAGTAATTTTCCCATTACATCAGCTCCAATCATTATTTGAATAGATTCTGGAGTTTCACCAACATCCGTCAAAGTGATGCCTTTTTCCGATAATTCTTTAAACCAGGATCCTTTTCCTACTGGCATAACATTTTCACATATAATGTTTTGATCCAAAACCTCAAAATTACATTTAAAATTTTCTTTCAAATCGCTTAATCTTACCTTGTAGTAATGATGATTATAATCCTTTGTTATGACTCCGCCAAAAAGGGAATGAGAAACTTTTTCTTCTCGAAGAGGTAAATACTTCATTTCTTCGGCTAAATGTTTTAAAATATACGATCTCTGAGAACCTGAGTCCAAAATTAGTCTAACATCTTTCTTTTTGTTTTCGGAAAATATTTTTGCCTTTATCGTCTGAAGGAACACTTTAGGATTTCTATTGAAATTGGCCATATTTACTTCTTTTCCAGGCGACTTTTCTGTGTCTTCCTCTTTCTTTTCATTCAGCTTATTCTTATCGAGCGTTTGATACATCACAGACGCATGTCTTTTATCACAAAAGAAACACTTCAAGATAGCTCTACATTGCTTCGTTGTGTGACCTGTTGCCAAACATAAAAAACAACATCTTTTGTCCTTCAATATATTCTGCTTTTCATTAAAACTCATCTTCCGTGCCGAAAAGCATTCTGAACTCAGATGTCTTCCTTTGCAAAAAATGCAATTTTTCCTTAAATCTGGTTTTGAAGAAGTTGTTAATAAAGTAGCAGCAGTTGGTAAATATTTAGTACCATCGTTGTGACTTTTGTTTTTTCTAAAGATCGCGTCATCTTTTCTCGCTAAACCAAAACCTGTCACTGCCAAATTAATTCTTTCATCTCCTTCAACTTCAGATTTGAGAAACGCCATTAAATTATCTAGGCGCTCTTTTGCATCAGAACTAACCGAATTCGTATGTGTTCGATTCCACGCTTTCAAAAATTCAGCAGTAAAACAAGATTCTACCATTGGATATAATATTGAAGCACATTTATCCGTTGTGACACCTAACGTCTCAAGAGCTCGTAAATACAACTCAAGTTTATCATACAATGATGTAATAGAAAATTTTCCTTTTGATTGCACAGATATAATTAATTTGAATAATTCTCGCACATACACTTCAACCAAAAGATCTTCCCTACCGAAACGAGCCTTAAGACTCTCTATAGCTTTGGCATAGTTAGCGCCAGTTGGCGGAAAACTATCAACAACTTCTCGCGCTCTAGATCCAGTGATAGTTGCTTGGATCAAATACTGGAATTTATTTTCTGGCGCAATATCTTGATCATTGTGAATCTGTTCAAACTGGCTCCAAAATGGCAACCATTCCTTTAAATCACCATCAAATTGGCGAAATTCCAACTTGGGCAACGTAAATTTCTTTTTAGAATTATTAGTTTCGTAATCATTTGAAATGTACTCACATTGCATTTGTCCCTGTGACTGAATCTTTGCTAATTCTAATTGATGATTTAATTCCAACTTTTTTAACTCTACTTCTTGATCTAACTTTTCCTTTAATTCTAGCTTTTTTAACTCTTGTTCCGACTTCTCCTTTAATTCTAGCTTTTTTAATTCTTGATCCGACTTCTCCTTTTCTAACTTCTTAGCCTCGTTTTCTTTTTCCTTTCTCTCAGCAACAGCATTGAATAAAATTTCTTGTACAAAAGCGGGATCCTGTTTATATTCATTACTATTCAAAATAATTTCCTTTAGTGTCCCAATCGTATAATCTTGCGGGATTATTTCCCCAAGCTCTTCTACCACGAACTTTAAATCGACCTTTTTAAAATTTTTAACGGCTTGAAACATTTTGCTTCAAATAAATATTGTAAAATGTCCTGTCGCGCCGGACGTCACAATGTTAATTAAAGCGTTCAAAAAGGATGTTATTTTAACAACCCAGCTTTCAGAATATAATGCGGACGCCAATTATATATTTATGAACTTAAAATGTACATAAAGAAGTCAATTAACTTCTCAAAACAAAAATAATTTATTTACCGGTAAAGCTTTTTACCTTCTTCCATAAAAATATTCAAAAAATAATAAACAATACAATTTCTGATTCACGTTACATCATATATAAAAGGTATCACGAGAATAAAGATGAGAGGATAATAACAAATAAATAAACATGGACAATAGATTTAACAGACGTCGCTACGCAGCCCATCCCAATGAAAGTGTCTTATTTAGACATTAGCTTACGCTCGTTTAGCTAGTTGCTGTGATGCTTTGCCTATTGTGGGTGAATTTGTTGTGGTGCTGCCATCTGTTGTGAAGGTTTCGTGTTACTTTTTCCGGGTCACCAACGTAGGTTTCCATTAAATTGCTTTAGCTGGGATTGAAACTGTGACATACAGTATGGAAGTCTAGTGCCTTAGCACAGAGCAAAAACTAGCTCTATTTTTCTGTGCCATTGACTCATCATATATTGTTTAATGAAGTTGTTGGGAAAGATGTCGTCGCTACAGCATTTATCATTCATTTACAAGGACACACAAAAGAATACCGTAACATTGCAATTTAATGCGGGAAAATCATTTGCAGTGTATTTTAACAATATTACACTAGTTAAACATAATAAATTGATGTGTATTGCGACGGTTTTTATATATATATATAATACATATAAATAAAATTTATATGTATTATATGTATAATACATATACATTTTTTAATTTATATATGTAAATATATAATATATATATTTATTTATTTATAAATATATTATACTAGCAAACCCCGCGGCTTTGCTCGCGTATTATTTGAAATATGCCAAGTGATATTTATAGGTCTAATTTTTATTAAAAGGTACTAACTAAATTTTTATTTTATTAGAAGGTAATATTTTATTTTATTAAAAGGTGCTTATTACTTTTAGGAATAATTCAAAAATTACTATTTAAAACACAGTTTGATTAAACATCATTATTACACTGCATTAGGCTGAAATGAGACTTAAATTAATAAAACGAAATAAAACTAAATAAATGATAATTTAGAAAATATTTCGAAACTTTTATGCTCAATTAATACGCTCATTTCAGTATTCATTTGAAGTTTTGAATTTTTTAGAAACCATCTTCTTACATCTTAAAATTAACTATCATTTCAAATTCCAAGTCCTACCACCTCTCTCAACAAAAAGAGCTATGTTGAAATAGGAACTGTCACCATTAATTTGCCAACATTAATTTTGAAATCGGTTTGTTATTTCCTAATATTCCACAGAAACGTAATTTAGAAAGCTTTTAAAGGCCTTTTTTAGGACGTTTGTTGTTCCTGTGAACCCCAGGTGGCAGAATCATCGGCATAAAATATAGCCTGTGTAGGATCAGAGACTGTTACCATTGATTCGCAACTATTACATTTGTAATCGGTTTATATTCCATGAAATTGCATAGAAATAGTAATTTAGGTCTTTTTTAGAATGATTTTCGCACCTCCTTTTCGCTTCACCCCTTCTTAATTCGAATTTATTTTCGACAGTCCTTCGATGGCATTTATATTTTATAAGTAACTACCATGCCATATTTAAGGTTTCTAGCCTTTTCAGTATCACAGAAATCGCAATTTAGAAAATTTTTAGCCTCCAACCCTATGGTGGTAGTGGCACAAACATAAAATATAGCTTATGTTTGAGCAGGTTCTATCACCAACAATTTGTCATCATTTTTTTTTAATCGGCTTGGTATTTAATAAGATTGCATAAAAATTGTAATTTATAACGCTTTTCGCTCACTTCATCTTTTTAAATTTGGAATTTTCTTTCGACTGTTCTTAGAAAGCAGTTGCAACTTGTAACCAATTTAATGTTTAAAATACCATGCCATACTTCAAAGTGTTAGACCCCTCAGTTGTGCAAAAAACGCAAATTAAAACATGTTTTGCTTTTGAAACCTTCAGATGGTAGTGACAGCAACATAAAATATAACCTATGTTATATCAGGGACTGTCACAATTGATTTGCAACCATTACTTTTGAAATAGATTTGGTATTTCCCGAGATTGAGTAGAAATCGCAATTTAGAACGTTTTTAGAATGCTTTCCGTGGATTTTCACCCTTTTTAAATTTATATTTTTTTCGAAACTGTTCTTAAAGATCATTTATATCTAATAAATATGTACCTTGCCTAATTTTAAGTTGCTAGCCCGTACCGATCACAAAAATCGAGATTTATAACGCTTTTTTGCTCCTGCAACGTCTAGGTGATAGTGATACCGACATAAAGTAGCGTCTATGTTAGAGCAGAGGCTGTCAGCATCAATTTCCTACCATTACTTTTGAAATCAGTTTGATTCTTCCTGAGATATTGCTGACAAATCGGCATTTAGAACGTTTTTAGAACGTTTTTCGCTCATTTTGCTCCTGCATCTCTTCTGAGGTAGGGGAAACAGATATAAAATATAGCCTATCTTGAAGCAAGATCTGTCACCACCATTTTTACACCATAATATTTGAAATCGATTCAATACTTCCTGAGATTGCATAGAAATCGCAATTTAGAACGTTTTTTACAACGGTTTTTGCGCATTTTGACCCCCTTTTAAATTTCAATTTTTTTAGGAAATGTCCTTAGAGATCACTGATATGTTATAACTAACTACCATTCCAAGTTTCACGATTCAAGGCCCGCCCGTAACGCAAAAACCGCAATTTAGAACGTTTTTGTCCTGCACACTCTTTGGGGTAGTGGCACCGACATAAAGCACAGCCTATGTTGGAGCAAGGGTTCTCACCGTCATTTTGACACCATTATTTTTATTAAATCGGTTTGGTATTTCCTGAGATTGCGTAGAAACCACCATTTAGAACGTTTTTTAGAACGCTTTTCGCGCATTTTCACCCCTTTTAAATTTCGAATTGTTTAGGAACTGTTCTTAGAAATCCTTTGTATCTAATAAGTAGCTAATATTTCAAATTTCATATTCTAGGCCCTTCAGTAACACATAAATCGCATTTTTAGAAAGTGTTTTGCTCCTGAACCCCCTTTGTGGTAGTGGCACCGACAAAAAATATAACCTATCTTTGAGCAAGCGTCGTCACCATCATTTTGAAACCAATATTTTTTTAATCGGTTTGGTATTTCTTGAGATTGTGTAGAAACCACCATTTAGAACGTTTTTTAGAACGCTTTTCGCGCATTTTTACCCCTTTTAAATTTCGAATTGTTTAAGAACTGTTCTTAGAAATCCTTTATATCTAATAAGTAGCTAATATTTCAAATTCCATATGTCTAGGCCCTTCAGTAACACATAAATTGCATTTTAGAACGTTTTTTGCTCCTGCACTCCTTTTGGGGTAGTGGCACCGACATAAAATATAGCCTATCTTGGAGCAAGCGTCGTCACCATCATTTTGACACCAATATTTTTTAAATCGGTTTGGTATTTCTTGAGATTATGTAGAAACTACCATTTAGAACGTTTTTTAGAACGCTTGTTGTGAATTTTCACCCCTTTTAAATTTCGAATTGTTTAAGAACTGTTCTTAGACATCATTTATATGTTATAAGTAACTAATATTCCAAATTTCATATTTCTAGGCCCTTCAGTAACGCAAAAATCGCATTTTTAGAACGTATTTTGCTCCTGCACACCTTTGGGGTAGTGGTACAGACATAAAATATAGCCTATATTCTAAGTTGGACTAACACCATTTATTTGATACCATTACTTTTGGAATCGGTTCGGTAGTTCCAGAGCTTACCTCCTACAAATAAACAATTTTTACCTCTTTATAATATGAGTATAGATAAACTATATTAAATAATATCGATTCGTTATACTATTCTGAAAGTGTTGGAAAGTGTTTCATAATCTATACGTGACGCATGATTTTTCGTTCTTGTTTTCATTTCAAAACATTATATAGACTGTGTAAGAAGGCTAAATTTGAATAATCAAATTTGCATCAAATATCCATCTCTTCTTCATTATATTCTACGTGTTAATTTTCCAGAAGTATAATTAATTACTTCATTGAATAGTATGTAAGCGGAAAAATGAGCAAAATTCCTCATTACATATCAAGACATAATTCACAAATTCCATGGGGACAAACAGCTGTGTTGACAAGAACACGAAACTACTTTTTACGTTTAAAACATAAGAACACCTATCCATTTATACCATTTTAGATTCTGTCTGCACACATATGAAGAAGTGTTTTTGCACAGTATTTTCTTTCCTTTTTACTTTATATGATTCAAATTACTTTAGAAGGATATTTTTTTCTTTTCATTGAGAGAAGTATTAACACATATTTATTTTATTTTTAACTTTTCATCGCCTTTCGTGCTGTATGTGAATTTTACTTTGTAAGAATAAATTTAGAAACACTTTTTTAATATTTCATCTTGAATAATTTCAACCATTTAACACTTGTCAAGTTTCACTAAAAAGGGTTTTTTTTAAACCTTGGTTTAGCATTTTGTTTTTTAAACGTCGTGATAAATTCTACATGTATTATTATTATGTGTAATCTAAAGTGTCTATATATTTCTTGATCTTACAGTATCAGTTATACAAAAAGACAATAATTTTGTATAATATACAATAAAGTCGAAAAGTCTTTTGTAGAAAACGTTAAAAAACATTTAAAGCAACACCACTTATATCATCAATTTATCATTGGATGCAGTTTTTCATTAATATCATATAGTATTGAAAAGGTTTAAACTTTATAAAAATCAAACTATCCAGTTCGTGCGCTCAATCTCAAAAATAACCGTCCTAAAAAAAGTACCTTTTACCTTTCATTCCTTACAAAAGTACCTTAAAACATTAGTAACATGCTCAAATGATTGAATGACACCATAATTTTCAGACTTTTTTTTTTTTTTTTTTTTTTTTTTTTTTTTTTTTAATAAGCAAAATTAACTTTGCAACTTCAGTAAAAGGAAATTTTTATTCCGAAATAAGTTGTCCAAAAATGAAAAACCGCCGTTAAAGATGAAAAGAAGATTTACTGTGCTGTTATAACAACAGCAGTTCCATAAATTTGCTATAATTCAACAATTTTAATACAGTGTTGTCTGAAGTTAACAAATTATTTAAATTTTAACTCTAATTTTTTTAATTGATTGTTTATTCAATTCAAAGGTAATACCTTAAATTGGGGGTTCCCAACCAATAGTACGCGTACCATTACTGGTACGTGAAGCTCTCGCTACTGGTACGCTTAAGTTTCATACTGGTGCGTAAAATGAAATATAGCATATTACTATGAAAACAAAAAAAGCGTGAATTTATCATCCTGGATATTTTCGAATGCAAATATGAAGATTTTGTTTTTTCGAATGCAAAAAAGAGATTATAAACTTTTTTTTTGTATGTATAATTAGAAATTTTTATTATTGGAACACTCTTTGAAATCTGCATACATTGCTTATGATACAATCAGTTTTTCAGAATTAAACACATGCAATTATCACATCAATATAAAAAAAGTTAAAATTTGTAAAAAAAAAAAAAAAAAAAAAAAAAAAAAAAAAGACGTAATTTTAAAATGAATCAATGAAACAAATTTAATTATCAGAAAAACATGATTTTTTAAACATGCTTTTTAAATTGAATTATTTCAAGGTAAAGTCTGAATGCGTGGAAATAGGAGGAGCCTGTTTGAATAGGAGCAATTAAAACTATTTTTTTCCCAAGTGTACTTTATAACGCGCTTTTTTTCTACCCCACGCTCCCTTCCCCTCTATCCCCATTTTTTTTATATTTATTTTTATTTATTTTTTGTACTGAAAGATCTGGTAATAGGTGTTGAAATTTTATTTCAGTGTTGAAGTTGTATTTAAAATACAGTTCATTATTTATATAAGTTTGTGAACTGAAATTTTTCTCTTCTGTATCAAAAGTGTGAGTTTCTTTTTATTTCATGGAAATCAGTTTTTAATGGAGTAAAGTTATTTAAATTCGTGATTTGAAATCAAGGAAAATATGGAAAGCTCCATTTTCACAGTTTTTCCTACATTAGCATTATGTTTGTTACGTGGTGGTACGCAGAAGTATGAAATTTGATTTAGTGGTACTTCTGTCTGAAAGTTTGTGAATCTCTGCATGAAGCAAACTCCAAATTATCTGGGCACCACTTATTTCTTACAGTTTATTTCGTAATCTTTAATCACAGATAATCCGCCATTAGGTACTGGAAAGAAAATTAATTTAAAATACTGGTGTCCAGAGCATTTGGGGACCTGTTTTACGGGGGACAGCTAGCAATACCAGATATGCCAATCTCAAAACTTTCTTCTATCTCATTGGTGCTAATACAGTAATTCCTTAATATTCGCGACGGTTAGGTTAGCGGAAATCTCCACAAATGTTCAGACAATTTCCCAGTGCATAAAAGTGGGTTTAGTTTTTATAATTTTTTTAATGGAAAAGAGCAATTGAAATTCAAAAAGTATATTTATTAAGCATTATAGATTAAAAGTACATGCTTTAAATAAAATTGAATAATTATAAACATATTGTACAAAACTTATTTGCTAGTTAATGGCGCGAAAAATTTAGTGATGTGAGAATGTTTGCCAGAATAGACCTTTTGTTTATGAATTTCCATGCAAGAAAAAGTTGCGATTTCTATTTCTATTTTAAATTTAAAACTCTTCACCAGAGAAGAATCGCATTCTATTGCTTTTTCAACAAGTTGTTGTTGATGTTTTAAAATTTTCCCGACAATTTTTGCACAAAATGTTTTACGTGGAATAAAAATTTGGAATTTTTGAAAACTTAGAAAATAGAAAAAATATCTGCACAAAAAAGAAAGAGAATTACTGATCTATATTTTACCTCAACACAAGTACTAAAGTTTTCGCAACTTAGGCCATACTGTAATACGGTAGGCTATACAGTCGATAGGTGTCCAGTGTCACGTAGTTCATGGAATTGCTAAAACAAAGTGAGCTTACTTTTTAGAACTATATTCTTTATCAAACGAAATTCGCGAATAACCAAATTAAGTATTCGCGGATGTTGAAATGTTCCACATTTTCTATTTCGCGAATAATTAAAACTTGCGAATGTTAAGGGATTACTGAGCAGCAAAAAGCGTAATTTTTTTTAATGTGAATTTTAGAAAAAAAAATATTTTCAAATAATATTATAATACGAAACGCAATATTTCACCTTGATCCAAACTTAAAATATATTATATGAACTTTAAAAACTTCACTGTTTTACTTAAAAGTTGACTAAAATAATAAAAGAGATGTTACAAGTTAAAAATATGCATTTTATGTAAAAGTTCTTAGCACTTTCAAGCTTTACCAAGCTCTTCATCGGAGAATATTTTAATAACTAATTTATGTTTATTTATACAAATACGTCACTTCGTTTTGAAAATGAGAGAACCAATAATTATTAGAGTTGAAAGTAGATGTAGCAGTTTCTTGGACTAAACTTAATTAGAGAAAATACATATTATTAACTGTAGTTCCATTTATTTTATCACTCTGATCTCATACGTCACTTTCCTTTTTAAATGCGTAGCTGGACAGTCGAAGTAGCAGTGTTTCAGATTAAATTTGGTTAGAAGAAAATATTTAACTGTCGTACCATATACGTCACTTTTCTCAAGTTTTCAGGATTTATATTCAGGATATTGAACCACAAACTGAGAATATTGTACGATAGGCCGTCGTTACATACATGACTAAAAGCAGAAAACCAACGTTTAAAAATGCACAAATAATGAATGAAAAGCAGCACGTTTTTTAAACGTTGGTTTTCTGCTCTTAATATTCTTGCACAAAGGCTTTATTTGCTATTTTTACATACATGATTCTTTTTTACACAGGATTTCTATGGATTCTGTAATAGTGGATGTGTAGTAAATGGTTGTTGTGAATATGTTTTTTGCATGATCAAAATCTATTGTGATGTTCTGATTGACACTTAAAAGAGAGAAAGATGCTGGTTGACGACAAAAATTTATTTCTGTTTTATGCTCTTTGATTTTTTTTTTTTTTTTTTGAGTTTTCTTGTGGTCATTCCTATGTATTCCATTATTCTATTGCTATCATTTCTAAAAGGAATGGCATATACACCAGCTAATTCATCTTTCGGTGTTGGATCTATTTTCGTACAAATTAACTCTTTTGGAATATGCTCTACTGAAACACAATATAAATTTTAAAGCCTGTCCACCAAGAAAATTTAAATTATATCCCTTCACGAAGGGATACAACCTTTTTCAACTGGGATAGTGACTTTAAGAAGAAAAAAATGTTGCTTCCTTTCACTTCAATGTTGTTCCATTTTCGAACAAATTTTCCTACACTATTGAAAGAAAACTGTTTGGAAGACTTTATTTATAAACACTTTTTTTTATAATTTAGTATATATTAAGGTAATATACTTCTTTTATAATCTTTTTTAAATCTATATCAAAATTATTATTCCCATTGCCCTATTTTGTCAACAATGCTCTTACAGAACTATTCCTAACCTTTAGAAAAAAAATCTATTATGGATGTCATAAAAATATGAGAAAAACTTTAGAAAGATAAAAGGTTTAAATAAACGCTTTTATTACAGAAGAAATTTTCTTGAAACCATAAGTTATTTGAAAGAAAAAAGTAAGTACAGTCTTCGGAGTTTAAGTATTACAAAGCATTTGGATGAAGATATTAAAACAGTACGTCGTTAACTTACATATTTTCTTGAAATTTTGCTAAAAGAATTGACGTAAAAAAATTTCTATGGAGTTAATAAAAAAGAAATATGTTTGATAAAATTGTCAAAAAACTTTGGGTAATGGCATATAAAAAGCGCAGAAAGGATATTAAGAAAAAGAAATGTCGCTTTATTTTACTCGCAAAAAGATTAGTGAAGCATATTTACCTATTCTGTAGATAGTATAGGAAGAAATGCATATATTTAAATTCCGTATAATTTGAAGAGTTATTTTTTATCTGTCTTAAACTTTTATTTCTGCTGTTATATTACTTCATGTCAGGTTGTATCCGATCCGGATCCGAAAATTCCGCTCAGTCAACCCAAAACTGCAAAAAAAAAAAAAAAAAAAAAAAAAAAAAAAAAATATATATATATATATATATATATATATATAAGTCAACCCAAACCCGACAAAAAAAATCGTCAACATGAAACACTACAACCTAAACTGGAAGGAAATTAATTCATATTTTAGTACAATTTTGGAAAAATAATTTACAATTGTATCTGGAAAATCAATTTTATCTTTTTTATATAAAAATTAACACATATATACGCAATATTATTCAAATATATGTATTTTTTTCTTTTGAAAAATATTCAGGACATTCTTTTGAAATACAAGGCCAGCCCGAACCCGACCGGAAATAGTCAAAACCCAACCTGATCCGAACATGACAAAAAAAAATCTTCAACATTAGGCCCGACTCGAACTCGACAAAAAAATATTCAACGTTAGACCCGACCCGAACCCGAACTAAAAGAAAAATAATCCATATTTCCATACGATTTTGGAAAAAAATGTCTGCAATTGCATCTATAAAATCAATTTTAACTTTTTTATGTAAAAATGAAAGCATATATACGTAATATTATTGAAATATGTGTTGTTGTTGTTGTTGTTTGAAAAATATCCAGGGATTTCTTTTGAAATACCACGCCAGCATGAACCCGACCGGGAATAGTCAAAACCCAACACAAACCCTAAACATTTAAAGTCAGCCCGACCCGAATCCGACAAAAGAATCTTCAACATTAGACCTGGCCCGGACCCGAACTAAAAGAAAATTAATCCATATTTTCGCACAATTAAAAAAAATAGTCTACAATTGCATCTCTATGATCAATCTCAACTTTTTTGTTTAAAAATAAATACATATAAACGTTAAAACATACATATAATTTCTTAAAAGGTGTTGAAAACATACAAAAATATTATTTAATATAACTCTGGGATTTTTCTAACGCACACGCATTCATTTTCAAAGGGAAAAGTGAAAAGAGAAAAGTTGAAAAGGGGCGCGTGTGCGTTCGAAAGATCTCAGGTTTATATTAAGTAATATCTTTATATGTTTTCAACATCTTTTAAGAAATTATATGTATGTTTTAACGTTTATATTAATAACAAGATGAAAATTCCTTCACGACACTAGTTTTAGTACAGTGTTTGACTCTAGTGAATAAACATATATATGCACAATAATATTCAAATATATAGTTTTTTCGATTGAAAAATAATCAGGAACTCGAACTTAACCCGAAATAGCCCAAACACGACATAAAACCCGAAAGATTTGAAGTCAACCCGATCCATCCCGAACTGCGGGGTAGGGTAGGTTAGGCTAAAATCGTGTTACTCGATCCGATGCAGGACTCTAGTCCAGATCAGAGCGGTCCAACGTTTCAGTAGGCAGGGGCGCAACTCAGTTGCTGACAACCAATTAAAGACGGCATTATTTACATATCTCAAAACATGTGAGCAACAAGTGAGGAAAAATGTTTAAGAAGAAAAAAGTATTGCTTCATCCTATTCGTTAGAAACTTCGTGAAGTAAGTTTACCATTATTCCATAAATAGTATTATTCAAATTTTTATTTATTAAAATTATTTATAGTTTACATCTTTTTATCAATCTTAATTTTCCCCGTTGTTCTATTTCTTCCGTCAATGCGCTTATCATTTCTCTAACTCCCATTTCATCCTTCATCATTTCTCATACCCATTTTGCTTGTTATAAAAATGTGAGCGAACACCTTAGAATCATAAAATGTTAAAAAAAAATGGTTTATTATAAAAGTATTTTTCTTGACAACCATAAAATACCTGAAATTAAAAAAAAAAAAATGCAGCTTTCGGAGTAAATAACACAAATCATTTGAACCAAAATATTAAAAAAAACTTCATAGATTTACACATTTCTTCATAAGCATTAACTCAGAATATATTTCTATGGAAATAAGAAAATATAAATATGTTAAATAAACTATGTAATAAAAACATAGAGAATGGTATACAAAAAGTGCGAAAAAGACATTTACCTTAACCCTTTCCGGCGAGGTGTCTTTAAAAAAGGACGCCTGATTTTAATTCCAAAACTGACAAACGGCACCAAGAATATCTAACTAAATTTTTAATATTATAATGTACATGAAAATAAGCAAGTTCGTATTTTCTAATAAATTCGTTTATAAATTGCGGTGTCAATCTATTATTTCATCAGTTTAGAAACAAAATTACTCCGCGCCGGTAAGGGTTAAGAAGTAAACAGTGTTGCTTCATTTTATTGTCTAGAATATTAGAGAAGCATATTTCCCTCCATTATTACATAATTAGCATTTGGAAGAATTTTATTTATTTAAATTCTTTATAATTTATACATTTTATCTGTCTTAATTTTTTTCCCGACTCTCTGTTCCTTTCACCAATGCTCTTTCAAAACTACTCCTAATCATTTCTTTAAAAAACTTCCTTTTTGCCCGGTGTGAAAATGTAAGCGAACACCTCAGATTCATACAATGGTAAAATAAAACCTTTTATTCTAAAACCATGATTTTTCTTAAAAGCCTTAAATTCAGCTTTTCGAGTAAGTAACTCAAAGCATTTCAACCAAAATATTAAAAAAGCACAGCGTTTACTTACACATTTTGTTTAATAGCCATAGGCGATTGACATAAAAAATATTTCTATGGATAGAGGGGAAAAGAATATGGTTAAAAAATGTGTAAAAAAAACTTTACGCATATAAAAAGTGCGGGAAAAACAATAAAGAAAAAAATGGTGGTTCATTCCACTGGCAAAAAAATTAGGGAAGCAAATTTAGCTCTATTATTCCAAAAATAGTATAGTCGGACCTCGTTATCCCGACACCCGGTTTTCATATCACTCTGCTTATCACGTCAGTTTTTCAAAGTCCCGATTTTCTGTATATGATTTTAATGTAAATAAACTACGTATTTTACGTTATTGTGTAATTTTCAACTCCGGATATCCCGACGATTTAGGAAAATTGTCCATTTTTCATAATCCATCTTATAAGCACGTAAATTAAGCGGTAAGAAATGTCTTAGCCAAACTTTTCACAAAAGTGTCTAAAACACCCATTGAGATAAATGAGAAATTTTACTTCAATCCTTTATCTGAATAAATAAACCCAAACACTATGAACGACCCATTGAAGATTCAGATAGACGTATTAGTCTACTTGCGGTCTTTTTGTGCTGGTCAGGCGGCGCTTTCTTGTGGTTACACGGCGTTTTTCATCCGACTAACACCGAAGCATTGCATTGCTTTGAAACGATCAGAAATTATCTAACATCCATTTCTGAAACAACGAATATTGATTACAATTCATTGTATAATATTGAAAACAGAATTGTAGGAAGCACATCTAAAAATAAGCAAGCCTTAGTTCATCAATATTTCATGTAACAATAAAAAAAAACAAGTCATCATAAATCTGATTTTTATTCTTTTCAATTATGTTTTTGTGTTTATTTTGTTTAATAATAATGTTTTATTGCTTAAAACTGCAAGAACAGTTATGAATTTCAAATTGTCTTAAATTAATTAAAAATACAGCTCTCTATAAAAAAATTCCTCCAACTCCGGTTACCGCGACACCCCGCTTATGACGATACTTTGTTCTGGCCCTTAGAGTGTCGGAGTAACGAGGTTCGACTGTATTTAGAAAAATTTCGATTTTTTTTTATTATTCCTTACAAAGTTAAACTTTTTTTACTAGTCTTATTTTTTCCCCGTTATTCTACTTCTTCCACCTTTGTTCTTTCAAAACTACTTCTACTTGTAATCCTTTCTTTTAAAGAAAATTCGATTTTGGTTGTTGTAAAAATTTGAGCGAACATCTTAGAATCATAGAATGTTGAAATAAAACCTTTTATTATAAATGGAATGTGTTTGGAAAAAAGTGTGAAAACCCTTAGGTTATGGCATATAAAATGTGAAGAAAAAATTTTAAGAAGAAAAAAGTATTGCTTCATTCCATTAGTAAGAAACTTCGTGAAGCAAATTTACCATTATTCCATAAATAGTATCAGTAAGAATTTTATTTATTTAAATTATTTTTAATTTACCCTTTTTTATCAATCTTAATTTCTTTTCTTTTGCCTACTTCTTCCATTAATGCTCTTATAATTTCTTTAACTCCTATTTCACCCCTCTTCATTTTTCACACTCATTTTGCTTGTTATAAAAATGTGAGCGAACATCTTAGAATCATAAAATTTAAAAA
This sequence comes from Maratus speciosus, assembly GCA_963932465.1. Lineage (NCBI taxonomy): Eukaryota > Metazoa > Arthropoda > Arachnida > Araneae > Salticidae > Maratus > Maratus speciosus. The sequence continues at coordinate 334,303,286 of OZ010797.1, read as the reverse complement.
TTAAAAAAAAACAATTTATTATAAAAGAATTTCTCTTGAAAATCATAAAATACTTGAAATAAAAAAGTAAATGCAGCTTTCAGAGTAAATAAAACAAAGCATTTGAACAAAAATATTGAAAAAAAAAATACTTCATAGACTTACACATTTCTTCAAAAAATTTCAAAAGAAATAACTCGAAATATATATCTATGGAAATAAGAAAATATAAATATGTTTAAAAAAAATGCAATAAAAACTTAGAGAATTGCATACAAAAAGTTCGAAAAAACTTTTACTTTAAGAAAAAAACAGTATTGTCTAGAAAATTAGAGAAGCATATTTTCCTCCATTATTACATAAATAGTATTTGGAAGAATTTTATTTATTTAAATTGCTTACAATTTACACATTTTTATCTGTCTTAATTTTTTCCTCTACGCTCTATTTTTTTCATCAATGTTCTTTCAAAACTCCTAATCATTTCTTTTAAAAACTTCTATTTTACCCAGTGTGAAAATGTGACCTTAGAGTCATAAAATGTTCAAATAAAACCTTTTATTGTAAAACCATGATTTTTCTTGAAAGCCCTAAATTCAGCTTTTCGAGTAAGTAGCTCAAAGCATTTCAACGAAAATATTGAAAAAGCACATCGTTTACTTACACATTTCCTCTATTAGCAATAGACGAACTGGCGTAAAAAATATTTCTATGCATAGAGGAAAAAAAGAATGTGGTTGTAAAAAGTGTGAAAAACTTTAAACATATAAAAAGTGTGGGATAAACAATAAAGAAAATAGTGGTGCTTCGTTCCACTGGCAAAAACATTCGAGAAGCAAATTTACCTCTATCATTCCAAAAAAGTATTTAGAAGAATTTCAATTTTTTTAATTCCTTACAATTTATACTTTTTTTACCTGTCTTATTTTTTTTCCGTTGCGTTACTTCTTCCACCTTTGCTATTTCAAACTACTTCTCCTCATAATAATTTCTTTTAAAGAAAATTCCATTTTGCTTGCTGTAAAAATTTAAGCGAACATCTTAGAATGATAGAATGATGAAATAAAACCTTTTATTATAAATGGAATGTGTTTGGAAAAAAGTGTGAAAACCCTTAGGTTATGACATATAAAATGTGAAGAAAAAATTTTAAGACGAAAAAGTATTGCTTCATTCCATTAGTAAGAAACTTCGTGAAGCAAATTTACCATTATTCCATAAATAGTATCAGTAAGAATTTTATTTATTTAAATTATTTTTAATTTACCCTTTTTTATCAATCTTAATTTCTTTTCTATTGCCTACTTCTTTCCATTAATACTCTTATAATTTCTTTAACTCCTATTTCACCTTTCTTCGTTTTTTGAACCCATTTTGTTTGTTATAAAAATATAAGCGAAGATGTTAGAATCATAAAATGTTTAAAAAAAAAGATTTGTTATAAAAGAATGTTCTTGAAACCCATAAAATACTTGAAATAAAAAAATAAATGCAGCTTTCAGAGTAAATAACACAAAGCATTTGAACCAAAATATTGAAAAAAATACTTCATAGATTTATACATTTCTTGAAAAATTTCCAAAAGAATTAACTCAAAATATATTTCTATCGAAATAAGAAAATATAAATATGTTTTAAAAAAAGATGTCATAAAAACTTAGATAATTACATACAAAAAGTGCGGGAAAACTTTAAGAAGGAAACAGTGTTGCTTCATTCTATTGGCTAGAAAATTAGAGAAATATATTTACCTTCATTCTTCGATAAATAGTATTTGGAAGAATTTTATTTATTTAATTTATTTTTTTATTTATTTAATTAAATTTATTTTTTTTATTCTTTATAATTTACACTTTTTTATCTGTCTTAATTTTTTTTTTCCGACGCTCTATTTGTTTAATCAATACTCTTTCAAAACTACCCCTGATCATTTCTTTAAAAAACTTCCATATTTCCTGATGTGAAAATGTGAGCGAATACCTTAGAGTCATTCAATGTTCAAATAAAACCTTTTATTATAATAAAAAAAAAGATGATTTTCCTTGAATACCATAAATAAATTTAGCTTTTCGAGTAAGTGGTTCAAAGCATTTCAACCAAAATATTAAAAGGGAACGTTCTACGTCGTTTACATGTACACATTTTCACTAATAGCCCAGACGATTTGACGTAAAAAATGCGTCTATGGATAGAAGAAAAAAGGAATATGTTTAAAGAAAAGTGTGAAAAACTTTAGGCATATAAAAAGTGCGGAAAAAACAATAAAGAAAAAAGTGTTGTTTCACTCTACTAGCAAAAAAAAAAAAAGAGAGAGAGAGAGAGGTAAGCAAATTTACCACTATTATTCTAAAAATAGTATTTAGAAGAAATTCCTTTTTTCTATTGCTTATAATTTATATTTTTTGCCAGTCTTATTTTCCTTTTCCTTTTTGTACTTTCTCCATCAGTGATTTTTCAAAACTACTCTTAAACTTTTGTTTAAAAAACCTCCATTTTGCTTGTGAAAATATGATTGAACACCTTAGAGTCATATAATGTTCAAATAAAACAATTTATTACAAAAGGAGTTTTCTTGAAAACCATAAAATTCTTTGAAGAATAAAAGTAAATGCAACTTTCAGAATAAATAAGTTTAAGCATTGGAAGCAAAATATTAAAAAGTACTTCATAAACTTACACATTTCTTCAAAAAATTCCAAAAGAATTAAAGCAAAATGTATTTCTATGGAAAAAAGAAAAAAGAAATATCTTTTTAAAAAAAGATGTAAAAAAAAAACATAGATAGTGGCATATAAAAAGTGTGTGGGGTGGGGGGGGGGGAGGGGTTGAGAAGAAACAGTGATGCGTCATTCTGTTTGCTAGAAAATTAGACGAGAAGCATATTTACCTTCATTATTCCATAAATAATATTTGGAAGAATTTTACTTATTTAAATTCTTTATAATTTGCACTTTTTTACCAGTCTTAAATTTCTTTTTATTGCTCCAGTTCTTCCGCAAATGCTCTTTCAAAACTACTCATAAGCATATCTTTAAAAAACTACGCAGTTTCTCAAGTATTTCCAAACGAATTAAAGCAAAATATATTTCTATGAAAATAAGAAAACAAGAAATATGTATATATATATTTTTAATGCGTCAAACAATATTTTATATATCGCTTATAAACATTGTTAAAAAACTTTAAAAAGAAAAAAGGTACTTTTTCCATCTATTGGTAAGGTATTTAGGGAAACATATTTACCTACACTATTGTGTAGAAGGCATTTGTAAGAACTTTATTTTTTAATCATTTATAATGTAAATAATTTTTTTTTTATTTATGTTGACATTTTAAGAGCGTTCGTAATTAAGTAAATACGTAGCACGTATAGTCGTCGTCTGGTCTGTCTGCTTATAATAGCGTAAAAACTATCCAACCGACTGCTTTGAAATTTAATAAATATAATCGTTGCAGAATTTTGTCCAGTCATTTCCAATTTTATGAAAATAGAATCAAAATTTCAAATGATAATAATAAAAGTTTTCTTCATTCTATCAAATCCTATCATACGTAATTAATTCAATGATATCCTATGATAGGTAAATGCATCTAGGTTGCCATGGTGATAACTTCCTATTTAAGATAGAGACACATTATTTCCGTATTACTGAAATTAATATATATAATCGTAATAAATTTTGTATACATGTATTTTTGCATAAGAGTGCAACAGCTATTGCACAAAGGTATGAATATTTATAAAACTAATTGTAGTACGAACGAACTTTATTATTTGCCACGTTTCACGCATAGTTTCCGACTTTTTAATTTCAGTTTTCATGTTATCCCAGAGAATATACTTTCAGAACTATTCAAAATCATCTACTTCAAAAATTTATATTCTGCTTAAAAACTTATATTATTTAAAAACTTATATTATACATGTTGCCAAAATGTGATCCTTAGAATCATATAATGGTCACAAAAATATTGGCTACAAAGGAAATTTTCTTGAAAACTATAAGTTATTACCTGAAAAAAAACGAATAGATGCAGCTTTCACAGTCAGAGTTCAAACGATTTAGAGAAAAATATTAAAACAGCACGTCGTTACCTTACATATTTTCCTCATTTATTCCGAAAGACATTAATGTAAAAAATATTTCTTTCTCGATAGCAAAAAAATGGGATTGAAAAAATGTGTCAAAAAACCTTAGCCTAATGGCATATAAAAAGTGCTAAAAGAACTTAAAGAAGAAAAACTTGCTTCTTCCTACTTCAAAGAAATTAGTAAATAATGTTTTCCGGGAATATTTTTAGTTGGTATATCTGGATTAACTTTAATTATTTTAATTCTTTATAGTCTACAACATTTTTTTCTATCTTAATTTCTTTCCGTTGCCCAATCACTTCCGAAAGTGCTCTTTTTCAGCACTAATCCTGAACGTTTCTTCAAAAATTTCCATTATGCATGTTGTTAAAATTTGAATGAACACTTTAGAATAATTAAGTGTTTGAATAAATCCTTTTGTTATAATAGGATTTTCCTTGAAAATCATAAAATATTTGAAAAAACAATAGTTCGTGCAGCACACATATTGTATAAATAAATGATTTGCACACATAAAAAGGTAAATTCAGCAAAGAATTGCACATTTCTTCAAAAATTTGCAAACAAATTAACGCAAAATATATTTCTATAAAAATTCTTTTTAATAAAGGTGTCAAAAACATTTTATAATGGCTTACAAATAGAGATAAAGGGTCTTTTGAAAAGAGAAAAAAAGAAAAGATATTGTATCTATTTAATTTTAAGAAATTTAGTGAAACGTATTTACCTATGCTTTTGTATAGAAGGTACTTTTAAAAACTTTATTTATTTTAATAATTTATGTAATTTTTTGTAAATTTTTATGCGTATGAAATTTATTTATTTATTTTCATAATAATAAAAAAATGTGTATATAATAATGTGTTTATTTCTTTTAAAGTGTCAAAATGCATTTTTTAATGGCTTGTAAACAGGACAAAAAGACTTTGAACAAGAGGGTAAGAGTGATAGAAAATCGTTTAATATTTTCAAATTACTTTTTCCTTTACTAAATAAATCCAAACCGTTTCTAATTAATAGATCGTTAACATTTTTTTTTTTTTTTATAAGAACATAGAAGACAGCAACATTAACTTAATTTTACAATTATTGCAGGTGGAAGATATTGTTTTATGCAAATTAAAAATATTCAAGAACTGTATTCAGACAATTGCAACAGCATATATTTGTATATATGAAAAGAATATTAAATTACATGATTTAATTTCAGCAAAAAAACAAAACCCTTAAAATGATAAATAATCTATGAAATTTCTGTTAATTAAATCCATCGGACAATGAAATGTAGTCAATTTAAAATTTCGTAATTTTTCAAAAAAAAAAAGGAATTTTTAAATTAAAACAAGAATTCATAAAATATCTTACACCTTCTTTTGGTCCTAAAAAAATTACAAAAATTCTGTAAAATTGAATCTATTACCTAATAATGGAATCTATTGCCGGGAAAAAATTTCAAACTCCGACACAAAGCGTCAAACCAGGAACCTTTTGATTAACAAGCAGATGCTCTACCACAGAGCTATCAAACTTGCGCGAAAAACACTGAAATTACGGTTCTGTTTTGAAATCTAAATTGCAAAAAGGTCTTATGTCATTAAATTAATTCATTTAATTAAAATAAGATAAGACTTATTCAAAATGTTATGATCTGTCATGTGATCGGGGGTATTTAATTATAAGTATACAAAATTTCAAATCTGTAGCTTAAACAGTTTTTTTGAATGAACTCTGAGGGGGGCAGACAGAGGGGTGAGACTAAAAGGTTTTCATCAGATGAACAACTCCCTCCCCCCCACAAAAAAAAGATATTGCACTCATCTAAAGCAAATAAATTTAGATAAATTTAATTCCTATTGCATAGACGGTATTTGTAACACCTTTGCTTAGTTTAATTCTTTATAGTTTACACAGATTTTTTATTTTTTTTTCCGTTGTGACATTATTTCCCGAAACACTCTTTCAGAATTATTCCTAATAATTTACTACAAAAACTTATATTATACATATTGTAAGAATATGAGCGACCATCTTAGAAACATAAAATGTTCACAAAAAAGGTTTGTTGCAAAAAGAATTTTTTTTTTTTTTTTTAAATCATGAATTACTTGGAGGAAAAAAACCAAATGTAATCTTTAGAGTTTAAGTAGTTCAAAACATTTTCACAAAAATATTAAAACAGCACGTCGTTATCTTACACTTTTTATCCTGATATTCTGAAACACATTAATGTAAAAAATATCCCTATGAAGATAGGTAAAAAGAAATGTGTAGAAAAAAAATGTGTGAAAAATCCTTAGGCAAAGCCATATAAGAAGCGTGAAAAGGAACTTAAAGATGAAAAACTTGCTTAGTAAAAATTAGTAAAAGATATTTACCTGTAATATATTTTACTTAATATTTGTATTAATTTTAATTATTTTAATTCCTTATAGTCTACAAAAAATGCTCTCTTAATTTTTTCTCCATTGCCATATTATTCCTGACAGTGCTTTTTAAAAAACAATTGCTGAACGTTTCTTTAAAATTTTCCGTTATGCATGTTGTAAAAATGCGAGCGAACACCTTAGAATCATAAAGTGCTTGAATAAAATCATTTATTATAAACAGAATTTTCTTGAAAATTATAAATTAATTGAAATTAAAAATTAAATGCAGGATACTTATTGCGCAAATAAATGTTTTGCATGAATAAAAGTAAATGCAGCACAATTACACATTTCTTCAAGAACTTCCAAACGAATTAACGTAAAATATATTTCTATGGTACAAAAAGATTCCTTTTTTTTTAAAGGTGTTAAAAACATTTTCTAATGGCTTATAAATAGGGATAAAAGCACTTTGAAAAGAGAAATATATTACCGGGTGTCCTAAAAAGGACTGACTGATTTTAAAATTCAATAACTTGCAAACGATGACAGATATTTAAAAATTTCTTGCAGGAAGTTTATGCATAAGGTCAAAAGTTTTACTACAGTGATTTTCAATTTTAGTTCGAATTACAAACAATAGATGGCGCTGTAAGCAATAGTCGCTAAATACAGGCTCGATTTTTGGTCCTTTCTCTTGTTTCATGCGGAAAAAGGAGATGGAAATGTATTATCCGGGCCACGAAGTACCAAAAATAGACCCCGAATTTAGCGTCTATTGATCGCAGCGCCATCTATTGTTTGTAATTCGAACTAAAATTGAAAATCACTGTAAAAAAAACTTTTGACCTTATGCATAACCCTCCTGCAAGAATTTTTTAAATATCTGTCACCGTTTACAAGTTATTGAATTTTAAAATCAGTCAGTCCTTTTTAGGACACCCGGTATATATATTGCATTAATCTAACGTTGAGAAATTTAGTGAAACGTATTTACTTATACTATTGTGATTATTATTTTAATTCTTTATAGTTTTCCCACATTATTTATTTATTTAGCTATTTTTCGTTGTCATATTATTCCCAGAAAGTAGCTTTCAGAACTATTATGCGTGTTGTAAAAAATATGAGCGAATATCTAAGAATCATAAAATCTTTAAAAAAAAATGCTTAGAAATGTTTTTGAAAACCATGAGTTACTTAAAATAAAAAACTAAATGCATTATTCTGACAAAAATATTTAAATAGCGTACCTTACATATTTTTCTCTCAATATTCTGTTGCACATTAATATAAAAAATATCTCTATGATGACAGGGAAAAAGAAATGGAAAAGAAAATGTGTCAGAAAACCTTTTGCAAAAAAAATAAGTGTACCCTTCGTGAGTTTGCGTAATTCAAAGAATTTGGACGAAATTTTAAAAGCGTACGTCGTTAACTTACACATTTCCTTCAAATATACCCAAACAAATTGAAGTAAAAAAGGTTTGTATGGAGATAAGAAGAAAGAAATTTCAAAAAATATCAAAAACCTATGGTAATGGCATATAAAGCGTACTCAAAAGCTTTAAAACAACAATTTTTTGCATCATTTCACCATCAAATTCTGTGTCAGATTAATTCCGGTTAAACATCTAATTTTGATAGCAAGAAAGATCACCGGCTTAGAACGAAACTCAAAGTTTTGTAGATTTTTTAAATTATGTTGCAGATTAATTCCGGTTATACCTTTAATTTTGATATCAGTAAAGATCACCGGCGTAGAACAAAACTGCAATAAAAATAGAAAAGGTACAAAAGTATCACTTTAAACTTCAACCTCAGATATCATATTCAAAAAGAGTCATTTAAAAATATTGAGATGCAAACAAGAATTTTGTAGGGAACACATGCGTTGGTTTAACATTCTGTTGTGAATTTTGCTTGCTCATGAATTTAGGCTCTTAATTTTTATGATTTTCGTATTAAAACAAGGTTAATCTTTAAAAGGAAAAAAAAAATAATATCTTTCTTCTGACAAGAATTTATTACACTTTCCTAGTCAAATAAACAATGTTTTGAACCGAAAAATTTATATATTGCAATGCATATTGTTTCTGTTTGGTACTTAAATATTTCCATTTAATAAGTAAAATTTCTACTTTTAAACATATTTATTTAAATTGGAGAAAAGTATAAATATTGGCAGCAATGGAACTGTAACATAAACCAGTTCACGTTAACAAAATAATAGTCACTTTCGCAATTTTTTAAAGACAATGCCGCATAGTAAGCATTAACTTCTGCAAACTTCAGCTTTATTATTTATATACAAAATTTTCTTATCCCCTAAGTACCATTAAAATATAAGTGTTTTCAGAGCTTTAAAAGTAACTGGAGACTCAAGTACATAAATATCCCGCGATATAAATTTCAAATTTCAAAAAGAGGGATAATAATTCTTACTCTTAATTTGTTGTGAAATATTTTAAAGCTTACACCATCAAGCTTAAAGATAAAAGAGTTAACCTTGCTTTACAAGTTACGAACTATTAGCACTAATTTATCAAAATTATAAGAAAGCATGCATCAAGTATAGAAAATATTTTCTATAGAAAATATATATTTTGAAAATGTTATTTCATTAAAATATATCAAGGTATAAAGTTTTAAAAAAAGACATAATTTTCCTACACTTAATAGCATAGTTTACATAATTTTTCATTTTTTTGGTAGTAACAGTCGTGAACAAGATAATTTACGAATTTTTATGAGCTTGACATATTATTATAAAATGTCGAATATGCCAGAAAAATAAAAAAGTAAATGTAAAACACATACAAAAAATGACCTATTGCAAGAATTTATTTGATTGCAAAGAAGCTAAAAAAGCAAATATTCTTTAAATTTGAAGAATCTCCATACTTTAATATTTCTTTACTATATTCTTAATACTTCGTATTTAATATTTTAACATCTACGTTTTTAATTTCCGCGGTTTTTGAAATACAATATTGTATTGGAAGCATCGACTTTTGCAAACTTTAGCCATAATATTTATATAACAAGTGGGTAAGTGTGATCACAGATCGCACTGAGGGTTTCGTTTAATATTCCTTTCAAAGCACTTTATCTTTTTGAAAAATCTGTCAGTTCCACATTTCGCAACCAGTGGGCGCACTCGATTATAAACAAACATCTATCCGAACGAAAACCCAGTTTTACATACTATTCGTAGATATATTAGTCGAGGGGATTGGGCCCATAGCACCCGAGATCAGTAGGCGCGGTAAAAAATTGAACTAAAATATGTAAGGCTATGGTGTATAATATGAAAGAAGGGTCAAAGGGGTGCCGGCAAAAGTTGGAAAATTTCACCCCTGGTTAAAAGGGCGGAGGTTAGAAAAATTACTTAAAATACACAAATTAGAGTCCGGAAGGGTATATAATGTAAGACTTTTTGAAGATTTTATGATTTGTCGTGTGGTCTGAGGTATTCAGCTATACGTATGCAGAATTTCATGTCTCCAACTTAATTAGGGGCTCTCTTAGAAAGAATTGCTTCAAATACATATGTGGTAGCTCAAAGGGTTAAACGTAAGACTTTTTAAAAATTTTATGATTTGTCGCTTGGCCTCAGGTGTTCTGCTATAAGTATGCAAAATTTAAAATCGCCAATTTAATTAGGGGCTCAGTTAGAAAGAATTGCTTAAAATACACGAGCTGGAGTTGAAAGGGTTAAACATAAAACGTTTTCAAAATTTATTATTTGATGTGTAATCTGGGATGTTGAGCTATAAGTATGCAAAATATCACGCCTCCAACCTAAATAGGGGCTCACTTAGAAAGAATTGTTTAAAATACACATGTGGGAGCCCAAAGGGTTAACCGTACGACATTTTCAAAATTTTATGATTTGTCGTTTGATGTGAGGTGTTCAGCTATAAGAATGCAAAAATTCACGCTTCCAACTTAATTAGAGGTTCACTTAGAAATAATTGTTTAAAATACACATGCAGGAACCCAAAGGGTTAAATGTACGACTTTTTCAAAATTTTATCATTTGTCTTATGATGTGTGGTGTTCAGCTATAAGTATGCAGAATTTAACGCCTCCAAACTAATTAGGAGCTCACATAGACAGAATTGTTTAAAATGCACTTGCGGGATCCCAAAGGGCTAAATGTACCACTTTTTCAAAATTCTATCACTTGCTGTTTGATATGAGGTATCCTGCTATAAGTATGCAAAATTTCACGCCTCCAACATAATTAGGGGCTCACTTAGAAAGAATTGTTTAAAATACACATGTGGGAGCCCAAAGGGTTAACCGTACGACATTTTCAAAATTTTATGATTTGTCGTTTGATGTGAGGTGTTCAGCTATAAGAATGCAAAAATTCACGCTTCCAACTTAATTAGAGGTTCACTTAGAAATAATTGTTTAAAATACACATGCAGGAGCCCAAAGGCTTAAATGTACGACATTTTCAAAATTTTATCATTTGTCGTATGTTAATGTATGTCATGCATGTATGTATGTCATAATGTATATCATAAGTCGTATGATAATGTGTGGTGTTCAGCTATAAGTATGCAGAATTTAACGCCTCCAAACTAATTAGGAGCTCACATAGACAGAATTGTTTAAAATGCACATGCGGGATCCCAAAGGGCTAAATGTAGCACTTTTTCAAAATTCTGTCACTTGTTGTTTGATGTGAGGTATCCTGCTATAAGTATGCAAAATTTCACGCCTCCAACATAATTAGGGGCTCACTTAGAAAGAATTGTTTAAAATACACATGTGGGAGCCCAAAGGATTAAATGTACGACTTTTTCAAAATTTTATGATTTGTCGTATGATGTGAGGTGTTCAGCTACAAGTACCGAAAATTTCATGTCTCCAACATAATTAGTGGCTCATTTAGAAAGAAATTTTTAAAATACACATGTGGGAGCCCAAAGGGTTAAATGTACGACTTTTTCCAAAATTTTATCACTTGTTGTTTGATGTGAGGTGTCCAGCTATAAGTATGCAAAATTTCACGCCCCCAACATAATTAGGGGCTCAGTTAGAAAGAATTGTTTAAAATACACATGTGGGAGCCCAAAGGGTTGAACGTACGACTTTTTCAAAATTTTATGATTTGTCGTATGATGTGAGGAGTTGAGCTATAAGTACCCAAAATTTCATGTCTCCAACATAATTAGGGGCTCACTTAGAAAGAATTGTTTAAAATACATATGTGAGAGTTACCGACTCGTTTACCGACATTAATTCTTTTCTTCTGCGAGTTAAACCGATTAATTAAATAATAATTAATATTTCAGTTTGTAATTAAGATAGGACTTAGAAATAGGTATCAATGAAATCAGCGAGAAATTTGACATCGGGTTACCAAAAAATTTAATCAAAAAATTTAATATTTAAAAAGTTAAAATTTCGTATTAAAATATGCTATTATGGAAAACCGCAGCATCGTCATGTCTACCTGCTTTCCTGCCGAATTGAAATCTTTTTTCCTTATCTTTCCAATTAAAGAAATTAAATTTTTATCGAACGATTTTTAGTGGATATTTTAACTTATACACATCGCAAAAATGTGAACGTTATACCATATGAAAGTAGATTTTTTTCTGTGTCTGTCTATTCCATTTACAAATTTCTCGGACCAATATTTTCTGATATGCAATTTTGCTTTGAAATGTCCACTTCATTTTTCGGCTTAATTTCCTCCGTGGTAACCATGCATCTGCTGATTTTACTGGCAACCCTTAGGAGAGACACGGACGATTTGGAGAAGGTCCGTTTGAACCTGCGTTAAAAAGGTGGATTGGTTAATTTTAGAAGTCAATTAGCCCGTAATTCAGTGAATTACCAACTTTTTTCAAAATTTTATGATTTGCTGTTTGATGTGAGGTGTTCAGGTATAAGTACCCAAAATTTCAAGTCTCTTCCACAAAATTTCATGTCTCTGAGAACGGGCTCTGTGACAGACAGACAGACAGACAAAGGTGTGAGACGAATAGTCTTTCCAATTAAAGATATTAAATTTTTATCGATCGATTTTTAGTGGATATTTTAACTTATACACATCACAGAAATGTGAACTTTATACCAAATGAAAGTAGATTTTTTTCTGCGTCTGTCTATTCCATTTACAAATTTCTTGGACCAATATTTTCTGATAAGCGATTTTGCTTTAAAATGTCCACTTCATTTTTCGGCTTAATTTCCTCCGTGGTAACCATGCATCGGCTGATTTTACTGGCAACCCTTAGGAGAAACACGGATGATTTGGAGAAGGTCCGTTTGAACCTGCGTTAAAAAGGTGGATTGGTTAATTTTAGAAGTTAATTAGCCCGTAATTCAGTTAATTACCAACTTTTTCAAAATTTTATGATTTGCTGTTTGCTGTGAGGTGTTCAGCTATAAGTACCCAAAATTTCAAGTCTCTACCATGTATAATCTCTGAGAACGGGCTCTGTGACGGACAGACAGACAGACAGACAAAGGAGTGAGACGAATAGTCTTTCCAATTAAAGATATTAAATTTTTATCGATCGATTTTTAATGGATATTTTAACTTATACACATCGCAGAAATATGAACTTTACACCAAATGAAAGTAGACTTTTTTCTGCGTCTGTCTATTCCATTTACAAATTTCTTGGACCAATATTTTCTGATAAGCGATTTTGCTTTAAAATGTCCACTTCATTTTTCGGCTTAATTTCCTCCGTGGTAACCATGCATCGGCTGATTTTACTGGCAACCCTTAGGAGAAACACGGATGATTTGGAGAAGGTCCGTTTGAACCTGCGTTAAAAAGGTGGATTCGTTAATTTTAGAAGTTAATTAGCCCGTAATTCAGTTAATTACCAACTTTTTCAAAATTTTATGATTTGCTGTTTGTTGTGAGGTGTTCAGCTATAAGTACCCAAAATTTCAAGTCTCTACCATGTATAGTCTCTGAGAATGGGCTCTGTGACGGACAGACAGACAAAGGAGTGAGACGAATAGTCTTTCCAATTAAAGATATTAAATTTTTATCGATCGATTTTTAGTGGATATTTTAACTTATACACATCGCAGAAATGTGAACTTTATACCAAATGAAAGTAGATTTTTTTCTGCGTCTGTCTATTTCATTTACAAATTTCTTGGACCAATATTTTCTGATATGTGATTTTGCTTTAAAATGTCCACTTCATTTTTCGGCTTAATTTCCTCCGTGGTAACCATGCATCGGCTGATTTTACTGGCAACCCTTAGGAGAAACACGGATGATTTGGAGAAGGTCCGTTTGAACCTGCGTTAAAAAGGTGGATTGGTTAACTTTAGAAGTTAATTAGCCCATAATTCAGTTAATTACCAACTTTTTCGAAATTTTATGATTTGTTGTTTGATGTGAGGTGTTCAGCTATAAGTACCCAAAATTTCAAGTCTCTAACATGTATAGTTTCTGAGAACAGGCTCTGTGACGGACAGACAGACAGACAAAGGAGTGAGACGAATAGGGTTTCGTCAGATGAACGAAACCCTAAAAACTGTTTTTGTTCCAATGAATAACTTCTATTTTGGAAATGGTTGTCAATAAATATCCAAGTAATTTTTTTTATGAAATATTTTTTTTTTAATTTAAACAAGTACACTCTAAAAAATTTGCAGCATACTGTCCAGTCCTTCGAACGCTTTTATGGAAAATTGTTACATAACCAAATTTTATCACTGTTTTGACAATAATATGGTCAGATACGCTTTGTAACATGGTCAAATATAACCGTTATCTTAAAAAATGGTCGAATGTTAAGACAGTTTGCTGCATATTTTTAACAGTGTATCGAATAATCCATTATAATGGATGAATCATTTGGCCAGTTTGCTAAAAATGTTTACAGTGTACGCTTAAAATAATAAAATAACTTTATTTCATAAGTTATAAATTATTGCTGCGTGGTTGCCAAAAATATGATAAATTAACACAATACCTGAATTTGATTTTTTACAATTTAATCTCATAAACTTGCATATTTAACTTTTCAACAGAATTTTCTGGGGGTTTTCTTTTATATTATTATTATAATTATCATATTGTAAGTTAAAGGTGAACGATGCAAGTACAATAAAGAAAAAAAAGAAAAGGGCCCAGTTAAACTGATGGCATTAAGCCCACAGGTTAATCACACTAATTGTACTCTTATTTCAAAGAATAATGCGCCTCGAAATATAAATTAAGGGGGTGGATCAACTGTTTCCTCCCTTTATACTTAGCCAATGGACCTCCAAATCTATTCAGGGAAGCGCCTTATCAGAATAAACCTGTGTACCGGATTTGAAACAAATCGGATAGTTCTGCATGAAAAACCCATTTAGCTGAATTGAGGGGGAATTAGCTCTCCCATTCCCCCCTTTATACTTAATCAATGAACACCCCAAATCTAATCAGGAAAACGCCTTATTAGAATAAACGGGTATATCATATTCGAAGCCAATCGGATAGAAAAACCCATTCATCTAAATTAAGGGGGGATTAGCCCCCGTTCCCCCTCTTTACTCTTAAGCAATGAACCTCCAGATCTAATCAAGGAAGCTCCTTATCAGAATAAACCGGTATGCCAAATTTGTAGCAAATGTGATAATTCTGCATGAAAAACCCATTTATCTAAATTAAGGGGGGGGGGGATGATCCCGCGTTCCTCTCCTTTATACATAACTAATGAACCCCCAAAACTAATCAGAGAATTGCCTTATCAAAATGACATAAAATGAATGAACTGTATGAACATAGAATTTTTTTTAAGCAAATAGGTTGGTTGGTTGGTTGTATTTATGTCGGCCAATTATCTGCACGTGGGATATAGGCCCTAAGGGGGGGAGTGCCTTCCGTGGAGGTCTTTCTAAGGGAACCTAACCCGTATTAACGCTTATTAAGCAAATAGGATATTTCTATCAAGAATTATCGCGTTGTGTTCGTACGTACATACATACATACATACATACATATAGAAACTGTCGGATCTTTAGCTCTCAGGCTTTGATATCCTGTGGGCTAAAAAGAAAGCGCCAAAAACCTCTTTTTCTTCGGAAAACAAGTATTTTAACAATACTATTTCATTAACATTATTTATAAATTATAAAGCTAAAGGAAATTTTACTTTATTTAACAATATAGTTTACACAATTTTTCTGTTTTTATAATACTGACTGCTACACAGACGATTATTTATTAATTTTTAGAGGCTTGGCATATAATACAGGCATCAACTACTACGATTTTATAACACCATTAATTGTGAAAGATAATCTTTTCTATATTACTTAAAAGAATTCTGCGGTAAAAAAAGGCAAAAATTATTTTTCTGAAATAGTGGTGGGGAAAAAAATGTAGTTGTGTGCAGAAACTCGTCACCTATGCATATCTATATTATAAAGGACAAACATATCTGTGCGTAACGCATACGTCATTTTGCGAATGGCAACACTTTGAAATTTGAAATAAAATTTTGGTTTTGTAATTTTCTCTACTGCAAATTTTTATACTTCTAAACATCGCACATTTTAAATTTTTACACCGCTGTATAACGAAAAAAATTCTCTTTTAAATGCAATTTGTTTGAAAGCTGTATCTCATTTTAATTTTAAGATATTAATTTTTTTGTAGTTTTTATTACTTTTTTTTGTAATCGTGGCAGCTGAAGTACTACATTTCTGTTGAAACTAAAGAGGGAAAAAATTAAAATAGTAGACTGCTGTATCTTTTGATGCCATTTTCTCATAAAAACCGAAAAAATTTGAAATTAAAATAGTGCTATGTCAAGAATATCGTCTGTTATAAAACCCAGTGAGTTTTGGCTTTATTTCGTTGTTATTTATCAATTAAATGATTTTGCCGTGCCGGCTCGATTGCGAAATATTAATAAACAATTTGCACATAAAAAAAAAGTTCAGAATTTCTCTCCCGCTAATTTTCTACAAAGAAATTAAAGCTTCATCAATAAATAAATAAAAGAATAATATATAAAAAAGCACGAATTTAACATATATGTAGTCGAACAATTTAAATTTTTCGAGCCGAATTGGGAAAAATATGTGCTTTTAAATGTAATTTGTATGAAATAGAGTTGCTAGGCAACTGTTAAAGTAAAAGAGAAAAAATAATCTATATATTGAAAACACAAGATAGCTTTTTTAGACATCTTCCTTGAACTTTCTACTGTACCAATTTTGCTAATAATTCTCTTTTTAAATTAAAGCTGTTCATTTGTAGATAGATGTCCTCGCACTGGCTATTTTTCTAAATATTTTCACTTTTACATTTTTAATTTAATTTGAAAAGATTTTTTGAAATTTCATCAAAATGGTAGCAATCGTATTATTTCCACTGTTGCAGAAAAAAAAGAAATATTGGGATTTATTTATCCTTATTGATACCATTTACTCATTACAATTAAAAATAACTTTAAGTCTGAACAGAAAATGACGTCACTATTTAAAAAACATTTTCGCTCATAAAGCTAATGTTACAACATATTTTCATTCGGCTGATACCGAATTTGAGACACTTGGCGTAATGCTTCTGTAAGTACCATATTTAAAAGAAAACAGTCATTTTCTTTTATAAAACTACATATTTTTACACGAATATATCTAAAAGACATCAGTTTCTGGAATTTGTACTTCGCGGTACTGAAATTAGACCCTCAAGCCAAAAGAATACATTTTCACATGCAAAGTTTTAGCTGACAAGCGGAACTTCACGTTTGAAAATCTATCTAAAGGGAAAATATGTCCGTGCGTACGGCTGGCGTCATTTTGAGAATGGCAACGCTTGACGATTAAATGTCGGATTTGCAATCTTTGCTACTGCAATTTTTTGAATTTCTATACATCGCGCATCTTCAATTTTACACCCGTTATATAGAGAAAAAAATCTACTTTCAAATGCAATTTTCTTGAAAACTTTATCTTAATTGATTTATTTATTATGTCTTTTTAAATAATTTTCAAGAATAATGTTTTTTAATCTGTATCCACTGCGTACAGGCTCCATTACGGAATAAGCCATTTGCACTTAAAATAATATAAATAATTCAGCATTTGTCCCTGACTAATTTTTTATAGCAAAATTAAAACTTCATGAATCTATTATATTAAAAAGTGACTGTCCATTTGTATTTCACAGTTGTTCCTCCTAGAATATGGAATGTTGGGTGATCAAATTAACGCCAGTTATCCGCATGGGTCCGTGGATGTTAAACGTGGTCGTAGACTTTTAAAATTTGTTTAGTTTTCGAAATTTAAATTTTTAAGTTATTTTGATGACATTTCTGTAATGATGGAAACTAAAATTGCTCCATTTTTGTGGATAAAAGAGAGAAAAAGGAAAATTACAAGGATTATTAGGTATCATTGTTTGAAATCATTTTTAAAATGAAATTAACGTATATTTGAATAAATAGTGAAAAAATGATTGTAGTTTTCAAGAAAATTTCACGAAATACGAACTCACACATATTCAAGCTTCAGGAATCCGTTTATTTTAGAAACACATATTCGACTCTCGACTGGAACATTGAGATAAATTCTGTTGACGTCAAAAGAAAAAAAAACATCGTACGTTATTTTCATTTAATTTAAAGTCGTAAAGTAGATTTTCAACCATTGCCTTAAGATGGCTAATAAAACATTTCAGAAGCGGACATTAAAAATGTGAAATAGCGAGAAAAAAAAGAGAAAAGTTTTAGCGAGAAAAAAAATAATTCTTTAAATATTTATTTTAATTCATAAATATAAAATGGTTCTGAATAAGTTCGTCCAAACAAATTCATTTTTGTATAAGTTGACACAAATGACATCATATCTACGAACCCCGAAATTCGAAGCAAAATCTTGGAAGAGCGAAAAGCTCTATGCAAATAAAGTTATGGAATATGTGCATTTTTATTGGGAAAGTTTTGACTTAAATTGTAAATATAACTTATTATTTGAAATATTGTATTTAATAAAATTAATATTGCAATGGCTTTCTAAATTTACAATAAAGTTAAGATTTCATTTTTCGCAATAAGATCGATTGTCTCATGCAATTCAAAAGAAACACAACGGGTTGCTACGCAACTAGTAACTATAAATGCTAATTGTTTCAAAAATAGTTCCATAAATTAATTTTCTTTTCAAGTAAAAGTTTAAAACAAATAAAAGCTTTTAGTTCCTAGATATAACTTATTCTTGCTCAATCGCAGATAAAATGTTTTCAAGAGCACTATATTCAGAATTCTGTACGATAAATGGCAAACTATTGATTGGTAAAATTTTATTTATTTATTTATTTTAACAGAAAAATATTTATGAAAATCAAAAGTACTTACGTTAGATTATTAATTTTCATTAAAACTGTATCTTCTACTGATATTCAAATTAACGAATTTCTATGACTTAATATATACTAATTATTTAAATAAGTTTTCAGCTATCGTATAGTAGTGAAAATAAAAATCACGAAAACGCATAAAAGAAATATACAGTCGTGGAAAAAAAAAAGTAAACACTCCCTACTCGCTCCTCAACAAATTATCGTAGAAGAAATTTACTGGTACCGAACGATTGGAAATAAAGTCGACTTTTAAATGATGTCATAAAATTTTCTTAGGGGGGCCATCTACATATTAAAACGAAACCAAACTTCATTTTTTTTTTCAATGCCAATACCAAATTTTAACAAGATATTCTAAATCTTCGGTTCAAACAATGCCTAGTCACCAAAATTCAAGTCATTTGAACGATAAGTTTTTGAATTATAAACATTCAAAATTTAGTGTTTCTAATGTTAAATGTGTACATTTTCATATTTTCATTAATATCTCCTGAAATTATACTCCTAATGTGCTAATTTTTTGTGTAGCAATAATACTAAAATACCCAAACATAAATAGGTTGAATTTGAAATTTTTATAATTTTATTATATGAATTATGAAATTAATATTCGAAAAAATTATGAAATGCAACCTACAATTTTTTTGATGGATTTAGATTTATTAAGTCCTGCTTTATGGAAATCCAAAATTTCACACTTTCCTTCCAAGTAGTTTTCAAATTATGCTTAAAAACCGGCAAAATGGTGGTTTAAGGGGCCGTCTATGATAGACTTGACTCATTATTTTGAAATTTCTTATGCTATCGTGTAAACTAGCAGTCTCCAATGACTGCTTGAATGACGCTTAAGATGCCTTGATGAAGAAGGGGGTTCTCTCGTTCAACAATTGCGTAGAGAACTTCAATTTGGATACAACCCCTATAATACGCTCATTTTAAAATAATTAATTTCTAGGAAACAAATCGTACGAATTGTATAAAAATTTGTTTTTAGGCTAATTGAAGAGCGTAGAATTCATTTATGCTGCCAGAACTGTGTACTGCTATTGAAAAAAAACAAAGTTATGGTTCGTTTTTATATGTAGTTGCCCCCCTAAGAAAATTTTATATACATCATTTAAACTTAGACTTTATTAGCAATCGTATGGTATCAATAACTTTCTTCTACGATAATTTTTTGCAGAGTTACTAAGGGGTGTTTACTTTTTTTTTTCCACAACTGAAACATATTTAGCGAATTTTATCTGAGCACACGAATGGCTAAAATTAGTAAATTTTCTTTAAATTTTAAATTACCTCTATAATTTAAAACAAATTTTATCGCCGTTTTCTCTGCTCCATACTCAATATTATACTTCATACATATTGGTATCCACAATTTTCTGATAAAATGCCGAGTAATAATCTAGTCCAATCAAATGAGCCTGTTTTGGGGCAGTTTGCTACAATAAATGCTACAGAGATAAAAATTGGTACAGTTGCTCATTGATACATACTAATGACTAGGTAAAAAGTCCTGATGGATAGGAAGTGAGCCGGGGGAGGGAGGGGCAAAAATAAATCCCCTCTCCCTCTTTTTTTTTAGTTTTTTGAAAATATCTCAGAAACTATGGGTTTTATTTAAAAAATGACTCCAGTACAAATTAAAGAGCATACAATTCTCTACAAATAATAAGTATACTCAGTGGAACCTCGGTTATCCGTCAGTCACGGGAACGGAGCCTTTTGTCCAATCAAATAAGACCGGTTTGGGGCAGTTTGCCATAATAAATGCTAGAGAGATAAAATTTGGTACAGTTGCTCATTAATACCTACTAATGACTAGATAAAAAGTTCTGATGAATAGGAAGTGAGCGGGGGAGGCAGGGGCAAAAATAAATCCTCCCCTTTTTTTTCAGTTTTTTGAAAATATCTCAGAAACTGTGGGTTTTCTTTAAAAAAAAAATTACTCCAGCATAAATAAAAGAGCATAAAATTCTCTGCAAATAGCATGTATACTCAGTGGAACTTCGGTTATCCGGTTAGTCACGGGACCGGAGCCTTGACGGATTTTCTTCAAAAAAATCATTTTCTTTTCAAATTTATTTACTCAATGTCTAGCGAAATTTGTTAAATATTGTTACTAAAAAAGAAACCAGAAAACAACTTAACTTCTGAGTCCTTGCCCAACATCTGTGACACTTTGTGGATGTATGTAAAGTGGATGAATCTTCCTGGAGTCCCTGAATGGAAAGGTTTATGCAATCAATAACAAAGCATGAAAATTATGAAAAGACAAAAGTAATTCCGCTTCCTTTCATCAATGCACCACCATCTAATTATGACACTGTTTATACATCTTTACAGTATGCAGCAGATGCATGTGTCAGAATTGATCAGAGGCTGTTGTTCATAACGTTTGACTAGCCACTCTATCTAAAATATAGAGAAATAGTTGCAGCATCTCCAACAGATTACATATTGTCAAAATGTGTCGTGAGACCTGGTGGCTTTCACCTTCTGATGTCATATTTAGAATTTATCGGTTTCATCATGAACGTAAGTGGTTTAAAAGAGCTGTTGGAGATAATATGCGCTCCACTTTCAGTTGAGAAGATGTTGCAGGGACATGCGTACTCTAGAGCAGTCCGAGCTCATTTGTTAGTCCAAATAGCTTTAGTGAAAATAGTATTGCAGGAAGTTGAGGGTAGTGATGAAGAGCTGCAAGCTATCATTGAAGTCATGGGAGTATTTGCATTTGATCCTCCTTTGCTAGACTCAATAAATCAAAACACTAATCTACAAGCTGTTGCTATTAAACTGGGTAACAATCTGATGGAGTTCAAGGGAAATGGACGTACTGCAGCCCTTTGGATACAATACTTCAACATGGTCACGTTGATGAAAGAATACATCTCAGCTGAACGATCAGGCAATTGGAATGGCCATTTCAAGTGTGTTCAGCAAATGATGCCGTTTTTCCACGCCTCTGACCATTTCTCTTATGCAAATCATGTCATTTCATGAAACTACCGAGTATGATGACAGAAGAAGAGTTCAAAACCTTTACAGACGATGGCTACTTTACAATAAGGAGGACAGATTCGTTTTGGACTGGTGTTTGGTCAGACATATGTATTGAGCAAACATTAATGCGCAGTATGAAAAGCACAGGTGGCCCGACGAGAGGCGACGAGAGAATTTTGAGCAAATTTGTGTTGGGAGTTACTGCAACTCCTGGAATTTGCGTATCTCTCGAAGAATTTAGTGGTGTTTTGTTTACCGGTAGTGAGCAACACGTAGATTTTCGAAAATACACCCAAGCTAGAGATGTCGCAGATGTTGAGAAACTCTCTTCGTGGTTTGAAAATCATCCACCATTCCCAATGACAGCAGACATCACGTCTATATCTAATGGGGTGGTAGGGATGCAACTATTAACTGCTCTGACGCTATAAACATTGGAAAACAGGCAATGGCGAAAGTGGTTGAGAAAAGTTTTTCCGATGTAAAGTTGTCACGTAAGGACCGGGCCCTCCCTGTGGCCATCATGAACTGTTCTATTAAAATTCATGATGATATAGTTCCAGTCAACCCTTTGGTAATCTTTCAACGGATCTCCATAGGTAAACAACCTGATGAAGATTTGAAAAAATATTTAAAATTTGAGTTGGCTCCTTTCCCGCGAGCCCTTTTTGACGAAGGAGGCACGTAAGACGAAGAATGCAGTCCTCTACGATTTCTTCAAACCATTGCAAGAGACTATTGATTTTCAAAACATTGTTATGGATGGTGGTTTCCTCCTTCTTAAAGTTTCATGATCAAGAGGTTCCATTTTTTATTCAATTTGTGAAGCCTACACTAAATATATCTTCACACATTATAAAGGAAAAAGCTGTACAGTGGATTTTGATGTCTACTCCGACAGTGCCAATAGCACGAAATCAGGAAAACAAAACCGAAGATGTGCATTGAAGAAGTCCGTGGATATTAATTTCAACAAAAACACAGAGGTTACAGTTAAACAAGAAAACTTCATTTCAAATGAAAAGAACAAATCAAGATTAATTGATATGCTTTCATCCAAATTGAAGGACAATGGAATATCTTGTCGGCAGAGTACTGGCGATGCAGATACCCTAATCGTAACAACAGCCATTGAAAAATTTTCTTCCAGTGACAGAGTGGCAATTGTTGGTGAGGATGTTAATCTTCTTGTCCTCCTAATCGCCCTAACTCCACCCGAACGAGAAATTTTCGTTAAGCCGTGGGAAAATTGAAAGAAAGATTTTTTCCTCACAACAGTTAGTTAAAGAAACGAGACTGAAAGACGTCATTCTAGCCCTTCATGCATTCACTGGATGTGATACGACGTCTGCAGCGTACAAAAAAGGAAAAATCAAATTTTTCAAACTGTTTCAGCAATGTGAAGACATACACAAAATTGATAATGTGTTCAATAACAGGGAATCCGACCATGATGCTATTGCAGAAGCAGGAAACCAACTTTTTTTGAGATTGTGTGGATCACCCTCCACAGATACATTTCTTAATACTTTCTGGTACCACTCCTTCGCAAAATCTGTATCAAATGTTAAACCTGACATTTGATCCCTCCCCACAACAGAAGGAACGGCCAGACAGCATTCTTTCCGAGTGTACCACCGGGTACAAGTGTGGCTTGGCCAGGAACAACAAGCCAAACTCTGGGGTTCGGAACGAAGACAGAATCGTCTTATTACCATAACAACCAAGGATTCGATCGCACCTGAGATTGTCTTAAATATCATCTTCTGCAAATGCACCGCTGCCTGTGGAGCTAAGTGTGGATGCAGGAAAGCAGATATTGATTGCACAATCATCTGCAACAACTCTCATGGTGACTGTCTGAATGCTACACACAAATATGTAGATCAACATCATGAGGAAAAACATGAGGAGGTGATTATGCATTCAATCCTGTTGAGAACACCTTCTAATGCACCATCCACTTCAGCTGATGATGATGTGTCAAAGAAAAAAAAAGAACATTACGGCCTAGTAAGTACTATCTGCTTAGTGATAAATTAGTAGTTTTCATTACTCTATGTTATGTTTTGTCGCACTAACGAAGTTTCGCATGACCTAAACATTTTCTTATTGATAAATATTTGTCTTCAGCATCGTGGGGAGATGAACACAACAAGGAAGAACCGGATCCTAACGACCCATGCACTTCCGCTGATGATGATATCGAAGGAAAAAACAAGCCAGAATGATAAAAACTCCTTGTAAAGACTTATCTATTTCATAATTACATAATATATACTTAATTATAAATTAGTATGTACCTACTTTTAGTTTTCTCTATATATTATACTCGCAGTTATAATGTTCCACATTAATAAACACTTCATTAATAGTGAATATTTATCTTTCATTAACTAATTGCCTGCCATTATCGCATGCAGTAGTGCAGTATTGGAGTGTTTTCTGTTTTATTTTATTTGTTTTTTGTGACAATATTTAATAAATTGGAATGCAAATTATATAAATTTGAAAAGAAAGTGATTTTTTGGGGGAAAAATCCGTCAAGGTTCCGGTCTTTTCAATGACAGATAACCGAGGTTCCACTTTGTATACCTGTCATTTGTAGAGAATTTATGATTTATGCCAGAGCAATTTTTTTCATGAAAAACCACAGTTTCTGAGATTTTTCAAAAAACTAAAAAAATGCGGAGAGGGGACATATTTTTGCCCCTCCCCCCCCACTCACTTCCCATCCATCAGGACTTTTTTCTAGGGATTAGTAACTATCAATGAACAACTGTACCAAATTTTATCAAAGTAGCATTTATTATGGCAAACTTTCCTAATTTGACTGGACAAAATCCGTCGGGGTTCTGGTCCTGTGAATGACGGATAACCGAGGTTCCACTTTGTATACCTGTCATTTGTAGAGAATTTATGCTCTTTAATTTATGCCAGATCACTTTTTTCATGAAAACCCACAGTTTCTGAGATATTAAAAAAAAAAAAAAAAACTAAAAAAAGTGGGGGGCAAAATTTATTATTGCCCCTCCCTCCCCCCGCTCACTTCCTATCCATCAGGACTTTTTATCTAGTGATTAGTAGGTATCAATGAACAGCTGTACCAATTTTTATCTCTGTAGCATTTATTTCCGCAAACTTTCCTAATTTGACTGGACTAATCATTAAGTTTCGAAAACACAACCATTAATATTTATATATAGACTTTTTTATGTTCCAAATTTCTTAAAATTCGTTCTTTTTTTTTTACTTTCTCCTTTCGTTACAAATTTTTAACCATTTTTGATGGAGTTACACTTTTGGGAAAGTTCTGAACGCGATTTGACTATTATTGGAAAATGTTTGTTTTTCACGATTTCTGTGACAGCATTATGGGATTTCGCCAAATTTAATATGTAGAATATTTACTAAAAGTTATGTAGATTCAGTTTTTCTTTGGTTATGCAACAGGAGGCGTTCTTATGCCATATCTTTTACAATGAACATTATAGAAGTATCTCAGTTTCTATTGGATAGACATGCACAAAATTTTACATTTGAAGTTATTAATTAACAATACATTTGTTGGACATATATATGTCCAATTTTGTATTAGAATTCCCGATCGTGATCCCTTTTTAGGTGCGTTCGTAATTATTTAAATACGTAGCACCTATAGTCTTCTTCTGATTCGTCCGTCTGTCTGTCTGTTTGTCTGTCCACATATAACAACGCAAAAACTACCCATCTGAATGGTTTGAAAACTAATAAATATAACCGATGTAAAATTTTATCGAGTCATTTCAAATTTTATGAAAATCAAATCAAAACTTAAAAAGATATTAACAAAAGTTTTTTTTTTCATTCTGTTAAATCCTATCATACATATTTAATTCAATGATATCTCATGATATGTTGTGATTCTGCGTTGCCGTGGTGATTGCACCCTATTTAAGATAGAGGCCTATTATTTCCGTATTACTGAATTAAATATATATAACCGTAATAAATTTTGTATTCATGCATTTTTGCATAAGAGTGCAACAGCTACTGCACCAAGATCTGAATATTTTATATATATTTATATAAAACTAGCTATAGTACGAACGCACCTCATTTTTCACGTTTAACGTACAGTTTCCGACTTTTTTATTCACTAATCACTGTAGCATAGAGTAAAAGCCACAAGATGCTAAAATTAATAAATATTCCTTACATTTTAAAATTACTTCCGTACTATAATATAATTTATCGCCGTTCTTAATACTCCATAATTAATATTTTACAACATAGACTGTAAACAAAGACAAATGCCTTTAAATCTCATAAAATATAACACATTGACGTGCAAAACTAAAGAAACAAACATAAAAGGAATTCGAACATGTGGGTGCTCAGAAGAAAATAACATAAACATTTGGTGAAGCAAATAGTTTCCATCCCTACAGCACAGCTAATTGAGGTGACACCTCCTTCATAACAGAATGTCTCAGTTACTACGGTGAAACAAAATATCTCATCTTTTATTCCTCTCATATTATTCTCAAATGATAGTTATATGGTGACTTATATGGTGATCGATATGGCTTTTACTCGATGCTACAGTGATTAGTGAATAAAAAGGTCGGAAACTGCCCGTCAAAAGTGGCAAATGAGGTGTGTTCGTACTATAACTGGTTTTATATAAATATATATAAAATACAGATCTTTATATTAATATATAAATATACATAAATATATATAAAATTTTATATAAATATATATAAAATTCAGATCTTTATTCAATAGCTGTTGTACTCTTATGTAAAAATGCATGAATACAAAATGTATTACGGATATATATGTGGTGACTGATATGTGATAGTTATATGGTACTGCACTGAAAAGTCACTGTGACTGTTGCTTTGTGATGTGTCACCAGGTGACATTACAATGAAGTCACCCTCCGATTCTAGCGCAGCCGAACTCTACCTTTTTTTTCTCGCGGGCCACAAACATGTGTTTCCTACATTAGGCGGGCCAACAAACTTATATAGTAACACTAGTCACCAGCCATTTTGTATCTGATTTGTAATAAACATTTTCTTATGTAATTTTGCATAAAGAATCAGAATCGGCTATCAGAAATTTTGTATCAAGTAAGGGTTTTACGAAATTTTTGCAATTTATTTTTTACATACATGTTAAAATACGTGGTGAAATGTAAATAAAAATTTACATTTTGTGGTCACATAATAAGGAAATGATTATTATATAGGTTAAAACCTTTATTTGTATCCATTCTGCTTCAAAAGTAACTATCAAATAATCTAATACATGTGGCTAATCGTTGAAATGCAGAAAATCACCTTCCATGGTCTTCTAGCGTGTTCCGACGGTTTTGCTTTGAATTCGCGGTTCATCCAGACGAGTTGTTGTCGGTAACAGTCAACAGTAATGGTTTGACTACGTCTCCGTAGTTCCGAATAGACGACCCTCTTCTGAACACACTGAATATAGAACATCGCCTGCAAACGAAGGATATTCGGCTTTGCTCTTGATGTGGATGGTTGGTAAGCTTGCATCATGATTCTCTCTTCTTGGGACTGTCATAATATATTTATTTTGCATTGTCAGTGACGATACGACGCAAAAAAAATATTTCCTTCTTTGCTGTTGAAGCAGAAATTCACATGTGCAGAAACGCCTTTCAATGTCTCTTGGTTTCAATTCATGCACTGCAAATTCGTGAAACACTTTTGCAACATTAACTGAACATAATAATTAACACTTTTAACTAAAATCATTTTCGATTGTGTTGTGAACGTGTTGCAAATGCGTTGTGCCAAATAAAAAGATTGTGCAAAAAGTGCTGTTAAAAATTATCAGAGGAGAAAATTTGTTTTCAAAACATTTCAAAACATTCATTTTTATAATTTTGGAATTTTAAAGGCACCATGTAGAAAGTGTTTTGGAAGTGTTGTACATGTGTTGCCTTATCTAAATTGTGTGGTGTTTACAATGTGTTGTTAATTTTATAACAAAGGGCTGTGCAAGGAAAGTACACTACTGTAAGAAAATATTTTCCTCAACACGATTTACAACACGATTTCAACACAATTAACAACTCCATTTTTAGAACACATTTTTAGATAGCAACACTTTTTCAACATATTAAGAACACATTTCTAGATAGCAACACTTTTGCAACATAGAAGAACACAATCACAACACAAAAAATATTTTGTATATGAAGTTTTCTAATTCACAATACATTAATGTGTTGTTAATTTGGTGACAAAAAGTGTTGTAAAATGTGTTTAATTTTGTGTTTGAGAATTTGCACTGTGTAGCACACAGTTTCTTTGCTTTTGAATCACTCTCATCGAATTCAAAAGTTCCGAGATGTATGTTAAGCGTTTGACATTGATCTGCATCTAGCGATATCTCCCATTTTATTCTGCAAACTTTTAAAGCGAGCAATGTTCTGCAACCAATTTATTTAGAATTAAATCCGCTGATTCATTTTGACTTTGTCTTAGAAAAAAATCTCCTAAAAACAAAAGAATTTAATGGTATTGGATTATTAATTTTAATTGAAACATTTTGTGCTAGCAATATTTCAATAAAAAAATTCAACGACAAAACATTTACTTATTATTTATCTTTGATTTCAGTTATCCACTGAGCAATAAAAAAAAATTAATAAACACAAGAAAAGTCTTATTAGCAATTTTTACTTGAACACCAGAATGGCTAAAATTAATAAAAATCCTTTAAATTGTAAGTATTATCTCCATACTTTACTATTTCTTCACATTTGTTCATAATAATCCATTTTTAATCTTTTACGTCCAGACATTCTTAACAAGAAAATTTTTGAATAAAATGTCGTCATTGTAAGCGTTGACTTTTGCAAAGTTTAGCGTTAATATTAATATGCAAACTGTTTTTATCCCCCAAGTACCATAAATTACATAGGTTTGCTAAGTTTATAAATAATAGAGGACGGCAAAACTAACCTTGTTTCATAATTTCTGATTTCAAAAAGGGTAATAATAAATTTCTAAGTTATTTACTGCAAAATATTTTATAGCATAAACAAGTAAGCTTTAAGATAATAAAATAGTTTTACCGGATAAGAAAGGAACTGAGGAAATAATAAGTAATGCGGAACTACGATTTATTCTGAATTATCGAAAGGTTTATTTGTATGAAAATCTGAGATATTTTTTTTTCTATTCATTCTGTTTCAGTCCTTCAAATGATAGAATATCACAAACTAAGGAACTATTATTCGTGTAAAAAATAAATATTTTGACAATGCTATTTCATCTAAGCAATATAAGATAAAAGAAACACGGTTCTTCTTCTTTAATAGCACAGTTTACACATCTCTTTTCCTTTCTGTACACTGTTCAAAAGTGTTTTTTTAATCTAAGAAAATATAATATAACCACGCTAATGGAAATATACAAAGAGCTTAATAAAGAAGGACTTTACGTTGTATGCAAATGTTATAACAAAACAAAAGCTTACTAATGAAATTTATAATTTATTTCGAGATTTTAAACACAGATGTAAAAATTAACATCACAAAATAAAAATAAAAATTATATTCGACGTTCCGGTTTTTTCTGTAAAACCATCCTCAAGAGTAAATTTTATTGAATACAAAACGGCAAATATTATTTAGAAAATTACATTATCGAATCAAAGTTCAAACTTGTTTATTGTTTGGGTTTAACAGGGGCAACCCGGGTTGCAGAACTTTCTGCCCCATGTGTAGGTAATAGATAAAAACAATTTTTATTTTTATTTTTATTTATTTATTTTATTGTACTCTTTTTCTTTTTTTTTTTGGGGGGGGGGGGGAATTGTGCAGTTTTTTATATTTAATATATTTTTTCTTATGACTGAGCACTAACAACACCACATTGTCAAAGAAAATTCTGTATTTTACAACAAAAGTTGTTGGCACCCCAGCTGCCAACACTGTTGCTGTAACACTTGCAAGCTACTGTCTTTAAGAGCGCTGTAAAATTTCTCAAGTCTGGGAAAAGTCGCGCTGCTATTGGTTGCATGGTGCAAGTGACAGAAATAATTCTATATTTACTCCACTTGTTGCTTGAACTCGCTTTCACAGCATCGGTGCTTGAAAAATTGCAACATAAAGTGTAGGAAAAATCACTGTATTTTACAATAAAAAGTGTTAGCAAATCAGCTGCCAATATATTTGCTGTAAAATTTACAAGCTGCTGTCTTTAAGAGTGCTGAAAATTTTCTCAAGTCTGGGGAAGGTCGCGTTTCGATTAGCTGCATTGTGAATGCGGCAGAAAGAATTCGATTTTAATTTTCACTTCTTGCTTGAATTTGCTTTCAAAGCATCAGTGCTTGAATTTGATTTCACAGCATTGGTGCTTGAAAAATTACAACATAAAGTGCAGGTAAAATTACAAAATTTTTTTGCAGTGCAAAAAATAATTTTTTAATGAAAAGTTATCGACAATGTATTCAAATAGAGTTTTGAATTTTATTAAAATGGATACTTACTTATTACCCATATGCCCGGAGTTAATAGAGAAACGGATTGAGGTAAAGACATCAGGTAAGACATCGATGGCAAGACATGGAGGGAAGGGATGGGTAACACCTGCATGATAAAATTCATAGATGAACCATAAAACGTCTGCTTTTTCTGAATTTTATCACAAGAGACTGTCGTACTAAATTAATCCCCACTGATTGATTTTGAAATTTTGAAAATACACTGGTGTGCGAAAATTAAGGACCAATCACAAAATACTAATTTTCAAATACGCGAACACTCAAAAGGAAATAATATAATTCGAGTAATTACTATCTCTACAACACAGCTAGTTCATATAACATCTCATTCATGTCACAGCCACTACGGTGAAGCAAAAAAATAGGAAATTCCATGCATCTCATTATGAGCCTCAATTGATTACTATATGTGACTCCATTGAGACGTCAATGTGACTGCTGCTTTGTGACGAGTCACCAGGTGACTTTACAATGTAGTTACATTGTGAGTCTCATGTGACTGTCATCTGTAGACTCAATTTCAAAGTCATCGTGAACTCTGCATTGTGATAAGTTACCAAATAATGTTACATTAAAGTCACATCATGACTTTCAAGTGACAGAGAGACTACTGTGAAGTCACCATTGTGCTCTTTTGGGAAAAGTCTCCATGTTACTATAATGTGATATTATTTGGTGACTTATCATAATGCAACGTTCATGATGACTTTGAAATTGAGTCTAAAAATGACAGTTGCATGAGAGTCACAATTTAACTACATTGTAAAGTCACCCGGTGACTCGTCACAAAGCAGCAGTCCCATTGAAGTCTCAATGGAGTCACATATAATAATCATTTGAAACTCATAATGAGATGTATGGAATTTCCTATTTTTTTTTTTGCTTCACCGTAGTGACTGTGACACTTGTGACCATGTGTGACATGAATGAGATGTTATACGGACTAGTTGTGTTGTAGAGATAGTAATTACTCGAATTATATTATTTCCTTTTGAGTGTTCGCGTATTTGAAAATTAGCATTTTGTGATTGGTCCTTAATTTTTGCACACCCGTGTAATGTTAATAAATCTTAAATTTATTTTTTTATAAAACATTTAAAAAAAATTAAGTAAATAAAAGCTAGTCATACATTAACAGAGAATCTATAGAAATCCTGTGTAAAAGCAATCAAGTACGTAACGACGGACTATTATACACAATAACCTTAAATATATATTTTTTAATATCCTGAAAATAAATCCTAAAAACTTAAACAACTAATACTTTAATACTTTTGCACTAAATTTAATCTGAAGCTACTTCTACTATTTCCCATTTAAAACGAACCGACTTATGTAAACAAAGTGACATATTAAAATGAATGGAACGGCAATTAATTATTTTCCTCTATGCAAGTTTAATCCATAGCACTGATATTTCCACTACGGTCTAGCTACGCATTTTAAAACGAAAGTGACGTAGTAAAATGAATAGATCGGCAGTTAAGTATTTTTCCTCCACAAAAGTTTAACCCAAAGCACTACTACCTCTACTTCCAGCTACCCTAAGAATTACAGACTCTTCCAATTCAAATAAAGCGACGTATTTAAAATGACTGGAACGGGCAAATAATGAAAATATTCCCTGGCGATGACTGATGACTGAGAGAGTGCAGACCAAAAGTACTGAGAAATTTAAATAAAATGTATTTTTTAAACTTGTAACATCTGTAGTATTATTATCTGTCACTCTTTAAGTAAACAGAAAACGTTTTAAAGTTAATACTGTAGAGTTTGTGAAAACTAAGTAAGCTTAATGAAAATTAAATATTTTTGCTTTGTTAACTATTAGCACTAGTTTGTCAAAATTACTAGAAAACATGCTCAAAGAAACTGGTATTTTCTATAGGAAACAAACATTTCAATATGTTATTTCAGTAAAATGTGTTAAGGGGTTAGGATACCTTTGAACACATCGAAAAATAAAAATTATCACTATGTTCCAAGCTTAAAAACTTGTGTAATAAGTCAAAAATAAAAACCAAACTTCATTTAAATATAAATCTCATATTTAAATTTATATTTAATATATATATATATATATATATATATATATATATATACTTGTAAATTCATAAATAAATATTGAAACGATAAGTTTAAAAATATAGGATAATAAGAGAAAAAAAACTTGCGCGCATGATAAAATCTAAAAATATGCACATAAAGAGGAAATTTTGGTGAAAATAAATACATAATAGAGTTACCTTTATACTAAAACCAGAATATTTGTAAAACATATTGACTAAATTAAAAAATTAACAAAAAATTAACAAAAAATTAAAAATTTTCATTTTTTGAAAAATATTTTCAAAGTACAAAATCAGAAAAAAAAAAAAAAATACATTTTTCTGGTTTTAAGTTGTAGAAAATACAGAATTGAATATGTGTTAAAAATTTTTTTTGATTGCCATGCATAGTTTTTTAGTAACACAGCGCGGTATCAAAATTCATTGTTTTGAATAAACGCAACGCAAAGTTTAATTATCCTATGTAGTCTTAATAAAACTGCCATAATTAGTAAACTAATGGGAATTTTTTAATATGGTTTTTTTCATATTGTTCAGAAATGATTACAGAATCAAAATATGCATTGAAAAATTTCGAAAATTTTGATGGTTTAAAGGTATCCTACGCCCCCCCCCCCCCTCCCTTAATGTACAAAGCTAAAAGTATTCATTTTACTTCATTTAATAAAATAGTTTACCTTTTTTAGGTGCATTCGTAATTATATAAATACGTAGCACCTATAGTCGTC
This sequence comes from Maratus speciosus, assembly GCA_963932465.1. NCBI lineage: Eukaryota > Metazoa > Arthropoda > Arachnida > Araneae > Salticidae > Maratus > Maratus speciosus. The sequence goes on along the minus strand of OZ010797.1, from coordinate 334,270,158 downwards.
GTTCAGTCCGTCTGTCTGTCCGTCCGTCCGCATATAACAGCGCAAAAACAACCCAACCGAATCATTCGAAATTTAAAATATATAATTGTTGCATACATTTGTCGAGTTATTTGAAATTTTATGAAAATCGGATGTATAGTTTAATTACAAGGACAGTCAAAAGTTTTCCGTTACATTACGGCCAATGGGAAAAAATTATTTCAACTGCATTTTAAATGATGTTACAGCCTTTCGAACAGAATGAAATAGATATGCGTTTATGAAGTGCACTAAAATATACATTGAGTATAATATGCAGTGCAAAAAATATTTATAAAACTAGTTATAGTACGAACGCACCTCATTTTCTAAATCTGACGTGTTATTTCCAACTTGTTGTTGCTGTTGTAGTTGTTATCCTCTGCACGATAATATAACAATTTTTATAAGTTCGGTACACAAATCAAATCTTCATTGTTTGAAAAATATTTTGTTTTTCTTTTAGATAAAAGCTAAATAAAATAGAAAATGGTTTTTGAAATATAATCTTTTCAACTTTTTTTATTAATACTAGATAACATGTTTGTCAGAGCATATTATTTTGAATGCAATCTATTGATACTTTTTGACGAAAAAAGAAAAATCTAAAACTAAATATGGCTTATTCACATATTTTATTTTGCAGCAGATTGTCTAAAGTTTATGAATATTCTTTAAATTTTAAAATGCTTATGTACTTTAATATATTTTTTTTATATTCGTTTATAATACTCTATATTCAATATTTAACCTCTTACATGCTTACATCCGTAATTTTCAAATAAAATGATGCACAATAATAATTGAATTTTATTAACTCTAGCATTAAAATGTATGTAAAAATTTATTTTATCCTCAAATTACTATAAAATACCTAAATGTTTGAATTTTTACAAATATTACAGTATTTTAAAACAAATCCAATTCTAATTTCTAAAAGAATGTTAATAATTCCCCCAAATAATCTTTATGTACTGTTTTAAAGCACAAACAAAGAGCTTTTAAATATAATAAAGTCGTGTAAGTTATGAACTATTAGTACTCGTTTCTTAAATTATAAGAAAACGCGCACCAAGTTATTTATGTTTTCTGTAAAATATTTTAAGAGTATTACTTTATTAATAATATTTGCAAGCTATAAAGCTAGAATGTAGCATGATTTTTCTTCATTTAATAACATACTTTAGAGACATTTTATAATAGCAACTACACGCACGCTATAATTTACCAATTTTTATAACTTTTACATATAAATCATATGTTTATTACTTGAAATATAAGTCTAAAGTGTATGTTTTTTAGATAAAATCTAAATGAAACTGATTTTTTTAATGAAAACATGTTGACTTTTCTTGTTTAGTAAAGAGAATATGATTGCCAAAGCAATTTGTTAGAACTTTATATAATAAAAGGAAAAAACATAGCGGAAATAATTTATCACAAAGAAAAAAGAAAACTTTCTTGAATTTATTTTCTTATAAAATATTTTTAAATAAAACTAGGTAAGTTTAAAGAAAACAAAAAATTTTTGCTTTGCAAAGTATTCGCATTTTGCAAAGTATTAGCACAGTTTTTTCATAATTTTGAAAAAGCACGCACTAAGGAACTGTTCTTTTTATCGAAAACCTATGTTTCGAAATGTTATTTCATCAAAATATGTTAAGGTACAAAGCTAAGAGGAAGCACGATTTTCCTTCACTTAATAAAATTAATTGGCATTTTTTTTTGTAATAGTTATGCTATCACAACCACGACAATTTACCCATTTTTATAAGTTCGGAACATAAATCAAACCTTCATTGTCTCAAAATTATTTTCGTTTTTCTTTTAGATAAAAGCTAAATAAAATAGAAAATGTTTTTTGAAGTATAATCTTGTCAAACTTTTTTATTAATTCCAGATAACGTGTTTGTTATATATATTTTGTTTATTATGAACAAAAGTATTTCCTGGTAATGGATCATTAATTTTCGATACAAATTTATCTCCTACTCATATTTTAATAAAAATTTTCAATGATTTAGTATGTACACATTAACTAAATTTTCAACCACTTCAGGAAAATAAATAAATATATAAAGAGAAACGAAAACGCAAAAACTAAATAACTCATTTATGGAATTTATTTGTGTACTAGAGTGTCTAAAGTTAATAAATATTCTTTAAATTTTTAAGTGCTTCTGCACTTTAATCCATTAAGGACCGCATCTTTTTATACTTGACACGAATGAAATAAAATTTTATTTTATACATATTAATGTCTAATTAAGAGAAAAAAAGCAATATTGCAATTTTTTTATTATTTTATATTAGATATGATAAAAATATCGAAAAGTAAAAAACAACTACATTTTTGCGATATGATAATCCTTGAAGATTAGCATGTAGCTTACTATGTAGCGGTACATTACATTTACTCCACATAGGGTAGGCTGAAAAGAAAGACACTCATGCTTGTAGAACACGAATAAAAGCAAATAGCAAGATCGGACAAAAAGTTCATTAAAGTATAATTCTTAAGCTTCAAAGTCATTTATTTATTTTTCAACATAATCACCGTTAAGGCTAACAAATTTCTCCCAACATGTAACAACTTTTCCGTCACTCCAAATTTTTCCGACTTTTCTCGAATCCAGGACTTTACACGTGACTTCATCTCATCGTCCGAGGTGTAATGATTACACTTGAGGCCTCTCTTGAGTTGATGAAAAAAATAAAAATCCCAAGGCGCAAGATCGGGGAAGTAAGGAGGATGTGGAATCGATTCAAACTTCAGGTTTCGCAGAGCCTCTGCAGTTGCGGATTTTACTATATCCCAATTGTTCAATAATGAAGATTGACACGTTCCTTGGATATTCCAATATGGTTTGAGATACACTTTTGAGTGATTCGCTAGTCATTTTGAATCAAATCATCGAAGAGTTTGCGAAGTTTATCACCTGAGCAGTGATCGGACGCCCGCTGTGTTTTTCATCTACAATTATGGCTTTTCTAGGCTCGCAATCACAAAATTGTACTGCCGATCGATTTATAGTAGATTTATCAACAGTATCGTCATATTTAAATGACGATGAATCTCAGCATAAGTCACTTTTTCAGCAGTTACACATTTGATAACAGTACGCTGTTTAACTCGCGTTGACATAGCACTAGAAGATGCCTCCATACTTACGCTTCTCAAAACATACTGGATGAATTCAGCGACTTCTAATCTGCATATGCGTATAGAGGGAGAATGTTACTTCCACATGACACCGGACGCGCTTCTGAAGGTCATTTCGTTTGCGCTCTACAAGTACGTGTGCCTTACTTATCAGCCTTCCCTCGTAGATATAGTTTAATTGCAATAATAGCTGCATCGTGAATTGCTAAATTTTATTTCATCCTTTATAGTGCATCTACGAGTATAACCGAAATTCATCAGTTAAAAATTTCAAAACATTCCGTACTATTTCATTCATATTTCTAATTTTTTACAACTCGAATCAATTAACAATTTTTTTCTTAAAAACAAAAGTCTTCTATACAATATGTAACAATACATTTGTTGAAAAAATATTTACAATAAAATAAAAAAACATGAACATGATGTTACGAAAAAGCAAAGTCTTTAATAAGTTAATATATTTTTTATCTTCGTTTATAATACTTTATATTTAATATTTAACCTCTTACATGCCTAATTCCGTAATTTTCAAATAAAATGACGCGCAATAAGCATTGAATTTTATTAACTCTAGTGTTAAAATTTATACAGGGTGTATCTGAAAAAGGAAGCAAAACTTTACGGAGAGGTAGAACACAGCTATACGAGCAAATTTCGTCATAAAATGTATGATCCGAACGCAAGCGGTGAGAAGTTAAATGGTAGTTTTTCACTGTCGCAGTTAAAGAATTAACACAAGAATGAGAGGAGATACTTTAGAAAACATTTTGTTAACAGGAATGTAATTAATGTATATGCTCAAAGAAATTGCTCAAAAGATCTTCCGCTAGCTGTAATGCACACTTCACACCTGCGGGATAGGGAATGACCCATATTTGCGAAGACATCAGGCATTTCCCGAATATCGCCGGAAAAAACGGCAATCCTGGCGGCTAGATCCATGTCGATTTCAATGGGACACTCGTAGATGAGGTTTTTCATATGGCCCCACAGGAAAAAGTCCAAACACGAGAGATCTGGCAAACTTTGGTGGCCAAGCTATGGGACCACCTCGACTAATCCATCGCCCTGGGACAGTGGAAAACTACCTTTAACTTCTCACCGCTTGCGTTCCGACCATACATTCTATGACGAAATTTGCTCGTATAGCTGCGTTCTATCAACCCGTAAAGTTTTGCCCACTTTTTTCAGATACACCTTGTATACAAACTTTCGTTTTGTTCTCAAATTACTATAAAATGCCTTCGTTTTCGAAGTTTTACAAATATTAGAGAATTTTAAAACAAGTCCATTTCTAATTTCCAACATAATGTTAATAATTTCCCCCCAACTAACTAATCTTTATGAACTATTTTAAAGCATAAACAAAGAACGTTTAAAGGTAATAAAATGTGTAAGTTATGAACTATTATCACTAGTTTCTTAAAATTAAAGAGAGCACGCACCAAGGTAGTTATGTTTTTTGTAAAATATTTTAACAAAGTTACTTCATTAACAATATTTGCTAGCTATAAAGCCAGATGGAAGCACGATTTTACTTTATTAAATATCATACTTTACAAATACTTTATAATAGCAACTACACGCACGCTATAAATTAACAATTTTATAACTTTTACATATAAATCATATGTTTATTGGCCGAAAATAAGTCTATAAATATATTCTTATTTGAGATAAAAGCTAAATTAAACTGATTTTTTTTATTATTTAATCGTATTAACTTTTCTTGTTTATTACAGAAAATATGATTGCCACGGCAATTTATTAGAATTTTATACAATAAAAGGAAAACAATAAAAAGATCGCGGAAATAATTTATCACAAACACTTGGATCACATAAGCCTGCGAAATTTGAGTTGTTTCATGTTTTTTTAGCTTTTAATAATTGATACTTATGTATTTTGTATCTCTGAATCCGAAAACTACCTTCATAATTTACCATCACATAAGGATTTTTTGCAAATCACAAATTTCAAAGTTAAAAAGACAAAAAATGGCGAAAATCTCCTATTATAAAACGGATTATTCTGTTATTTCTGTATTATTCTGTTAGTCTGTGTTATTATTCTGTACGTGATTATTCTGTTATTTTTTTTTTACTTTTGATAGTTGATTTTTATGTGTTTTGATGGCTAAATCCGAAAATGACCATTATTTTTAACCAGCATGTCAGGAATTTTCGTAAATCGTAAATTTCAAAGTAAAAAATCTATAAGTTAAAAGTTACCCCCGTCATCGGACACCAGAAAAGCTTAGAATTTTCAGTATAAGGAAAAAAAAAGGAATAAATTATTGAATTAAATAAATTATTGAATAGAAAAGTTTTACATCTATTTTATAGCAACACATTTTCGCTATTTTTTTCCCTTTTAACTTTGAAATTTACGAATTATGAAACATTCTGACGTGATCGCTAAAAATGAAGATCATTTTTAAATTCAGTGCTAAAAAGTATATAAAAATCAATTATCAAAATTTAAAAAACACTATCATCACCTCTCGTTTATAGTATCAGATTTTCGCTATTTTTTTACTGTTTAACTTTGAGATTTATTGAGATTTGCGAAAAATTCTGACATGATGATTAAAAAGGAAGGGAATTTTCAGATTCAGCTCTACAAATATACATAAAAATAAATCATCAAAAGTTAAAAACATAACCATTATTTCTAATTTTTAGTATCAGATTTTCACTATTTTTTAACTTTTTACCTTTGAAATTTACGATTTACGGAAAATCCTGACATGATGGTTAAAATTGAAAGTCATTTTCGAATTCAGGACTAAATGATACATAAAAATCAATTATTAAATGTTAAAAAACACAACCATGGCAGGCTTCTATCATTAATTTTCATTGGGAATTTGTGCGTTACTGATATTTTAATAGTTTCAATGATGCAATAAAACTAAAACTAAAGTCTGCGGCGCTACAGTCCAATAAAGATGTGGCCCTACAGTGGCCAACTTTGTTTTCTAGAACATAGGCTCTTAAGACCGTACTCAAATCCAAAGGGCCTACTTACTGAGGCATTAATTAATTAATTTTTCTTCTGAAGCGCATAAATTGGCTGGTGTTATTATTCAAAAACTATGTAATCGAAAGACGTTTGCCTTTCTTTTTATAAACTTAAAAGATCTTTCAGAAAATACTGTCAAAGTTGGCGTTTTAAACCGAATTCCAGACGTGGCAGCTTAAGATAGGAGAAAAGCCGATCGTCACATGACCACAATTGCTTCTAACTCAATAAGTAATTTATTTAACAAAAAATGGAAAAATCACTTCGATTCCAAATCGCTTCAACAGTCAGGTCTGCCAATTTTATACCTTTACTTCTAAAAATGAGTCAGAATTTTATGAAATAATATTTATAGTACCATGCATATTTTTCGAATCTATGTTTATATAAATATAAATATATATTTGAAAATTCTGTGTTTTTTGTTTTAAAATAGGTAACATACTAAATAATACAATTCAACATTATTGAAGTTAGAAGAATTTCAATATAAATATATTTTCAATTCCCTGTCAGAAAAGGGTCCATTACTAGTTCCCATTACGCAATAATAAAATTACCACCGTTATTTTCAAATGAAATGCTTACATTTACAGACTTTAGCATTTTCATTTTTTTCCCTTTAAGTACCATAAAATGCCTACACCTTCTGGATTTTACAAGTAACAAGGGACTCGCGTGCAAATTTAATCCCGTTAAATAATTTTGAAAATAACACTAATAATTCTGAAGGAAATATTTTACAACATAAACCAGTAGGTTTAAAGATAATAAACTTAATTTTTCTACGTAAGTTGTGATCAACAATTTATGAAAATTATGAGAAAGCACGCACCAAGGAAGTAATATTTATATAAAAATATATATTTAATAGTTTTATTTCGTTAACGATATTTGTAAGTTATAAAGCTAAAAGGAAAAACGAATTTCATTTATTTAACAGCATAGTTTAAATAAATTTTATAATAGTTAACATCATGCATACGGTAGTTAGAAATTTTTTTATAAATTTGCCATGTAAATCAAGTCACCGGTGATTCAAAAATATTTCCACATATTCATTTTTCTTTGAGATAAAAGTTAAATGTAAGCAGAAAATGTGTACATTTTTTAATGTATTCTTGTCAACATTACTTGCTTAACACGAGATAACATGTTTTGTCAGATCCATTTATTCAGAATTTTATATAATAAATAGCAAATATTGATTTATTTTGACTTTGTCTCTGCAAAACGTTTATCAGAATCAAAAATACTGCGTTGTAGCGGATCATTAATTTTTCACTGATAACTTATCTACTAAATATATTTTAATAAATAATTTCAACGAGATAATTGTCCGCTCATTATTTAACTCATGTTTCATCTATCATTTGAGTGAAAATAATAAAAAAGGAATAAATAAGAGGGAAAAAATTGTCAGTTTTAGAATTTTTTACGCGTAACGGGGAACTAATGTTTTATAAATCCATTATAATTTATAAAACTACCTCCTTACATAATACTCCAATTTAATGTACAGTGAAACCTCCCTGCGCAACCACTTCCATTAAACGACCACCTCCCAGAACGACCATTTTTTCATGGAACGAAATTTATTCCCATAAACTCAATACTAATTTTACCTCCATTCAAAGACCATCTTAGTTGAACTCCCTCCATGAGCGACCAATTTCGTTGAAGAAAATTCTGTTTTTTCATGGTCGGTTAAAGAAGATTTTATTAGAAAAATAATTTCGCATTATTCACTAAGTTTAGTTTTTTTTTTTATTATCCCGGTATCTTTTAAGTGTTTAAATCCATTTGTGCTTTTTTAGGCAATGAATTTAACTCTGATGACAACTTAAGAATGACGGCCAATAACTCCCCTGCCCTATTCTGCCGGAAAACTCCCAAAGAAATAGATAAATTAATGAAATCGTCATTATTTGTTCCCGTTCAAGAAAAATTGCATGTATTTACTGAACTTCGAAAGTACTGGGAAATAAAAGTTATAAAAGATAGAACCGTAAAATTAAAGCAAACGCCAATGTATTCATTTTTTAAACTCTGCAGTAATTAACTTATGTAATTAACTTTTGTGTGATACTTAAATTTTTATATTTTTTCCTAAAGTGAAAAATAAATTTTAGAAACATTATTTGTTACCTTTTTCAACAATTAAAATTTAGATTTAAATACGACTTCCATTAAGAGACCACCTCGTGGGGCGACCAATTTTTATTGGAACGGAACGTGGCCGCTTTAGGGAGGTTTTACTGTACCTCCATATTTATATGCTGAATTATATTTTATATACTAACACACGTCCTCCGGACGGCTGCAATAGGGAGCTTTTTACTTTTTGTAATGAAAGCTACATAAAATAAGTTGGAAATTGCTCGTCAAACGTTGCAAATGAGGTGCGTTCGTTCTATAACTAGTTTTATAAATATTTTTTGCACCGCATATTGTACTAAATGTATATTTTAGTGCACTTCATAAGTGCATATCAATTTCATGCTGTTCAAAGGGCTGTAACATCATTAAAATGCACTTGCAATAATTTATTCCCATTGGCCGTAATGTAACAGAAAAATTTGACTGTCCCTGTAATTAAACTATTCATCCGATTTTTATAAAATTGTAAATGAGTCGACAAAATTTTGCAGCAATTATATATTTAAAATTTCAGACCATTCGGAAGGCTGTAACATCATTAAAATGCACTTGCAATAATTTATTCCCATTGGCCGTAATGTAACAGAAAAATTTGACTGTCCCTGTAATTAAACTATTCATCCGATTTCCATAAAATTTGAAATGACTCGATAAAATTTTGCAACAATTATTCATAATTCCCTCCGGGGTTTGGAAACGTTATAGTAAAAAAACGAAGACGAATATGAAAAAAAGAAACATATGAAATTATTCCGAAACTATTCAAGTTTTACTTACATACATTACAGATGTTCTATGTGTCAACCCTTGGTCACACGGCATACATCAATGCGATAGTCCAGTTCCTGCCATACTCTACTCAACATGGTACTGTCTATGTTATTGATAGTACGTGTTATCCTTTCACGCAGGTCAGATAAATCACGAGGCATAGGTTGTACAAAAACCTGGTCTTTCGCATACCCCCACAAGAAAATGTCACACGGTGTTAAATCCGGTGACCGTGGAGGTCACTTTAGAAGAGGTACATCATCTTCAGAAGCTTGTCCAATCCATCGATGAGGTAAGTGTGTGTTCAGGTATTCACGCACATCACACAAAAAATGGGGAGGAGCACCGTCTTGTTGAAATACGAAATCATCCTCGTGTTCCTCTAACTGCGGCATTAGCCACAGCTGCAATATATCCAGGTACACTACACCGGTAATAGTCTTCTCTGTAAAAAAGAATGGCCCATAAACACGTGAGGAGGACATAGCGCAAAACACGTTAACTTTTGGGGAATCCCGATAGTGTTCCACTACAGAATGGGGATTTCCAGTGCCCCAAATGCGTTCGTTGTGGCGGTTGACAGTGCCACACATGTGAAATGTGCTTTCATCACTAAAAATCAATTTCGACATTAGTGTTTCACGTTCATGGACATCAATGCAAAACGTGAAACGAGAAATGCAATCTGCTGGAGTCAATGCTTGCACCAGTCCCAGTCTGTACGGCTTCAAACAAAGACGTTTTCGCAGAATTCGGCACACTGTTGGTTGAGAGATCCCCAATTCTCGGCCTCCGCTAGCGGTTGATTTCGACGGGCTCCTTAAAAACGTTTCCCGTACACGATCTACGGTGTCCGCAGATGGACCGGGCCGACCACTTCGTTTCCTGTCACATAGGCATCCCGTTTCTTTAAATTTCCGGTACCACACATGAATTGTTTTGTCAGTTGATCCCTGTTTTCGATATTTATTACGAAAGGCCCATTGAACTGACACCACTGATTCAGATTTTGCAAACTCCAACACACAAAAAGCTTTCTCTTCGCCTGTAAAAACCATTTTTCTTTACTACAACTGACTTCAATACAGATGTTACTGCCATCTACCGGAAACTAATTAAATTAAAACTTCAATAGTTTCGGAATAATTTCATATGTTTCTTTTTTTCATATTCGTCTTCGTTTTTTTACTATAACGTTTCGAAACCCCGGAGGGAATTATGAATGACCCTGTATATTTGAAATTTCAGACCATTCGGTTGGGTAGTTTTTGCTCTGTTATATGCGGACGGACAGACAGACTGACGGACGGACTGAACGACGACTATAGGTGCTACGCATTTATATAATTACGAACGCACCTAAAAAAAAGAACTCAACAAAACGCTTTATAAAACATAACCCAATCATCGTAGCTTTACTTTATTGCGAAATATCATGTTTGTCGAAACAATTTACTTTGCATACCAAACAACGGATGCAAGTTTATTGATTCAATTGATTTCCCTTTGCCTTTTCAGAAATTCTGAAAAATTGAATTTTATTTTTGAGAAAAAGTTTTTACACTGTTTTATTTAATTTAACTTTTTTTTTTTTTTTTTTTTTTTTTCGTAAGGAAAGATGGAATTTTATAATCTCATTTTCAATGAATTTCTGATGTGCTAAAATTATAAAATCTATGTACAGTCGATAAAATCAAAACACTGTACTAAAACTAGTAGCATGAAAGAATTTTCGCCTTGTTATTAACCTATTTATGCCTAGCGTCCTATTTTGGGAACGTTTCGAATTTTAATAAATTTTTATAATTTTCTTCTTTTTTGCAACATGAATTTTGTATGAATTAATTGTCTATAAATGTCTTTATCTATTACCGAGAGATAACAGATAAGATTGATATTTATTTGCGTAAATGAAGGCCTTTTTTTTGGTGTTTATAGAGTTTTCATTTTTCAAGATAGCGAAGCGTAAAAAGTAAGTTTTTTTTTTTGTATTTTTTGTAGCAAGGATCCAAATAAATAAGTCATAATCTTAGCTTGTAGGCTTCTTTGAAATACATACTTTTTTAAATTGCTAAATTATATATTCAAGCCTATTTTTTTATGCGTGTTTGTAACGTACAAAATATAAGGCGCTAGGTGCAAATGGGCACATATTTCTATTAGCCATTTAGGAGACAGTAATTGATGTAAAGTCCTTTTCAAGATGATTTTGAAATAAATTGTTTTTTAGCCTCAAATACGATTATTCTTAGTTTATAATTAATTAGACTTAAAATGTTAGTAGTCTCTGTAGAGAAATAAATATATTTTTAATAGTTCATAAAAATACTAATTACTGTATATAATATACAGTTTAAAAGCTTAATTTATATAAATTTAGACAAAGCATATAATTATGCATTTTTCCACAAATGGATATTCTTGTATTTAGTACGTGTACATTTTATCAAATAAATACAAAAATATTTTAGCGTAATTTTTTTAGTATTTTTTCAGTTCATTTTTCATCATTTTAAAGGGATTTTACCAACAAATTTGAGAAAACAAAAATTTAGGCACAAATGGGTTAATATTCTATATCGGTATAACATCTCGAAAAATATAAAAAAAAAAGGCTAAAAGAGCACTTAACTGATATCATGTTTAACAAACTACGCACAGCTTTATCCAGATTGCATCAAAAAAGGAAATATTGAGATAAACTTCGAAAAAGCTAAAATTATCATTCCAATATCTAGCCATTACTGTTTAATAATCCATGAAGCCATTGAGATTTTGCTTAGAAATGATATTGTTTGCAACAATGTCTTTCGTATAATATTCCCGTGATTTGGTTTAGCATTCTGGGTATTTCAAGAGCTTCTCAAAATATGACTTAATATTTTCACACCCCTCTTTCTGGAACGGTGGACTGAACCTCGGTTGCACATGCGTAGTATTTTATCTCGTTTTACGTATGTTTTCTTCTATTCCAGTCAGTCACCTTTTTCCCTTGAAAATGAACCCGCGTGGGTTCGAAAGATCTCGGGGTTTACTAACTAATATCTTTATAAGTTTTTAGCACCTTTTAACCCTCTATCTACTGACGGTACTACATAAGTAAAATTAAAATAAGTTGTTATAAAATTCATTTAATACATCGATTAGAAGTAATACAGTTTGAAATGAGTTATAGATGCATTACTTTATCTTGTTCCAAAAGCATTATTGGTTACACAAAACAAAAATATTTTTAAAAGGATGATTTCTTTTGCCTTTGCATCTTTTCAGCTTTCTTGGCGTTGGGGGAGCGGGGAGGGGAGAAGGGGGATTTTTCAATTCGGAAATGTTTCTATATTTCTATTGTAAGAACATTATATTTGTTCATTTCCTAATTCTACAAAATACTAAGAAAAATATTTAAAATAAAATATTTGAGTGGGGTTATAAATATTTCACAAGATCCTCGTAAATTCAAATTTAATTAATCCTTCTAAATCCTTCAATTCTTCTAAAATCCTTCTAAAATTAATTAAATGATTATATAAATCTTCTAATGTAGTTTCAAAAATTCACGAAAAATGCTTTAGACGAAAAATTTTTTATGAATTCATAATTCAGTACATAAAGGGTAAAGTAATTATATGCATATTTTTAACTTTTATATGTACAGTCGTGCCAAGTAAAGTCGTGAAGTAAACAACCCCTACTAACTCTGCAAAAAAATATTGTAGGAGAAGGTTACTGGTACCAAACGATTGGAATTAAAGTCTACTTTTAAAAGATGTATAGAAAATTTGTTTAGGGGGCATCTACTTATCAAAACAAACCCAAACTTTGTTTGCAATGTTAGGCAAATTACTCAATGGATATGAAAATAAAAATAAGCATCCGAGTAAAATAAAAAAAAATAACGTGCACAATATGAAAGGGCGCGTGAAAAATTGAATTATGGCGTTTCATAGATTGTAGAATTTTAGAATATTTTCACCCGACTGCCAAGAAGGGTTATGTGTTTCACGCGTATCTGGGTATATGGATTTCTTTATACCCTCGAAACATCCCAAAGGCTGGATGGATTTTAGTGAATGAGGTCTCTATCTATTCGTCTTAACCGTCCGAGGGTTATAGGCTAGGTTTTGTTTTTATAAATTCAAAATGGTTGCCGTGAAATACAAAATGAAGATAGAAACGAAAAAAAAAAAACATTTTACGCACTCTATTGAGTGGCATATCATTGGATAGGTCTTTCAAAATGAAGGCACAGATGTCATATTCGCCCCATATTGGCGCGATTTTTTTCTGACTCCAATGTCATATACGCAATGTAAACTTAACCGACGCCAAAGTGTCGTTATTTTGTTTGATATGGTAACCCGGATGTTGTTGTTTATTTCTGTTGATGTTTTCGCCAAATCGACGTCGGAAAAAAATCGCGCCAATATGGGGCGAATATGACAGCTGTGCCAAAATGAAGACGATGTTTCATTGACTATTTTACAGTCAGAAGCTCCGTTTAAATATTACACAACTTGGAAGTTGTGTAGGTAGGATCTCTAGCTTTACTGCAACTCTAACCGCAGACATCTACTGCAGAGATGTATAGGCCTCATCAAAACAGTGTATATAGATAGGAACTAACAATTAAACACAACTTAAAAGTCATCAATGCAAGTAAATAAAAAAATAGGTAAGTAATATAAAAAATAGTTTCACATTGATGCGAAATAAATAATTAGTTCGTTTTTTACGCAGTCGGGCTTTTTTATTTTTTAAATTTAATTTTTACTTGTTATTTATTTCTTTTGAAAATGACTCGGGTAGATTCGAAACATGTAAACAGTCGAATAAAACTATTTTTACTGTTTTAAAAATTTTAATTTACACATTTTAGCGATTAATATTAGTATATTAACCCTCTGACTGATTACCCGCGATTTCCACGGGTAAGACATTTGTAGAAAAATTTATACAATATATAATTTATAAGCAATTTTGTTTTAAAAATTCTATAATCAAAGGTTAAGAATGAGAATAATACTACATATTTCAAATGCATGAAGATTTGAAATATATAATAATAGGGGACATATTCGTTTATTACATATTGGTCGAAAGGATTTTGAAAAAAAATATAGGCAGTCAAAGGGTTAAGGCTATTTTCAACTGCTCTGCTCAACAAGCGCAAGACGTTTTGACACGTTTACAAATTCGTTTTTTAACAGAAAGATATAAAATTGGTAAGTGTGACCATGGAAGCGATTTGGAATCGAACTGTGTTTTCCAATTTTTGATAAATAAATTACCAATTGAGTTATAAGCTATTTTGATTACGTGACGAACGCGTTTTTCGCCCTTTCTTGAGTAGTTATTATTCTTTCACGCGAAAATTCGGTTCAAACGCCCACCTTGACACTATTTTCTAAAAAATCAATAACGTTTGCAAAAAAAAAAAAAAAAAGGAAGAAAACAGCTTGATTATATAATTTCTGAGCAACAACACCTGCTAGTTTCAATGTATTTCCGAAAAAAAAAATTAAAACTTGTGTTATAAAGTTGCCCTTTTGGATATGAGAATGCCGTAAATAGTATTTATCACAAAAGCGTATTTTTGAAAATATTATTACGCCGCCAACCAGCAATATATCGCCAAAAAGACGAAACTTTTGTTATTGTTTTTCGGACGCTCTATCGATGTTCCGACAGATTTTTATTTTTTTTAATAATCATATATATCCTCATGAGAGGAATATTTTCTATATATATATTTTTTTCCAGTATGCGCCTATGGAGACTTTCCTTGTTAGTTTACTTTCTCTATTGTTGGAACTTTGTTGAGAGTAGTACACCAAGTTATAGTAAAAATATTCTAATATCAAAACTGGTTTTCTTCAATACGAAATACATTAACACAATAATTATTCCCGTTTCTGTTATTTTGGTCAATACCAGATCAGGGCCCGGCTGTCAAGTTTCTGTGCCCAGGGCGCTTTCAATTTTTCGTGCCCCCTTAGGTTGGTTGATTTATTGATACTAGCTTTTTTTTACATATTAAACACTTATCCGAAAAGTGTCAAGAACAAAAATTATGTTTTCAGAAAAATTGAAAAACGGTTCCAGGAATAAAAATAAAATATTTGTTTTATTTATTGAAATGTGCTTTTAACCATATATTGAGATTATTGAGATATATTTTTGACATTTTATCGTATTAATATCTCAAATATCACTATTTTTTAATTATAATTTTTTAACTAGATATTTAGATGAAATTATGATAAATTTCGTGCCTCTCAGAAATTTTATGCCCAGGGCACGGGCCCCGGGTGCTCGTGCAATAGTCAGGGCCTGTACCAGATACATAGTTATACATCAGATACTCAAAAATAGAATTCCGCCATTTTAATAAATAGGTAAAACTTTTTTTCTACTTATTTAATTTACGAATTCGTTAATATAATCATTGAAAATATTAGTTTTATCAACGCTATTTGTAAAACTTATGTTTGTAATGGTTAAAAATAACTCAATAAATATAGAAGAGAAATATTTATATTCCACTTTGGTTTAAGAAAAACAAAGCCGAACGCAAGAAAAAGCTTTGTAAAACACAACCCAGTTATCCTGGTGTTTACTTTAATACAAAATACCATGTTTGTCGATACAATTTATTCCGTATTTCAAACAACCGATGGAAGTGTATTGATTCATTCCGATTTTGTCTGAGCTTTTTGAGGACGTTCTAGAAATTTTCTTTTTTATTTCAGATGAACCGTTTTTGATTATCTTTATTATTTAAGTAATGACAACGCAAGATTTTGAATGAAAATATGAGTTTAAAGAACGCTATTTACAAAAGTTATCTTTCTAATGGTTAAAAATAACTCAAGAAATATTTATATTCCACTTTGATTTAAGAAAACAAAGCCGAACGCAACAAAAAGCTTTATAAAACGCAACCCAGTTATCCTGGTGTTTACTTTAATACGAAATACCATGTTTGTCGAAACAATTTATTCCGTATTTCAAACAATGGATGGAAGTGTATTGATTTATTTCGATTTTGTTTTTGCTTTTTGAGAAAGTTCTGGAATTTTTTTTTCTGTTTCAGATGAACCGTTTTTGATTATCTTCATTGTTTAAGTAATGACAACGCAAGATTTTGAATGAAAATATGAGTTTAAATAACGCTATTTACAAAAGTTATCTTTCTAATGGTTAAAAATAACTCAAGAAATATTTATATTCCACTTTGATTTAAGAAAACAAAGCCGAACGCAACAAAAAGCTTTATAAAACGCAACCCAGTTATCCTGGTGTTTACTTTAATACGAAATACCATGTTTGTCGAAACAATTTATTCCGTATTTCAAACAATGGATGGAAGTGTATTGATTTATTTCGATTTTGTTTTTGCTTTTTGAGAAAGTTCTGGAATTTTTTTTTTCTGTTTCTGATGAACCGTTTTTGATTATCTTCATTGTTTAAGTAATGACAACGCAAGATTTTGAATGAAAATATGAGTTTAAATAACGCTATTTACAAAAGTTATCTTTCTAATGGTTAAAAATAACTCAAGAAATACAGTAAACTCTCTGTAAGGCGCACTCTGTGTAAGACGGAGATCTGCCTAACTCTGAAAGATTTTCAAGACCCTGCGAATCCATAGACATAGAGAAAAATTTGTCTAAGGCGGAATGTCGGAATATTGTCTACTACGGAAAATTTCCTCGGTCCCGATCGACTTCGCCTTAGACAGAGTTTACTGTATTTATATTCCACTTTGATTTAAGAAAGTCCTTCCGGCCAGTGCCGGGAGGAAGAGGTAGCTTTCATATTCCTTATTTTAAAAAATCCAACTTATATTATTCAAACACACGAAGCTCAATTAAGTGGAAACCTAATGTAGGAGATGCAATACTAATTTTTATATACTAAATCATTATGAATGAGAATTTCGCGAAATTAGTCAGCTTTATCCAAGCTGCTTTTAATTAAAGTAACTTATATTTGGCTGCCAAATTCGGCGATTTCTTAAAGTGCCTGCCATTTTAAGACAACATGGTGGATGAGGCTAACCAGTGAACTTGGTCGAGACCTTAGTAGTTGCTGTGCACATGCTCACTCACATCGGAATCGGTTGATATATACGAGTGCTGTCGCAGGCAAAAAATCAGAATTTTCAAAATGTCAACCACGTTAGGAATTGAAACTACTATATCTGAGCCATTTTTTAAGATAAAGGCAAACAAAAAATGCTCCTGATTCCGTATATCAAGGTCAAATACTTAAGAAAGAAACCTTTTTCAATTTCTAATTTTTTTGCACCTCACTTTAAATATATTTTTTTTTAATTTAATGACCTCCATTTTGAAACAAGATGGCTGATGAAGCTGGCCAGCGAACTTGGTCGAGATATTGATGTATACTATCCACATGCCTTCTTCCATTGAAATAGGCGAATACGTGTGGTATCGCGTGACAAATACAAGATCGTTTCAAAGTGTTAGCCATGATAGAAATTCAAAGTGCTATAATTCAACCACTTTTTAAGATATAAACAAAAGAACAAATTTTCAGAAACAAAAACTGCTCCGAATCTTTGTATAAAGGCCAAACACATAAAAAAAATCTTTTTCATTTTCCAATTTTTTAATGCCTCATTTTAAATTTTAAAATACATTTAAAAAAAAATCGCAACCCTTTTGAAACAAGATGGCGAATGAAGCTGGCCAACGAACTCGGTCGAGACATTGGTATGCACTATGTACAGACCAAGTAATATCCAAATCGGTTCATAAATACGCCTGTTATCGAAAGACAAAAATCAGGTCGTTTTAAAATGTCAGCCACAATAGAAATTCAAAATGTTATAACTCAGCCATTTTTTTAGATATAGACGAAACAAAACCTGTTCCGGAATCTTTGTATTAAGGTCAAACACATACGAAAAAAATCTTTTTCATTTTCCAATTTTTTGGCATCTCATTTTAAATTTAAATTTGTTTAAATTTTTTTAAATGGCCGCCATTTTGAAACAAGATGGCGGATGAAGCTGGCCAACGAACTTGGTTGAGTTATTTGTATGTACTATGTACACACCAAGGTACATCCAAATCGGTTCATAAATACGTCTGGTATCACGTGGCAAAAATCAGGGCGTTTCAAAATGTCAGCCACGCTAGAAATTCAAAATGCTATAACTCAGCCATTTTTTAAGATATAAACGAAACAGAAACTGCTCCCGAATCTTTTTATCAAGGTCAAACACATAAAAAAAAATATTTTTTCAATTTTCAATTTTTTGGTACCACATTTCCAATTTAAATTTTTCTTAAAATTTTAAATGGCTGCCATTTTTAAACAAAATGGCGGATGAAGCTGGCTAACGAACACGGTCGAGACATTGGTCTGTACTATGTATAAACGAAGTTACATCCAAATCGGTTCATAAATACGCCTTTTATCGCGTGACAAATTTCAGGACGTTTCAAAATGTCATCTTCGCTAGAAATTCAAAATGCTATAACTCAGCCATTTTTTAAGATACAGACGAAACAAAAACTGCTACGGAGTCTTTGTATAAAGATAAAAAATATAAGAAAAAAATATTTTTCCATTTTTAATTTTTTGGTACCACATTTCAAATTTTAAATTTTTTTAATTTTTTTAAATGGCCGCCATTTTGAAACAAAATGGCGGATGAAGCTGGCCAACGAACTCGGTCGAGACATTGGTATGTTCTATGTACACACCGAATTACATCCAAATCGGTTCATAAATACGAGAGTTACAGTATGACATAAGTCAGATATATATATATATATATATATATATATATATATATTGATATATATATATATATATATATATATATATATATATATTGATATATATATATATATATATATATATATATATATATATATTGATATATATATATATATATATATATATCAATTTTGAACGGAGGGTGGTTTCGGGGTCTGGGGGTCATGATCGATGAAAATATACCAAAATTTTTTGAAATCGCTTTCCTCCGAGCGGCTGCAATAGGTAGCTTTTTGTAAAGAAAGCTACCTAAAAAACAAAGAAGAACGCAACAAAAATCTTTATAAAACACAACCCCGTTAACCTGGTGTTTACTTTAATACGAAATACCATGTTTGTCGAAACAATTTATTCCGTATTTCAAACAATGGATGGAAGTGTATTGATTTATTTCGATTTTGTCTTTTCTTTTTGAGGAAGTTCTGGAAATTTTCTTTTTTCTTTCAGATGAACCATTTTTGATTATCTTCATTGTTTAAGTAATGAAAACGCAACATTTTGAAAGTTTTTTTTAGTAAAACCAGTGAAAACGATTATTTTGATTTTATTTGTTTGGGGCGCTACAGTCATCTTTTGCACAGTGTAAAGAGACCGGGGCTTCTGTTTAACCCTTTATGTACTGAATTATGAATTTATGAAAATTTTATCTTCTAAAGCATTCTTCGTGAATTGTTTAAACTTCATTAGAAGATTTATATAATTATTTAATAAATTTTAGAAGGATTTTTGAAAGATTTAGAAGGAATAATTAAATTTGAATTTATAGGGATTTTGTGCAATAGTTATAACTCCACTCAAACCTTTTATTTTAAATATTTTTCTTAGTATTTTGTAAAATTAGGAAATGCACAAATATAATGTTGTTATAATAGAAATATAGAAATATTTCCGAATTGAAAAATCCCCCCACCCAAAGAGCTAAGAAAGCTGAAAAGATGCAAAGGCAAAAGAAATCCTCCTTCCTAAAAATATTTTTGTTTTGTGTAACCAATAATGCTTTTGGAACAAGATAAAGTAATCTATCTATAACTCATTCTAAATTGTATTACAACTAATCAATATATTAAATTAATTTTATAACAAGTTATTTTAATGGTACTTATAAGTACCGTCAGGAGATAAAGGGTTAAATTCTAATCCGATTACTAGAAACACCCATGCTTGAATCCGGACTCAAACCCAGCATATTTTGCCCAGAAACTGGATTATTTACCACTAGGCAAGCAGTTGGGTGAATGTAAACGGAAAGGGATTATTTCCTCATTTAATCAGTTTTCCATCTTATCCGGAATAATTATAGTCAGGAGGGGTAATTATGACCACTTTTTACATTTTCAACTTTGCCATATATTTTTGCTTATTTCTATTTGGAAAAGTGCTGTTTTTAGTACATAGGAAGTAACTTGGATCCATTAAGAACACATTTTAAAAGTTTTAATTATCTTAACTGTTTTTCTTTTAAAGTTAAAAGGGTTGTTATAATTGCCCCACCAAAAACTCACAATCACATAAGTTTGGGGTAATTAAGACCACTAGTGGGGAAATTATGACCACTATATCTTCTCTTTATACTTTCCAATACACATATGTTTGGCGTAATTATGACCACTTTGAACTACAAAGTAACAAATCCGTTTATCAAAAATTTTATAGACTTAGTTTCAAATTGCTATTTTGATCTCAAAAAGCTTCAGACTAGTAATAAAGAATACCTAAGATGAAATATACATTATGAGGTTAATATATAAGCTTGAAACAAAATTTTACCATCACAGTTATCTCCAGTATGACGGCGGTTATAATTACCCCCTGGTCATAATTACCCCATATGACCCTATAAAGTATTTTTTAGTTTAAACCACGAAATGTTTCTGTTTAGTGCAGGATTCCTTTACAGACATATCCCATTTTCACAGGTTTTACTGTACTCATAGTAGATCCTCTGTTTTTACAGGCTTTCTAACAGTAGAATATTATATCTACTTCAATGTGCAATTATTTGATCACAAGGATTCTTCCCTCTATTATTTTTGTCAAAGTGTGTACACCAGACCTTCTAAAAAATTTCTCTTCTTTTACTAAAAATATTAGTCATTATTTCTACACATTCCATTAGTATATTCGTTAAAATAAGAGTACACTCTCAGAAAAAAGCTGTAATTTATGAGCGTTTGCCCTTCAATTTTCACGGGCAACAGCCTTATTTGATGGAAAACGGTCTGATCCATTAAATAAACGGCCTTATCCCTTAGATACTTAGAAAATTAAGAGCAATCCACATATTCTTACAGTTCTAGCCCATCTGTTAGCAAAAATATGGTATGACCCCATACATTTTCTTGTGCTAGGGTGTAACCCTTCATTTTAGTCGTGTTTCAAAAAATAATGTCACTTAACCGAGATCGTAACCTATTTTTTTAACAAGCCAAAAAAGCGATTCTGTTACGATTATTTAACGTGTACGTGCTACAGAACAGTAATTAAAGTGCTATTGTGTTTTAAAATGCATTATATCCTATTTTAAGGAAAATGATGCAAAATTGCGGGCTGCGCAAAATGATGGGCATGGATTTTTTTTTTACGGGTTATGACTGGAATCTCTGCTGCTGGCCTCCGCCCGTAATTTTACAGGAATATTTTTAACAGTGTATCATGGTTGAAATAGTTTTTCCCTCGTTTTCAGATCCCCAGAACTAGTTTTCTTGTGGTTTTCAATGATATCACAATATATGTTTGTGTGTGAGTTAACACGATAAAGTCCAAAGTATGATTTCGATTAAGCTACCATTTGATGAATGCGTTTCAGTTCACCGTCTCAAAAATTGTTTTTAATTTCGAAGGTAGGGGAGACCGGGGCTAGAAGGCGCAGTTTTTAGTTATTAATTTTTGTTAATTTTCTATTTATTTTTTTATGAGAGTTTAACTGTACTTTTAAAGAAAAGGCACTGGGCTATAAATATCCGGAGTTTTGAGATTGTAGCTTTTGTAGTTTAGGTTTAGTGGAAGCGTAAAGTAAAAGGAAAATTGTGCGTCAACCTACCCCGTCACGGGGCAAGTTGCCTATACCTACGGGGTAAGTTGGCACACGCTTTATAAAAATTTAAATGAAACTCATATAAGACACGCAGTTAAGAGAAATCAATTTCATTATTACCAGTAAGTTTAAACAAAGATGTTATCGCCGTACAATATAAATTCTAAATTATACAGTAACATTGAGTAACTTCTGTCCTACTCGATATCATCATCAGAGTTACAGTTGTCACAAATAAAAAATCGAGTGTCTCTGTATGGGCAAAACTCGTGTACACAAAATCTTGCATTGCAACCACTTTTCTTGGTGTTTGCAGTTTTTCAAGCTACCAGCATACATTAGACACCGAGCCAACTTGCCCGTGTTCAGTGCGCCTACTAGCCCCATAATAAATTTCTTAACAAAACGGACACGTAACCATCTAAGCATAAATAATCCAGTTAAATCACATATGGGGCAGGTGCAGTTAATCTTACACTAATGAAAACTGCACAAGTTAAATCGCAATTATTAAGATAAGTATTAGAATTAGAAAAAGAATGAAGCAACAAAAAATTACTTATGAGTGCAAAAAACAGAAAAATCGCAATAAATCTCCACTGCAAGTAGATTACGCTGCAAAACTACAATGAGGATTGTAAAAAGCAAGAAGAAAGGTACTCTGTGACTGGTTGCGCAATCTATCTACAAACAGGCGATTTATGAGGACTGCGCCTACTTACCCCCGTAGACAACTAGACCCGGTCTCCCCTATTGGCCTACGAGTTTACTGGCTAAGCATTTTTTCAATGATTTGATGATGGCATTTTCTCTTATATCTCAATTAAATTATTCTTACTTTCTTCTATTTACAGTACTGGCCAAATTATTGTGGTAACAAGAAAATTTACAAGTAAATCAGCATAGAAGTTAATTTATTGTATTTCATTTAGTATTGGGTGAATGTATCTGCATTACTTACAATAGTTATAGATGCCCACTCATGGCTTTTAGTGCTTTGTATGTCCACCTTTAAAGTATATGACTGCCTTTATACGTCTTGGCCATCCCTTCTTCTAAACCAGTCGTTCCATTTCATCACTATTCCATCACACGAATTAATCGCTCAATTAGTTGAACCTTGTTTCTTGCTGCAATTTTGTTGACTCGAAGAATAGAGTCAACAAAATTGCAGCAACAAAAAAGGTCAACTTATTGAGCGATTAATCTTTGCATGGCATCATAGTGATGAAATGGAACGACTGATTCAGAAGTACATATCTAAGAGATGCTAAGACGCATAAAGACAGTCATAGCTGCTAAAGATTGCCACACGAAATAGTGAAAGCCATGCGTGGACATATATAAATTTGTTCATTGAAAGTAATGCGTATATATTCAACCAATATTAAATGTAATTAGAATAAACAAACATCTAGACCAGGTATGGCGGAACGATGGCAGGCGTGCCGAACTTGGCACACAGAAAAACTTCTCTGGCACGCGAAAAAAATTATAGATTATATTCAGTTTATGGAGAACAATCCATTTTATGTTTTTTTAACAAAAAGTATAGTTTGTGTAACAGGTATATAATTTACTTTAAAATAATCCGTAAATTTTGAATGAAATGAGGTATTATAAATTTCAATGAAAGCGCCCTGTAGCGTCATTTTCTCGCTAAACCATTCAGCATGTAGTGTTTTTCAAAAATTTGTGCTTCGTTATGGAATTTCAAAGGTTTTTGAAAATTGAATTTTTAGATATACACAGATAGTTTGCATAGTAATATACCTAATTGACAAACTTCTACTTCAGATTAGGTTTTATTTTATTTAGGTTTAGGGTTTTAAGTCATTTTAGGTTTTATTATATTTAGGTTATAATTTTGAAAATTGAATTTTAACTGTGATTGTAAATAATATGTATCTATTTCTACAACTAAAATGATCAGATTCGGTAGTATACAATAAAAGAAAAACTCATTTATAGATTATTAACACGGAATTCTATGCGACATGGTTATATTATTGAGTAAATAGATACAGCATTATAAATAACTTAGGAATAGAATTTAGTGTAAGTGTAAAAATATTTGAGTAAAAATTCTATAAAAATTGATTATTAGATTTTATCTAAATTAAAATGTTTCTGGCCCGTTAGAATGTTGGTACACAATAATTTTGAAATTTTTGGCACGCATACCCCAAAAGGTTCACCATCCCTGTTCTAGGCTGATTCATGTGTAAATTTTCCTGTTACCATAATAATTTAGCCAGACTGTATAATAGAAGAAAGTATGGTAATCAAGTTTTTTTTCGAGTTCCAGTCTTCGACGGATTTACACGTTTTAGGTGTTAGATATCCCAAAAACATATATTTACAAAATGTCTGTCACTCCGTGTATCCGTGTGTATGCGTGTCTGCATTGTATCATAAAAAAGCATATGAAGTTATGCATAGAATTAAACCAAATTTCATATATATGCTTTTGGCTATGGTCAGAAGGTCCAACTTGAATTTGGGGATATACCAACGGAGGGGTCGCTGTATTAGTGATTTTTGTGCCATTTCATTATTTTATCACTGGAAAGTGTACGAAATTGTGCATAGAATTGCACCAAGCTTCATACATATGTTTTTGAATATAGACGTTAGGTCCCAGTTACAAATGGGGATATTCCCCTGAAAGGGGTCGCTGTGATAGTGATTTTCTCAGTTTTTCGTAGTTCTGTTGTACATAGGCTGCTCGTGAAACGACGGGCTCTTCACATCCATCTAATACGGTAGTTCACAGGCAGCTGACGTACAATAAAATAACGAAGAAAATGGATTTATTAAATGTTATGATCGAGGTTAATTTTTTTTTCTTTACACTGATTAATAAATTGAGGAATAAATTTAATATGAAAATTAAAGTGTGTGGAGTGTTGAAGTAATAACATTGAAGTATTAACAAGTGTAACAGTTTTTTTTTTTAAATATTAACGCGTAGGAAATAGAAGAAAAGTTTTGGAATTGGCAATTACGACTAGTTATTACTAGAGTTAAGCTTATACTGACACAACAACTAGACTTTTCCAACAGAACTTCATTTAGGAATTTTTTTTTTTTTTTAGAATTGTTGGAATGAAAATTTGTAGAAAATTACGTCATTAGAAAAATGCTTAAGCTCTGTTGTACATAGGTTGCTCGTGCAACGACGGGCTTTTCACATCCATATAATACGGTGATTCACAAACAGCTGACGTACAATAAAATAACGAAGAAAATGGTTTTATTAAATATTATGATCGAGGTTAATTCTTTTTTACACTGATTAATAAAATGAAGAATAAATTTAATAAGAAAAATAAAGTGTGTGGAATGTTGAAGTAATGGCATTGAAGTATTAACAAGTGTAACAGTTTTTTTTTAAATATTAACATGTAGGAAATAGAAGAAAAGTTTTGGGATTGGCAATTTTGACTAGTCATTACTAGAGTTAAGCTTATACTGATACAACAACTATATTTTTCCTACGAGACTTAATTTAGTAAAATATTTTTTTCTTTTTTTTATTAATTTTAGCATAGTTGGAATGAAAATTTGTTGAAAATTACGTTATTAGAAAAATGCTTAAGCGTTTTGAATGAAACTGCAAGTTCATTTTAGGTAGCTTTCTTTACAAAAAAGCTACCTATTGCAGCCGTTTGGAGGAAAGCGATTTCAAAAAATTTTGGCATATTTTCATCGATCATGACCCCCAGACCCCGAAACCACCCTCCGTTCAAAATTGATATATATATATATATATATATATATATATATATATCTCACCTATGTCACACTGTAACTCCCGTAATTATGAACCGATTTCAATGTAATTCGGTGTGTACATAGTACATACAAATGTCTCGACCGAGTTCGTTGGCCAGCTTCATCCGCCGTTTTGTTTCAAAATGGCGGCCATTTAAAATTATTAAAAATTATTAAAACTTCAAATGTGGTACCAAAAAATTAAAAATGGAAAAATATTTTTTTCTTATGTATTTGACCTTTATACAAAGATTCCGGAGCAGTTTTTGTTTCGTCTATATCTTAAAAAATGGCTGAGTTATAGCATTTTGAATTTCTAGCGTGGCTGACATTTTGAAACGTCCTGAATTTTGTCACGCGATAAAAGGCGTATTTATGAACCGATTTGGATGTAATTCAGTGTGTACGTAGTACATACCAATCTCTCGACCGAGTTCGTTGGCCAGCTTCATCCGCCGTTTTGTTTCAAAATGGCGGCCATTTAAAAATTTAAAAAACTTTTAAAACTTGAAATGTGGTACCAAAAAATTAAAAATGGAAAAATATTTTTTTCTTATGTATTTGACCTTTATACAAAGATTCCGGAGCAGTTTTTGTTTCGTCTATATCTTAAAAAATGGCTGAGTTATAGCATTTTGAATTTCTAGCGTGGCTGACATTTTGAAACGTCCTGAATTTTGTCACGCGATAAAAGGCGTATTCATGAACCGATTTGGATGTAATTCAGTGTGTACATAGTACATACCAATCTCTCGACCGAGTTCGTTGGCCAGCTTCACCCGCCATTTTGTTTCAAAATGGCGGCCATTTAAAAATTTTTTAAAAATTTAAAATTTGAAATGTGGTACCAAAAAATTGAAAATGGAAAAATATTTTTTCTTATGTATTTGACCTTTATACAAAGATTTCGGATCAGTTTTTGTTTCGTCTATATCTTAAAAAATAGCTGAGTCATAGCATTTTGAATTTCTAGCGTGGCTGACATTTTAAAACGTCCTGAATTTTGTCACGCGATAAAAGGTGTATTTATGAACCGATTTGGATGTAACTTCGTTTATACATAGTACATACCAATGTCTCGACCGGGTTCGTTGGTCAGCTTCATCCACCATCTTGTTTAAAAATGGTGGCCATTTAAATTTTTAAGAAAAATTTAAATTTGAAATGTGGTGCCAAAAAATTAAAAATTGAAAAATTATTTTCTTCTTATGTGTTTAACCTTGATAAAAAGATTCGGGAGCAGTTTTTGTTTCGTCTATATCTTAAGAAATGGCTGAGTTATAGCATTTTGAATTTCTAGCGTGGCTGCCATTTTGAAACGTCCTGATTTTTCTCACGTAATAACAGGCGTATTTATGAACCGACTTGGATGTACCTTGGTGTGTACATAGTACATACAAATATCTCGACCGAGTTCGTTGGCCGGCTTCATCCGCCATCTTGTTTCAAAATGGCAGCCATTTAAAAAAATTAAAAAATTAAAAAATTTAAATGAGATGCCAAAAAATTGGAAAGTGAAAAAGATTTTTTTTGTATGTGTTTGACCTTAATACAAAGATTCCGGAACAGTTTTTCTTTCTTCTATATCTAAAAAAAATGGCTGAGTAATAGCATTTTGAATTTCTCTTGTGGCTGACATTTTAAAACGACCTGATTTTTGTCACGCGATAACAGGCGTAATTATGAACCTATTTGGATGTAACTTGGTCTGTACATAGTACATACCAATGTCTCGACCGAGTTAGTTGGCCAGCTTCATTCGCCATCTTGTATCAAACGGGTTGCTATTTAAAAAAAATTAAATTTAAAATTCAAAATGAGGTATTAAACAATTGGAAAATGAAAAAGATTTTTTTATGTGTTTGGCCTTGATACAAAGATTCCGGAGCAGTTTTTGTTTCTGAAAATTTGTTCTTTTGTTTATATCTTAAAAAATGGTTGATTTATAGCACTTTGAATTTCTAGCATGGCTAACATTTTGAAACGATCTTGTATTTGTCACGCGATAACACACGTATTCGCCTATTTCGATGTAAGAAGGCATGTGGATAGTATACATCAACACCTCGACCAAGTTCGCTGGCCAGATTCATCAGCCATCTTGTTTCAAAATGGCGGCCATTAAATTAAAAAATATATATATATTTAAAGTGAGGTGCAAAAAAATTAGAAATTGAAAAAGGTTTCTTTCTTAAGTATTTGACCTTGATATAAGGATTCAGGAGCATTTTTTGTTTGTCTTTACCTTAAAAAATGACTCAGATATAGCAGTTTCAATTTCTATTGTGGGTGACATTTTGAAAAATCTGATTTTTTGCATGCGACAGCACTCCTATATATTAACCGATTCCGATGTGAGTGAGCATGTGCACAGCAATTACTAAGGTCTCGACCAAGTTCACTGCTTAGCCTCATCCACCATGTTGTCTTACAATGACAGGCACTTTAAGAAATTGCCGAATTTGGCAGCCAAATATATGTTACTTTAAAGAAAAGCAGCTTGGATAAAGCTGACTAATTTCGCGAAATTCTCATTCATTATATTGATAAAAATTAGTATTGAATCTCCTATATTCGGTTTCCACTAAATTGAGCTTCGTGTGTTTGAATGATATAATTTGGCTTTTTTTTAATAAGGATTATGAAAGCTACCTCTTCCTCCCGGCACTGGCCGGAAGGACTTTTAAAACATGCGGCCATTTTTGCTCTTGAAAAAGTATGATCTAAATTTTTATTTACAGTTATTTTACCATTTATTTGAACGCATAATATTCTGTAAAATGCTCGGAAAGTCCAGTGTAGTCGCCCCATATTTTTCTTTTAAAAACCCGTTTCTTTGCATCACAGAAAATACAGTACGCCGAGCAATATTCTGATAGTGAAAGAAATTGTTTCATAATCTATGCATAGCTCATGATATTTTTTAAATAGCAATACTTTTTATCGTTCTTTCTTTATTTTAATTTTAGTGTTTACCAAAATAACCTTTTATGGTTTATAAATATTTTAAAAAACTCTATTAACATTAAATATAAAAAAAGGCAGCAATATTCTGAAAGTGCTTAGAAAGTATTTCATAATCTGTAAATAACACGCGATTTCTTTTTAAAATGACGTTATTTTTATCATTATTTATTTATTTGAATTTTAAAGTTTACCAAAATAACCTTTTATTGTTTATAAATATTTACAGAACTCTATTCCCTTAAGTGGAAAAAAAAAACAGCAATAGCATACTGCAAGAAAGTACTATTTCATGATCTATACACAACTTGTGCTTTAAAAAAAAAAAAAAAAAAAAAAAAAAAAAAAAAAAAAAAAAAAAAAAACGTTATTTTTATAGTTCGTAATTTATTTTAATTTTAGAGTTTACTAAAAGAATATTTTAGAGTTTAAAAATATGTTGAAACTATAATCCTCTTATATACAAAAAAAAAAAGCAGCAATAGTCTGATTGTTATAGAAAGTATTTCATTATCTTTGCACAACTTGTGACCTTTTTTAAAATAACATTCATTTTATCGCTCTTTTTTTATATTCATTTTAAAGTTTACCAAAAATAACCTTTTATTGTTTAAAACTATTTAAAAAATTTCTCTTATGTTAAAAAAAAAAAAAAATCGTCTAATAGCGCCAGAAAGTATTTTTCAATCTATACACAACTTGTGATTTATTTTTTCTTTTTATGACATTATTTTTATCTTTATTTATTTATTTTACTTTTAGAGTTTATCAAAATAAAATTTTAGTATTTAAAAACTCTATTCGTCTTAAATACAAAAAAAAAAAAAAAAAAAAAAAAAAAGCAACAAGTTGTCTGACAGCGCTAGAAAGCATTTCATAAACTTTTCACAACTTGTGACTTAAAAAAAATAATAATAACATTATTTTTATCGCTCTTTATTTTTTTTTTCAGTTTAGAGTTTACGAAAATAACTTTTTATTGTTAAAAATTATTTTAAAAACTCGCTCTTAAATTAAAAAAAAACAGAAAACAGAAAACGTCTAATAGTGATAGAAAGTTTTTCATAATCTATGCACAGCTTGTAACTTTTTTAAAATAACATTCTTTTTATCCTCCTTTATCTATTTCCTTTTTAAAGTTTACCAAAATAATATTTTAGTGTTTAAAATTATTTTAAAATCTAGCTCTTTAGATAAAAAAAAAAAAAAAAAAAAAAAAAAAAGCAGAAATTGTGCTAGAAAAAAGTATTTCATAATCTGTGCACAACTTGAGACTTTTTAAAAATAACATTAATTTATTTTTATTTATTTATTTTCCATTTGGAGTTTAAGAAAATAACTTTTTAGTGTTTAAAGTTATTTAAAAATTTTGCTCTTAGATTAGAAAAAGCAGAAATAGTCTAATAGTGCTGGAAACTATTTCAAA
This sequence comes from Maratus speciosus, assembly GCA_963932465.1. Lineage (NCBI taxonomy): Eukaryota > Metazoa > Arthropoda > Arachnida > Araneae > Salticidae > Maratus > Maratus speciosus. The sequence goes on along the minus strand of OZ010797.1, from coordinate 334,240,008 downwards.
ATCTATACACCACTAGTGATTTTTTTTTAATAATATTCTTCTTTATCATTCCTCATTTTTTTTACTTTTAGTGTTTAACAAAATAACTTTTTATTGTTTAAAAATATTTAAACTCTATTCCTCTTAGATTAAACAAAAAGTAGAAAAGCAACGAATTCAAGAAAAAAAAAAACCTTATAAAACTCATCATTCTGTTTTTACTTTAGTATGAAATGTCATGTTTATCGAAAAAATTTATTCGCTATTTTAAATAGCGGATGAAAGTTTGTTAGATTTTTTTCTTTGTTTGTTGACAATGCTCCTGAAAATTGCTTTTTATTTTACATAAACCGTTTTTCATTATCTTCAATATTTTACCAACGATAACATTATTTTGAAATGCCTTTATTTAATTTGCTTTCTGTATATTTCTAACAGTTTTTTTTTATCCACTTCCACTGGGCAAGTTTTTATCAAGAATTAAATGTTTACCAATACTTTGTGACAAATCAAAGTTTTATCGATATTTGACAAAATAAAATCTGAAATAGTCTGATAGTTATAGAAAATATTTCATTATCTTTGTACAACTTGTGACCTTTTTTAAAAATAACATTCTTTTTATCGCTCTTTATTTATGTTTATTTTAGAGTTTACCAAAAATAACTTTTTATTGTTTAAAAATATTTAAAAAATTCTCTCTTAGATTTTTTTTTTAAAGGCAGAAATAGTCTAATAGTGTTAGAATGTATCTCTCAATCTACACAAAGCTTATGATTTTTTTTTTTTTTTTATGACTTTACTTTTATCTTTCTTTATTTATTTTACCTTTATAGTTTATCAAAATAAAATTTTTGTGTTCAAAAATATTTAAAATCTTAATTCGTCTTAGATACAAGAAAGCCAGCAATAGTCTGACAGTGCTAGAAATCATTTCATAACTTATGCAAAATTTGTGACTTTAAAAAAATAATAACATTATTTTTATCACACTTTATTTATTTTCTGTTTAGAGTTTACGAAAATAACTTTTTATTATTTAACGTTGTTTTAAAAACTCGCTCTTTGATTAAAAAAAAATAAAATTAAAAAAAAAAAAGCAGAAAAAGTCTAATAGTTAGAAAATATTTCATAATCTATGCACAACTTATAACTTAAAAAAAAAATAACATTCTTTTTATCGTTCTTTATTTATTTTAATTTTAAAGTTTACCAAAATTATATTTTAGTGTTCAAAATTATTTAAAAATCTTGCTCTTTACATTAACAAAAAAGGAAAAATAGTCTGATCATGCTAGAAAGTGTTTCATAATCTCTGCACAACTTGCGACTTTTTTTAAATAACATTCTTTTTATTTTTATTTATTTATTTTCAATTTAGTGTTTACAAAAATAACTTTTTATTGCGTTTAAAGTTATTTGAAAAACTTGCTCTTAGATTAAAAAAAAAAGCAGAAATAGTCTAATAGTGCTAGACACTATTTCATAATCTATGTACAACTTGTAACTTTTTTTAAAATAACATTCTTTTTATCGGTATTTATTTATTTCTATTTTAAATGTTACCAAAATATTATTTTAGTGTTTAAAATTATTTTTAAACCTTGCTCTTTAGAGTAACAAACTAGTTGGATGTGCCAATCCCAAAACTTTCTTCTATCTTATACATCTTAATATTTCAGAACCTAGTTACACATGTTAATACTTCAATATTATTAGTTCAATACTATACCAACTTTGATTTTCATCTTAAATTTCTGCTCAAGTCAATTAAACGGACTAAAAACGAGTTAATCTATATCATGATATTTGTTAAAATTATTAATTTTTCCTTATTCTGTCGTTATCAGCTGTTTGTGAATAGCCGCATAGCAGGAAGCGAGTTCCCGCCGCTGCATGAGCCGCCGATGCACAATAGAACTACGAAAAATCAAGAAAAGTATACAAAAATCGCTAACACGGAGCCCCTTTACCGCGCAATATTTCCAAATTCAAGGAGAACCTGTTGGCCAAAGCCAAAAACAAGCACAAACATTTTGGTTCAATTGTATGCATAATTTTATACGCTGTTCGATGGTACAATAATGAAAATGGCACAGAGATCGGAATTATAGCGCCCCCTTCTTTCGGAATTTTTTCAAGTTCAGGGAGGACTTGTTTGCCATAGCCAGAAACATGCACAAAAAATTTGTTTCAATTATATGGATAACTTCATACACTTTTCGATGGTACAATAATGAAAATGGTACAGACATCGGAATTATAGTGCCCCCTTCCGGCAGAATTTTTCCAAATTCAGGGAGGACCTTCGTGACATGACCAAAAATAAACACATAAAATTTGGTTCAATTCTATGCATAACTTCATACACTTTTCGGCGGTACAATATTCAAAATGGCACAAAAATTGTACAAAAATCGCTATTACAGCGCCCTCTATGAGCGATTTTTTTACAAATTAAGGGAGGACCTCCTTGCCATAGCCAAGAACTTATTTTTTTTTTTTGGTTCAATTCTATGCATAACTTCATACACTTTTCGCTGGTGCAATATTCAAAATCGCACAAAAATCGCTATTACAGCGCCCCCTAACGACGAATTTTTTGCAAATTCATGGAGGACCTGCTTGCCATATCCAAAAACTTAAAATAAAAATTTGGTTTAATTCTATGCATAACTTCATACACTTTTGGACGGTACAATATTCAAAATCGCACAAAAATCGCTATTACAGCGCCCCCTACCGGCGAATTTTTTCCAAATTCAGGGAGGACTTGCTTGCCATAGCCAAAAACTTAAAATAAAAATTTGGTTTAATTCTATGCATAACTTCATACACTTTTGGACGGTACTATATTCAAAATCGCACAAAAATCGCTATTACAGCGCCCCCTACCGGCGAATTTTTTCCAAATTCAGGGAGGACTTGCTTGCCATAGCCAAAAACTGAAACTAAAAATTTGGTTCAATTCTATGCATAACTTCATACACTTTTTGATGGTACAATATTCAAAATCGCACAAAAAACGCATTTACAGCGCCCCCTACCGGCGAATTTTTCCAAATTCAGGGAGGATCTGCTTGTCATATCCAAAAACTTAAACAAAAAATTTGGTTCAATTCTATGCATAACTCCATACACTTTTGGATGGTACAATATTCAAAATCGCACAAAAATTGTTATATCAGCGCCCCCTACCGGCGAATTTTTTCCAAATTCCGGGAGGACCTGCTTGCCATAGCCAAAAACTTATAATAAAATTTTGGTTTAATTCTATACATAACTTAATACACTTTTTGATGGTACAATGGCGACAGACAGACGGACAGACGGACGGACGGACAGACGGACGGACGGACAGACGGACACACAGACAGACAGACATTTTCTATAAACATGTTTTTTGGAATCTCTGACCCCTAAAACATGCAAATCCGTCAAAAACCGGAAGTCGAAAAAAATTTCGATTACAATACTTTCTTCTATTGAAGATAGAAGAAAGTAAAAAGCAGAAATAGTCTAATTGTGCTAGAAAGTACTTCATAATCTGCGCACAACTCGTGACTTTTATTAAAATAGCATTATTTTTATTTTTATTTATTTATTAAAAATTTAGAGTTTACGAAAATAACTTTTTATTGTTTAAAGTTATTTAACAAGCTTACTCTTAGAATTAAAAAAAAAAAAAAAGCAGAAAGTGTCTAATAGTGCTAGAAACTATTTAATAATCTATACGCAACTAGTGATTTTTTTAAATAATATTCTTTTTTATCATTCTTTATTTATTTTACTTTTAGTGTTTACCAAAATAACCTTTTATTGTTTAAAAATATTTAAAGACCTTTATTTCTCTTAGATTAAAAAAATAGAAAAGAAATGAATTTAAAAAAAAAAAAAACCTTATAAAACCCAAACATTCTGGTTTTACTTTAGTATGAAATGTCATGTTTATCGAAAAAATTTATTCGCTATTTCAAATAGTGGATGGAAGTTTATAGATGTATTTAGATTTTTTTCCTTTCCTTTTTGAAGATACTACGGAAAATTGCTTTTTATTTCAGGTAACCCGTTTTTGATTATCTTCAATGTTTTATCAACGATAACATTGTTTTGAAATGCCTTTAATTTATTAACTTTTTCTATATGTCTTACAATTGTCTTTTTACCATTTTCCACTGGGCAAGTTTATATCAAGAATTAAATATTTTCCGATACTTTGTGACAAATCAATGTTTTATCGATTTCTGACAAAATAAAATCTATTTTAATTTCCTAAAAGCCTCATCAGTGGCTGGGAGGTCTGTTCTCAAAGCTGGTAGACGGGAGATGCTGGGTTCGAACACAATCACGCCCGTAGGGACATACCCCCCCCCCCCCCATTGGACCCATGTCCCTAGTGTTGAAAATTGGCCGACATAAATAAAACCAAACCTAATTTCTTAAATATTTTTTCTCCTGTTCTACAGAGTTTAAAAACAAACACTATGTCCGCCATAATGACAAAGTTTTTTTTTTTTCTTTTTATTATTATTATTATTATTATTATTCTCGTAAAGTAATACAGATTTGTAAAGGATTTCATTAAAATAAATAATTAAAAAATTTTATTCCGTTTTTTTTTTCACATTTGAATCTTAGAATTATATGTCTAATTGTATTTAGACATACTAATATCCGACTACATAAAAAGGCAGTAAAATTGGTTATATTTGATTTTTTTATCTGTGGAAATTTTTTTAACTTCCACTGGGCAAGATTATATCAGGAAATAAATATTTATCGATACTTTTAGACAAATCAATATTTTATCATTTTTACAAAAATTAAATATGTGCCTACAAATTTCAAAAAATCTTCAAAATGTTAGTATTTGTTTTGAAATTGGTAATGTAGATATTGTACACTTAAGACCGTATTAGTTTCTCCGTAATGCTATCCCTGAGGATGGGCACGTTTTTAATTGTCCGAAACTAAAGGAATGTAATTTTATTATATTATTGCAAGTAATTTATGTGATTTTATTTATGAATTTTAAAATACATCACACACACACTGATTGGCCGTAGTCATAATTTATTCATTGAAGATTAACTTTAATAATTTATCGTTTTTGCGACTTTCAGCAAAAAGGTTGAAGACCACATTATTTCAACTATGGTTCGGAACAATGTTTAAAAAAATATGTACCATTAGTCTGCAAGATCCAACGGTGGCCCGTAATAATTACCATTTATGTCTCTCTCTTTTTTTTTTTTTTTTTTTTTTTTTTTGCATAATTGATTATAATCCTATGTTGTTTTGTAAGTATACTCTCTGTTTTATTGTTAACTAGCAGAACTTAAAAGATATTGTAAAAGTTGTTGTAAACACCCCAATAATATTATTGGGGTGTTTACAACATTCAATGCCAATGTGGTTTGTTCTATATTGGACAAACTAAACGTAAACTCCGTTACAGAATCAAAGAACACATAAACTATGCAAAGAAAAAAGAATTGCAAAAATCCTCTATCGCCTCTCATTGCTGGGGGGAGGGACATAATTTCAATTTTGACTCAGCTACCATTATCAATAAATGCGTTATTCCTCTGAATTTAGACTTTTTTGAAACTGTTCAAATCCAAAGTTTTAAAAATTCCTTGGTTGATGATTTGTCTAGTGTACCATACAGCTCAACTTTCTGGGTGGATTTGTTGTGTCACGACACTTCACTTCAGCTTTAATTTCATTGGCTGTTGGAACTTGATGGTCTTTCGGTATTGTGTGTTGGCATTTGGGTTTTCACCGTACATGTAGTTGGGGAGATATTTTTATCAATTTTTTACACTGAGGATGTGAGTCCACGAACTCGCGAAACGTATACGTCTGTTCAAATTACCGGATATATTTTATTGTGTGTTTAAACGTTGTTTTTAAGTAATCCATAATAATATATGTTCCAAACAAATGTCAAAACATATATTACAATACAGTTATTTGCTTAAAAGACGTCATTTCGATAAAAAACGCATTAAAAATACAAAAAATTTACATGTTTCGACTCTTTCATTGAGTCATCTTCAGAATATACAAAAAACTACAACCACAATGCCAATTGTGACATTATACTGATGATGGCAACGACCTAACCCATAAATTGTGCCTTTACTGAAATTTTTCTTAACATCTGAACATCATACAATTTCGTTTTTCACACTGTCGAATAGAAAAAAGTTCTTTCAAATGAAATTTATTTGAAAATTGTATCTCATTTTTCTCATTTGAATGGATTTTAAAGTAATTTTGAATCATGGATATTTTTTAATTTGCATGCAGCCCAATTACGAAAGGTATACCTGTTTGCTCTTGATGCAATATTATAAAGAAAAGACATTGCTATGAGTAACTGTAGCATCATATTGTTGGTGGAAACAGCATAACCCAACGATAAATTTAATTTTTACTGCAATTTGAACTTTAAACATCGCACATTTGATTGTTCCAATGTCTTATAGAATACAAAAAGTACTTTCAGTAATGTTTGTTTGAAAAGCTTATCTCAATTTACAGATTGTTTAGCTATTTTTAATTAATCTTCAATAACGTAGATATTTTTAAATATACCTGCAACCCAATTAAGAAATATATCCGTTTGCTATTAATACAATATTATGAAGAAAAAACATATGTATGAGTAACGCCTAGCATCATATTGTTGGTGGCATCAATCAAACCACTTAATCAATAAATTGCGCTTTTATTGCAATTTGATATTTAAACATCATACATAGGATTATTTCAACGTTTAATACAAAACAAAAAAACACCTTCAGTAATTTATTTGAAAAGTTTATCTCACTGAAAAAAAAAAAGAAGTACTGAAAAATGAGTAAATCGATGTACTCATATCGAATTGAGTATGTTTGTATCAAAAATGAACATATGCTTTCTCAATTTTGAAACATCACATGTTATCAAACCTAAACAAAACAATTATTTTGAACCCCGTAATGGTTTATTTCATTTATAGCGGCATAAAAGATGTTTACTAATGTAAGTATTAAATTGTGTACTGTATTTTAAAATAATTTAAAAGTGCTTGCTAATAATGCTCTTGTCATAAAAATATTCGATTTGGGTATCTTGATAATAATTTTACTATTTCTCTTAATAAATAATCAATTAAACGTTTCATCTTAATAATTTTGGACGACAAATAAATGTCAGTACATTTTCACTTTAATTTGTAGCTTCAGGAGGGCAGTACATAAAGATTCATATTTGAACATAACCATGGAATCAAAAATGAGTACATTGCTTCTCAATTTTGAGTACATTTGAATCGGAGCTATTTTGAGTATGCGACTATTTAAAATTGAGTGCTTTTTACTCAATTTTGAGTACCCATTTTTTTCAATGCTCAATTTGCAGATATGTTTTTTAAAGTAATTCTCAAGCTTGAATTTTTTTAAATATGCCTGCAACCCAGTTACAAAAGATTAACTTACTTACTCAAAAAATTGTAATGAATTCAGTATTTGTTTTTTACATAACTAAAGTGGCATATTTCAGTATTTGTTTGTTTTCGTGTGGGAATATCATTCAGGCTGCTTATAATTTGGGTTTTTCTGATATAATTTTAATTAAGCTTGCACTGTTAGTTATTAGGTAGCTTTCATTACGAAAAGCTACCTATTGCAGCTGTTCGGAGGAAGCGATTTCAAAAAATTTTGGTATATTTTCATCGATCATGACCCCCAGACACCGAAACCACCCTCCGTTCAAAATTGATGTATATATATATGACCTATGTCACACTCTAACTCTCGTAATTATGAACCGATTTCGATGTAATTCGGTGTATACATAGTACATACCAATGTCTCGACCGAGCTCGTTGGCCAGCTTCATTCGCCATCTTGTTTAAAAATGGCGGCCATTTAAATTTTTAAGAAAAATTTAAATTTGAAATGTGGTACCAAAAAATTGAAAATTGAAAAAATATTTTCTTCTTATGTGTTTAACCTTGATAAAAAGATTCGGGAGCAGTTTTTATTTCGTCTATATCAAAGAAATGGCTGAGTTATAGCACTTTGAATTTCTAGCATGGCTGACATTTTGAAACGTCCTGATTTTTGTTCACGTAATAACAGGCGTATTTATGAACCGATTTGGATGTACCTTGGTGTGTACATAGTACATACAAATATCTCGACCGAGTTCGTTGGCCAGATTCATCCGCCATCTTGTTTCAAAATGGCGGCCATTTAAAAAAATTTTAAAAATAAAAAAATTAAAATGAGATACCAAAAAATTGGAAAATGAAAAAGATTTTTTTCGTATGTATTTGACCTTAATACAAAGATTCCGGAACAGTTTTTGTTTCGTCTATATCTAAAAAAATGGCTGAGTAATAGTATTTTGAATTTCTATTGTGGCTGACATTTTAAAACAACCTAATTTTTGTCACGCGATAACAGGCGTATTTATGAACCGATTTGGATGTAACTTGGTCTGTACATAGTACATACCAATATCTCGACCGAGTTCGTTGGCCAGCTTCATTCGCCATCTTGTTTCGGAGCAGTTTTTGTTTCTGAAAATTTGTTCTTTTGTTTATATCTTAAAAAATGTTTGAATTATAGCACTTTGAATTTCTAGCATGGCTAACATTTTGAAACGATCTTGAATTTGTCACGCGATAACACTCGTATTCGCCTATTTCGATGTAAGAAGGCATGTGGATAGTATACATCAATACCTCGACCAAGTTCGCTGGCCAGATTCATCAGCCATCTTGTTTCAAAATGGCGGCCATTAAATATATATATATATATATATATATATATATATATTTAATGTGAGGTGCAAAATTTAGAAATTGAAAAAGGTTTTTTTCTTAAGTATTTGACCTTGATATAAGGATTCAGGAGCATTTTTTTGTTTGTCTTTACCTTAAAAAATGGCTCAGATATAGCAGTTTCAATTTCTATTGTGGGTGATATTTTGAAAAATCTGATTTTTTGCATGCGACAGCACTCGTATATATCAACCGATTCCGATGTGAGCGAGCATGTACACAGCAATTACTAAGATCTCGACCAAGTTCACTGGTTAGCCTCATCCACCATGTTGTCTTAAAATGGCAGGCACTTTAAAAAATCGCCGAATTTGGCAGCCAAATATAAGTTACTTTAAAGAAAAGCAGCTTGGATAAAGCTGACTAATTTCGCGAAATTCTCATTCATTATATTGATAAAAATTTGTATTGAATCTCCTATATTCGGTTTCCACTAAATTGAGCTTCGTGTGTTTGAATGATATAAGTTGGCTTTTTTAAAATAAGGAATATGAAAACTACCTCTTCCTCCAGGCACTGACCGGAAGGGATTTCACACTCTAAATTAAAATGTCTGAAATTCAGACACTTAAGTGTCTGAAATGGAGTGTTCAATTTTCAGACATTTTAAAATGTCTGAATTTTTTCAGACACTTTTTGCGTCTGAATTTCAGACACTTCAAACGTCTGAATCGCATCCATTTTTTTGTAAGCATCATACGTAGCCATGTTTGACCACGTTGAATCCTGGAAAAATATTTGGCTGTGGTCCTGCCCCCCCCCCCCCCCACCCCCCCCCAATACAGCCTGATTTTTTTGGTGCTCTCAGTTTTGGTATACAATTTTCGTTACGTTGATAATTTAAATCATTTACGACATTGTACTGATTATAATCAATATCTTGAACTTCAGGAGTAGAACAAGATTAAAAAACAAAAAATATTTATCTAAATACTAGATTTTTTTAAATTTATTTTGTTTTTAACCTTATTTTACTTTAAAAGTTCAAAATATTGATTATAATCAGTACAATTTCGAAACAGATTTAAAATATAAGCTTTACAAATATTGCACATCAAATTTGGGGGCACTACAGTCGTAGGGGGACGGGGCACTTCCCAGTTTGCCCTTCCTTTAATCAAGAAGTACTTTTGCAAAAAACGCAACCCTGCATTATAGTTGTCTAAATTGAGATGTCCGGTATTCGGGAGTATTCGTTGTGGAGGTTAATGGAAATTCTCGAATAGCGAACACCTCTATTTAACGAATACTTTTTTAATCAGCAGACATACATATTTGTATATTTTTACCTCAAAAAAGTAGACATCTCCAGTTATCGGACAAATTCCGCGGTCCCGAAGTGTTCGCTATTAAGGGCTTTTAAGGTACATAGATAAATATATATATATATTTTATAATCTTGTCCTACTCTAAAAGTTCAAAATATTTATTATACTCGGTTGAATGTGGAAAAAGATTTAAAATACCAGATGTACGAAAATTGCAAAAATCCCTCCCCCCCCCAAAAAAAATGAAAATATAAAAAAATATATTGCCACATAGGCAATTTTACATATACATCACTTGATAATCACAACAGCCATTTAACTATGAATAATGAAAATAAATAAATAAATATTCTACTTTAATAACATTGGAAAAAATGACTTTGGTATTTTGTTAAATATATTTGCGTTTTTAAACTTGTCCTACTCTAAAAGTTCAAAACTTTCATTATAATCAGTGCAAGATTTAAGATATCAGCTTTACAAAAATTCATGCAAAATCCCCCCCTCCCCCCCCAAAAAAAATGAAAATACTTATTTAAAAATTATGTTTTTAAAAAATTTATATTTCCACATGGGCAAGTTTTTATGTAGATCAGAGGGTACTCACAAAAGCTATTCAACTATCAATAAAAACAAATAAGTACATATTCTATATTAAAAACATGAGGAAAAAATAACTTATGATTTCCAAACTTCTTTCGTCTTAAATATATACAGTAACATCTGTCATTTTTGTATTTTTCGTATAAATGCATATAAATAAAGTTACCACAATTTTAAATACGAAATCTAGTTAGAGGTTTTTACTTTTTCCCATTATAAATTTCAAATTACTTTTTTATTAAAAATAATAAAAAAATCAGTATTAGAGTTGATTGCAAATCAAATACATATGTATATTTTTACAGGCAGCTTCATATAATAGACCAGTCTCATTTACTTTATTTATCTTTTTTTAATCTGCGGTTTCATGCCAGGAAGTAAGAAAGCATTAGGTCATCTTTCAAAGTTTTTTTTTTTCTTTACTTCCTTGTGGCCGTCATTTACTGCGAGATAAAAATTATCCATTGAAACTAAGAACTGACATTGAATATATAATTCGTAATAAAAAAGAACGTCATAAGTTTAAAAATATATACTTCTAGAATTAGTGGGGTTTTTTGCGAACAGATTCAAAACTAATTAAATTTCATGCAGGATTTTGTTTAGTACAATAAATAAAATCATAAAATACACTAATTTTACTACTATAAAGAAACTTACTTGAGTTGCTGCAAGAGGTAAGAAATATTCCTCGATTTGAAATTTTAAAAACTACCACAACCACAGTAGGGAGAAAGACTTTCATCAGTTTAAAAGGTAATCCCATAATACATCCGACTAGCCATATTTAAAGAATGAGATGTTTCATCCTAAAAACAGGACCCGCCAGACAAAAGTTTCTTTTTTTTTGCCAGCTTCGACAGGACGAAGATGAATAACACAATATTATTGATATAAATTGATACGAGTTAACACTAAGCCCATTGCACACGCTTTGTAGAATTTCCGGGTGTAATCTTCAACCGTCGTCTACTTCTGTTCTGTGTCTATCCCGCCCTTGTATCGACGACAGCTTCTAAGAGACATTTGATGTCGAGCACACACGTCAGATGTATGTATTCAATAAATAAATAATCCAAGTTAATACGAATTAACATCACAGTACTTCACATTTCGCAAAAAACGAATTAAAATACACGCGTACATAAAAACAAACTTTGTTTGAATTACAACGTATACCACTTCGAACGAAGACATCTAAAACGCATGCGCAACTGGGAGTGCTAGTGCCCCCTGGTGGTTATTGCGTCGGAAGAATCAAAACGTCTTAAATTAAGACACGTTTAAAGCAATGAAGTGTCTTAAAATAAGACGTTTGCGGATATTTTAGACATTATTCTCAGTTCGTTTACACCATGGTCATAGTAAGACGCTTATGTATCTTAAATTAAGACATCTATAGTGTCTTAATTTTCAGATTAAGACACTTAAGTGTCTAAAATTCTTTTTCAGTCACATATGTGTCTAAATTTAAGACGCTTCTATTTGCAGTGCAGTTAAGGTTTTGGTGCATAACATTGTTATACTCTGATTAGTCATAGATTATACGGGAAAATTACATAATCCTGTGGAACCCGATTATGAAAGATTAGTCTTTTTAAAAATTCTGAAGGGATTTCATTGGAATTTGCATTGTTTGTTAGATAATTTTACACGGATGGTTTTAAAATATTGCACATACTTTTATGTCGCTTTGTTATAAAATTATGGAAAAAAGTTCAATAGCTAGGGGAGCCCGATTATAAAAAAATTGCCTTTTTAAAAAGTTCTACTGGACAGATTTTGATGAAATTTGTACTGCTACTTGCACCCAAATTTCTGGAATAGTTTTAGTGTATAACATTTTGTTGTACATACTTTGTTATAGAATTAGCTGAAATGTTCTATAATTAGGTGAAACCAATTCTAAATGATTAGCCTTTTAATAAAGTTAGATAATTTTTGAGGAATAGTTTTAGTATATTGCATATCCGTCTATCATTCTTAGACCAAATCCTACAGTAAATGATCAACTAAAAAATTTGGTCCTTAACAGCCGAAATGTTGTGTTACACATTAGAAAATATAATAGCGCAGTGATGATCGTATCATTTTCCGCTATACGGAAGGACATTTGAGATAAAGATCCATATTTCTTTAAAATGGAAGATCAAATTCACAGATATATTTCCTTTAATTCAAAATTTGTTCGGAGAAACCGCTCACCGCAGCGGGCGAAATGTGCTACTCAGATAAATAAGTGATCGCTGAAACGAAAATACCAAAAGTACTTTTCCCTATAGTTGTTGCGAAATCTAACAAATATACTAAAGGTTAAAAATATATTCGTATTTCAAATTAAAAACGACTTTTATTTATGTTCTATTCACGGGTAGTATATCAAGCATCTTTAACACATGTATACAAAGATTTATTTCCGATAAAGTTTAAATGGAAATTCATATTTCCATTTATAAAATTCAAATCAGAGCCGTTAAAATGAAAATGACGTCAACTTCCAAAAGCGTTCAATCGTAATGTAAGTAATGAAATTTTGATTAAAAAGAAAAAAGCTTATTCTAAAAAATAGCAGCTATGTTACATTTTCTTTTTAATATAAATTGTTGAAAAATCGTATTTTATATAACCGTATTCGATATAAACCGTAGAATATTATCACTGCATTTCAAGCATTAAAAGAGTTATCTAAATGATTATAATTAAAGATACAGCATTACAAAGAAATAGGAAATAAGTTATAGCAGCCGGTTTTTAGAACCAGTTTGAAATCATATTGACGCCATATCTAGCAAACGATTTTTTTTTTCTTTTTCCTGAATTGTTTTCTTGAAATTCAAACACCTACATTAAATTAAATTTTTAACTTTAAAAACATTCAAATGAAGATACCACGTCATTTTAACACACGTTTAGTTAAACATTTTACATATATATAGGAAAATTTGTCGTTTTCTGATTAGAATGATGTCGATTTCAAAAATTCAAAAATACAGCGAGAAAATCTGAATTAAAAAAAAATAGATGCGTTATCATTTTCTTTAAATTACTGTGCCGTTTTTTAGGGTGTGGCAACAGGAAAGAAACGATTGAATTAGGAAATTTAAAAAGAGATATTTCTATAATGTAAAATTATGGAAGGTGGTAGAAAAAAGGGATTAATAGTGGTCTAATTTTTTTTAATAGAAAGCGATCTTTTCCACGTTCTAAAACGTATGTACATCAAGTTTCGTGCAAATCGGTAAAAAATTTAAAATTTGTATAAACGACATACACTTAGAGAACGGCTTTTATACATATAGATGGTATTATGTGCTTTAAAATATTCATAACCAGTAGTTATTATGTAAATATTTTGTGTTAGAAGTAGTGTTGTAAAAATTCATATGGATGTGTGGAATGTGCAATTTTCTAATAACTAGCGTTTCATTTATTTATTTATTTTTCTTAGTTCTTACATAATTCATGCCTCGCATTGTATAATAGCACGCTCAGACAACTGGGTTGCTATCTGAAATTAATATCGTGATATCTTTTTCAAATCTTTCAATAAACGGGAGTCTTACTAAACATAATTAGCCAGGCAGGGCTTGTTGTGTTTAAGCCATTAGGTAGGCCTCCCTGTCTGGTCAGAAATTGTACTTGTTTTAACCGTTACTGAGTTAAGATTAAACTTATGGATCAACACCACTCATGATGATTTCTGTTTCCGTTATTTGATCACTACTTATTCATCACATCCTCTAAAGAAACCCTCTTTTAATAAAAAAAATAATGATTTTTTTTTTTACTTATTCGGTTAATGTCTGTATTAAACATAGTCATTAAAGATGTATACTATTTAAATATCAGTTTTTACATAAATAATACGCCTATTGTTTCAAAATGTTTCAAAAAATATATTATTCCGTAGAAAAAATAAATACAAAATAGATGAACACATAAAGACTTTCTAAAACGTAAACCAATCATCCTAGTTTTACTTTAATACGAAATGCCATGTTTGTCGAAACACTTTATTCCGTATTTCAAACATCGGATGAAAGTTTATTGATTCATTTTGATTTCACTAGATGCTTTTAGAGGAAGTTCCGGGAAATTGCATTTTATTTCAGATAAATAGTTTTTAATTATCTTCAATATTTTAGTAACGGTGACAATATTTAGGAATGTTCTTAATTATTTTATTTAATTTATCGTTTTTCTATTCGAAACTCCCTTTTTTAATAAACAAAAATAATGATTTTTTTTTTTTTTTTACTTATTCAGTTAATGTATTTATTAAACATAATCATTGATGATGTATACTATTTAAACATCAGTGTTTACATAATTAAAATGTCTATTGTTTCAAAATGTTTCAAAATATATGTTCTCCTGTAGAAAAAATAAATAAATAAATGAACACAGAAAGACTTTCTAAAACGTAACCCAATCATCCTGGTGTTTACTTTAATACGAAATACCATGTTTGTCGAATCAATTTATTCCGTATTTCAAACCGTATTTTCCGTATTTGGAAGTTTATTGATTCATTTTGATTTTCAATGGATGCTTTTAGAGGAAGTTCCGGGAAATTGCATTTTATTTCAGATAAACAGTTTTTAATTATTTTCAATATTTTAGTAATGATGACAATATTTTGGAACGCTCTTACTTAGTTTATTTAATTTATCGTTTTTCTACCAGAAGCTCCTTTTTGTAATAAACAAAAATAATGATTTTTTTTTTTTTTTTTTTTTACTTATTCAGTTAATGTATTTATTAAACATAATCATTGAAGATGTATACTATTTAAACATAAGTGTTTACATAAATAATATGTCTATTGTTTCAAAATGTTTCAAAAAATATGTTCTCCTGTAGAAAAAATAAATAAATAAATAAATGAACACAGAAAGACTTTCTAAAACGTAAGCCAATCATCCTGGTGTTTACTTTAATATGAAATACCATGTTTGTCGAAACAATTTATTCCGTATTTCAAACCGTATTTTCTGTATTTGGAAGTTTATTGATTCATTTTGATTTTCAATGGATGCTTTTAGAGGAAGTTCCGGGAAATAGCATTTTATTTCAAATAAACAGTTTTTAATTATTTTCAATATTTTAGTAATGATGACAATATTTTGGAACGCTCTTACTCAGTTTATTTAATTTATCGTTTTTCTACCAGAAGCTCCTTTTTGTAATAAACAAAAATAATGATTTTTTTTTTTTTTTTTTTTACTTATTCAGTTAATGTATTTATTAAACATAATCATTGAAGATGTATACTATTTAAACATAAGTGTTTACATAAATAATATGTCTATTGTTTCAAAATGTTTCAAAAAATATGTTCTCCTGTAGAAAAAATAAATAAATAAATAAATGAACACAGAAAGACTTTCTAAAACGTAAGCCAATCATCCTGGTGTTTACTTTAATATAAAATACCATGTTTGTCGAAACAATTTATTCCGTATTTCAAACCGTATTTTCTGTATTTGGAAGTTTATTGATTCATTTTGATTTTCAATGGATGCTTTTAGAGGAAGTTCCGGGAAATAGCATTTTATTTCAAATAAACAGTTTTTAATTATTTTCAATATTTTAGTAATGATGACAATATTTTGGAACGCTCTTACTTAGTTTATTTAATTTATCGTTTTTCTACCAGAAGCTCCTTTTTGTAATAAACAAAAATAATGATTTTTTTTTTTTTTTACTTATTCAGTTAATGTATTTATTAAACATAATCATTGAAGATGTATACTAATTAAACATAAGTGTTTACATAAATAATATGTCTATTGTTTCAAAATGTTTCAAAAAATATGTTCTCCAGTAGAAAAAAAATAAAATAAATAAATAAATGAACACAGAAAGACTTTCTAAAACGTAAGCCAATCATCCTGGTGTTTACTTTAATATGAAATACCATGTTTGTCGAAACAATTTATTCCGTATTTCAAACCGTATTTTCTGTATTTCGAAGTTTATTGATTCATTTTGATTTTCAATGGATGCTTTTAGAGGAAGTTCCGTGAAATTGCATTTTATTTCAGATAAACAGTTTTTAGTTATCTTCAATATTTTAGTAACGATGACAATATTTTGGAACTCTCTTACTTAGTTTATTTAATTTATCGTTTTTCTACCAGAAGCTCCCTTTTGTAATAAACAAAAATAATGATTTTTTTCTTTTTTTCTTTTTTTACTTATTCAGTTAATGTATTTATTAAACATAATCATTGAAGATGTATACTATTTAAACATATGTGTTTACATAAATAATATGGCTATTGTTTCAAAATGTTTCAAAAAATATATATTATCCTGTAGAAAAAATAAATAAATAAATGAAGACAGAAAGACTTTCTAAAACATAAGTTCAATCATCCTGGTGTTTACTTTAATACAAAATACCATGTTTGTCGAATCAATTTATTCCGTATTTCAAACCGTATTTTCTATGTTTGGAAGTTTATTGATTCATTTTGATTTTCAATGGATGCTTTTAGAGGAAGTTCCGGGAAATTGCATTTTATTTCAGATAAACAGTTTTTAATTATCTTCAATATTTCAGTACGGTGACAATATTTAGGAATGCTCTTAATTATTTTATTTAATTTATCGTTTTTCTATTCGAAGCTCCCTTTCTTAATAAAAAAATAATGATTTTTTTCTTTTCTTTTACTTATTCAGTTAATGTATTTATTAAACATAATCATTGATGATGTATGCTATTTAAACATCAGTGTTTACATAAATAATATGTCTATTGTTTCAAAATGTTTCAAAATATATGTTCTCCTGTAGAAAAAAAAAAATAAATAAATGAACACAGAAAGACTTTCTAAAACGTAACCCAATCATCCTGGTGTTTACTTTAATATGAAATACCATGTTTGTCGAATCAATTTATTCCGTATTTCAAACCGTATTTTCCGTATTTGGAAGTTTATTGATTCATTTTGATTTTCAATGGATGCTTTTAGAGGAAGTTCCGGGAAATTGCATTTTATTTCAGATAAACAGTTTTTAATTATTTTCAATATTTTAGTAATGATGACAATATTTTGGAACGCTCTTACTTAGGTTATTTAATTTATCGTTTTTCTACCAGAAGCTCCTTTTTGTAATAAACAAAAATAATGATTTTTTTTTTTTTTTTTTTTTTTTTTTTTTACTTATTCAGTTAATGTATTTATTAAACATAATCATTGAAGATGTATACTATTTAAACATATGTGTTTACATAAATAATATGGCTATTGTTTCAAAATGTTTCAAAAAATATATTCTCCTGTAGAAAAAATAAATAAATAAATGAAGACAGAAAGACTTTCTAAAACGTAACCCAATCATCCTGGTGTTTACTTTAATACGAAATACCACGCTTGTCGAAACAATTTATTCCGTATTTCAAACCGTATTTTCCGTATTTGGAAGTTTATTGATTCATTTTGATTTTCAATGGATTCTTTTAGAGGAAGTTCCGGGAAATTGCATTTTATTTCAGATAAACAGTTTTTAATTATCTTCAATATTTTAGTAACGGTGACAATATTTAGGAATGCTCTTAATTATTTTATTTAATTTATCGTTTTTCTATTCGAAGCTTCCTTTCTTGATAAACAAAAATAAGGATTTTTTTTCTTTTTTTTTTTTTTTTTACTTATTCAGTTAATGTATTTATTAAACATAACCATTGAAGATGTATACTATTTAAACATCAGTGTTTACATAAATAATATGTCTATTGTTTCAAAAGGTTTCAAAATATATGTTCTCCTGTAGAAAAAATAAATAAATAAATGAACACAGAAAGACTTTTTAAAATGTAACCTAATCATCCTGGTGTTTACTTTAATACGAAATACCATGTTTGTCGAATCAATTTATTCCGTATTTCAAACCGTATTTTCCGTATTTGGAAGTTTATTGATTCATTTTGATTTTCAATGGATGCTTTTAGAGGAAGTTCCGGGAAATTGCATTTTATTTCAGATAAACAGTTTTTAATTATTTTCAATATTTTAGTAATGATGACAATATTTTGGAACGCTCTTACTTAGGTTATTTAATTTATCGTTTTTCTACCAGAAGCTCCTTTTTGTAATAAACAAAAATAATGATTTTTTTTTTTTTTTTTTTTTTTTTTTTTTTTTTTTTTTTTTTACTTATTCAGTTAATGTATTTATTAAACATAATCATTGAAGATGTATACTATTTAAACATAAGTGTCTACATAAATAATATGTCTATTGTTTCAAAATGTTTCAAAAAATATCTTTTCCTGTAGAAAAAATAAATAAATAAATAATGAACAAAGAAAGACTTTCTAAAATGTAAGCCAATCATCCTGGTGTTTACTTTAATATGAAATACCATGTTTGTCGAAACAATTTATTCCGTATTTCAAACCGTATTTTCTGTATTTGGAAGTTTATTGATTCATTTTGATTTTCAATGGATGCTTTTAGAGGAAATTTCGTGAAATTGCATTTTATTTCAGATAAACAGTTTTTAGTTATCTTCAATATTTTAGTAACGATGACAATATTTTGGAACTCTCTTACTTAGTTTATTTAATTTATCGTTTTTCTATCAGAAGCTCCCTTTTGTAATAAACAAAAATAATGATTTTTTTTCTTTTTTTCTTTTTCTACTTATTCAGTTAATGTATTTATTAAACATAATCATTAAAGATGTATACTATTTAAACATAAGTGTTTACATAAATAATATGGCTATTGTTTCAAAATGTTTCAAAAAATATATTCTCCTGTAGAAAAAATAAATAAATAAATGAAGACAGAAAGACTTTCTAAAACGTAACCCAATCATCCTGGTGTTTACTTTAATACGAAATACCACGCTTGTCGAAACAATTTATTCCGTATTTCAAACCGTATTTTCCGTATTTGGAAGTTTATTGATTCATTTTGATTTTCAATGGATTCTTTTAGAGGAAGTTCCGGGAAATTGCATTTTATTTCAGATAAACAGTTTTTAATTATCTTCAATATTTTAGTAACGGTGACAATATTTAGGAATGCTCTTAATTATTTTATTTAATTTATCGTTTTTCTATTCGAAGCTTCCTTTCTTGATAAACAAAAATAAGGATTTTTTTTCTTTTTTTTTTTTTTTTTACTTATTCAGTTAATGTATTTATTAAACATAACCATTGAAGATGTATACTATTTAAACATCAGTGTTTACATAAATAATATGTCTATTGTTTCAAAAGGTTTCAAAATATATGTTCTCCTGTAGAAAAAATAAATAAATAAATGAACACAGAAAGACTTTTTAAAATGTAACCTAATCATCCTGGTGTTTACTTTAATACGAAATACCATGTTTGTCGAAACAATTTATTCCGTATCTCAAACATCGGATGGAAGTTTATTGCTTCAGTTTGATTTTCACTGGATGCTTTTAGAGGAAGTTCCGAGAAATTGCATTTTATTTCAGATAAACAGTTTTTAATTATCTTCAATATTTTTGCAACGATGACAATATTTAGGAATGCTCTTACTTATTTTATTTAATTTATCGTTTTTCTATCATAAGTAGCCAAGTTGTTTGTTTTTAGAATGGCATTTCAACTTAAAAAGTGAAATCAATCTGTTTATAAAATTGCTATTAATCTTTGTTTGCAATGCGCGTATTTTTTAAAGCATAATGCATTTGGTATAATTTATATAGAGAAAATAATTGGTACAATTTCTATAGCAAAATAGTTCTATAAAATTCTATAATTCTATACAGGACGACTGAGAACTTGACGACTTGACGACTGCAGAACTAATACGCGCATAACACAGACATGCAAACGAATTCTGGTGAACTAAAATCAAACTTGCATTCACCAGTTATCGTGTAGTGAAATAATTACTCATTTAACATAAAAGGTTTCGATGCTATGATTCTTTTTAATCTAAGCATTATATTTCGATGACCCTGTATTATTCTAAAATTCTATAAATATAGTATTGGTACAATTTCTATATATAGGCGACATCCTACGCCAAATTTAAGTATAGCATTCGTTAGTAGACACTATTACTAATCGATTAATACCACTCACATTTTATACGTGTATTTGCTTCACAGTTACTTGAAAGTGTTGTTGTTTTCAAAACTGCATTTTGAATGTGATTTGAATGAGGAAATGAGTTGCATAAGCATTTAAAATTAGACGAAAAGTCACAATATACATGTAAAATATACAATGGTAAAAAAAAAAATAATAACCTATAAGAAACTGAAAAATTCTTTAGAAAATTTGCTAGGAAATTTCTGTATACAGAGGAAATACCTGTACATACAGAGAAAGCTTATATACGTCGTTCCTTTTTTATATCTGCAGATATTTTTGATATATGCATTAATCGTGTTGCAACTTTTACAGCCAGAATGTTTCTGTTTCTTTTTTTATTGTTTTTTAAAAGAGCACACGTTTTATCGAAGTGTTACTGATTTTTTGCAAAAAATATTTCGATGTACGAGTATTACTCCTTTTGTTTCTATAATCAATGGCTTGCCGTTAGTAGGAATTTGAGACTAACTTTTTCTAAAGTTTATTTTAAAAAAACTCCAATTATTTTTGCACGGCTTGGATACATTTTTCAGATACAAATATCGATCAAAATATACACTTATAACAATTTCCATAAAAATTTTCGATAAAATTTTCACACATTTACGAAAAAGTAATTATTCTTCTTTCAATCACAAAGAGCAGTATCGTAATACACTATGACGCAAAAGTTTAGACAATGAAGAAATTCTTACATACTTTGAAAAATATTTATTCAATTTTCAAATCACTGCTTGAAATTAATGTGCTGTACATATAAACAATATTTATAACAAAGAAAAGTGGAATTGTGCATATTGCAATAAATTAAATGGTAACAAAAATAAACTGCTGTCTCAAAAGTTTAGACACAAATTAAATAAAATCGAAATAAACAATTTTTAAAACCTGGTTGCGCATCCATGCTTATGTATTACGTCATATACACGAGATTGCATGGAAGAAACTAAATCTTGCATAGTTTGTGGATCGATATCGTACCATGCATTCTCAATAGATGTCTTAAGTTCCTTTTCAGAAGAGTATTGTCTAGCGTTGCTATAAACTTTGCGACACATGATGCTCCAAAGGTTTTCTATAGGGTTAAGATCTGGGCTACATGCTGGCCAGTCGAGAACTCATATTATGGGAATTAAACCAAGATTTTGAATGTTTTGCAGTGTGAATTGAAGCATTGTCTTGCTGAAATTCCCACTGAGGACCCCCTAGAAGCTCAGCAAATGGCAGTAGGTTTTCTTCTAATGTCTGTGTATAATGCTGTGAAGTTTGACGACCACTGGTGAAGGTCAGAGATACTTGTCCATTATAGCAAAAGGCTGCCCAAACCATCACCGAGCCCCCTCCTTGTCTGCGACTAAAAAAACGTCGAGGTTCTTTCCGCAAGTCATGCCAATACGATAAACAACCATCTGGACCATCCAGATTCCACTTTTTTTCATCGCTAAATATGACTGACTGCCATTTCTCTCCATGTGATATATGCTTTCGAGCCCACATAAGTCTTTGTAACTTATGATATGGTTTCAGAGCTGGTTTCTTCTGCATTTTGCTATAAACGATTGTTCCTTTTTCCAAAATTCGTCTACGAATCGTATCCTTTGATACAGAGAGTCCCGATGAGCTTTGAACTCCACGTACGCTCATTTGTTGAGTACTCGCTAGTCTTTGTATCAGGCGATCCTCTCGTACATTTGTCACACGTGGCCTCCCAGACCGACATTTTGCTTTATATTCGGAACCACTCGATAAAACTCGATAAATAGATTTTTTTGACCTATTAATAATAGCAGAAATTTCAGAAACGCTCTTCCCTTCACCTTTCAACTGCCAAATCCTTGAAACCTCATTCACTTGAATTTCTTTAGCTCTTGGCATGTCGACTATGAAGCGCAATCGTTTGCAGAACTTAAGTACTCCAAATTTGTGACATCATCGATTCTAAATTTGCATATGCCAGCGAATATTCAAAGAAATTTAGAATAGTGTCTAAACTTTTGCGACAAGCACATTTGAATTTTTATGAAAAAAATTAGTATTATAGCAAATAAAACGACTGTCTTTTGTACATAGCATTTTAAATCAGTTTTTGAATATATTTACAGGTTTTGGTAATTCTGACGTCATAATTCTACATTTTAAAGCTGAATGACGTCATTGTCTAAACTTTTGCGTCATAGTGTATTCTTCACCTAAATTAAGCAACTCCTCTTCTTTAAAGTGATGCCAAAAAATGGAAAAGAAATTAAATATCGTACTTCCATGTTTTATTAATTCTCCATGGATTTGTGTAAACATTTGCTGGCTTCGAGATTTAAGAAATTCTGCAACTTTAAAATAAAGATAAAACCTTTTAAAATATATTTTTCTGCTCTCTGTGGAATTATGTAAAATTCTCATTTGTTTTGTTTAGATCTAGTGGAGGATTTCATTGCATTTTTCTTATCGTCGGATGATTGGTCGGATGATTACTTCTTACGCCAGCAATGTAAAAATAAATTAACATTTGTTTGTTTCATTCTTAAACTTGATGTATTATTTAGAAATGAAACTCAGCAGTTCCCTTTTTTTTTTTTTTTTTTTTTTTTTTTTTGATACAGTCAGAGAAAGATCTTTTTTTCTTCTGATACAGGATGGAGAAGATTAATGTTTGCACACACTGTAGGGGACGGCGCTCCTTTAAGGGCCCTGGTAAGCTCTATCTCGGCCATGTTAAAATACACCAACTTTATGTACCTTTTTCTCAGAAATGGTGAAAGATAGAGGTCTAGATTTTTTAGAGAAGTTTAAATGACATACTTTACGTATTTTAACAGACCATTTTCTTTCTTAGTGAAACTAAAAATTAATTATTAATTATTTAATTATATTAAAGACATTTTTAAATTAGCATTTTTAGTAAGATTTCACTGCCTATAATAAATAATTCTCAACAAATCATTAAATCCCTGTATTAAAGTATGCACTATAACATAATATAAGTATTCACAAAATTCTGAGTTCTTAAGTTTAATAGATATTGAAAAAAAGAAACACGAACTTGGAAAATCGAAGTTTTGAGAAAAAGTCAATTAAAGTTGTGAAGCAATGTTACCAGTGGACTACTTTTTTTAAATTCTGATTTCTTGATTGGCACCACTTTTTTGAAATAGTAAAATTCGTCTTATTTAATAACATAATAATTAAGATGAAACCAACGGGAATTTTACCACTTCAGAAAAGTGGTGCCAATCAAGAAATTTGAATTTAAAAAAAAGTAGCCCACTGCTGGGAAGTGCTCTTAGAAAGAATGAAAAAATCCAAAACTATTTTTAATATCTAAACATGTATAATACATCGTTGAAAAGATAAAAATTTAAACTATTTAGTGATATAAAAAAGTAAAAATCGATTTTTTAGTTGAATTTCGCTTACCCGGTCCCCTTAACAGTCATAAAACATGCAAAATTTAACATGAGTTTAGCTTTTTTTCTTAACATAACCACACTAATTACAATAATTTCAGAAGATATTTGGGTCATATTGAACTATGTTTAAAATTTTTTTATTTGGATATATTATAATAACAATAATTCAAGGGGTCAGTTACAAAGGGTTATTTAAAATTTTTACTTTAGATAGCATTGCACTGCGCGCACGATATCTCATGATAATTGCATGGTATTTGCATTCACTTTATCTTAAATTAAAGATAATACTCTGGTCTATAACTTGAACTTGAATATTTTGTAATCGGTATATTAGATAAAGAATAATAACCCTTTATTTAGAAAAATTAGAAAAAATACGAATTTTTACATACATTTAATCTTTTTTTTTCTACACTGAATACAGCTTTATAATTCTAGTTCATTTTCATGATAATATAAACATTTATAAAGGGCATACATTTTAAAGCTAAACTTCAAACAGTTTTAAAGATATCATGAGCGGGGGAAAAAAATGTCATTTTAAGAAAAAGCCGTTTAAAGATTTAATTGTATTTTTTATATATAAAATATATAATAAAGGAAAAAACTACTAATTATATAACTTATTTGGTATTAAAAGTAAAATTAAAGGCTAATTTGAAATAATAAATATAAAATCGTTTGTAAAATGCTGCAGAATATACCGGGTGTCCTAAAAAGGACTGACTGATTTTAAAATTCAATAACTTGCAAACGGTGACAGATATTTAAAAAATTCTTGCAGGAGGGTTATGCATAAGGTCAAAAGTTTTTTTTTTACAGTGATTTTCGATTTTAGTTCGAATTACAAACAATAGGCGATGCGATCAATAGACGCTAAATTCAGGCTCGATTTTCGGTACTTCGGGACCCACTCAATACATTTTAATCTCCCTTTTCCGCATGGAAGAAGAGAAAGGCCAAAAAATCGAACCTGTATTTAGCTATTATTGCTTACAGCGCCATCTATTATTTGTAATTAGAACTGAAATCGAAAATCACTAAAAAAACTTTTGACCTCATGCATAACCTTCCTGCAAGAATTTTTTAAATATCTGTCACAGTTTGCAAGTTATTGAATTATAAAATCAGTCAGTCCTTTTTAGGACACCCGGTAGGAACATGTGAAAAAACAAATAGACGTATTTTTTTTTTTTAAGGTAGCATTTACTATTGCAAAAAGTTAATTTTAAACATATAATTTAAAATTTTGTTTCGCATTGATTGCAAAGTGAAATTCGGTATTTAAATCGGAAATGAAGGAGTTGCGTCTACATTTTCACTAATATCCTCGGTAAATAATTATCACACACTTAAGAGATTAACTAATTAATAAATAGTTTTCTTTTATCATTTTGATCATGGATAGCGGAAAACATTTAAAGGGTATGATTAAAGTACATCCTATGAAATAATTTAATAAATGCTGATTTTTTAACAGTTTGTCTGTGCGAATTCTACTCTGGTAAATATACTAGGAATTTGTTGTATATTATTGATGTTTATTAGCACATTATTGCTATTGAAAATCCAGAATTAGGCATTTATTGATCATTTAAAGGGCTGGTTAAAATTATACCGTTAAGTTTCGTTCAACGTCAAAAAATAGTTTCAAGTTCATTTTAATGATGTTAGACCATTAAAAACGTAATGAAAATTATATGCATTTATGAAGTACACTAAAATATGCATTTCGTAGAATATGGGGTGCAATGCATTTGCAAGACATTACAAGGCAATACATATCAATTTCGTTACATAATGGTCTACGGGGGGAAAACTGTTTGCAGCATATTTTAGTTCTGCTACACTATTTCAAATACAAAGAAATTAGTATAAATTACTGAGTCCTTACTACAAGACATTTGTTGTATAGCATGATGTGCGTAGCAATTATGAGTCATCGTATCAGTTGTCGTTCATTTACAGACAAACACAAAAGATTGAGTTACAGTTAGGGTGTCAACGATTTAAATCAGTTGATTTAAATCAGCGATTTAAATCATGATTTTAATCAAGTGATTTTTTTTAAAAAATGATTGATTAAAATCAAAAATTTTCTAAATGTTTAAAATGACATAAAAGAGTATTCAAATCTAAGATGAACATAATTTGGAAAGTTTCTACAGGTATTGTGACTTATGAATACACAAAACAATGCTTTAAATAATTGTTTCTAAGCATAATTCCTGAGTATTGTGAAAAATTTAAGTACCAGTAAGTTTATAAAAAGCATGGTGTTTATCTAACAAACACAAAAAGCATTTAATTTAAAAATGATATTTAAATCTAATATAACTTACCATGTCATAATTTCCTTTTAATAATCAAGTTATTCATTCTTTTATATACAATAAACAAAGCAATAGAGTGTCAATGATTTTAATCAATTGATTTAAATCGGATGATAAAATCACATATTTTCTGATTTTATAAAATAGTGTGAAAAAGCATTATAATCAGTAATGAAAATGACCACTAAATCACTTGTAAAAGATGTAATATTTGTTATTGTTAATTATAACAATATTAAATTGTATAAAAAGAAGTATTATGCATTTAAAAAACATCTAACTAATTGTTAAATAACTTCAAAACATTATAATATTTAGTAACTATTCAAATATTTTAATGTTGTGGGGGAAAAACCTGATTTAAATTTCAAAATTACAATTTTTGTAATCTATTTATAAATTATGTGTGAGTTTTCTGAATACATTGCTACAATTTTTGATCAATTTGATATACATACGCTTTAGAACCTGTGTAAAATTACTGGCTGCTTTATGAATTTATCAAACTATTATTTATCATCTTTTTTCAAATATGTAGATTGTGTTCTTAATTAAACAGTTAATTGTTTAATAATTACAAAATTTAATCTGTATCATCAATTTAAAATTAAATGCAATTTATCAATAACTTTAAAATGTAAGCAGTATTTAATATTAGATTACATAATTATTACAATAAATTAATGCACATAATGTTGTATGTTACTAAAGAAATTTTTAATTTGCAGTTTTTTGTAATTTTTATAATTACATAATTAAATTTTTATTAATTAAAGCAGAAAAACATAGATTATGTTAGTAATTGGAGGGTTATTCATTTTTGAAATGCCCAATTCTTGGTAGATGTTTAATATTTTAACGCAGGGAAAAAAATAAAAAAAATCTGATTTAAATCAAAAAAATCCGTTTTAAATAAAAAAAAATCCAATTTTTTTTATTTAAAAAAAAAAAATCATGATTTTTTTACACCCTAGTTACGGTACAGTGTTATTCTAAATGATGGACCCATTTTCAAAAAATTGTATTTATTAAAGTACAAATCCAAAATGAACAATCTTTATACCAATGAAAAGAGGAAGTTTCAAAAAGTTTTTTAAGACGTTATAAATGTTCAATGTATTCATCGTTAAAACCGAATTTGGTACGAAATGCACTGCAATTTGCAACTCACTTCTTGCGAACTCAAGAACGCAAAAAACCTCTTTGCTCCTCACTTGCCATCTCACTCACAACTGACAGTGAAACGAAATCGCGGCCTATTGCCTCTACCGGCCACTTCTGAACCATCACCGCTTTGAAAGCCGTGCACTCAGTAACAGGAGATACGCTTTCTCGTGTGTGGGACGAGTTTGGCTATGGCGTAGATGTTTGCCGTGCAGCAAACGGTGGACAAATTGAACATTTATAATGTCTTAAAAAAAACTTTGAAACTTCCTCTTTTCATTGGTGTAAATATTGTTCATTTTGGATTTGTGCTTTAATAAATACAATTTTTTGAAAATTGGTCCTACATTTAGAATAACCCTGTGCTATATCTCAAGTACTGTCTATTAGCAATAATTGCTGGAATTGCAATTTTATTTACGGTATGCGTATTTAAGTTTTTTTTAAAATGTTGCTTACTGTGTGGTGTGTATAACTGCTATAAATCATAAAGAGGACTACTCAAAAGTATTCGTAAGCATTACGAAGTATCACCGTGAATGGTTTAAAGGGGACTTTTAATTGAGTTATGCACTTTCAAATTGAAGTATGTTTAGTATACGAATATTTCCAACTGAGCGAAAAAATACCCAGCCCGGGAATCGAAGACACATCCTTAGCTTACAAGGCAATGCTCTACCGTTTAAGCTAACTGGGCCGACAACCGGAGAGCATATTTCGCTCAGATAACTTGATTGGTTATAACATCTGGTCTGTTATGTAGACACCTCAACAGAAAACTCCATATAAACGATGGGTACGTAGATAAAATATTATTTTAACACAAACTGATTGGTAAAGTTATCATACGAATTGAATATTTCCAACTGAGCAAAAAAATGGCCAGGCCGGGAATCGAAGCCAGATCCTTGGCTTACAGGGCCAATGCTCTACCATGTGCTAAGAGTGATTCTATAATATAAATAAAATCATATACAGGGTCACGCAAACAATTGGATACATGGTCTCCTAGGTTCGATAATGTCTGGAAGTGTGGTTTCAGTAGTTTTAACCATGTTTTAGCCTGATTTAAATTTGAGCTTAATACATGGTGCATATGAAAATCTTTGGTAATGTACAAGGCTACACAAAAGAAGTCAAGTATTGTTTCCGTATATTGATAGAAACTGCTGAAGGGCAATTTTCAACCTGTTATGCCTTTTCTTACTAAACTAATTTTTAGCGTACTATGTAGAATATATACAAATCTGTAGCATAAACACAGAACTGCACAAAATAATTAGACTACTTTTCCGTCTATGAACGGTAATTGCTGAAATCTGGTTTTCAAATGTGTTCTGCTTTTTTTAAAATATTTATTTAGATTTTTTTTTTCCTCAGTAAATAGCGATGTTTCTTTAAAGATTTCTTGAAGTGATGGAACGTGTTTCTAGTCCAGTAAAATTAGCTCAAAAAAGGGCCGTTTTATGCAAAAATTCGCGGAAAGCTGGAAATCGTTTTAATCACTTT
Organism: Maratus speciosus; assembly: GCA_963932465.1. NCBI lineage: Eukaryota > Metazoa > Arthropoda > Arachnida > Araneae > Salticidae > Maratus > Maratus speciosus. The sequence goes on along the minus strand of OZ010797.1, from coordinate 334,210,813 downwards.
GTTTTCGTCCAAATGAAGGGATTTGAAGTTTGTCCCATTTTTCCTAGTGAGCTTCATACGTGGCACCACAAAAACCTAAAAAATTTCGGACTTTTTTCAGTATTTTGCAAATAACTCAAATACCGTTCACTCTATAGAAACAGTTTTAGTTTATAAATTGTAGACCATAAAATTCTGCGTCGATTGAGTACCGCCGATTAAAAATTTCATCAAAAATAAGCGAGATATGATAGATTAAAAAAAAAGTGCATTTTTCCAATTTTTTCTAAAAAATCTCAGAAAATTGGTTTTTTGAAGTGCTTATGAAACCAAACGAAATGTACTCACTCGGATATTTGCGATTATGATTACAATTTTCGAACCTTAACCCAATCCTAGTGTTACATTAAACAAATACTAATAGTGTCTGATTACAGGAGTGATTGGTGGCGATAAAATAAATTGTCATCTAGCCAAAGCGATTGGAGTTGCAAGTATAAAATGTGTCATAGGTGGTGATTTTGGCCATGTTAAAATTCGAGTAACTCCAATCGTGTAACTCCAATGAAAAGCCTTCACGTGTGCTGTTAAAATCCATGATGAGGAGGGGGATATCCGTCGATCCAGAGACTATTTTTCGCCGAATTTCTTTCCATAAGAAATTAGAGGAAAAACTTAGAAATTCCTTTGAGTATGAAATGGCTCCAATTCCGATCCTCTGTTTGATAACTTTGGGATGAGGAAAACGCGAAAGTCGGTATTTTACTATTTGTTTACTCCCCTTAATAATTTAGAACAAACCCTAAAAACTGTCCATGTGATTGATGGTGGCTTCCTCCTTCATCGAGTGAGTTGGGAACTAAGAGAAAAGTTCTCTTCAATTATTTCCAAGTACATTGGATATTTGAAAACCAACTATGGTAAAACTGCAACAATTGTTTTTGATGGCTACCCAGAAGAATGGTCAGAACATGGCACCAAGCCTGCTGAGTGCTTCTGTCGAAAAAATAAATAATACACTGCAGCAAGTGTTGACTTTAACGAAAATACGACGCTCACAATGCAAAAAGAGCACATCCTTGCAAATGAAGGGCATAAACGCCGTTTAATAAAAATGCTCATTGAAAAATATGAGCAACACAATTTTACTGTAAAACAAGCTGTTGAGGATGCAGATACTAGCATCGTGATGGAAGCTATCCAACTTGATCAGCAGTCAGAACGTGTCATCATAGTTGGGAATGATATTGATCTGTTTGTGCTTTTGACTACATTTATTCGCAACTCATCCACGATATACTTCTTGAAACCTGGGAAAGGACAGTTGGGCAATGTTTTATATTCATAGTTTCAAGTACTGGCCGATTGTGAAGAAAAACGTCTTATTCCTACATGTTTTTACGACTGTGATTCTACATCGGCCTTCTTCAGGCAGGGAAAACTGAAATTCGTCAAGCTTTTGGAAAATCATGCCCACCTACAGGATGTTCCAACTGTCTTTAATAACCAATATGCTACGCCTGAAGAAGTAAGTGATGCGGGGAAGAAATTTATTGCCACTTTATACAATCCCCAGTATGACGAATTCACAGCACTGTACAAATTGCGATACAACACATTTGCAAAACATCTTATGAAAACCTAGTTTAACCTCGTTTCTCAACGCCAACTGGAGATGTAGCCAAATAACATTCATACAGAGTTTTTCTTCAGATCAACATCTGGAATGGAAGGGTGATGAATCCCACTGATTGGGGTTGGAAGTCATTCAAACATGGTATACTTCCAAACTCCACGAACGATATAGCCACAAGACCAGAGTTTCTAAACACTCTGACATGCAAATGTGTAAAGGGATGCAAAGGCGGTTTATGTTTTTGTAGGATGAACGGTGTTAAATGTTCAATTATATGTTACCACTGTAAAGGTGCATCGTGCACAAATACCGCTGAAGAAGAAGGACTCACAAACCGGATACGACGAAAACGTAGATATGGACAAGGATGCCTTCCATGTGCAGGAGGAAGAAGAACGGGCAGATCAGGGTCCAGCAAAAAAACGCTCCAAGATCGATTTCCCTGTATTTTCCTCAAGTAACCTGAGTTGATTTTATCACCATTGCTTATATACGAATTTTTTAAAATAAATTAATTTTCTTGATTTTCTGTTATTATTATATTGTTTTCTAACATTTTATATACGAGAACTTCAAAAAACCAATTTTATGAATTTTTTTTTAAAAAAATTGGAAAAAGTACTTTTTTGATATATCATATCTCCCTTATTTTTGGCGTAATTTTTAGTCTGTGGTACTCAATCGACGCAGAATGTTATGGTCCACAATTTATAAAATAGATCTGTTTCTGTAGAGTGAACGGTTTTTGAGTTATTTGCGAAATACTTAAAAAAGTCCAAAAATTTCGAGGTTTTTGTGGTGCCACGTCTAAAGCTCAACAGAAAAAATGGGACAAACTTCAAATCCCTTCATTTGGATGTAAAACAAAGTGATTAAAACGATTTCCAGCTTTCCGCGAATTTTCGGTTAGAAAAATCCCATTTTTACTGGCCTATTCATAATGTATGATTAATGATTTTTTTTTTTTCTAAGGGATAATGGCGTCAATTCTATCAAGTTTGTAACCATTTGTATAAATTTTCAGAAAAGAACTGTCGGTTTATATCCATTCGTCATTGCGCCTATTGATAGAAATAGCTGTAAGTTCTCTCTAAAAGAAAAAGTCTTTTATATCATGGTGAAAAGTAAAGAGTTTTTCTTATTCTTTCGTCATTCGAGGATTTATTTCTATCAATGAATTTCTAAATTTATTTTGAAAAGCAAAAAATATATATATCAAAGTTAGATCTTTATAAGAACATATTGACTCTGTCGATTTTTTCAGAAAATGTGTTTTATTTGAGTCTTAGTTACTATATTAGAAAATCTAAAAATACAGTTTTTCTATGATTGTTCGAAGGTAAAGCGATAAGACAGTATTCTAAATAAATTTTCCGAAATAAATTTAATATATATATATATGTATAAATATTAATCTATGATTTTTTCTTATTTTTAAACAGAAAGTGATTTCTAAGAAATTCAAATATACTAATTGAAAATTACAACTGATTTCCTCAAGTTGTTTTTGAGTTAAATTTAAACAAGTGGGTAAGTATGATCGCAGATCACACAGAGGCTTTCGTTTAATATGTCTTTTAAAACACTTTATCCTTAAATTAATAAATAAAAATTGTTAATTTATATTTATTAAACTCTTACATAAATGGTAGCACCATTACATTTAATTTTAAAATAATAAAAAATATATATATTTTAATTAAATTAAAAATATTCAAGTAAAATTATTGAAATAAAATTAAAACCTTAGTATATTTTTTTTAATTCATCAATTTTAAAAATTTAGCCAAAGTATAAATAAGAAATAATAATATTTTAAAAAGCAATAAATTGCTTAAAACATATTTAAAATGCTGAAATAATTCAGAAACAAACCATATTAATTCTTTCCCTTTTAAAAAACTCACTAGATGGCTCCATAAAAGAATGTTAACATATATTAAAATTCAAAATAAAAATAATACCTTTTAATTCCTCATTAATGCATATAGATAACTTTAAAAAATGTCTTTAAGAAGCGTATTATTTAAAAAAAATGCCTGTAGATGGCAGCAGCAACCAAAAAATAGTCCAGATAATCCAATATTTATTCCTCTGTATCGAATTAATTATTAAAAATGAGGATTTTTTTCCATTAAATATAGATTTGATTATCTCGTGTGTTATGTTAAACATCAATTGTTACTAAATTTGCATTTAAAAATATATATAAGTGAATAATTCTCAGGATTTTTTTTCATTAAAAGAGATTTTAAAAATTACCGCTGCGCGGAAAAAAATTAAAATAAAGTAAAAGAGGAATTTTCTTTTAATTAAATCCGTCTGGAAATGAAATGTAATAATAAAAAATCAGAATTTTAAAGTTCCGCCTGACAGATTCGAGCTTACAATCTACAGTGTGGGAGACGGACGCTTTACCGCAGCGCTATTGGTCCTATGTGATATTTCCTAAATGTAAGATTATGTTTTGAAATCGAAAAAGAACAAATTCATTTAATTAAAATAATATAAGACTTTTTTCAAAATTTTATGATTTTGGGCATGACAGGTGGTATGCAGCTGCATTAAAATAATTCAAGTCTGTAATTGAAATAGTTTCCGAATACGAACTTGGAACACACAGACGGACAGACAGAGAAGCGAGACTACAAGGGTTTCGTGAGATGAACGAAACCCTAAAAAAGTAACGCCACTGAAATCTGTTTTGCAGCTATTACAAATAAATTTAACTTTAGGAATTGGAAACTTTGAACCTTCATAATTCAAAATGTATTTGACAGAATGGCTTCCCGTTTGGAATGCCTAAGTAAAATTAACGAAAATTCAAATGGGAGTTCATACTAAAAATATCAGAGTTTGGTATAATTTCACTATGAAGATCCTAGGTACTTCTTTTTTTAACATACGGCAAAAAAAAAAAAAAAGACATAATTTCTGGTTCAAAGGCTATTCCCGTTTTTTTTTTTTTTTTTTTTTTTTTTTTTTTTTTTTTTTTTGTCCCATTTAGGACAATTTGTGGATTGAAATGTAAGGGTTAGATCATTTTATTTGGCCGGCTGTACACCTTTTTCTCTCTTTTACTTTTTTCTCTCAGACTCACAACACACTTAGAAATGAGTACTCAGATTTCCCGAAATTTTCTTCGTTTTTGACGAAACCGTTTCCTGAGAAATGCTCAGAGCGAATATTTCGTCAAATTGAGGAAATTACTTTCTTTGTTTGTTTGAGGATGCAAATTTTGTCAAAAGTGCTTGTTCGAAAGTGCAATAAATGGGCTGGTGGGGCCATCGATTGAACAGTTTAGAAGCATCTGTATTTTTTTGACAAAGGAAAAAATAACATCATTTATATTTCTCTTCGGAGTGGATCGAACTCACGACCTTCAGTGCGGGAGACCGTCGCTCTAGATAGCTTGCTACTGAGACCTCGCATAGATGTGATTTTTGAATCATGTGGTGGATTCTACTGTGTGCTTCTATTTTTAATGTAGAGTGTAATTTTATCGATGCTGTTATAATTCCTGTAACGCTAATTTGTTATTATGTTTTTCCTATGAGTTATGAATAATTAGAATATGGCTTGATTAGTATAATTTATTAGAGAAATTTTCTTTGCTCAATGATGATTAAAGTAAAGTCTGGTTAATTTGTTGCTTAGAAATAACGAATTTTGAAGTGCATATTGGGGGAGATTTTATCAATTTGAGTAGGTAGTTAAGATTTTGTAGACTGTTTCACTCTTTATATTAAAGAGAGGAATCAATTATTGAATATTTTTAATTTGATTGTTATATGAATATACTTATTAAATTAAAAAGAGATCCTGGAATTTTGAAATTTTATTGATCAAAAGTTCTTTTGAACGATTTTGTAAAACACAGGAAATTTATTCTTTTCGAATTAAACTATAACGAACAGAAAATAATAATAATAATAATAATAATAATAATAATAATAATAATAATAAACATTCTTAAAACCTTTAACAGCTAAAAAAATAACTAATGCAGAAACAACAACTACCTATATTTCAGTACGTTCTGAAAAGCGCTAAGAAGTTCCGTTTTTTAAATAAATTGTGCAGGAATAACATAAACAAGTACATATCTGCTCTCTAAAATGGCAGAATTTAAGGAGGTACAGTAGCACACCCCCTTCAAACAGATATTGCAGCTGTTTCCTTAAAATGCATTGAATCTGGCCGTGAGTGAGGAAACACTTTCGTCAAATATTTGAGAGTTTACGTTTCGTTAAAGGTCACGTGATATTGATACGAAATTATTGTCATAAACGACGAAATATAGCTCAAGGATTTCTGAATCGTCAAAAGTGAGAGTTTTATTTCTGAGAATGAATTGAGATTTTTATTTCCATCTGTTAAATTACTCTTTTTCACTTATAGATATTACAACTCAAATCGAAAGATAACTAACCTCTCGGGCCAATAGTGTAATAAAAATAACCCAAAACGAAAACAATGCGGGATCACATTTTTCATCCCAATGTACAGTATACATGAAACAATCTCCAGTATCATTAATTTTAACTGGTATCAGATTTAGAAATCAATATAACATCATTTATCTTTTTAAGGAAATCAAAACAATCGAAAACACTTTTCACTATTTATTGATAATATGTCACAAATTAATCGATATTATGAATTCGCAAAGATAAATTGCAGGAAATGTCACATCTGAAAGATTCTATATTTCCTATATTTAGGATTTTATTTATGATTTTTTTTTCCTTTGTTTAATAATATATGGTTTATCGAATGACAACTGTTGCTCAAGAAACCTTAATTTGTCTTGGAAGAATTCAAACATTTCATAATGTAAGAACTTCATATTTTACTATTTCTTTTAAATTTATTTCGTCGATGACAGGAAAATATATTTCTGTAAATAAAGTATTGCTACACAGTTTCTTTGAATATGTTTTATATTATATGGATTATCGAATAGCAATTGTTGCTCAAGAAACTTATTTTGTCTTTGAAGAATTCAAACATTTTATATCCGTAAAAACTTAATATTGTTCAAGTCCTATTAAATTTATTTCATCAATGACAAGAAAATAAATTGTTGTAAATGAAATACTGCTACATATTTTCTCTGAGTATATTTTATACTTCGTGGAAAAGCGAACAGTAAAGCATTACAGCCAATATGATTAACAGCAAAGTGCAGTTCTTTAGAACGCAAAATAATGCTATCGATACAAACAAACAAGAAGGAAAAATCATGCATCAGGTATACACCTAGAAACACTTTCTTGTACTATCAGGGAATTATTAAGAAATTTCATTTTTTATTCTACAATACAATGAGATAGCTAAATAAGCAACTTAAAAAAAACATAACTCAGTAAAAATCCATTGTCAACAATTGCTGACCATATCGGTAATGTGTACGAATTCTCCCATGTACGCCTGTATGCAATCTATACAATATATACACATTACCGAACACCTTGGCACTAATGGAAGAATGTAGCTAAATCTGGCGCTATTTCGGCCTCATTTGACGACAAAAATGGCTTGCAGAATCTCAAGGAATTTTCAAGACATTTCCAATAGGAGCCGATATCTTGATTCAATCAATCAGAGACCAAAACCGAATACAACGAGATACTAACCAATCCAGTTCGAATTTATTGTTATATAGACTTGAACACAAAGCTAATTTTAACCGAACGTTGGTCAGTCTTCACCATTGGTTATCTATTAAATCTTAAACAGACTTGTTTGCGATTACTTAAGAAAGAATTACACCACACTGCATGTCAACATTACTTTGTCTTTTAACTGTATTGCTTCTAATACAAGGGTAGACTGATAAGAAATGCACACATGCTTGTAGAGCGCGAATGAAATGACTTTCAGAAGAGCGTCCGATGGCATGTGGAAATAACATTCCCCCTCTATATGAATGCGCATATTAGAAATCGCTGAATTCATCCAGTTTTTTTTTTTTTTTTTTTTTTTTTTTTTGAGAAGCAGAAGTATGGAGATGTGTTCTAGAGCTTTGTCAATGCGAGTTAAACAGTGTGCTGTTATCGAATTTTTAACGGCTGAAAAGGTGGCTCCTACTGAGATTCATTGTCCTTTAAAGGTTGTTTATGAAGACGATGCTGTTGATAGGTCTACGGTAAATTGATGGGAAGTAAAATTTCGTGATTGCGAACCTAGAAAAGCCATAAATATTTATGAAAAACGCGGCGGATGTCCGATCAATGCCACAGAGATAAACATCGCAAACTCGTTGACAATTTGATTCAAAATGACGACGAATGACACAAAAGCGTAGCGCAAACCATATTGGAATATCCAAGGAAGGTGTCGGCTTCATCACTGAACAACTGGCACATACTTCGCGCTAAATTGTAGAGGCTCTACGAAACCTGAAGTTTGAAATTGATTCCACACCCTCCTTACTACCCTGATTTTGCTTCCTGCGATTATTTTTTTTACTCAAGAGAGGCTTCAAGGGTAATCATTACACCTAGGACGATGAGGTGAAGGCAGCTACCATTTCCTGCATTCGAGAAAAGTCGTAAAATTTTTTCAGTGATGAATAAAAAAAAAAAAAAAAAAAAAAAAAAAATACACGTTGGGAGAAATGTGTTAGACTTAACTGTGACTATGTTGAAAAATAAATATATGATTTCGAAGCTTAAGACTTGTACTTTAATGTACTTTTTGCTAGATCTTACTATTTGTTTTTATTCGTGCTCTACAAGCATGTGTGCATTTCTTTTCAGACTACCCTCGTTGTACATTCGTTTACTAATGACTACATATCAAACGAACTAAATAAATTTCATCTATAACACGTTGATTTTGAGCTTGGGCCCCCGATTATAGAAAATTCAAATGTTGAAAAACGTTGCTTTAAGACCGTAACATTTAATTTCATTGAGTTAGAAGCTCGAAATTTTTACAAAATAGCGGCATCGTGAATCTATTATTTGAGATTAATCAAAGTTTGATTGGCAACGGGGCAAACTTCCACCAGTAAATTTTGATTGGAAGTTTTGTCATATTTAAACAACCCATTCATTCAAAATTACCTTCGTGAATAAGATAAAATTTTCTATTAATTTTTTCTGGTACAAGTACGCCAGATTGGTAATCAGACGCTGATATTAATTTTAACTTGATACCGTCAGTTGCCCTTGACACCAATTGTCCGAATGGACAGAGAGACAACAAAGCGATCCTATAAGGATTCCAATGTTTTTCTCCGTTAAGTTAAAATACCGCAAAATATAAATTGAACCTGTACGTTGCTGTTGTTTCCGTTGAGATTATGTTTAGTCAAAGAAGTTCTGTTGTGCGAAACCGGATACCCAGCTGAAACATACCACCTGAAGCCCTGAAACTCGCCCTTCCATACCTAGCAACAGTGGATCTTCCTTTCATTTCACCCTGGAATGTATCAGGCTTCCTCCAAAAGAAAAAGAAAATCAGCCGAAACAGAGGTGCTACAGGCATTATAACGTCATCCCTCTACAAATCCAAAATTGCTTCATGAAATTACCAAGTCTACCAAATCATTATGAAGTCTACCAAAGAGGCTATTATTACCAAGTCTACCAAAGAGAGAAAAATACATCAGAAGAAAGGAGAACCTAAAGAAAAAGGAAAGTGTAGAGGACGTTCACAAGGGAAGAAAGGCAAGAAAAGAAAGGACGTCTCGTCTTCTGAAGACGAAGAAGAAAACTGGCTGAATTCAACCGATAATGACCAGGATTCTTGTGATTTGTGTATGCATTTCAACCAACTTGTGTACGATGCGCCAAATACAGATGTATGGTCAATTTGCAATGAGTTTGTCCGCGATGCATGTAGCGTATTTAATCCTGATGGTGAAGATGGTTTTGTTTGCGATTTCTGAGGATCTCACCCCCCCCCCCCCCCCCAAATCAAAATTAAATAATACGGTTTCAAAGTTTAACAATTCACTTGAATTGATTAAGTTTGAAAACTGGCTGAATAATAAATAAAAATTTTGCTTGGGTATGTTTGATGTTATTTTCGGGGGAGGTACCCGGTTTTAACCACCCCTACCTCAAAAGTGACATTTTTGGTTTTTTACACTTACCTCAAGTTTCTGAACAGGGGACATTAAATTTTATGTAATATGTCATTTTTCTCAGTTGCCTTGATGTTTAGGATTATAGTCACTCCTTTATTTGCTGAATTTTGAGTGTTAGATTGGAATTATTCATCAACAAATTTATGGTATCCAGTTTTACACCCCCCCCCCTTTCCCCTGCAAAAAACAAAACATGATCTCCAGATAATCAAGGAGCGAACTCTCCTCAAAATTTCCAAAGAGTCTGTCACCACTAATTGGGATTAGAAAAGTTCTCTTTAATTTTTAAATAGCAGACATTGCATTCCATTTAATTGCAACATTTGTAATATTTTTCTGCGATTAATTAAGGCAAAAATTATTTTTAAAAAATTGTGGCACATATGCACACACCCTAGAAAAATATTACCCAATTGCAACTTTAGCACATATATGCTGGAATATTCAAGCATTTCTTTTATATTTAAAAATTCTGAATCCTCAGCCGAAATTCCGATAGAAGAATTTTTACTTTACGTAATCTCGGAATTTCTGTCAAATATGTAAAGCAAAAGATTACGAATCAGAAATTCTGGTATGAATTCTGAATTTTTGTAATAAAAAAGAAAATACTGAAATTAATGCTCATATAAAACACTAACGATGCAAATAGGTTAATTTTAACTGCTATTATATTTAGATATAGATATAACATAATTTATCTCTAAAATAATATCAAATAATATCAAATAATATCAAGTATTAATTGGTAATATTGAACAAGTATTTATTGATAATATGCAGTAAACAAAATGGCTACCGTGATTTTGCAAAGATAAATTGCAAACTGATCCTATATTTCACAAATTATGTGAGTTTTGTAACTGTTTTCTTTTGCTTATTTTCTATAATATTGGGAATTGCATGACAATTGTTGCTTAATAACTGTACTTTTACTTTTGAAGAATCCGGATATTTCATTGCTCGCAAAATTGTAATGTTGTTTTCCCTGAAATTTGATAAAAATTCTAAAAAATAAGATGATATTTAAAACATGATATAAAAAAATGAGTTACGTACATGAATATAACCCTTGAGACCATTAATCATTGCTCAATGTTTTAAAGCTGTATTTGTAGAATCATATTAAAATAAATAATGCTATTATTATAGTGAAACCTACTGTTTAGTAAAAGGCTTTATTTAATCGGAAAGTTACGGTGATTTAATAAAGACTAAATTTCCTATAAAATTTTTGTGGTTAAAAAAAGCTTATGTACATTGGGTTTTTGAGAAGTATGGTTGTGGATTATTGCAGCTTTTCTCATTCAGTGTATTTTTTAGTAGCCTAGTAATATTGCGGGATCAATTAGCGGTACTAATTGAGAGAAATCTGTATTTAAAAAAAAAATCAGTCCATTAGATAGTATTCAAATAACGGTACGCGACAACTAGATAATTATTAACTTTTATTGGTATCATATTTAAAAGTCAATAATAAGATCATTTATCTCAGAAAATCAAAACAATCGAAAACACTTTTCACTGTTTATCGGTTATATGTCACAGAGAAATCGATATTATGATTCCACAAAGATAAATTGTAGAAAATGTCAGATCGTAAAGATACTATATATCATATATTTAGAGGGGGTATTTTATATCATAAGGAATATCGAATGGCAATTGTTGCTTCAGAGCTGTAATTTTGTTTTAAAAGGAATTCAGATATTTCATATCCTTTGGAACTTTATATTTTTCTAGCTCTGTTAAATGTTTTCTGTAGATGACAGAAAATATAATAAATAAAGGGCTATTTATTTGCTGCGAATTCAATTTTCAATATATTGGAAAAATAAAATATAATCAATGATTAAAAACACTTACGATACTCATCAGCGTACAACATATATAAAAACAATATTAAAAAAACATTAAAATACACCCAACGTTTCAGACTTTTCTAACAAACCATCATCAGGGGGGGGGTCTCGACTTGTACGGAGCTTACATTATACACAACACAGTCACTGACACAAACATTAAAATGAAAACATTTCTGATCATTAAACATTTGAAATCATTAAACATAAAAAACAATATTGTATCGAATATGGCGCCATCTATTGGTAGAATGTGTTGAAATGAGTTAAAAGTTTTGAAAGAAATACATTTGTAGTGTTAAATTCAGTTTTTCCTAGCTTTCATAATAATGTTATAGTCTACCAATAAATGGCGCCATATCCGATACAATATTGTTTTTGATGTTTAATGATCTTTTACAGAAATATTTTCATTTTAATGTTTGTGTCAATGGCTGTGTTGTGAGTAATGTAGGGCCTGTAGAGGTCAAGAACCCCCTGATGATTGCTTGTTAGAAAAAGTCTGAAACGTTGGGTGTATTTTTAATGTGTGTTTAATATTGTTTTTATATATGTTGTACGCTGATGAGTATTGTAAGTGTTTTTAATCATTATATTTGACAGTGTAAGTCCAAGTTTTTATTAAAATATAATCTTCTTTCAATTTCAGAATACAACTCTTTTTTTCGGTATTCATAAGAATATTGTGATTAAGAAAGTGCTGATTATTTTATTCTGAAAGCATGTAGGATATTAAGGATAGTAGTATTCGCAATCTAAAAAATCATCATTAACAAGAAGACAAACCTACTTGTTTTTCAGTACCACCGTTTCCGAATAGTACACGTTTTATTTAATTACAAATTTCTGTAAACAAATAAAACAAATACTTCTATTGGGAAATAGTACAACTCAAAAATCGGAATATTTGACATATGTGGTATTAATAATCAACTTTCATAAAATCCTTGAGTGAATTAAACGGTTAAAATGAAAAACGGCTGTGCACATTACAAGCAGATAACACAATAGTTGGAGCACAAACACCCTGCATCGGTATCCGAGAAATGTAAAACTACCAAGAAGATGACTTCATGTAAGATGGAGCGACAAAATTAGAAAAGTGCCTCGAGTTAACTGGATGATCAAAGCACTAGACAGGAAACAATAGAAAAATCTATGAGAGGCCTACACCAAGCAGTGTGTTGAAAACAGTTGTTGTTGATGGTGATGATGATGATACATACGGTAAAAACACTATTGTGTTCAGAACCAACTAACCTACTCTATTCACAATTTTTACAAATATGATAACAAATACCATGAAGCACAAATATAATTTTAAAAAATTCAGTTCTCAAAAAAAAAAAAAAAAAAAAAATCAATTCTCAAAATAAAATTTAAAAAATTTCCACGAATTCTTTATGTCCGTACAAATAAAATAAATTTAATTCAAAATATCACCGTGTTAGAGGACGCCTTCTTATCTTTTAACACTTCCGCCACTTATCTCTTTCTCCATTACGCTTATAAGCTCACACGCTTATTTGTACTCTCTCCACATCCTTCACCAGTGTTGAATTCAGGGGGTGGCCCGGGGGGGGGGGGGCATCCCCCTCCGGAGAAATGAAATGGTCACCCGAAATTTTGATATTTTGTGTTTTTAATGGTCAAAAAGTGCAATCCCCCCGGAACTCTATAATGCCCCACCCCCGGAGCCACATAAATCGCTCCCGGAGTAAAGTGTCTAAATTCAACACCGTCCTTCACCTCCTGAGCAAAGGAACACAGTGGGCGCTAAACCGGTAAATCATGGTGCTAAGGGGCGATTCCGTGCAGAGTGTCACACACGTAACGCAGTCTTTAATCTGCATTTATTTAATTATTTATTAAATTTTAATGTTAATTCTGATTTTAAGTGGTATGGTAAATAAGTTATTACCATATTTTTAAATTTAAATGCGTGTCAATAAAACTCGCAGTCAATAAAAACACAGTGAATATCATTTAATTTCATTACTCAAAATGTGCTTTTTTCCGAAGTAGGAAAAAAGCACATTTTGAGTAATGAAATTAAAGGATGTACTTCTGCGAGTTTTATTGTCACACATTTAAATTTAAAAATATGGTAATAACTTATTTACCATGCCACTTAAAATGAGAATTAACATTAAAATTTAAAAAATAATTGAATAAATGCAATTTAAAGACTGCGTTACGTGTGTGACACTCTCCACGGAATCGCCCTAAAGTTAGTCAAAAGCCTGTGATAACTCCACTTGTAACTATCCGCTATAAAAGTAGATCCATTTAGTTGCTACTTTAACAGAGCGAACGGCTTACAAGCAAATATTCTATCTATCGAATAGTTCTCCATTAATTCATACGGCGCCCATACAACGGCATTGCTCACCATTCCAGATAGACCGGGAGCCGGCAGCACAATCACCTCATCGAGTTCACGGCTATAACTCCAGAATAAGTTAAAACTCGATACGTATATTAAAATGCAATCGATCTGCCAAGTCATACCTTGGTGGAAAACACCTGAAAACCTGATTTTAGCGGTCGACTCATAGGTTTACCATTGTGTTTTCCTGCACCCAAAAGTATGAAAACATGGAGGACTGGGAGCAGGAAAATGCAATAATAAACGTACGAGTCAACCGCTAAATTCGGGTTTTCAGGTGTTTTCCACCAAGATATGACTTGGCAGACCGATTGCGTTTTAATATGCGTATCGAGTTTTAACTAATTCTAGAATTTCAGCCGTGAACTGGATGAGGTGATTGTGCTGTTGGCTCACGGTCTAAGATAGACTTAATCATCTTACTATTGTTGTCTGGATGATTTGAAGTATTTTTGAAATTTCTCGGGTTGTCCTATCCCAAACATTTTCAATTAAAGTCAATATTTTTTTGTCATCATATGATTCAACATAATACCATAAACTGAAAGAAATTTTACTGCAACTCAATAATTAAGTGACAAATTTCCACCGATACATAAAAAGTGGCAATTTGGTATATATATGGGGAAAAAAAAGAAAAAAAGATAAACATCATTCGAGTACTTTTTGGTTCTACCGCCTGTGTCAGGCGAATTGATCGAATAGTGCCAAAGTCTCTTGAAATTTTTTAAATATATAAATCGATTTTCAGAGAAAAAAATCTTTTCTGGGTTTTCTCACTCCTTCCTTTTTCTTCCTCACCCTTGTAGTAGCTTCACGTGGTAAGAGCGCTAGACTACAGAAATACGGACAGACAGACCAATTTTATTTTCGTTATTTTATATTATATTGAAGATGTGTTGTATGCACATTGTTCAAATTTTGAAAATTTTCGCAAACTCTTTCAAATAGTGTAGCATAAATGCCGATCTAAATCAAATTAAAATTCTACATGCATTTCATAGTTATAATTTAAAATTTATTTTTCTTCAAAATCCTTTTCTGTTCCTGCAGTTACAAAATATTTACATTAAACAAAAGTTTTTATATGTTTCATTGATAAAGACTCTTTTGTTGTAAAATGTATTGAAATAACTAATACAATACTGATCGCAGCTGCTCAAAATCAATTACTTTTGCTTTTATCATTTTCGTTTAAATATTTTTTCAACTAAAATAAAAAAGAATTAATAAGATACTCTTTTTTTTTTTCAAAACCGAGATAAATAAATCAAAATTGTTTCTGTTTCCATCTATCTGTGAAATAATTTACTATCTATCAATCACTTGAGTTTTATCTGTCAATATTTTTTAATTTTTTTTTCTCAAAGCAAAGAAAAAATATTTATTGTCTTTCATTCTTTCTTTTTTGACGTGTATCTGTGTAAGTATGCGACAGGATTTTTTTTTAAACTTAATTTGAATTATTTACCTGTCAATGTCATAAAAGATAATAAAAAAGATCAAACGGCTATTGAATCTATATTTATCTGAATTTATAGTATTGAATCTGTTTGTTCACTAGAAAAAGGAATGACAAATATTTCGTGATCTATGGAAATATGATATAACCAGCGGAAATGTTTCCACGGAAACATTTCCGAAAATCAGTGACAGAAAAAAAAAAAATCTGTTTATAAATGCTTTATTAAATCTATAAAATGTATTGACTTCTGAGGTTTCGAAAGATAAAAATCTCTTTTCGTGATCATTGGTATCTCGGAGGAGTTTCTTGTGTATTTTTGTTCGTGGATATATTATATTTTCCTAGATTTAGAAACACTTATGTTTTTAAAAAGCAGAAAACCAACGTTTAAAAATGCACAAATAATACATGAAAAGCAGCAAACAGCTGTTTCGAATCTACTAGCGAGATTCTTCTTCACTGCAAGATAGGGGGAGGCACAGCGTGCTAGAAAAAAGCAAGGCTGAGCAAAATGACAGAGACATACCCGATACATACCCGATGTGGGTAACTAATGCGCCGAAAACAACCAATGAGAGAGAAGCAGAGGAAACGATTGAGTGTACAAGTAGCTACATCTACCGGGGAAAAAGAGAAAAAGAAACCAAAAAAAGGGTGAATTAAATTAATGCTTTCCAAATACTTCGGAAATCAGGAGTACTAGATAAGTCATTGACTAAAGAGTGAGAATTTTTAGTGATGTGGTAAGCTTCCCAAAAATCAAGATCAAGGTTAGAAGAACATTTTTGGATAATGATGGCTGAGGAGAAATCGAACCTATTTTGAAAAGACCAAAAATGTTGAGCAATAGAAGAACTTTTAAGCTCCTGATTTGCAACATAACCTTCATGTTCTTTTAAACGAAATCTAAGAACGCGTTTAGTCTGACCAATATAATTGCTCAACATTTTTGGTCTTTTCAACATAGGTACAATTTTTTCTCAGCCACCATTATCAAAAAATGTTCTTCTAACATTGATTTTGATTTCTGGGAAGCTTACCACATCATTAAAAATTCTCACTCTTTAGTCAATGACTTATCTAGTACTCCTGGTTTTCCAAGTATTTGGAAAGCATTAATTTTATTCCCCTTTTTTTGTTTCTTTTTCACTCGTTGCCCGGTAGATGTCGCTACTTGTCCACTCAATCGTTTCCTCTGCTTCTCTCTCATTGGTTGTTTTCGGCGCATTCGCTACCCACATCGAGCATGTAAGTCTCTGTCTTTTTCTCAGCCTTGCTTTATCGAGCACGCTGTGCCTCCCCCTATCTTGCACTGAAGAAGAATCTCGTTAGTAGATTCGAAACAGCTGTTTGCTGCTTTTCACGTATTATTTGTGCCTTTTTAAACGCTAGCTTTCTATTTTTTAATATTGTTGCACTAAGGCATTTTTTGCTATTTTTACTTATGTTTTACCTTGTATTTATAGTACAGGAAAGGTGACAATTCCGGTAACTTTTTGAAAAAATATAATACATTTACATTAGTCTAAAGCAAAGATCGGCAACCTATAAGCCGCGGGTCACGAAGTGACACAATGTAATATGCAGTGTGCCTGTAAAAGAACGCCCTAGTTATAAATTTTAATAGTAACAACTGTAAGCGCTGTAAAGTGTTAGATAAAGGTTACAAATAAAGAGTAACTCAAACAGTTTTAGATAAGCGCATGCGCAAGCAGTGCTTTGTTATTGACTCATTGCAATGTCACATACGCAAAATGGCAACTCCTGAGCGTAAAGCATTATTGCTGAGATGAAGATTTAAAAGTCGTTAGAGCTATGCGAGTTTTTTCTTTGGGGCTTTGGAATGATTCTGTCTACGTTCTGTTCTGCCACAGCCTAATGATTTGCCAGAGTTGAGAAACAGAATTGGAGAGGCTATTGTTTCCATTTCTCAGGAGCTGTTAACCGAAGTGTGGGAAGAATTTCACTCTAGGTTGGATGTGTGCCGTAAAACTAAAGGTGAACATATTGAACATTTGTAAAAAAAAACAAACTAGGTCAGTTTACCTCAATTTGATGTATGATTTGTTGTAAATTGTCTAAATTAAACTGTTATAATATACCACTGAAACTGGGCACTATTTTATGGATACCCTGTATAAAAGAAAATTATAAAACATAAATATGAAACAATCAGTTGAAGAATACATAAAAAAATCGAAATAAATAATAACAATAAAATTTTTGTTTGATTACAAAGTTGCAGTAACAAACATCCATAACGAATGCAGCAATTGGAGGAACGAAGGGGTGGCGGAAGGCAGCGTCCAATTGCTGCCTTCGCCTTTTGTCCTATTAAAAGTCGGCATGAGCTGCTGCTACAATTTGACAATTAGTCTCCTCTTTGGCAGTTAGGAGACTTTGTTCTCTCAGTTGTAGCACGTGTTCAGTAGCGCAAGAATAGTGACGCTGTTATAGTTACGCAATGAAATAATAATTATTAATATAACAAAGTATTACCATGGACAAACAAAAAGCCAAAAAAGATATTGTTTCAAGATGTTTAGAAATAAAAGTATGGATGTATCCAAAATGGTGACAACTTGATAAGCACTTTATGCACAGATGTAATTACTGCCAGGACTTACAATATTAAACAACACTTTTCTTCGAAATATAAACATGTGCGTAAAATACCAAATGAAGAAAAATCTGAATACGTTCCTAAATGTGAATTAGATTTTAGAAAACAAAATAAATTTGTAAATTGTTTTGTTACCAGTTACAATCACGCTATTTCTGGAGGCTTTTTTGAAGCTCTTATTATTTGTGTCATCAGAAAACTATTTACAGACGTCGAATTTTTGAAAAACGTATGAATAAATGGTTTCGTGCTTGATTGCTAACACATTTTTAAATAGCAATAGCCACCCTATTTAATTACAGATTAATAACACATTAAGGGTGTATTCCAATCCAAACTGCTTATTTTCTGATTTTTTTATTTAACTCATTTTTGCTCTCAAATGCATCAAAATGCCAAATACTTTGATTTAGAAACTATATAATGTGCCTTGCTTGTCCATTTTTTTATAAATGCAGAAAATATTGCAAAAAATGCTGTCAAAGTTGTCGTTTTGAACCGAATTTTACGAAGCGGGAGATCCGCGAATGAAAAAAAAAAAAAAAAAGATGGTCATACTGAGAAAATAATTGTTTAAAACCCTCCGACTGTCCTGGAAAAGGGCAAAATTGTAATGTTGTTTTCTCAGCATTTTGTTTTAAATGCTAAAAAAAATGATTCTTTGAAAATTTTATAAAAAAACTTAATAACGAATATGAATGCAATCCTTAAAAGTATTAATCATTATTTAATGTATTAAAAATACATTAAATCAATAGAATTATATTACTTTAAATATTGCTTGTATTGCAGTGAAACCTGGAGCTTAGTGAACGTATTAACACGGGCTTGTCAGTGAGGGGGTTAAAAATCAAATTCTAATAAATTGAGCGAAAAATGAAATCACACCGCCTCTTATACATCTCTTCAAAAATCACCTCAGCTACTTTCGAGTTTTTACTTTTAAAAATGAGTCTGGAAATGTCTCAGAAATTTTCGAGCTGTTGAGGGTGAAAAAATACATTTTCGAATACACTCTTCAGTTCGCCCTCAACCAATTCAAAAATGCTGCAAAACTTATTCAATTTCCATACCTTTTCACAAACTAACTAACAAAGCAAATACAATGAAAGTATTTCGATTGTTACGTATTGTATTACTTGTTTCAATAAACAAAACAGATTGAGGAAAAATATTTAAATTAATAAGGAAAACTTAATTATGTAACCTACTAATTTTTTTTTTGTTTTGTTTTCGTAATTACTATTATATCACTGCACGCATGATTTCTTAAAAATTGTTAAAGATAATGGATTCAAATTTTCTGAGTGCATTAATATTATACGTCGGCATAAAATGAACTAAAATCTTAGAATTATCTTAAATAATAATTAAAAAAAAAACATTTAAAAAATACGCGAGAATTTTTACAGATTTTCTTTTTTAAATTTTTATTATTAATTATACACATTCTAAATGATGATAATTAAAAAATTTTAGTTCATTATGTTAAGCGAAATGTTATCTTTAAATTAAAATCTATTTAAAGTTAATAAATTAAAATGAACACGAGGTATCATGCGCGCAGTGATATATAGTAATTACGAAAAAAAAACAGTAGGTTACTTAAGTTTTCCTAAATAATTTCAATATTTTTCGTCAATCTGTTTTGTTTACTGCAACAAGTAATTCTATACTTAACAATCCAAAAAGTTTCATTGTATTTACTTTATTAGTTAGTTTGTGAAAAGGTATGGAAATTGAATCAGGTTTCCATCATTTTTGACCGGTTGAAGGCGAATTATCCCCTTAAATAAGGTGAATAGTAGTATTTCAAAAAAGTGATAACAATCAAGCAATCTAAATTTTTTTTTTTTAAGCATAAATTGCAGCACTCATGACAAAATAAAACGAATTTTGCGCGCTCAAAGGATTATTTTTTTCAATCTCCTCATATTCAAAATAAAATTCTTTTTTTACTTTAAAGCTCCTTTACCCAAAGGAGTAAATAAGAGTAATAAGAATATATCCAGTATGTTTCATTGTAGGTGTTAGGAAGAAATAAGGCATCGATTCTATCTCCAAAGCAGAGAGAAAAAAGCGATGGAAAAACTCATCACTTCTTTTATCTTCCGCTGTCAAATGCTTCGTTTAACATCAAAATTGGCATCTATTTATATCATCAAAAGTATTGCATAACAGCAATTTTTTTTAAGTTTAAATTTCAAGTTTCAGCATCAACAAGATAAGTGATGCTATATCATTTTTCACTTCTAAGAGCTTCGAAATGAATGTTTTAGATAGAGAACAAGTGAAAATTAAATTTAAAAAATCAAAAAACCCGACTGCGAAACTAAAAAGCGAACTAATTAATTATTTCTCGCCAATGTGAAACTATTTTTTATATTACTTACCTATTTGTTTTATTTACTTGTATTGATGACTTTTAAGTTGTGTTTAATTGTTAGTTCCTATCTATAAACACTGTTTTGATGAGGCCTATGGATGTCTATGATGGTTAGAGTTGCAATAAAGCTAGAGATCCTAGCTACACAAATTCCAGGTTGTGTAATATTTAAACAGAGCTTCTGACTGCCAAATAGTCAATGAAACATCGTCTTCATTTTGAAAGACCTATCCAATGATATGCCACTCAATAGGGTGCGTAAATTTTTTTTTCGTGTCTACCGCCATTTTGGATTTTACGCTCGCCATTTTGAATTTATAAAACCAAAACATAGCCTAGAACCATCGGGCGGTTAATACTAATCGATAGAGAGCTCATTCATTAAAATCCATCCAGCCGTTGGGTTGGGATATTTCGAGGGTGTAAAGAAATCCACATACCCAGATACGCGTGAAACACATAACCTTTCTTGGCAGTCGGGTAAAAAGAAAATAAATCTGAAGATCAGATAATTTATGCTTATCTGTACGTTATACTATGTTCCCACTGAGATAGTTGAGTCACTTAACTTTTAATCACGTAACTTTTAAGTCACTTAACTTTTTTGAAACGATGTACCCGGAATTAGGCTTCACCTGTTCACATTACAAAAAGTTTTAATAGACTTAACTTATGTTAAATTTGTTACTACAACTTCTAACAAACATAATTTATTATTGCTTTTATTCTTTGTGGTGTGTTAATTAAATAAACGATTCAAAAGTTTATTCGAAAAAGACTAAATAATTACTTGTAGAACTCAACTCTAATTTTAATAACAGTTTCAAATAAGAAAAAGAATTCAGCTGGCAGATTTCCACTCAACTCATAGTTAAGAGAGTATCAAAAGTTAAGTGAGATTCAGAAAGTTGCTCAAGTCGAAATCTTGATTCCGGGTACGACCGCTTCAAAAAACTTCAAGTTAAGTGACTCAACTGTCTCAGTGAAAACATAGTATTAGAAAAATATCCCTTGTAGCAGATTAATACGGGCAAGTACAGCAATGTTGGAATGAAATATTAGCCCAACGTTGGACGTGTATATTTTGCCGATATTGAATTAATTTTGTCGAAAAATATCCAGCCATTTTGTTGCTAAATTTCTCACTGTAAAACAATATTTCTGCAATAATAGTGTTTCATTGCTAATACGTAAAAGCAGTCTTTCTGTATTCTTGATATTTCATTGCACTTATTACCACATAACACATGCACACATAAAACCAATATTTGACCAATATTCGTATTTCATTGAACGTATTTCCCATAGATGCAATATTGGTGCCGCATTGGGTTTTAATGTCACCAATATTCGTTTGCTACTAGGAATGGTTTTGTGTGAAATTTGAATTATATTTTTTTTTATGTCAGTAATTGGTCTATCGGGGTGCAAAATGATAGGAACGACAAAAAACCCCAAAAGAAATCAATTCACGTTTTCTATGCAAATACGCAAATTATACATGATATTATGCAATCTATACATATATATTACGTTATCGTACGTGGCACAAAAATCGCGATTATTTGTTAATTGTTTAATGGCAACGCCCGAGTGAAACGCATCTCATTGGTTAGTGAACAGCATTTAATGCATCTCCATACCTATATATAACTATCACAGGGGCACCCTGTTTTGTTGCCAAATACCGCCAAGTTTGTCGCCAACTTGGCGATAAATCGCCAAATTTGGCGACCAAAATTATTCGCCAAAACTGACACTAACTTGCCGATATCTCTAATATTTCGCCAAATTCTCATAGGCTTCCATTGCAAATCAATGGGTTTACTTCTTACAGAGAATCAAAAAATTGAGATATTTTGATGCAACAGAAACTAAAATTAGCTTAAGGGCTTATATTAATTATATTTTAGGGAGTCCACGTAAGTTAAATTATGAATAAAAGTAACATGATACAATGCTTAGTATGCTTTCTGAAACATAAATTTTAAGGGAGACGAAACTGTTCGCCAAGGGCGGCTGGTACATAATATTACAACTAACGTTAAAGCAATCGTTTACAAAAATTATCTGTATATTTTAAAAATATATTTTAAGACATGCATTGTGTTAAATTTATGCTGGAGCAAAGGATAAAACCGCCGTTAATATTTCGATATCGCCGCTCGTGATTGGTGGATATTTTTGCATATCATTTAACAAAGCATTTAAAAGAGATTCTGACACACACATTTAGTTCCTAAAACTTTTTGACGATGAGGGGAGAAAAATGATTTTTTGGCTTAGAAAGGTTTAATTCTCGCTTATAACAGTATCGGAATGTCGCTTCAAATAATTGTTGATAAAATTAAACTTTCAAAAACAGTCATTTTTAATTTCTTACAGAATGCAACTACTTACGATGCTGAGAAATCTACAGGAAGTCTGAGAATTCTTTCGAAACGATCCGAAAATTTGATTACTCGCTCGATCGTAAGCGAAAATTTACACCAAAGGACATTGTAAGTCAGGTATAGACGCCAGCATCAGTATAAACGGTAATAAAAGCAATAATAAAAAATTAAATAAAAAAAAT
The DNA here is from genome assembly GCA_963932465.1 of Maratus speciosus. Lineage (NCBI taxonomy): Eukaryota > Metazoa > Arthropoda > Arachnida > Araneae > Salticidae > Maratus > Maratus speciosus. The sequence continues at coordinate 334,187,797 of OZ010797.1, read as the reverse complement.
CAAAAAACCAGATTGCATAAAAAGCGAACTAAAAAGAGGGAAACAATATGACGTAGGAAAGTAGTAGAATGTGTAATGGAAAACCTTTTTTTCTACTTAATTGCAGTCGGAGGCATCAGATTCATGTTTAGTTATGTACTGCGGCTCCTTTTACCTACATGTTTGCCAAACATAAGGATTTCCATTACGCACTCTACTATTTTCCTACGTCATCTTTTATCCCTCTTTTTAGTTCGCTTTTTATGTAGTCGGGAGTTTTAATTTTTTTAATTTAATTTTTTATTGATGATTTTTTAGTTTATATTACTTAAATATATTTTTTTATTTACTTGTATTGATGACTTTTAAGTTGTGTTTAATTGTTAGTTCCTATCTATAAACACTGTTTTGATGAGACTTATAGATGTCCATGAAGGTTAGAGTTACAGATAAGCTAGAAATCCTAATAACACAACTTTCTGGTTGTGTAATATTTAAACGGAGCTTCTGACTGTAAAATAGTCTAGGAAACATCGTCTTCATTTTGAAAGAACTAGCCAATGATATGCCACTCAATATAGTGCGTAAAAAAATTTTCGCCTCTGCCGCCATTTTGAATTCATGAAAACAAAACCTAGCCCATAACCATCGGACGATTAAGACGAATCGATAGATACCTCATTCATTAAAATCCATCCAGCCGTTGGGATGTTTCGAGGGTATAAAGAAATCCACATACGGGCAAAAAAGTTAACACTTTCCGGCACGGGCAATTTTTGTTGTAAAATGATGAAATGATTGACTGACATCGGAATTTTAAAACGACTTTTTTAGAAATTAAAAACATGTTACTTTAACTATTCATTGTAAAAGCAAAATTTTACTAAAATATTCTTGGTACCGTTCGTAAGTTTGGAATTAAAATTAGGTATCCTGATTCGGGCACACTGTGCCGGAAAAGGTTAAATATGTAAACCTACATTACTAAGCGCCTTTAACATATGGCCATAAAAAAAGCCCGCAATCAGTTTGCAGAAAAGCTATAGAATCAACAATCGAATTGGTCTAAAATTATTTTCAGGGATGAAAAGAGGTGTAATTTCGTCGGTCCGGATGGCATTCATTCATATTAGAATGACTTTCGAAAGGAAAAGGACATATTTTCCCCGCATAAACTCGGTGGAGGCTTCCCAATGGTTTGGGCTGCTTGTTCCTTGGGAGGTAAGTTTAGAAATGCTTTTCTAGAAATACGACAAAATAATCATACCAATATTCACATGTTAGAACGCTTCTTGAATCAAGGTGAAAAACCTGCTGCCTTAACTATATTTTTCAAGACAAAGCCTCAATTTATTCTGTAAAATGCACGAAGAAGTGGTTTCTAAACACTAAGATTCTCGCACTTGATTGGCCGGCCAATAATCGTGACCTAAATCCCATGAAGAACATTTGGAATATTTTAGTACTCAATAGCTACCAAAATAATTATAAAATGGTCCAGTATAACTTGAAAGCAAAGTTACCTCAGCCATTTATGAGGTATGGTGTGTTTTTTGTCACCTAGGCAATCTCGAAAACTTCTAAACTCTATGCCACATCGCTGCATTAAAATTATTAAACAGAAAGGAAGCACGACTGACATGTAATATTTCCATAATTTAAAAAAAAAACCGTTCCGTTCTTATAATTTTACTCCTATTGCATAATCTATACTCCTATTATAAAGAGGAAAAAATTGTTTATTTGTAGGAGGTAAGCTCTGGAACTACCGAATCGATTCCAAAAGTAATGGTATAAAAATGATGGTGTTAGTCCAACTTAGAACATAGGCTATATCTTATGTCGGTGCCACTACCCCAAAGGGGGTGCAGGAGCAAAAAACGTTCTAAAAATGCGATTTTTGCCTTACTGAAGGGCCTAGAAATATGAAATTTGGAATATTAGTTACTTATAAGATATCAATGGTGTCTAAGAACAGTTCTTAAATAATTCGAAATTTAAAAGGGGTGAAAATGCACAAAAAGCGTTCTAAAAAACGTTCTAAATGGTAGTTTCTACACAATCTCAGGAAATAACAAACCGATTTAAAAAATATTGGTGTCAAAATGATGGTGACAACGCTTGCTCCAAAATAGGCTACGTTTTATGTCGGTGCCACTACCCCAAAGGGGGTGCAAGAGCAAAAAACGTTCTAAAAATGCGATTTTTGCGTTACTGAAGGGCCTAGAAATATGAAATTTGAAATATTAGTTACTTATAAGATATAAATGATGTCTAAGAACAGTTCTTAAACAATTCGAAATTTAAAAGGGGTAAAAATGCACAAAAAGCGTTCTAAAAAACGTTCTAAATGGTAGTTTCTACACAATCTCAGGAAATACCGAACCGATTCCAAAAGTAATGGTATCAAAATGATGGTGTTAGTCCAACTTAGAACATAGGCTATATCTTATGTCGGTGCCACTACCCCAAAGGGGGTGTAGGAGCAAAAAACGTTCTAAAAATGCGATTTTAGCGTTACTGAAGGGCCTAGAAATATGAAATTATGAATATTAGTTACTTATAAGATATAAATGATGTCTAAGAACAGTTCTTAAACAATTCGAAATGTAAAAAGGGTGAAAATGCACAAAAAGCGTTCTAAAAAACGTTCTAAATGGTAGTTTCTACACAATCTTAGGAAATACCGAACCGATTCCAAAAGTAATGGTATCAAAATGATGGTGTTAGTCCAACTTAGAACATAGGCTATATCTTATGTCGGTGCCACTACCCCAAAGGGGGTGTAGGAGCAAAAAACGTTTTAAAAATGCGATTATAGCGTTACTGAAGGGCCTAGAAATATGAAATTTTGAATATTAGTTACTTATAAGATATAAATGATGTCTAAGAACAGTTCTTAAACTATTCGAAATTTAAAAGGGTGAAAATGCACAAAAAGCGTTCTAAATAACGTTCTAAATGGTGGTTTCTACACAATCTCAGGAAATACCAAACCGATTTAAAAAATATTGGTGTCAAAATGATGGTGACAACGTTTGCTCTAAGATAGGCTATGTTTTATGTCGGTGCCACTACCCGAAAGGGGGGTGTAGGAGCAAAAAACGTTCTAAATATGCGATTTTGGCGTTACTGGAGGGCCTATAAATATGAAATTTGAAATATTAGCAACTTATTAGATATAAAGGATTTCTAAGAACAGTTCTTAAACAATTCGAAATTTGAAAGGGGTGAAGATGCGCGAAAATCGTTCTAAAAAACGTTCTAAATGGTGGTTTTTACACAATCTCAGGAAATACCAAATCGATTTAAAAAATAATGGTGTCAAAATAAGGGTGTCAAAATGACGGTGACAACCCTTGCTCCATCATAGGCTATGTTTTATGTCGGTGCCACTACCCGAAAGGGGGTGCAGGAGCAAAAAACGTTCTAAAAATGCGATTTTTGCGTTACCGAAGGGCCTATAAATATGAAATTTGAAATATTAGCTACTTATTAGATATAAAGGATTTCTAAGAACAGTTCTTAAACAATTCGAAATTTAAAAGGTGTGAAAATGCGCGAAAAGCGTTCTAAAAAACGTTCTAATGGTGGTTTCAACACGATCTCAGGAAATACCAAACAGATCTAAAAAATAATGGCGTCAAAATGATGGTGACAACCCTTGGTCCAACATAGGCGATGTCTTATGTCGGTGCCACTAACCCAAAAGGGGCGCAGGAGAAAAAAGTTCTAAATTGCGGCTTTTGCATTACGGAAGGGCCTAAAATCGTGAAATTTGGAATGGTAGTTAGTTATAAGATATCAATGATCTCTAAGGATATTTCCTAAAAAAATCGAAATTTAAAAGAGGGTCAAAATGCGCAAAAAGCGTTGTGAAAAACTTTCTAAATTGCTATTTCTATGCAATCTCAGGAAGAACTGAACCGATTTCAAATATAATGGTGTAAAAATGATGGTGACAGATCTTGCTTCAAGATAGGCTATATTTTATATCTGTTTCCACTACCCCAGAGGAGATGCAGGAGCAAAATGCGCGAAAAGCGTTCTAAAAACGTTCTAAATGCCAATTTGTCGGCAATATCTCAGGAAGAATGAATCTGATTTCAAACATAATGGTAGGAAATTGATGCTGACAGCCTCTGCTCTAACATAAACGCTATTTTATGTCGGTTTCACTATCACCAAGACGTTGCAGGAGCAAAAAAGCGTTCTAAATTTCGATTTTTGAGATCGGTAGGGGCTAGCAACTTAAAATTAGGCATGGTACATATTTATTAGATATAAATTATCTTTAAGAACAGTTTCGAAAAAATTGAAAATTTAAAAAGTTGTGAAAATGCGCGAAAAGAGTCCTAAAAACGTTCTAAATTGCGATTTCTACTCAATCTACGGAAATACCAAAGCTATTTCAAAAGTAATGGTTGCAAATCAATGGTGACAGTCCCTGCTATAACATAGGTTATATTTTATGTTGCTGTCACTACCATCTGAGGGTTGAAAAAGCAAAACATGTTCTAATTTGCATTTTTTGCATAACTGAGGGGTCTAACACTTTGAAGTATGGCATGGTATTTACTTACAAGATGCAACTGCTTTCTAAGAACAGTCGAAAGAAAATTCCAAATTTAAAAAAATGAATTGAGTGAAAAGCGCTATAAATTACAATTTTCAAGCAAACTTATAAATTACCAAACCTATTAAAAAAATAATGATGAAAAATTTTGGTGATAGAACCTGCTCAAACATAAGCTATATTTTATGTCTGTTCCGCTACCACCAGAGGGTTGCAGGAGCTAAAAACTTTCTAAATTGCGATTTCTGTGATACAGAAAACGCTAGAAACTTTAAATATGACATGGTAGTTACTTATAAAATATAAATGCCCTCGAAAGGAAAGTCGAAAATAAATTCGAATTAAAAAGGGGTGAAGCAAAGGGGAGGTGCGAAAAGCATTCTAAAAAAGTTCTAAATTACTATTCTATGCAATTTCAGGGAATATAAACCGATTATAAAAGTAATAATTGCGAATCAATGGTAACAGTCTCTGATCCTACACAGGCTATATTTTTTGCCGGTGATTCTAACACCTGGGGTTCACAAGAACAACAAACTTTCTAAAAAAGGGCTTTAAAAGCTTTTTAAATTACGTTTCTGTGGAATATTAGGAAATAACAAAGCGATTTCAAAATTAATGTTGGCAAATTAATGGTGACAGTTCCTGTTTCAACATAGCCCTTTATGTTGAGAGACTTGGTAGGACTTGGAATTTGACATGATGGTTAATTTTAAGATGTAAGATGGTTTCTAAAAAATTCAAAACATCAAATGAATACTGAAATGAGCGTATTAATTGAGCATAAAAGTTTCAAAATATTTTCTAAATTATCATTTATTTAGTTTTATTTCATTTTATTAATTTAAGTCTCATTTCTGCCTAATGCAGTGTAATAATGATGCTTAATCAAACTGTGTTTTAAATAGTAACTTTTGAATTATTCCTAAAAGTAATAAGTACCTTTTAATAAAATAAAAATTTAGTTAGTACCTTTTAATAAAAATTAGACATATAAATATCACTTGGCATATTTGAAATATTACGCGAGCAAGGCCGCGGGTTTTGCTAGTTTATTATACAGTGGTATCATAAATGAATAATCGGATTTTAGAAAGGTATATTTTCAAAACTATCGCACATATCATAATAAGTGATTTGTGAAAATAAAGAAGAACATTCCAGGTTTTTTTTTTTTTTCTGTTACAAATGTTCAATGTGAGAACCTTTCTTATCACGACAAACGTCCAATTTGGGATCAAATTCGTCCCAGACATTTGACAGTTTTGCACAGTCAAAGATACTTAATGCAGCTCGGATGCATTAAAACACTAAATAATGCAGCACTGATGCTTTAAAATACCATGTAATGCAGCACTGATGCACCGCGTACATTTTACGGTTCATTGGGGCTGCATTATTTAGTGTTTTAATGCATCAGTGAGACATCTATCAGAGCTAGACTAAGAATCTTTGACTGTGCAAAACTGCCAAGTGTGTGGAACGAACTTGATTACATGTTAGGTGTTTGTCGTGTTACGAAAAGTTCGCACATCGAACATTTGCAACTAAAAAAAAAAAAAGTTGAATGTTCTTCTTTATTTTCATATATCACTTATTCGGTGCGTTCATAATTATATAAATACGTAGCACCTATAGTGATCGTTTGGTCCGTCTGTCTGTCCGTCCGTCCCCATGTAACAGAGCAAAAGGGACCCAACCGAATTGTCTGAAATTTAAATTATATAATTGTGGCAAAATTTTGTCGAGTCGTTTCAAATTTAATGAAAATCAGATGTATAGTTTAATTACAGGGACAGTCAGAAGTTTTCCGTTACATTAAGGTCAATGGGAAAAAAATATTTCAAGTGCATTTTAATGATGTTACAGCCTTCCGAACAGAATGAAATTGATATGCATTTATGAAGTACACTAAAATATACATTCAGTACAATATGCAGTGCAAAAAATATTTATAAAACAATTTATAGTACGAACGCACCTCATTTGCCACGTTTAACGTGCATTTTCCAACTTGTTATAATATGTGTAATAGTTTTGAAAATATAAATTTTTAAAATCCGGCCACTCATTCATGCTAACCCTGCATTATAATAATAATTTTTTTTTACAATGTTTCCTTTATTTTCTATATCATATTTAGCTTGACAAAATCAATTTATATGATGTATGTGTGGTATAATATAATTAAATTTATTATTTAGTCAAATAAATGGTCATTCCTGTTATTTCAAACCTCGGTGTAGTCCAATTAAAATCTCTGAAATATCATACGAATTCGGCACACTTGAAGGGTGTTTCTTTTTGCGACTTCTCACATTCAAAGAAAACATCATTTTTACTACGCTTTTATATGAAGGCGTGAATAAGTTTCTTCGTAATGAGAATATATTAAGCATATTTTAGTGAGGGTGTTCGGGAGAAAAAAGGCGTCAATTCTATCTAGAGCGGAAAGGGAAAGTAATAGAAAAACTCATTACTCCTCTACTTACTCTTCCGATGTCAAAAGCTTTGTTTAGTATCAAAACTATTTCTATCATCAAAAGCATTACATTGCAGGATTTTTTGAAGTATGTATTTCAAGTTTCAGTATCATGATTCATTTTTTTTTCTTCAAAAGTCTTTTAAAAAGAAGTTCCAGGAAGAGAAGCTGTGGAAAAAATATATATAAAGTAATTTTTGACGGAGCGTACAATGCAAGCTTTTATAAACTTAATATATCACTTACCCGCAAGGAAAGTGACACATCTCGCAAAAATTTATTTTGCGTTTTATTCATTTAATAGGTTTGTCATAGGTTCGTCTTGCTACATACACTGTAAAAAAAATGGTAACGCTCCATGTAAAATCCAGGAACGTTTCGCCTTTTCTCAGGTTTTCAGAATAATTTAGCTCTTTCCTGTGAAATTCTGGTTTTCTTATCTGAAACGTTCCTGAACCAAAGTTGGAAACAGCAAAACGCTGCGGCCGCCATTTATTATTATTTTGCTATAATCCGTTGCTCGCGCGCGAGTGTCGAAAACGAATTCCTTAAATGAATGTAAAAAAATTAATATGGAATGCAAATAAATCAATAGACGACATAATCCTTTACGTCTCTAATGTCAATACCATTCAGATGAAAATACAATACCTCTGTGACATCGCTAAGAGATTATCTCTCGTACTTGTCTGTGGAATCTTTAACGAGCAGACTGTGTAAGAAAAAATACACCTATTATTTGGATCTCCATTAACCAGGGGACCATCAAATATGATTCTCACCGATTTTTATTAATTTAAAGTATGTTTTAGAGTTCTTATCTCTAATTATTCTTGTGAAAGGATTTCTTCAAATGGGCCTTAGATTTTCAGAAATTAGATGCCGAGGTTTAGCATACGTTTCAAATACCCATTAGTTTGCAGCCCTCAACGTGTCTTTCGTGGTGTGGACGCAGAAAGCTCGCACGTCACCCGTATGGCCCGAGTTCGATGTTACCTCTTGACTTTTTTTTTCTTTTTTAATTAATTTTATATTTTAACACTTTATTACAATTTGATTTAAATTTGACATATATTTAACACTTTGAATTGCTGCAAATTTGATTTTTTTTTTCGGAAAAAATATACAATTACGTTTAGGTTTTTTTTTTTTCCATGAAAATTTATATGTATGTTATTTAACTTGTAAACTAACATAATTACTGACGAAAATCCAAAATATTTTATGTCTAGATTTTTTTTTCTAATTATTATTTACATTTATATATTTTTATATTTTAAGGAAAGTTCAGAAACAATATATCACATATATATTTACTTTATTGAATTTTAACTGAAAATTTATTTTTTCGTGTAAATTATAAATAATAATTTTGATGTCAATTTCAAAATATTTTTTCATTCTAACAAATAATGATAATAAAGCGAAAATTGTCAACCGGAAATGTAAAAATCGTCTGCGGATCCCGCATGCTGTGAAATGTCAGTAATGTTTTGCTGTCAACAGAAATATTCCTGGTATTTCGCAGGAAACTTACTGGCATTTCTGTAGAAAGTTTTTAACATATACAGTAAAGTTCCAGTCATTTTCAAGAAATGTTTCTTGGAAATAATGGGCAACTCAGCTGCCCATTTTTTCCCAGCAACGTTGCGGAATTTTTTTTTACAGTGTAAACAGTTTCATAAGAGTAGTTATAAGAATAGTCACTTTATTACGATATATGTCCATTTGTGACCACAGAAGAGAGGTGGTTTGTGTGGGGAGGTAAAATTATCCTACCTTCCAAACCTCATCGTACGTCTTTATTCTTAATGGTTTTACTCTTTTATGCACGTGTTTAGTACTGCATGCTAAGTGCTATAATTTCATGTTACAGCAAAATCATGCAAATTTTCTTTTGCCTCTCCTGTGAAATTTACTTTTGTCGAGATGTGTCACTCTTCTTGCGGGTGAGCTATATATAAAATAACTATCATATAAATAATTATGATTTAAAAAACAGAAAGACGGACACAGAAAAGTGCAGGAAAAGAAAGTATCGTAGTTCGGTAAGTTTTGATCTTAAAGTACAGTTTTTGCAATTATAAGTATATTTTTAGCATCAGTGACATAAGAGATATTGCCATTATGTATATTTTGAAGCCACCGGTATAGTGATTTGCATTACTTTTTTAATTCTAATTGTACTACAAGTTTTAAATTGTGTTTTTAAAGCAGCATTGAAAAAATAAGCAGTTAATCGCAAACGGTATTTTGATTCAAAATGTCATATAGCGTCTCACTATGCAAAAAGTGCCTAATGACATAAAATATTTATTTGCTTTTGATACCAAATATTTTATGTGAAATTTCAATTAAGCATGTAAAATGAAAGTAGCTATAAAATTCAGTTTCAAAATTAAATTACTGAAGACAAAGAAATTATTAATACTAATTTACATACCGTAATCGACAGAGATATTTTATTATTATTATTATTATGAAAGCCCTAATTTTCTTTTCACGCAAAATATTGCATATATAATAATAAATATTCAATTTAATACATATACAAGAATCATTGAATAGCCAAGAAACATCTCGAGATATTTAACAATGTTTTGAAACTTATTTTTAATTTTTCTCTTCATTTTTATTAAAAAGCAAAAACGTGCCTGCGAGTAACAGTGACGTCATATTGACTGTAGCGAAGCCTAACGAAAAAGACAGGCTATCGGGTTGCAATCCACGTATCTTCTTTTACAGACCGTTAGAAAGACGTGATGCTCTTTTCGCACACCTTCATTGGTGCATTCGAACATCACGTGACTCCAGCGCTCTGTAAAAAAACATACGAGGAATGCACCGCGGTAGTCTGTCTTTCTCGAACTGTCTTTCTCGTCTGTAGCCTCGAACTGTAGCGAGGCTAAAGAAAAAGAAAGGTTACCGCGGTCCTTTACGCGTATCTTTTTTATAGAACGCTGGAGTCACGTGATGCTCGAATGCACAAATGCAAGTGTACGAAAAAAGCATGATGTCAGTCTAGCGGTCTGTAAAGAAGATATAGGGATTAAACCGCGGCAGCCTGTCTTTTTCGTTAGCCTCGGGCTGTAGAAATACATGAACAATAAATTTCGCTGCTATTGCAGTTTTTTAAGCTTCTAAACATCGCACAGTTTCAATTTTTACACCGTTAAATAGGGAAAAATTATCTTTCAAATACGATTTGTTTGAAAACGGTATCTCTGTTTACTGATTATTTGTGGTTTTAAAATCATGTGTAACTATGATTTTTTTTTAACTCTATCTCTATGGCGATTACAAAAGATTAACCCATTTGTAGCTTAAAACAGTATAAATATTTCAGCATTTGGTTCCGGATAATATCGAATAACGAAATTAAAACTTCAACAATCAACAACAAAAAAATAAATAAATAATGTATTATCATTAAAACCCCAAATTAACAACCATGTACAGCCAACACTTAAACTATTGAAATTGTTATAATAAAAAACGTTGCTGTAAGTTGCGAAATCTTTGGCCGTTCGTTTCGGCTGTTAACTTCTGGCATGCAGCTAATTCAAAACTATCTCTTTTAATAAATATATTAAACATATGTTTTTGAAAACATAACTGTAGTAATACATACTAAAATCTTTCTTAAGATGTTCATGGATTTTTCATTCTTCAAGATGGCGAAATGTGAAAAGTAAGTTTTTTTCTTTTTTTTTACTTTTTATATTGGAGATCCTTATAAATAAGTTATAACCTTAACTAACAGACTTCTTTTAAGTGAGTATTTTTTTTTTATTGTCAAAATATGTGTTCTAGCTTATTTTTCTGCATGCTGGCAATGTTCTAAATATAGGCTGCAAGGCACGATTATAAAAATATGCAAAAATTTGTATGTATATAATAGTACATGTTTGATACGTTTATATTAGACAATTAGGGGAGAGTTATTTATGTATAATCCTTTTCAAGATGATTATGAAGTAAACTGATTTTAAACATCAAATACGATCATTTTTTGTTTAATAATAATTACAATCTCACGAGTTTCTATAAATAAATAAATATACGTTTATTATTAGTACATAAAAATTCGGATTTTAGTATGCACTATGCAATTTAGAAGCCTCTTTTATGTAAATTTAGACAAAATATATAATTATGCATATTATACTATTATAAAAATTATACACATTCCCATATTTACCACGTTTACATTTTATCAAATAAATACAGAAAAGTTTTAGCCTTTTTTTTTTTTTTTAAATAATTTATTTCAGTATTTTCCAGCTTATTTTGTAACATTTTAAGCTCATTTTACTAGCAAATTTGAGAAAGCAGAAAGTAGTTTGAAACGGGAAAGAATTGAGGTCCACAAAGTCGAAGAGGTAAAATTAAAAATAAAATGTTTTTTAATATTTTTTCTTCAAATATTTTTTTACGTGTGTCACACTACTTTGTAATGCGATTCTAAGCCTTATACAAACTTATCACACTTGAAAGTTTTCTCTCGAATCCTTCCCATATTCAACGAAAACACGTCTTCTAAATAAATCACTTTCATATGAGGCTGTGAATGGTAATAAGTCATTTCATAAAGAGGGTATTTTCGGGATGTTTTCAGAGGAAAAGGATGAAATAAATAAGACCTCAATTTAAGCAACAGAATGCGGATAGACGTATGAAAAGCAAAAAAAAAAAAAAAAAAATAATAATAATAATAATTTATGTTTGCCTTCCATTGTAGACGGATAGCTTGAAAACTGGTAGCTGCATCTATCATAAAACGTGTCCTATTTCTTAAGATTAAATTTATAGTTTCAAATGTTTGTTTTTTAACTCTTTTTTAATAAAAATCTTTAACAAAAAAATAGTTCGTGTGTTTCACTGCTATTAATATTTATAATTCTTGAGCGTACTTTAAAAAACACCCTTATATTCGTTATGGCGGTTCTCTACTTTCTAATGCATTTTCTGACTCACCCTTAAACGTAAATACATAAAATTTAAGGCCTGACTATTGAAGCGATTTGGAATTGAAATGGGTTTTCCATATTTTGATAAATAAATTACTTATCGAATTATAAGCAATTCTGGTCACATGACGACAGGTTTTTCTCCTTTCTCGAGATATCGCGTCAGAATTAGGTCCAAAACGTCAACTTTAACAGTATTTTCTAAAAGATCTTTTGTGTTTAAAAATACTCGGAAAGCGTCTTTCGACTGCATGGTTTCTGTATAACAATACCTACCAATTTCATGCGTTTCCGAGAAAAAATTTAAAATGTATTAGAAAGTAGACCCTTGGGATTTGAGAACAGTCTTTTTTTTTCTTTAAGATAAATTAACTTCATTTCCGAAAGATTTCCTAAAATATATTTCTTCATATTTTTTACTTTATTATTTTTCTTAAAAAGATTGCATTAACAATGCAATCATTCTTCATATTTTAGAAAATGAAACCCCATTCTTTTATAAAAATTCACATTTTTAAATTAACGCAGATAGTATTAAGCTCTACAAACGATAAAGACGAAATAATAACAATAAGAAGCAGAACGTTGCTAACATTATTTCTTATACAGATATAATGGCAAGCACTCTAATCAGCTAATAAATAGCTCGAGATTTTAAAATAAAAAAGAAAATGTTTTTAATATTTTTTCTTCAAATATTTTTTTTACGTATGTCACACTACTTTGTAATGCGATTCTAAACCTTACACAAACTTATCACACTTGAAAGCTTTCTCTCGAATCCTTCCCATATTCAACGAAAACACGTCTTCTAAATAAATCACTTTCATATGAGGCTGTGAATGGTAATAAGTCATTTCATAAAGAGGGTATTTTCGGGATATTTTCAGAGGAAGAGAATAAAAAAATAAGACCTCGATTTAAGCAACAGAATGTGGATAGACGTACGAAAAATAAATATATTTATGTCTGCCTTCCATTGTAGATGAATAGCTTGAAAACTGGTAGCTACATCTGTCATAAAGCGTGTCCTATTTTTTAAAATTAAATTGAGAGTTTCAAATGTTTCGTTTTTTAAGTATAAAAAATATTTCGTGTGTGTCACTGCTATTAACTTTTATAGTACTTGAGCGTACTTTTAAAAACAATACTCATATTCGTTAATTTTTATGATAAATTAACTTCATTTTCGAAAGATTTCATAAAATATATTTTATCCTATTTTTATCTTTATTATTTTTTTAAATAGCTTGCATTAACCACGCTGTCATTCTTTATACTTTTAGAGTATGAAAGGCCATTCATTAATAAAAGTTTCCATATTTAACGATACTGAGATAATTTCGTGCTGTACAAACATATAAAGACAAAATAATAACACTATAAAGAAGAACGTTACTCGTATTATTCCTTATATAGACATAATGGAATGATCTCTAATCAGCTAATATACACTCTCAGAAAAAACTGCAAATTTATGAGCGTTTGCTCTTCAATTTTCACGGGCAACAGTCTTATTCGATGAAAAAGGGACTGATCCACTAAAAAAATACGGTACGAACCCATACATTTTCATTCGCTAAGGTGTAACCCTTCATTTTAGTCGTGTTTCGAAAAATGTCACTTAACTTCGACCATAACATATTTTTTAATCCGCCAAAAAAGCGATTATGTGATTATTATCTAACGTGCTACGAGCTACGAAGCAGTAAGTAAAGTGCTATTGTGTTTTGAAGTACACTATATCTTTGCCCCGTATAATTACGGGCTGCACAAAATGATGGGCATGGATTTTTTTACGGGGTATGACTGGAATCACTGCTGCCGGCCTTTGCCCGTAATTTTACACGGATATTTTTAACAGTGTATGGCTCGAGATTTCCAAAAAGACTTTTGAAACTAAACTATTTTTAATATGACTGTAATCATTTAAATAAAATAGTACACAGTAACAGAGACGTCTATATTTCTCTGTTGTTTCCTGTTTTTAACAACTTGAAACATAGCAGAAAAGTGTTTACTAATTATGTCTGTCTGGCCGCCTGCCTGTCCCTGCTCTAACTCGCTTAAATATACTCAAATTATCATGTAATCGATATTTTTTATTGGAGTTTACCATAGCATGTTTGGTATTTAAAACGAATGTGTAGTATTTATAGTTACAGGGTCACCCAAAATAATTACGTGGAATTATGATCTATGTGGGGAAAATTTTACAGCGTATTTTAACGATGTTACACAACTTCAAAGATATTGAAAATGATATACATCACTGAGGTGAACTACAATATGTTTACAATAGAATATAATGCACACAGCATTTAACGTCCATGTACAGGGACATGTACAGTCGTGGGAAAAAGTACCCCCCCCCCCCCCTATTAACTCTGCAAGAAATTAGTGTAGAAGGATGTTATTGATACCGAACGATTGGAAATAAAGTCAACTTTTAAATGATGTATATAAAATTTGCTTAAGGAGCCATCTATATATCAAAACAAACCCAAACTTTGTTTGTTTTTTTCAATACCAATACCCAAGTTTGACACCATAATAAGATCTACACCCTTAAATTAGCCTAAATACAAATTTTCACGAAAGTCGTACTATTAGTTTCAGAGAAATTAATTATTTTAAAATAAGCATATTTTAGAGGCTGTATTCAAATTGAAGTTCGATACTCGATTGTTGAAATTCTACAGAATGACTATATCACTTCTATTCATGTATTATTCTTGTCAATATGACCATTTAACCCGCTTAATATGTTTTGACAATTGGCAGTCCAAATGTTTCAATGAATTATTAAAATATATATATTTTTTCAAATTATGCTTTTCTGCACATCATAGACGGCACAACTTAAACCATCATTCTTACGTTTTTTAATCATAATTCGAAAACTTGTTGGCAGAAAAATTAGAAATTGAGAATTCGCATCAAGCAGGACAAAATAAATATAAATCTATAAAAAAACTGTAAGCTGTAATTTATATATTTTTTAATATTAATTTCATAATTCATATTATAATTTTTTTAATTACAAAATCAATGTATTTATGTTTGGGATTTTTAGTATTATTACCACACAAAATTTATCACATTCGGATTATAATTTCAGGAGATATTAATAAAAAATTAAAATATAATTTAGCATTAGAAGATCTAAATTCGGAATGTTTATAATTCAATAACTTATTAACCAAATGACTTGAAATTTCTTTTCTAGGCCTAGTTTGAAACGAACATTTAAAATATATTGTCAAAATTGGGCACAAATTCATAAATACAAATTCAATGTAATTATGTTTGGGATTTTTAGTATTATAACCACAAAAAATTATTCACATTCGGATTATAATTTCAGGAGGTATTAATAAAAAATAAAAATATAATTTAGCATTAGAAGATCTAAATTCTGAATGTTTATAATTCAAAAACTTATCAACCAAATGATTTGAAATTTCGTTTCCAGGCATAGTTTGAACCGCAGATTTAAAACATGTAGTCAAAATTGGGTGTCAAAGTTTGATCTGGTTTTGATTTGTAGATGCACGTGCCCCCTAGCAAATTTTATGTACACCATTTAAAAGTGGACTTTATTTCCAATCGTTGGTACCAATACCTTTCTTTTATTAGAATTAGCTGCATTGTTAGTACGGGTGCTTACTTTTTTTTCCCACGATTGTAAGTTTCTGAATAAATAATTTTCATATGAGGCTGTGAGTGGTAATAAGTCATTTTGAAAAGACGGTATTTTCAGATGTTTTCAGAGGAAAAAAGTTGAAAGAAATATGATCTCGATTTAAGCAACAAAAGACTGAAAGAGATATGAACCAAAAAAAAAGAAAAAAAGATTTAATTTCTGTTTGCCTTCCACTGTAGATGAATATCTTGAGAACTGTCAGTTACATCTATCATTAAAAGTGTCCCATTTTTTAAGAATAAGCCTATAGTTTCATTTTTTTTTTGTTGTTGTTTTCTTTTATATTTTTCTTCTCTTTTTAAATTAAAAATCTTTAACCAAAAAATATTTTGTATGTGTGATTGCAATTAGTTTTTATAGTTCTTTGACTTACTTTTAAGAGAATACTCATATTCGTTACTTTTAAGATAAATTAACTTCATTTCCGAAAGATTTCTAAAATATATTTTATCCTATTTTGACTGTATTATTAGTTTCAATGAGCTTGCATTGACAACGCCGTCATTCTTTATACTTTCAAAAACGAACGCCCACCCATTAATAAAAATTCACATCTTTAACTTAACTGAGATAATTTTGGGCTGTACAAATATATATATATATATATATATGTGTGTGTGTGTGTGTGTGTGTGTGTGTAATAATAAAAATTTTCGCCTCTTTTTCTTAGTAAAACTATTTCAAATTCTTAATATTTTTCCTTTTTTACCTATCTTTAATAATATCTTAATATCTTTTGTCTTTTATTTCATGCATTTAAAGTTGCGTATTCTTTTATTATTCTAAAAAACCTTAATCCATTTGTCTAATCTTATAAAACCCATTAAATTACTTTTTCATTTTATTCTAAAACTAAATTATCTTTCTTTCGAATGTTTTAATATCATTTATTCTTTCGTGTTATATAATTACAATTCCATGCGTCCGCCAGCGCTATTTGCGCTGTTGTTCTGACGCCGTATAAAGAGTTCTTTATCGACGTCATCCTTTCCCATCGAATCGTAATTTTGTTCTATGTCCCATCCTCCCCCACCTCTCTTCTAGCATTGGTCTGTTACCTTTCTGTAACCGTCCGCGCGTTGTTGTTCGGAGTACAAATATCGTTACATCGGCGATGGAGAGAAGATTTTTACGTTTTTCTGGTTGTTTAATTAAGCTGAGTCACTTGGAGTGAACGTTCTAATGTGTAGAACCTATTCTTATAACATCTAACGTTTTATGAAGCGATGATCGATTTTTGAGAGTGGATGGAATAACTACTGGAAGTGTTTTACTATGTTTTTTGTCAATAAAACCAGTTTAAAAAGTGACGATGACTCTCTATATTCATTACGTAAGGGAAATTATCCCAATGTTTTTCGAGCCTGTTTTTTCTTGCCACCCTGACAGCAATCCGGTATTTTCAATATAACGGATGGATGGTTTTGATTGCTCTACTACATTTTATATCGAGGTGTACCGGTGTCGCCTAAATATCTGAAAGTCGGTAGCAAAATGCTTATATAATAATACATAAACTAATAATCCATTGGGGTTTCCCCGCGCAGGTTCGAATCCTGCCGGCTTATGTAAGCATTTTGCTACCGACTTTCAGATATTTAGGCGACACCAGTACACCTCGACATAAAATGTAGTACAGTAATCAAAACCATCCATCCGTTATATTCAAAATACCGGATTGCAGTCAGGGTGGCAAGAAAAAACAGGCTCGAAAAACATTGGGATAATTTCCCTTACGTAATGAATATAGAGAGTCATCGTCACTTTTTAAACTGGTTTTATTGAGAAAAAACATAGTAAAACACTTCCAGTAGTTATTCCATCCACTCTCAAAAATCGATCATCGCTTCATAAAACGTTAGATGTTATAAGAATAGGTTCTACACATTAGAACGTTCACTCTAAGCGACTCAGCTTAATTAGACAACCAGAAAAATGTAAAAATCTTCTCTCCATCGCCGATGTAACGATATTTGTACTCCGAACAACAACGCGCGGACGGTTACAGAAAGGTAACAGACCAATGCTAGAAGAGAGGTGGGGGAGGATGGAACATAGAACAAAATTACGATTCGATGGGAAAGGATGACGTCGAAAAAGAACTCTTTATACGGCGTCAGAACAACAGCGCAAATAGCGCTGGCAGACGCATGGAATTGTGGGTATAGAACACAAAAGAATAAATGATATTAAAACATTCGAAAGAAAGAGAAGTTAGTTTTACAATAAAATGAAAAAGTAATTTAATGGGTTTTATAAGATTAGGCGAATGGATTAAGGTTTTTTAGAATAATAAAAGAATACGCAACTTTAAATGCATGAAATAAAAGACAAAAGATATTAAGATATTATTAAAGATAGGTAAAAAAGGAAAAATATTAAGAATTTGAAATAGTTTTACTAAAAAAAAGAGGCGAAAATTTTTATTATTACATATATATATATATATATATATATATATATATAAAGAAGAACGTTACTCAACTCGTTACTTTTTCAATTAAAAATGTTTATCAAAAAAAATATTTTGTATGTGTGATTGCAATTATTTTTTATAGTTCTTTGACTTATTTTTAATCCTCCGAGCGTCTTGCAAAAGGGTAAAATTGTAATGTTGCTTTCTTTGTATTTGGTTTTAAATGCTAAGAAAATATGATTCTTTCAACATTATAATAAAAAAAACTCAATTACAAATATGAATGTAAACCTTGAGAGTATTAATCATTCTTCAATGTATTTAAAATTCATTAAATCTATAGAATTATATTATCTTAAATATTGCTTGTATTGCTGTGAAACCTGGAGCTTAGTGAACGGAATATTACGCCCCAAACACTTAGAGGGTTTTAAAAGCATTCTCATATTCGTTACTTTTTAAGATAAATTAACTTCATTTCCGAAAGATTTCCTAAAATATATCTATCCTATTTAAGACTTATTATTATTTTTACAGAGCTTGCATTGACAACGCCGTCATTCTTTATACATCAGAAAACGAAAGCCCACTCATTAATAAAAGTTCACATCTGTAACTTAACTAAGATGATTTGGGGCTGCACAAAAGAAAAAATATGTATATATATAAAGAGAAGAACGTTACTCAACTCGTTACTTTTTCAATTAAAAATGTTTAACAAAAAATATTGTGTATGTGTGATTGCAATTATTTTTTATAGTTCTTTGACTTACTTTTAAAAGCATTCTCATATCCGTCCCTTTTTAAAATAAATTAACTTCATTTCCGAAAGGTTTCCTAAAATACATTTTATCCTATGTTAACTTTATTATTATTTTTAAAGAGCTTGCATTGACAACCCGGTCATTCTTTATACTTTAGAAAATGAAAGCCCATTCATTAATAAATGTTTGCATCTTTAGCTTAACTGAGATAATTTTGGACTGTACAAAAATATAAAAACAAAAAAAGAAGAACGTTACTCATATTATTTTTTCTACAGAAATAATTGCAAATACTCTAATCAGCTCATAAATAGCTTGAGATTTATAAAATATTTTTAAAACTATTTTTATTGTCTGCATCATATAATTAAAAGACTAAATATTAACAAAGACGTATATATTTTTGTTGCTTTCTCTTCTTAACATTTTGCGACAGACTTGAAAAGTATTTATGAATTCCGTCTGTCTCGCCGTCTGATTGCTCCTGCTCTAACTCGCATACATATACTTAAATTGTCATATAATTAATATTTGTTATTGAAGTTTACAATCAGATGCTTGGTGTTGAAAAGGAAGTGTGCAGTATTTATGGTTTGTTTACAGAATCTCACAATACAATTCCGTTGAACTATGGTCTATAGGGGAAAAAACGTTTTCAGCATATTTTAACGATGTTACACTGCTTCAAACATATTGAAATTCGTATATATCACTGAAGTGAATTACGATGTGTTCACTATAGAATATGGTGTACATAGCATTTATATGGATCGTATTCAGAGACATGTACGCCTTCTGAATAAATCACTTTTATAAGACGCTATGAATGGTAATAAGACATACAATATATCGCTTACCCGCAAAAAAAGTGACACATCTCGCAAAAATTCACTTTACGTATTATTCCACTAATAGATCTGTCATAGGTGTGTCTTGCTATACAATAAGTTTCATAAGTGTATTTCCGCGGAAAATCACTTTTTTACTCTATATGTCCATTCGTGACCACAGATGATGGGTGGATTGTGTGGGGAGGTGAAATTATCAAACTCTCCAAGCATCATCTTACGTCTTCTTCTTAAAGGTTTTATGCATTTATGCACGTTTTCACACCTCCATGCAAAGCTAAGTGCCATAATTTCATGTCACAGTAGAATATTGAAAATATTCTTTTGCTTCTCCTGTGAAATTTACTTTTCTCGAAGTGTGTCACTTTTCTTGAGAGTGAGCGACATAATGTGAACTTTAAAAAAGTTCACTGTCCTACTTAAAAGACGACTAAAATAATGATAAAGATGTTACAAGTTAAAAAAATACATTTTATTTAAAACTTCTTAGTATTTTCAAGCCTTTTCCAAACTCGTCATCAGAGAATATTTTAATAACTAAATGTTGTTTATTTATACAAATGCGTTACCTTTGTTTTGAAAATGAGAAAACCAATAATTATTAGAGTTGAAAGAAGTAGCAGATTCTTGGATTAAATTTAATTAGAGAAAATATATTTATTATTAACTGAAGTTCTATTTATTTTATGATATCACTCTGTTCTCATACGTCACTTTTCATGGGTAGAAGAAATAGTATTTAACTGCCGTACTTTAAATTTTAATACGTCACTTTGCTCAAGTTTTCAGCATATTGAACCATAAACTGGGGATATTGTACGATAGGGCGTCGTTACATACTTGATTAGCCCACCGTGGCTGAGTGGATAAGGTACCACGCCGCTAATCACTTGAGAGCGTAGATGCGGGCGGGTTCGTTACACAGTGACGCATGTTAAATATGTAAATATGTAAATATAAAATGTAGATAATATGTCGTAGATTAAATGGTGAAAATGGTCTTTTTTTTCATTTTCTCCAATTTTAAAAGTCCTGAGACCCCTTTAGTTGTTATTTAACACTTTTAATGAAACAAATAGATGCCACTTTGGCACGAAAACAAATCTTTAGAATAAAGTATTTTAAAAAAAGCAACAACTTATTTTTCCTTCTAGACAGAAGAGAGGTTTTATATTTTTTGATACATCTATTTTTTAAAAAAATAAAAAAATATTCCACTTATTTAATGACTTATTGCTATTCACAGCGTCATATCAAAGTGATTTATTCGGGAAAAGTGTTTTCTCTGAATTTTGAGAAGTTTCCAAAGAGGACATTCACGTGTGATAAGTCAGTGTGATGCTCATAGATTAAACTGGGATTAGAACGTAGAAAAAACGAAATGCACCAGAAAAAAAATTTGACAGAAAGCATTTATCGGACTATTAGTTTTTGCCTTTTCATTTAAATGATAATATATATATATATATATATATATATATATATATTACATCTTTTCCATTTTCTGTTTTTATAAAGTAAGTGAAAGGGAAAGAAAGTAGAATAGATATATTATGACAGAATGAAAACTTCAAATTATTTTTTAAGTTGTTCTTTAAGAATTTTAATATAAAGAATAGATGCCAGTTTTTGCACAAAACGAAGCTTTATATACTTAGGGTGAAGTGTCCATGTTGCGTCCCCTTTCCTAATTTCGTCCACCTTAACTTTCCCGCTTCTGCGAAAGTTGCGCATCTTATGACGGAAGGTAAAATGGGTCAGTATTGAAAGTTTCGTTCGCCAAGACGCTGAATTTCCTATTTTAAGAAGACCTGAGTTCTCATTACGTCGTTTGTAGAACGTTATTTACTGTACTGTACGTATTTATTTCTTATTCATTGCATGTATTTTACGTAGGTAAGATGCTGACAGTAGCATATAGTGAGATTTAGGACGCTCAGTTCATCTTACGGGAGCTGAAGCTCCGCCGTATTGGGAAGTAGCGTGGTCCTAATTTTGTCCCCCTTGCAATTCTTATTTTCGTCCGGGGTATGAAATTAGGAATGCTTTTTCATGGCAATTTTTCAATTTTTTTACTCATGTTTGGATGGCTAATTTTTCGCTTTGTTATACTTCCACTGATAATTAGTACATTTCTTTGTGCCTTACTTTAATGTAAATTAAATTACTTACTCGTTTAGAAATAAATTTTGATTTAGTTATAAGTTAAGCCTCGGTATATTGGATTTTTTGGGGGGGGGACGAAATTGGGACATTTTTTTTTCTTTTGCATTTTTTAGATACTCTTGAAAAAACAATGTTTCGCATTTTTTAAATTTATTTTTTGTACAGCATTTGCCTATGTTTCTATGTGCGTGGATAATTAGTCTATGTAAAATTCAAATTTGGTAGATTTTCACTGAAAATTACAACATTTAGAGCCTAAAAGTGACTGGGGTAACGAAATATGGGCACTTTACCTTAAGTATTAAAAAATCTGCAACAATTTTCTCTTCATTTTAAGACAGAATAGAAGTTTTATTTTTTCTGACACACCTTCCTCAAATATCCGGAAATGCCCTAATTATGAAATGACTTACTCGTAGCCACAAAAGAAAATGAATTATTTTGAAGAAGTCTTTTATTAGAAGTTTCAGAAGTTTCAAAACAAATAACCGGATAAGAATATAGTAAGAACGAAATTGCAAAAATATATGAATATAGGGCCCTATTAACCCCTTACCTGTGTCGCCTGAACTCAGTTCGGACAACGCAATTGCGCCAATTTTGTAATGCCCGACCTGAGTTCGGGTAAGGAAAATATCGGTGTTTCAATTCCGTGAAGCCCGAACTCAGTTCACCCAATGGATAATATGTAATTTACCATTTTCCCAATAGATGGCGATACTTTCACGTGAAAAGTAGAGATCCTACATTAGAGATCCACATCTATAATGTAGGATCTCTAGTGAAAAGTTTGGCAGTTTCGCGCTATTTGTCGGAATTTTGTAGTTTTGCTGTTGTTCACAAATTTCATTCAAACTATTCAGAGAAAAAAAAATCCATTTTTGGCACGGTTTTCTCAAATTTATTGCACAGGCAAGGAGTTAATTTTTACTCTTTTATTTTGATAAAGACTTTTCTTACTGTTTCTAATCTTTATTTTGTTACTGGTACAGTTTTATTTGTTACTTATAACTGGTGTCGCCTAAATATCTGAAAGTCGGTAGCAAAATGCTTACATAAGCCGGCAGGATTCGAACCTGCGCGGGGAAATCCCAATGGATTATTAGTTTATGTATTATTATATAAGCATTTTGTACCGACTTTCAGATATTTAGGCGACACCAGTACACCTCGACATAAAATGTAGTAGAGCAATCAAAACCATCCATCCGTTATATTCAAAATACCGGATTGCAGTCAGGGTGGCAAGAAAAAACAGGCTCGAAAAACATTGGGATAATTTCCCTTACGTAATGAATATAGAGAGTCATCGTCACTTTTTAAACTGGTTTTATTGAGAAAAAACATAGTAAAACACTTCCAGTAGTTATTCCATCCACTCTCAAAAATCGATCATCGCTTCATAAAACGTTAGATGTTATAAGAATACGTTCTACACATTAGAACGTTCACTCCAAAGCGACTCAGCTTAGACAACCTGAAAAACATAAAAATCTTCTCTCCATCGCCGATGTAACGATATTTGTACTCCGAACAACAACGCGCGGACGGTTACAGAAAGATAACAGACCAATGCTAGAAGAGAGGTGGGGGAGGATGGGACATAGAACAAAATTACGATTCGATGGGAAAGGATGACGTCGAAAAAGAACTCTTTATACGGCGTCAAAACAACAGCGCAAATAGCGCTGGCGGACGCATGGAATTGTGGGTATAGAACACAAAAGAATAAATGATATTAAAACATTCGAATGAAAGAGAATTTAGTTTTAGAATAAAATGAAAAAGTAATTTAATGGGTTTTATAAGATTAGGCGAATGGATTAAGGTTTTTTAGAATAATAAAAGAATACGCAACTTTAAATGCATGAAATAAAAGACAAAAGATATTAAGATATTATTAAAGATAGGTAAAATAGGAAAAATATTAAGAATTTGAAATAGTTTTACTAAGAAAAAGAGGCGAAAATTTTTATTATTACACACACACACACACACACACACACACACACACACACACACACATATATATATATATATATTTGTACAGCCCAAAATTATCTAAGTTAAGTTAAAGATGTGAATTTTTATTCATGGGTGGGCGTTCGTTTTCGATAGTATAAAGAATGACGGCGTTGTCAATGCAAGCTCATTGAAACTAATAATACAGTTAAAATAGGATAAAATATATTTTAGAAATCTTTCGGAAATGAAGTTAATTTATCTTAAACTGTACTATTATTAATGTAATTTTTATTTTAGATAACGAAAGAACAAATAAATTAGTAAAGCATTAATAAAAATACGAATAAAAAGTCGAATTAATGGTTTTATTGGCCATTATTGGCATTTAATCTTGCAATTAATTAATTAATGGCAACCACTATTGGCATTTAATCTTACAATTTGGCGACAGTAATTTGGTCGACGGGATAACTAAGAAGTACCAAAATTACATTTCAAGAAATTTGAGGTGAAAGTTTTTGCTGTAAATTTTAATGATTTATTTTCTGTTTGATACCAAGTGTTTAAAATATTAACCCGAAATTGCTCGCGCAGGGTATGTCATACCCAGGTTGGGCACGGTTATTACATTTCTCACCACTAATTTTCGAAAAGTAATCGTCAAATTATTTTTGTGAGCAATGTCAATAATTAAATAAAATGACGATTTTTGTTTGAATTTATTGGTGGCAAAGTGTTAATCGTTCATATCCTGGATACGCACGAGCATTCCCGGGTAAACAGGTATGGTACTAAACTCTCTCAGAAAAACTTATTCATATTTAATTTTCAAATATTAAAAACTATTAATATTACTGATATTCTTAAATATTAAAATATTAAATATTAATGAATAATGTCTTAAATCTTCAAGACTAAATAGAATCTTAGTATTTTAGCTTCACCATGTGATAGGATACCTCATAACGCTTGCATCCTAAAGATTTTTAAAAAAATTTGAAAATGTAGCATAATGTGTTCTTCCACTCAGCTCTTCATTTATTACCATTCGCAGCCTCATATGTAAGTGATTTATTGAGAAGTAGTAGTTTCTTTGAATTTTAAAAAGTTTCCAAAAAGCCGTTCACGTGTAATAAGTTCGTGTGATACTCGTGGGTTAGAACCGGATTAGAATGTATAAAGAACGAAATGGTCGAGAAAAACAGCGATAGAAAAAATATCGGACTCCACTAATATTTGCTCTTCCATTTAAATGACAAAGAATTTTTTTTTCAGATCCTAAAGCTTTTATTTGTAAAGTTTAAGCCCAAGAAAGAAAAACTAAATGGATATACTGTCACAAAAGAGAGCTTCAAACTATTTTTTAAGTTGTTACTTTATACTTTTAATGAGAAGAATAACTGCTAGTTTTTTCACAAAACTAAGCTTTCTACAGTTACGTATGAAAAAATTATAGCAATTTTCTTTTCGTTAGAGACAGTATAGAGGTTTTATTTTTCTGATACATCTTCTTCAAATATCTGGAAGCACCCTATTCTCGAAACGACTTCCCGAAAGCATTCGTAGCCTAATATGAAAAGTATTTATTTGAAAGAATTACTGTGATATGACATATTAGTATTCACAAGACTCATATGAAAGTGATTTATTTGGAAGAAATTCTTTCTTTATCTTTGAAGCAAAGGTGTCGTTCATGTGTTATAAGTTCATGTGACGCTCATCGAATAGAACTGGATTAGAATGTAGTAAGAACGAAATGCACAAGGAAAAGTGATAAGGAAGAAATATCGAACTCTATTAGTGTTTCATTTAAATGATGTAGACCTTTCTCTTTTTTTGACAGTTTCAAAATGTTTTGTTTATAAGATTTAAGGCTAATTTAAATTGTTACTTAATGCTTTTAATTAAATGAATAGCTGCCAGATTTTCCACAAAATGAGGCTTTATATACTTAAGTACTAAAAGTGTAACAACATTCTTTTCATTCTAGACAGAATATAGGTTTTATTTTTTCTTGTCTACATACCCCAAAAATCCGAAAATACCCTACTTATGAAATGACTTACCATTCGCCACCTCATATGAAAGCAATTTATTTTGAGGAAGTGTTTTCTTTGAATATTGAGAAGTTTCCAAAGAAGTCGTTCATGTATGAAATGTTTGTATGATGCTCATGGATTAGAACCGGATTTGAATGTGGTTAAGAACGAAAATAAGAAACAAAATTAATAGAGAAGAAAAATGTCGGACTCTATTAATGTTTCCTCTTTCATCTAAATGAGAAAGATTTTTTTTAACATAAAAGTCGAAAGGGAAATAAGTTAAATGGATATACAGTGATGTAATGAAAGCTTCAATCTATTTTTTAAGTTGTTACATGATACTTTTAATGAGAGGTACAACTGCCAGTTTTGGTAAAAACGGCTCTTTATATACTTAAATATTAAAAAAAACTTTCTTTTCATTCTAGAAGGATAAATTCTTTATTTTTTCTGATACACTTTCCTCAAAAATCCGAAAACATCCTACTTATGAAATGATTTATTACCATTCGCAGCCTCGTATGCAAATGATTTATTGAGAAGTAGTGGTTTCTTTGAATTTTGAGAAGTTTCCAAAAAGCCGTTCACGAGTAATAAGTTCGTGTGATACTCGTGGATTAGAACAGGATTAGAACGTAGAAAGAACGAAATGATCGAGAAAAACAGCGATAGAAAAAATATCGGACTCTATTAATTTTTGCTCTTCCATTTAAATGACAAAGAATTTTTTTTTAGTTCCTAAAGCTTTTATTTTTGAAGTTTAAGTCCAAGAAAAAGAAAATTAAATGGATATACTGTCACAAAAGATAGCTTCAAACTATTTTTTAAGTTGTTACTTTGTACTTTTAATGAGAAGAATAAGTGCTAGTTTTTGCATAAAACTAAGCTTTATTACTTCCGTATGAAAAAATTGTAGCAACTTTCTTTTCGTTAGAGACAGTATAGAGGTTTTATTTTTCTGATACATCTTCTTCAAATATCCGGAAGCACCCTATTTCCGAAACGACATATTAGCATTCGTAGCCTAATATGAAAAGGATTTATTTTGAAGAATTATTGTGATATGACATATTAGTATTCACAACACTCATATGAATGTGATTTATTTGGAAGAAGTTCTTTCTTTATCTTTGAAGCAAAGGAGTCGTTCATGTGTTAAAAGTTCATGTGACGCTCATCGAGTAGAACTGGATTAGAATGTAGTAAGAACGAAATGCACAAGGATAAGTGATAAGGAAGAAATATCGAACTCTATTAATGTTTCATTTAAATGATGTAGACCTTTCTCTTTTTTTGACAGTTTTAAAATGTTTTGTTTATAAGATTTAAGGCTAATTTAAATTGTTACTTAATACTTTTAATTAAATGAATATCTGCCAGATTTTGCACAAAATGAGGCTTTATATACTTAAGTACTAAAAGTGTAACAACATTCTTTTCATTCTAGACAGAATATAGGTTTTATTTTTTCTTGTCTACATACCCCAAAAATCCGAAAATACCCTACTTATGAAATGACTTACCATTCGCCACCTCATATGAAAGCAATTTATTTTGAGGAAGTATTTTCTTTGAATATTGAGAAGTTTCCAAAGAAGTCGTTCATGTATGAAATGTTTGTATGATGCTCATGGATTAGAACCGGATTTGAATGTGGTTAAGAACGAAATGAAGAAAGAAAAAGTAATAAAGAAGAAAAATGTCGGACTCTATTAATGTTTCCTCTTTCATCTAAATGAGAAAGTTTTTTTTTAACATAAAAGTCGAAAGGAAAAGAAGTTAAATTGATATACAGTGACGTAATGAAAGCTTCAATCTATTTTTTAAATAGTTACATGATACTTTTAATGAGAGATACAACTGCCAGTTTTGGTACAAACGACTCTTTATATACTTAAATATTAAAAAAACTTTCTTTTCATTCTAGACAGAATAAAAAGTTAATTTTTTCTGAAACACCTTCCTCAGAAATCTGGAAATCCTACTTATGAAATGATTTTGTACCATTCGCAGCCTCATATGTAAGTGATTTATTGAGAAGTAGTGGTTCCTTTGAATTTTGAGAAGTTTCCAAAAAGCCGTTCACGTGTAATAAATTCGTGTGATACTCGTGGATTAGAACAGGATTAGAATGTAGAAAGAACGAAATGATCAAGAAAAACAGCGATAGAAAAACTATAGGACTCTACTAATACCGTATTTACTCGTGTATAACGCGCACTTTTTTTTTTCAAAAATTTAGGGCAAAAACCCCAGGTGCGCGTTATACACGGAATATTTTTTTTCTGCTGGATGTAATCACACGATATACATACGGATCAATAAATGTATTCAAAGAAGAAATTAAAACTGGAAAATTCTTACTTAATAGAAATATTGCTGCATCTGTATTTCACTCCTTGCACTTTTCTATACAACAACGGTAGTAACATTAATTAAACGCTAATTAGCAATTCTCATTTCCACGAATGCTGCTGTCCTCGTCAATACTGGCACAGTCAATATCCTCGTAAACCATATCCTTCAGTTCCATCCATCTTATTGGAAATTCCAGTCACTTTAACGGAACGGTGGAGCTTAAAATCATTAAAAATATTTTTTTTTATTTTTGTAAATTTCAACTTAAATATTATTCAAGGGTACATTATATACATTATGGCATGCATTTAATACAAAAAGTTTAAAAAAAAAAAATTATTTTTGAGAAAAAAATGGAATTTTACGCGTCGTCTTAGAAATCTTCGAAATGCCCCATGCGTCTTCCATATTAATGAAAATCCCCAATATTTTTTATAAAAGTTTGGTTTATATATAGAAATAAAATAGAACATCGAATTTTATATATTTGAATTTAAAGGTAAAAAAAAAAATTCAAAATTTCAACATTTTTTCGAAAAAATTTCAAATTTTTTAATTTTTTTTTAACTTTTAAATTCAAATATGTAAAATTCGATGCTCTATTTTATTTCTATATATAAACCAAACTTTTATAAAAAATATTGGGGATTTTCATTGATATGGGAGACGCATGGGGCATTTCGAAGATTTCTAAGACGACGCGTAAAATTCCATTTTTTTCTCAAAAATAAATTTTTTTTTAAATTTTTTTGTGATAAATACATGTTATAATGTATATAATGTACCCTTGAATAATATTTAAGTTGAAATTTACAAAAAAAAAAAAAAATTAAGGATTTTAAACTCCACCGGCCCCTTAAAGCTCTTTATTATCATCTCGGCTGAGATGGAACTGCAAGCTTCACGTATCTCCTCATATACAGTTGGGAGTGACGCACACTTCATCTCCTCCCGCTTGGAGTGAAGTTGTGATCTGTTGTTGTCATCCACTCATTGCAGGATGCCGAAATGTAACCTGAAATGGTCGGTTGATGACAACATATAAGGGTTCACTTTCGTCATCCCACACCTGGTATCACAAACAGGATGCGACGGATTTGCATTTCTACGCAAGGCGTCGTGTCTCCATGGAAGCTGTCCAGGACCAGCGTCGATTGCTGACGTAAAGCACCTAGCCACGTTCCCACTCAACCTTAAATCAATCTTAAACGAGATCATCCATCATCTACGGTTTTGCCTGTTCTCTTACAATTATGCAGACTGGAAAATATTCTTTTGGGATAGTTTTACGCTTAGCTAGCTCCATGAGTCATTGTAGTGTAAGTCACATTGCTTATAACTGCTATGCTTGTTGACCACCATTATTTTTGAAAAGTTTGCTTGGCCTTATGCAATTAAGGAAATATCTCCGATAACATAAGTCACATTTTTCTGTTCTAAAATATTGGTAGACAAAAATCGTAGCATGTGACTAACACTACAAGTGCTCATAGAATTAGCCGCTTAAAATAATATATGGAGTCAAATTGCGGCCGTCAGCCGTAATGACCAGCATTACGTTGCATAGTTGCTTATCTGCTCCTGTTGTGTGTACTTGAACGCTTCTATCTCCAACGGTATGAACAGTTGTAGCTTCCGACGTATAAAACTCTAATGCCTTAATATCTGCATTGCCGATCTGCGACATATGATAACGCTTTTGTTTTCATAGCCTTATAACGTACTGCAAGAACTTGGTATGCTGTTTTTTGTATTCTTCCAGTAGCTTCTGCGATAGCGTTGCTCTTCTCTTGATAGAGAGGGAGTTTCCGATCATAAAGTGTCACACCCAGCCATAAGTGTCGCACCCAGCCATAACTCTCCTTCAAATTTTCTCTTCGAATATTCAGTTTCCTAGCTATTTACAGGCCTCGAACATCAACATTTCCGTCGAGACTGAGTATCCCGAATGCCGCAAATCCGTTACATGAGCTAAAAGCGCTTGCTCCACTTACGAATATTTATACGATTTTCACCGAAAATCACGCTTTTTGCATGGTGCTTTTTTTCTGTTTTTCTTCCATACTCCGCTGCTCTCGCACACTTGACTCACCAACTCCATATTTATTACGATTTTTCTAGTCCCTCACATTAATTATCAGCTCAGTTTTTCAATCGATATGAAATTTAAAGATAAAAACAGAATGTCTTTAATCTTTAATTTTAAGTTTATTACAAACTGTGTAACGCGAAAACAAAAAAACTTTTAAGTTTTTTTTTTTTTTTTTTTTTTTTTTTTTTTTTTTTTTTAACTTTAAGTAATTTTTTAAAAAAGAAAAACTTTATTTTATCAGTAAACTTTTTTTAAAACTTTAAATAATTTTTTAAACATTGCTGCACATTAGAAGATTACATACAGTTTTTTTTTTGCATTTACTACGTTTTTCTACTTAAATTGAAAGTATATTGCACAAACATTTCGCTTGAACAATTTTCCCGAAACCTTTTTGTATCGAAGGAAAACCCTCTCTTCCGTATCAAAGTTTTGCATGAAGTACAAGTTAATTTTTTTTAAAAGTAGAAGTATTCAGTTTATTTTTTTAAGGTGTTGGTAAAGAGTGTTCGAAGCTTAAACGAAATTATAAGAAAAGGGGTGGAAGGAATGCTCTCTATCTATTTTTAAGCGGTAGAATTCGTTATAGATTTCAATCGCCGACAAAATTACGTATAATTTACGCTTTGTTCTCTAGCCTATTATGTTGCAGATTAGTATGTATTTCTTTGTTGAAAAAAAAAAGAGCTCTTTTATCTATTATATCCATTTAAAGTATAATATATGTATAACTAAGTTGTAATACCGTGTATAAAACTATGCATTGCTGTCGCCCCCCCCCCCCCAAACAAAAAAAAGAAGAAGAACACCCCTTAAATTTTAATCACCAAATTGTCGCACAGAAAAACGAAAATCACATTTGAATGGAAATTATATTTCTTTTTTTATTATTATTATTATGTTAAAAGAAATAAGTTTAGGGGACGTCTCCATATTTAAATTATTAAGCAGTATTCAGTTTATTTTTTAGAAAAAAAATGTTGATAAAGATTGTTCGAAGTTTTACCGATATGATAATAAAAGAGGCAGAAAGTATGCTCTCTACCTATTTTTAAGAGGTAGAGTTTATTATAGTTTTCAATCGCCAACAAAATGACGTATAATTTATGACAGAATCACCTGATCATAGAAAACCCATTGTTCTCTAGCTTATTATGTTGCAGATTAGTATACTTCTTTGCTGAAAAAAAGGGCGCTTTTCTCCATTATATCCATTTAAATTATAATTTATGTATAACTAAGTTGTAATAACGTATATAAAACAATGTATTGCAGTCATCCCCCTGCCTTTTTCACCCTCCTCCCCAAAAAGAAGAAGAAGATGAAAAAGAACACCCTATAAATTTTAATCACCTAATTGTCGCAGAGGAAAACGAAAATCCCATTTCAATGGAAATTATGTTTATTTTTTTTATGTTAAAAGAAATATGTTTAGGGGACCGTCTCCATATTTAAATTGTAACAAACTTTGAAATTTTCAATGAATTATTGGTCAAAAACCAAAGAACATCGTACTCACCTGATATGTCCCGAAGTGATTTTATCCTGTTCCCGAAGTTAAAATTACCACATCGAGGAAGACTTCTTGAGTCAATTTATGCCAAACAAAAAAGTTTGCTGAGGAAGCTGGAAACAATGCCTCAATCAGCCTATTAAAAATGTATGGAGGACTGGGTCAAACCAACGCCCCCTAGATATTTGAGAAAGGCTTGATACGCGTCACGAAAACGTCACGTAAAGCAGGTAAAACAAAGAAAACGTCACGCAAAGCAAGCAAAACAAAGAAAAAAACATCATCGATTGTCTCGTGAATGTCCACGAGCCAGTGAATGATTTTTTTTTCTTAGTTTTGCCTGCTTTGTGTGACGTTTTCGTGACTCACAAGCCAATGAATGATTTTTTTTGTTGTTATTTTGCCTGCTTTGTGTGACGTTTTCGTGACTCACAAGCCAATGAATGATTTTTTTGTTGTTGTTTTGCCTGCTTTGTGTGACGTTTTCGTGACGTGTGTTCAAATATCTAGGGGGCGTTGGTCAAACGCGATATAGTTACATTGGACTCTATTATTACAGTGTCTAGAATATATAGTGTGGAAATCTGCTATCGAAACAGCGCTAAAAAGTTGTATCCCTTAAATGTGCACTGATTCTGAAATCCAGGGAGCCGATCGTAGCAACATCTGCGATATATTTTCAAATTTCAAAGTAAGCATCGTATTATTACAGCATCTAGACCAAGCCGTCGTGGAGTTTTAGAAAATAACCTGCAGATGTCGCTGTGATCGACTTATTGGATTTGAGCATCGTTTGACATTTAAGGGATCAATTATTTTAGCACTTTTTAAGTATTACTGGGATAGCCTATTTTCACACTATATATTCTAGACGCTGTATACTATTACATTGTAGGCGACAAAATAAATTTTGTAAATAAATAAATTTTATTAATATATGGAAATTAATCCAGAGAGAAACATTCGCCTTGCATACAATGTTAAAATCAAATTTCAAAGTAATTGCTTAAGAGACGCAAATGCCAACTTAGTGAAAAAGATTCCATGCCGGGACTCGAACCCGGTCCATCAGTATAGCGCACTGACGTTCTACCGACTAAATCACATGGAACGATACCCAGACTGGAAAAGTTCTCATTATTATATGTTGGCAAAGCTACAAACACAGCACAAGATAGAAAGGCCCGGGTTCGAGCCTCGGCATGGAATCTTTTTCATTGTGTTGGCATTTGCGCCTCTTAAGCAATTACTTTGAAATTTGATTTTCATTTGAAATAAATTAATTTTTTTGTGTTTTATTTAAGAATAGGGTACTTTTTGCAAAGAATGTAAAGGGATTAGCTAAACATTTTTATATTCTTTTTTCAAACTTTTTTCAAACTTCTTTGAAAAATTTCAAATGCTTCTTTCTTGAAACGACATTTTTCAGCACGCCGTGTAAAGCAACGATCAACTAATCAACTTTTTCTTTTCTTGGAAATTAAAGATTATTTATTTTATGGGAACGTGATCCTTTCATATCTAAAATAATAAGAATAATAATAGTGATATTTTTTAAGCGTCGTTGAAGTTAGGGAAAAAAGGGCGAAAAAAATTACACTTTTTTCAAACGACTACCATTTTACCAAGATTAATTCAATTTCTCTAAATATAAGATTATGCAACGCCCCTTTCCTCAGATTCAATATATCTTTTGAAAATTTTGTTTTGTTTCAAATAAATTTGACAAAATGTATATTCATGTGCAACTGGTGAACTCCATTAATTTTAATTATTATTGTATAGTAAAAATATTTTTCATAGTTTAAAACTATGATTAATAAGTGAGTAAATTTAGTTTTTGTGTTGTTTTATTCTTTTTATAGAGACAAAAATCCCGAGGTTGACGTACTTTTCTGGCTAACGAAAGGTACAGTCGTGGAAAAAAAAAAGTAAACACCCCCTACTAACTCCTCAACAAATTATCGTAGAAGAAAGCTACTGGTACCGAACGATTGGAAATAAAGTCTACTTTTAAATGAGGTATATAAAATTTGCTTAAGGGGGCATCTACATATTAAAACGAACCATAACTTTGTTTTTTTTTAATAGCAGTACACAATTCTGACAGCATAAATAAACTCTACACCCTTCAATTAGCCTATAAACAAATTTTTACGCAATTCATAACATAAGTTTCCGAGAAATTAATCATTTTATAACGAGCGTATTTTAAAGGCTGTATCCAAATTGAAGTTCGGTATTCCATTGTTGATCAAGAGAGCTCACTTCTTGATCAAGGCACCTTTAGCAGTCAATGAAGCCTGTTAGATTACAGGATAGCGTAAGAAATTTCAAAATATTTAGTCACTTCTATCATAGACGGCCCCTTAAAACATCATTTGGCCGTTTTTTAAGCATAATTTGAAAACTGCTTGGTAGAAAAATGTGAAATTTTGGATTTCCATAAAGCAGGACTTAATAAATCTGAATCCATCAAAAAAATTGTAGGTTGCAATTCATAATTTTTTTTAATATTAGTTTCATAATTCATATCAGAAAATTATAAAAATTGCAAATTCAACGTATTTATGTTTGGGTATATTAGTATTATTGCTACACAAAAAATTAGAACATTAGGATCATAATTTCAGAAGTTATAAATAAAAATATGAAAATGTAATTTAACATTAGAAGCACTAAATTTTGAATATTTATAATTAAAAAAAATATCATTCAAATGACTTGAAATTTGGTGTCGGGGCATAGTTTGAACCAAAGATTTTAAATATCCCATTAAAATTGGGTATTGCCATTCAAAAAAATTAAGTTTGGATTCGTTTTAATATGTAGATGGCCCCCTAAGCAAATTTTATATACGTCATTTAAAAGTAGACTTTATTTCCAATCGTTCGGTACCCGTAACATTCGTCTACGATAATTTGTTGAGGAGTTAGTAGGGGTGTTTACTTTTTTTTTCCACGACTGTACTTTCTCCTTAAGAGCATAGAGTTTTACAAATCATAGCGCGATTTCTAAACGATGAAAATTTACAATAAATATTTTTACATTTTAAATTTATGTCAAATGGTATAAATTTTAAAAACTTTGATTTTCCAATGGCCATCAATTTTAATAATTATTGTATAGTATACATATTTTTTATAGTTAAAATCGTGATTAATAATTGAGTAAATTCAGTTATTGTGTTATTTTATTCTTTAAAAAAAAAAAAAAAACTCCCGAAGATGAAGTACTTTTTTGACTGACGAGAAGTAACTTATTCTTAAGGGGTCAGGTACCCTTTAAAGCGGTTAATTAAACAGGATTCATTAGGAACATTTAAAAACAAACCCCATGCAAAAATTCGCATTAGAAGAGAAATTATGTCTAAAACCAGGGATATGTTTAGGAAAATTTTAGGTCCTTTAAAGGACCCTTCACACAAAAAAAAAATTCTCCAAACAGGACCCTTCACAATTTTTTTTATGCCCAAACAGGACCCTTCACAAAACATTTTATCCCAAAACAGGACCCTTCACAAAATTATTTGTCTCTTATAAATAGACCTTTCACAGAATTTTTTCACCTTCAAATTGAACTTTTCACAAATTTAGTCATTTAAAAATAAAATCTGTCCTGTAAGAAAGCAGTTAAACTCACCAAAAAGCATGTTACTTAGCTTTTTATATATGAAGGATAGAACATAAAGACATTGATAATTTAAAATTCACAAAATTATGACTACAATTTTCACAAAAATAAGAAAAACTTCACAATTTCACAAAAACAGGGCCCTGTGAGAAAAGTCTGGACTGACACCTGAAAACACTTTGAGCTTTTCCTGTATGATCAAGCGGTGATTTAATCCTTAAAGTCAATTTTCGTAACACAGCGATTTTGATCATTGCGCGCACGATTTCTGAAAAACGGTTACCTAGAATTTCACGAAATTTTCGGGGAATGTATTAAACGTACAGAAGCACAATATAACCTATTATTATGTTTCTCATGTAAGAAGTTTAGATTTCACGACTACTTTTGTATAAAAAAATCTCGATATTTCGAATTTCTTAAAAAAAAAATATATCGGGATCCTCAAGTTTTTCTTTTTTTTATTGTAGGTCATTTTTGAAACGCTTTGTATTACCATTATAACGCCCATTAAAAAAATTCTTGGCTTGTTTCAGCCATTCAAATGAAAAAATCATGCGCGCAATGCATGTAAGAATAATTTTTTCGTAAAAATTGTATTATCTTTAAAAAAAAAAAAAAAAAAAAAAAAAAAAAAAAAAAAAGTATAGATGTGTATACCTGTTTTAACAACTTTAATTAATAAAATAAATCGTTCCTAATATGTATTTTCAATTTTATAATTAAAAGTCAATTAGTTAAAGAGAGACTGCAATCTTACAGAGGTAAGTTTTCCATGTATTTTATTGGTTCAAAGAGTACCTGACCCTTTAAGAACACAGTTTTACAAATCATAACGCGATTTCTGAAGGTCGCATATTATATAGGGTAAAAAATTACGATAAATATTTTTACTTTTTTAATTTATCCCAAATTGTATAAATTTAAAAAACTTTGATTTTCCAGTGACAGTTTTATTTTATAACTGTATTTTATTTATTTTACTTTAGAAGTTTTTAAAATCAAACAGTATTGTAAAAGATTTGTAGTGTTAATTTGTTTATTAGCCTCTGATAGGCTATTTCTTTCGAACAGAAATTAAAGTGCGTCTCTAAAAAAAAACGTTCCGTTATTTAAGCCAGCCGTAAAACAAAGCAGATGCATCATTGTACGATTAAATATAGATAATGTCTACTGCAATTTTTTTATCTTCTAAACATCGCATATTTTAAATTTTTCTACCGTCGTATAGAAGGGGGGGGGGAAGTACTTTTAAATGCGATTTGTTTGAAAACTGCTTCTCAATTTATTTTTGATATATTAATTTTTTCGTAGTTTTTAACACTATTTCTTTAATCTTGGCAACTGAAGTACTCCATTCCCGTAGAAAGTAGAGGAAAAATAGTTAGAAAATAGTAGATTATTCTATCTTTTTGTAGCCATTTTCATGTAACAACGGAAAAAAAATTAATTAAAATTCGTGCTATTTTGAAAAATTATAATTGAATGGTTTGTGATTAAACATGGAGTTATTATAAACTATGTTTAATTTTAATTATCTATATTAATGTTACAAACAAATGTAAGCATATGAATCATTAGATAGGCGATTTTGTTTGGTCAATTTTCTTTAATGACGACATCGCTTTTTGTTGGATTTGTGCATTATCCTGTGATAGTGACGTCACATGCATACTTTTCTGTAGATGTAGTTTAAAGACTGGCTCGTAAATGTGGAATTCTTCCGCGAATGCGATTGACGTCATTTTATATAAAATAAAATCTTGTCTTTTAAGTCTTAAAACTGAAATATGTTTTGTACTATGTATATTTATATACTAGCTAAAGTAACCCGGCGTTACCCGGAATTTTAAAAAAGTTTATTCTGAAAAATCAATTTTTAAAACAAACAATTAAAAAAAGCAGTTACAGTGTTGTACACATGAACCAAATGTGAACCCAATACAAAAATGTATAAATTTATATAACAGACGCAAAATAATACAAATATAAATGAACTTATTTCAATTCATCATTGGAGCAATAATGTTAAAATCCGCCAATATTTTCGTAATTGAGTTTTTATCATGCTTCAATACGTTTTTTTAAACTCATATGACGTTATATATTCACCACGTCCTTTATATTTCCAATATGACGTAATATTGCATTTTTTAATTCGTAAAATTAATTAAACATAATTTTTCACATGGAAATCATAAAACAGAAAAATTATGATGTAACATTCACTTTTGTTTTTAATTCGTCAAACTATTTATTTTATTTATATTTTTCACGTGGAAATCTTGCAATAGAGAAGTTATGACGTAATATTACCTTTTTATAAATTCGCCAAACCATTTATTTCATTTTTTCACGTGAAAATCTTGCAATTGTTGATATAAGAATCTTATTGTGGATTTTTAATTGTTGGCAACAGCGATAACGAAAAATGTTTAAATTTGATTGGAAATTGCTGTTAAATTGGTAGGGTTTTTATTAATTAAAAATTAAGTATAAGTTCTTTCGATTCTGGATTACTTTAGTTACCTCGGCCGTGTTTTAATACACATGTGCGTAACATTTCACAATTCTCGCTTCCAAACTGTGGATTTGTATAGCATTAAAGACAGACAGAAAAATTTTCATTTTTATACATTACATATATATATATATATTTTCATCGGGCGACACTTAAATTCTGAAAAAGCAGAATTCTTGTTTTCTAGTTTATTTATTTTCATTTATCCCATTTTTCCATTTGAATCGAAGCATACTGCCCAAACATTTTGCTTGAACAACTTCTCTAAAACCTTTTTGAATTGAAGGAAAATACTTCTCCCGTATCGAATACTTGCACACGGAATGTTGAATTAGAATAAGTTAATTCTAGTAAAAATTAAAAAGTAGCCAGTTTATTATGAAAAGGTTGGTTGAGTAAGGGATATTCCGTAAGCTTGAATAAAATGAGAGAATTGAAGAAAATGTGTTATTTTTTTTTCTTTCGCTGTTAAATAAGTTGTTCCTGTAAAAATTAACAATTATTTATGATTAAAAAACTCTATTTCAAAAAATTACCAATTTTATTTTTTCTTTGTTACGTGATGAAAAATGAATTGTTAAAGAAATGTATGATTTATTCCTCCAATATTAAATAAATTTTTGAAAATATTTGGAAATAATTTAGGAAGGAAAACATTTGAATGAGACTTGATTGAACAAGAAAAATTCCTTGGTCATAAGATAAAAAGGTTTTGGGACAATTTAAAAGTTTTTTTTTCTGAACAATTGAGCACCGTATGTGACATGATGCACTATGAATTTTTATAAGCATAAAATTATAATAATCATTTTCTTAAAATTTGATTTTTTCAAGATTACTTTCTCGACAAGTATGTGATGTTTTTCATTGTAGATAATATAATATCTTACAAAAGCAACCCTAGTAGCAAAGCAATATTGGCTCGATATTGCGCCAATACTGTATTTTTTGTAAGTATTTCCAATCTAACACCAATATTGGTTAAATATTTGTTTTATGTTGGAAATATTTATAATGAATATTAATATTGCAAAAATATTGGCTGTAGATTGAAAATGTTTGCTGAAATATCGCCTTTATTTGTAGACATGTTGGCTACATTTATGAAATATTGATAATGATATGCTACTATTACAAAAATATTTGTTTTATTGGCTTTACGTTGGCTAAATATTACTTGTTATATGTTTTCAACATTGGAAAGTTATAAATATCCCAATATTGGGGTAATCGTTCATTTTAATGCAAGACTAAAATACTTACGGAACTTTGGCTCAGTATAGTTTTGCAACTAATGATGTCATCATCATCATATATATAATAGCACAAAACCTCCGATTGTCCAAAACTGCTATGGGGCTTATCGCTGCGCATTTCATATTCCTGTCAATCACTTTTTCTTAAATTAATTTTTCTAATAAAACTGCATAAAAGACATATTTTTAGAAAGATCTTTAAAAAAATTAATTTCTGAAAGTTGAGCTACCTTCTAAAATTATTATAAGAGGAGTTATCAACAGTCGAAATTTCATGCCTAACGTAAACAAACCGCTGAAAAAATAATTATTGATTGTGATTTTTATCGTTCTGTAAACCATGGTGAATAATACATACTTTGTTCACGTACAGATAATAAAATCAGAAATGATTTTTGATGTTATTTTCTCATGAAATACTGAAGTCCGGTTTCAGTTTTAGAAGCGAAGTTTTTGACAGCTCAATTAATTTTTTTGCGTATTGATTCCTGAAATATTTCGCAACTTTATTCAAGGAACTCATTTAAGGTTTTAGCAACATGAAATAGTATACATATTTTTAGTTAATCTATATATTTTGCAACTTAAAAGTTAGCCTGCGATTCCTAAATCCATACCAATAAAGTTTATTATACCTACGAAGACTAATTTAGCACGGGTGCAGGCAGCTATGTCACGCCGTGTTTCGTATAGGTATTTTTCAGTCGGTCCGTGGTCGCTTTTAATTGACTGTAACTTCTTAAATATTTCTAATTTCACGTAACTGTTCAGAAGCGTATTCTACAGTTCTACACATTATAAATATTCGAAAGAGGCGAAGAAATGGTTGTTTGTATGAAAATTAACCTCTTCTTTATCAAGAAAGAAGAGAGTGCAATATATTTAAATACTTTTCCACTGTCAATGTAAAAAAAATAATAATAATAATAATAATAAAGCATTTATCTATTAAAAACCAAAAAAAAAGTTAATCGCGCTTTTTAAATAAAGAGGTTTTATTTTTTACTAAATAGTAGGAATATAATTGAATTTAATGTATTATATCTTTGGAAACAATTTAAAAGTGTTTCTTCAAACTGAGCAGACACTGCAAATTCGTGAAACACTTTTGCAATGATAAGTGAACATAATAAGTAACACTTCTAACTAAAATCATTTTCGATTATGTTGTGAATGTATTTCGAATGTGTTGTCCCAAATAAAAAGATTGTGCAAAAAGTGTTGTTAAAAATTACAAGAGCAGAAAATGTGTTTTCAAAACATTTTAAAACATTCATTTTTAAAGTTGTGTTATAAATGTTTAATAAATAGTATGTTTTAAGTGTGTGTGTGTGTGTGTTATTTTAAATGCACTATGTAGAAAGTGTTTTGAAAGTGTTTTAAACGTATTGCTTTATAGTGTTCTAAATTGTGTGGTGTTTATAATGTGTTGTTAATTTGGTGACAAATTGTTGTGCAGCACAACACTATTCTAAGAAAATATTTTCGTCAACACTGTTTACAACACGATATCAATACAATTAACAACACTATTTTTAGAACACATTTTTAGATAGCAACATTTTTGCAACGTATAAAGAACATATTTCTAGATAGAAACACTTTTGCAACATATTAAGAACACAATCACAACACAAAAAACGTTTTGTATATGAAGTTTCCTAATTCACAACACATTAATGTGTTGTTGATTTGGTGAAAAAAATGTTGTAAAATGTGTTTATTTTTGTGTTTGAGAATTTGCAGTGGAGTCATACAAATGATTTAAATTTTTCTTTGCTAATCGCTTCTTTGTCGTTGTTGTTCTTCTTGTTAAAATCGAAGACAAGTATGCAAATTAACTTGAACAAATTTTCTAAAAGTTTTTGCATTGGAGGTAATCCAAACTCCATATACAATACGGTTTTTTTAATTACAATAAGTTAATTCTTGCAAAAATAGGACGTATTCAATTTATTGTGGTAAGTGGTAGTCAAGAGATGGAATCCTTTTTTTCATTCTTCAATGAAGAGAAAAAGATTTCTTATGTATCTTAGTTTGTAGCTTCACTCTACGTAAAATGTAAGACCATTTTCTGCCAAATGTACTCCATAGCTTTTTTTCTCCTTGTAAGTAACCAAGAAATATTTTAGTTTTATTCCAACAATTTTATTTATTATTTGATTTTTGTTTTTGTTATTTGTTTGTTTGTTTGTTTGTTTGTTTTTCGTTAAAAGAAAATAAAAATAAAAAATCATTTTTCATTTTTTAAATACATTGCATAAATGCTAAATTTTATGTTTTTTCCTAACATTATTTTTCAGTTTTTGAATAAATAAGGCAAATTTTTCAATTCTAAATGAATGGTTTAAAAAAATGGCGTAAAAGTTAACAAGTACGATAATGTACTTTAAGGCTTCATTTTTTGTAAAAATTAGCAAACAATTTCATGATTTTTTTTAAATAAATAAAGACACACAACCATGCTTAATGATACACAAAACCTGAACTTTAACAAGCTAAATGTTAAATTCTACGTTTCGAGCTGTTTCTACAGCCGTCTTCAAGAAAAAAACGATGTTTAAATGGCTAAAAGCTCAGAGATGAAGGCTTCATGTGCTTATTCTTATTAATAACTTATTATTATATAATAAATATTAATATATAATATTAATATATATATATATATATATAAGTTATGAGAATAAGTAATTATTTTCGCTGGATGGCACCACTAAATTTTTGTTTTCATATCTTTTGTCAATGTTCGACAAACTGTCTCTCGCACATGAAGCCTTCATCTCTGAGCTTTTAACCATTTAACCATTATATTTTTCCTGAAGACGGCTGTAGAAACAGCTCGAAACATAGAATTTAACTTTTAGCTTATTAAAGTTTGTGTTTTGTATACCATTAAGCAAGGTTGTGTGTCTTTATTTATTATATTTTATGGTGCAATTGCCCAGTATATGTTAATATTTTTTTTATATGTCGTTAATTCACCGTTAAAAAATCGTTAACTGATTGGAGTTGTAAAAAATTAGAACTATGAATGAAATAGTACGGAATATTTTGAAATTTTTTATCGATAAATTTCGAATTGTGTTCATAGATGCACTTAAAGAATGAAATAAAATTAAGCAATTCAAGATACGGATATTGTAAATGTAATTTACCGCTGCATAGTAAATGCTTTAAAAAATTTCATATGTCAAAAATGTAGCTAATTTGCACTTACCTGATGTTGCAGTTTCCCAACATTATCATACCTCACATAAAAATAAAAAATAAATTGTAATATCTATTTTTTTCTCTTAATTAGTCATTAATAGGTATAAAAAATAATCAGTTATGTCATGTATAAGAAGGTGCGGTCCTTAATGGGTTAACCCTTTATTTACTGCAT
Source organism: Maratus speciosus (assembly GCA_963932465.1). Lineage (NCBI taxonomy): Eukaryota > Metazoa > Arthropoda > Arachnida > Araneae > Salticidae > Maratus > Maratus speciosus. Next base: position 334,145,125 of record OZ010797.1, on the reverse strand, counting down.
TTTAAAATTTTGTGTATCACAGTCAAATCTTCAATTTCTGTAGCAATTTACAAAACTTTTTGTCAGAAATAATTTATATCTGTAATGCTTTCATATGGATTACAATTAGATATTTCAATTTTGTCATTACACTGCTTTTTTATTTGTTCCTTCAGAATAACTGACAAAATTGGAGACTAAAAATAAACATTTTTTTCTTTTAATTTGTATTGAATAAAACTTTTTATTTGAAGTAACCTACAAAGCTAAAACCATAGACACGTTCATATTTATTTATTTCGTAAGATTGTTCATTAACAAAAAATAATTACTTATAATGTTAAAAAAAATAAACCATAGAAACAGATCTGAACTTAAAGCTAGTATACAGGGTGATTCAAAAAACGTTTACAAAATGACATGGTAAATCAAGCATACAACAAAATTGACAAATCACATAGGAACATAGGGTCGCAAACTACTTATTTAGTCGCAAATACATGGCGTTTCATCCTAACTCAATTTGGGTTGACAGCAATAACTTTCAGAAAATTGAAATATAAAATAATAAAACCTTTAACAGACATGTGATAACACCGAACAAAAGTGGTAGAAGTTTGCATTATACGCGCCAGCAGTATGCACTTGGCGCCTCACATTTTGGACTCTGATTATCAATTCATACGATATCGTCGATTGCTTGAGCAACATGTGTTTTCAGATCCTTTCATGATATTATCACATTTCACACAATACAAGGTAAATATCGTTGCATTTTCATTAGAATGTTTTTTTTCTTCTAGAAATTATTACCGTCAACACTGGTTCAGTAAGGATGAAACACTCTGTATTTGCGACTAAATCAGTGGTTTGAGACCCTATGTTCCTATGTGATTTGCCATCCTTGTTGTATGCCTGATTTGCCATGTCATTTTGTAAACTTTTTTTTAATCACCCTGTACATTTGAAAGAATTAAAAACAAATTCATTTTTTTAAACTTTGCCAAATCATGAAAATTTATTATTATGAAATGTTCATTGTTTTTTTTTTTTCCACTGTCTTTCTTCATTTAAATCGTCTTCCACACAAACATATCCCTTGAAGAACTTTTCCAAAAATTTTTGCACTAAAGGAAAACACTTGTTCCGTATCAAATACTTGCATGTAAAACGTTGAGTTGCAATAAGTTAATTCAGGTAAAAATACGAAGTATTCAGTTTATTTCAATCAGTAGTGGTTGAGAGAGGGTGTAATACTGTTTTATGTTTCGATAAAGATTAATAATAGAGTAATAATACATTTTATTTTCTGTTCTTTTATATACTGTAGTTGACGGCTTTATTCTTTGTAAAAAATTAACACCAATTTCTGTCAAAAGTATTTATTTTCCCATTATATAAGTTACCACAAAATACTTTAATTTTTTTCTAGTTCTTTCTTATGCTTTAGTTTCGTTTTGTTTAGTATTTGTTTGTTTGTTTAACCCTTTCAAGTGCGCTGGTATATTATTTTTACCACTTAATTTTAATCCGCGAATGTCACAATTACACCAGGAATTTTAAACAAGATTATGATTTTATAATATAATCGAAGGAAAGTCTTTATTTATTTTCAAATAAGTTTGTTCGTAAATTCTGATATCATTCATTGTTTCTAAAATTTTAGTAATAGAAGTACATTGTTCCTGAAAGCAGAAAAAATCAGAGGCAAAAAAAAAAAATATTTATATGTTTCGTGTTTCGTAGCTCCATTTCTTATGAAAATTTGCAATTTCTCTCAAAAGAATTACATAAATGTATGGTACTATGTATGCACCATAAACGTATGATACTATATATGCATCATAAATGTATGGCATATTTCTTATAAGTTAGCTCGAAATCTTTATGGAGTTTTTTCGTAGTTCTTTTGTTTATTTTTGTTTGGTTTATTTTATTATTTGTTTGTTCGTCTAATACGAGGGTTGCCTTTTACGTTTTTACAAACGACCAATAGAAGGCGATACTGAAATTTGTCTTCAGGATCTTAGTAAAATTCATATTTGTTTTATCTTGTAATTAGTGGCATCTTAGAAATTGTCTGTATATTTTGTTTACAGTGAGTGTTCTAAAGAAACGAGTGAGTGAAAAAAATGGAAATAACTCGTGATGGTTTCAGTTCAATGATTTTTTATAATTTTAAGAAAGGCCTCACTCGACAAGAATGTTTAGTATCGTTTCGTGAAACTTTTGGTAACGAAGCACCATCAGATATAGACTGTTTGCAATTGGTTTGCAGAATTTCTTCGTGGTCATGCGTACGTCAGTGATGAATCTCATGAAGGACGTCTAAAATCTGTAGTGATTCCAAATAACATCAATGCTGGGTGCAAGATGATTGAAGAAGATTGGCATGTCACGTATCGTGAGATAGAAGTATTCCTTGGCATATCACAGACTGCAATTCATTCGATTTTGCACGAATATTTAGCTGTTAAAAAGATTTGTTCCAGATGGATTCCGTACAATTTGACAGAAGCTCAAAAAGAGGCTCATGCAAATGGGTGTAAGGAAATGCTTAAAAATTTCAAATTTGGAACTGCAAAATCCATATACAACATCATTGCAGGTGACGAAACTTAGATATATTCGTATGAGCCGGAAACTAAGCAACAATCCTCTGTTTGGGTGTTTTCAGATGAACCGAATCCTACGAAAGTTGTTCGTTCACAAAGCACTTCCAAGAAAATGATTGCTTGTTTCTTCAGCCTTACAGGACATATCGCAACCATTCCTTTAGAGTATCGAAAAACTGTTAACACTAAATGTGTAAAGAAATATGTTTTCCAAAAGTCCTCAACGAAATCAGGATAAACAACTAAAAACCCCGCATCATTCTTCATCACGACAACACCAGCTCCCACACAGCACGTGAAACAATTGATTATTTGAAGGATAAAATAACGAATTAATGTCTCTTTGCCCATATTCTCCTGATTTGTTGCCTAACGACATTTTCTTGTTCCCTTATGTCAAACAAAAAAATGCGTGGGCAGCAGTTTTCATCACCTCAAGAAGCTGTTGATGCCTTCCAAAACTATGTTTCTGAGATATCAAATTCAGGGTGGAAAAACTGTTTCAAGAATTGGTTTGAAAGGATGGAAAAGTGTATAAATCTTAAAGGCGAATATTTTGAAAAGCAATAAAACAGTTTGTTCCCCAAAAAATATTTTTCTTCCTACTTTTTGTAGAAACTTAAAAGGCAGAGAGGAGGGGGGATGCATTTATATGTACTACATTTTGCAGTTTAGCTTTATTCATTATGAAAATTTACAATTTCTGTCAAAAATCTACATAACTGTATTTTTTTCCTTAGTAAATTATTTATATACTTTAGCTTTATTCTATTACTCTTTCTTTTTAAGAAGAAAGATTAAAATATGACCAGAGAAATAAACCCCAATTCTTCAAGTTTGTGTATAAAAATTATCGGCTCAGACCATGAAAAATTTCGTTTTTCTCTATATTTTTAGAACCTGCTTGTAAGGCAGGTGAAAGATTATCTGCATAAAGGTATACAAATAATTTCTTTCTTAACATCACTTGGTTTACATTTTTTATATTGAAATTTTATTTTTATTTTATTTTTTTAACTAAGATTCTCAATTTAATTCGAAAATCTTGTATGCAAGTATTTCACTTGAACAACTTCTCTCAATTTTTTTTTTCTTGAAGGAAAACACTTTTACTATGGAATGTTGAATTGCAGAAAGTTTATTCTTGCGCAAAATAGAAAATATTCAGTTTGCATAAGTGGTGGTTCAGAAGGAAAACCCCAATTTTTTGCTTTAATAAATACTGATAAAAGAGAAGAAGAAAAACATTATTATTTTTTTTTTAACTTCTCGTAGTTCAAGGTTCATTCCTTTTAAAAATTAACATTTTTTAGGTGCGTACATAATTATATAAATACGTAGAACCTACAATCGCCTTCTGGTCCCTCAGTCTATATTCCCGTCTGTTCGCACATAATAGTGCAAGAACTACCCAACCGAATAGTTTGAAATTTAATATATATAATCGTCGAAGACTTTTGTCGAGTCATTTCAAATTTTATGAAAATCAAATCAAAACTTAAAAAGATATTATTAAAAATCTTCTTCATTCTATTAAATTCTATCATACATAATGAATTCCATGATATCACATCATACGTAATGATTCTAGGTTGCCATGGTTATGACGTCCTATTTAAGATGGAATAAGATGGAGGCCTATTATTTCCGTATTACTAATTTTAATATCTATAAACGTAATAAATTTTGTATTCATACATTTTTGCATAAGAGTGCAACAGCTATTGGAACAAGATCAGAGTATTTATAAAACAAGTTTTAGTACGGACGCACCTCATTTGCCACGTTTAATTTTTTGACTTGTTTATAAACTTTCAGTAATTGAAGTACTTTGCCCCTAAAAGGTTTAATCAAAGGGGAAAAAATATTTTTATATTTTATGTTTCGTAGTTTAGAATGTCATTTCTTATGAAAATTTACAATTTCTGTCAAAATTTCTACTTGTATTTGTTTTTCGTTGTAAATAGCATTGCCTTTGAAAGATTATCTGTATAAAGGTTTACAAATGAGTTCTTTCTTAACATTACTTGGTTTAAATTTTTTATATTGATTTTTTTTTTTTTTTAAACTAAGATTCTTTATTTAATTCTAAACCTAGTATGTAAATATTTCACTTGAACAACTTTTTTCAAAACTTTTTTTTTTTTTTGAAGGAAAACACTTCTACCGTATCAACCACTTACATATGGAATGCTGAATTGTGGTAAGTTTATTCTAGCGAAAAATAGAAAATATTCAGATTGCTTAAGTGGTGATTCAGAAGGGAAACTCCAGTTTTTTTTATCTAATGAATACAGATAAAAGAGGAAAACCATATTATTTTTGTTTTTTTGTTTTTTTACTTGTCGTAGTTTATGGTTCATTCCTTGTAAAAATTTACAATATTTTTTTCTTTTTTAAACACACGAGATAACAGTGGCTATCAGTAGCACCAACTTTTGAAGAATATTGAGTGGGCTCAAAAATTTTTGTATAAAAAAATACTTACAATTTTTTCACATTAGTGCGTGTCTGTATGGAGTCAAGGGCGAAAGGGGGGGGGGGATGACTAAACATGATAATTCAAAGTTAAATTATGTGTTTTGTAAGAAAAATATAAAAATATTATAATTTAATAATTTTATTAAATTATATCTTTATGAATTCTTTCTTATAAATGCATTAATATTTATTATAAACAACATAAAAATTGCTGACTATTGAAAGTGCAAAAAACTAAATGTCAAGAGAAACATCATAGAAACTCGACAGAGTTTCTCACCAAGCAAAAGAAACAACAGTGCAATGAACCGTAAATGAAAGGAATTTCTGCCAATTAATGACAAACGATATTTCAAAAATTTTTTAGTACTCTGTCAAGTTTATATTTTCCGGACTGACCAAAGCGGGATTTTGACCCCTCTATATCTCCCGTTCTATATATGATAGAAACAAAATTCTAGTTTCTATGGAATGGGGCGTGCCACGTGACTCAGAAAACGAAAATAAAATTGGATCCGTCCAATAGGTTTATAGTAAGTGCGATCTTAAAAGTGCTGTTTTTTGCCCTTTTGAAATTCTTGTTCCGACCAAATCTGTTGACAGGGCTACAGCAACGTGTAATTATCGGATTTTTACGCGGATTACGGTTTTTATGAGTAGTTCAAACCTTTGAAAGTTTCATGTAAAAATATTAATTAGTTTTTGATTTATACCAGTTTAAAGTCTCTCTATTTTTGCAGCGTGGCGTGCGTAATATGTAAGGCATTCTCACCGTCTATTTTTTTACTTTTAAGTCCCGAGATAATAATTTTTATTTTAGTAAAAGAATTATCGTAATACCCGCTAGCTTCTTATTATTGCTGCATGGCATATGTAATATGTGAGGCATTCTCACAATCTTTTGACTTTTAAGTCCCTGAATAATAATTTTTACTTTCTTCTATCTTTACAAGAAGAAAGTATTGGATTCGTGAAAAATCGATCGGAGCAAGACAAAATAATTTCTGTCGACACGCAACCGGAGCAGAACCTGATAACAAAAAAACCGAAATCTGACACGAACCAATTATGATAACCGACAAAAATATTCTAAAGTACCATAAGCCGATCCGAGTAAGTCAAAATAATTTCCTTAGACGCGCAACCGGAACCGAACCTAAGAATTCCATTAGAAAAAACCCGAAATCTTACACGAACCAAATCTCAGACCCGACAAAAATATTCCAAAGAACCATAACCCGATCCGAGCAAGACCAAATAATTTACGTGGACACGCAACTCGACACGAACATAAAGTTTAAAAAAAAAAAAGGAATATGAACCGAACCTAATATGATAACTGACGTAAATAATCTAAAGAACCATAACCCGATGCAAGAAACACAAAATAATTTCCTTGGACGCAACACGACCCGAACCTAAAAATTCTCACAGAAAAAATCCGAAACCTGACACGACCAAAACCAAATTTGAACCCGATAAAAATATTCCAAAGAACCATAACCCGATCCGAGCAATACAAAATAATTTCCTTGGACACGCAACCCGAACCGAACCTAAAAATTCCATTAAAAAACCTGAAATTGGTCCGAACCAAATCTGAATCCGACAAAAATATCCCCCAAAAACATAACCCGATACGAAGAAGAAAAATTAATTTCCGTGGATGCAACACGACCCCAACCTAAAAATTCCATTAGTAAAAACCCGAAATCTGACACGAATTAAATCTGAACCCGACAAAAACATTCCCAAGAACCATAACCCGATCCGAACAAGACAAAATAATTTCCGTGAACACGCAACCCGACCTCAGCTTAATTTTATTTTTTTTTGAAAAAAAAACCGCAATATGACCTGAACCAAATTTAATAACCGACAAAAATATTCTAAAGAACCATAACCCGATCCGAGCAAGACAAAATAATTTCCTTGGACGCGCAACCCGAACTGAACCTAAAAATTCCATTAAAAAAAACCGTGAAATATGACCCGAACCAAATCTGAATCCGACAAAAATACCCCCAAAAACCATAACCCGATCCGAGCAAGACAAAATAATTTCCTTGGACACGCAACCCGAACCGAACCTAAAACTTCCATTAAAAAAACCTGAAATCTGACCCGAACCATATATGAATCCGAAAAATTATCCCTAAAAACCAAAACCGGATATACGAGCAATTCAAAATAATTTCCATGGACGCAACACGACCCGGACCTAGAAATTCTTGTAAAAAAACCCGAAATCTGACACGAACAAAATCTGAGGCCGTTAAAAATATTCCCCAGAACCATAACCCGATCCGATCAAGACAAATTAATTTCCGTGAACACGCAACCCGACCCGAACCTAAATTTTTTTGAAAAAAATTCCATTTAAAACACCCCGAAATCTGACACGAAACAAATCTGAACCCGACAAATAAACTATTCCAAAGAACCATAATACGATCTGAACAAGGCAAAATAACTACTGTGGACACGCAACCCGATCCGAACCTAAAAATTTAGTTTGAAATAAACACGAAATATGACTCGAACAAGATATTATAATCGACAAAAATATACTAAAGAACCATAACCCGATCCGAGCAAGACAAAATAATTTCCGTGTACACGCAACCGGACTCGAACCTAAAAATTCTACTAGAAAACGCCCAAAATATAAACCGAACCAAACGCAATCGAAATCAGACAAACATATTCCAAAAAATCATAACCGGATCCCAGCAAAGTAAAATTATTTCCGTTGTCATGCAACCCGATCTGAATCTGAAAGTTCTACTTGAAGTTAACCCGAAACCCGAACAGTACCCGAAATAAAATTACATCAGGCCGTACCCCGATCTGAGCAAGGCAAATTAATTTTCGTGTACACTCAATACGACCAGAATCTGAAAATTCTATTTGAAGTCAACCTGAAACCCGAACCCGAACACGATCTGGAAAGGACAAAAAAATTCAAAGAGCCGTAACCCAATCCGAACAAGACAAAATTATTTCTGTCGACACGCAACCGGATTTCTTTGAAATCAACCCGAAAACCGACCCTAACCCGGTTTCGGATCGAGTTCAATTATAAATTTCTGGTTGGGATCGGGTTATAGTTCTTTGGAATATTTATCTTGGGTTAAGATTTGGTTCGGGTCTGGTTTCAAGTTAACTTCAAATGGAATTTTTAGTTTCTGGTCGTGTTGCGTGATTACGAAACTGATATGCTTTGCTCGGATCCGGTTATGGATCTTTGGCATATTTTTGTCGGGTTCAAATTTCGGGTTTCTTTCAAATGAAATTTTCAGATTCAGATCGGTTTGCGTGTCAACGGAAATTATTTCCTCTTGCTCGTATAGGATTATTGACCTTTGGAATATTTTTGTCGGGTTGAAATTTTGTTTTTTTTTTTTTTCAAATGAAATTTTTTGGTTCGGGTCGGGTTGCGTGTCGACGGAAAATATTTTATTTAGCTCGGTTCGATATATGGTTCAATGGAAAGTTTTTGTCGAGTTCAGATTTCGGGTTTTATTCAAATGGAATTTTTAGGTTCGGGTCAGGTATCATGTCCACGGAAATTATTTTGTGTTGCTCGGATCCGATTATGGTTCTTTGGAATATTTTTGTTGGGTTCAGATTTGGTTCGGATCAGATTTCTGGTTTTCTTCAAAGGGAATTTTTAGGTTCGTGTTTAGGTTCGTGTGCACGGAAATTATTTTGTCTTGATCGGATCGGGTTACAGTTATTTTCAATATTTTGGTCTGCTATCAGATTTAGTTCGGGTCAGATTTCGGGTTTTTTCAAATGGAACTTTTAGTTCGGGTCGTATTGCGTGTAGACTGAAATTATTTTGGCTTGCTTGGATCGGCGTACAGTCTGTTGTAATTTATTTTTTGGGGTTCGGTTCGGGTTATGGGTTTATAAGTCTAAAAAATCAGATTGAGACCCCTGATTGGGAAATAAGTGGTTACTAGGCTCTGTCTAGGCTCTATGCAATAGGCCTGAAAAAAATTAGGTTAATTGAAATATGAGAGATGATTCTTGAATTAACCTACGACATGTATATCTCACATTGCAGTAAACATTTAAAGCTGGTTAGAACTCGGGTGATTACGGGATGAACATAAAAAAAAGCAAAAATTGGCCAAAAACGTAAAATGAAAAAAAAATTTCAAAATTTTCGAATTTTTGGCCCCAATCGTATAATTAGATTAATAAGGGGATTTATTAAACGAATCGATTCTGTTATTTTGGACTTGGTAATTAAAGAATGTTATCAATATGCCATAAATAGCTTTTAGTTAATTTTTAATCAGATAATAGAGCTACTTAAAAATTTACAAATATGACTGAAATTAGGGAAAATCATTTCATAACGATGAAATATCGAATTCTGAACTTTTATTGAAATGAATTGTAATTTATCGTATGAATGATCCGAAATATGTGAGAAAATACTTGGAAAGCATATGACTTAGTATGTCCTGCTAGTCACTTAAAAAACAATTATAAATTTAGAAATACATGCATTGAAAATTCAGAAAATCCAACAAGTGTTAGAGCTTATGAAAACATTTTCTAAAAAAAGAGGCTTAATCAGATAATCTGAGTTTCTGCCGCGCTTATCGGAGGGACATTGGATTTCAAAATTATAAAAAAAAAACTAATTTTATTTAAAAATTACTTCAAGCACGCCCAGTGATAAAACAAATGCTCATTATTCAGTCTTTTTTAAGTCTTTACACATTTTGTGTAAAATGATGCGAATTTTGAAAATGTAATGTCAGTTTTTCAAAAGTTATTAAAATTTTTAAAAAGTCCAACATTATATCTTACTAGATATATTACACTTTTGAAAAGTTTATAGCCTCACTATTAAATTATTTTTTTACTTCTATAATATTTCGTTTGTCTTTTCTTTTCTGAATTAAAATGGAATATGTATAATGCAAATGAAATACCTTACAAAAAGAAGTGATATCTAATCAAAAACAACTCGTTGTAAATAATCCCGCCAAGCCACAAACCTAAATCGTCAGTTATAAAAAGAAGTGATATCACATAAAAAGAAGTGATATAGAAGTGCATAATCCGAGTGCCGTCTAAAAATCTATCACTACTCATAATGTTTCCAAAGGACTCGGAGTGAGGTACAGTATGTGAAAACTGCTTGGCGACCTGCAGGCGTATATTTAATATATGCAGTACCTATACCAATTTCGAAAAAATGTGAAAGTCGAAAAAAATAATTTTAATTTCTCATTATATCACTCTTATAAATATTTGCAGGAGGAAGATCTGTAATAAATCAGAAAGATTTGTAAGACAAGCAGGATATGGTATGTAATTGTGGTAATCATCTATTATTACAATTATACTTTTCATTATTTTAAACATAATTTTTAATTACATAAATATGTTTAATAATACACTGTATTAAAATTAAAGGGAATACTTATAAAATGGATTCTGTTTATGACAGATTTATTTCTTAAACGTAAATGTCGTGTTTCCAACATAAGGAATATTATATAATACTAGTAGCCTTACTAGAACAGATTTTCCCCTGTCATGTGCAATTCCGTTTACGCAGGCTTTACTGCAATATACCTTAGTTTAATTAACGTCTATTATTAGGTGCATTGTTAGTAATATTCATATGATCATTATTTTTTATTATTATTTTACAAACTCAAAATGTTTATTACATGTTTACTTGGAAAATCCTCCCCATAAAAGTGGTCTTTCTCGTTCAAATAATGGTAATCAACAAATCGATCCCATGATGTTAAATAAGAATGGGCATGTAAACACCATAAGCTTCGAATTTTCACAGTTTAATGGGAGAAGTAATACACGGCACTTCTATATCACTTCTTTTTATGTGATATCACTTCTTTTTATGACTGACGATTTAGGTTTGTGGCTTGGCGGGATTATTTACAACGAGTTGTTTTTGATTAGATACAGTTTAGTCACCTAATTGCTTTATCAATTTAAGTGTTTAAACCAGATGGCAAAATATGCAGGGATTTTTTTTTTCGAGAAATTTAATTCTACATCCGCTGAAGAGGCTGTCAGTAAGTCTAATTGATGTCCTTACTATTTTTCAAACAATTATTTTAAGAACATCAATAAAATCAAATTTCATTTCAGAGGTTAAATAAATAAACAGCGAATTTAATCATTTGAAATTGGGTGTCAGAGAGATCAAATTATTAAGTGGGCTCGCGCCCCACGGGTCCAAATAAGTTGGCGCCGCTGATGGCTATTTTTTTTTTGCAAATTACCATGAGATGTTTTAGTCTTGTTGTAGTACTCTCTCTTGTTAGAGGCAGGCGGATGCAATATCTTTCCTATATACCGCAGTTTATAGTTTCCTCCTTTGTAAAAAATGACAAGAGTTATTCATTAAAAGTACTGCATAAATACACGAGGTTAGGCTGAAAAGAAATGCACACATGTTTGTAGAACATGAATAAAAACAAATAGCACGATCGGGGAAAAAGTACACTAAAGTACAATTCTTAAGCTTCAAAATTTTATAATATAATACGAGCAAAAATTGTGTGTGTGTGTGTAAATTTTATCTTAAAAACGGCTCTAACGATTTTGACTAAATTTTGTATTTTACCAATTTCTGGCACGAGAAGACCATTGGGCTAGGTTCTGTGTTCAAAAAAATTCGATTAGTGGATCGTTTTGGGTCATAATGCGTCAGGGTCAAGCTAATTATATCTAAAAGACGGCCCAATCGAGTTTGACTAAATTTTATATCCAACTGTTTTTGGGCACGAGAAAACTATTGGGCTAGGTCACATATTCGAGACATTTTGATTAGTGGGACATTTTTGGTTCACTTCTGGTCATGCTAATTTTATCTGAAAAACGACTTTAATGATTTTGTAATCTACTGTTTTGGATTACGAGAAGACCAATGGGCTAAGTCACATCTTAGAGAAAATTCTATTAGTGGATCCTTTTTGGGTCACTGTGGGTTAAGCTAAGTTTATCTAGAAAACGGTTTTGACAAAATTTTGCTTTCTATAGATTTCAGGCACGAGAATAGCATTGGGCTAGATTGCATGTTCCAGAAAATTTGATTACAGGGTCATTTTGGGTCACAATGGTTCAAGTGTCAAGCTAATTGAATCTAAAAAAATATTTTGACAAAATTTTCTCTCATGATCATATCAATTGTATCTAAACAGCAAGAATGATACGGTGAGAATAAAATATCGAATTGAACACAAGGCTAATTTTGACCGAGCTTAGCTCGGTCATCCCTGCTAGTTATATATTTATTTTTCAATGCAGTCCTCATTAAGGCTAAGAGATTTCTCCCAACGTGTAACGAGTTTTTTTATTCCGTCACTGAAGTATTCTTCCAACTTTTCTCGAATCCAAGACTTCACAGCGGTCTTCACCTCATCGTCGGAGCAATTATTACCCTTCAGGCCTCTCTCGAGTCGAGGAAACGAAATAAAAATCTGAAGGCGCAAGATCGGGAGAGTAAGGAGGTTGTGGAATCGGTGCAAACTTCAGGTTTCGCAGAATTTCTGCAGTTGCATGCGAGGTGTTTGGACTAACGTTGTCCCAGTTGCTCAATAATAAAACCAGCATGTTCCTTGGATATTCCAATGTGGTTTGCGTTACGCTTTTGAGTGATTCGCATTCATTTTGAATAAAATCGTCGACGAGTTTGCGATGTTTATCGTCTGTGGCAGTGATTGGATGTCTGCTGTGTTTTTCATCAACAATTATGCCTTTTCCAGACTCGCAATTACAAAATTTTACTGCCCATCGATTTACAATAGACCTGTGAACAGCATCGTCACCTTAAACAGCCTTTAAATGACGATCAATCTCAGTAGGAGTCACTTTTTCAGCAGTTAAAAATTCGATAACAGCACGCTGTTTAACTCGCGTTGACATAGCACTAGAAGACGTCTCCATACATCCGCTTCTCAAAATATACTGGATAAATTAAACGATTTGAAATCTGCGCATGTGTATAGAGGAGGAATGTTACTTCCACATCCCACCGGGCGCGCTTCTGAAGATCATTTCGTTCACGCTCTACAAGCATATGTGCATTTCTTATCAGCCTACCCTCATAACACGTTTTGTCTTTGTGGATGGTATTTAGTAAGGCCAATTCTGAATGATAATTAGCTATTTAGACCTTTATAATAATTAATCCTTTCTGAATGATAATTAGATATTTACTTGTTCGTGATCCTTTTTGCTGTTGTTTTAGTTTATTTAAAGAATATTTTTTAATTATACCATGAAAAACAAAATGTATTAATTTTCTCAATAAGAAACTATTTAAATTTTAAGAATCATAGAAAATTAATAACATTCACGCAGAAAATTGATAAAATGAGTTTGTTCAATTGAGAAGATTTTTAGAATAATTTTTTTAAATATTATTGTGAAACTGTCCATTGTTTTTCTTTACTAACAATCTTACTTCATATGTATAATTTTATTTAATTTTTCAAGTAACTTTCAGTAGTGAAATTACGCCCAAAATTATTAAATATTAAACACGTGAGTTTTTCATATTGCTAACTACGCGCAAAATCAACAGAATGAGAAAATAATTTCGGGCGTAGTTTCACAGTTGAAAATTAATTGAAAAATTAATTTAAATTATACATATATTTCCTATATGTTCCTATTCACCTATGCTAGGCTTTATTTCATCTCATGTTTCGCTGCAGGGCTGTGTGTGCTCATGAAGACATTTCAATATTTTTTTTTTGTCTTGCGGTTGCAGCCTTACTGACGTATGTGAGTGAGCGATGCCAAGCTGGATATCGTCCTCGTAGCTCAAAAGGGGCCGTTCAAATATTACGTAAGCACCTAAGGGGGGGGAGGGGGTTAGCGATTTGCTTATTTTTGCTGACAAGGGGGGAGGGGGAGTTTGAATGATGCTTACGTAAGACATTTTCAAAATTTCTTAACTTGTAAAAAAAAAAAAAAAAAAAAAAACTACTAAAAATTTCAAATTGAAAAAAAGAAATAGCAAAAGAATACTTAACTTGAAGTTCTGATGTCAGCTATTTTGACCGCACAAGGAAAACATAAACAATCTCTTTTATCTAGAGGTGACTGTTCATGTTTGATGCATGAGCAAGGCTTAATTTCTAACAAAAAAAGTACCGGAGCCGAGCCCTACTATTCTGCGGTACCGGTACTAACAGCCATACCGTCCCCCTCCCCTCCTGCCACTGCAATGTGCATATTTATATTTCATACATTATTTGCCAAAATGTAAAGTATTTTTTCTATAGAAAAATAAAATATTTAAATGTATCTATCAGCATATACTTAGTTGTGAACTATTCCACTTTTTAGCTATCACTCCTTCCGAATAGAATTCTTTGCCTAATTTTAACACGTTCACGCCGGCGCGGTGGGTCACACTCGACTGTCTCAGAGTTGTCAAGTCTCCGGCTTTTTGCACACCATTATTATTTTAGAGAAAATTTTGTTCCTTTAAATCGCCCAATTGTTCTAATTAAATAAAACTATTTTCTGTATTAAAATACTGGTATCCAAACAGCAGGATACTTTGCAGCTCTAAGACAGTCGAGTGTGACCCACCGCGCCGGCGTGAACGTGTTAATGTTGTTAATTGCAGAATTCTGTGATTAAATGTGGTAAGGATTATGATTCGGAAATAGTGTTAACACCAAAAAGGAATAGTTCGCAGGTATGCATTTTTATGAAAAAATGAATCAAATTTACAGAGATTTATATTTATATGCTGAAGAATGGAACAACGTTTTTCAATTTCCTATAAAAGGTGCATATCTTAAACTACAATCGATTCCTTCCATATAACGATCTTTTGTGGTGAGTGTGATGTAGCAATCACATTTATTATTTATTTTTTAAATTGTAATGCAGCATTATTATCTCATGTTTTAAACTATTTATTTTCAACGCAAAACATCGTTCAAATCGTTTTTTTTTTCTTTCCTTTTTACCGTATGTAACAGAACGTTTTGATTTCAGATTTTCCCCCTCTTTCTGATCTATTTTTAGAACCAGGGTGTGTTGCAAGTGACGTCGACCGCGTCATATTGGGGTGTGTCTTCGCTTGGCGAATTAGAGCTTCATTCTCTCCTTGTAAAGTTTCGTTTCTCTTTTCTCTGTTTTCATACGATTTAATCATAATACGTAAATTTAATTTTAACAAATAGATTTAAATCATTTCTGGAAGTAGTTTTGTGGACCCCTTTTATGCAGTATATATATCAATGCAGCCAGTTTTTTAACAGATTTTAAGATCGGATCAGATTTTAAGATTTACGAAAGTATGTATTATTTTTGACAACGTGATTTGTCGTTTGAATTTCGGGCCTTAGCGCCTAAATTCAAAGAGCGATGTTTTTCGATAGCTACATCTCGATATCTAAAAGTTTATCTTCGGTCTCTGGTTTTTTTTTATTTAACGCATATTTGATTTCGGACTTTTTATTATCAAGACCTTCTTTAAAAAATGATTTTAACCAGTATTCATCTTTATCATGGAATTACTTCCAAGTTTTAATAATTCTACGTGGAACGCTCTTCGAATGTGTACAGTGACCTACCTACTCCTAATTGCCTTCCACCTCTCAAATGAATCAACGAATAAAGAAGATTTTTATAACTGCTGTCTCATCAATGTGTCTACTGTTGTCATTTAAGTAAGACTATTCCTATTTATTTTTACTGCAACTCAATTTACCTATTTCACGGCATCTCTTTAAATTATTTATTAAACTTCGTCACAGTGAGCCCCTGAAAATCAGATTAAATTAAAAATTTAACCCCGTTATTGGAAAGATTCGATGCTTTTATAGAAAAAAGGGAAACCCTACTCGACTGCTTTCTAGCCAAGACCACAAACTGATATAAAAATTGAATCCGTTTCATCTCCATCTCCTACGTGTGCGACACATTACGTCACATATAATTGTTTTGGTAAAAAAGAATGCAAAACTTGGAGATGGGAAGGAATGCAAGGGTAATTTAGGCTTCGTTTTTTCGGAAGCGTTGCTACACTGGGCTTCGGAGCTCTGTATTTATGAGCTCCTCTGAATTCTGACCAATATTTAAATATTTACTAAGAACGGAGAAGTACCGGAGCTGAGCTCCGGTGCAAATTAAGCCCTGTGCATGAGGGCTTATTATCTCTGAGAACTTACTACTATTTCCAATTGTGAGAATAGAATAGAATTGAATAGACGGATGCGATATGTTGTATTGTGACAATATGAGTCTTCCGGGAAAGCTTCCAAAACGTAAGTAAAATTCAATCTTTTTTGTTTCCACCCCTCCTCTGTCAAGTGGTTGAACCCCATAACCATAATGACCGACTGCTCTACTGTCTGGTGTCTCTTGAGTTTTGAAAACCTCTCAGTACTGTAGTGTAGTGGTGTTTAAAATACATATTTAAAATAAATAAAATCAAAAATATGTCTTCATTTCGAGAAATCTTGTGTAAAAAACTTTTTGAAAGTTTCAAAAAGTCTGCATCAGATAAACCTTTGAAGGATATCCAATGTAAAACTAATGATGTGTGGCGGCAGTACAAAAAGTCTTCTAAAACTGACAAAGAGTTAGAGGTATTGGTACTAAAAATAATTGAGGATGAACTGCGTAAGGCAACCAAAAAGAAATCAGTCTTTCTTGATTATTTTACAAAGGTAATTATAATCAATTTATTCTTAAAATTTTAAATATATTTTATCATAACTTTTAGTTTACATGATTACTTGTAAAAATTGGAAAAAGATAGATAAGATAAAATGACCGTGTAGCCTTGGCGAAACATGGTCAGAATGGGAATAAATAAAGACCAAAGAAATGTCAAAAAATGAGTTATTACTTTTTAAATATGGCGTAGCCAAGCTAAACCTTATTTTTTCTTTTCAAATAGCTCGAAAATTAATGTTTCCAGGAGGGAAAAAAATTAAAAAATACGTAAGTTTTGTAGCAGATAATCTTCTAACTGTTTTCAAATTTTGTACCTTACTAAAAATGAAATGTAATCCAATTGAATTGAAACCAGTGTATCTCAAATTCAAAAATAGATAAATAAGGTTTCCAGTGATCTAAAAAAAGAAAAACAATCCTTAAAAAGGAAGCGACAAAATGATCGAACCACCAAACGAACAAAGCTTGAAGAAATCTGCCATGATAATCCAGACATTAAAAAAAAATTAGCTTTGAGGGAATCATTAGGAAGACCAAGTTTAAATGTAGATCAACCATTATTGCTTAAGGCAATAACAGACATAGCTATTATTGGAAGCGCTGCAGATGCAAAAAGAAGAAGCGAGTCAATACGAAGTGTCAAAACTCTCGATAACTTGACTGTAGAACTGAAAAAGGTTGGTTTTGCAATAAGCATGAGTGGAACATATATTAGTTTGCTTCCAAAAAATTCCTCAACCATCGAGGGTCGAAGACATGTCACCACAGTGCCGATAAAACTTTCTTGGATTCAGACTGATTATTACCGATCTCACATTGATACCCAATTTGCAGTAACATCCATCCGCTATTTAGAAACTTTAGCTTCAATTCTTGGACCCATGTAAGTGTTTCTTCTTTCACATTAGGACATAGTGCGTGTACCTTTGGGAATTACAGCAGCCAATAAACAGTCCCCGATACTGATGCATATGGAGCATCGTGTATCCTTACCCGACCACGAGTGGGTCATCGCTGAACGCCACAAACTTATCCCATCTATTTACTCTGGTATTGTGATTGCTCCTGGCATGGCAGGTCGAAGTAAAGCCATAGGTTTTTCTGGTCCAACGTAAGAAGTGAGAAACACAGTTCTTCCACAGCAAATACTCATGTTCAGGATTTTGAAACTATTAATACTCAAAGGCTTTGAAAAATTAGTGAAAACAGAAGAGGGTTTCTTCAAACCTGTAACCTTAGTTACGGTTGATGGAGCTCCAGACGAGAATCCCCGCTACCAGAAAGTTATATCGTTTGCTATTAACCATTTCAAAAAGCATGATTTGGATGGCAATTTCAGTGTGTGCAATGCTCCTGGAAGAAGTGCATATAACTGAGTAGAAAGGCGAATGACACCACTCAGTCGAGAACTGTCTGGTCTTATACACCCTTATGACCATTATGGTTCCCATCTCGATGGGAACAGTAGCACTGTTGATGAAAAAATAGAGCAAAATAACTTTGCATATGCTGGTAAAACTCTCGCAGATATCTGGAACTCATTAAACATTGACGGTTATCCTATTACTGCCACATATGTTGATTCAGGCGAACCAGACTCTTGGTTATGACTTGGATTGGTATTCGAAGCACTTACAAGAAAATCAATACTTGCTGCAAATTATAAAATGCAAAGAAAAGAATTGTTGCTCTCCTGCACGTAGTGGATTATTTCGTATATTAAAAGGACGATTCATTCCTCCTCCAATTAAAATGATACAATCGTCAAATGACATCATCACAAGTGAGGAGGGGGAATTTATAGATTTAAGTCTCCGTCTGGCCTTAAATCTCAATATTACAGTAAAGAGATTTTTAAAGATGCTGTGTGATTATTTTTGCCCTTCCATAAAATTACAATTATCCCCAGGAAGTTGTGGCCAATATCATGCATCTCAGAAGTCAGCAAACAGACACAAAAAAATTCAGCACAGTGAAAAAAGCGAGAAGGCCTGCCTTATACGACCATTGAAAATTGCTGCTCGTCGAGCAAATGAACTTATGTGCTTCGTAAAATTCGTGAAAGATACAGAAGATGTCGAGTGTATCAAGGAAAATGAAGTTGATCAAGATTGCATCCGAAAAGAAAGCGATGAAGATAATCAAGTAAAACTGGAAACCAATATCATAACAGATATGGAAAAATGGCTTGAGCAGCCGTGGTCAGCATCGGAATAGATATGGGCATATTCAAATTTAAATTTTTCAAATGGCTAAGTTCTTCTAAAATTGTGATCTAAGAAATTTTCTTAAATAGAATTGTAAGGAAATAAAACAAGCATTTATTATTATTATTTTTAAGTCGAGTAGAATTTTTTTTAATTTGTATTGTGTCCTAATTTTTTTTAAGTGGAGGGGGGGGGGTTGCAATTTTCTTACGTAATTATTAAGGGGGGGTTTCCGATTTGCTTATTTTTGCTGACAAGGGGGGAGGGGGGGGGTCAAAAATTGTCAAAAACATGCTTACGTAATATTTGAACAGCCCCAAAGGTAAAGCATTGGAGCGTTATTACAAAGATCCGGGGTCAATTCCCGGGTTCGATATTTTTCACTCTGTTGGTTTCACGCTTAGTTAGCAAGGTGAAATATTCACGTATTTAATATTCAATCTTACTTTATTTACGTCGAAGTCTAGTATGCAAATATTATCGTGTTCGCAAAGTGTTCTTTTTAGGTAGATTTCGTAACAAATACTACCTATTGCAATCTCCCTTATGTTGGAATTTCTGAAAAAAAATTGCAGATCTACTCCGATCATGACCCCTAGAGCCCAAAACCACCCCCAGTTTAAAACGTTATATATATCCCTTTTTTATAGACACGATAAACTTCTATAATTCTGCACAAATCTCTTCCAAACTGATACATAAAATCAAGACGTAGAAAATCTCGGTCAAATTCGTTAATGGACAAAACCGGACCAAGGGGGTGGAAACAGGGAGGGGTTTTGTGAAAACTGGAAAACCCCATAACTTCTTAATTAAAATACATATCAAATCCGTTTAAAGTTATTATTACTTCTAAGAAAACGGCCAAAAATTTAGGTATCACAGATTTTTTTTAAAATTAAAATTGGGCTCAAGGAGCGAAAAAAAATAGGGTTTAGGGAGAAAAAAATTTATAACTTCGTCAATTCTCAAGATATCAAATTCACTTAAACTTATTGTAAATCTTCTTAATATTCTCTGCAGCGTTTATATTGAGAAGTTTTTGATACGACCAACTCTTACCGTAAAAAAATAAATAAATAAATAAATAAATAAATAAATAAATAATAATAAATAAATAAATAAATAAATAAATAGATAAATAAAATGAACAAAACAATGAAATTGGGGTGTATAGGACCAATTCTTACAGCAAAAACAAATTAAACAAAAATAGGGTTTATACCAACAAAATATAATACCAATAAATAGCACCAACAAAATATCTTTTGTTGGTACAATAAATAATAAAATCTGCTGTCGGAAATAATATTCGGAACTGTGCAGTGTACTCAAATCCAAACTGCTTATTTTCTGACTCATTTTTAAATTCATTTTTGTTCTCAAACGCATCCAACTGGCAGGTTCTCTAATTCAAAAACTATATAATGCGCTGTATTTGTGGATTTTTTTTTTATAAAGGCAGAATATATTTCAAAAAATCCTGTCAAAGGTGGTCATTTTGAATCGAATTTCCCGAAGTGATAGTGCTGGAAACGAAAAAAAGATCGTACTGAGAAAATAACTTCGAAATCTACCTCCGCCTGTAGACCGACCAGAAAGGTATTTTTCTTATTGTTGTTGTTGTTCCTTTAAAAAAGATTTTTTAATTATAACATAAAAAACAAAAGGTATTCATTTTTTTCAATAAGTAAATATTTAAATTTTATTAATAACATTTATCGATTTACGGGGTAAATTAATGAAATTAATTTGTATAATCAATAAAATCTCTACTAATTTTTTTTATAAATAATGTTAAAATGTTAATTTTAAAAATAATGTTAAACAATGAAAACATATTGGAAGTTCAAAATCTATACGTTTGCATATTTTAAAAGCAGCTTTTCTTTCACTAAGTCGAGACAAAAAGAATGCATTATTGTGAAATTTCCGTTGTTTTTCTTTACTATCTATATATCTCCATTAAAACCGAAGTCTACTGCGCACACGTATAACTTTTCTTAAAATGTTTGTATTGAAAGAAAAATTTGCTTTCGTATGAAATGGTATGTTGAACTGGAATTAGCTAATTCTGGCTAAAGAAAGAAGAATTTAGCCAATTTTTGTAAAAAGTTGCTTCTAAAAATAGCTTTTTTCCGCTAAGTCATGCGTTTCGTAATTTAAACACTACTTTTTTTTTTCACTAAGCATAGTCATAAAAACATATTATTGTCAAAAGTTCGTTAATTTTTTTCTTACACATTATGTTTCTTCATTAAAACCTAAGTGTAACTTGCAAAAGTTTCACTTATACAACTTTTCTTAAAACTTTTGTATTAAAGGAAAACATTTCATTCGTATCAAATGGAATGTTTAATTAGATTAAGTTAATTCTGACAAAAATAGAAAGTATTCGACTTATTTTGCTCAGCAGTAGTTCTGAAAGGGAGGTCCCCTTTTTTTCGCTTTTTACATTTGTATTAAACAGCTTTTTTTTTACACTAAGCCGAGTGTTTCGTTTAAAAACAGCTTTTCTTTGACTAAGCCTAATCATAAATCTATGTCATTTTGAAATTTTCATTGTTTTCCTTTACTAAATAACTTTCTTCATTAAAACCAAAGCCTAACATGTAAATGCTTCGCCTGAACAACATTTCTGAAAACTTTTGTATGAAAGAAAAACATTTCATTCGCATCAAATGCAATCTTTAACCAGATTAAGTTAATTCTGGAAAAACAGAAAGTATTCGGCTTATTTTGGTAAGCAGTAGATGAAAAAGGAAAATACTTTTATTCTTTTTACGTTTTATACATTTGTATAAAAACAGCTTTTTTTTACACTAAGCCGAGTGTTTCATAATTAAAAAACAGCTTTTCATTGACCAAGCCTAGTCATAAAAATGTATTATTTTGAAATTTTCATTGTTTTTCTTTACTAAATATCTTTCTCCATTAAAACCGAAGCCTAACATGCAAATGCTTCGCCTGAACAACATTTATGAAAACTTTTGTATGAAAGAAAACATTTCAGTCGCATCAAATGCAATCTTTTACAAGATTAAGTTAATTCTGGAAAAACAGAACGTATTCGGCTTATTTTGGTAAGCAGTAGTTGAGAAAGGAAAATCCTTTTTTTCTTTTTACGTTTTATACATTTGTATAAAAACAGCTTTTTTTTTCTACACTAAGCCGAGTGTTACACAATTAAAAAACAGATTTTCTTTGACTAAGCCTAGTCATAAAAATGTATTATTTTGAAATTTTCATTGTTTTTCTTTACTAAATAACTTTCTCCATTAAAACCGAAGTCTAACATGCAACCGCTTCGCCTGAACAACATTTCTTAAAACTTTTGTATGAAAGAAAACATTTCATTCGCATCAAATACAATCTTTACTCTGATTGAGTTAATTTTGGAAAACTAGAAAGTATTCGGCTTATTTTGATAAACAGTTGTTCAGAAAGGAAAATCCTTTTTTTTTTTACGTTTTATACATTTGTATAAAAACAGCTTCATTTTCACTAAGCCGAGTGATAAAAATTTATCATTGTAAAATGTTTATTGTTTTCCTTTACTTAAATATCTTTCTTCATTAAAACCGAAGTTTAATATGCAAATTTCTTGAACAACTTTTCTTAAAACTTTTGCATCAAAAGAAAAATTTCATTCATATCAAATGGAATGTTTAATTAGATTAAGTTAATTCTGGCAATAATAGAAATTATTAGGCTTATTTTGGTCAGCAGTAGTTCAGAAAGGAAAGTCCCTTTTTTTACACTTTATACATTTATATAAAAACAGCTTTTTTTCACTAAGCCGAGTGTTTCACAATCTAAACATAGCTTTTCTTTGACTAAACCTAGTCACAAAAATATATTATCTTGAAATTTTCATTGTTTTTCTTTACTAAATAACTTGCTTCATTGAAACCGAAGTCTAGTCTAACATGAAAATGCTTCGCCTGAACAACTTTTCTTAAGGGTTATCAAGACTCTTAAAGCTTCAAAAAATTTTTTATTTTAATTTTACATAAATTAAACTGTTACCTTTTTTGAACATTTTGAGGCAATTGTTTCTTTGAAATACCCATTAGAGCGGAAGTTATGACTTTTAGAGTTATACCCGCCCAATAGCTGAACAGCTTCCGAACTTTGAAGCCAGTTTTCTCAAAATGTCGTTTTTGGGCATAACGCGCAGGATATCTTAAAAACTTCTCAATATTTTTTCATCAATTTTTTCAAATATACGTTTCATATTAGTGTGTATAAACTTAATCTAAAATTTCCCTTTTTTTTTGTTCAGTAAAATATTTTTTTAGGAGATTAAACAGTAGAAATTTTCAAAATTTTGTATTAGCTAAATACAACTTTGTATTAAAAATGTAAAAATGCTTAAAACACAAATTATTTTAGGTTCTGAGTAATTACTAGAATCTGAAGTATAATTATGCACCAAAATTTTCATTCTAGTTACAGAATTAATTTTGTAATCCTGTGCGTAAGCTGTCATACCAATATTTTTTGTAATTTTTTAAATATATGAAATGCAAGAATATACTTATATATTTCATATCTCTAAAAATTGTGTTTTAAAATCATATATTGGTCTAGGAACTAATTCGTGCGGTTCTTAATAAAAAAATAAAGCTTTATTTCAAAAGCAAAATACATAAATACGTTAACAAAAATATTGTCAATCGCTACCCACTACTTTTTTCCATCTTTCAGGTAATTTGCGAATTCCGTTTCGAAAGAAGTCCTCACTTTTCGGAGCGATCCAATCAGAGATCCATTTTTCTATATTTTCTGAAGAAGTGAACCGCTGTCCAATAAAATCGTTATTCATGCAATCAAACAAGTAGTAGTCTGAAGCAGCAATGTCTGGTGAATACAGCGGGTGGGGTAACACTTCCCATCCGACATTCTCCCAATATGTTTTGACCGGTTTTGTGACATGTGGTCGGGCGTTATCTTTCTCATATGGAACTTTCTATTCATATGGAACCCGATGTGACATCTTTTTAATCATTCCCATTATTTGAGGCGTTTGGAAACTGTTGTTTGATCATCCTCTAATGATTTTGCAAGTTCTTCCTGCGTTTGACACGAATTCTGATCGAGCAATGCTGTCAACTCTTCATCTTCAATTTTTTTTTTTTTTTTTTTTTTTGGCTGTCCAGGTCGTGTCTAGGTCTTCCAAGCCGGAATCACCACTTTTAAACGGTGCAAACCACTTCTGACACGTTCATTCAGCTAGAGCATAGTCACCATAAACTTCCACCAAAATACGATGACTTTCAGTAGCACTTTTCTTCATGTTAAAGTAATGAAGAAGAACCCCCCCGCAAAAACACTTTATCAGACACAAAATTTGACATTTTCAGTTGGATAAAAATTGTTGTTGTTTACGCTTAAACCAAATGGCATATACTAAACTGGATGCGCAATAACAGTAGTTTTAAATGCATGTTTGAACAAACGAAACTATGGGACAATACGCTAGTTTCGCCATCTCTTGTGAAACCGCACGAATTAATTCCTAGACCAAATACATTTTAAGATAATAAATGTTGAAAATTATATTTTTCTTTCTTTCTTTTTTTTTTCTTTTCAATTTTTAGAGACGTGAAACACCTTAAAACTTTTGCATTAAAAGAAAACATTTCATTCGTATCAATTTTAATGTTTACTTAGATTAAGTTAATTCTGGCAAAAATAGAAAGTATTCAGCTTATTTTGCTAAGCAGTAGTTTAGAAAGAAAAATCCTTTTTTTTTACGCTTTATATATTTGTAACTATAAATACAGCTTTTTTCCAATAAGCCGATTGTTTCACAATTTAAAAACAGCTTTTCTTTTACTAAGCCTAGTCATGAAAATATATTATTTTGATTTTTTTTTTTTTAGTAGTTAACTTTTTTTATTTAAAACAAAAGTCTAATATGCAAATGCTTCGGTTGAACAATTTTTTTTTAAAACTTTTGTGTAAAAGGAAAACGTTTCATTCGTATCAAATGCAATATTTAATAAGATTAAGTTAATTATGAAAAAAATAGAAAGTATTCGGTATTTTTTGGTAAACAGTAGTTCAGTAAGTAAAATCCTCCTTTTTTACGCGCTATATATTTGAATAAAACTACTTTTTTTTCACTAAGCCGAGTGTTTCACAATTTAAAGACAGTTTTTTTTTCACTAAGCCGAGTGTTTCACAATTTAAAAACGGCTTTTTTTCACTAAGCCTAGTCATAAAATGTATTATTTTGAAATTTTCGTTGTTTGCCTTTACTAATTATCTTTTATTATTAAAACCGAACTCTAATATGTAAATGCTTCGCTTGAATCTCATTTCTTAAAACTTTTGTATAAAAGGAAAACATTGTATTTGTATCAAATACAATGTTTAATCAGATTAAGTTTATTCTGGCAAAAAGAGAAATTATTTGCCTTATTTTGATAAGCAGTAGTTCAGAAAGGAAAATCCTTTTTTTTTATATACACTTTATACATTTTTATAAAAACAGCTTTGTTTTAACTAAGCCCAGTCATGAAAATGTATTGTTGTAAAATGTTCGTTGTTTTCCTTTACTAAATATTTTTCTTCATTAAAACCGAATTTTAATATGACGCGGATGATTTAAAAGCATTTGGACATCACAAAAAATCGGGACTTTTGCTAGTGGGCTACTTTTTAAAAATTCAGATTTCTTGATTGGCACCACTTTTTAGAAATAGTAAAATTCGCCTTATTTAATGACATATTAATTAAGAGGAAAAAAAGGAGAATTTTACCATTTCAGAAAAGTGGTGTCAATCAAGAAATCTGAATTAAAAAAAAGTAGCCCACTGGCAACACTGGACTTTTGACGTCTCGCGCAGTGGTTCTGTGCGACGAATATCTAAAAAATCGGGTCACCTCGAGTTTATCGGAACACCTAGTAACACTAATCTTAGATGATATATTTTCTGTAGTAAAAAGGAATATGTGTACATATTTTCTGCTTACTGCTGAACATCGTATATCTGAAGTATTAGTTTCACGAAGCGGTAAAAGCAGCAATAAGGAAAATTTCTTCACTAAAACCGAATTTTTATATGGCGCTGATGATTTAAAAGCATTTGGGCATCGTTAAAAATCGGGACTTTTGACGTTCCGCGCAGTGATTCTGTGGGACGGATATCTGAAAATAGGGACACTTTGTGTTTATCGGAAAACCTGGAACACTTATCTTAGATAACATATTTTCTGTAGAAACAAGGAATATGTGTATATATTTTTACTTACTCCTGAACATCGCATATCTGAAGTATTCGTTTTATGAAGCGGTGAAAACAGGAATAAGGAAAATTGTAAAGTTTATGACTAGTAAAACTTTAAATTTCACATGAAAATAGAACAAGAAAGAAGAAAATCATGTGCCAAGAATACATTATGAAACACTTTCCAACACATTCAGTATAATGTAACAAAACTTCACCTTCTAATTGAACCATTTGAAAACGCATAGCACATTTAAAAAAAAACAATTTCAGCAATTATCATCTACAATCGGAAAATTATCCGAATTCTTTGAGCTATATTTGTTATATAGATTTGTATTTATAAACTACATGCATGCAAAAATTTAGTTAAGTTAGGAAGTACATACCACAGTTGAAAATTCCCCTTCAACAATTTCCTCTAATAAGGAAAGTGGTACGTGAAGTCTTTTGTAGGGCCCTGTGTACGAGGTATATATTTTATACACAACGAGTAACATGCAAAAAATTAGTTACATTTAAAAGCGCGCGCAGAAATTGAAACCGCACTTCCACAAATTATTGCTGAAAGACAGTACTGTAACCGATTTCTTTTGTGTGTCCCTGTAAATAAACCATAAATGCTAAGAAAGCCCTGTACGGTCATTCCATATCACGTGTGGGATAGCTTTTCTACATACTTCTGCGGTTTTAAAAATGTTATTATATCCTCAAATTAAAACAACCATACTAATATTTAAATCTAGAGTTTTTTGTTATTCTTAAAGTATAGTTTATGTTTTAAAAACTTATAAGTCAATAGATATAGGGATTTACGTAAGTGTCACGTGCAGGCCATGTTGTCCATTTTTGATCATGAAACGGGAAGATTACTTAGGTCTAGGATTTAAAATGTGGAAATTTTTATTATCTATTATTATTATTGATTACATATTTATTATTAAAAACGGGCAGCTTAGTAAGGTACAGGGTTTAAAATGCGGAGATTTTTAAAACTATTAAATGGACCATTATATATCATGTGTGGAACAGCTTTTCTACATGTTCTGCTGATTTAGAAATGCTATTGTACTTTCAAATAAAAACAACAATGGTATAATGAAAATATAGGGTTTTTTGTTAATTGTAATGTATAGTTTAAATTTTAACAGCTTATAAGTTAATAAATATACGTATTTATGTAAGCATCACGTGCGGGACATTTTCCCGCTTTTCATGTAATGACTCAGTAATAATCATGTTGTTGTAAAATGTAGTGATTTATAGCAATTTGCATACTTTTAAAATAGCTTAATGTCATTAAAATATGCTGAAAATGATTTTTCCACATTGATCATGATGAAATGAAATTCATTTGAGTTCTTCTATAAATGAACGATTAATGCTACACACTTTATACATTGAAAATTCCCAGCACACATTGAGAACTTACTTGGAACACTTTGATTAAAAAAATGTTTCAGTTAACTTAATGTGTACTGAAATGCGTTCCGAATATTCTCCGCTATAAAAAAAAAAAGGTGATCCGAAAGCATACCGAAAGTGTATCGAAAGTGTTCTGCTCAGAATATTTGTTAAATCAAAACTTGGGAACATATTTCAGAACAGATTAGGAATACATTTGAACACACATGTGAAATCACGCGTTCCCAAAAGTGTTCAAAAAGTGCTCCAGAAAGTGTGCTGAAAAAAATAAGTGTTCTTGGAAGTATTCAAAAACTGTTCCAAAACGTGCGCTTCTAAGTGTTCTGAAAAAGGTGACAAAGTAAGTGTTCTGAAAAAGGTGACAAAATCAGTGTTCTGAAAAGTGTATAAAGATTTGCAGTGTATTCAATACCGACCATGTCACGATAAACATCAGAAGCTCATATCACTTGCATTAAAATAAGAGTCCATTTACGCGAGTTAGATCGTGGTCAGACGGAGAGGTAAACAGAATTCATAAATACTTTCAACTATGTTATGTTGGAAAGTGTTAAAAATGGTAACATTTATTTCTTTATGTATATTGGTTAAGGGGTCTCAGGACTCTTAAAGCTTTAAAATTTTCGAAATTTTAATTTTTTTAGAAGTTAAACTCCTTTCTTTTCTGAGCATTTTGACATAATTGTTTCCCTGAAATTCCTATTAGAACTGAAGTTATAGCTTTTACATTTATACGCGTTTAATAGCTGAAGCGTCGTTTCGGAAACTTTGAAGCCATTTTTCTCTAAATGACGTTTCTGGGCATAACGCGCACGATATCTCAAAAACTTATGAATATTTTTTCATAGAATTTTCAAAACACATGTTTCATGTTAGTCTGTATAAACTGAACCTAAAATTTCCTTTTTATTGTTCAAAACAATGTTTTTTTAGGTGATTATACTGTTGAAATTTTCTTAATTTTGCATTAGCTAAATACAACTTTGTATTAAAAATATAGAAAAGCTTTAAATACAAATTTATTTAGGTTCAGGGTAATTATTACAATCTAAACTATAAGTAGGCACCAAAATTTTCATTCTAGTTGCAATACTTATTTTGTAATCGTGCGCGTAAGGTGTTATGCCGATTTTTTGCTCGTCAAATGTCTAACAGTTTGGACCCCCCTGTAAATGCTAATTCTGCATCTTATAATTTTTTAAATACATGAAATGAAAGAACATACTTATATATTTTATATATTTTATTCCAATTAAAATTGTGTCTTAAAATCAAATACATTTTAAGATATTTAATGTTGAAAATGTTCTTTTTTTTTTCATTTTTTCCAATTTTAAGAGTTCTGAGACCCTTTAAATGAGATTACCTAATTAAAAGTTATGCTTAAAAATTAGTTTTAAAGATTACAGTCTGTTACAAAAGTATAAGACCACAACATATTTTGCTATTTAGGTAATTAAAGAAATATATCAATCAAAATAAGGAATATTCTATGTTAGTACATCAAGTTTTTAGTAAAATGTAGCAACTTACACAAATGAAATTAATTCGGAAAAAATAAAACATCAGTATAATAAAAAAGTGTCAAAAAGAACTGTTACAAAATTATAGGACCACCTGTTTTCTCAAGTCAGTCAAGACAGATTTCTCAAATTTAGTAAGATGTTACTCCACCATTTCTCTGAATAACTTCACACACACAATATGGAATAGAGTTAATTAATTTTTTAAGGAATGATTCGGAATTATTGTCCCATTTCTCCATAATGGCCATTTCTACTCATATGTCGAATGATATTGTTTGTTATTTTCATACACTTGGCGAGACAAATAACCCTACAAGTTTTTATGGGGTTTAGATCAGGGCTTCGACTTGCCCAATGTAAAACATCAATACTTTCTCTTTTAAGTGACTCTTTTGTTGATTTCGAAGAATGACTGGGCATAATCTTGTTGAAATTTACATTTTGCACCTCCTAAAAGTGGTACGCAGGGTATTAGACTTCGAAATAGCATCCGTTGGTAACTGTCTGAGTTCATTTTCTCTTCAACTTGTTGGAGATAGCATTTTTCTGTATGTGAAAATGCGCCCCACACCATAATTGAACCGCCTCTCATGTGCCTACTGAAGAACTCGCGAGATCTTTGCCTTAAATCACACCAGTAGTAATTACTGCCGTCTGGACCATCAAGATTGAATTTTTTCTCGTCTGAAAACAACATATCTCTCCATTCAATGTTCAAGGATATGATATTCTTTGCCCACTTAAGACGATCTTCCTTGTGAAATTTCAGTAGTAGTGGTTTACTTTTTAATTCGCGACGAATAACACCAGCTTTAGATTTCAAACTTCGTTGAATGGTTGCACGTGATATCTTTTTAGTTATCTGTTGTACTATTTTACGAGTCGACTGCTATTTTTTCGTTGCCAGTTTGACAATTCGCCAATTATCACGATCTGATACCTTCTTTTTAAGACTAGATCGTTTATACTTTCCATACAATTCTTTTTACTTTAAACATTATGAATCGCAGTTTTAGAACGATAAAGAATCTTATTTATTTCACGTTCAGACTTTCCTTTTCTGCTGTAGAATCATACTCTTCCCACTTCTATTTCAGATAGCTCCTCCGACGAGGAAGTTTGCTAATAAATTCAAAGAATCAGATATAATTTAGAGTTTCTGCATTTTATTCTTTTTTTTTTTAGACCATAGCATTGTGAATGGATAATACGTAAGCAAAAAAGCAGCAAAAAAGACGCCCGTCTGACATTGGTCTTAAAGTTTACAGATTGTTTGGGTTACAGTTAAACTCTGAGTTGAAAATAAAATTGTCTGCTTTATTAATAATATGAGAGTGGTCTTATATTTATGAAACAGCGGATTTGCGTAAAATCGTTTGGCATGATACAAAAAATTATCCAATTTGTTTTCCCTGAGCTAAATAAACATTATAGAGTTACTTCTTTTTCATACAACTACTTTTAAATTCAAACTAATATTTTCTGTGTTTAAAAAAGGTGAAATTCTGAGTGGTCTTATAATTTTGTAACAGACTGTAGTTGAAAATTGCACGTCAAAATGAAAACAGAACATTAGAAAACTAATTGAAATTTAAGTTCGTACGCACAAACGTGAAAGCACAATTTAAAAAATCATTTTCTTTAAACTAACTGACATCTTTGTAATTTAATAGTGTGAAATGTTCATTGTTTTTATTTGTTAACTTTCTTCTTTTAAACGTAAGCATTGCATGTAAATATTTCACTTGAATAACTTTTCTCAAAACTTTTTCATTGAAGGAAAATGCTTCTAACGTATCAAACACTTACATATGGAATGTTGAATTACAATGAGTTAATTCTAGCTAAAATAGAAAATATTCAGTTTCGTTATTTTTTCTTTGTTTTTTTCTTTGTTTTATTGTTCTCTATTAAGTGATTGTTGAGAAAGAAATAATCTTCCCTTTTGCTTCAATGAAAATTGTTAAAATATAAAAAATAATATTTTTTAGGTTTTTTTCTGCATGTCGTAGTTTACGCTGTAGAAAAAATTAACAATTTCTGTCAGAAGGAATTACATAATTGTAATTTTTTTACCCTTGTAAGTTATTATGTTGGCTTTTATCTTGTACCTTTATTTTTTATCTTTGGTCGGAGGAAAGAAAGGAAATTTACAGTTTCTTTTTTTAAGCATTGTGGTTTAGGGCTTCATTTTTTCCTTCAAGTGAGAAGATTTTATCCCAAACTATTTTAAGAAATGTCAGATGAATTATCCTTCATCTTTGCCCATATAAAGAACTTATTTGAAATTGCACTTTCCAGTCAAAATTCAGTCTTGAGTGCATTTAAGGGACCAATAACAGAGTTAATAATAAATAATTTTTTAATGTTACTGAAATTCTTCTCACTATATCACCCATATCTTTCTGAATTTTGATGATACTTCAAAAGGATTTTTCACAGAAGTTGCTTCTTGTTATTATTTTCTCTTTTTATCCTTATTCTTTATGAAAGAATAAAATAACATATTTTGCGTATGCGCAATTAAGTATGGTAATAAAGGCTCATATCTCATCAAATAGAAAAGTGAAATTTCACCATAATTTTTCACTTCTATGTTCACAAAGTGTCACAAAGGTTTGTTAAATTTGGTTGAAAACTCTGCTTGTTATAAACAGGCACGTATCCAGGGAGGGGGCTAAGGGGGCTGAAGCCCCTCCCGAAAGTTTAGAAAGACTTTTCAAAGTTCTCTCAATGATAATAAAAATTGACAATCTTTTTCTTATTTTTGTCTTCCATTACATTAAAACTACGTACGTGTTTAGTAATAAAAAT
The DNA here is from genome assembly GCA_963932465.1 of Maratus speciosus. NCBI lineage: Eukaryota > Metazoa > Arthropoda > Arachnida > Araneae > Salticidae > Maratus > Maratus speciosus. The sequence continues at coordinate 334,113,128 of OZ010797.1, read as the reverse complement.
ATAATTTTTTTCAATTACAGTTATAGCAATCCCTCGTTATATCGCTCATTCGGATATATTGTTTTTTATTTATATCTACCATTAAAAATATAAGTTCTTCTTAAAACTTAATTTTAACTGTTTTATGAACAGTAAAATTCGATAAGGGTAATTCCATAACATTAATTTGATTAAGAAAAAGTAAGTGTAACACATGTATGCGTATAAGTGAATTTTAGAAGTTAAACATATAACATCTGCTTGAATCTTATGATCTTCCTTAATTTTCTATACCCTCATTATATCATGCATATAATGAAAACTTAAGTGGTTAATGTTAAAATGAGAAAGGAGACAAAAACTTAAGAGTTGCCTATAATGTAAAATAATGTGAAAATTAATGATTTTAAAGAAAGTATCTTTGCAAGTGCTGTTATAACTGAAAAGGGTTATTTTAAAAAAATTGTATCTGGAAATTTAAAAACAAAAATGGTTTGAAGAAAAACGATAGGGTTTTGAGCAACCTTCAAAACCTGCCAGCGGCGTCCACCAGGATCTTCACTGAACAACTTTATTTTGAATTGTTTGCGTATGAATCTTTAATTGAAAAAAAATGTGGGGAGAGTAGTCTCTTTTTCTGGGAAATTTTCTTTGTCTTTTGAAGAATGGATACCCCTTCAAAAGAACTTTAGGGATGGATACCTCTTTGTAGGGATTTTTCGGGGCGTTTTGCCAAGCGCCCCCAAGAGAGTTTTCTACGAGGCAACATCTAACATTCTAACAATCTTATTTCGTGCAGTGCAAGCAATTCTACTTGGATGATACATCATGATAGCGGTCCTCTAACGTTAGAGAAACCGATAATAAAGGCTGTAAGATAAGAGCACTTTTAAGATTTAGAACAAACCCCGGAGCTGATGAATTGAAACGACATATTATACAGATGTAGAAATGCTAATTACTACAGCCCAGACATTCAGAATGAAGTCATTCAAATACCTTCGGATATAGTTACCGAGGAACTAATAATCAAAATAAATAACGCGATCTGTTTTAGCTTGATTGCTGATGAAACTATGAAAATTTCAATCACATAACAGCTTGCTCTTTGTGTTAGATATGTGGACTATTTGTAAAAATTCACAAAATTCATATTTTCGGAAGATATTTTAGGTTTCATCCTAGCAAATGATTTGTCCGCCGAAAATTTAACAGAAGTAATATATAATAGAAGTATCCATAAATTAGATACGTCCATTGTGCAAGTCACCGTTTAATTTTTGCATTTCCAACAGCATGCTGATTCCTTCTTCCGAAACTGTGTTGGAACTGTTGATGACATTTTCCAAACTGAAATATGGATCCTAAGACTAACCTTTAGGCATACAACACGTGCAAACCCTAAAATTACATCCGCTAAAGAACATTACATGGCCAAGATCTTCATTCTCTGTGTAGAAAGTCTTATTGAAAATTTGAATGACAGATTAATTTCGAATAAAGAAATTCTAACAGATTTCCAAGTACTTCTTCCAGGATTTGTGTCTCTGGATAAAGCAAGCACATTAGAGTCCCTTGCTCAATATTTTGACGATAAAATAACAATGTCTCAAGTGAAATCTGAATCTGAATTATAGTGCGAGAGAACTGCTAATGTTGACACAAACAAGAGTACTGTAATGCAATATATTACAATACGATCAAACACTTGCTGACAGTCTTAGCTACAATCCCGGTAGCAACAGTCACTGCTGAAAGGTCTTTTTCGACAATGAAAAGAATTGAATCTTTGACTCGAAGCGTTATGGCCGATCAGAGACTGAGTACCCTTGAAATGATTTTCATTCAATAGACCCTGATAAGTTAATAAGCATCATGGATGAGACGAAGCCACGAAGAGTGCTTCTGTAGCACTCGTAAACTTATTGTACTAAGAGTACTGCATTTATAATAACTCTAATTTTAGAATGTGAAATAAAAATATAAGTTTCATGAATATATATATCTGTAACAATTAATTTTTCTTTGGAAAAAATAGTATGTGTAATTAATTTCATCTATAGGTTAATCGTTTTAAGATCCTGCGCTCGTAATGCGAGACACTCATATGCTAATATTAATCCTGTGCTTTAAATCTATTCAAATTACTTGTTTCCATTTCAATACTTTTTATTGTTTTTTCCCATAGGATACATGAGGCTCATCTCAAACATTGTCAGTCTGTTTTTTTTTGTTTTTTTTTTTTTTTTTCGCTGCAGTTATCCCCTAAAAACATTTCAGGTTTCCGGAACCGGTTTGGAAACTATAACTGCTCTTGAAAACAATAAATTGCAACAGAAATCGAAAAATACGAAATAAAAATTTTTGATATGGACATCAAGTATCCATGCAGAAATATACCTAAAGTTAAGCCTTGTTTATTTTTTATTTACGCTTTAAATCATGCAAATTTCTTCTGTTAGATCAGAAAAAATTCCAAGAGTAAGCCCCCTCCGAAAGGAAATCCTGGCTACGGGCCTGGTTATAAGCAAAAAAAGGACTGTTTAATCGCTTAAATGTTCGTGAATAACCATCTTCATAAAAATGTGTACGAACATTATAAGAAGCAAAAATAATTTTGTAAAAATTTCAGATCAATTGCAGTGATATATATTTTTTAAAGATACGGGGTCAAAATAAATATTGTTTTTTCTTATTAAATTTTTTCTTGGTCCCCAAAATTGAATATTCACTAGAAAGCAGAGTTGGGCAACTTTGCAATCTCAATTAGCCGCAATGTAATTACAAGTTAATTTGCTTGTAATTGATTACACACATTCAAACGCAGAAATTTTGTCAAATTAGGGCAGGGGGGCTGTTCCTGCTACAGTGCTGCAAGGCTCTCTTACAGCATGTAATTTTAAGTATAATTAATTACATATAATTAAATTGTAATTAAAATGCAGATAATTGTATTTACAAATTGACCCAACTCTGCTAGAAAGTGTGATTTTAAACCTTCTTTACATGAACAAATTAAAATAACATTTCCTCTAATACTTGTCTAGAAATTAGAAAACGAATTACATTAGCCTGCAGAGTTTGTGTTGTATCATATTTTTTAGCTTTTGATAATTGATTCGTATGCATTTTGTAGCGCTGAAACTGAAAATAACCTTCATATTTTACCATCACGTAAGGATTTTTTACAAATCGTAAATTTCAAACTTAATGGTTCTCAGCACTCTTAAAGCTTTAAAATTTTCGAATTTTTAATTTTTGTAGATGTTAAACCCTCCTCTCTTCTGAACATTTTGATATATTTGTTTCCTTGAAATTCCCATTAGAACAGAAGTTATGGCTTTTAGAATTGTACATGCTCAATACATGATGCGACTTTTACGAAACTTTGAAGTCATTTTCCTCCAAATGATGTTTTTGGGCATAACGCGCACGATATCTCAAACACTTCTGAATATTTTTACATGAAATTTTCAAAATATATGTTTCATGTTAGCTGTATAAAATAAGCCTGAAATTCCTTTTTTATTGTTCAAAAAAAAAAAAATTATAGGTGATTACATTGTTGAAATTTTCTGAATTTTTCATTAGCTAAATTTCATTATACTAAAATCTTTATATTATAAAAATGCATTAAATACATATTTATTTAGGTTCAGGATAATCATTACGATCTGACGTATAAGTAGGTACCAAAATTTTCCTTCTAGTTACAAAATTATTTTGTAATCGTGCGTGTAGTCTGCTATGCCGATTTTCTACTCGTCAAATATCTGACAGTTTGGAGCCCGCTGTAAACGCTAAATCTGCATCTCCCAATTTTTTAAATACATGAAATGAAAGAACATACTTATATCTTTTATCCCAATTAAAATTGGAACTTAAAATCAAATACATTTTAAGATATTAAATGTTGAAAATGGTCTTTTTTTTCTTTTTTTTCCAGTTTTAAAAGTTCTGAGACCCCTTAAATGTAAAAAAATAGCGAAAATCAGCCACTGACACTATGAAATAGATTTGATTTTTATGTTTTTTAACTTTTGATAATTTATTTTTATGTATTTTTTTCCACTGAATCCGAAAATGACCTTCATTTTTAACCACCACGTTAGAATTTTTCGCAAATCAGAAATTTCAAAGTTAAGAAATTCAAAGTTAAAATCGAACACCTGAGCTGTTTTGCTGTAATAATCAACAGTATAAACCAAACAATTTAATAAAATATTGGATTAAATAAAATGATATTTTATAGTAGTATCAGGTTTTGCGATTTTTAACTTTGAAATTTACGATTCGCGAAAAATTCTGACGTGATTGTTAAAAATGAAGGTCATTTTCAGATTCAGTGTTAAAAAGTTCATAAAAGTCAATTATTAAAAGTAAAAAAAAATTGAACCATCTCCTCTATTTTAAAGTATCAGATTTTTGCTGTTTTTTAACATTGAAAGATTTCATTTGTAAAAATTTCTGACATAATGGTTAAAAATGAAAATCATTTTTGAATCCAACGCTAAAAAATACATAAAACCAATTATTAAAAGTTAAAAAACACAACCATCGCAGTCTTGTGTTATCACACTACTATAGCTCTTATTTTTAAAAGAAATATATATGTAAATGAAAAATAAAGAATCTTGATCATCAGATTTTCTATCTTCATTTTACTTTTTTAAAATATGTAGTTTCTTAATAAAAACCATCACAATCAAAATTTTACTACATATTGCTTGTAATCTTTATTCATTTGAATGGGAGAAATATTGCAGGATATAGTGCGCTTGAATTATTTTCCTGAAAACTTCTTGCAAGCTTTCATATTTTAAAACTTTTTGAAACAACTAAAAGGATATTTTTTTCTTTTTACTTGAAATCCGAGATGCTAAAGACGATAAATTATTTTCACACAGATAGATTTTTATAAAGACTTGGGCAGAGACTTTGAGAGTGTTAAGAATATTTGTAAAATGTTAGATTCGTCAGTCAATGAAGATTTATTTGATTTACAGTTAGAAAGAAAACAATTACAACCAAACATCTGTCTACATTTTTTAATACATATTATTTTCCTTTATTAAAGACGGTTATTATAAAATATTATAGGAAACTTCAAATGAAGATTTTTTTTATTTCAAATAGTATATTTATTAAGTAGTTGAATCGGCTTGCGAAAATTTCCTCATTAGTCATAGACTATTCACTATTATTTTCATTTGTTAAACAAAGAAAAAATCATCCATCAAGCATAGATTATGAAATTATGAAATTGTGAAACAACGTTTAAAAAACACGAATGTAATATATAAATGGTGCATACAGGTGTTTTGGGACTTCTAAAGTTCCATCACCAGTGCAAAATTTAAAACATTTAAACAAATTAAAGATTAACACATAGCGAGGTAAAGAGCCGCACCTCACCGCTTGCAGTCAGTGGGGAAATAGCGATGAGCGTCGCAAAACAACAGCGGAGTCAACTTGTCTCGCACATGCGAGGAACCCAATTAGAATTTCTCAGCTATTCTGGGAAAGTTTAAACAGAAAGGAGGAAAAGGGGTGATGGAAAAGAGCAAATTAAAGAAAAAGAATCCATACTTTAAAAAAAAATGGGCGTACTGGATAAATCGTTAACCAAATTGTTAGACTTCTTCCATATATGAAGATACGATATACGTTGTTTCATCCTTTCTTAATATATTGGCACAAAATACAATCCTCCCACCTTTTTGTAGATTATGAAATACTTTCAAACACATTCAGAATGCTTTAACGAAATTTCACCGTTTAACGAGATGACAGAAAATGACAGGAGAAGTAAACAAGGGATGACAGGGAATGACCGACCCGAGAACTCAGCATTCGCTTTTGAGTATAACTGCAACCGCCAGTGGGAAAATGATTAAGTAAGCAGTTCGGAAAAGGCATAACACATTTGAAAACCCAATTTTGGCAATTACCATCTATAGTCGGAATAGTATCCAAATTATTTCGTGTAACTATAGTATGATCTATAGATTAGAGAGATCTATAATAATATGATCTATAGATTTGTATATATAAAACATAGCATGAAAAATTTAGCTTATTCAGGAAACGCATAACCCAGTTGAAAATTCTCCTTCAACAATTTCCGCCAATAAGCGGAAATGTACCCGAATTCTGCAAATTGATTCAGTAATATATAATTTATTGGCAATAAACTCTCAAAAGCATATTCGTAACTCAATACCATAGGCAATACTTTGTTTTAATATTTATTTATCCAAAACAATCACGCATTGTTGTTTGCCAAAGTAATGAATGACCTGCACAGTGCTAGAGATTTTATTTATCCTTTTAAAGAGAAAATGATTTAAATTTTAAATAGTCTTTTTATCTATATCAAATCAGCCGTATAAGTTTAAAGTACTTTGCGTGGATACAAAATTCAGGCAGGGAGATTTAATAATAAGTCCGAGATATGCAAGTGGCATTTTATTAAAGACAAGCAAACAATGAAATATCGCGCGGGGTACGTTAGACCCGGTACATTAGACAAGAACTTCTCTACGTGTTCACATCAGAGCGGTCAGAGATAGAATGATTAAGTTGTCAGATATGATTGTAAGTGCATGGAGCCACAAATGTTTGAACTTTGCACAATTATAACCCCAAAGCATCGCTTATACCATCTTATAAACCATCACTTAACGGATATTTTGAATTCAGAATCAGCTCAGCGATTCATTAGCTGACGTAATCGAATTTTGACGTACTTATTCAATACCCGAGGCGGAAAAAACTGGCGAATTTATATTTAGGAGTAACTATTTAGACATTACTGCATGCCTGTCACTTTCTTTATCATAAACATAATAGATCTTTTAGAAACGAAAGAATCATTTGTATTGACAACCAAACTAAGCATTAATAAAGTGTTTATGTTACAGCTGCAAAGAAGCATATGGTCAAAGAATATCTTTTTTTATATATTCGCTAATTGAAAGAAAAGTATGCAATGCACAGTAATGCTTTTAGGATGAGAGAGTAACTTTGTTTTTGATTTATTTTATTGGCGGCTTTGAGTGAGCATGGGGATATAAAGTGAATGTAATTTATTAAGCGCAAAAGAGGATAAGAAATAGATATACTGTTTTTCGAAAGGAAAGGCAGAATCGATTAAATATGTAATTGTGAAAGAAGAAATTTAGTTTTAAAAGGGGGATAAATAATGATATGTGATGATACGTTAATTCCATCATCACACTGAACAATATTCAGCTGTGTTAAGTACCGGGTGTTCTAAAATGGACTAACTGATTTTAAAATTCGATAAATGGCGACAAAATATTTAAAATGTTCTTGCAGAAGGTTATGTTAGATGTCAGGAGTTTTTTATACTACTATTCTCGATTTTAGTTTAAAATAGCAGCAATAATGGCACTGTAAGCAATAGGCGCTAATTCCGTGCTCGATTTTTGGCCTCTCTCTTCTTTCAGTATTGATGCGACAGAAGGAGATTAAATATAAGGAATGGTTTTCAGTGACCAATGCATATTGTTTTTAGAGGTGTTGCAAAACGCTACTTATAGAATTATGCTAGAAAGTTTTACAATCAGTTGAATCTGATTATGAAAGCTTAGCTTTTTAAAAAAGTTTTATTGAACGGATTTTGAGAAGACTTGCATTGTTAGTTTTATAATTTTTCCGTGATAGTTTTAGTATATTGCAAGACGTTCTACGTAACTCAGTTACAAAATTATGGGGAAAAGTTCTGTAATCAAGTGAATCCGGATATGAAATATTAAAAGTTTTATAAAGTTCGACTGCACGAATTTTCATGAAACTTTTTCTGCTAATCAGATAATTGTTCCGGGATGGTTTTAGTAAATTGCATGTCACTTTGTAATTCTTTACTAAATCGGATTGTAAAAGATGAACTAAAATAGTTTTTCGATAATAGCCCAAATTTTGTCGGACACATTAGAAAAGATAAGAGCGCAATGCTGTTTGTGTCGTTTTCTGCATTGCAGAAGGACATTTCAGGTAAAGGTCCATATTGCTTTAAAACGGAACGTCAAATTGACCAATAAATTTTATTTGATTCAAGGTTCAGTTGAAGTATCGACAAGCGTAGCCTTCTAGTTCATCATACAGAAAGGAAATAATAATAAAAAATGAGTTTTCTTATACTTTCAGAGTATCTAATACCTCAATCAAAGTCACTCCTATTCAAACTTTTTAATGTACATATTTTTAAATACTTCTTCATTTGAATGGAAGTATTATTGAAAAGAACTTTGCGCTTGAATTACTACTCCGAAAACTTCTTGGAAGTTTTTATCTTTTAAAACTTTTTATAAACTCAAAAAAATTACATTTTTGCTTGCTTTTGCATGGAATCTTAGTTGCTAAAGGCGGTAAGTATTTTTCGCATCGATGGATTTCCATAAGACGAGAAAACAGGAGTTTGAAAAAAAAAATGAGAATATTTACTATATTTTAGTTTTGTGAATTTGTGAAGAATTTTATGAAAGTTTGAGACAAAGACTATCTAAATGTCAATGCACATTTTAAAATTGCATTACATTTTTTCCTTTTTTACAGATATATACTCTGATACCGAAATAATATCGAGCTAATAATGCTTGTAATGGATATATATTGGCCAATTTTGTTCACATATTAGCTAATATTGCCAATATTGGCTGGAAATATTACCTAAATGTATAGATGTTTGCAATTTATGAAGACAGCACCAATATTAGCAGAAAATATTTTATCATTTCATTGCCAATATTTCTGCAATATTGACCTTTTGTTGCAAATTTTTCCTATGCAATTCTTATCAAATACTGATGTTTCATTGAAATTATTTCCGTTTAAGGCAATATTCTCTCCTACTAAATTCCAATATAACCAGTATGAAAATTCAACTCTTTTAACACAATATTTTTTCGTTTGAATAAGATAATTACACTAAAACTTCTATAATCCGGCACGTTTGAGACTTGAAGCATGCCGGATTACGAAAATTTCCGAATTACAGGATGAATGTCAGGAAAAACGTGTAGACGTTAGAATTAAACAAACAATGACAGTAAAACATGTTTTTTATTCTTTAAACAGCTAGAATAGAATTAAAAACACAATAATGTAAAGTACAAGATATGTAAATGACTAAAAATTGAAAACGTGCACTGTAGGCTTACAGAGTATGCCTACTCTTGGAAGTCATCTTAAACAAATCTCCAATATCAGTTTGTTTTGTAGTAAGTAGTCTTCTTTCTTCTTTTGTTTAGGAAGTCATTTTGTTTGATGTGGAGTTTCATAATTTCTATATCGTTGAACGAACTGCTGTGCTCAGAAAACTCGATAAATACAATCAAGATATCAGGTGCTTGATTCCAACTGGTGTTGTTTGTCTCGTCCACAGCATCTTCATCAGAATCAACGTCTTTGGGGGTTGTTGGGTTGAAAACACTCTGAATGAGGACCTCATCTGTCAAAATTCCTTCTGTCGGCTTATCAAAAACTGCTTCAACCCATTTTTTTATTTCTTTGTTTAATTGTGGCAAGCGGTTCTGTAAAAGCAAACAACCTAAAACATCTTCTAGTTCATCATTAACTGTATCTTTCAGTAACTTCAATATTTTCGTCCATTACTTCAGGCCAAAGTTTACGACTTTTTCGAAGTTTCATGTTTCATTCCTCATTCTGAAGTTACATTAGATTATTATAATCATCAGAAGTGATTAAACTAGGAATACTATATTTTTCCAAAAGTCGCGCAGGATCATACACTGTTAAAAAGATCGTGAAAAATTACCTCTGTTTATAAAGGCTATCTATTTTTTGACCAATGAGGATGCTACATAAACGACTATGGATCGTTCACATTGGTCAGAAAATAGATAGCCTTTAAAAACAGAGGTAATTTTTCACGATATTTTTAACAGTGTACGATGCGGGATTAGAGGATGTTTACTGTATTTCAAAAACTCTGTGAATGAATTATTTAAATGAAAATTTCTTAAAATCTGAGTTGCTGCAGGCAGAAAAAAATTTCATATCGATAAATTTATATAACTTTTTTTTTTTTTTTTTTTTTTAAGATATAAGAATATTTACTATATTTTGATTTTGTAAATTTGTAAAAAATACATCAAGGAGTATCTTAATGTCAATGCACATTTTAAAATTACATTAGCGTTTTTCATTTTTTCTTTAAAAATATATATACTCTAAGAGTAAAACAATATTAAGCGAATATTGCTTGTATTGGACAATCTTGGCCAATTTTGGTTACATATTAGATAATATTTTGATGTTTGCATTTTATGCATCAATATTGACGGAGAATATTTTAGCATTTAATTGCCAATATTTCTGAAAAATGGGCGCTTCATCGTAATTATTGGCTACATAATGCCAATATTTATCCAATATTGATATTTCTTTGAAATTATTTTTGATTCAGGCAATATATCAATATTAGATTCCAATATAATCAATAAAAATATTGAAAATTTTTACACACACATAAACACTTATTTGAATTGGAGAATAATTGCAATAAATTTTTGCTTGAATTATTTTTGTAAAATCTTGTCATAAGTTTTTATCTTTTAAAGCTTTTTATAAATACAAAAAAATTGCATTTCTGTTTCCTTTTGCATAAAATCTTTGTTGCTAAAGGCAGGTAAATTTTGCATCGACGGTTTTCTATAATACTTAGGGGGCAGGATTTTAAAAGAAGCAAGAATATATATATATATATATATATATATATATATATTACGCTATCGTACGTGGCACAGAAATCGTGATTATTTGTTAGTTGTTTAATGGATACCCCGAATGAAGCGCATCTGATTGGTTATTGAACAGCATTTAATGCAACTCCTAACCTATAAGGGGGTTACCATAGGGGGGTCGCGAAGTTTATCACCAACTTGGCTATATATCTCCAATTTGGCGACCAAAATTAGTCGCCAAAAAGTGACGCCAACTTGGCGATATCTCTAATATTTCGCAAAATTCCCACAGACTTCCATTGTAAACCAATAGGGTTTACATGCTAACAGAAAATCAACAAATTGAGATATTTTAATGCAACAAAAACTAATATTAGCTTAAAGGATTATATTAATTATATTTAAGGGAGTCTAAGTAAATTAAATTACGAATAAAAGTAACATGATACAATGCCTAGCGCGCTTTCCCAAACATAAATTTTAAGGGAGACCAAACTGGTCGCCAAGGGCGGCTAGTGTTTTCTATATTTCAGTATTTTAAAATCTTGAAAAGTATACTGATGCGATCTAAGAATTTCTATAATGCTTTGAGGAAAGATTTTAAAATAATCAAGAATATTCTCTTATCTTTCAGTATTTCAACATTTTGAAAAGCATACTGATATAAGATCTATGGATTTTCATAATTCTCATGAGCAAGCTTTTAAAAGAATCAAGAATATTTCCTATGTTCCAGTGTTTCAAATTCTTGAAATGCATACGTATACGATATCTGTATTTCTATAATACTCAGGGGGAAGAATATAAAAAAAGCAAGAATATCTCCTATATTCCAGAATTCAAATTTCTTGAAAAATATACTTTAAGATTTTATCAATGAATCTTTGGACTTATGTCTGCTAGATTGAATATTACACAAATTATTTGTAACATAACAACTTGTACACTGAATGCGAAAAACTTAATATTTAGATGCCTCGACAGGCTGATAACATTTCGGTGCACATAGCCGAAGAAGAGGCGCGGCTATGTCTTTTCACGATGTGCAAACTAGCTATATCTCAGCACCTATTGTATGAAATTACACAAACGTTATTACATTTAACATGACTAAAACACTAGACATTTACGACCGAACCTGACCGAGTTATATCACTTTGAATTTTGTGGATTTCCAGCGTTTTAAGCGCTAGAAAACGGCAAAAATGTCAAAAATTCGCAGTATCATAACTCCGTAAATTTTTGTCCTAAAAGAATGGAATTTTTACAGTTCTACTTCCATGAATATTGTGAAAGTTTTTCTTAATATAATTTTCTTCAATATAACTTACTTTTCTAAATAAAATCATCTAAAAATATCTGTTTTTATGCAAATTGATTTTTGTTTAGTAAAAGATAACATTTGAAAATGTTTTGTAATTGTAACGATACCTCTAAATATAACGGTTTATATTAATTATTGGTCTACAATAAGAAAGAGACTGAGTTCAAATAAAGCGTTTCATATTACGTATTAAAAATAAGATTTGTAAATATTCAAACACCTCATTCGCATACGTCCCGATCGTTTTCATAACTCTCGAATCATAACTTCGTAGAATTTCAGAAAAACTGCGTTTTAAGATTTCCAAATAGAAGACTCAAATAAAAGACATTTTCTTTAAAATCGATAGGGCCGATACATCTACATAAAGATCTAACTTTTTTTTAAATCTCTTTCAAAGTAAATTTAAAAATTCAGTGAAAGAAATAAAACCTCGGAATAGCGAAAGAATAACTCATTAGTTTTCAGCTTGATATAAAAGACTTCTTCTTTTAAAAAGAACTTTCAGCCATTGCTATCAATAGATGCAATGACAAATGGATTTAAACTGACATTTCTTCTTTTGTAAAAATATACACAAATGATTTAAAACTTATAGAATAAGCTCAATTATCCTTTTTAGTTCAAAGTAAAAAATTCACTAAGGTTTTGATTATTTTAGATCATAATCGTATTTTTTAAATGCTTCTCGCTAAACATGACCATAATTATAAAACAGAATGATTTATTGATTAGTTAATAAACTAAAAGTCAAATAATGAAAATATAAAAAAATGTATAACAAGAAAAAACAAAGTATAGATATTAGATAATATCTGATGTTTTTACAATCTAACTATATATATAAAAGCCGTTCTCTGTGTGTATGTCCTTTATACAAATCTTTAATTTTTGACCGATTTGCACGAAACTTCATGTACATAGGCTTTAGAACGTGGAATAGATCCCTGTCTGCTTTAAAAAATTATCAGACCACTATTTATCCTTTTTTTCTACCACTTCCATAATTTAACATTATAGAAATATCTCTTTTTAAATCTTTTTTAATTCAAACGTTTCTTTCCTGTTGCCAAACTCTAAAAAATGACACAATAATGTGAAAAAAATAAGGATAACGCGTGTATTTTGTTTCTATTTGCCAATAAAAATTCAGATTTTCTTGCTATATTTCTGAGTGTTTGATACTGACGTCATTCTAAACAGAAAATTTACATTTTTTTTGTATATAAAATAAAAACTTTAGCTATAAGAGCGGGAAAAATAACGTAGCACCACAATTTGAATGTTTTTTTTTAAAATTAAAACATCTATTTTAATAGAATCAGTCAAATTTCATGAAAACATTTTAAGAAAAAGAAAAAAAAGCTAGATATGACGTCACATTCTATCAAATTTTTTCAACGCGTAATCAAACGCATTGTAAACGTATGGCTCCTATATTTTGCTTACTACTTCGATTGTATACTATAGCCATATCTTATAGCTATCTATACAGCCATACATTATCGCTAAGTGTTGTATTGGTTTAGATTCAGTGCTAACATTTTCTGCGATTTATAGCAAAAAAAAAGCGGTTATTTACATTTTCAAAAAAATTCTTGACAGATGTCTTGATTTAAAATTTATGGAAAATGACATCATTTCATCTTATCATTGTAGATTTAATTTCAATAAATTTTCAAATTTTCCAAATAAAGTTTTAGTAACTACTACCTCATTTGGATGTATTTTTTTGCATTTTCCTCCGTATTGTGGAAGATATTGTACACTTCTGTTACGCGCGCCAAAGAAAACATGTATTTTAATTTTAAAAATTAAAAAAATTACTACAATGTGTCAAAAGAACATCCTTTTTCTGAATTTAAATTTCGTGAGTTCAAAATTAAAACTAAAAACGTGAGTTTTTTCATTAACGTCAGATTACGGCTGTTCATAAAGTTAAGGCTGTTCTCAAATCCAAAGTAGCTATTTTCTGATATATTTTTTAATTAATTTTTGTTCGGAAACGCATGAAATTGACAGGAGTTCTTATTTAGAAACTATGTAATCGAAAGATAGTTTCCATATGTTGGTAAAGGTATAAGATCTTTCAGTTGGTGTTTTGAACTGAATTTCGGACGCTGCAGTGCAATAAAGGATAAAAATCGGCCGTCACGCAACCACAATTGCTCATAATTCTATAAGTAATTTATTTATGAAAAAAGGAAAAACTCATTTCAATTCCAAATCCATTTAATAGTCAGGACTACAAATTTTAAGCCTTTACGTTTAATGAGTCAGAAAATGTGTCAGAAAGTTTCCCGTTGTTGAGCAGGGAACTGGAGAAGCACCTTAAGCATTATTGCAGGTTAGTATTTTGTAATCATGTTGCATGCCAGATAGTCGCTTAAAACATAAGTCATTCTATATTGTTTTAAACAAAGGTGCATGCCATAATAGGTGTCAAGCACACTTATTAAAATAAGAATACCCTAACGCACAGCCCCATTACTGAAGATAAACCCTTCAATATACTTAGTTCTGCATTTTTCATTCAGCTAATAAGACTAATCCTTCATAATTGGGTTCACATGATTATATAACTTTCCCCTATATAATTCTATGACTAAGCAACGGAAAACAATATGTTACGCACTAAAATCTTCCCTAAAAAACTAATAGTGCAAGTCGCATGGAAATCCGTTCTGAAGAATCCAAGTTATATCCATCCGGAACGAAATTCCCAGTTGAATTTTATATACCTATCAGGTTATTTTGAGTAGTTTGATTTGATATCTGTTAAATTAGTGTTTTATTTTATTTTATTTTTGGCGTTTTAATTTCGTTTGTCAATTTAGTTATTGAATATTACGCGAAAGCAAACAAATTCTGAATTATTTGCAATGTTTTTGAACAATTGAATTAATATTTTGTATTTGGGTTGCAAGCATATTTAAAAAATATGCATGCTTAAAAATTATTTTAAAACCCATAAAAAAATTCGTAAATTGAGATAAACATTACAAACAAATATTACTGAAAGTACTTTGGTTTTCTATAATACGTTGGAACAATCGAATGTACAATGTTTAGACGTTAAACTGCAATAAAAGGGAAATTTGTTGTGTTAGGTTGTTGCCACCGAAAATATGATACCAGCGTTACTCATAGATATGTCTTTTCTTTATACTATTGCATTAAGTGTAAACAGGTTCATCTTTCGTAATCGGGTTGCATTCAACTTTAAAAATATCCATGCTTAAAAATTACTTTAAAATCCATTAAAATCAGAAAACAAAGATACAATTTTCAAACAAATTTCATTTGAGAGAACTTTTTTCTATTCGACATTGTAAAAAATGAAATTGTGTGGTGCAGTAAAGGCACATTTTATGGGTTAAAAATTTATGGGGCACAATTTATGGGCACTGACATAGTGTTTTTACTTTATAATGTAGATAATACCATACAAACGAGAATTTCACTAAGTGCTGCGCGATTTGGAGGATTTTTTTTTTTTTCGTATTATCAGGAAAATCACATATTTTTCTCTTACACCCGCCAAAGAAAACGTGCATAAAGCTCAGGGATTTTACTATGGTTCCAAAACAATAACGCCATGTTTTTTGATCGTGTTTATAACGATTTGCGGATGGCAATGCACAAATTTCAGTTATTGTGATTGCCGTATTATTTCGTTTTAATTTATTTTACCTGGAAGGCTTCTTATAATTGACTCGGGCGAAGCCGGGTATTTCTGCTAGTAATATATATTTTTGGGTTATATATAGGGAGCCCCTTTTTAGTTTTCATCAATAGTCAATTCCTAAACCATTAGTTTAAAGGTATAGTTTATCATTTTCAAACCATTAGTTTAAAAGTATCTTGGCGGAAAAAACCTGAAAACCCGATTTTAGCGATTGACTAGCAGGATCACCATTAAGTTTTCCTACTCCCAGCCCACCATGTTTTGCTACCTTTGAGTGCAGGAAAACGCAATGATAAACCTAGAGTTAACCGATGAAATCGGGTTTTCAAGTGTTTTCCACCAAGATATGATTTGGTAGACGGATTCCGTTTTAATATGAGCATCGAGTTGTAACTAATTCTGGAATTTCAGCCGTGAACTCGATGAGGTTATTGTCTGTGCCTCCTTGTCTATACCACTAGGATTAAATTCTGAATACAAAGTGCTTATAAAATAAACCGCCTTGTCATGCACTATTTTTGAACCAAACCAATAATTTTACTGCATAATGCTGGCAGCTGGAGCGCCAATATCATATAGTAAAATAACAATTTTTTTGCAGTGCAGTTAATAAACTAAAATTGAAGTAATGAAAGATTAAAAAATACATAAGAAGAAACAAATTATACATATTATGTAATATCTAATGTTTTACAAACTATAATATTCTTTGGGGTTATATACAATATGTCCCTTTCTAGTTTCCACCAACAGACAATTCCTAAATCCTTAATTTTAAAGGTTTAGTTCGAACTGCAAAAATCCTTTAAATGTACTTCTTCGTCATATGAAAGTCCATTTATATCGAAAAAGTTACTTTTTTTTATAAATTACATAATTTAATTTTTTATACGCCTTTGAATCTCATAAGTTATATTTAGAAAAGCTTTCCTCTTGTTCAAACAAGTAAAACAGTAAAAATACAATTTTTGTGTGAAACTTGTCAAGTTATGGTACATTGAATATTATGACTTTTCGGTGCTTCCTGGTACTTCGAACTGTCATGCAACATTGATGCATCCTGTTAAACTATTTTTTTAGATTTTCAAATACAGTAGCTAAGGCTCAAATAAAATATTTTTTCTTTAAAATCTATAGACTCGACGCATTCTAAATAAAGATCTAACTCTTATTATTTTTTTTTTTTACTTTCAAAATAAATTTTGAAATTCATTGAAAGAAATAAAACCACTGAATAACGAAAGAATGAGAAAAACTCATTAGATTTCATCATGTTATAAAAGACTTCTTCTTTTAAAAAGAACTTACAGTCATTTCTATCAATAGACGCAATTACAAATGGATTTAAACTGACATTTTTTCTTTTGTAAAAAATTATACAAATGGTTTTAAACTTGATAGAATAAGCTCCATTATATTTTTTACTTGAAATATTACGTTTTATAAAATAAATTCAAAATTCAAAAGCATTTTTGATTATTATGGAAGTATTATAATCATATTTTTAAATGTTTCTCGCTATACACGTGCACATTGAAACAAAATGATTTATTAATCACACTGCAAAAATATTGTTGGATTTACGGTATAATATTGGCACCCTAGATACCAGTAATATACTGCAAAATCAGCACTTATAAACCGTAAAATAAGCTGTAATATACCGTTAAGCAGGAATATACGGTATATTATTGCTAGTATATATGGTAGGGGAGTACACAGCGAGACATGATACACAGTGAGACAGCAGCCACTTTGACATATAGTTGTAATTTTTTCTTCGAGCTGGCACATAATGACCTCATCTTATGCAACACGTAGATGTAGTTTCGGCACTTCAGTTACTCGTCCGACAAAATAGTAAATAATTTCTTATTTTATAGTGGTTAAAGTTACATAAACGTCTATTTTAGAGTTTATTTCCTTCAATATGACATATATTTACTTAACCAAACCTAGCTATATCTAATAATAGACTATTTCAGCGAAACGACATAAACTTTATAAACCGATGAAATTGATGTAACAGATGTGGCATCCATTTTGTTACAACGTAACGAAAGTACACAGTGAGACACACAGATGTGGTACACAATGAGACGTATCTTATTGTGTACCTACTATGTGGTTCTGATGTTAAAAAAGTTATTTATTGATAAAGGAAGGTTTCTCTCCCTCTCTCTCTCTCTTTCTCTCTGTGTGTGTGGGCGTGCGATGGCTAGGAAAATTTACTATACGTAAGAGGCTGAAAATTTGCATGAAGATAGCCCAAGGTCTGCCATTGTCCATCCGAGGCTCATATTTTTAATATTTTGAAAATCTAGAAATATTAATTAGAAATCGTAAACTGCAGAAAATTATTGACAGAGTGTAAAAATGTATGATTTGTGAAAATATATACATTGTCTCACTGTGTACTACTTGTGGTACACAATGAGACAATTTCGATCTCCGTTACGCTACTTCTGTGCTTTTATAAATAACTTTTTTAAAACTACATAAACAACCCTCCGACTGTCTTGGAAAAGGGCAAAATTGTAATGTTGTTTTCTCTGCATTTTGTTTTAAATGCTAAAAAAAAAAAATGATTCTTTGAACATTTTATAAAAAAAATTAATAACGAATATGAATACAATCCTTGGAAGTATCAATCATTGTTCAATGTATTAAAAATACATTAAATCAATAGAATTATATTACTTTAAATATTGCTTGTATTGCAGTGAAACCTGGAGCTTAGTGAACGTATTAACACGGGCTTGTCAGTGAGGGGGTTAATGTGTAGCGTTTTGTGTAGCTTAAAGATATAGCAAAAAATTTTTCAAAAGAATAACAGTCGTCGCCATTTGTTAAGTAATAATATATTTTCGTCTCACTGTGTACTACCCTCCCTTATATAAAGCAGTATACTATTGATTATTTATGTTTTATTACTGTTAATTTTAAGGTATAATAATGGCAGCTGGGGTGCTAGTATTATCCTTTACAATCAATAATTTTTTTGCTGTGCAGATTATAAACTAAAATTGAAATAATGAAACATTAAAAAACATATAAGCTAATTACGGTAGAGATGGACCACGTTTTTTCTTCGCGCTCTAAAAGCTTAATTTTTAAATATATTTTACTTTTAACAGTATTTATATATAGTGTATGATGCTTCCTAAAAAAATCCTAATGCAGAAATACATATCTTTAAAGGTATTTCTATTATATATTTTTACACTTTTTTACTATGTGATCTATCTCACACGAAGTAGTCCGGGTGAGATGGACCACAATAAAATATTGAAATAATCGCACATATGTTAAATTTATAAAAGTTCATCTTCATTGCATAAAAATTAAATAATTTAACTTACAATTAAAATTACTGAACATTAAGTTTACACGAATTATTATTTGACCTTGTACTATATACCATTGAAAATTAAATTTGTTTCTTTAAATCTTAATATCTTAATGTATTTAAACATTATTTATGAAAATGTCTTATCTACTGTGAGTTAATATTGCTTTGTACTGACTTCTTTCTGGCTATTTAATTTCTTCCCACAGTTATCGCATGTTACATCAAACCGTGATCATCACCATGAAACCAAAGCAAACAAGAAACGCACTGCATCCAATCATCTCATTGTAATGTTTCCGCACCCCAAACACTCGTTTTAGTTCCAATCTTCTAATTAATAATCCTCGTCATCACATATTTCTTGAATGTTTGTCATTTCTTGAATGCCCATGTCAGAAACTAATCTTTTCTGTTATAGGTAGTCGGAATTTTCAGGAAAACTATACAATACCTAAGTATTTTAAATTCAGCTCTTATAAAACTAAATTTGAAATTAAAGATTGTATGGCCAATCCCTCCCGACAAAAAACCTGGTTCATCTCACCCAATCACCTAGGTTAGAAGTATAACCCACCCTGACTCTACACTGTAGATATTGCGCCGTCATTTTAGGTTATTTAGAAGCCTAAATGTTCTCCGAGATAATTGCTTTAAAACTAGTTAGATCACATATAAACAAAAACCGTTAAATGCATAAGTATCACCATGTGAAAAAAATTATTTAACTTACCAAAAGCAACAATGATAGTAGGAGAGCTGTTGAACATTTTTGAGTAGGTATTTGAGGCACCCTGAAAATTTGTGCAATACTTCTTTTGTAATGGCTGAATACAAAATCGAATGTCTGGCTGAAGGATCGTGGCCCAAAAACTGTGCCAGACACGTGTCAAGTGCCATTTTTTGACTACCCAAAAAAGGTATTTGAGGCACTCTGAGATTGAGACAGAATAATATTTATACTTAGAAAAAAATATTTTGAAAATGACAGACACTTTAGTCGGTCCAAAAACTGTGCCAGACACGTCTCAAGTGCCATTTTTTACTACCCAAAAAAGGTATTTGAGGCACTCTGAGATTGAGACAGAATAATATTTATACTCAGAAAAAAATATTTTGAAAATGACAGACACTTTAGTCGGTCCAAAAACTGTGCCAGACACGTGTCAAGTGCCATTTTTTTACTACCCAAAAAAGGTATTTGAGGCACGCTGAGATTGAGGCAGAATAATATTTATGCTTAGAAAAAAATATTTTGAAAATGACAGACACTTTAGTCGGTCCAAAATCTGTGCCAGACACGTGTCAAGTGCCATTTTGCCAAAATGGCACTTGACACGTGTCTGGCACAGTTTTTGGGCCACGATCCTTCAGCCAGACATTCGATTTTGTATTCAGCCATTACAAAAGAAGTGTTGCACAAATTTTCAGGGTGCCTCAAATACCTTCCTTAAAATGTTTAACAGCTCTTGGACTATGATTTTTAGCTGAAAAAATATTATGTTTTTTGAGAAGCAAAAAGTTGTACACCATACAAAATATCTTTAAATATCTGACTGGGATAGTTGCACCATCTGTGGGATGTCGCATTAACGAGTTATACATATTAGATAGTATCTAATGTTTTAACAATCTATAATATATATACATTCTCTATTTTTTTTAAATTATATACAAGGCCTCTTTAGTTTTCACCTATAGTCATTCCAAAACCATTAGTTTTAAAGATATAGTTCCAAGTGCAAAAATCCTTTAATTGTGGTTCTTCGTCATATGAATGTTAATTTTCATTAAAGTAGTCTTTTTTAGGTAGATTTCGTAAGAAATACTACCTATTGCAGTCGTTACCATGGTGCGACTTTTGAAAAATTCCTTCATAACTTTTCATTATAGGATCCCAGGAACCCAAACCACCCCCACCTAAAAAGTTTATATATATATATATATATGTGTGTATGTATGTATGTACTGAATTTTGTCCGCACGATAAAAGTCGCAATTATGCACGAATCATCTTCAAACTCGCCAACAACTTTGAGATGGCTAATATCTCGGCGGGGATTGAAAATGGGCGAAATCGGCCCAAGAGGGTGGAAATGGGGAGGGTTCAAAATTTTGAATACTGTCTTAACATGATTCTGATAAAACCAGCTCTTACACAACAATGGCAGGAAAAAAATAAAAGTTTTTCGTTATAGCAGTTGCCAACAAAAAAAAAAAAAAAAAATAGTAATAAAATTCTCGCCACAACAATTACTTTTCTTTTGCAAAATTTTCACGTGTAAAATTAAATAGTTTGACAAATTGAAAACAAATTGAATATTACGTCATAAGTTTCCTAGAGCAAGATTTCAGCATGAAAACTCAAAATAAATAGTTTGACGAATTAAAAAAATATGTATATTGCGTC
The DNA here is from genome assembly GCA_963932465.1 of Maratus speciosus. Classification (NCBI taxonomy): domain Eukaryota; kingdom Metazoa; phylum Arthropoda; class Arachnida; order Araneae; family Salticidae; genus Maratus; species Maratus speciosus. The sequence continues at coordinate 334,091,648 of OZ010797.1, read as the reverse complement.
ATATTGGAAATATAATGGACCTCAGCAGGTGAATATGTAACGCCATGTAAGTTTGAAGAAACGTATTAAAACATGATAAAAACCCGACTATGGAAATATTAACATATTTTAACACTTTAAGGTTCTCTGAATTTTTTGTAGCCATTTTTTAAACCTATTCCATATATATGTGTGTGTGTATTCGTGTATATTACAATTTTCACAAAAAGTTTAGCTCCCTACAGCTCGCTCTTTGTGAAGAAACTGGGTTTTATCTCTAATCTTGATTTAAGTTTTGTCGGAGAATTTAGTACTTAACATCGAAATCTACCTTCGCCTGTAGGCCCGAGCCGGCAGGGATTTATTTCTAAGTTGCGAAATTTAATTTTTTATACGTCTTTGGATCCTATAAATTATATTTAGAAAAGCTTACCCAACATTAACTCCAAACAACTGGTAATAACAAGTAACAAATAAAACAGTAAAAATTCCATTTTTGTACGAGATTTGTCAAGGTATGGTACACTGATTTTTATGAGTTTTCGGTGCTTCTTGGTACATGGAACTGTCACACAACATTGAACAATGCTCGAAAACTACTTTTTTAGATTTTCAAATACAGTAGCTACGACTCAATAAAGCTAAATAAAATACCTTATATGTTAGCTAAATAAAATACCTTTTTTTTTTAAATCCATATAGTCGGCACATTCTATATAAAGATCCAATTCCTTTTTTTTATCTCTTTCAGAATAAATTTAGAAATTCAGTGAAAGAAATAAAACCTCCGAATAACGAAATAATAAGACAAACTCATTAGTTTTCACCATGTTATAAAAGACTTCTTCTTTTAAAAAGAACTTACAGACATTTCTATCAATAGACGCCATGACAAATGGATTTAAACTGACATTTCTTCTTTTGTGGAAATTTATACAAATGTTTTTAAACATGACAGAATAGACTCCATTACCCATTTTACATGAAAGTAAAAATTTAAAAAATATTTTTTATTATTTTGGATGTATCATAATCATATTATTTTAATGTTTCTCGCTATGCATGGTCATAATAATAAAGCAGAATGATTTATTAATTAGTTAATAATCTAAATCTGAAATAAGGAAAATATTAAAAAACATATAACAAGGAAAAACAAAATATACATATTAGATAATATCTAACGTTTTTACAAGATATGATATATTTTCTTTAGATTACATACAGGGTGTCACTTTTTAGTTTATGTCAATAGTTAATTTCGAAACCATTTGTTTTAAAGGTATATTTCCAATTGCAAAAATCCTTTAAATGTGGTTCTCCGTCCATTTATATTAAAGTACTTTTTTTTTTTAAGTTACAGAATTTAATTTTTTTATTTGGCTTTAGGTCATCCTATATAAGTTATATTGAAAAGCTTTCCCCAACAAGTAAATACTACAACAAATAGCAAGATGAGAATAACAAGAATTAAAAATTCCATTTTTGTACAAAACTTGTCGAGTTATGGTATATTGAATTTTATGAGTTTTTCGTGCTTCTTGGTGCATCGCACTGTCACGCAACATAGAATAATCCTGGAAAACTACTTTTTTAGATTTTCAAATGTAGTAGATAAGACTCAAATAAAAGATATTTTCTTTCAAATTGATAGAGCCCATACCTAAAATATAAAGATCTAACTATTTTTTTTCTCTGTTTCAAAATAAATTTAGAAATTCAGTGAAAGAAATAAAACCTGGGAGTAACGAAAGAATAAGAAAAACTCATTAGTTTTCACCATGATATAAAAGACTTCTTCTTTTGAAAAGAACTTGCAGCCATTTCTGTCAATAGACGCAATGACAAATAGATTTAAATTGTCATTCCTTCTTTTGTGAAAATTCATGCAAATGGTTTTAAATTTGATAGAATAAGCCTTATTATCCCTTTTACTTGAAAAAGTTCGTTTCTTAAAATAAGTAAAAATTTAAAAATATTTTTGATTATTCTGGATGCATTTTAATCATATTTTTACATGTTTCTCCCTGTACATGGGCATATTAATACAAATTGTTTTGTTAATCACATTGAAAAAAAGGGTCGGACTTACGGTATAAAATATTGGCACTCTAGTTGCAAGATTTATACATTAAAAACCAACAATAATAAAACTGAAAATAAGTGATACTATACTATTAAGCAGTAATATACGGAATATCACTGCTACTAGGGTAAAGTGCCCATATTTCGTCCGCCTTCTCCGCTTCTGCGAATGTGGCGCCACTTATGACGCAAGGCACAGGGTACAGAAGGTAAAAGGGGTCAGTATAGAAAGCTTCGTTCGCCAAGACGCATACATAAATTAAAGAAGCCAAAATTCCTATTTTTAGAAGACTTGAGTTCTTATCATGTTATTTGTAGAACGTTATTTACTGTACTTTAAGTATTTATTTCTTATTCGTTGCATGTATTTTACGTAGGTAAGATGCTGATAGTAGCATACAATGAGTTTTAGGACGCTCAGTTCATCTTAGGAGAACTGAAGCTCCGCCATATTGGGAAGTAGCGTGGTCCCAATTCCATCCCCCTTGCAATTCTTATTTTCGTCCCGGGGACGAAATTAGGTATGCTTTCTCATGTCACTTTTTCCAATTTTTTACTCATGTCTGGATGGCAAATGTTTCATTATGTTATTCTTCCACTGATAATTAGTATATTTATTTGTGCCTTACTTTAATGTGAATTAAATAACTTACTCATTTAGAAATAAATTTTGATTTAGTTATAAGTTAAGGCTCGGCGTATTGGATTTTTGGGGGGTGACGAAATTGGGACTATATTTTTTCTTTTCAATTTTGAGATACTTTTGAAAAAACAATTTTTCGCATTATTAAAATTTTTTGTGCGATGCCTATGTTTCTATGTACGTGGGTAGTTAATTTATGTAAAATCGAAATTTGGTAAGTTTTCACTGAAATTGCAACATTTAGGGTCTAAAAGTGACTGGGGGTGACTAAATATGGGCACTTTACCCTATATATATATAATACGATATACTAATAAATATCTACGTTTTATTGCTGTTAAATATACGGTATAATACTCGCACCTGGTGTGTTAGTATCTACCCTATATATATAAAATCCTAATGAAACGAATTTATGAAACGGAAGTATGAATCGACTGATTAAACAACTGAACATGTTTCACGGCGATTTCTCCTAAAATATGGAACACTTTGCGATGAAATTAATACCAAAAATCAATATTGATCCGCAGATTTTAAAACTGGTATTAGAATTTTAAAATTCGAATTAGTTTTCGAAATATTAATTTCTTTTTCTAATTTTATATACATTTTTCTAATGATGGTAACTCAAATTTTAATCAAACAGATATATTTTTTTTATACTTCAGAAAAGGTTGACATGGTAACTGGGCTATTGTTGTTTATTTGATAGTAAATGTTTATTTACTTTTATTTGTTTTTACAAATTATATAAATTATTTTTTTCTATGATTATTAATTATTTTTTTTATATTTCCTTTAGAAAATAATAGAAAATAATTAAGATATACTTACTACTTAGTTATTCCGTCGACTAATTTCGCCAAATTATATAAATCGCCAAAACACTCGCCAAATTATACAAACTGACATAATTTTTATTTTAAATAACGAAAGAACGAATAAATTAGTATAACATTAATAAATATACGAATAAAACGTCGAAATATAAATCACTTGATGACGTAAACACGTGTAACTTTCTTAAAGTCAAGTGAATGTGACATTTACGATAAACCATTATTGGCATTTAATCTTATAGTTTGGTGATAGATTTTTGGTAGTCGGGATATCTAAGGAATACCAAAAATGCATATGTAACTGGTATTTGAAAACGAGGTTTTCGCCAAATTCTCGTAAAAAAATAAAAATCACGCCAAACCTGCGGTGCGTATCTGGCCAAATATTACCACTCGAAAAAAAAAAAATGCTAACTGGCGAGTTGAAAAAAAAAAAGCTATTGGCGAGATTTGCATCCTGCTAGCGTAACAGTACCTAGAATTCTTTGCGGCCATGGCAACTTTTATGTAGTTTTATTCGAAAAATAAATTTTGATTTTTTAATCAAAATGGAAAACTTACGGTCCCATATTGGCGCGATTTTTTTCTGACGGCAATGTCATATACGGAACAAGCACATAACTGGCGCCAAAGTATCGTTATTTTGCTTCATATGGTAAGCATGATGTTGCTGTTTATGCTGTTGATGCGTTCCCAAAATTGGCGTCGTTAAAAAATCACGCCAATATGGGACGTATATGACATCTTTGCCAAACTTTCATATGAACGGCGAAGGCATCAGACTGTATTTGTTTATGGCAGTTGACGACTTGAACTATTATAATATAGGTGAAATGATGGCGATAGAATAATATTTGACGACTTATCACCTGTGCCTGGCTAACATTAAAGTACCAAAATGGCACCTAGAGTATAAAAAGCGAAGTGGTCCGCCTGGAACTGTTGATGATAGTCACATGACTTAGGCTATTGTTATAGAGATTGTTTTAAAATACCGGGAGACAAAGACTCTTATACTTAATTTATTTTATTTTAGCTTCTTTTCAAATGATTAACTGATCCTCTTTAATCAGAAACGAAAACAACCATTGGATGTCTTAACAGCAACTGGTGGGCCCTTAAATTTTTGCAATAAAAGGGAATTCAATGGCACCCCGTTTACAGAGAGATCTGCACAGTTTTTTTTTTTCAGTATAATTCAATATTCTCTAATATTTTTAAAACCCATCAGATTAGCGTGTTTTTAGATTCTGCGGTGTCTGAACGGGGGTTGGCGAGCGTAGCTTGCAGAGGGTAGAACCCCCTAGTTAACGATAAAAAAAAAAAAAAATTGCAGTGGTTAACAAATTAAAACTGAAATAATGAAAGATTAAAAAATGTATAAGAAGAAAAAACAATTTATGCATATTAGATAATATCTAATGTTTTTACAATCGATAATATATTTTTTATGTTATATACAGAGTACCCATTTTTAGTTTTCACCAATAGTTAATTTCTAAAACGCTTTAAAGGAGTATTTCTGGTTGCAAAAATCCTTCAAATGTGGTTTTTCGTCATACGAAAGTCCATTTATATCAAAATAGTTATTTTTTTTTTTTAAATTACACAATTTAATTTTTTATACGTTTTTCGATCCTTTAAATTATGTTTAGAAAAGCTTCCCCTTGTTCTAAGAAGTAAAACAGTAAATATTCAATATTTGTACAAAACTTGTCCAATTATGGTTCATTGATTTTTACAAGTTTCCAATGCTTACTGATACTTCGAACTGTCACGCAACATCGAACAATCCTGGAAAACTACTTTTTTGGATTTTCAAATATAGTAGCTAAGTCTCAAATAAAATACATTTTCATTAAAATCGATACAGTTGATACATTTTATATAAAGATCTAACTCCCTTTTATCTCTCTTTCAAGGTAATTTTAAAAATTCAGAGAAATAAAACCTCGGAATAACGAGAGAATAAGAAAAAATCGTTAGTTTTCACCACGTTATAAAAGACTTATTCTTTGATAAAGAAGTTGCAGCCATTTCAATTAATAGACACAATGCAAATGGATTTAAACTGACGTGAACTTTGTGAAAATTTATACGAACGATTTTAAACTTTAGATCAAAATAATTATTTTTTAAAAAGTTGTATAATTCAATTTTTTATACGTCTTTGAATGCTTTAAGTTGGATTTAAAAAGGAGTTTTTCTTGTTCTAGAAGTAAAACAGCAAAAATTCAATTTTTGTACTAAACATGCCGAGTTATGGTACATTGAATTTTATGAGTTTTTGGTACTTCCGATTGTCACGCAACATCGAACAATGGAGAAAAACTACTTTTTTAGATTTTCCAATAGAGTAACTAAAATTAACTAAAATATAATTTCTTTAAAATCGATAGACTCAACACACTCTATATAAAGATCTAACTTTTTTTTCTCTCTCTTCCAGAATAAATTTAGAAAATCAGTGGAAGAAATAAAATCCTCGGAATAACGAAATAATAAGAAAAACTCATTAGTTTTCACCATGTTATAAAAGACTTCTTCTTTCAAAAAGAACTTGAAGCCATTTCTATCAATAGATGCAATGGCAAATGGGTTTAAATTGACATTTCTTCTTTTATGAAAATTTATACAGATGGTTTTAAGTTTGATTGCATAAGATCCATTATCCTTTTTACTTGAAAGAGTGCGTTTCGTAAAATAAGTAACAAATTCAAAATTATTTTGGATTATTTTGGATGTATGATAATCATATTTTTAAATGTTTCACGCTATGTTTGATCACAATGATAAACTAAATAATTTATAAATCGGATAATAAACTAAAACTGAAACAATGAAAATAATAAAAAATATATAATACGAAAAAAATAATTAAAGGAAATAAGCAAAACAAGAAGCGAAAAAAAAATACAAGAAAGCATTAAATGGAAAATTAATATTTAATACATAATAAATGTATGATGAAAGTACAAATAAACAATTAAGCATAATGAATAGATATTAGATATCAGATATTAATAAAAAATATAAATCAAATAATTGAAATCATTTTGAATAATTGCTCATGATTAATTATTAAAATCTGCCATAACTAATATTTTAATTTTGAAAGAATAAATGTAGTTATTTTAAACAATTAAAATAAATAAGTAAAAAATAAATTACTAAAAAGGAATTTTTATTTCTACGTATGTATCGTCAGTAGGACATTCTCAGTACATTTTCGTATTAAATTTTTTGAAACAGTAAATCGTAATTTAAGAACATAAGAAAATGTTTGTATATCATTTTGAAATTATTTTTATTACTTTGCTAATTTCATTAACATCACACGATTATTTTCTCAGATTATTGAAAAGATTTTATTAAACTTGCAATATTACATAACCTAGAGTTTTTTAGTTTTTTTTTTTTTTTTTTTTTTTTTGTAAACATATTGTTTATGGAAATGATGTCCACATACACGATTTGTAGCACACTAAACATTATTAGATTTATCATAATATTATTGTTGAATTACCTGTGAGCAATTATAAGATTTAGCAAGAAGAAGTGCTTCTTCTTTTTATATATTAAATATCTCTTTCTCTATATCTTAGCATTAATGAATTTTTACGAAAAAGTAACAAAATACTCCAGTAATGAAATTTACCTCCTTAAAGTAATTTACCTCATTAAGTAATTTACCTTAAGTATGTCCCTTAAGTAATTTACCTCTTATTTACCTTCTTTGCCCTCCGAGCGTATTGAGGGCTTTCCTGCATTTTTATAAAAATGTTTATAAAAATAATCTTAATTAAAATTTTCTTTCTCTGTTTGTTTCTAAAATACACTTCATGCCCCTTTATTTGATGTATAACATGAAATACAATTTTGTTAAAAATATTTTTGTCTACAACAGATCAGTTGTTTTTGCAAAATACGAGCAAACCGCTCAGAAGGTTAACAGTCAGCTTTCAAGTAATCAAAATGATTGCGTTTTACATAACTGCGATATGTCCCACATATAATCAAAGTTTCATATTTTTGTTAGCTTCCTAGTTGAGGATTTTCCCTTGTTAAAGTTTTTCCTAATGATATGAAAGTCCAGTTCGTTGTTAGAATTATTATTAATTTTGTGCATGATGTTGATGATGATTATGATGAAAATGATAAGGCGGAGGAGGAGGATAGTGCGGATGCACTAGTGATACTATTTTTCGAGTTTTTTTATATATCTGATATTGTAAAATATATTCAAAAGCATTTAAAGAAGCTTTTTTGAATCGTTAAAAAGAAAATAAAAAGTATAAATATAGGAGTATTTAAAAAGAATATTTTCTTGATTGTTCAATTTATTCATTAGCAAACCAAATCCTCCAAAAAATCCCAGAATTATCTTCAGATTATCAAAAATATCTCGCATCTCAAATATTTTCTTTTAATCGACGAAAAATATTACATACTATGAACGTGAGCTACTTTTTACTTTAAAAAGAAATTTAGATATCAAGTGAAATAATATACTCCGAGATTGAAAGAATAATAAAAAGTAGTTATTTTTTTTCTCTATGTTACAAAAAATTCTCCTTTTTCCTGGGATTTCGTATCTATTTCCGTCATTGGTAAGAACCAGTAACAGGTCCTTTTTTTCTTGAATTTACACAGCCCGTTGAAGTAGATAGGTAGATAAAGCATTTATTTTCAGATCCTCGACAGGTTTATTTCTTCTCTTTTTTACTTTATTCTGTCTCTATCAGAAGAAAAGAATACCAGTAAAAAATACCAGTTGCCGGTTTTAGATGGATTTATATGTTTTAAAGGGTCCTGTACAAGATTTAACTGGTTTTAGAAAATGTCTGTCTGTGGGTCTGTCTGTACATTGTAAAAAACTGTAATTAGTATAAAAATCATTTAAGGTGTAAGATCACGTTGAGCAGAAAGATAATGATCGTATTTAAAGAAGTACGAAAATCTCGAAATGTAGTTTCTTAACCAATGAAGGAAATGCAAAAATTTTTGTTCTTTACTTTCATACATTCTTACGGTTTGATAAAATATTCAAATACATATATATTTAGTGATATTAATTAATTAAATCATAAGGACAAAAGTGGTTTCTGAAAAATATGAATATTGAAATATGCATTTTGCGAAAACGATTTTACAAATTCTACTGCAGCTATATGTTTGATGTTTCATATTTTCTCATTTATTATACTATATTTTACACTGGACCTAAATTTGAAAGTATATTCAAATTCTTTAGCATAATTAATGGCTTTTCTAATCATATTCACTAAATTTCACCAAAAAATATATACTTATTTTTTCAATCCACAATTTTCTGTGACAAAAATCAAACCAAATTGAGGTTCAGCATAAACTAACACATGTAAACTAAGAAAATACATAATTTCAAGGTTCTATGATAATTAGTTTTTAAATGAGAGTGCACGCAATACCAAAAAATCAATTTAAAAAAATGGCTTCAAAATTGGCTTATAACATTATAGCAAATGCTTTTATGCAAGATATTTTTAGTCATAACTTCTGTTCTAATAGGTATTTTTGTAAAAATCTTTTTGCAGTGGATTTGAAACTTATCAAGGTATTATTCATTTTGAAATTTGTAAAAAATAACTTTTTATAACCGTCAACGTGATCTGCCCCCTTAAGGAAAAAACAGTTTTTTTGTAAAAAGTATGGATTATTTTTACAGAAAAAAAACTGTTTTAATGAAAAAATACAGATATTTTCTGTAAATTAAACGGTTTTCAACTGGCACAAAAATAGACAGTTTCATTCTGTAAATTTTAGAGATATGCAACACAAATTTTGTAGGCGCTCTGTCTCAAGACGGAATTTAACAAAACTTCTTATTCAGTTATAACTTATAAGTTGTTACTGGTTAGGTTTTGACATAAATTGCCCAACAGATGGCACAGCTATGGCTGTATTTTGCACCAGTGTTGCCAGTGGGCTACTTTTTTTAAATCCAGATTTCTTGATTGGCACCACTTTTTTGAAATAGTAAAATTCGCCTTACTTAATGACATATTAATTAAGGCGAAAATAAAAGGAATTTTACCATTTCAGAAAGGTGGCGCCAATCAAGAAATCTGAATTTAAAAAAAGTATCCAAGTGACAACACTGTTTTGCACGATTTCTGCCATAGATCTCAAGAACTGATGCCCGGAATTTGATCAAACTTTATATTATGTTACACCTTGACATAAATAGGTGCTGGTTAGGTTTTGGTACAAATTGACCAATAGGTGGAGCTGCAGTGCTGCATCTTTCATGATTTCCGCGATAGCTATAGCTCAAGAATTAATGCACGGATATTCATCAAACTTCCGATTCAGTTAGACATTGACACTATTTGTCGCTGTTTAGGATTTGGTGTAAATCATGCAACAGGTGGTGCTCCTATGCTGCTTTTTTCACGGTTTATGCAATAGCTCTATCTCAAGAACTAAAGCACGGATTTTCACCAAACTTCAGATACAATTAGACATAAGTTGTTGCGGATTAGGTTTTCGCGTAAATCGCCCAACAGGTGGCTATCCGTCTCTTTTTATAAAAAAAATGTTAAAAAGAAATTGTTTGTTGTACCTTTTACAACAGCAATTGAAATGTCTCATTTTATTGGATTAGACTCAACATTTTAAAATTTATTAATTAAATAATTATACAATAATTAATTAACAATAAAAGAAAAAAATCAACGATCTGATAAAGGAAGCTTTTTTACAACTCGTTGTGAAAAGGTCTATTACTATTTGATAATTTCTACGCTATTCTTCTAACATTTTCTGTATTTTCAAACTACATTTTAAAATATCCCACCAGAACTATTTCTTAAGTTTTACAAAAATATCTCTCTTTCGACTGTATTATTTTAAATTCAGTAAGAATAATGCATTCTATATAAATGAACTTTAAAAAGACTAAAAATTCAGTGAAAAAGCATATCCTGGCAAAATCAAAATCATTACGTTTCAATTGTACTGTAAAAGATTTTCTCTTTATTTCTAAAAAGACGTAGGACTTTTTTCTGATTTCAGGAATTTCGAGCAAATGTATTTACTGATTTCAGGAATCTTATTAACACACTTTCCAAAAAAAGTGTTTTAAAAAGTGTTTTAGAATTCGGTTCGCCTTTCTGGCAGTCTATCAGTGCTTTAACTCTCGTAAATATACTCGAATCATAATGTAATTTAAATAAATTATTTATATTAGTATACGGGGTGTGCCAAAAACCTTGACCTCCGCATTTATTCCTTAAATATTGATCATAGTCATCTATTATAAGTTACAAAGTTACATAAAAAAAAGGTACAGAATTTTATGAAATCGATTAAAATTTTCAAGGGATTAAATTTGAAGAAATACAAAATTTAAACTTTTAGACGGCCTCCGTACAAAAAAATTTCCAAATGAGTAAAATATGCCCCATATACTGATAAGGTCATGTACAAAATTTCAACATTTTAGTATAAAAACTCACAGAGATATGTTTAAACAAAGTTTGTGTGATGTTATTCATAAATTAAAATGTAAATGTTTTCAGTTCAATCATTGTCAATCATTGTTTTCTTTCGTAATTTGTGCACAAACCCTGAAACCGATTATCCCACATGATTTTTCCCTTTTCATATCCAGCCATCGAAAAGTGGTTTAAGTCAGATTTTATGTATTTCCATATGTGTGTGACTTTTTATGATAGAATGCTGAAATTTTACACATGACATTATTAGTGTATGGGGCACATTTTACTCATTGGGAAATTATTTTTTACGTAGGGCGTATAAAAATTTAAATTTGTATATCTTTAAATTTAATACCCTGAAATTTTTTATCGAATTCAAAGAATTCAGGACCCTTTTTTGCGTAAAATTGAAATTTATAATATTTTTCTATGATCATTATTTAAGGAATAAATTGAGATCAATGTTTTCGGAACACCTGGGTTCATAGGGAAAATGAACAAATGAATCACACTCACTAGGAAAATTTTTTGTTCGGAGGCCGCATAAAAATTTAAATTTTGTATTTCTTCAAATTTAATTCTCTGAAAATTGTAATCGATTTCTTTAAATTATGTACCTTTGTTTATGTGACTTTGTAATTTATCATATATTTTTATAATCAATATTTAAGGAATAAAAGCCGAGGTCAATGTTTTCGGAACACCTGTAGAATGTTCAATATTGAAAATGAAGTGCGTAATATTTTTAGTTTGTTCTCTGAACACACAAAAGAATTCAATAACATTAGGCTCTACGGGGAAAATTAATTTACGCTGAATTTAATTATGGATGTTACGTTACTTCAAACATAATGAAATTAATGTATCACTAAAGTGGACAAAAACATGCTTTCATGGCAGTAGAGAATTCATGTCAGTAGCTTTACAGTTCGTTTAGACTACAGGGACGCACACAATAATTTTAATAAATTATGATTATTGCGAAAAAGTCGTCTACGGTGCATTTTCATGAAAGAATGATAATCAAACAGAATTAAAATAGAACCATTGAGGTTCTCTACAACATATTTTCTATAGATTGCGGAGTGCGTAACATTTATTGTTCTTTACAGAGACAGAGAAAAGAATCCGTTTAACGGAATGTCTATCTATCTATATTATAAAGGACGAACGTGTCCGTGCGTAAAGCTGACGTAATTTTGACGGTGGCAACAGCAACGATTAAATTTTACACTTGAACAATATTTTTAGCTTCTAAACATCGCACTTCTTCGATTTTTACATCGTCGAATAGATGGGGGGGGGGGGGATTTACTTCCAAATGCAATTCATTTGAAAATTTTACCGCACTTTGTTTGATAACTGTATCGTTATTTGCTAATTTAAATTTTATTGCTTTTAAAATAATTTCTAAGCATAAATGTATTTTTAATGCTATCTCTATCTTGTGCAGACGATTCCGAAAGATAAATCAGTTTGCACTTAAATTAATATAAATAGCTCATCATTTGATTCCAGCTAATATTACACAACGAAACTAGAAACTAGAACATTCATCAATCAATAAATAAAATAATGCAATATAAATACAGTAAACTCTGTCTAAGGCGGAATCGATCGGGACTCAGAAAATTTCCCGTGGTAGACAATATTCCGGCTTATGCAAAAAAGCTCCCCCCCCCCCCGAAAAAAAAAATAAATCCTCGAATTCGACGATTTTTTATTGATTTTCCTGACTCGAAAATCGGTTGAAAACTGAAATTCGGAAAGATCTTTTGTCTTTATAGATAAATGAGATGAGAAACGCTATTCAATTTCTCAGTACTGCTGTAATACATGCGAATTGGAAGTTTACACACACACACACAAAAAAAACTAACCCCCCCCCCCCTCAATAAACTTCGAGAATGAGACATAACGCTATAACTTTGAATTTGAGTACATCCTTAAAGTATAATATATTGCACTTTCGAAAATATATATTTTGATAAATGCTCATTCTACTAGAAATATTAAGTTTTAAATATAATTTTGCATATAAAAAAATGGCACAAGCTTCAATTCCGTAAAAATTTAAACAGTTCCTGTCCATTTGAATTAACTTTTTCAAAGTGTTAGGAAATTTAACTAACATGCTCGACACTGAGTTTTTGACTTGTCCTTTTTAAAGTTTAATAAACAAAATGCCTCTCATTTTTAAATTATCCTTTTTTCCGTCTTATGCAAAATTTTGGTTTCGGTGGGACCTTAAAATCCTTTCCGTTTCCGCGTTAGACAGATTCCGCCTTATGCACGAAGAATTAATGTTATTTTCTATGGGTTCGCTGGGACTTGAAAAATTTTCCGCGGTAGACAGATTTCCGGCTTGCACAGAGTCCGTCTTAAACAGAATTTACTGTAAAACAAAAATTCAAGACATGTAAAAGCTTAATGCACTGAAATGAACAGAGTAAAAAAAGCTGATTGTAAACAGCGATCTTTGGCGATTTCTTCGGCTGCTAATTCCTTATGTCAATATGTAATTCCTTAGGTCAATATGAGGATATCGCTTTTAATGTGTTTCAAAACTTTATTGGAACGCACTGTTGCTATTTTTCATATAAATATAATTTTTGATACGTGTACATACACTGGCACTCAAATTCGAGTCCAAAGAATGCAATAATAATAATAATTGTCATTATTATTGTTCTTATTGCAGCAAACTATACGATCTCCACTTATAATTTCAAAATTAAAATATTAATGATCAAACAAAAGAAAGGTTTGGTAATTTTTGTTAAAAATACGAAAACGATTTTATACTATTCGAGGATTTTTCTAGTATATTCTTATATTATTTTCAGAATTTCTAAATCAAATTTTCGAACAATTCCAACAAAACTTTATTTCCACATTTTGAAAAATATATTGTGTTCAAATAAAATACTTTGTTGCATGAAATAGACGGGGGTAATACAGCTATATGCTATAAAAGTAATTTCCAATTTTTAAGATACTCGGAAGTAAAGTTTAAATAATATAACCTGGAGATACGGAAATATGAGAAAAACGCATAACCTTTTCACTATATTATAAAGAATCCCCTTTTTCTACGAAATTACAAGCTTATTTATTAGCAGAAGTCTTTACTGATGGATATGAAATGGGGTTCTTCATTTTCTTCTTTTCTGTGAAAGTATGGGACGAATTTTAAATGTATCAGAATAAGTTCCATTATCCATTTCACCTTTTTGAGACGGTGGACATTAAATGTTATTTTTACTTTCTTCTATCTTTACAAAAAGAAAGTATTCGATTCGTGAAAATTTTCGACTTCCGGTTTTAGAAGGTCCTGAACAAGATTTGACTATTTACAGAACATGTCTGTTCGCGAGTCTTGTGACTCTCTGTATGTGACACAAATTTTGAGGACGCAGCATCTCAAGAACTAACACACGGAATTTAAACAAACATCAGATTCAGTTAGATCTTGACATAAATTCCTACTGAATAAGTTTTGGTGTTAATCTCCCAAAACCTGGCGCCGCCATCTCCTATTACTTCATTTCACACAAATTTTATGGGCGCTATATTTCAAGAAATAATGCATTGAATTTAATTGAGCTTCATATTCTGTTAGACCTTGACAAAAATAGACTCTGAGTAGGTTTTGGCGTATGTCTTCCAACAAGTGACGCTGATATATTGCATTTATCGCGATTTCCTTGATAGATAAATCCCAGGAACTAATGCACACAATTCATAATCCTTTAGACCTTGACATCTATATATATATAGGTTATGATTGACATATATAGGCAGATTAGGTTTAGGTGTAAATCGCCTTACACGTGGCACTGCTACGCTACATTTTACACGATTTCCGCAATAGCTTATTTATTCAACAGATTTTAAATCCAATCCTCTAATAACACAGACATCAAATTTTCAAAAATATCTCGTACTCACATAATTTGTTTTCGTTGACAAATGAGTAATTGGAACGTCCATTCGTTACTCTTGTGACCATTAGAGCAATTTTTCATAAATACTTCCAATTATTTTATTATAAAGTATAATTAAGATAAAAATCGATATAACCAGCTAAATATACCATTGTTTTCCATTCACGGAACATATGTCTAATTTGTAACAAAAAGCATTTTACTTCTCTATATATTCAATCAAAATTTTGTTACTCTTGTGACACTCTGGTCACAATGGTTCCCTAATATATACTATGAAAGTGAGCTACTTTCTTTTTGGGAATAAAATACCCTAAATGACGAAATTATAATGCAAAAAAAAAAAAAAAAAAAAAAAAAAAAAAAAAAAAAAAATCATTAGTTTTTCACTATGTCATAAAAAGACATTTTCTCCTTGTTACCATTTTCTGGATATATCCTGAAACGAAAAAAAATAAGAAAAACTCAAAACTTTTCCGTCTGATATATTTCTTTTTTTTTTCTTTTTTTTTTTTTTTTTTAACCAGGAAGGTGTAACTATTTCTAACAATGGAATCAACGAGTCAATCGAAATCAACTTCCGTTTCTTCTCTGTGAATTCGTACTAGAGGTATAAAATTTGACAGAATAGCTTCAGTTATCCTCTTGACTTGATAGAGAGCATATTTTAATAAAAATAAATGAAGAGTTTGAAATTTCTGTAGAGCTTATTAACTGAATGTATCTTAATAATATTATCATGTACTTCCTTTTGTTAAAAATTATATAAAAATTCATGCTGGTCAATGCAAATTTACTTGCATTATAATTTATAACTTTATATTTTATACATATATTTTTGGAATCTGCACCTGAACGATCACAGACTATCAAGTGATATCATCAAAATAGTTATTGTTCAAAAAGTTTTATTCTTAAAAAACGAATAACGCTCATAGCGATTCTAATTGTATTGAACTAGCCGCCCTTTGGCGACCAGTTTGGTCTCCCTTAAATCTGTGCTAAGCATTGTATCATGTTACTTTTATACATAATTTAATTTACTTGCTCAGTCCTTCGCCAAATCCGAAGACTCCGATATAGAAATCATGAACTCGGCATTTTTATGTTAGCCGGGCGCAGATAATAAATCGTCAAACATTGTTCCCGTCGTATTTTTTTTAATTTTATTAATTTCATTTCACATATAGTACTTTCACTCATTTTATTTAAAATTCATAACTTTAATCTAAAACTGAAATATTTAAAATTTATAAATCTTAATTACTGCTTTAAAAAAAAAAGAAAGAAAAAAAAGGGAAAAAAAGAAAAGTAATAATTAATACCATGAGCCATGACATTTAATTTCAACATCAAAGCTTTGTTTAAATTTACCACGCGAAAAATTGCTTATGACAGTCGAATGAAATGGACTATTATAATACTGATGACATGATGGCGATGGGACAATATTTGGCAATTTATCACCTGCGCCAAGCTAACGTTAAATTACCAAATTGGCCGCCTGGCATAGAAAAAGCGAAGTGGGCAGCCCGGAACTGTTGATGACAGTCACATGATTTAGGTTTTTATTATACAGATGGTAATATAATTGAGCGGCTTCGAGCTCCTTATCAGTTATATATACATTATATAAACGTGTCATTATATAAACATGCTTATTGTCAGCAAGCTATGCATAAAACTTATTAAATCCAGATTTCGATTAGGTTTGCCTGGGTTCAAGGCCCAGTACCTTTTCAGCCCCCTACCCTCACAAACCTCTTATAGCTAAAACGAATTTTCACAAGTATACAAAAATTTTCGCGTATTTTATAAAAATGCTCGTGAAAGTTAAATTAACTTAAATTTTCTTTTGATGTTTTATACTATAATACCTTAAATATTACTTCGTCTAAAATATATCTTAAAAGATAATTCTACATCACATATAAAAAAAAAAAAAAGATTTAGTAATAGACATATACTACACACATAAAAGGTTAAAATTTTCAAAACATAAAATAAAATTTTAAAAGTCTAAAACCGACAAGTTTCAGGCACCTTTTGGCCATCATCAGGGTCTTAGTTCAGTTCAAGAGAGACAAATACTTATTAGTTCGTAAAAGTCAACATACTGTGTTGAACACGTCACAATAACAGCGCTATCTGTACATTCGCAGTCCAACCATCCAACTTCAAAGAACATCAAAAAAGAAAAACTTGATGAAATCAGATTATTGTTGATAACTGCGTCAGACCTCTTTAACTTTAAGTCAAATTCTGTTTCAAATAATTTAACCACAACCTATGTATACCGTAACAAACTCCTTCATTACAAACGTCTCCAATTCTCAGTTCAATTTCTAGGATTTCTCTAATTATACTTTTTTGAGAATAAGTGCGCTGCCAGATAATTTTTGCATTTTCATAATCTATTGCTTTAATCTGATTTTTAGAACATAATCTTGCATGAGCTGTGGATTGTCTATTATATTTTATATCTGCTTTATGTTTTTTTTTAATCTTGTTTAAAATTTTCTTTTTATCATAGCATAATATATCTTCTCACTGTTATCTAAAATAATTGGAATTTTAGATACTTTTAAATATTTTTTTTAAGAACATAAAGCAGATATAAAATATAATAGAAAATCCACAGCTCTTGCAAGATTTTGTTCTAAAAATCAGATTAAAGTAATAGATTATGAAATTGCAAAAATTATTTGTCCGTGCACTTATCCTCAAAAAAGTATGTGGTGTTAATTTCAAAATATGTTATCTTAATTTCAAGACGTAGCAGTCCTTTAATTTATTTAAGTTAATTCTAATAAAAATAATTTTGTCTATACCATACCTAATTCAAGCTTTTTTCAGATAACGGAAAAGTACATGCAAGACTGTAACTGTTATGTAAATATAGGCGTTTGAAATTACATTTTTCTAAAAGATTTAAGAATTTTTTTTCAAAATTATTTTTAATTAGTCTGGGACCACCGTCCTTGGTGATCTAGTCCGTCTGGATGTTAATCAGCACTTGATAAAATCTCGCAATAATCTTGTAGTTGGTTTAAAGGTAATTCCAAAATTTTTAAACTTTTACTTTTTTTCCTTAGATTCCCAAAAATGCTTAGGAATACACGTATCCCTGCGTAATTACAGAAAAAACTCCCTGTCTATAAATATGCGAACTTAATAAGAATATCTTTTTACTTTGTTCAAGACATTCCAAATCATATCCTCCAATAATCCCAGAGGAAATATCTCTTTAAAATCTAAAAAAATCTCACATTCAAAGCTATTTTGTCTGTTAAACTGGTCTATTTGTAATTTTCTTTTTAAGATGTATTTGGAAATCCAGTGAAATAATGTACTCTGGTAATGACGAAAGAGAAATAATAACTCATTAGCTTTTCAATATGTTGTGAAAATACTTTTTTATGCGAACTTAAAACCATTTCTATCAAAGGAAGCAATAAATCAGTCATTTATACGAATTGTTGTTTCCTTTGTCTTTTTAATAAATTCCAACCAACATAGGTGATAAGTATTTATGAAATCGGTTTGTCTGTCTGCCTGTACGTACTCTAACTCTCATAAATAATACTTGGATTCACAAGTAATCTTTATATGTTAATGAGGTTCACTATACAAAATCCGCTATTAAAATGAAATTTATACTTCGATTACACGGACATACAGAAGAATTTCGTTGCATTTTAATCTATAGCGAAAAATCTTTTGAAGTACATTTTATTCTATTTAGGTATATCATTTCATTGGATGGAAAAAAGAAATTTATTAATAATATTCTGTTTGTGTCGGAAATGGTTTCATAATTTATATTTAATGCATGAATTTTCGTTCTTTTTTCGTTTTCAGTATGCTTTATTCTCCATTGTATTATTTTTGTTGTACTTTCTTTACATGTATCTTCAATTCAAAATCCTAAAAAAATGAGTTAAAATCTTGGCTAATCGCGCATAGCAATAAATATACAAGGATTAGGAAGTAGGTTTTAAATGTAAAGGAAATATCTCTTGAGATTTGCTTTTTAATTCCATATTTAAATGCATATTTCAAATGAAAACATACTATAAAAGCGAGCTATTTCTTATTTCCATCTAAAACGTATGTATAGAAATCCAGAGGAATAACATATCCTTCTATATATAAAAAAAAAAGTTTTGATTTGAAATGGACCAATGAAAATCTGCGTAGATATTCCCGGTAGATCGGCATCCAATTTGAATGCTTAAGCATGGCCTTTCTTCGTTAATAATAAAAAAACTGTTGCATAGAAAAATATGAAAATTGGTGGTATTATAGAGAAATGTTTCATAAACACTCTGATGCAGACAGTTTTCAAATCGAAGAATCATTTTAAGATATATTTAATGCTAAAGTTGGACAAAATCGTTTCATTAAAAAAGTTAAAACTATACATGAGAATTTAATAATTTTTAGATCATTTTATACGTTATAAGTTCCCGGTGTGCAGATTGCATTTATTTTTCTTATTTGACTCATTTTTTGAGGTTTTATTTCTATTTTCAATTCAAATTTTCAGCATTTCGAGACATTTTTTATATATTTTAGAAAATGTTATGAATTTAAACTGTTGCCAATTGTATAAACAACGCAAACAATAATGTTTACTTCAAATAAAAAATTTATTTACACGTGACTATTATAAACAGAAAAAAAAACTTTAAAATTAGAATTAAATGATTACATGTTAAAAGCAGGAATATTACGTCATAAGAACCATATTTACACTTGAATTTTAAAAGAGAATCAAAATGCTAAAATAAAACAATCATTATTATGCGTTAAAACTTGTAAATGAAGGAAATTACGTCATATTTAAAATGGCCAAAAAATATGGCAAAACTATTTAAATTAAAAAATATATTTGCGCGAGATATTTTGAGATAATCTTTTCAACTATTATCGTGAATTCGAAGACAGCGCAAATAATATTTCCTTCTAGCAACAAAAGTATTTTCACATGAATATTAATAAGAGAAATAAAACTTTGGTGTAAATTACGTCAGATTTAAAATGATACATTTAAAATGGATTATTTAAAAGAACGCTCTTATAGCGCTGTTAAAAAATACCGGGAGACAATGACACTGTTTACTTAATTCATTTTACATTAGCTTATTTTCAAATGTTTAACTATTTTTTTTATTAAATACGAAAACAGCCATTGTATCTCTTAATAACAGCAGATTTGGTCTTAAAAATCCCCAATCCAAGACAAACGAATGGAAACCCTTTTACAGAGAGATCGCTACTGTTTAGGCTTTTTTTAATTTTAATTCAATATTTTTAAAGCCGATCAAATTAGCGTGTTTTTTTGATTTTGGTGTGCCTGAACGGGGGTTGGCGAGCGTAGCTCGTAGGGGGCAGAGCCCCCTAGTTCTATAAATAATAAAATAAAAATAAACGCTCATTAGTTTTTCTCTGAGTCAAAAAAAGACTTGGAACCCCAAGCCATTTGTAAAAACAAAAACAGCAATAAACCAGTAATGGATACAAACAAGCAATTAACGACTTTTTTCCTGTGAATTTTACATCGAGAATATAAAATTTCTTAAAACGGGTTCCATTGCCCTTTTATGTTAAAGAGAGTGCAACATAAATAAACGAAAAAAAATCCCAATGATTACTGTGGACTGTTTAATGTATCATTATTATCATTTTAAAGTCTCGCCTTATTTTGTAATATTTTAATAATTTATAGTTATGCAACCTTAGACTGTGTCTATAAAATCGATTAAAATGTAATCTTTAATAAAGAAATTCAGTCCCATGCAACCACTATATTTAAATAAAACATTAAACATTTTAAAAATGAAAGCATACTATAAAAGCGATCTATTTCTTATTCTTATCTAAAAGATATACTTAGAAAGCCAGAGAAATATTATATTCTATAAATAAATAAAAAATAATAATAACCCATTAGTTTTTCTCTGAGTCATAAAAAGACAATTTTTTTCCTAAGGACACCAAACTATTTCTAAAAATAAAAGCATCAATAAATCAGTAATGGATACAAACAGCCAGTTAACGTCTTTTTTTGTGCGAATTTTATATCTAGAATATAAAATTTCTCAAAATAGGTCCCATTAGTATTTTTATAGTAAAGAGAATGCTCTGTAAATTAAATAAACGAAAAACATTTCAACATTTACTGTGGGGTACATCTTTTTAATGTACTATTATTAGCATTTTAAAGTCTCTCATAATTTTGTAATATTTAAATGATTTTAATAATTGTAATATTTTAATAATTTTAATAATTGTGTTCGTAATTTCAGTGAAATCTGTCTAAGGCGGAATCGCTTTGGACAGTATAAATTCCGCCTTAGACAGATTTCCGGCTTAGAGAGAAAAACTTTATATACATACTGTTCACGGAGTATTAAACATCTATGTGGCTAAAAATTAAAACTAACGTATCTTTTATTATTTTTTTTTATTATTATTAAATAAACATGAAACCTTTGTACATATTTTCATATATTTATAGTAACATTAACTTACACTACAAATTGATAGTACACAAACACACTGGTATAAATAAAAATTACAGGTTATAGTGAAAATAAAAGTTATATTTACCTTAATAAATGCCTTAAAATTCTATCATCTTAAACTTATTTTTAAAAAAATCGAATTTTTTTTCTTAATCGCTTCTTTTTCGGTAGCACATTGTATTTCAGTTAACATTGATATAATTTCATAATCGTTTCGCTCTATGTAAAAATGTTTGTAAAGCTTTAGATTCTTAAGAGCTTCTTGTTATGATTTAATGCTTGTCACTTCGTCTTCTACTTAATTTTCATCACCGCTAGTCCCACTGTCCTCTAGCGTTTGCGCTATGAGAAAATCCACTGAATCATTATAATTGCTTGTAGTAAGTTTATCATCGCCATGTATGTATTCAGTAACATTCAGTATGTATGTATGTAGTAAAAGATAAGGTATCTTTCCATTATTATTTCCGAGCGGAGTTTTCTTCGGCCTTAAACAGTAATTTTACTACCTGGAACTCCAAAATGAATGTCCGGTTCAGCGATACACTGATTGTTTCCATCTTAGACAAATTTCCCGGAAATCTCTGTATTTAAAAATGTGGGATTCTAAAAATTTTCCGCCTTAGACAGATTTCACTGTATATAAATACGTAACACCTGTAGAAATCGTCTGGACTGTCTGTTTGTCTGTCTACATATAACAGCTGAAAAACTACTCAACGAAATAGCTCAAAATTTATATATATAATCGTTGCAAAAATTTGTTCAGTGATTTCAAATTTTATGAAAATCGAATCAAAACTTAAAAAGATATTAACAAGAAACTTCTTCATTCTATTAAATCCTATCATACATAATTAATTCAATGATATCCCATGATAGAAAATGATTCTAGATTGCCATGTTAATTACGTCCTGTTTAAGAGGGAGTCCTATTATTTCCGTATTACTGAATTTAATATATAGAATCGTAATAAATTTTTTATTCATGAAATTTTGTATAAGTGTGCAATAGCTATTGCAACAAGATCTCGATATTGATAAAACTAGTTTTAGTACGAACGCAGCTCATTTGCCACGTTTGACGTACGATTTCCGACTTGCTCTTTGTAACTCATTCCAACATAGTTGAAAAGTATTTATGAATTCGGTTTTTCTGTTTGTCTATCCGTCTATCCGTGCTCTAACTTGCGTAAATAATGCTTGTATTCACGTGTAATTTTAATATTTTAAAGAGGTTCACTGTAGAACATTCGTTTTTAAAAATAAAATGTGCAGCATTTATAGTTCGTTTACAGGATTACACTGAAGAATTCCGTTACTTTTTTATCTATGGGGAAAAGCCTTCGCAAGAACATTTTCTTTAGCTATATCATTCCATTGTATAGAAAACAGAAATTTCTTAATAATATTCTGTTAATGGTCGGAAATTGCTTAAAAATTTATGCCTGAGCATGATTTATCGTTCTTGTTTTCTTTTTCAGTATACTTTACTCTCCATTCTATTATTTCTGTCGCTCTTCATTTTTATGTATCTTCATTCAAAATCCTAAAAATAGATTTAAATCTTAACTAATCGCGCATAGCAATAAATATACAAGTATTTAAGAAGAACTTTTTTAATGCAAAGAAAATATCTCTTGCGATTTTTTCTTAAGTATCCTATATTTAAATGTGTATTTTAAATGAAAGCATACTATAAAAGCTGGCTATTTCTTATTTCCATCTAAAAGATATATTTAGAAGTCCAGAGAAGTAATATATTTTATAAATAACAGAATAATAATAACAACTCATTAGTTTTTCCCCGAGTCATGAAAAGAATAGTTTTTCCTAAGGACCTCAAACCATTTCTATAAATAAGAGCAGCAATAAATCAGTAATGGATACAAACAGCAGTTAATGTCTTTTTTTAATGTGAATTTTATGAGAACATAAAATTTCTCAAAATGATTCCATTATTCTTTTTTATATTAAAGAGAGTGCTCCATAAATTAAATAAACGAAAAAAATCCCAACAATTACTGTGGAGCATATCTTTTTAATGTATCATTATTAGTATTTTAAAGTCTCTCCTAATTTTGTAATATTTTAATACTTTATAGTTGTGTAACCTTAGACCGCACCTATATAAATCGATTAAAATATTATTTATAAAAAATAAATTCAGTTCTACGCAATCACTATTTTTTAAATAAAATATTTATTTTTTTAATGGCAACATACTATAAAAGCGAGCTATTTCTTATTCCCATCTAAAAGGTATATTTAGAAGCAAAGAGAAATAATGCATTTTACAAATAACAAAATAGTTATAACGGCTCATTAGTTTTTCACCGAGTCATAAAAATACTTCTTTTTCCCAAGGACCCCAAACCATTTCTAAAAATAAAAGCAGCAATAAATCAGTAATGGATACAAAAGCAGTTAACGTCTTTTTTGTGTGTGTGTGAATTTTATATGGATAACTAAAAATTTCTTAAAATGGTTCCATTAGTCTTTTTTATATTAAAGAGAGTACTCCATAAATTAAATAAACGAAAAAAATCCCAATAATTACTGTGGAGTATATCTTTTTAATGTATCATTATTAGTATTTTCAGGTATCTCCTAATTTTGTAATATTTTAATACTTTATATTTATGTAACCTTAGACTGTACCTATATAAATCGATTAAAATGTTACCTTTAAAAAATAAACTCAGTTCCACGCAGTCACTAAATCAGTAATGGATATAAACATCAGTTAACGTCTTTTTTTTCTGTGAATTTTATATTGAGAAAAAATTTCTCAAAAAGGTTCCATTACTCTTTTTTATATTAAATAGAGTTCTCCGTAAATTAAATAAAAGAAAAAAAATTCAACAATTACTGTGCAGTATATATTTTTAATGTATCATTATTAGTATTTTAAAGTCTCTCCTAATTTTGTAATATTTTGATACTTTATAGTTATGTAACCTTAGACCGCACATATATAAATCAATTAAAATATTATTCATAATAAATAAATTCAGTTCCAAGCAATCACTATTTTTATATAAAATATTTAATTTTTTTAATGAAAGCATACTATAAAATCGGGCTATTTCTTATTCCCATGTAAAAGGTATATTTAGAAGTCCAGAGAAATAATATATTTTATAAATAACAATATAATAATAATAACGACTCACTAGTTTTTCACCGAGTCATGAAATAATTCTTTTTCTAAGGACCCTAAACCATTTCTAAAAATAAAGCAGCAATAATTCAGTAATGGATACAAACAGCAGTTAATGTCTTTTTTTTTCTGTGAAATTTATATCAAGAATATAAAATTTCTCAGAATGGGTTCTATTACTCTTTTTATATTAAAGAGAGTAATGGACATTTATTTACTCCATAAATTAAAATAAACGCTAAAAGTACCAACAATTACTGTTGAGTATATCTTTTAATGAATTATTATTAGTATTTTAAAGTCTCACCTAATTTTGTAATATCTTAACAATTTATAGTTGTGTAACCTTAAACTGTGCTTATATAAATCGATTAGAATGTAATCTATACAAATTTTTAATAAATAAATTCAGTTCCACGCAACCACTATATTTAAATAATACATTCTCCTTATGTAATCAAAAAACTCTGCTATTAAATAAAGCAATGAATACTGTTTAAAATTTTTGGTATGTAATCCTAATAAGTAAATAAATAAACATACTTCCAAAAGAAAAATTAGTAAATTAGTGAAATGCACCGTTAATTAATATTAATTTATATATGATCAGAAAATGAAAACTGAAGTTAAAAACGAAAGAACAAATATATTTCACACAAATATTATAGTCCAAGAGCCGACAGCACAAAAACCTATGTTATCAAGCACAGGAAAAAAACCTTTATTTTATGGGTGAGTAGAAGTAGGGGAACCTAATGATCCATGTCTGCCGGAAGGGAAGTGGTGCATAAGCTAAAAATTAATACCACAAGTGGTTCACTCGTATGTTTATCATTGTATTTTCCTGCTCCCAGTCCTCCATGTTTTCAATGATAAACCTACGAGTGAACTACTGGTGGTTTTAATTTTTGGCTTATGCACCACTTCACTTCCGGCAACCATGGATCATTAGATTCCCCTATTTCTACTCTTCCATAAAATAAAGGTTTTTTTCTTGTACTTGATAATATGGGTTTTTGTGCTGTCGGCTCTTGGACTATTACTAAGATGAACAAACATACTTATTAGACGAAAAATACACGTAGAATAACATGCTAGTTACAAGACTTATAACACTCACATTATGAGGAATTCTTGAAACTATTTACAAATACAAATATGAAAAAATACTTTGAGCTATTTAACATTAGTTCTTTCCAGTTTTGACAATATATTCCTTTGGAGTACTAGTGAGTTATATAGGATTTTTAATCCCAGCAACATTTTGCTGCTTACAGCTAGGAAGTCATGGACCCAACTGTTCTGAGTCTCCGTTTTATTAAACAACTAAAAGATTGTTTGATGCTTCAATTTTCTGGCATGTTCTCGAAACAAAAGAACAATTCTCTAAAAAGAATATTTTTTTTTTTTTACATTTTGTAAAAGATTTCATATTAAATCCTCCAATCATCCCCGACAAAAGTTTTCCAGACTTTTTAAAATTACCTCTCATTTAACGGCAGGTTTTTTAAACGGCAGCGAAATTTAAGAGTACGTTTTTTTCCATTTCCTTTGTAACACAGTCGCATCAGGAAATGAAAATTCTCATTTTTTAAGAAATAAATGTTTTTGGCATTAAACTCTCCTATTTGCGATACGCGTATGCTTTATACCATATTTCGGAATAAAAATCGTCCATATTTTAAGACTGAAATTAGGAGATTAAATAAAATAAAGGTTCCAAGTTGGATATAGTGGTACTCAAAAGTAGAAAACCTAATAACATGCTTTCAGTTATACCAGGATTAATTGAATATTCATCTATATCGTAATAACACGATATATCGTCATTTATATCGTAATTACAATAGAAATATTAAAAAAGACATTATAAAAAATCGACACACCATCGCTAATAATGCAAACTCGTTATTTTTCGATAAGTTATTCGTTTACTAAGAACTTCAAACCATTATGAAATAAATTCCATTATGAAATCCCATGGTTATTTTATCAGAAATCGCCCGATAAGAATGCATTAAAGGATATATGGAAATCCCGCGAAATAATGCAAAGAAGGAAAGAATAGTGAAAATTCATTATTTTTTTCACCATGTTATATAAATCGGATTTTTACTTATAACAACTTCAAACGATTATGAAATGAATTCAGTTAGGAAAGTTAATGAATATTCTATAAAAACTATTTTTCACTTTTAACTTCAAACGATTATAAACTGAATTCCGTTATGAAAGTTAATGAATATTCTATAAATAACAGTTTTTCACTTATAACTTCAAACAATTATGTAATGAATTACGTTATGAAAGTTAATGAATATTTTATAAAAAAAATGTTTTTTTACTTATCACTTCAAACGATTATGAGATGAATTCCGTTGTGAAAGTTAATGAATATTCAATAAAAAACGGTTCTTTCACTTATAACCTCAAACGATTATGAAATGAATTCCGTTATCAAAGTTAATGAATATTTTATAAGAAAAAACGGATTTTAACTTATAACTTCAAACGATTATGAAATGAATTCCGTTATGAAAGTTAATGAATATTTTATAAGTAAAAACGGATTTTAACTTATAACTTTAAACGATTATGAAATGAATTCCGTTATGAAAGTTAATGAATATTTTATCAAAAATCACCCGATGAAAATACATTTAGAAATATTTGGAAATCCAACGAAATAATGCACTACAGAAATTACAAAAGAATAATAACTCGTTATTTTTCGGTATGTTATAAAAGACGTCCGATGAGGATGCATTAAAAGATATTTGAAAATCCCGCTAAATAATACAAACTAGTTGGATGTGCCAATCCCTAAACTTTCTTCTATCTCATATATTTTAATATTTCAAAATGTTGTTACAAATCTCAATACTTCATTTTTATTAGTTAAATGCTATATCAACGTTGACTTTCATCTTAAATTTCTGCTTCAGTCAATTAAACCGAGTAAAAACGAATTAATCTCGATCATGATATTATTAAAATCAATAGTTTTCCGTTATTCTGCTGTATGTCAGCTGTTTGCGAATACTCGGGTTATCAGGATGGGAAGTTCCCGTCGCTTCATCAGCTACAGGTGTACAATAGAACTACGAAAAATCAAGAAAATTACACAAAAATCGCTATTATAGTGCCCCTTTCGGCGGAGTATTTGCAAATACAGGGAGGACCTTCTTGCCATGGCCAAAAACATACATACAAAAATTGGTTCAATTCCATGCATAATTTCATACACTTTTCAATAGTACAATATTGAAAATTCCGCAAAAATCGCTATTAAAGCACCCCCTTCCGGATGATTTTTTCAAAATTAATGAAGGATTTGCTTGCCATAGTCAAAAACTTAAAAAAAATTGGTTCAATTCGATGCATAACTTCATACACTTTTTGATGCTACAATGGCGACTGATATACGGACAGATGGACAGACAGACAGACATTTTCTAAAACATGTTTTTAGAATCTCTGACCTCTAAAACGCCTAAATCCGTCGAAAACCGGACGTCGAAAAAATTTCCGATTACAATACTTTCTTCTATTGAAGATAGAAGAAAGTAAAAACGAAATAATAGTGAAAACTCATTATTTTTTTCACAATGTTATAAAAAATGTCTTTTTAGTAATAACTAAGCTATTTTTTATTTTCGTTAAGAGATATTTGGAAATGAAGCAAAATAATATATTCTGGCGATGACGAAAGAATAACAAAAACTCATAAATTTTTCACCATTTTATAAAAGACTTTTTAATAACTTCTCTCAGTGGGGGCAATGGATAAAAAATAAATACAACCTTTGTGGCACTCCCACAAAGATCTCCCCCAATCCTTTGGGGGAGATCAAATTTGGTGAGCAAGAGTAATACAAAGTATAAAAAGGATTTGTTTCAGATTTCTCGAAAGATATTACAAAAGCCAGTGAAACATTATAATAAGGAATGACGAAAGAATAAGAAAAACTCATTAGTTTTTTACAATGTTTTAAAAGACTTCTTTTTCTTAAGATTTTGTAACCATTTCCATCAGCGGAAGCAATGACTAATGAATAAAATGTGCTACTTGTATTCACAGTTTTAAATCTGACAAAATGAGCTCCATTCTTCTTTCTGTTTAAAAAAGCCCCTTTTAAAATAAATAAAAGAAAAATTAGGAAACATTTTTGAAGTGTTTTTTTTTTTAATGCATCACGATTACCTTTATTAAAATGTTTCTTTAAAGTATACCTCTAAATACTATAAAAGAGAGTTTAAGTCACATATCTCCCCTTTGCTTTGGTTTAGAAAATTTCAAGTAAAATTAATTATTTTACATGGAATTTAATTATTATTATTATTGTTATTATTATTATTATTATTATTATTATTATTATTATTATTACTTTCTTTTATCTTTACAAGAAGAAAATATTGGATTCGTGAAAAATTTCCACTTCCGGTTTTCGACGAATTTATACCTTTTTGAAAGTCCTAAACACGATTTTACTGTTTTTAGAAAATGTCTGTCTGCGCGTCTGTCTGTGTGTCAGTCCGTTTGTCTGTCCGTATGTGACACAAAATTTTTACGCGCTCTATCCCAAGGACTAATGCACGGAATTTAATCAAACTTCATATTGAATTAGACATGGACATAAATTGGTGCTGATTAGGTTTCGGTGTAAATCGCTCAACAGGTGACGCTGCTTTGCTGCCTTCACGATATACGCGATGGCTATATCTCAAGAATTAGTGCACGGAATTTCATAAAAGTTCATATACTATTAGATCTTGATATGAATTGACGCTGATTAGGTTTTTGGTGTAAACCGCCCAACAGGAGGCGCTGTTATGCTGCATTTTTTACGATTTCCGCGATAGCTATCTCTATATAATAAAAGCCAGTGTAACGCTGGGCGGGGCGAATCCATAAATCTTACCTGTCTCCCAGGAAGAGACTCAAGGGGAAAAGGATCCATTCTCCCATTGGTTGACAAGAAACAAGAATCCCGGGATTACTTCTCAAGGTTACAAGTCCTGATAATTGAGCAGTAGTAGACACCTCTTCTTAACAAATCAGTGCAAGGCACATCGCATTACACCACCAAAATAAATCGCCAAGTGTCACTTGAGATTATTTCAAGTATTAAGTTGCAATCATATTAAATTTTCTTTGCGACATGTAAGGAATTTTAATTTATTTTCATATAAAGTGATTGACGGAAAACAATGATATGGTATTTTTTAAAATATACTTTTTTTTCCTGCAAAAAATTGATAAAACTGACTTTCTTTTTAAAAAATAATCAATTTAAATATTTTAGGCTTATTATTTTGTAACTTATATTTAAATTACAGATTACTTATATTTTCCTTTTCTATATACAGGTGTGTGTAAATTTAAACTTAAAAAAAAAACCATATTTAATATTTTAAAAGTAAAAAATTAATATTTATACGAAAAGTAAAATTAATAATTTTTGATTTATAGCTTTGCATCAGGAGGACAGAAGCTTAGGGGATTAGACGGTTGGGATTCAACCCGAGATATTTATTTATTAATCAATATACATATTTAAAAAAATTTGAAGGGGGAGGAAGGGGGCGGGGGGTAAACGATAAAATACAATTTCAAAGTGTTATTTAAAAAAATAGTATTATTTCAATAGTTGCAGCAGACTGTTTTAATTACGCGCTTTTATTGCATATTTATTAAATTTTTGTTTTATTAAAAAATCTTAATTTTGTTATAGTATATTAGCCGGAAAACCTGGTTTACCCAGAAATATTGTAAATGCTAATTGTGTGTTTATTAGAACATAAACTAACCGAACTTTGCTCATCTAAACGCTTCCATATTGTCAATTATTTTTTTTAGCAGTTTTTCAAGTTTTAAGTGAAAAACACAATTTTTACCCACCGTCCTAGACGGGCATTTACACTAGTATTTATATAATTAATGCACGGAATATGTTTATGATAGCTATAACATGCTAGTTATTATTATTATTATTATTATTATTATTATTATTGTCTCTACGCTAATTTTTATCGTTTTATGATTTCTGTTATTTGTGTTTTTGATATAGGTAATAAAGTAAAATTCAAAATAATAGAGATATTCTAGAAACGGTTTGTTAAGTTCATTGCTTCTCATTATACAAGGATGAAAAAAATAATGTTTTCTTCATTGTTCAAGTGTTTTTAATGAACTTCTCCACAATTTCAAGGAAAATATCTCTTCGGATTTCCAAACATATATGTATAAACATTTTTAATGGGCAAAAGTAATACATAAAAAGAATTATTGAAAGTTTGTTATTGAAAGTCGTTTATAGTGAAATAACAAAACCTGAGAAATTCAAAAGAATAAGAAAATTTGATTTTTTTTTCGCTAAGTTATAAACTCATTAGTTTTTACCATGTTATAAAATACTTTTTTTTAAGCTTTTCTTAATAGGAGAAGTTAATCAAAAATTAATATGAACGGCCATTTCTGATTGAAGGGAAGGGGATGTCTGTGAATTTACACCGGCAATGTAAAACTGGTGAATCAGAGTAATTCAAACAATAAAAGGAATTTGTTTCATATTTCTTTCAAAGACATTTGAAAAATCAGTGGTGCGATACAACAAGGACTGACAAAAGAATAAGAAAAACTCATTGGTTTTTTTTTTCTTGTTTGTTTGTTTTTTGAAGAATGTCGTTAAAGACTGTTTTTTCCTTATAACTTATAACCATATCCATCAGCGGAGGCAATGACAAAATGGATAGAATGTGTCATTTATATTTTCTCTTTTTCTTCATTTCTTCGAACATATAAACACAGTTTTAAATTGACAAAATAGGTCCCATTCTTTTTTACGTTTGAAAGAACGCCTTGTATAAATTACTTTTTAAAATGTCAAAAACAGAACTCATATGTTTATTTTTATAATGTACCATAATTGCATTTTTAACATATCTTTTAAAGCAAACCTTGAAACCTTATCAAATAGATTTTAAGTTACATATCGATCCATAACTTTAGTTAGAAAAATTTCAAGAAAAATAAATTTCTTTAAATGAAATGAAACTTGGATTATTATTATATTACTATTATTATTATTGTTGTTGTTGTTGTTATATCTACATTACCTCTTACACTTCAATGACTTCTGTTATTTGTGTTTTTGAAATAGGTTATAAAGTAAAATTAAATATAATAAAGATGTTCTAGAAAAACGTCGTAAAATTCCTCATTACTTCCCACTATGCGTGCATGAATATATTCTTTATTGTTCAAGTGCTTTTTAACAATCTCAAGGAAAATATCTCTTCACATTTTCAACCATACATGTATATACATTTTTTAATGGGCAAAAGTAATACATAAAAACAATTATTTAAAGTTTGTTATTGAAACACCTTTACAGTGAAGTAACAAAATCTGAGAAAGTCAAAAGAATAAGAAAAGTTTATTCTTTTTCCACTAAGTTATAAATTTCATTTTCTAAAACTTTTAAATACGAACTACCCTTTCTGGTTGGAGGGGAGCGGTTATCTGTGAATTTACACCGGCAATATAAAATCCGGTCAACAAGAGTAATACAAACTATAAAATAAATTTGTTTCATATTTCTTTGAAAGACATTTGAAAAATCAATGGTGCAATATAACAAGGAATGACGAAATTAAAAAAAAAAAACCTCTTTAATTTTTATTTTTATTTTGTACAATGCTGTTAAAAACTTATTTATCTTTATAACTTGTAACCATTTCCATCTGCGAAAGCAATGAGAAATGGATAGAATGTGTCATTTGTATTTTCTCTTCTTCTTCATTTCTGTGAATATAATAAACACAGTTTTAACATGACAAAATTAGTTCCATTCTTCCTTCCATTTGAAAAAGCGTCTTCTACAAGCTAAATTAAAAAAAATTCAAAAACGCTACTGGTATGTTTATTTTTTTAATGTATTATAATTACCTTACATATTTCTTTAATACAAACCTTTAAACATTATCTTAGAGATTTTAAGTTACATAATACTCCCTAACTTTAGTAATGAAAATTTCAAGAAAAATTCATTTTGTTTTAAATAAAATGAAAATTAGATTATTATTTTATTACTATTATTATTATTACTATTATTATTATTATTATTATTATTATCTCTGTTCACCTTTTATCGTTTAATGATTACTATTATTTGTGTTTTGCATATACGTGATAAAATAAAATTCAAAACATTAAAAATATTTTGGAAAAACTTTGTTAAATTTCTCATTGCTTCTCACTATGCGTAGATAAAAAAAATGTTTTGTTCATTGTTCAAGTGTTTTTTAATGAACTTCTCCAAATCTCAAAGAAAATATCTCTTCAAATTTTCAAACATATATGTATATACATTTTTTAATGGGCAAAAGTAATACATAAAAAGTCTTATTCAAAGTTTCTTTTTGAAAGACATTTGTATAGACTGTGAAATAACAAAACCTGAGAATGACAAAAGAATATAAAAGACTTATTATTTCTTCACCAAGGTATAAAGGTCATGATTTTTTTACTCCGAAAATGCAGCTTATTCCATCAATATTGGAATAAGTGAGTAATGTGCACTCGATGCTTTGTTTTCTTTTTTGCTTGCCAATTTACATCGACAGCAAACGATAATAAACGGTATTTTTTTCTTAATTTAGGAAAATATAAAATAACCACGAATGAAAATATACAATAATCGGTTTTTCCCACTCAACAACTTCCTGATACATTTTCTGACAAATTTTTAAACGCAAAAGCATGATACTTATAGACACGATTATTGAAGTGATTTGTAATCAAACAATTGTTTTCATTTTTTGATAAAGGATCCATAAATATCATACTTTGAGTTTTAAACGATTAATGTCTCAAGACATCAGTTTTTTTTTTCCTTTCACGCAATGTCGCATCCAGAAATTTTGTTCAAAACGTCAACTTTGTCACCATTTTCTGAAATTGCTTCTAATTTTATAATAAAATGGCGAAAAAAACAGTTTGCACTGAAGAAGACTATCTGTCAGTTTCATGCGTTTCTTTTCAAAATGAATTAAAACAAGAAAGAAAAAAATCATGCGTCAAGCATAGATTATGAAGCACTTTCCAACACATTCAGAATAAATTAACAAAAATTCACCGTTTAATAAGTTGAAATAGGATACCTAATTAAACCGTTTGGAAAGTAATAACACCATTTGAAAACCCAATTTCAGCAATTCCCATCCACAATCAGAAAATTATCCGAATTCTTTAAGCATCCCCTGTATAGGATATATAGATTTGTATTTACAAACGCCATTCATGCAAAAATTTACTTCAGTTAGGAAATACATACCACAGTTAAAAATTTCCCTTCAGCAATTTTAGCTAATAAGGAGAATGGTTCATCAATTATTTTGTGCAGTCCTGTATACGAGGTATAGATTTATATACAACGAGTAACGTGTAAAAAATTAATTAAATTTAAAAGCGCATACCGAAATTGAAAACGGACTTCCAGCAATTATTGCTCAAAGACAGTACTGTAACCGATTTCTTTTGTGTGTCCCTGTAAATGAAAGATGAATGCTATGAACACCTTTTCTATAATCATCTTCTAGTGAAATTCAGCGATTTATATCAATTTCAATACACTTGAAATAGGGTAATGTCATTAAAATATACTGCAAATGATTTTATCCATTGGCCATAATGTAACAGAATACTTTTGAGTGGCCCTGTAAATGAACTATTAATGCAACGCACTTCATATTCAATACCAAACATGCCATGGTAAACATCATTAGCATATATCAGTTGCATGAAAATCCAAGTTTATTACGCGAGTTAGAGCGTGGACAGACAGACGGACAGACAAACCGAATTCCTAAACACTTTTCAGCTTTGTTGGAAAATATTAATAATAACTATTCTTTGTTCCGCCTATTCTACAGAATGCATATTTTAGTACTCTTCATAAATACATACCAATTTTATTTTGTTTGAAAGCGTGTCACATCATTAAAAATCATTTTAAACGATTTTTACCCATTGGACGTAATGTAACGGAATAGTTTTGACTGTCCCTGTAAATGAACTAAACATGCTAGAAACTTCATTTGAAATAGGGAACGTGCTATGGTAAACTTCAATAACATCCAAAGATTTCAGGGCGATCCGAGTATATTTACGAGAGTTAGAGCGCGGATAGATGGACAGACAAACCGAAGTCATAAACACTTTTCAACTTTGTTGGTGAGAGTTAAAAATGATAGAAATTTGACAGTTTGGATTTAAAACAGACGTAGGAACTAACTAAAATCGAAATGACCATTAAATAACTTGATTTAGGTTCAATGACATATATGAAAGTTAATCAAGTCGTGCTAGGTAACAGAAAAATTGTTAAAAATGAAGCGTATTAAAATAAAATTATAGAAATATAAAAGCTTTTTTAAACTATTTTTTCATATTTAAAAGAAAATATAATGCAAGAGAGCCGACGCTGTCAGGGGCATTTAAATAAAACATTAGTAATCGCGTGTGTGTTTATGATTATGGAACGGAGGACTTTTTATGCAAGTTTTCTCAGAGACCGGAATGAATTCTTTGTTGAAAGTTCTTGGAAAATCTTCTTCTTTTTATCACTTTTTTGAATACCTTCGCCTCATGACATTTGAGACCGTTGTTATAAATAGAAATACGAGAATAAATGTCAAAAGAGTGTTTAAAAATGTTCACATTTGTAATATCTTCGCCATTATCGTTTATAACAAGACACTTCTGGAAATATTACTGGCAGGAATCTATATTTTTTACTATCAAGAGTAATATTAAATGACATGATTTATTTTTATTATTATGCGGCAGTAGGTAAAGCGTGTTAAAAATTAAAGATGATGATGATTTTCTTTATCGTGAATAACACAGATACAGATGACGGAAACTAGGAATCTCCTCAGACAGATATTAATACACTTTTTTTTCTTATTTACAATTTTATTCGCACTACTGCGCGTTTTATCTTCGTAATTTTAAGCATTTAATGCATTTTGAAAGTAATAGACACAGGGCCGTTTTAAGAAACTTTTTCAGTGATCTAAATTCTGAAAAACTTTGAAATGTAGTTGGCATTATAATTATAAAAAAAAGAGAAGATATAAAAGCAGAAGGTGTAATTTGAAGTGAACTGTTTACTTATTCACAAACTCCTTTTTAATAAGGTTGATTATATGTATTCGTACATACGAAAAGAATTGTGAAAAGTTCTTTAACCCTTAAATGCCTGATTTTTCAAAAATCATTGCAATAATGTTTCTCGGCTTTCATTTTTAAAATAAATTATGGGAAAAATACTTTAAAAAATCATATTTTGTTTTAAGTATGGTTTACGGCTAAAAAACTGTTTGTTACTAATCGGCAATACTGGTCTTTAATTGAAAAAATAATTTTCCTTGATAAAATTCTATAATGTTAAACACGCAAGAATTTTAGGAACTATAATAAGAAATAAATTTTACTTGCTCACTGCAGAACAAAATAGGGTATTTCGCAAGCTTCCAAACAAAACAAAAAGAACATGTAGCAACAATTTAAAAAAGAAATATGTCTTTATTCTTAAACAGCACAAGTGTTGTCATCTACATGTTGAAAA
This sequence comes from Maratus speciosus, assembly GCA_963932465.1. NCBI lineage: Eukaryota > Metazoa > Arthropoda > Arachnida > Araneae > Salticidae > Maratus > Maratus speciosus. The sequence continues at coordinate 334,055,342 of OZ010797.1, read as the reverse complement.
TCGATTTAATAATATTTTCAGAATGTATTTTATTGGCAACATTAGGCATTATAGCTTCAATATTATTCTAATAGTATTTTAGACCCTAATTTGGGTATGTTGCAGAAAAGCAACACCAGGCATTTAAGGGTTAAGGCGGTTCTGAAAGAGAGAAAAAAAAAAAAAAAAAAAAAAAAAAAAGGGTAAATACATAGAAATTATTCCAGCGGGTTGATTGTTGACGGCCGATTATCTACTCGAGGGATATAGGCCCTTGGGGGGAGTGCCCTTCGTGGGGGTCTTTCTAAGGGAACCTAACCCGTATTTACGCATGGAAAATCCAAGGCTTCGAAGAAAACCACGAAAACTCCGAAACGGTTAGGCCGACGGGCACGATTGGGTTTGAATCCAGCACCTCTCGTCTACCAGCTTCGAGAGCAGAACCTCTCAGCCACTGGTGGGGCCAAAAAATTATTCCAGAGAGAAACATTCGCCTTGCATACAATGTTTCAAATGAAAATCAAATTTCAAAGTAATTGCTTAAAAGGCGCAAAGGCAAACATAGTGAAAAAGATTCCAAGCCGGGACTCGAACCCGGGCCATCAGTATAGCGCACTGACCTTCTACCGACTAAACCACTTGGAACGATACCAAGCTCGAAAAATCTCACTATTATATGTTGGCAATGTTTCGTGTTCGCCCCAGGTCGGTGGCTCACGATAAATATCCTATCTTGTGCTACGTTTGTAGCCTTGCCAACATATAATAGTGAGAAATTTTTCGAGCTTGGTATCGTTCCAAGTGGTTTAGTCGGTAGAAGGTCAGTGCGCTATACTGATGGCCCGGGTTCGAGTCCCGGCTTGGAATCTTTTTCACTATGTTGGCCTTTGCGCCTTTTAAGCAATTACTTTGAAATTTGATTTTCATTTGAAAAAAAAAAAAGGTGGAAATTGTACGTCAAACGTAGCACATGAGGTACGTTCGTACTATTAGTTTTATAAATATTCAGATCTAGATGCAATAGCTGTCGCACTCTTATGCAAAAATGCATGAGTACAAACTGTAAAACGATTATATATATTAAATTCAGTAGTACGGAAATAATATAATTCCATCTTAAATAGGACGTAATCAACCTAGAACCATTACCTTCCATGGAATATCATTGAACTAATTACGTATGATAGGACTTAATAGAATGATGAAAACTTTTATTAATATATTTTTAAGTTGTGATTCGATTTTCATAAAATTCTAAGTGACTCGACAAAGTTCTGTAACGATTCTATACATTAAATTTCAAACTATTCGGTTGAGAAGTTTTTGTGCTGTTATATGCGGACAGATGAACGGACCAGACTATATAGGTGCTACGTATTTATACAATTTCGCCTGCACCTAAAAATGAAGAATATTAAAATAAAATTCCATAAATATAAAAGTTTTTGTAAACTATTTTTTTTATATTTAAAAGAAAATATAATGCACGAAAGCCGATAGTAGGAGAGCTGTTGAACATTTTTGAGTAGGTATTTGAGGCACCCTGAAAATTTGTGCAACACTTCTTTTGTAATGCCTGAATACAAAATCGAATGTCTGGCTGAAGGATCGTGGCCCAAAACCTGTGCCAGACACGTGTCAAGTGCCATTTTTTGACACTACCCAAAAAAGGTATTTGAGGCACGCTGAGATTGAAACAGAATAATATTTATACTTAGAAAAAAATATTTTGAAAATGACAGACACTTTATTCGGCCCAAAAACTGTGCCAGACACGTGTCAAGTGCCATTTTTTGACTACCCAAAAAAGGTATTTGAGGCACGCTGAGATTGAGGCACAATAATATTTATGCTTAGAAAAAAATATTTTGAAAATGACAGACACTTTAGTCGGCACAAAAACTGTGCCAGACACGTGTCAAGTGCCATTTTTTGTCTGGCACAGGTTTTGGGCCACGATCCTTCAGCCAGACATTCGATTTTGTATTCAGGCATTACAAAAGAAGTGTTGCACAAATTTTCAGGGTGCCTCAAATACCTTCCCTAAAATGTTTAACAGCTCTTGGACTACGACGCTGTCAAGGGCATTTAAATAAAGCATTAGTAATCGCGTGTGTGTTTATGATTATGGAACGGAGGACTTTTTATGCAAGTTTTCTCAGAGACCGGTATGAATTCTTTGTTGAAAGTTCTTGGAAAATCTTCTTATTTTTATCATTTCGTTGAATACCTTCGCCTCATGGCATTTGAGACTGTCGTTATAAATAGAAATACGAGAATAAATGTCAAAAGAGTGTTTAAAAATGTTCACATTTGTAATATCTTCGCCATTATCATTTGTGGAAATACTGCTCAGGGGAATATATATTTTTTACTATCAAGAGTGTGATATTTAAAGATATAATTTATTTTTATTTTGATGAGATAGAATTTAAAAGAAAAAAGATGAAAATTAAAATGCTGTTAATGTTTCTTATCGTAGATCATACATTTGCACATGAAGTAAAATCTGCATCTTCTCAAACGGATATTAATACAAAGTACAGTAAACTCTGTCTAACTTCGGAATCGGTTGGGACTGAGAAGATTTTCCGTGGTAGACAATATTCCGGCTTATGCAAAAAAGCTCCCACCTCCCCCTCAAAAAAAAAAAAAAATCTCGATTTTTGATTATTTTTCATTGATTTTCCTGACTCGAAAATCGATTGAAAACTGAAGTTCTGAAAGATCCTTTGTCTTTATATAGGTAAATGAGAAACGCTACTCAATTTCTTAGTACTGCTGTAATACATGCGAATTGGAGGTTGACACACACAAAAAGTAATAAACTTCGAGAATGAGACAGAACGCTATAATTTTGAATTTGAGTACAACCTTAAAATATAATATATTGTACTTTAGAAAATATGTATTTTCATAAATTTGCATTCTACTACAAGTAATAATTTTTAAATGCAATTTTATATAAGAAAAAATGTCATAAGCAAGAATTCCTTAAAATTTAAACAGTTTCTGCTCTTTTGAATTAACTTTTTCAAAGTGTTACAGAATTTAACTAATATGGTCGACATTGAGTACTTGACTTAACAGTTTTAAAGTTTGATAAACGAAATGCCTTTCATTTTTAAAATATCCTTTTTTCCGCCTTATGCAAAATTTTGGTTTCGGTGGGAACTTAAAATCCTTTCCGTTTCCGCGTTAGACAGATTCCGCCTTATGCAGCATGAGTTAATGTAATTTTCTATGGGTTCGCCGGGACTTGAAGAATTTTCCGCGGTAGACAGATTTCCGGCTTACACAGAGTCCGCCTTAGGCAGAATTTACTGTAATAGATATTTTGTAAAATATGCTTTAAGGGGACAGTGAACCTTCATTTGAGCAAAATTCGAACCCAAAATCCACATTTATTTTCTTGTGTATTATTAGTCTCCAATTTGTTCTACACCATTCGTGGAAACCCGCATGCAGATTCGATTATTTTACGCAAAGTTACAAGTGTTTTAATTTTGTTCTGAAACAATTTTTTGCCCTTTCAATATACTTTAAATCTTTTTTTCTCAGTACTAATGTTTCAGCTTTTTTTCAATTTTTGAAATGCTTCTTGCTACTTAGTTTTTGATCAAAATTAGTGAAACTGATAAGAAAGAATCCTGATATTGCTCAAAAAGATACTGTGTATGCATTTTAAAATTCGACTTCATTAAGTCAATTAAATTTTATTTTTTACTTATTATAAGGTAGAATTTTGAAGTAAATCGATATGAAATTCAGAAAAATATCTCTAAAAAATTTAACTATTTAAGGGATTAAAAAATCGATACACAGATTTGTTTGTAATAGAGTTTTACGTGATTAACATCCAAAATTGAGAAATATAAAACAAATTAAGATGCAAGCAGAATTTTAAAAGTTTGTTTTAAAATTTTAAAATTTTTAAAAGATCTCAAAATTATAATAAGATTGAAATTTTATCTTAAGGTGTTCTATATACTTATGGTGAAATGTAGATTTGCACAAAATTTCAAATCTCTATTATGAATATCAAAAGAAATTTTTTTAAACGTCCTCGTCCCCCTAAACAATTAACAGTTTCATATTAATTAATTTTCGATTATAAGTTAATAAATCCATTTAGAAATCCTAACACGATAGATTAAATAATGTTTTTTTTTATTATTATTATTTCCTGTTATCTTGTCTTAAAAAAGAAACAGAGCTAAAATTATATATTTTTGAATACATTCACTTGCTTGCGCTTTCTCCTACGTGCGAAAAAAGAAGTGCATTTTTCATAATCGAGTTCGACGCCCACGTTAGATTAACATGTTGTAATGAAGATTTTTGGGGAAAGACATGAATTACAATCATTAAATTAGGCGTGATGTTTAAGACGAGTATTGAATGTTTACAAAAGATTGGTGTATTTTTTTTTTAACTACTTTTACTTTCATATTTATTTAAGCTGCAAATGGAACAACTGTATTTTTGAAGGTGATTTATGATCCTTTCAGAGCTTGCTAAAACACCTGTATGCCAAAAAATGTATGCAATCTTACATGCACCTGTATGCAATCTTACAAGATATAAAAATGTAATCGAAATGTGTTAGTATTTTGCATACTAGCCGCCTTTGGCGACCAGTTTGGTCCCCCTTAAAATTTATGTCTGGGAAAGCATGCTAAGCATTGTATCATGTTACTTTTATTCATAATTTCATTTACTTGGACTCACTTAAATATAATTAATTAATATAATCCCTTAAGCTAATGTTAGTTTTTGTTGTATTAAAATATCTCGATTTGTTGATTTTCTGTAAGCAAGGAAACACTATTGGTTTACAATGGAAGTCTATGGGAATTTGGCGAAATATTAGAGATATTGCCATGCTGGCGTCACTTTTGGCGACTAATTTCGGTCGCCAAATGGCAAACATGGTGACATTTGACGACAGAACACGATCCCCACTTATAGGTATGGAGATGCATTAAATGCTGTTCAATAACCAAGAGATGCGTTTCATTCGGACGTTGCCATTAAACAATTAACAAATAATCGCGATTTCTGTGCCACGTACGATTGCGTAATATATATATATAAATAGATTATTGTTTTGCTATTTACCGTATTGCTTATTATTTTTTTTTTATATTTATCTAACCTATTATCATTTTGTCTTTGTGCAGGGGCTTTCGCCGATGACCAAGAGTACAGATTGATTCGCTACTTGATGTCCAACTATGATCCTGCCGTCCGTCCATCGCTTTCGGCTGCGCAACCAGTGGCCGTCGCCTTCAGACTGTCTCTGCTCGCTCTTCTAGCTCTGGTGAGTGGCATGGAATATCATTACGCTGTAATTACTGTTTATAACGATAATGAAACTGATATGGCTGCTTCAGTCAGGCGAAAACACCCATTCCCTAATGTAAATTCAATGGGAGAAAAAATTTAAGATATCTTGTTTGCATTTGAATATTTTAAAATAATTTTTTCCCATTGGATAGCTGAGGTAGATCTGTACAAAGGTTGATTTGCACTTTTTCTATTTTATTTACAGATATTTTTAATGAGGACACTTTCACTTTCGGAACCGATTTCGAAAGTGAAAGCATCCTCATTAAAAAAAAACTTGCAAGCAAAATCGAAAAAGCAAAAAACGTCCTCCATACAAATCTATCCTAGCTATCCAATGGAAAAAGGAAATCATTTTAAAATATTCAAATACAAACGAGATATCTTAAAAAATTTCTCTCATTGGATTAACATTAGCGAACGGGTGTTTTCGCCTGACTGAAGCACCCTCTTAATTCATTAAGTGGGTTCCCGTGTGGAGACCTGTATCTTAAGCATTTTTTTTTTTTTTTTTTTTTGACGATAAATGAAAAAATAGTACTTTGAGTTTTTTACTATACATTTATTGCTATTTCAAGAATATGTAAAACAAATTTCAAGCAAAACTTTTATTAGAACGTAAGTTACACCACTCTGAAGACACCTGCCGCCAAAAAAAAAGACGCTCACTTCCTCCACGATTTTGGCTGATTGGCTTATCTGAAAGAAAAAAGGAAAACGGCGTTTTAATCTATACGCCAAAATGCATCAAATGAACCACAATCATTTGAAAATATTGAAAATTGGGTTTTTGGTAGACTTTTGAGGAAAAAATTTCAAATTTCATGATATTTTTTATTTTTTCGTTACGAAAAAAATAGAAATATTTGGAAATTTTCGGATGATTCTAGTTTACTTCGTGCGTCTACATGTGCTAAATCTACTATATAAATTTCAAGTGAATCGGTCAAACCGTTCTCGAGATATGATGGAGGAAAGTTCGAAAAACATTTTGATAAAAACGCATTTAAAGTTTCAAGTACAGTTAAAACGATGAAAATCTCAACTTTCCATCAATGTGCGACGCCTGGTCCATAGAGCATTCCTTCCTCTTCCTCTTGGAGGTCTTTCAATGAGGACTGCTCTGCCCTTGCTTCCGTTCTGTCATTTTTTGCAACGACAAAATAAGTGACTTTAGAAATTTCCTTCTATACCTGTGTAAACTACTTAACTTGCCGCTCCAGACATCTGTTTCTTCTAAATACTTTATCTTTATAACGAATTCGAATTTCAGAAAATTATTTCACCATTGTATTCTAGACATGTTAAGGAATCAATTTATGCAAAAGAAAAAAAAAACAGTGGAACTCCGGGAGTGCCAATAGAAGTGAAAACTTCAACAATTACGTGTGTGTTTTTTTAATCGTCAGGAAATGTTTTATTGTGCAGGAAATACTTTTAAATGTAGTGTTTTTTTATTCATTATTATAAACTATTACTACCAAAATTATATTACAATTTTCATAGTAATATAATTTAACTATAAATTACATATAAATAAACATTAATAATTTGTAATATATATTATTATATTAAATTATATTATTAAATTATACATGTACATATAAATAAACAAATTTTCGTACAAAAATTCTCGTATTGCATTTAAAGATTTATCCGGTGAAATGTAAACGGCAACCATTACAATTCAATGCTATCCAAATATTGAAATTCATACTCCAATTCAATACTATCCAAAAGTATTTTTATTAATGAATACAATACCACAATTATATTACGCTTGGCGCGCTAGTGTCTATGTGCCAAAATGCTAGCATGTCGGTTACGTAACAGTGTCTCCAAATCAGTGGTTTTTCGCCATCTCAAAAAAAGCTCAACGCGCCTAAAGAAGTTTTCGAAAACTGATAATGTGTGTGTGTGTGTTCCTGTGTGAACGCCGGGAGAAAAAGTGAGTTTTAGCTTCGTTCTTCTTTTGGGGATTGAGCTGAAGAGGGAAAAGTTCCTGTCATTCACCGCTTGGCGCGCTAGTGTCTGTGTGCCAAAATGCTAGCATGTCGGTTACGTAACAGTGTCTCCAAATCAGTGGTTTTTCTCCATCTGAAAAAAAGCTCAACGCGCCTAAAGAAGTTTTCACTTCAAAAATCGATTTTTTTTTAAACCCATCACACGGAGGAACCCCCTTTTAAGTGGAGTTTCTGCTTACTTCTTTGGCATAAAATTTGCGTTACTTTTAAGATTTTTTTGTTGTTGTTGTTGTTGTTCGATCAAAAAAAAAAAAAAAAAAAAAAAAAGAAAAGAAAAAAAAAAAAGCCATTATCGGACTTTTGTATTATATTTAATGATATTTAACATCTATGTTTACATTTTTGAGCGTTTCAAAAAATGACTAATACGCCTTGTGCGACGGGGAGTACCGTGGACTTTCGATCGGGAAAACGTTTTTCTCCGGACAGAAGTATCTGAAACAAATTGGGTCTCTAAATTATGAAAAGACATTAAATTCTCTGGAGCTTATAACAACATTATGTTTTGAATGTTGATTTTTAATAAAATTGCGGTCATCTAAATAAAACAAACATCATTTTTCATCTTTTTTAGCCCCCGGTATGCTATTTCTTTCTACCAGCTTATTTTGTGTCATCTCCAAAAAATAACGTTTCGTTGTATAAGCCAGCCGTTAAACAAAGCAGATGTATCAATGTATGATTAAAAACTCTGTAGCGATTTTTTAAACTTCTAAGCATTGCACATTTTCAATTTTTATACCGTCGTATTGGAGAAAAAATGTACTCTTAAATGTAATTAGTTTGCAAACTGTATCTGCATTTATTTTTGAAATATTAATTTTTTTGTAGTTTTTAAAGTCATTTGTTTACTATTGGCAACGGAAATACTCCATTTCTTTAGAAAGTAAAGGAATAATCATAGACTTCATTCTAAAATAATAATTATATATTTTTGTTGCCATTTTCTCAGAACAACCGAAAGAAAATTTAATAAAAATTTAAGAGTGGATCGTAAATGTGGAATACTTAAGCGTATGCGAATGACGTCATTTTAGGTAAAATAAAAGCGTGTTCTTTAAGTCTTAAAATTGAAATAAGTTAACTCAATAACAAAGACACTAAATTCTGAAAGATCAGAATACCTGTTGAAATTAACCTTTTGTGAGTTCTAAAAAATAATCAATCAAATTATTCTCTTAATACATTCATTAATTCTTAATACATTAATAATTAATACATTCTCTGAATCCTGTACTAACATTTAGTTTTAAAAAGTTGATTTTTTACAAAATGGTGGTCATTTGAACAACAATTATTTGCTTCAGTCTGTATATGAGTTATATTAAATTTAGATGCCTTTTTATAAACATTCATCTCTGTTTTATAAATGTAAAGCTAAGCTTATTTATATTATGATATAAACAAATTGAATTTTTTCTGAGCTTATAATTTTGCCCAGGTGTGCATAGTAGGTGTTAAAGTGTACTAAATAAGATACTTGCAAACTCTTTAAAGTGTCGCATTAAATAATAATAAATGTTATTTTGACAAAACCGTTCAAACGTTGAACAAAATTTATCATTCAGTAAAGAAAATATTAATTTCTTTTCTTAGTACAAAAGAGTTTTAACCACTCATGTTCAAAACCTATTTTAACCGGGACGGTTAAAACCAGTTTAAAAACTAATTGGATGTGCCAGTCCCAAAACTTTCTTCTATCTCATATCAATTTCTATCTCAAAATAAATAGTTTTTCGTTATTCTGTTGTATATCAGGTGTTCGCGTATAGTCGGCTTATCAGAATGGGAAGTTCCCGTCAATTTACGAGCCACCGGTGTGCAATAGTACTACGAAAAATCAAGAAAATTAGACACAAATCGCTATTATAGTGCCCCTTTTTAGCGGAATATTTCCAAATTCAAGGCCTTCTTGTCATGGCAAAAACATACACAAAACATTTGGTTCAATTCTATGCATAACTTCATACACCTTTCGAGGTACTCAAAATGGACAAAAATCGCTATTACAGCGCCCCCTTCCGTTGCAATATTTCCAGATTCAGGAAGTACCTTCTTGCCCTGGTAAAAAACATACACAAAAAAATTAGTTCAATTCTATGCATAACTCCATACAAGTTTCGATGGTACAATATTCAAAATGCACAAAAATCACTGTTACAGTGCCCGCTGCCGGCGGATTTCTTTCCAAATTAAGGGAGGACCTGCTTGCCATAGCCAAAAACATACACAAAAAATTTTGTTTAATTCTATGCATAACTCCATACAAGTTTCGATGGTACAATATTCAAAATGCACAAAAATCGCTGTTACAGTGCCCGCTGCCGGCGGATTTCTTTCCAAATTAAGGGAGGACCTGCTTGCCATAGCCAAAAACATACACAAAAAATTTTGTTTAATTCTATGCATAACTTCATACACTTTTTGATGGTACAATGGCGACAGACGCACGGACAGACAGACATTTTCTATAAACATGTTTTTGGGTTCTCTAACCCCTAAAATGTCCCCTAAAATGTCTCTAATCCGTCAAAAACCGGAAGTCGAAAAAAATGTCGATTACAATACTTTCTTCTAATGAAGATAGAAGAAAGTAATAAACTTCAATTATTAAAGTGTTGAGTGTTCTCTATTTAGTATGGAATGGCGTCTTATATGTAAGTTAAGTTTATTAGACGCCCTGAAATGTAAGTTTTTCGATATTCAATCGCCGACTTAAGGTGCCGCTTCACTAAAACTCCCGATCGTGAAATTCCACGTTAACCTACGGAAAAAATTAAAAACGAGATTACTCATTACCTAATACATTTATTAAAATAGTGTTTAGATCAACAGGCAATAGACACCAGACGCTAATGACACGAGTTTTTAAAAACTGCCTCCTTAAATTTTAAGTATTTTAAAAACCTCTGTAAACATTGGAATTTCCACTTGATAAAATTTTACGATCTTCTTAAAAATAAGAACCAAAGAAACTTCTTAAAACAATGTAAAGTATATAGATGGCTAGGCCTTTTGAAATAACTCAGTCTTTCTTCATCAGGCGCAAAGAAGACGTGCTTCTGCTTTGGAAGCAAAAACAAGACTATGAGTAAAAGCTGGTTTAAAACAGTAAAAAAAAAAAAAAAAAAAAAAAAAAAAAAATTAAAACACCATAAAAATAAATAAATGCAGCAATAAAAATATATAAATGCATAAAAATATTTTTTATGGGGTTTAAAATATAAATATGTATATTTACGGTCTTTTGTATTCTTATGGTAAGTTTTTTTTTTCTCTTTCCTTATTGTTTTAAACCAGCTTTTAATTAAATTAATTTTCTTAAAAATACTTAAAATTTAAAGAGACAATTTTTAAAAACCCATATCGAAGGCACCGAATTCTACTTTCTGATCATGAAATACCTATTTTTATAATTATATTAATGTAATGAGCAATCGCACTTTTAAGTTTTCCTATAAGTTAACGTGGAATGATTTTGAGTTTGGAGAGTTTCAGAGAAGCGGCCTCTTAAATATATTATTAATCGCATGCAGAAATATTTTAATTACTAGGGGGCTCAGCCCCCTACGAGCTACGCTCGCCAACCCCCGTTCAGACACCGCAGACTCTAAATGCACGCTAATGTGATCGACTTTAAAAAGATTTCGAAAGATTGAATTATGATTTAAAAACAGTGGTGATCTTCCTATAAACGGATTTCTATTCATTTCTCTTTGATTGGGGAAATTTTAACGCCAAATCCGCTGCGGTATTAATTGATTATCCCGTCGACTAATTTCGCCAAATTATATAAATCGCCAAACCACTCGCCAAATTATACAAATTGACATAATTTTTATTTTATATAACGAAAGAACAAATAAATTAGTACAACATTAATAAAAATACAAATAAAACGTCGAAATAAAAATAACTTGGTGACGTAGACACGTGTAACAATATTTCAAAATAAGCTAATATAAAATGAATTAAGTAAACAGAATCTTTGTCTCCCGGTATTTTTTAACAAAGCGTAAAGAAAGTTCTTTTAAATGAGACATTTGAAATTAATCGTTTTTAATCTGACGTAATTTTGACCAAACTATTCTTTCTCTTTTTAATATTCACGTAAAAATACTTGTGTTAGAAATAAAATATTATTTGCGCTTTCCTAAGAAAAATAGTTGAAAAGTATCCTCTCAAAATATCAAATAAATGTCTAGCGCAATTTGTAAATTTAAACCGTTTCGCAATATTATTTTGTGTTCTTTTTATGTAATAACTGTAGTGTGACGTAAATATGACGTAATTTCTCCTATTTAAGACTTCTAACGCATGTTAATAAATTTATTATTTTACAAATTCCTTTCTCTCTTAAAATTCACGTGTAATTATAGTTTTTAATGACGTTCCTGCTTTTTGTACATAATTATTTAATTCTAATTCCAAATGTTTTTTTTCTGTTTATAATAGTCACGTGTAAATAAATTTTTAATTTATTACACGTATAAATATATATATTTTTTAAGCAAACATTATTGTTTCCGCTGTTTATACAGTTGGCAACAGTTTAAATTAATATCACTTTCTAAAATCTGTAAAAAATATCTCTCGAAATGCTGAAAATTTGAATTTAAAATAGATATAAAACCTCGAAAAATGAGTCAAATTAAAAAAATAAATCAATTCTGCACACCGGGAAATTATAACGTATAAAATGAACTAAAAATTATTAAATTCCGATGTATAGTTTTTGCTACTATAAAACTTTTTTAGTGGAACGATTTTGTCCAACTTTAGCATTAAATATCTCTTAAAATAATTCTTCGATTTGAAAAATGTCTGCATCAGCGTGTTTATCAAACATTTCTGTATAACACTACCGATTTTCATATTTTTGTATGCATTATTTTTCTTAATATTAACGAAGAAAGACCTCCGGTCACAAAAAATTCAAAACCGGCGGCGGCGGCGGGGACAGCGGTAGTTACTTTTTTTTGGAATAGAGAGATAAGCCAGATACACATACTTAAAAAAAATATCACATATTAAGAAAGGACAATTCACTATATTAAGGGGTCTTGTACCATTTAAACGCAACAAAAATTAACAAAAGAATTCAAAGTTTGAATTAGCCTATCTTCAAAACTTTCTTATATATAAAAGCTGAATTTTGAATATTGACTAAACTGATTGTGCTTTGTAATATGCTACCAATAGAAACTGATTAGCCTTTCACGAAATTTGTGTATTGTTGAAATTAAGATAAACCTTTTTTTATTCCGTAAGTCATTGCGCGCATGATACCTTGAGAACGTAGGTACACTGTAAAAAAAATCTGTCTGTAAAGTTACTAAAGTTTTTCTAGGAAACTGGGATGCCATTACATAAAAAGTTCTAGGAATCCCAGTTTCCTAGAAAAACTTTAGAAACTTTACAGATTTTTTTTACAGTGTATGGATTGTTATGAAATTTGGTATATATAATAACCAAATATGTGTGTTTAAAATGATCTGCTTTTAAGTATTTACAGTGTTAATATTTTTAGTTATGACTATTTTTATTCATTAAAAATGTAACATTAAATTTTTTTACGATAATATTTCTTTTACATAGTTAATAAAATAATTTTGAACAAAGAATACATCATTTAAAAAATACATGTGTCCTTATTATATGTATCAAGTTTCATAACAATCCATTCAAACGTTCCCAAGATATCATGCGCGCAATGACTTACGGAATGAAAAAAAAAGACCAGTTTTAATTTCAACAATACACAAATTTTGTAAAAAACTAGCCTGTTTCTAGTGGGATTATATTAAAAAGCATAATCTACTTAATCAAAATTCAAAATTTCATGTTTATATATAAAAAATTCAAGAAGATACACTATTTCAAACTGTCAATGTTTTTGTTGATTTTAGACGAGTTTAAAAGGTACAAGACCCCTTAAGACTATCAAGTCAAGTAGGATGGATGCGTCCGCAAACAACGTTATTAAAGCAAAAATAATAACACTTGTAATTATTATTTTATGGAACATGTAAAAAAATTGATTGTTCTCTTTGAGACTTTGTTTTTGATAACTTTGAAAAGTTTATTTTAAAAAATAAAATTCCTTAATTTCCTTTAAAGCTGATTCAAAAATTAATATCCAGAATTGGATGTGTACAGTTTGCTGAACGTTCCTCATTTATAATGTTCCAAAAACACAAAAATTCTAATTCGTGAAAATTGGAAAGTTTTAATTCATTTCGGAAAATATACTAAACATTGGCAGAGTGTGCTGCTTCCATGTAGTTGTGGAAAGGAGAAACGAAATTTCTAAATAGTGTTATCCATTTTATTAACAAAAGAATTTGATTGTAAATATTTTTTTTAAATTTATGTATGAAGAAATTCGACCGCGAGAGCCACAAAGTGTAATAAGAATCTTATTAACACGGTTAAAAATATTAGTAATATGATGGTGAAATAAAATCATTTTTATTTTCTACTCTTATTCAACAGTTTTCATGAAAAGTAAAAAAAAAAAAGAAAATATGAATTAATTATGGTTTTTCATTCTTTATATCTACAACATTGGGTAAATATATAGCATATATTGGTACGTATAAGATATAATATACGAGTCAAAGGGTTGATATTTAAAAGTTTGCTTTAAAAATTAAATACGCGTAATTACTTTTTAGAGTAAATCGAAAATTAATATTTCTTTATTCTTTAATTTTAATATTTCTTAAATATTTTCCTAGAAATAAACTTTGATAAACCCATAAAATATTTTATAGTCATTATTATGTTTTATTATTTTCATTAGCTGTGAACATATTTTTAAAACGCTCTGGAATCGATATCCTTTTGTGCGATAACAAATAAACCATCTTATGATAACGAACGGTACATAAAAAACCTTATTGATTTATCAGCATTAAAAAGTTTTTTAACGGGCAACTTTTATTATGCGACAATCTTATTATTAGTCTGCAGAGAAAATCAATTACTATATTTAACTATGCAAGTAATTGAAGACAATTTCACGCAATAGTAAGAAAGTGAAGTGAAACAATCAAACTCTCAATAAAAGTTTTATTATGAATCTAAAAATGTTTCAGTGACACGATGGTAAAATAAAATCCTTTTTATTTTCCACTCATATCCAATAGTTTTCATGAAAGGTTATTACAATATTCAAAAAATTATAAATATAATATTTCTGTAACATGATGGCAAAGATGATGAAATGAAAAACATTTTTTAAATTTGAATGTCTTGGATTATCAGAATCCAAAGTATAAATATTTACATTTCTTTTAATTACTTTTTTTTAAAGTACTAGGGGGCTCGGCCCCCTACGAGCTACGCTCGCCAACCCCCGTCCAGACGCCGCAGACTCTAAATGCACGCTAATTTGATCGGCTTTAAAAAGATTTCGAAAGATTGAATTATAATTTAAAAAACAGTGGCGATCTCCCTATAAACGAATTTCTATTCATTTCTCTTTGATTGGGGGATTTTAACGCCAAATCCGCTGCGGTACTACTTGATTATCCTGTCGACCCATTTCGCCAAATTATATAAATCGCCAAACCACTCGCCAAATTATTATACAAATTGATATAATTTTTATTTTAAATAACGAAAGAACAAATAAATTCGTACAACATTAATAAAAACACAAATAAAACGTCGAAATAAAAATAACTTGATGGCGTATACACGTGTAACAACATTTCAAAATAAGCTAATATAAAAGGAATTAAGTAAAGAGAGTCTTTGTCTCCTGGTATTTTTTAACAAAGCGAAAAGAAAGTTCTTTTAAATGAGACATTTTAAATTAATTCTCAAAATATCAAATAAATGTCTAGCGCAATTTCTAAATTTAAACTTTTTTGCAATATTATTTTGTGTTCATTTTATGTAATAACTATAATGTGACGTAAATATGACGTAATTTCTCTTAAGACTTCTAATGCATGTTAATGAATTTATTATTTTACAATATCCTTTCTCTTTTAAAATTCACGTCTATACTTTTTATGACGTAATTTTTAATAAGTTCCTGCTTTTTATACGTAATTATTTAATTCTAATTTGAAAGTTTTTTTCCTGTTTATAATAGTCACGTGTAAATAAATTTTTAATTTGAAGCAAACATTATTGCTTGCGCTTTTTATACAGTTGGCAACAGTTTAAATTAGTACAATTTTCTGAAATTTGTAAAAAATATCTCTAGAAATGCTGAAAATTTGAATTAAAAATAGAAATAAAACCTGAAAAAATGAGTCAAAATAAAAAAATTAATGCAATCTGCACTCCGGCAAATTCTAACGCATAAAATGATCTAAAAATGATTACACTGCCATGCATAGTTTTTGCTGCTATAAAACTTTTTTAGTGGAACGATTTTGTCCAACTTTAGCATTAAATAACTCTTAAAATAATTCTTCGATTTGAAAACTGTCTGCATCAGCGTGTTTATCAAATCTTTCTGTATAAAACCACCGATTTTCATATTTTTGTATGCATTATTTTTGTTAATATTAACGAAGAAATGCCTCCGGTCACAAAAAAATCAAAACCGGCGGCGGCGGTGACAGCGGTAGTTACTTTTTTTTAGAATAGAGAGATTTTAAATTCGAGGTATTGTGAAAGACAGCAATAACTATGACACATTTTATGATTATTTGTTATTATTATCATTAATAATAATTGCAAAATGTTATTCCTAAAATTACGTAAAGTACCGTATTATACCGTAAAATCCTTAAAATACTATATACTGTAAAACTTCCCTGTGCGCCCACCTCCCTGGACGATCATTTTTTAAGGAACGAAATTTATTCCCATAGGCTCAATACTAATTTCACCTCCATTCAGAGACCATTCCAGATTCTCCATGAGCGATCATTTTTTAGAAAATTCCGTTATTTCCTGGTCGCTTGAAGAAAGTTTTATTAGAAAAAATATTCCGGGGAGCGCATTATTCATCAAACTTCTAAACTTGGTACAGATTTTTTTTTATCCCGGTAACTTTTAAGAATTTAAACACCTTTGTGCCTTTTCAGGCAATGAATTTAACTCTGATGACAAATTAAGAACGATGGTCAATAAACTCTCCTGCCCTATTATGTCGGAGAACTCTCAAAGAAATAGATAAATTAATGAAATCGTCATTGTTTGTTTCCGTCCAAAAAAAATGCATTTATTTACTGAACATAGGACTTTGAAAGAAGAATTATAAAAAGTCCTTCCGGCCAGTGCCGGGAGGAAGAGGTAGCTTTCATAATCCTTATTTAAAAAAAGCCAACTTATATCATGCAAACACATGAAGCTCAATTTAGTGGAAACCGAATATAGGAGATTCAATACTAATTTTTATGAATATAATGAATGAGAATTTCGAGAAATTAGACAGCTTTATCCAAGCTGCTTTTCTTTAAAGTAACTTATATTTGGCTGCCAAATTCGGCAATTTCTTAAAGTGCCTGTCATTTTAAGACAACATGGTGGATGAGGCTAAGCAGTGAACTTGGTCGAAACCTTTGTAATTGCTGTTCACATGCTCACTCACATCGGAATCGGTTAATATATAGAAGTGCTGTCGCATGCAAAAAATCAGATTTTTCAAAATGTCACCCACAATAGAAATTGAAACTTCTATATCTGAGCCATTTTTTAAGGTAAAGACAAACAAAAAATGCTCCTGAATACTTATATCAAGATCAAATACTTAAGAAAGACACCTTTTTCAATTTCTAATTTTTTTGCACCTCACTTTAAATATATATATTTTTTTTAATTTAATGGCCGCCATTTTGAAACAAGATGGCTGATGAATCTGGCCAGCGAACTTAGTCGAGGTGTTGATGTATACTATCCACATGCCTTCTTACATCGAAATAGGCGAATACGTGTGTTATCGCGTGACAAATACAAGATCGTTTCAAAATGTTAGCCATGCTAGAAATTCAAAGTGCTATAAATCAACCATTTTTTAAGATATCAAAAAAGAACAAATTTTCAGAAACAAAAACTGCTCCGGAATCTTTGTATCAAGGCCAAACACATAAAAAAAATCTTTTTCATTTTCCAATTTTTTAATACCTCATTTTGAATTTTAAATTTAATTTTTAGGTAGCTTTCTTTACAAAAAAGCTACCTATTGCAGCCGTTCGGAGGAAAGCGATTTCAAAAAATTTTGGTATATTTTCATCGATCATGACCCCCAGACCCCGAAAACACCCTCCGTTCAAAATTGATATATATATATATATATATATATATATATATATATATATGACCTATGTCACACTGTAACTCCCGTAATTATGAACCGATTTCGATGCAATTCGGTGTGTACATAGTACATACCAATGTCTCGACCGAGTTCGTTGGCCAGCTTCATCTGCCGTTTTGTTTCAAAATGGCGGCCATTTAAAATTTAAAAAAAAATTAAAACTTGAAATGTGGTACCAAAAAATTAAAAATGGAAAAATATTTTTCTCTTATGTATTTGACCATTATACAAAGATTCCGGAGCAGTTTTTGTTTCGTCTATATCTTAAAAAATGGCTGAGTTATCGCATTTTGAATTTCTAGCGTGGCTGACATTTTGAAACGTCCTGAATTTTGTCACGCGATAAAAGGCGTATTTATGAACCGATTTGGATGTAATTCGGTGTGTACATAGTACATACCAATCTCTCGACCGAATTCGTTGGCCAGCTTCATCCGCCATTTTGTTTCAAAATGGCGGCCATTTAAAATTTTTTTAAAAATTTTAAATTTGAAATGTGGTACCAAAAAATTGAAAATGGAAAAATATTTTTTTCTTATGTATTTGACCTTTATATAAAGATTTCGGAGCAGTTTTTGTTTCATCTATATCTTACAAAATGGCTGAGTTATAGCATTTTGAATTTCTAGCGTGGCTGACATTTTGAAACGTCCTGAATTTTGTCACGCGATAAAAGGGGTATTTATGAACCGATTTGGATGTAACCTCGTTTATACATAGTACATACCAATGTCTCGACCGTGTTCGTTGGCCAGCTTCACACGCCATTTTGTTTAAAAATGGCGGCCATTTAAATTTTTAAGAAAAATTTAAATTTGATATGTGGTACCAAAAATTAAAAAATTGAAAAAATATTTTCTTCTTATGTGTTTGACCTTGATAAAAAGATTCGGGAGCAGTTTTTGTTTCGTCTATATCTTAAGAAATGGCTGAGTTATAGCATTTTGAATTTCTAGCGTGGCTGACATTTTGAAACGTCCTGATATTTCTCACGTAATAACAGGCGTATTTATGAACCGACTTGGATGCACCTTGGTGTGTACATAATACATACAAATATCTCGACCGAGTTCGTTGGCCAGCTTCATCCGCCATCTTGTTTCAAAATGGCGGCCATTTAAAAAAATTAAAAAATAAAATGAAAAAGATTTTTTTTGTATGTGTTTGACCTTAATACAAAGATTCCGGAACAGTTTTTATTTCGTCTATATCTAAAAAAAAATGGCTGAGTAATAGCATTTTGAATTTCTCTTGTGGCTGACATTTTAAAACGACGTGCTTTTTGTCACGCGATAACAGGCGTATTTATGAACCTATTTGGATGTAACTTGGTCTGTACATAGTACATACCAATGTCTCGACCGAGTTCGTTGGCCAGCTTCATTCGCCATCTTGTTTCAAAAGGGTTGCCATTTAAAAAAATTAAATTTAAAATTCAAAATGAGGTATTAAAAAATTGGAAAATGAAAAAGATTTTTTTTATGTGTTTGGCCTTGATACAAAGATTCCGGAGCAGTTTTTGTTTCTGAAAATTTGTTCTTTTGTTGATATCTTAAAAAATGGTTGATTTATAGCACTTTGAATTTCTAGCATGGCTAACATTTTGAAACTATCTTGTATTTGTCACGCGATAACACACGTATTCGCCTATTTCGATGTAAGAAGGCATGTGGATAGTATACATCAACACCTCGATCAAGTTCGCTGGCCAGATTCATCAGCCATCTTGTTTCAAAATTGCGGCCATTAAATTAAAAAATATATATATATTTAAAGTGAGGTGCAAAAAAATTAGAAATTGAAAAAGGTTTCTTTCTTAAGTATTTGATCTTGATATAAAGATTCAGGAGCATTTTTTGTTTGTCTTTACCTTAAAAAATGGCTCAGATATAGCAGTTTCAATTTCTATTGTGGGTGACATTTTGAAAAATCTGATTTTTTGCATGCGACAGCACTCCTATATATTAACTGATTCCGATGTGAGTGAGCATGTGCACAGCAATTACTAAGGTCTCGACCAAGTTCACTGCTTAGCCTCATCCACCATGTTGTCTTAAAATGACAGGCACTTTAAGAAATTGCCGAATTTGGCAGCCAAATATAAGTTACTTTAAAGAAAAGCAGCTTGGATAAAGCTGACTAATTTCGCGAAATTCTCATTCATTATATTGATAAAAATTAGTATTGAATCTCCTATATTCGGTTTCCACTAAATTGAGCTTCGTGTGTTTGCATGATATAAGTTGGCTTTTTTTAAATAAGGATTATGAAAGCTACCTCTTCCTCCCGGCAGTGGCCGGAAGGACTTTTTTAAATGGCAACCCTTTTGAAACAAGATGGCGAATGAAGCTGGCCAACGAACTCGGTCGAGACATTGGTATGTACTATGTACAGACCAAGTTACATCCAAATAGGTTCATAAATACGCCTGTTATCGCGTGACAAAAATCAGGTCGTTTTAAAATGTCAGCCACAAGAGAAATTCAAAATGCTATTACTCAGCCATTTTTTTTTTAGATATAGACGAAAGAAAAACTGTTCCGGAATCTTTGTATTAAGGTCAAACACATACAAAAAAAATCTTTTTCATTTTCCAATTTTTTGGTATCTCATTTAATTTTTTTATTTTTTAATTTTTTTTAAATGGCCGCCATTTGGAAACAAGATGGCGGATGAAGCTGGCCAACGAACTCGGTCGAGATATTTGTATGTAATATGTACACACCAAGGTACATCCAAGTCGGTTCATAAATACGCCTGTTATTACGTGAGAAAAATCAGGACGTTTCAAAATGTCAGCCACGCTAGAAATTCAAAATGCTATAACTCAGCCATTTCTTAAGATATAGACGAAACAAAAACTGCTCCCGAATCTTTTTATCAAGGTCAAACACATAAGAAGAAAATATTTTTTCAATTTTCAATTTTTGGTACCACATTTCAAATTTAAATTTTTTTTTAAATTTAAATGGCCGCCATTTTTAAACAAGATGGCGGGTGAAGCTGGCCAACGAACCCGGTCGAGACATTGGTATGTACTATGTATAAACGAAGTTACATCCAAATCGGTTCATAAATACGCCTTTTATCGCGTGACAAATTTCAGGACGTTTCAAAATGTCAGCCACGCTAGAAATTCAAAACGCTATAACTCAGCCATTTTTTAAGATATAGACGAAACAGAAACTGCTCCAAAATCTTTGTATAAAGGTCAAATACATAAGAAAAAAATATTTTTCCATTTTCAATTTTTTGGTACCACATTTCAAATTTTAAATTTTTAAAAAAATTTTAAATGGCCGCCATTTTGAAACAAAATGGCGGATGAAGCTGGCCAACGAACTCGGTCGAGAGATTAGTATGTACTATGTACACACCGAATTACATCCAAATCGGTTCATAAATACGCCTTTTATCGCGTGACAAAATTCAGGACGTTTCAAAATGTCAGCCACGCTAGAAATTCAAAATGCTATAACACAGCCATTTTTTAAGATATAGTCGAAACAAAAACTGCTCCGGAATCTTTGTATAAAGTTCAAATACATAAGAAAAATATATTTTTCCATTTTTAATTTTTTGGTACCACATTTCAAGTTATAAATTTTTTCAAAAATTTTAAATGGCCGCCATTTTGAAACAAAACGGCGGATGAAGCTGGCCAACGAACTCGGTCGAGACATTGGTATGTACTATGTACACACCGAATTACATCGAAATCGGTTCATAATTACGGGAGTTACAGTGTGACATATGTCAGATATATATATATATATATATATATATATATATATATATATATATCAATTTTGAACGGAGGGTGGTTTCGGGGTCTGGGGGTCATGATCGATGAAAATATACCAAAATTTTTTGAAATCGCTTTCCTCCGAACGGCTGCAATAGGTAGCTTTTTTGTAAAGAAAGCTACCTAAAAATAAAACTGTAAACTCAAAGCAAACGTCAATGTATTTATTTTTTAAACTCTGCAGTAATTAACTTATGTAATTAACTTTTGTTTGGTACTTAATTTTTTATATTTTTTCCTAATGTGAAAAATAAATTTTACTAATATTAACTGTTACCTTTTTTCAACAATTAAAATCTAGACTTAAACATGACCTCCATTAAGAGACCACCTCTCGGGTCGGCCAATTTCTATTGGAGAGGAACGTGGTCGCTTTAGAGAGGTTTTACTGTGTATGCTGAAAAAAAAACACAATTTTTTTAATGTAGAAAAATAAATATACCGTCGAACAAAAATACACAATAACCTCTTACGATTTGTTTTTTTACTCAAGCATGTATAAATTCAGTTTTCGCAACTTAGAATACTTACTTGAGAATTGATAGCATTACCAATATTCTGGTTTCAGAAAACTGATTAATACACTATAAAAAATTATTCGCAAATGTTCCCAAAAATTAGTGGCAGTAAACGAAACTTTGTTTTTATGAAATCGATATTCCGTACTGCGATCATAAATAAATCATCTTATGGTAACGAACTGTACATAACAAATTTATTGATTTATCAGCATTAAAAAAATTTTTTAAGAGGGAGTCTTTTATGATGCGATAAACTTATTATTAGTTTCCAGTAAAAATCAATGAGTTATCTAACTATATAAATAATTCAAGACAATTTCACGCAGTGGTAAGAAAGCGAAGTGAAATAATCAAAATCCCAATAAAAGTTTTATTATCAAGCTAAAAATATCTCAGTAACACGATGGTGAAATAAAATAATTTTTATTTTCTGCTCATGTCCAACAGTTTTCCTGAAAGATTAGTACAAAATCCAACAGGTTGTGGGTTTAACAGTAGTTATGAACTTGTATAACATTTTTGCAACATGATAGTAATGATAATGAAATTAAATCAGTTTTTTTTTTTTTTAGGACCTCAGATTATTAGGATCTAAAGTCTAAATATTTACTTTTCTTTTAATTACTTTTTTAAAAATATTTTAAACTCGAGGTATCGTGAAAAACAGCAATAACTACGACACATTTTATGATTATTTGTTATTATTATCATTATTAATAGTTGCAAAATGTTGTTCCAAAAATTATGTAACGTACCTTTCTTTATCGTATAATCCTTAAAATACTATATATATATACTGAAAAAAATTAACCTAGAAAAATCAATGTACCAACGAACAACACACATTAACCTCTTACGAGTTACTTTTTTACTCTTGCATGTATAAATTCAGTTTACGCAACTTATAATATTTACTTGAGAATTGATAGCATCACCAATATTCTGGTTTCAGAAAACTGATTAAAATACTGTAAAAACTACTCGCAAATGTTTCCGAAAATTAGTGGCAGTAAACGAAACTTCGTTTTTAAAGAATAGATATTTCTTATTGCGATCATAAATAAACCATCTTATGTAAAATTAGCAAATAAAGCATTTGTGCAACAATATTAAAAAGCAAAAAAACCAACGTTTAAAAATGCACAAAAAATACATGAATAGCAGCAAACAGCTGTTTCGAATCTGCTAGCGAGCTTCTTCTTCAGTGCAAGATAGGGGAAAAGGAACAGCGTGCTAGAAAAAAGCAAGGCTGAGCAAAATGATAGACAGAGACGCGCTGGCTTATATACCCGATACGGGTAGCGAAGGCGCCAAAAACAACCAATGAGAGAGAAGCAGTGGAAACGACTGGGTGGACAAGTAGCGACATCTACCGGAGAAGGAGAGAAAAATAAACCAAAAAAGGGGAAATTAAATTAATGCTTTCCAAATACTTGGAAAATCAGGAGTACTAGATAAGTCATTGACTAAAGAGTGAGAATTTTTAATGATGTGGTAAGCTTCCCAAAAATCAAGATCGAGGTTAGAAGAACATTTTTGGATAATGATGGCTGAGGAAAAATCGAACCTCTGTTGAGAAGACCAAGAATGTTGAGCAATAGAAGAACGTTTAAGCTCCTGATTTTTAACATAACCTTCATGCTCTTTTAAACGAAATCTAAGAGCACGTTTAGTCAGGCCAATATAAGAAAGGCCACACTGGCAAGAGATTTGGTAAATACCCCAGTTATCTAGGCAATCAACGGGGTGTTTGAGATTCGAAAAAGTGATTTTATTAACAGGAAAAAAAATGACATTAAATTCAAACCTTCTTAAGATTTTAGCAATTTGCTGACTGATTTTAGGAAAAAATGGTAACACAACTGAAGTATTAGAGTTGGAATTTGAATGCTTTTTAGGATGGACTGATTTCGTCAATTTCTTATAAATAGAATCAATAATATTAGAGGAATAACCACGATCAATAGCAATAGCTTTGAGGTAATTGAGTTCAGCACTAAGTAACTGAGGAGTGGAACAAATATTGGTAGCTCGAAAAACAAAAGTTTTGAAAGCAGCGAATTTCTGGTTAGGGGGATGAGAAAAATACCTATGAGGTGGGAGACTGACAGCAAAAGGTTTACGAAAGACGGTAGTCTGAAAGTCATTATCACAAGGAATAACAAGGACATCCAGGAAAGAAAGACAGTTATTGGTCTCAATTTCAGAGGTAAATTCAATGCAGGGATCAGTGGAATTCATAAGAGAATATGATTAATATCCGAATTCATTTCAACCAGGACATAAACATCATCAACCTAACGAACATAGAACGGAAATTTTAAAATTTCAAAAAGTTTGACCTCAAAATAGTGCATATAAATATCGCATAAAATTGGACTAAGAGGATTACCCATAGCCAAACCGTCAATCATACGGAAGAAATTACCATTGAAAACAAAAGTTTTTTATCAAAATCAAAAGAATTCTTAACAGTGAAATAATTACTGCTCAAAAGTGGAAAAAAAACAGAAACTAAATATTTGGCAAGCTTATAAGAAGTTGTACCGTTACTTGAGACAATAGGTCTAAAAGGAATGTTAGGTTTATGGACATTAGGTAAAGCATAAAACCTGGCACAATGCACAACAGATGGAATAAGAGACTTCTTAAAGTTAGCAGGAATGGTGGAAGAAGACTTGATGGCAGACTTAATAGAGTTAATTTCACTAGTGGAATGGTGTTTGCGGATATCCACATACGGACCATCATTAATTAATTTATGGGATTTTTCCAAATACGTAGATTTGTCGAGAAGACCAATCTGACCACCTTTGTCAGCCTTAGTAATAATTAAGTTTGGATCAGAACGCAAAATTTTCAGACATTGTTTAACAGGATTTTTAAGATTAGGCTTATAAACATTAGAATTGAAATTAACAGTATTGGCAATGAGATACCTAATGGACTCTTTTTGAGAAGAAGAAAGAACGCTATGCTTAAAGGCTCTTTCAATAGGAGCAATAAGTTTAGGTAAAAAAGGAATAAAAGAGACAGAAAAATTGTTATTCAATTTGGGAGCATCGAGCTGATTGTTACTTAAAGGAACACTAGAAAGCTTGACAACAGCATTTTGGTTAACAAGAGGCAAATTCCTGGAGTTATTAGCGACAGAACGTTCACAAAGTGTATTAAATTTCTTCTTTAAAACCGAGCAATGAACAGAAGAAGCAGTGAGAACTCTGCTCCATGACCTTCTGTCGATAGCCTCAAAATCAGGTGTAGAATTAGCGAGGCTGATATGTAAAGAATATAACTCACGCTTTTTATGAGTAATTTTGTGGCGAGTTTTTTTAATCAAAGCTCTTAAAAGAGCTAATTTAGAACGAAATAAGACTTTGTCAATCCTATTTGAAGAAAATAAATTACAACTTATGGAAATGAATTTAGGAATAACCTTCTTAAACCTACAATCAAGTAGGAAATGTTAAGTGTTCCAAGACCCTGTACTTTTTTAATCGTAAATTACAAAACCTATTGATTTGAGACATTGAGAAAAAAATTACAGAGGAATAAAGGCCCGTTAACGCCACATACATAAAATTAGCAAATAAAGCCTTTATGCAACAATATTAAAAAGCAGAAAAAACAATGTTTAAAAATGCACAAAAAATGCATGAAAAGCAGCAAAGAGCTGTTTTGAATCTACTAGCGAGATTCTTCTTCAGTGCAAGATAGGGAAAAAGGAACAGCGTGCTAGAAAAAAGCAAGGCTGAGCAAAATGATAAACAGAGACGCGCTGCCTTATATACCTGATGCGGGTAGCGAAGGCACCAAAACCAACCAATGAGAGAGAAGCAGTGGAAACGACTGGGTGGACAAGTAGCAACATCTACCGGAGAAGGAGAGAAAAATAAACCAAAAAGGGGGGAAATTAAATTAATGCTTTCCAAATACTTGGAAAATCAGGGGTACTAGATAAGTCATTGACTAAAGAGTGAGAATTTTTAATGATGTGGTAAGCTTCCCAAAAATCAAGATCGAGGTTAGAAGATCATTTTTAAATAATGATGGCTGAGCAAAAATCGTTTGTAAATCATTATTTACAAACGTTCTTGTTGAGGGGGCTTTAGATTGCCTCAAGAAAAGGCTTTGTGAGTTCCATTTCTCTTATTTTGAAATCGAGGAGCTTATTCTTCTCACTCGCGATTGCTTGTCGCAAAATACTTTTGTTTTCAATGGGAATTTCTTCAGTATGATTGACGGTTTGGCTATGGGTAATCTTCTTATTCCAATTTTATGCGATATTTATATGCACTATTTTGATGTCAAACTTTTTGAAATTTTAAAATTTCCGTTCTATGTTCGTTATGTTGATGACCTTCATGTACTGGTTGAAATGAATTCGGATATTAATCATATTCTCTCTATTATTAATTCCATTGCTCTTTGCATTCAGTTTACCTCTGAAATTGAAACCAATAACTGTCTTTCTTTCCTGGATGTCCTTGTTATTCGTTGTGATAATGACTTTCAGACTACCGTCTTTCGTAAACCTTTTGCTGTCAGTCTCCCACCTCACAGGTATTTTTCTCATCCCCCTAACCAAAAATTCGCTGCTTTCAAAACTTTTGTTTTTCGAGCTACCAATATTTGTTCCACTCCTCAGTTACTTAGTGCTGAACTCAATTACCTCAAAGCTATTGCTATTGATCTTGGTTATTCCTCTAATATTATTGATTCTATTTATAAGAAATTGACGAAATCAGTCCATTCTAAAAAGCATTCAAATTCCAACTCTAATACTTCAGTTGTGTTACCATTTTTTCCTAAAATCAGTCAGCAAGTTGCTAAAATCTTAAGAAGGTTTGATTTTAATGTTATTTTTTCTCCTGTTGATAAAATCAATTTTTCGAATCTCAAACACCCCGTTGATTGCCTAGATAACTGGGGTATTTACCAAATCTCTTGCCAGTGTGGTCTTTCTTATATTGGCCAGGCTAAACGTGCTCTTAGATTTCGTTTAAAAGAGCATGAAGGTTACGTTAAAAATCAGGAGCTTAAACGTTCTTCTATTGCTCAACATTCTTGGTCTTCTCAGCTTACGCTCGATTTTTCCTCAGCCATCATTATCCAAAAATGTTCTTCTAACCTCGATCTTGATTTTTGGGAAGCTTACCACATCATTAAAAATTCTCACTCTTTAGTCAATGACTTATGTAGTACCTCTGATTTTCCAAGTATTTGGAAAGCATTAATTTAATTTCCCCCTTTTTGGTTTATTTTTCTCTCCTTCTCCAGTAGAAGTCGCTACTTCTCCACACAGTCGTGTCTCTGTCTATCAGCGCGTAGGCAGCGCGTCTCTGTCTATCATTTTGCTCGGCCTTGCTTTTTTCTAGCACGCAGTTTTTTTTCCCTATCTTGCACTGAAGGAGAATCTCACTAGTAGATTCGAAACAGCTGTTTGCTGCTTTTCATGTATTTTTTGTGCCTTTTTAAACGTTGTATTTTCTGCTTTTTAATAAAACCATCGTATGATAAGGAACTGTACATAAAAACGCTATTGATTCATCAGCATTAAAAAGTTTTTTAAAGGAGCAACTTTTATTATGCGTCAATCTTATTATTAGCCTCCAGAAAAAATCAATGACTATGTTTTACTTAACAAATAATTCAGGACAATTTCACGCAATAGTAAGTAAGTGAAGTGAAGCAATAAAACTATTAATAAAAGTTTTATTTCCAAGCTAAAAATGTTTCAGTGACTCGATGGTGATATAAAATAATTTTTATTTGCTACTCATATCTAACAGTTTTCATGAAAGGTTAGTAAAATATTCAACAACTTACAGTTAAAAGTAACTACAAAGCTGCATAGCATTTTTGTAACATGATGGTAATGATGGTGAAATAAAATATATATATTTTTTTAATTTGAGTGTTTCGGATTATCAGAATCCTAGAGTATAAACAAAGTTCGCACACTCCTTGGAATTTCCAAGGACTCTGGCACCACTATTAATGATAAGGAAATTTACATTTAATTTTTAAAACACAGCATTCGCAATCACCGCCTTTATTCACAGATTTTGCAATATTTTTCTGTAGTGAAATACTTTGAAAATACTGTAAAAATTTAGTGGTAGAACTGTGCGAACCCTGATAAACGTTTACTTTTCTTTTATTTAATATTTTTAATTCGAGTTATGGTGAAAGATAGTAATAATTAAAATATAATTTATCATTTTTTTATTGTTATCATTATTATTAATTGCAAAATGTTATTCCTAAAATTATGTAAAGCACCACATTTTATCGCATAATCCTTAAAATACTATATAGGGTGTGTACTCTCAATAGTGTCCAATGCTAATTTCTAAACCCTTAGGCATAGACATATAGTTCCAATTACAAAAATGTTTTAAATGGGGTAAAGAAATAGATATCTGCACGGGCCGGGCCGGGACTGGTCTCCACTCTTTTCGGGGAGGGCCGGGCCTAACTTATATTTTTTCTGTACAGAGCCGGGACTGGTTTCATTCCTAGTCTGCACGCCCCAAAATTTTCAGTCCTAGATTTGATCCAGCCCTTATGAAAATTATTGTCTCAGCGTGGCATGGTCCCGTCAAAGGTCAGTAAAATTAGGCCTGGCCTAAAAGTTTTTGCAAACAATGCATGAATTTTTAAATCCCCATTATTCTACATTTAAACATTAAAATTTATTCTTTTTAAAGAATAGTAGATTTCTACCCTTATTAAAATATGGCTAAATTAAAAATCTAGTACAACGTGTGAAAAAGAATCTGCCTATGACGGAACCCTGTTTTAAACTGAAAAATGTTTTCATCCGTGCAAAATTAATATGCTAATGTGTAAGAAAAGGATATATAATACATCTACACTTGCTAAAAAGGGAACTTGTTTATAACGCATTTTTCCCTTTTCTACGCAATTTCGCCTTAGAAGATTTTACTGTATAGCATTTTTCAGGTTTATAACACATCACTACATGGAATATGGGTTAACCATTTTAATGATAACTGAACCATTTGCATACAAGAAATAGAGATTCATTACAAAGATAAATATCGCAGCCTGCAGCACTTCTGTAAAAATGAAGATAATAAACATAAAAAAAATAATAATAATAAGATAAATATTTTTGGCCAAAACTCTTCGTACGAGACAAATTTTTAGCCAAATCGACGTAAAAATCAATGTTTTGTAGAAATTCACTCGGACCGGGCTGGGCTCGGGCCAAGATTTTAACTTTTTTCAGGGTCGAGCCGGGCTCGGGCCGAACTTTTAATTTTTGTATCGGGCCGTTCCAAATTTTTTTTTCTATGAGTCGGGCCGAGCCCGGGCCTGGAAATTTCGACTCGTGCAGACCTCTATAAAGAAGTATTTTAAAAGCGAATTGAGTCAATAAAAACATTTCTTTAAAAATGGCGAAATTAAAATTTTTATACGATCCCCCAGCCCTATAAGTTATATTTAGTAAAAATATCCTATTGCACTAAGAAGTAAGACAAAAAAGTCTCATTCCTCTATAATTAAAACTGACCGCGTAATATCTGTTTAAAGGTGGAGCATATTTTTTGCTGCAGATTAGGAGTCATTCACAAATTTAACAGAAATATAAATAATCGTTAAATATAAAACAAAAATAATAGTTGAGAGTAAAATTAAAATTACTGTATAAATTTGATATCTGTTTTCATTCTGATATATTAAAGAAAAATATCCAACTTTCACTAAAAATATAAGTAAAAAAATAACAGAATTTTTGTTAAATGAAATGATGAAAAGAAGCAGTCGCAATGCTTTGGAAAATGATATTTATTTTAAAATGCTATTAGAATACAGTAGTAGTCAAAATTGTGGACACTTTTAGGTAGCTTTCATTACAAAAAGTTAAAAGCTACCTATTGCAGGCGTCCGAATGAAAGCACTTCGGAAAATTTTGCTATATTTTCGTCGATCATGACCCCTCCCCCCCCCCTCCCTCCGTCGAAATTCTGACATATATATATATATTTATCTATACCTAAATTTTGTCATGTTGTAACTCTTGAATTTTCAACCGATTTGGATGAAATTTTTCATATGCATAGTACATACTAATGTCTCGACCGAGTTCGTTGACCAGCTGCCTCCGCCATCTTGTTTCAAAATGGCGGTCATTTGAATTTTGGGACATTTTTGGAAATTTTTAGTTTAAAAATTTCCTAACTTTCTCTTTAAAATGACCTAAATTGTTAACTTACACTGTGTGACTCTTTAAAATATCTTTTAATGTTTCTAACATTCTGTTTAAAATGATACATAAGAGTTTGCATTTTGTGAAACGTAACATTTTCTATAAATATACAATGATAGAAAACATAAAAAAATTTCAAAAATTCAAATGGCCGCCATTTTGAAACAAGGTAGCGCATAAAGCTGGCCAACGAACTCGGTCAAGGCATGTATATGCACATGAAAAATTTCATCCCAATCGGTTCGAAAATTCGAGAGTTACAGCATGACAAAATTCAGATATAAATATGGATATATATATATATGGATATACATACATAGTGTATATATATACATATATATAAATATATACAGTCGGCTCTCGTTAATTCGAAATCGGATAAATCGAATCTTCGCTTAATTCGAACTAAACATGAAGTCCCAAAATTTTCAATGGCAGAATAACGTTAAAACTTTTCCTTTATTCGAACTCATTTTCTCTTGACTTCGTTTAATTCGAACTAATGAGAATTCCATTTTTTCATTTTTCCTTACTTTCTCACGGACTTCGGATCCTTGAAATAACTTTCTTTCTTTCATTTTTGTCAGAATTGTTCTGAACTAGTATAATAATTCCATGCATTTGAAATCCGCTTTCTTAGTGCGCCCTGTCTGTCCATCAATGACACATCCGCCCCTTCTTCCATTGTGCTTTTCCTAATCCCTTCTGTAGCATTTGACCCAGTGACATTCCAAGAAATTCACTGAGTGGACATCTGTTAAAGATAGGGGAAACCTGTTTTATCATTACATTCTACTTTCACTCTGGGGATCAAATTTTTCAGTCAATGGTTTTACTTACTGCTAAATTGTTTTTTGAGAAAGTAAAAGGTCTTGTTTCTTTAAAATATGGCTCCACGTGGAAGTTATAAATCGTTAACTCTAGAAGCCAAAGTGGAAAATATTAAAAAGGTAGGATGTGGCCAATCTAAGACAGAAATTGCTGCAGAATATGGAATAAAAAAGAGTACGCTGCCTACTTACTTGAAAAATAAAGAATTCATCCTGAAATCATGGGAAAAGGAAAGATTTGCTAAAGGACGAAAACGTATGAGAACAGCAGCCCATGAGGATTTAGAGGAAGCTTTACTGTTATGGACAAAAGATGCATTGGCAAGAAATGTACCTTTGAGTGGACCTATATTGGCAGCTAAAGCGAAAGAACTTGCACTACTCATGGGTATTAAAAATTTCAATTGCAGCGAAGGATGGCTGACACGTTTTAAGCAGCGAAATAACATCGTACACAAAACTGTGTGTGGTGAAAGTGGTGCTGTAGACCTCGCTGCTTGCAATGAATTCTGCGAAAAGCTACCAGAACTTATTTCTACTTATGCAATGAAAGACGTGTTTAATGCCGATGAAACAGGGTTGTTTTATAAACTTCTTCCTAATAAGACTTTAACATTTAAAGGTGAAACGTGCACAAGTGATAAACTTAGAAAAGACAGGATAACTGTAATGGTAGGTGCCAATATGGTTGGAAGTGAGAAGTTAAAATTGTTAGTTATTGGTAAATCAACTAATCCACGTTGCTTCAAAGGAGTTAAAACACTGCCTGTTGATTATGTGGCAAATGCCAAAGCCTGGATGACGCATGAGATCTGCATCAGTTGGTTAAAAGAACTGAATAAAAAATTTTCTCGTGAAAACAGAAAAAATCTATTGCTGCTAGATAATGTGCAGAGTCATTATAAACTACCAACACTGAGCTCTATAAAGATTGAATATTTACCCCCTAATACTACAGCACAACTGCAGCCGATGGACCAAGGAATAATTCAAAATTTAAAAACTCATTATCGTAAAAGGATTCTAGAACAAATTTTATTTTCGATTGACCTTAAAGAAAGCTACGACATAACATTACTCACGGCCATCAACGATTTATATGCGGCGTGGGACGCCGTACAACCTGAAACAATAGAAAAATGCTTTCGACATGCCGGATTTATCCATCCATCTAAAAAGAGTGGTTATAATGCAAATGACGAAAACGACAGACCTTTTGAAGAAATAGAATTTCCAAACTTTTCTGAAAAGTTCCAATGCGATATTACGTTCGCAGAGTATGTAGCAGCCGACAATAGTTTAGAAGTATCTGGACCCTTAACTGTGTAAGAAATTGTTGAAACAATTCACGAAAAATGCAATGAGGAGATGGAATCGGATTCTGGTGATTCTGCTACTATGTCCCAAGTGCTTTCCTTACCCACAGAAAAGTCAATTGCACAATCAATTGAGTGTTTGCGTACATTTATCCTGATGCAGCCGTCATCAGACAAAGAACTTAACTGTTTGTTACAAATAGAAAAACTGGCTAAAAAGTCAAAAATGAATAGGACTAAGCAAACAACAATTGATAATTTTTTTCATAGAGATGATAAATAAGTGTAAATAATTTCTTAAATGTTCATCTAATTTCAGGTAAGAAAATTATAGTACAATTATAATTTAATTTTAAATGCCGTTGTTCTATAGTGTATTATTAATTTTTATGTTTTATTTATATTATTTTAATATTATTAATTATTTTATGTATTTATATCTTTTAATTTAATATTAAGTCATTCTAACGATAACATCCGAAATTAAAAAAAATACTATAACATTAATTCCTTTGTAATAGTACCCCTTTAAACATATTTTCTCTCATACTTTCCATAATTCGAACTCTGGATAATTCGAACATTTCTTGTGGTCCCGACGAGTTCGAATTAACGAGAGCCGACTGTATATATAAGTCAGCATTTCAACGGAGGAGGTTTTGGTATCTGAAAGTCCTGATCGACGAAAATATAGCAAAATTTCCCGGCGTGTTTTCCTTCGGATGGCTGCAATAAATAGTTTTTTACTTTTTGTAATGAAAGCTACTGAAATGTGTCCAGAATTTTGGCCACCACTGTATACATTATTCTTTAATCGTTAATTTTAATATTTCCTAAACCTTTTACTAAAAATAAATTTTAAGACATCCATAAAATATTTTATTGCCAATACCATTTTATTATTTTCTTTAGCTCTGAACATGTTTTAAAACGTTATGGAATCGACCTTACTGTGATCATAAATAAGCCATCTTATGATAACGAACTGTATATAAAATCTATTGATTTATCAGCATAAAAAAGTTTCCGTGGAGTCATTCATGATGCGACAAACTTATTATTCGTTTCCAGAAAAAATCAATGACTTATTTTACTATACAAATAATTCAAAATAATTTCACGCAGTGGTAAGAAAGTGAAGGGTAATAATGAAAATCCCAATAAAAATATTATTATCGAGCTAAAAATGTTTCAGTGGTAAGATTGTGAAATAAAATCATTTTTATTGACTACTCGTATCCAAGTATTTTCATGAAAGGATAGAACACTATTCAACAAGTTATGGATAATACTACTTATAAACTTGTATAATATTTGTGTAATATGATGGTAATGATGGAGAAACTAAATATATATATATATATATATTTTTTTTTACTTTAGGGCCCCAGATTATAAGAAACTTGAATATAAATATTAACTTTTCTTTTAATTATTTTTAAATATATTAAACTCGAGGTACTGTGATACGGGGTGCCCTAGAATGGACTGACTGTTTTTAAAATTTTAGTAATTTGCAAATGTTGATAACTATGAAACATTTCTTTCAGGGGAGTTATGTAAGATACCAGGAGTTTTTTTACAGCAATTTCTGATTTTAATCAAAAAAAAGCGGCGATAGATGGCGCGGCAAGAAATAGGCGCTAAATACAGACCTGATTTTCTGTTTTATCTTCTCTCAGTATTCATGTGATTGAAGAAGGTGACAAATATGGAGTGATTTGCTAAAGCAATCTTGTTCTTAGGGACCCGCTCAATATAATTAACCTTCTTTTGCATGGCCTCTTTTTAGAGCCTATTTTTTGCAGCGCCATCTATCACTGTATTTTGAGCTAAAATCGGGAATCGCAGTAAAAAACTCATCATATCCTACATAATTTTCCTGCAAGAATTTTTTTAGTAGCTGTCACCATTTTGAAGTTATTCAATTTTAAAATCAGTCAGCCCATTTCAGGATTCTCGGTAAATAATAATAACTAAAACACATTTTATCATTATTGTTATTATCATCATTATTATTCGTTGTAAGTCTTATTCCTAAAATTATGCAAAATTTTATAGCCTAATCCTTAAAATATATATAAATTGTAAAAAAAAAAAAAAGACAAATGTTTTTTTAATCCAAGAAAATATCATGTAACTACGAACAGAATTTTACAAAAGCCGAGTTATCCATGATACCGAAATGTGTTCTTTATCATTAAACTCCAAAAACCAATCATTTCCAAAAACCTATCATTTCGAAATTTAAAGAAGCATTTATTTAAGCAATGATTTTTTTTGTTGTTGTTGACAGTGATTTTTGGAAACGTTTCCGGGTAGATTTTATAATGTATTAATCAGTTTCTCAACCCGTAATATAGGATTTCAAGATACTACAAATTCTCAAGTAAATATTTTCATGTTCAACAAACATGTTTTACCGACAAACATGATTAATTAACAGCATTAATATTAGCATTAAAATTAATATCCCATCATTTTCCAAAAACCTATCATTTTGAAATTTAAAGAAGCATTTATATAAGCAATGTTTTTTAGGTAGCTTTCATTACAAAAAGCTACCTATTGCAGCCGTTTGGAGGAAGGCGATTTCAAAAAATTTTGGTATATTTTCATCGATCATGACCCTCAGACCCCGAAACCACCCTCCGTTGAAAAGTTGATATATATATATAATCTTTGTCACACTGTAACTCTCGTATTTATGAACCGATTTGGATGTAACTCGGTGTGTACATAGTACATACCAATGTCTCGACCGAGTTCGTTGGCCAGCTTCATCCGCCATCTTGTTTCAAAATGGCGGCCATTTAAAATATTTTTTTAATTTAAAATTTGAAATGTGGTACCAAAAAATTCAAAATGGAAAAATATTTCTTTTGTGTTTGACCTTGATACAAAGATTCCGGAGCAGTTTTTGTTTCGTCTACATCTTAAAAAATGGCTGAGTTATAGCACTTTGAATTTCTAGTGTAGTTGACATTTTGAAACGTCCTGATTTTTGTCACGCGATAACAGGCGCATTTATGAACCTATATGGATGTACCTTCGTATGTACATACCAATGTCTCGACCGAGTTCGTTGGCCAGCTTCATCCGCCATCTTCTTTCAAAATGGCGGCCATTTAAAAAAATTTAAAATAAGGTACCAAAAAATTGAAAAATGAAAACGATTTTTTTCTTATATGTTTGACCTTAACACAAAGATTCTGGAACAGTTTTTGTTTCGTCTATATCTAAAAAAAATGACTTAGTTATAGCATTTTGAATTTCTATTGTGGCTGACATTTTGAAACGACCTGATTTTTATCGCGCGATAACAGGCGTATTTATGAACCGATTTGGATGTAACTTGGTGTGTACATAGTACATACCAATGTCTCGAGCGAGTTCGTTAGCCAGCTTCATCCGCCATCTTGTTTCAAAATGGTGGCCATTTAAAAAAAATTTAAAATTTAATTTAAAATAAGGTATCAAAAAATTGGAAAATGAAAAAGATTTTTTTATGTGTTTGACCTTGATACAAAGATTCCGGAGCAGTTTTTGTTTCTTCTATATCTTAAAAAATGGTTGAGTTATAGCACTTTGAATTTCTAGCATTGCTGACATTTTGAAACGATCTGATATTTGTCACGCTATAACACACGTATTTATTAACCTATTTGGATGGAAGATGGCATGTGGATAGTATATAGCAATGTCCATCTTGTTTAAAAATGGCGGCCATTAAATTAAATATATATATATTTAAAGTGAAGTGCAAAAAATTAGAAATTGAAAAATATTTCTTTCTTAAGTATTTGACCTTGATATAAGGATTCCAGAGCTTTTTTTTGTTTTTTCCTTATCTTAAAAAATTTCTTTATGTGGGTGACATTTTGAAAAATCTGATTTTTTGCCTGCGACAGCACTCGTACATATCAATCGATTCCGATGTGAATGAGCATGTGCACAGGAATTACTAAGGTCTCGACCAAGTTCACGGGTTAGCCTCATCCACCATGTTGTCTTAAAATGGCAGGCACTTCAAGATATCGCCGAATTTGGCAACCAAATATAAGTTACTTTAAATAAAAGCAGATTCGATAAAGCTGACTAATTTCGAGAAATTCTCATTCCTAAGGATTTAGTATTGATAAAAATTAGTATTGAATCTTCTATAATCGATTTCCACCAAATTGAGCTTCGCGTGTTTGAATAACATAAGCTAGCTTTTTAAAAATAAGTAATATGAAAGCTACCTCTTCCTCCCGGCACTAGCCGGAAGGACTTTTTAGTATTGTTGGCAGTGATTTTTGGAAACGTTTCCTGGTGGTTTTTATAATGTATTAATCAGTTTCTCAACCCGTAATATAAGATTTCAAGATACTATAAATTCTCAAGTAAATATTTTCACGTTCAACAAACATGTTTTACCGACAAACATGATTAATTAACAGCATTAATATTAGCATTAAAATTAATATTGTTTTGTTACATTTACATATATAAATTCAGTTACGCAACGCAAAATGTTTAATTGAGAAATTAGAAAATCCTAAAAAGTGATATTCTGGCTTACAAAACTTATTAATGTACAAAAGAAAAAACTATTCGGACAAATTTCCGAAAATCAGCGACAGCAAAAGATATTTTGTGTTTATAGATGCTTCTTTTAATCTCGAAAATGTATTGGTTTCATTTAGTCTTTAAAGTACAACGTTGCTTATCCATCTCAGATGTCCTATGCATATACAGTAAATTCTGTCTAAGGCGGACTCTGTGTAAGCCGGAAATCTGTCTACCGCGGAAAATTATTCAAGTCCCGGCGAACCCATGGAAAATAACATTAATGCTTGCTGCATAAGCCGGAATCTGCCTAACGCGGAAACGGAAACTGTTTTGAGGTCCCACCGAAACCAGAATTTTGCATAAGGCGGAAAAAAGAATATTTTAAAAATGAAAGGCATTTCATTTACGAAACTTTAAAACTGGTTATATACGTCAAATACTCAGTGTCGAACTCAATAATAATTAAATTCCGTAATACTTCAAAAAAGTTAATTCAAAAGAAGAGAAACTATTTAAATTTTAAGGAATTCTTGCTTATGCCATTTTTTTCCTATAAAAATTTCTATTTAAAAGTTATTATTATTATTACTAGTAGACAGTAGAGTACACATTTATGAAAATATGTATTGTCTAAAGTAAAGTATATTATGCTTGTGATGTGTATGCTTGTAGTATAGTATGCAAATGAAGAATTCTGATCTTCACGATTCTGCAAACGTTGAAGACAGCGGTGATTTTAAACATATCAGAACTGCTTGAGAAGAATTAGGTGACTCGAAAATATTCTTATTGTTCAAAGAAAAAAAAATACCGATAATAACAAACTTACCTAAAGAAAAAACAAGGGTCGATAAAAGATTATTTTTTGATTCTTTAAACTAATATATGAATATGAGGTATGTAATTGCATTGGTTAAATTAAATGATTTTCAATAAATTTGAGAATTAAAGCAATTTCGTATAGGTAATACTTATTATTGTGTTTAAATAATGTTTTACGAAATTATTAAAAACAATAAATTTAATAACAAGTCGGATTTCAATAAAAAATTCATTTTAAAGAACGATAATAAAAGTTACGAACGTAAAAAATTATACAATTTTTTCTTTTTTTCGGGGGCGGGGGGGGGGGAGCTTTTTTGCATAAGCCGGAATATTGTCTACCACGGAAAATTTTCTCAGTCCCGACGGATTCCGCCTTAGACAGAGTTTACTGTATTATCATTTTAAAATATTAAACTGCGACAGAGAAATTTGAAAAGGACGCTTCCGTAGGATTGACAATAGCTTACGAGTGTCTTTGCATAGCCACGGAAAGAAACGCTCAAGCTAATGTTAAAGCTCTTAATTAATATTTTTCAACGATTTTCGTTTATTGCGTAAGATACCTAAGGTCGATATCTTTTATTGTACGTTTGTACGTTTTCGATTTTAGTTATTGTTTTTTATACGCGGATACTTTCATTTTTGAAAAAGCTTGTAACCGGTTCGAACAGGTTCTGAAACTGAAATTGTTCTCATATTTAAAAAAAACTGTAACCAAGATCGAAAAAGTACAAATGCACGATAAAAGATATCGACCTCGGGCATCCTATGAGAAAAATATTTTAAAATATTCAAATGCAAACGAGAAATCTGTAAGCAACGCTACTGTAGGATTAACATTAGCGTTAGAGTTTCCCACGTGATTTGTCTAAGCTCTTAACATAGATGTAAGAGTCACTCTAAATATGACTCTCCCAAATGTATTCTAATAATCTATTTTTTCTTAGTTCTAATGCCAATAAAAATCTGATAAAATATAAAACTTTCACGGTATTTACAATGTAGAAAAAAAGAATTATCACAAAAATCATAAGACAAAGCGCAATTTTTCACCTTGATTCAACATAAAATATATAATGTGAACTTTAAAAAGTCGTCAGTTTTACTTAAAAGGCGACGAAAGTAATGAAAAAGATGTTACAAGTTTAAAATATACATTTTATATAAAATTTCTTAGTACTTTCAAGCTTTCCAAGCTCATCTTCAGATAATATTTTAATAACTAATTGTTGTTTATTTATACAAATATGTCACTTTGTTTTGAAAATGAGAGAGTCAATAATAAAGCCTGAAAACTTAAGCAAAGTGACGTATTAAAATTTAAAGTATGGCAGTTAAATATTTTCTTCTACCCATGAAAGGTGACGTTTGAGAACAGAGTGATGTCATAAAAATAAACGGAACTGCAATTAATAAAAAAATATACAGTAGACGCTCGATTTTACGAACTCATTGGGACTCATAAAATCTGTTCGTAAAATCGAAAGTTCGTAAATGGGAGTAACATTAGTTTAATGAGATGCTGGTCGGAACCAGTACAAAAATTCGTAAAAACGAGTAATTCGTAAAAAAGAGGTTCGTAAACTCGAGCGTCCACTGTATATCCTCTAATTAAATTCGATCCAAGAAATTACTACTGCTACTTCTACTTCCAACTCTAGTAATTATTGGTTCCCTTATATTCAAAACAAAGTGACGTATTTATAACGTATAAATAAACAATTAGTTATTAAAATATTCTCTGAGGATGAGCTTGGAAAGCTTGAAAGTACTAAGAAATTTTAAATAAAATATATATTTAATCTTGTAATATCTTTTTCATTATTTTTTTCGCCTTTTAAGTAAAACTGTGGACTTTTTAAAGTTCACATTATATATTTTATAAGAATTATCATATTAAGATTTTCAAAATTAATATTCTACATTATCCAGGCAATACTTTAATTTAAAAAATGCTGTATCTTCTGAGCGTAAAAATTCAACCACACATAAAAACAAACAGTAAAAAAAAAATAATAACCCTACAATAAACTAATCTACATTCTTACGAAATGGATTGCAATCAAATTCCTGCGACGTTATAACTGTTTCATTCATTAAGTGTTCTTGAAAATGTAATGAGACTTCCTCTTGCATAGTTTAAATATTTCTGTGTCTGATTCATGGTGGGGAATCCATGGAATTCAGTATAAACAAAGGTAAAGTTCAAGAGATGTGTCACAGATGCTCTGACTATCCCGTTGTCTTAATGTAACTTACTGGGCTCATATCCCAGAATTGTTGAACAACTTCCAGCATTTGATAATTTGTATATCATAAACTTAATCAAAACGAAAAGAAAAGAAAGGTTTGAGTTTTTTATTCTACTAGTGAGAATTTCCTTTATTTATTTATTTTTCAGTCATTAGTTCAAACAAAAGAAAAGAATAGCAGTCACTATTACGTTTTAATGTAGTAATATGTCTATCGAATCTATATTATAAAGAAAAAACATATCCATGAGTTACATTGACATTAAATTCACAATTCAACCTTCCTAAATCATAAATTTTGCTTTTTTGTAAATTTATTAAATTTTGAAAATTGCATAATATTTACACCGTCAAATAGAGAAAAAAATTGCATTTTCAAATGCAATTTGTTTGAAAGTTGTATTTCAATTTGACGCATTTTTA
Source organism: Maratus speciosus (assembly GCA_963932465.1). Lineage (NCBI taxonomy): Eukaryota > Metazoa > Arthropoda > Arachnida > Araneae > Salticidae > Maratus > Maratus speciosus. Next base: position 334,014,940 of record OZ010797.1, on the reverse strand, counting down.
TGGTATTACAGTTATTTACCTTTTTTTTCAATTCTATTTCTATCAAGTGTAAAAGAAAAGAAAGGTTTGATTTTTTTTATTCTACTAGTGGGAATTCCGTTTATTTATTTACTTTTCAATCATTAGTTCAAAGAAAAGAAAAGAATAGCAGTCACTATCATGTCTTAATGTAGTAATATGTCTATCGAATCTATATCATAAAGAAAAAACATATCCATGAGTTACATTGACATTAAATTCACAATTCAACCTTCCTAAATCATAGATTTCGCTTTTTGTAAATTTATTAAATTTTGAAAATTACATAATATTTACACCGTCGAATAGAGAAAAAAATTGCATTTTCAAATGCAATTTGTTTGAAAGTTGTATTTCAATTTGACGCATCTTTATGGTATTAAAGTTATTTACCTTTTTTTTTTTCAATTCTATTTCTATCAAGTGTAAAAGAAAAGAAAGGTTTGATTTTTTTTATTCTACTAGTGGGAATTCCCTTTATTTATTTATTTTTCAATCATTAGTTCAAAGAAAAGAAAAGAATAGCAGTCACTATTATGTTTTAATGTAGTAATATGTCTATCGAATCTATATTATAAAGAAAAAACATATCCATGAGTTACATTGACATTAAATTCACAATTCAACCTTCCTAAATCATAAATTTAGCTTTTTTGTAAATTTATTAAATTTTGAAAATTGCATAATATTTACACCGTCGAATAGAGAAAAAAATTGCATTTTCAAATGCAATTTGTTTGAAAGTTGTATTTCAATTTAACGCATTTTTATGGTATTAAAATAATTTACCTTTTTTTGCAATTCTATTTCTATCAAGTGTAAAAGAAAAGAAAGGTTTGATTTTTTTTATTCTACTAGTGGGAATTCCTTTTATTTATTTATTTTTCAATCATTAGTTCAAAGAAAAGAAAAGAATAGCAGTCACTATTACGTTTTAATGTAGTAATATGTCTATCGAATCTATATTATAAAGAAAAAAACATATCCGTGAGTTACATGGACGTCAAATTCACAATTCAACCTTCCTAAATCATAAATTTCGCTTTTTTGTAAATTTATTAACTTTTGAAAGTTGCATAATATTTACACCGTCGAATAGAGAAAAAAATTGCATTTTCAAATGCAATTTGTTTGAAAGTTGTATTTCAATTTAACGCATTTTTATGGTATTAAAATAATTTACCTTTTTTTGCAATTCTATTTCTATCAAGTGTAAAAGAAAAGAAAGGTTTGATTTTTTTTTATTCTACTAGTGGGAATTCCTTTTATTTATTTATTTTTCAATCATTAGTTCAAAGAAAAGAAAAGAATAGCAGTCACTATTACGTTTTAATGTAGTAATATGTCTATCGAATCTATATTATAAAGAAAAAAACATATCCGTGAGTTACATGGACGTCAAATTCACAATTCAACCTTCCTAAATCATAAATTTAGCTTTTTTGTAAATTTATTAAATTTTGAAAATTGCATAATATTTACACCGTCGAATAGAGAAAAAAATTGCATTTTCAAATGCAATTTGTTTGAAAGTTGTATTTCAATTTGACGCATTTTTATGGTATTAAAATAATTTACCTTTTTTTGCAATTCTATTTCTATCAAGTGTAAAAGAAAAGAAAGGTTTGATTTTTTTTATTCTACTAGTGGGAATTCCTTTTATTTATTTATTTTTCAATCATTAGTTCAAAGAAAAGAAAAGAATAGCAGTCACTATTACGTTTTAATGTAGTAATATGTCTATCGAATCTATATTATAAAGAAAAAACATATCCATGAGTTACATTGACATTAAATTCACAATTCAACCTTCCTAAATCATAAATTTAGCTTTTTTGTAAATTTATTAAATTTTGAAAATTGCATAATATTTACACCGTCGAATAGAGAAAAAAATTGCATTTTCAAATGCAATTTGTTTGAAAGTTGTATTTCAATTTGACGCATTTTTATGGTATTAAAATAATTTACCTTTTTTTGCAATTCTATTTCTATCAAGTGTAAAAGAAAAGAAAGGTTTGATTTTTTTTATTCTACTAGTGGGAATTCCTTTTATTTATTTATTTTTCAATCATTAGTTCAAAGAAAAGAAAAGAATAGCAGTCACTATTACGTTTTAATGTAGTAATATGTCTATCGCATCTATATTATAAAGAAAAACACATATCCGTGAGTTACATGGACGTCAAATTCACAATTCAACCTTCCTAAATCATAAATTTCGCTTTTTTGTAAATTTATTAACTTTTGAAAATTGCATAATATTTACGCCGTCGAATAGAGTAAAAAATTGCATTTTCAAATGCAATTTGTTTGAAAGTTGTATTTCAGTTTGACGCATTTTTATGGTATTAAAATTATTTACCTTTTTTTTTAAAATTCTATTTCTATCAAGTGTAAAAGAAAAGAAAGGTTTGATATTTTATTCTACTAGTGAGAATTTCCTTTATTTATTATCTTACAATCATTAGTTCAAAGAAAAGAAAAGAATAGCAGTCACTATTATGTTTTAATGTATATCGAATATATATTATAAAGAAAAAGCATATCCGTGAGTTAAATTGACTTCAAATTCACAATGTGAACTTCCTGAATCATGAATTTCGCTTTTTTTGTAAATTTATTAACTTTTGAAAATTGTATAATTTTTACACCGTCCAATAGAGAAAAAAAATGTATTTTCAAATGCAATTTGTTTGAAAATTGTATTTCAATTTGACGCATTTTTATGGTATTAAATTTTTTTTTTCATTTTATTTCTATCAAGTGCAGTCTAATTAACGAAGATTAACCACTTTGCACTCAAAGAAATATACAAATTGTTCGGCATTTGTTTCATAACATTCCATAGCGAAATTAAAATTTCATTGAAAGAAATGAATAAAACACAATTTTAACAGATATGTAATTGAACTAAAACCGAAAAAATCATAATCAAAAAGGCTGTTCTAATTAGTGAAGTCTTTGGCGATTTATTTCCCCATTAACACCTGTTATGCGCCTAATGTCAAAGTAACGTTTTCAATACATTTCTAAACTTTATTTGAATACATAATTGATATTTTTCATATAAAATTGCTTGTTGTTATTATTGGGCAATGTAAAAAGTAAAATAATCTCTTCGATTTTTCAATTTAAAAAATTATTTCCACCAGCATTCTGTACATCGGAAAATATGTTCTGCAACCCGCGAATCCGGTGTTGGATTCTCGGGAAAAATTACTATAAAACGGCAAATATTAATTGAAACGAAAATGAATGCAGGATTATTATAATACGTAACATCGTACATGCATGCATTTTTGAAAAGAAAACAAATTCACAGTCAAAAACACTATTACTTAGTCAATATTTGAACACAATTACGAAAATTTTTAAGTAATAAAAATCTACTAAAAAACAACTTTTGAAAAGTAAAAAAAAAAGCCAAGCAAAAAAAAAAAGAAAAAATTAGAAAAGTAAAAAGGTGAAAGTTGTGGCTAAAAAATAGTGTGATATCAAATTTCTAAACTTATATTACGGTACTTATTTAACATTTTTTGATAAAAATTTACCATATGTAAGTCGAGTACCTAAGTGTGCGTTGATAGAAAGCCTTTTCTCCTTTACTAAATACATCATAACGTGTTTCTGAAAATTAAATTTTTTAAATTATGCATGATGGGCTTGGCGGCCATCTTTCCATATTTTACACAAATTTCTAAGCACACAAGTTCATTGTTAAGATTGGAAGTTCGAAATTGTTACTAAAGCAAACATTTTATTCTTTTAATTTATGGAAATGAGTGCCTAAAAATTTGTGTCTAAAAATAAAACTGAAGTAACTTCAGGTTTCAGCTTATGATTCTCTTTTTTCGGAGGGGGGTTAATTAATTAGTTAAAGCAGTAAAAATCAATTTGTTTTTTCAAAATAAAAAACTTTCTTAATTTATCTGTCTGTATCTAAAACTAGAAGTTCGAAATTCTTAATAATGCAAATATGTTACGAGCTTGAGTGCTTAGAAATTTGTGTAAAATATGGAAAGATGGCCGCCAAGCCCATCATGCATAATTTAAAACAATTAATTTTCAGAAACACGTTATGATGTATTTAGTAAAGTAGAAAAGGTTTTCTATCAACGCACACTTAGGTACTCGACTTACATATGGTAAATTTTTATCAAAAAATGTTAAATAAGTACCGTAATATAAGCTTGGAAATTTGATATCACACTATTTTTTAGCCACAACTTTCACCTTTTTACTTTTCTAATTTTTTTTTTTTTTTTTTTTTTTTTTTTTTTACTTTTCAAAAGTTGTTTTTTAGTAGATATCAGTTCTATTTTTCAAAACAAATGATATATAATTGAAATAATTATACTAGCTCAAATTAAAATTAGACCTTGTATAGCCTTTATAAGCAGGGAGCAAACACAATATTATACATTTTGTTTACCTATCATTCACTTTTTATAGTGATTAATAATTTAAAAGTAAGGAAAGTCAATTTCTTCTTTCAAAGTATCAGTCTTTCTCAATTTATATCTCCTTAAAATTTTCTACGAAGGATGAAAATTTAGTAAAAAATAGAGAGTCGAAATAAAATATATATTTACAGTTAGTCTGTCAGTTAATTGTTTTTTCGAACTTTTTTTTGCTGACGGTTTTGCAAAATAAATTTACCTTTACAAATACCTACGGTTAATCCGAGAATGAAACCCCGCAGGCATCTAAAGAATCGAAGATCTGTAAATCTAGCAATTCTAGACATAATAAAGGAACATTTTTGATAAAAAAAATCTAAAAATTTAAAGATATAAACTGTACATATAACTTCATCTTCATTTAGATCGTGTTATAGAGAAGAAAGAATAAATATGTAATTTTACTCAAGTCTGTTTATCCATACCTATTTGCATAAATGTGAGGATATTAATTTACTATAAAATTTCCCCTAAATTGATTATCTTTAATAGTCTATTATTAAAGCCGCATATACATTAGAATTAAATATTTTTCGGTTAAAAATTGCCTGAAATCTATAGTCTTATCGTTCGTCAAATTTGTTTTTTTTTTTGTTTGTTTTTTTTATGCCCAGACTCTTTTTCTGAACTCTGACAAAAGATAACAGACATATTGAAGCTATTCAAATTCTTATATCTTTCTATCGTATTTCCTTTTTTGAGGGGGTGTGAAAAAGAGCCCTTAAGAACTTCGTTTTGTTCTCAGAATTCTGAATTATTCATTCAAAAGATCTACCTACATAAGTCTTGTTGCAGAATTTTCATTAGCTAAGAGTTGCATCAAGTTATACATCATGTGAATCTATTAAATTAATTTTGTGAAATACTAGATGGAAGCCATTGATATTTCCAGACCATTTGCCTACATTTTATACTTGAGTCATTTACTACTATTCATTAATTTTCTATACGAATTAAAGAAGTCGTTGTTTCCATGCCAACTGTACCTTTCACTATTGCTTGCTTGTTTGTTTGTTTGATTTATTGAACACATACATCATATCACATGCGGATCATGGCGGGATTCGAATCTGCTTCCACCTACGCTCTCAAGCGATTAGCGGCATGGTGTCTTATCCACTCAGCCACGGTGGGCCACTATTGCTTTCTCTAATGCCCAGATACTCAAATTTAACCAACAGCACTTAGAATCGTGGTCATAACAGAGAACATTTATATGTTAGAGCAGTGTTGCCAGTGGGCTACTTTTTTTTAAATTCAGATTTCTTGATTGCCAGCACTTATTATAAACGGTAAAATTCCCTTTGTTTTCGCCTTCCTTTGTTTTCGCCTTAATTAATATGTCATTAAATAAGGCGCATTTTACAAACTCAAAAAAGTGGTGCCAATCAAGTATCTGAGTTTAAAAAAGTAGCCCATCTGGCAACACTGTGTTAGAGTGGTGACATATGCACAAGTCGTGTACTCATATTCAACTTTTTGTCCAAAGTACGGTAACTCAGTTTTCAGTAATAGACGAGAAAGATTTCAATTAAACTAACCAGAAAAGTTAACAAACATTGGCTTCCTGATTGAATTTTTTTTAAAATTGTTTTAGCCAACCAAAGTTAATGTCCGGGATCCAGATAAATTTTTCTCTGTTAGTAAAATTACATTGACCAATCAGTAGCATCCATCCTTGCAGGTTTTTCTGTGTTTACTGCAAACATCAAAAAGTTCGGAAAAATGCAGGCGTCTGATTGATCAATCTCATCCTGCTAATAGCGAAAAATCTATATTGATCCCGGCCTATTCAACGCCCTTTAAATATTGGAGAAATCTTTGACACGTGTCAGGAAAACGTCACACAAAGCAGGTAAAACAAAGAAGAAAAATCATTCATTGGCTCGTGAATATGAACGAGCCAATGAATGATTTTGTTTCTTTGCTTTGCCTGCTTTATGTGATGTTTTCGTGACGCGAGTCAAGACTTTCTCAAGTATTTAGGCGGCTTTGGCTTATTTCACCACCATGAAGTTATGAAAGGAGAGGAACAGACATGTCAATCTTCCCGTGTGAAAAACTAGTTACCAAAAAAACGAGTTCTTTCCCTCTCTTCTGCCCTTTTCTCTCTTGATTTTAACCGATAGCAGCCCATTTAGCAGTCTCCAGTACAAGATGCCGCTATATACGGTGGACGCAAGAGGGAAGGTGTTAGCGCGACCAATGACATAATAGGCCAGTTCATGATTTTTAAAAATCACACGGAGTTGGATCGAGGCTAAGGAAAAAGACAGGCTACCACAATGGGTCCGATTCTTCTTTTTTTACAAACCGCTGGAGTCACGTGATGCTCTTTTCACGCACCTTCTTTGGTGCATTCGAGCATCACGTGACTCCAGCGGTCTGTAAAAAAAGAAGAATCGGACCCACCGTGGTAGCCTGTCTTTTTCGTTAACCTCAGAGTTGGATCACCTTTACACGAGGATTTACAAAGCTGTGTGCCGACTTTTTTGTGTCCATTGCCGTGTACAGATAATCAACTCCGTGTGACGTTATGAACTGACCTTATATGTTGTTGGCTACAGTTTAGGAACAGCTACAAATGACTTCATCTATATCTACTCCAAGGTAAACGAAAAAGACAGGCTACCGCGGTGCTACAGCGCCTAGAATATATAGTCTGGAAATCGGCTATCCCAGTAATACTTAAAAAAGTGCTAAAATATTCGATCTCTTAAATTTCAAATGATGCTGAAATCCAATGAGTTGATCACAGCGATATCTGTAGAATATTTCCTAAAACTTCATGACGATTTGGTAACAACGTCGATATATAGAATACCTAGTGTGGAAATATTTTATTAAACAACGCTAAAAATTTGTATCCCATAAATGATCGACGATACTGCTAAAATCCTTAGTATCGATCGCAGCAAAATCTGCGGGATTTTCGTATTACATTGTATAGACTAGCAATATCTTGCAGTTGTAGAAAATATCCTGCAGATGTTGCTACGATCTGTATATTTCAGCAGCATCGTTGCACATTTAAGGATACAATATTTTAGCACTTTTTTAAGTATTACAGGGATAGCCAATTTCCACACTATATATTCTAGGCGCTATAATTTGGTCTAGACGCTGTAGCATTTTTTTTTTTTTTACATTTTATTAACATACATCTGACCTGTGTGCTTGGCGTCAAGCCCGCTATAATAATACGATGTTTATTTTGAAAGTATATCACAGATGTCGCTGCGATCAGCTCCCTGGATTTCGGTGTCAGTGCACATTTAAGGGATGCAACTTTTTAGCGCTGCTTGGATAGCAAATTTCCACATTATGTATTCTAGACGCTATAGCGGTGCATTACACGTGTCTCTTTCTTCTTTAAAAATATCCTGCAGATGGCGCTGCAAATGACTTTTTGGAATTCAACATCGTTGTACATTTAAGGGATTCACTATTTCCGCGCTTTTTTAAGTATTGCTGGGATAGTCGATTTCTACAACATATAATACTAGGCCTATAACGGAGCTATAGTATCTAGAAGATATATTTTAAAAATCGGCTTATTAAAAGGGTGCTAAAAAATTGTATCCCATAAATGTTGAACGAGGCTGAACGATAAATGTCGATCACAGCGACATATGGTAATTCCAACGTAACTATTTCAAAAGACATCAAATGAGAAAACGTTTCGCTCAGAGAAGATCTAGAAAATGTTGCTGCTATCGAAATTTGTCATTCAATATTTTTCAATATTTATGGGATTCAATTTTTAGCAATTTTTAAAGTGTTACTGGAATAGCCGGTTTCCACACCATGACCATGATCTAGGTAGATTTTTCTTTGTTATCGCAACGAGATTGACCAATCAGAAGCCAGAATTATTGCTAACTTTTCACTGTTTGCAAAAATGTACCTGGATCCCGGCCTATATTTTTAGACGTTATAGCTCAGGAATAGTACAGAAAGCAAACTCCGTATTTTGATACATTAAGGCCGGGATCCAATTAGGAACAAGTGTGTCGCTATAACGAAGTAGCGGCATATGGCGAATAAAGGTTTATTGGTAGAAGTGATAAAAACAAATCGTTAAAGGTCTTTGCGAGCGTGTCATTATCGTCAGGCTAATGCATATTGAATTATTTCCCTAGTCTAATAAAACTCGTCCATGCGCGTATCGTCTAATGGAGGATATTCCAGATATGGGTTCAAGACTGAAAAAGTCACGTGGTAGCCGCAATTTACCTAAAGAACTGCTAACTGATGAGAAGGGAAACATGAAACTACTACTGCTTTCTCCCGTGAACTGTTTCATTGACTAGCGGGGATTTACATTACGTCGGCGGAGCCTTCCCTTCTTTACGTTAGACGTTTTTGCCTTGACCACGTAATCTTAACGTAGATAGAATAGCCTCTATCCAAGAAAGTGGATTGCCGATTGCCGTACTATAGCACCTAGAATATACAGTGTGGAAAATGGCTATCCCTGTAATACTTAAAAAAGTGCTAAAATATTGTATCCCTTAACTGTGCAACGATGCTGCTGAAATATACAGATCACAGCGACATCTGCAGGATATTTTCTCAAACTGCAAGATATTGCTAGTCTATACAATGTAATACTAAATCCCGTAGATGTCGCTGTGATCGATACTAGGGATTTTAGCAGTAACGTCGAACATTTAAGGGATACAAATTTTTAGCGTTGTTTGGATAGCATATTTCCACACAAGGTATTCTAGACGCTGTAGCCATACTTTCGGCAAAAACTTGAAATGAGCATGCTTCCTGTGCATATATCACCACTCTTATGTATAAAGGCTCTCTGTTATGGTGTCGATTCTGAGCGCTCTTTGTTAAATTTCTATACTTGTGTTTTAGAGAAAGTAATACAGAAAAGTACTGTTACTATGGACACAACAACTTCTTTAATATCGAAATGTATAGCAAAGGAGTTCAGAATCAGTGCCTTAAATAGTTTTGAATATGTATTGTTGTTATGACAATCAATACCCTTCCTGGATGTGGAAATGCAAAATTGTGTTCAACATAATGGAGGATATTCCATCTACATTTTGATCACGTGGTCAAGGTAAAAACTTCTATCGTAAAGAAGGGAAAGCTCCGTAGACGTGTAATGTAAATCCTCGCTAGCCAATGAAACGGTTCATGAGGCAAAGTAGTATCTTCCCTTCTTATCAGTTAGAAGTTACTTGGATAAATTACCGGTATCACGTGACTTTTTTCAGCCTCGAACCCATATTTGGAATATCCTCCATTGGGCACAATCTAGATAGATTTTTGGCTGTTAGAGAAACGAGATTCATCAATCAGAAGCCTGCATTTTTGTGAACTTTTCGCTGTTTGCAGAAATGCAGGCTATTGATTGGTGATTCTCGTTTCGCTAACAGCGAAAAATCTATCTGCATCCTAGCCTACATTTCTACAAACATTTCATCCACGGCACTAAAAAAATTACTCAAAACTTTCATGACATAGGTTGGGATCCAGAAACAGCAAATATTCTCAAACATGCAGGCTTCTGATTGGTCAAACTCATTTCGCTAACAGCGAAAAATCTATCTGAATCTCAGCCATAGTTATCTTCGATGAAATCAATGTAAAAGGATAATATAAAAGAAAAGTATAAGATTTCTAAAATATTTTGGCGGGTTTATCGCTATCTGGCATAATTTGTAAACTTTAGAGCTAATTAACAGTTTTTCGCTAATTATGAATAGAAAATTAATGTTTTTAAAACTGAATTTTATAAAAGCACGTAGATTGAGTAAATATCTATCCAAAAATTCAATCCTTACTTAATTCTGTCCATTATTTAAGTCTCTACCTCGATTTAAACATATGTTGTGACGAAGAAAATAAATCTGTCATTTTCAGTATCTCGACGTTATTTTAAAAAATCTATATCTCTGTTTATAATTAATTTATGAGGATGCAATTGATCTCAAATTGAAGATCTTCTTTATTAGGTCCTTCTGGTGTTGGTTTTATTTTTCTGCGATGATTGCTTCTTTTGATATGGGAAATTTTACGCTGGCATATTTCGTCCATTTAACATGGAGAAGTTGTCGTCAGTATAATAAGCAATTACGGTGTCTTGCCTTTATTCTTGGCGTTTGTATGTTTGGTAGGGTTAGCATTTTTTTTCAGCTTGGCTTGGCAGAACGACCGTCCTGCTTGATAATACTCTCCGTATGGATGCATAAAACTCACTTATGCACAAAAAACAATTTAATATAACTTAATTCACTTATTGCGTATTTTTGAAAATTGTAATAAGACTTCCTTTGAAAAATCTATACAGACACAAGCATTTACCATTGCTTTTTATTATTATTGTTTTGTTATAGTTGTTATTATACTTACGCATAAAATGCAATACTCTAAAGTTAATGAATCCGTATTGTTGCGAAATGAATAATGATTACATTACTGAAATAATATAAACGCGGGCTTTTCCCATTTCCCTTTTATTATTATTATTATTATTGGTATTATACAGATACATACGCTTAAAATGCAATGTTCTAAAGTTGATGAATCCGGATTCTTGTGAAATGAATAGTAATTACATTTCTGAAATAATTAACTGAATTAATTAATAATTTTTGAAAAACATAATAAAACTTCCTCTTGAAAAATGCAATACAGACACGTACTTGTACCACATTACTTTTGCTATTAATATTATTATTATTATTATTATTATTATTATTATTGAGTTTTTAAATATTACATTTAACTCTCCAACTTTTTGCTGATAGTTTTACCTATTTCAATACATAGAGTATAAAATTAGAATTTTTATTAATTTCCTTGCATTATACTCCACATAAACAGACAAAGTATGCTCTGACCATGACCATAACGGCATACAAAATCAATATCATTATTGTAAAAAACTCACAACGTTTGGAATGGTTTAAAAAAGAACTATTACGTGGCATTTTCAAAATTAAGGTTTCAACGTTACCTCGATAATTATTCAATAAAAAAATATTATAAAATAAAGGTTTCTGTATAAAAATTGTAATTGCAGGTAAAAAGCAACTTAAAACAAAAGAATCTACATTCTTACAAACTAAATAGGAATCACATTTCCACAACACCGTTCATTAAATATTCTTGAAAATGTAGACTTTCTCTTGCGCAATTTAAATCTTTGTGTGTCTGATTCATTATATGGAATGCATGGAATTCAGCGTAAACAAATCTAAAGTTCAAGAATTGCGACAAAAATGTTCTGACTAGGTCGTTGTTTTAACGTAACATACTGGGCTCGTGTCCCAGACTTTTTGAGCGACTTCCAGAGTCTGGTAATTTGTGAGTGATAAACTTAATGAAAAGTAAAGAAAGATTTTGTTTTTCGTGTGATTAGAGAAAAATTTTGAATAAGACTTTTTTTAAATAATTAGTTCAAAAGAAAGAAAATAATAGCAGTTATTATTATTTTTTAAATGTATGAACATATGATTAATTCTTCTTAATTTCTTCCAGCATTTTTCGTATTTTCGGACCCATCCCTAATGCTATTTTCCTGTTGGCTGTTACCTGTAATCTTCTGTTTTCTTATTGGTCAACAAACCTTTCACTTGAATCAGCTTCTCTCCTATTTATTCGAGCAATTTTCCGTCATTCTTTGTACTGATGGCGGTACGCTTAATGCTACCGAAACTAGTATGTTTTAAAAATTAAAGTTCTGGCACTATTAACATTGGTGTTATTCCTACTTATGTATAAACATACCTATCAAATTTATTTAAACAAGAAGATGCGTTCTGTTGTCTGTGATGTATTCTAAAAATGATCACAAAATGGAATTCAGGTATCGTCGGTATAAAATTTAAAGTTCTGGCACTATTAACATTAGTTTTATTTCTACTTATGTAGAAACATACCTATCAAATTTACTTAAACAAGAAGATGCGTTCTGTTGTCTGTGATTTATTCTAAAAATGATCACAAAATGGGATTCAGGCATCGTCGGTATTACTGAAAATCATCGTCGATATTTGACTGCAGGGGGAAAAAAATCTTATGATTCTTTAATTAAATTCATACCAGAAAATCCAACGGAAGTTTTAAAGTATTCAAACGAAATAATGTAATTTTGCAAAATTAACTTATGGCAGAGCAATTATTGTCGGAAACGAAAATGAAAGCAGCATTATAATAATACGTAAAATCAACCATACGTGCATTTTTGAAAAAAACAAATCGCAATCACTACACTTCAAACATACTTAGTATTTGAACAAAATTACGACATTTTTTTAATAAAATAATAACACTGTCCGTGTTTATTCAAAAACTGTAATACGCATAAAACTAACATAAGGATAATGAATCCGCATTCTTATTTTAATCGCCTTCCTGCAATATCATGACTTAATTTATTTATTAAGTATTCTCAAACAATATATTTGAACTTCTCCTGGAAAAATGTAGTATAGATACGCGCTTTACTGTTTGCCTTTTATTATTAAAATTAATATTATTATTTTTATTGAGTTTTTAACTATTACATTTAAATCTGAAACTTTTTTGCTAATAATTGTTTATATTTAAGTATATAAAATATAGAATTAGTAGTTTTATGAATTTTTCAGCGTTCTTCTCAGCATAAAGTAACAAAAGCATGTACTGACGATAACGGCTTTTAAAATCAATATCATTCCTTTGAAAATCCTCACAGCTATTGCAATTCAGAAAAAAGAAGGATTAATACACAGCCTTTTCAAAATTAGCGTTCCAACTATATCTTTATAATTATCCAATAAAAAATAATACTGTCTTGATTAATTGAACTTTTTACGAATGGATATAAAAAAATTAATTGCGCATAAAAACCAACATTCTCAAACTAAAGGATTTACATTCTTTCGAAATGAATAGCAATTACATTCCGGCAACAATAAAACTGATTCGTTCATTAAGTATATTTGAAAATGTAATGAGACTTCCTTTTGCGTAGTTTAAATATTTGTGTGTCTGATTCAAAATACAGAATGATGGAATTCAACATAATATAAAGAAAGCTAAAGTTCAAGAGTTATTAAGCAACGACTGCAAAGCAACGATCATTTTTTGAGAGTCTAATTCATGGGAGAGGATGAGTAGAATTTAGCATAAACAGTTTGCCCATTTGACTGAATACCTTGTTTATAACAGAAATTTAATTTTCTTACGTTTACTTCATGTCATCCCTACTGAAGTACCTAATCATAATACAAAGCACCTTGGTTGTATCAATCACTGTGCTTCGTCAATGATTTAAATAAAAAGAAAGGTCTCATTTAAACTGATGGCATTGAGCTCACAGGCTATTCACAATAATTGTATATTATACTCTTATTTCAAAGAATATTCCCCTCAAAAAATAAATGAAGGGAGATTAGCCACCGTTTACCCCCTTTATACTTCACCAATAAAACTCCAAATCCAATCAGGGAAGCTCCTTAACATTATAAACCGGTATACCAAATTTGAAGCAAATCAGATAATCCTGTGTAAAAAAAACCATTTCGCTAAAGAAGGGGTATAACCCCCCCCCCCCTTTTCCCTTCTTTATACTTAACCAATGAATCTCCAAATCTGATCAGGAAAGTTCCTTATCAAAATGAAGATAGAAAACAAATTAAATAAATTGGATAATTCTGCATGAAAATCCATTTATCTAAATTAAGGGGAGGGGACTTGTCCCCCTTTTCCCCTTTTATACTTAACCAATGAACCTCCAAATCTAATGAAGGAAGCGCCATATCGGAATAAACCGGTATATCAAATATGAAGCAAATCGAATAATTCTGCATGTAAAACCCATTTATCTAAATTAAGGGGGGGGGGACTACCCCCCCCCCTTCATATTTAACCAATAAACCTCCAAATTTAATCAAGGCAGCTGCTTAAGATAATAAACCGGTATACCAAATTTGTAGCAAATCGAATAACTCTGCAGGAAAAACCCATTTATCTAAATTAAAGGGGGGGTCTAGCCCCGATATGCCAGCTTTATATTTAACTAATCAGCCTCCAAATCTAATCAAGGCAGCTCCTTAACATAATAAACCGGTACACCAAATTTGGTGCAAATCGAATAATTCTGTATGAAAAATCCATTTATTTAAATTAAGGGGGGACTAGCCCACCCTTTCCTTCCTTTATACTTAACTAATGAACCTCCAAATCAAATCAGGGGGGCTCTATAACATAATAAGCCGATATACCAAATTTGGAGCAAATCGAATAATTCTGCATGAGAAACCCATTTATATAAATTAAGCGGAGGGGCTAGCCCCCCTTCCCCCCCCCCCTTTATACTCAACCAATGAACCCCAAAACTAATCAGGGAAGCGTCTTATCAGAATGAACCTAGAAAAAAAATTTGAACCAAATCGGATGTTTCTTTCAGTAGTTATCACGTTACGTACACACGTACGTACATGCATACATTACATACAGAACCGGCGGGCACATTAGCTCTCAGGCCTTGATAGCCTATAAGCTAAAAAATATAGCCGCTTTCTACATCTTTAATTAAATCTTTTTAAAAGCATGGTAAAAGAACGTTTCGGATAAGTCCTGAAGCTTTAATAATATGAAGGTTAATGGCTTTTAAGACCGCAGAGTTTCATTCACGTTTCTTAGAAGGAGAACTGAAAGGCCTGCTGCATTCATTGAGCAATGTTCAGTTATAAACGAAGCGACGTGATTGCAGTGTGCAATTTAAACAAAAAAAGTTATAAAAGTGTTTTCTTTTCTGTCTGTTATAAAAGTGTTTTCTTTTCTGTCTGTTCTATATGTGTTGTGTGTCTGTCCGCGATCGCTAGGAAAATCTGCCACACTTAGTGATCTGGAAATTCAGGTGGGTATAGTCCAAGGCAAGTCATGATGCACATGTGAAAACGTCTAAACTGTAATATTTTAAACGATGTGCACGAAGACGAGGATAATGATTGATATCTTCGATCTCTATATTTTATTTTCGTTTTCCAAATCGAAATAGAGTTCGAGACCGATCCAGTGTTGTCAGATGACTAAAAGTAAACTTTACGTGAAATATTGAAAAACATTCTCTAAAGTTTTCCCCCAAAAACGATGACAGTCCCCAAACATTTCCCCACGAAATACCTGTCCCCCAAAATGGGGACAAAATCTTCAATCTGGCAACACTCGCCTTTTTGCGACTAAATTAAGTGAAAATTTCTATTTAAATAAAAACGGTGAAAAAAGATTAAAAGTTCTGTAAAGGATTCTCGTTCCAAAAGGGTTAATCATTATCATATTCGGTTAAAAGCGATTTCTACTTCCATTGATCAAAATTTTCGAATTTTTTTTATTCTACATTTTTTTTTCTCCCGTAAAGAATGCACATTGTTGCCTTTCAGCAGTTTCTTGATATTCCATTTCCTTTTCAGTAACTTCTGCACGTTGAACGTAACCTCTATTGCAAAATTTTAAACTTGTTTTTTTTTTTGTTGTTTTTTTTCGAAACCATGCTTTTGAAACTAGGGCCCATTTTTCTCGATAACTATTTGACTAATTTTCTGCATTTTTAGGGTTCCGTACTTAAAAAGTAAAAACGGAACCATTATAAGATCACTCCTGTGTCTGTCTGTCACAGCCATTTTACTCTTAAACTATGGAACGTGGAAAGTTCAAATTCAGGGGAATAATAAAGACCATTGACCCACATATTTTCAGATTAATAAACATTCATAAATATATTTAATAAAAATGTAGAGGGGCTAATTATGGTACTTGAAAAAAAAATATTTTCTTTGTATATCGTGTGGGGTATCGTGTGAAAGCTTTCGTAACGCTGAACTCAAAAATACATTCCTTTCAATTTTAGGTATTATATTTTCAAAGATATTGTTGAAAATGTAGCGCAAAAATATGTCCCCCCCCCCCCCCATCTAATTCTGAATCTACTGAAACTAAAATTATGAAAAATTGGAGGTAGTAGACGTTAATTTAAACCTTGCCGGAAAATTATAGCGATCACCATAGGTCACATAATTTTTGAGAAAATTGCATTTTTCTGTTTCGATTTATGGGCATTCAGAAAAATTGTTGAGCATCGCTGGATGTACTTATCGTAGCAGAAGTATAAAAGCATGGTTGATAATGAATTTCGAAAAAAATCATCGGTAATTAGCTGAGATAGTAACCCTTAAAGATACGGCCAGTTTGGACATACACAGTGACAGGGGCGGCGTACCCTATGCCTAGTTAACAACTTTTAATGATATATATGTGTACTGTAATGTCCAGTAACAGTATAAAAACAATAAATGTCAAATTGTTAAAAACATACTAATTTCAGGGGCCTCAGAATTCTAAAAATTGGAGAGAAAAAAAGACCATTTTCAACATTTAATGTCTTAAAATGTATATCATTTTAAAACACAATTTTAATTGGGATTAATAATATAAGTATGTTCTTTCATTTCATGTATATAAAAATTGCAAGATGCAGAATTAGTATTTATAGGGGGGGATCGAAACTGTTAGACATTTGTCGAACCGAAAATTGTCATAACAGTTTGCAGGGTTACAATAAAAATATTGCAACTAGAAGGAAAATTTTAGTACTTACTTATACTTCATATTGTTATAATTACCCAGAACTTAAATAAATTTGTATTTAAAGTATTTTTATATTTTTAATGCAATGTTGCATTTAGCTAATACAAAATTTTGAAAATTTCAACAGTATAATCACTTAAAAAAATATTTTTTTGAACAATAAAAAGGAAATTTTGAGTTCAGTTTATACAGACTAACATGAAATATATGTTTTGAAAATTTCATGAAAAAATATTCAGAAGTTTTTGAGGCATCCTGCGCGTTATGCCCAAAAAACGACATTTGGAGAAAAATGGCTTCAAAGTTTCGGAAACGCCGCTTCAGCTATTATGCGAGTATAATTCTAAAAGCCATAACTTCTGTTCTAATGAGAATTTCAAGGGAGCAATTATATCAAAATGTTCAGAAAAAATAGGAGTTTAACATCTAAAAAAATTAAAATTTCTAAAATTTTGAAGCTTTAAGAGACGACCACTTAACCCTTTCCGACGCGGAGTAATTCTGTTTATAAACTTATGAAATAATGGACTGGCACCAGAATTTATAAGCGAATTTATTAGAAAATACAAAGTTGCTTATTTTCACGTACATGATAAAAGGAAAATTTTAATTAAATATTCTTGGTGCAGTTTGTCTGTTTTGGAATTAAAATTATGTGTCCTTTTTTTTAAGGTCTAATTAAAATGAATCACATAAATACTGTTGGATTCGCGACTAGTTTGCATTGAGTGTATCTCTCAATACGCCTCGAGCGACTTTAAAAGCTAATTAAAAACCTATTTGGAAAAACGCGGCACTGACCAAGACGGCGTTGCAACTTTGCGACCTGCTTTTGAAGCGCACTTAGCACAGTGCCAAATTTAAACTTTGAACAAAGGTTTTGTTTTAGCTACACTGTAGAAATAAATGTTATTTCTAGGTTGAATTTAGATTTATCAAATGTCAAATGAAGTTTAAATATGCACTGTTTTTATTGTCAGTACCGAACTAAGTTCATCATAAACAGATTAGGATAATATTAAAAAATGAGTTATACAGAATAGCTATATTTTATATTATTTAGGTTCCATATCTCTTGGAACTTTCATGATATATCCATTTGCCCTTTTCTAATATATACTGTTATAACCAACCCTATGTAGTATAGTTTTTTACAAAGTCTTAGTATTATTTTAGCAACGGTTTTTTTTTTTATAATACAATGACAAATTCATATATTTATTCTACGGAACCCTCTGTGCGCGAGTAATACTCACACTTGACCGTTTATTTATTTAAAAGAAAGGAAATCGTTTTTGTTGGATCTTATACCACTACATTTTCATTGCTTAATTATTTTTTCAAGATCGCGAAAGTTAAGAAAAGGGCGAAAAAAAACATTTTTGATCAAAAATTCGTTTTGTCAAAAATTAACTTTCTAAACTAAGTATCAGTATGAGATACAGAGAATTCAATACTCTTTCATAATTTGGCGACCCATTTGTTTCAGGTGCCGTAGAAAAGTGAGTACCCGATGGAAGCTCTCGGGGAGTACTTGCAGGTATTCCCCGTTGTACAAGGCGTAGTATTAACTTTTTTATGCTCAAAAATTTAAATATATAAGTGAAATGCCAATAAATATAATATGGAAATTTGGAAAGTAGTATCTGCATTGATACTTGAAAATTTTCCAGAGAGAAACATTCGCCTTGCATATAATATTTCAAACTAAAATCAAATTTCAAATTAATTGCTTAAAAGGCGCAAAGGCCAACCTAGTGAAAAAGATTCCATACCGGGACTCGAAACCGGGCCATCAGTATAGCGCACTGAAGTTCTAGCGACTAAGCTACATGGAACGATACCCAGCCTGTAACTTCTCACTCTCGCAAGGCGAATGTTTCTCTCTGGAAAAATTTCCAAGTATTACTATAGTTTCAATCGATGCTGGATTTAATTAAGTTTCGTGTTTGCCCCATGTCCGTGGCTCACAAAAATAAATTCCATCTTGTGCTACATTTGTAGCCTTACCAACTTGTAATAGTGAGAAATTTTCTAAGCTGGGTATCGTTCTATGTGGTTTAGCCGGTAGAATGTCAGTGCACTATACTGATGGCCCGGTTTTGAATCCCAGCATGGAATCTTTTTCACTAGGTTAGCCTTTGCGCCTTTTAAGCATTTAATTTGAAATTTGATTTTCATTTGAAATAGTAGTATCTGTTTTCAATGGAAAATCACATGAATTTTAGGCCCAAGAACCCTTCCTATAAATTTAAGTATGTTTTGGAGTGCACTGTAGAACGTCCTTTACTAAAACATTATTTCTTTTTGCTATAGTTATTTTTTTAATAATTTAAAATATAAAGGTAAACATAACTTAAACATCGAAGAAACTTCTTGTTTTCTATATTGTAGTGAATTTTGTTCGAGCAACATCGTAAAAAGTAAATGATTCTCAGTTATTCCTCGGTCGAACTTTATATATCCTCCATGAAATTTCACTTAACCATACAAACAATATCTCCCGTACTCAAGAATGGATTTCGTCCGATTAATGTTTCTTTTTCAATAGTTCATTCTCTTAAATCATACATTTAATGTCTCTTCAGAATAGTCACGTGGTCAAAATTACTTAACTGCTGGAAAGTATAGAACTTAAGTATTAAAGACATTAGTGACACTCGTGCTAAACTAGGAACTCACTCAGTAACACGCGATATTTAAGCCTAAACTCACGTTTTATTTCATTTCAACGTACTTCTTGAATTAGCTAGAAGTAAGATAGTTTAAATGAGTCATGAAACTTGTAGTAAGATATCAGTTATTGACTTTTATTTATTTCAAATTGTTAATTATAATTATTCTGTATTATTTAACTTTGGTATGGTTATTTTCTTTCCGAATTATTAAAAACATAAAGGTAAACGTAATTTAAACATCAAAGAACTTCCTACTGCGTATGTTGTAATGAATTTTGTTCTGCCAACATCATACAAAGTTAATATCCAGGTTATTCTTTATACATTAAATAATTAAATAAGCTGGGGTCCAATGATAAGAATGAAAGAACTTCTTAAAACACCATAAAACGTTTAGTAAATGCGCAAAGCTTTTCGAAAGAACTAGTCCTTCTTCATCAGCGCAGAGTGCACGTCCTACAACTTTGAAAACAGCATGCTGTTTTCAGTTGAACACTGCTGTTTTCTGTGAGCATGCTGTTTTCAGTTTGTTGTTGAAAACAGTATGCTGTTTTCAAAGTTGTAGGACCTGTTCTCAGCGCCTGATGAAGAAAGACTAGTTCAGGGTTGGCGAACCTTTTTTCATCCGCGTGCCAATTTTTTCCAGAAAATATAATTCGTAGCCATAACGTGCCATCTAAAAAACGAATTTAATGGATAAAAAAAAATCAAGAATTAAAATAACTCGAAAATTATTTATTGAGATTTTTAAAAAAAGGCCAACATACACGTAGTATTACATTGTAATATTTATAGAAATAAATATGTTTTAAAAATAATAATAAAAAATTTAATGCGATTAAATGCGATTTCTATTGTTGCATCTTGGAGGGGGAAAAAATATGAGGTTCATACTTAAGTTCATTTAACAGAATGCAAGCTGAACTGGGTTTTATCAAGTGGTTTATATATCAGTTTTAATATTATCACTTGTGAAAATAATTATACGCAGTCGTAGATAGGCGGAAAAGTTTTTTAAATGCAAATACCAGTTTGTTAAAAAAAAAAAAAAAAAAAAAAAAAAAAAAAAAAACTATGGAATTAAATTTCAAGCTCCTGTAATTTTATCATCGGCATTTTTACTTATATTTCTTGATAATCTTTTCGATATTTCCCATATGTTGCTTTTTTTTGATAAAATTTTCAGTCCATTTTCAACTAGACTGGAATTTAATAAGGTGCAATTTAAATTCTTCAATTCGAATGTAAACAAGCTCAACACATCTATATCGGTATATTTTGTGTAATGAATGTCACTGTATCTTGATTTAAAACTTCAATCAACGGCGTGCCAAAAATGTTCTTTTGCGTGCCACTTCTGGCACGCGTGCCATAGGTTCGCCGACCCTGGACTAGTTCTTTCGAAAAGCTTTGCGCATTTGCTATGCAGTTTTCAAAGTAGTAGGACATGTTCTCAGCACATGAGGAAGAAAGACCAGTTCTTTCGAAAAGCTTTTACTAAATTTTACTAAAATTTACTAAAATTTTTATAGTGTTTTAAGACGTTCTTCTTTCTTATTCCTAATACATCTTCCAAACAATAGTACTAACCATACAAACAATGTATCACTCCCGGATCAAAGGATTTCGACCAATTAATGTTTTTTTTTCAATAGTTCACTCCCTTAAAACATACATTTAATGTTTCTTTAGAATAGTTTCGCGATCGAAATTACGTAACTGCTGGAAAGTATAGAACATAAGCATTAAAGACATTAGTGAAACGCGTGCTAAACTCAGAACTTGCTCAATAACAAGCGGTATTTGAGCCTAAACTCACGTTTCATTTCCTTACAACGTATTTGTAAGATAGTTTAAATGGGGCATGAGACTTCTAGTAAGAGATAAGTTATTGATTTTTATTTCTTTCAAATAGTAGTTGATTTCAATTATTCCATATTATTTCTATTTGCTATACTTATTTTCTTTTCGAATTATTTAAAACATAGAAGTAAACATAAGTGAAACATCAAAAGAACTTTATCTTTGGTATATTGTACTGAATTTTGTTCTCTCAACATCGTGAAAAGTTAATGATTCCAGTTATTCCTCGGTGGAACTTTATATATTCTCCACGCAATTTTAATAACCATACAAATAATATCTCCCTCAGTAATCAATAAATTTCGACCGATTAGCGCTTCTTTTCGATAGTTTATATGCTTAAATCATAAATTTAATGTTTCTTCAGAATAGTTAGGTGGTCGAAATTACTTAACCGCAGGAAAGTACAGAACCTAAGCATAAAAGACATTAGTGAAACTCGTGCTAAGCTTAGAACTTGGAGAGTAACACGTGATATTTAACCCTAAACTCACGTTTTATTGCATTACAACGTACTTTTGAAATAGTTTAATTGGGGCATGAGACTTATAGTAAAAGATCAGTTATTGACTTTTATTTCTTTTAAATGATTGATCTCAATATTCGATATAATTTCTTTTTTCTATAGTTATTTTCTTTTCGAATTATTTGAAATATAGGAGTAAAAATAAATCTTTAAACGAGTTTCCTGTTTCCTATATTCTAATGCGTTTTGTTCTTATAAAATTACATTAAATTAACGGTTTCTAGTTATGCTTCTATTGAATTTAAGACATCTTTCAAGTAATGGTAGAAAGTCTGTAAGGTTTCTTCCTCGTTGATTAAGAAACAGAACTTGCTCATTAGCTCACGATATTCAAGTCTAAACTCACGTTTTATTTTATTAGCACTATCTGCGAGAGAGATTAAATTGACATGAGACTTCTAGTTAGAAATCAGTTATTGACATTTCTTTCTTTCAAATGGTGTATTTCAATTATTTTGAATTATTTTTTTCAGATAGCTCTGATTATAAGAATCAGAAAGAGATTAATATAAATATTAGTTTTAATGTTAAGATCGCAGCATCAAACCTTAGTTTAATTACACACAGGTCATCAAAATTAAAGGATAATGACAGAAATAAAATGTAACTAATACTTACTGAAAAATTATTTATAGAAATTTGTACAAAAGCATTAGTTAACATAAATTACAATCTTTGGCAGTTGATTATTCTCAAAATATTGCAATTAAAACCAAATTTATGGAAATTGGAAAACGATGGAAAAATTAAATCACCTCTTGTGGAAAAATATTTTCTTTAATATGGTGTATTGGGTCCTCGAACAGATATGCATACCTCACATCTTGATTTCCTGGACTTTACCAAAGTGTTCATGAAGTCTTGTGGAATTGTACACCACTCTTTTAAAAGTGTACTTTCCGGCTCCCGGAGGGTCCACGGAGGAATTTGGCGCTCTGAAAGTCGGCGCGCATCCTACACACGCTCAGTCGGGTTCAAGTCGAGTGAGTAAAGTGGCCAATCCATTCGAGTTATATCTTCTTTTTGTAAGTATTCTGATACCACATATACTCGATGTGGCCGAGCATTGTCATCCCTTAGCATAACCTCTGAGCCAACAGCACCCCTAAACAGTCTAGCTTGGGTTTCCAATACCTCTTCCACATATCACCGAGCGGTTACAGAACCTCCTTGAAAGATATTCACTTCGATGCGACCATCTGTCATGATCCCCCCTCCCCCAAACCATTAAGCCACAGTTTTGGAAATGGGATATTTTACGAACAAGGGAAGGCAAGTTGTTCCTTACTCTCTCCAGATCAAAACGCGTCTAGAATCAGTGTTCAGACTATAAATGGACACGTCAGTAAATAATACTCGGGCCCAGTCTTCTTGACTCCATTGAACATGACGACGGCACCAAATTAAACGGGCTCCTTTGGAAACTGGGATGAATGGAACACAAACTACTGGTTTTCTCGCATACAGTTCACGCTCGTTAAGCTTTCGTGCAGCAGTAGAATGGCTAATTCGAGTTCCTGTAGCAGCCTGAAGATATTAAACCAAATCTTTTGTACTTGCTTTGTGGTTTCTTCGAGCCGACAATGACAGAAAACGGTCTTCGGATGCAGTTGTTGCTCTCGTTCGCCCTTGACCAGGCTGTCTATTAATGGATCCAGCGTTTAAAGAGAGGCTCCAAGCTCTTGATGTGACACTTTGAAAGATATTCAAATCTTGGGTGAGCTCCATTTGTTTTTGACCTCCTTCGATTCTACCAATTACTCGCCACTTTTGACCTTCACTTAAATGACGCCTTAGAGCCATTACTAATCAATACTGGTCAGTCCCCGACACCATATTTAATTTAAACAACATTACGGGCCAGAATTCCAACATGCGTCTATTGCGTACCACATTGTCAATCACCGAATTTGCATATTTCCGACCATAATGTATGCGCGGAAGTGCAATTTTCTATTAAATTTAATTTAATTAGCATAAATAATTGCAGCATTGGACACTGGTTGCAACATTACCTTAATGAGAATATTTTTACTCATTATCATTTAATTTTGATGACCAGTGTACTACGTACATTTGCAATAATTATCAGTTCAGTTTTCTAAACTAGAATTTTTGTAATCTTGTGGTCAACATTCTTCCAATAATTTATGAAGTTTCAGAAAAAGAGATGAATATAACCGTAGAGGGAAATTTATCGATTACAGGAGAGACGCTGATTTTAAATGCTAATAAATGTATGATTAAATTTTATAATCACCAAAATTTTGCATAATAAGGTTTATTTCTCAATCCCAAAAATGCCGGATTTTGCATATAGCAATATAGGTTTCTCGGGACTAGAGTAACAAGATTATCAAGATTATATTATAACAAGACTCATGGCGGTGTGTAAAACACTTCTGTTATAGAATAATAATAATAATAAAAACCTCTTACTTTACCCATTATAGATGAAAGATGTTTTATATACATTTTAAGTACATTATGCTATTTAAAATTAACGAAATTTGTTTTTGTTATTGAAGAGGGTTAAAATACGTTCCCTGCCAAAATATGTATTTACTTTTCTCTATCTTTACAAGAAGAAAGTATTGAATTCGTGAAAATTTTCGACTTCCGATTTTCGATGGATTTATACGTTTTAGAAGGTCTCGAAAACGAATTGATAGTTTTTAGAAAATGTCTGTTTGTCTGTATGTGACAAATGTTTTGGGGCTAGATCTCAAAAACTAATGTACGGAATTTAATAAAACTTTGGATTCCGTTCGACTTTGATATAAATGGGCTGAAAATAATTTTAGGTGTACATTGCGCAACAGATGGCAGTGCTGTGCTGCATTTTTCACGATTTTAGCCATAGTGATATCTCAAAAACTAATGCACGGAATTCCATCAATTTCACATTCTGTTAGACCTTGACATAAGTTGGTACTGATTAGGCTTTCATCTAAATCATACAATAGATGCTACATCTCTATGCTACATTTTTCATGAATTTAGCGATAGCTATATGTCAAAAATTAATGCACGGAATTTATTCAAAATTCATATTCTGTTACACTTACATATAATTATTTCCTTATTAGATTTGGGTGTATAATGCCCAATGGATGTCGCTTTTATGCTCTTTGGTTTGGAAGTTTTGGTTGTAGACATCAAAGATGGTGGGTGCCGAAATTGAATGACTTGTTTGAAAAATGCGATGCTTATATCTCCTTTTTAAATGCATATAATTCAATGGACCTAGAACTTTAGAATCCTTATTATGGGCATAGATTTTTATTTTTATTTTTGGCAGTGTGATAACGAATTTTGAACTATTAACATGTACTCGTATGAGATAGAAGAAAGTTTTGGGGTTGGCAACTCCAACTAGTTTTTCGCTATTTTCTTTTAGAATAATTTAGATGTAAGGATTTAAATAAGCTATCAAATGAACTTTCTGTTTTTTATTTCTAATCTATTGTACACTGGTGTACAAAACTTAAGCAACAATCATAAAATGCTAATTTTCAAACACGCGAGTACGCAAAAAAATATAATTAAAATAGGTACTATCCCTACAGTATGCTAGTCGATGTGGCATCTCCATCAAGTCACACATGGCCATAAGTGTCAAAGTCACTAAGGTGAAACAAAATATGGGATCTTTCATTCGTTTCTTTATTAATATCAGATGATTTCCATATGGTGACTCCATTGAAAAGTCATTGTGACTGTTGCTTTGTGACGAGTCACGAGGTGACATTACATTAAGTCACCTTGTGATTCTCATTTGACTGTCATTTGAAGACTCAATTCTGAAGTCATCATGAGCATTGCATTATGATGAGTCATCAAATAATGTTACAATGATGTCACATGGTGACTTTCAAATGACCGAGACACTACTGTGAAGTCACTATTACGTTTCTTTGTGAAAAGTCACCAGATGATTTCATTTTCTGTCACTTGGGAATTCGTCAAAAACAGCTGACTTTACAATGGAGTCTCAAAAGACTGTCACACGAGAGTAACAAGGTAACTTCATTGTAAAAGTCACCTGGTGACCCGCCAAAGAGCAGCAGTCATAGTGTTATCTCAGTGCAGTGACCAAATCAGAATAAGAATGAGACGAATGAAAGAGATCACATTTCAGTACATTCTGGCGACTACGACACTTGTGACCGTTTGTGACTTCAAGGATAGTCTGAATGGACTGGCCGTATTCTTATGGTAGTACCTATTTTCTACACTTTCTGTTCATGGAATTTTCTTTTGAATACTCACGTTTTCAGAAATTAGCATTTTGTGATTGTTGCTTAAGTTTTGCACACTAGTGTATTTTAGTTTTATTTCTTTAGTAATAGACCTATTGCGAATCGCTCTGTTCTGTCTATCTACGTATAATGCAAATCATGTCACCACGATGACATCCGAAATTCAAAACCAATTCTAACCTAATTGGGACAGCTTATTAAACTTTCAAAATAATCTTATATGGGTTCGTTAACCAAGCATAGAGTTCTTATAGTCTTTTAGGTGGACCCACAAAAGAAAAACGTACAAACTCGTCATAAAGATAAGGTCCGAAATACTGAATCAATGAGAACTTTATTGGAACAATGTATAGATCTTGCAAATATATTACATGAGTTCGTTAACCAAGTGTGTAGCTCTTAACCCCTTCGGGACCGGCGTCTTTTACACAAATTTTATTCGGTTAGCACCACTTTAAAAAAAAAAGTTACCTTTACTTAAAGATTCACGAAAAAGCTCTAATTAAAGAAACTAAATATTACTTTTCTTTTTTACTGGTGCCTAAAACAAATTCTGTATGCTCTTTTTGAGGGTGCATATACGCCACATATGGTCCCAAACTGGTTAACTTTCTTTACAGGAGCATACAAACACAAATCATTCAAAACTTGTCATAGCGATAACGTTCGAAATACCGATTCAATACGCATCTAATTGAAACAATATATTGAGCTTCCAATATCTTGTATGAGTTTACTACTGATTACGTAGCTTTATAAATTTCTACCACCTTATATGAGTTCGTTAACCTAGTATGAAGCCAGCATGGGTTTTTTTACATGGACACACAAAAGCAAAACATACAAAATTGATCACCACGATTACGTCCGAAGTACTGAAACAGATCAAATCTAATTCAAATAGTGTATGGATCTTAAAAAATATTTCATATGAGTTCGTTAAACAAGTACAGGATGTCCATATCAGAATTTCCCAGTTATAAATTTTACTAGTACCAAATGTATGCGTTGTAGAGTGTTGGTTAAATGTCACAAATCAACACTGTAAAAAAAGCGGACTAAAAAACGAAGATTCTACAGGCAATCTAGACGCCAGTACTATGTCCGTATTTTAACGGAAAATTTCCCCCATAAATTCCAGAAAATTGGAAAATTTTCTGTAATTTATGATTTTACTGGCGTCTCGATTGCCAGTAGAATCTCCGTTTTTTTTACGGTGAAGAGTAACTCAAATAGTTTTAGATAAGCACATGTACGAGTACTGTTTTGTTATTGCCTTGCTTGTAGTGCCATATATGCAAATGACTCCTGAGACTAAAGCGTTATCCCTGGGCTAAAGATTTAAAAGCCGTTAGAGCCATGCGTTTTTTTCTTTGTGGCATTATAAAAGATTGGGTTACGTTCCGCCACTACCTAATGATTTGCCAGAGTTGAGACACTGAATTGAAGAGGCTATTTCTTCTATTATTTCGTACTTGTTAGCTGAAGTGTGGAGAGAATTGAACTGTAATTTGGATGCGTGCCGTGTACCTAAAGGTGCACATATTGAACATTATTTGTTAACCAATAGTATGTAGCTGTTATTGTTTTATTTACAGGAACACGCAAAAACAAAACATATGAAATTTGTCATCACGATGATATCCGAAATACTGAACGACTCGAAACTAATTGGGAAAATGTATTAATCCTGCCATTATCTTCGACGAGTCTGCTGATCAAATATGTAGGTTTTATAGTTAGTTTACAACGCACACAAGAGCAAAAACCGTCATCAGGATAACATCCGAAATACTGTACAAATACCAACATAATTGGGCATTGTACTGATCTTATAAGTACAGTGTGTCCATAATTAAACGACCCTACTTTAAAGTTATCTAGAGAAGAAACTATTGGTCAGAAAATTGTGAAATTTAGTGATGGACATAATAAAGATGTGGGAATTTGTTTCATCAAAAAAAAAAATGTTTAGTTCAATATTTCGCCACGAGGGGGCTTTTTTGGTGAATTACACATTTTTAAAAGTTTTTAAGCTTTATTTTTCTCAGATTAAGGGGTCTTGTACCCTTTAAACGCGTCGAAAATTAACGAAAATCTTCAAAGTTTGAATTAGTCTATCTTCAAAACCTTTTTATGTATAATCATGAAATTTTGGATATTGATTAAACAGATTGTGCTTTGTAATATACTACTAACAGAAATTTATTAACCCTTTACAGAATTTGTGTATTGTTGAAATCAAAATAGCTCTTTTTTTAACCCCATGAGTCATTGCGCGCATGATGTCTTGAGAAAGTATGTATGGATGGTCATGAAATTTGGTAAATATACTAAACAAATATGTGTGTTTAAAATGATCTACTTTTCAGTATTTACAATGGTAATATTTTTAGTTATGACTATTTTTATTCATTAAAAATACAAAATTTTTATTTTTTTTTATATAGTTAATGAAATAATTTTAGCCTAAGAGTAGATCATTTTAAACACACATATATGTTTAGTATCTTTACCAAATTTCATGCGAATCCATACATACTTTCTCAAGATATCATGCGCGCAATGACTTATGGGGTAAAAAAAGAGCTATTTTGATTTCAACAATACACAAACTCTATAAAGGGTTAATAAATTTTTAATGGTAGCATATTACAAAGCATAGTCTGTTTAATCAATATCCAAAATTTCATGTTTATACATAAAAAGGCTTTGAAGATAGACTAATTCAAACTTTGAAGTTTTTCGTTAATGTTCGACGCGTTTAAAAGGTACAAGTCCCCTTAATGTCCCCTTAAATAAGACAAATATACAGACCGCTGCCTGAAAAAAATAAAGCGTAAAAACTTTTAAAAATTATTGGTGCTGGAATTGAACGGACGTACAGACTCTGAAAAAAAAAATCTGCCTACAACAGCGGCCATTGTTTTCTCAGAGCTAAGGCCTGGTATTCAGTCGGCGGTGGCTAAATGTGTAACTCATTAAAAAACGCCCTCTGGTGTAAAAGTTTTGAACTGACATTTTTTTTCGCTCAAACAAATTCCCATTCTTTTTTTTTTATGTCTGACACAAAATTTTACAACTTTCTGACCAATAGTTTTGCATTTATACAACTTTAAAGTAGGGTCGTTTAGTTATGGATACTCTGTATCTTAAATGCGCTCATTAATCAAGTATTTAGCTGATACACAAACGTTTTCGATGGCATTCATTGAATGTTTTGCTATCAAACTTCGTCTGAGCATCGGAAATATATTATCACCTGCCGGCGGTTTTTAAATATGATTTTTGATATGATAAATATTTTATGATTTCGACAAATTTTAAAAATCTTTTGTAATTGTCTCATATCCATTTAATTACATTTGGTAAGCGAAATTTAAAATTTCCCTGCAAATTACCTTTTCCATTGAATTAGCGAATTTAGTAAGAGTGAGTCTAATTTGTTTAATTTCATTTAAATTTGATGTACGTACCTTAAAAAAATAAATATTTAGCTTGCCCTTTAGACTGATTCAAAAAAACGTGTTTTATTTGTTCTTGAAACACCATATAAAGTTAAGGAATAATAGTTAAGCCTCTGCCAAACATTAAACCCGTATATCTTTCAAGCAATTATTCTGATCATAGAGAAGAACTTTCCCTCTTTGAACAAGAGATTTCTACCTATTACCATTTCCTTTTAAAAGCTCATTAGCTAAAACTGCATATTCAGAGTTTCCGCTTGATAGTTACGCGGCCAAAATTTCTTAACTGCAGGAACGTATACAAACCTAAACATTAAAGACATTAGTGAAACTCGTGCTGTACTTCGGCCTTCCACAATAACACGCGATATTTAACCCCGAACTCACGTTTTATTTCAATACAACGTACCTGTGAGATAGTTTAAATGGGACATGAGACTTCTACTAAGAAGTTTTTGACTTTTCTTTCTTTTAAATGGTTCATTTAAACTATTTTGGATTAGTTGGTTCAGTAATATAAATATCTGTTTTACAATGTTTCTGTTTTATATGCATTTGTAATAAATTCATTTTCATAAGCTAGTAATTTTCTAATGCTGTTAAATACTTCCAATGGTTTCTTGTAAATTAAAAAGGTAAGAAAATTTACCCGATTTCGTTTTCGTTATCATCACATTGACAAAAGTATTAGAGTTTTTTCTTCTGAGCGATATATTTAATAATAATATATCTCACTACCTTATATGTTAGCAAAGTATAAAATACACCTGACATGTAAACATGTGTTTCACTGTAGAATGACTTTAAATATCTCCTCATGAACCAACATGAGATCATCAAAAAGTAAGGAAATAATCTGCATCACTGGAAAATTACTATTTCGTTTTTCTCTGGTTATTTCCCTTCCGAATTATTATATTTTTAAAAAATAAGGTAAATATAAGACATTAAAAATACTTTCTAGTATCTTCTATTGAATTTTGTTCTCGCACCATCA
The DNA here is from genome assembly GCA_963932465.1 of Maratus speciosus. Lineage (NCBI taxonomy): Eukaryota > Metazoa > Arthropoda > Arachnida > Araneae > Salticidae > Maratus > Maratus speciosus. The sequence continues at coordinate 333,984,063 of OZ010797.1, read as the reverse complement.
TATAAAGTCAACCCTTAACTGCTATGACAAAAATTGTCGCATCACTACTGTCAAGCGGTCTCTGAGACCGCGTAATAGAAGGATGAATGAAGGGCTCCTTTATCTCATATAAAGCTGTTTCTGTACTAAACTTTATGTACAAGACAATTATAATTAAAATTACCCTATTCAGAAGTCTCTAGCGATAGTCCTAAGGTTCTAAGTGAAACAAAGTTTCAGTAGTACCTGTTGTTAAACTGAAAATGACAAGTTAAGCTGCAAAAATTTTAAAAAGGAGCGGTCTATCAGCAGTTAAGGGTTAACTAGCAGGGATGACCGAGCTTAGCTCGGTCATAATTAGCCTTATGTTCAATTCGATATTTTAATCTCACCGTATCATTCTTGCTATTTAGATACAATTGGCATGATCCTGAGACATAGTGACCCAAAATGACCCACTAACCGAATTTTTTCGAACATGCGACCTAACCCATGCTCGTCTCGAACTCGAAAACGATAGAATACTAAATTTAGTCAAAATTGTTAAAGTCGTTTTATAAATAAAATTAGATTGACCCACGGTAACCCAAAACGGACCCACTAATCTAAATTTATCGAACATGTGACCCATCCCAATGGTCTTCTCGTGTTGGGAAACTATGTAATAAAACTTTTTGCCAAAATCGTTTGAGCCGTTTTTCAGATACAAATAGTTTGACCCACAGTAACTCAGAAATGACCCACTAATCGAATTTTCTCGAACATGTGTTTTAGCCCAATGGTCTTCTCATGATCAGAAACGATATAATACAAAATTTTGGCAAAATGTTTTGAGCCGTTTTTTAGATACAATTAGTTTGATCCACGGTGACCCAAAAATGTCCCAGTAATCGATTTTTCTCGAACACGTGACTTACCCCACACGTCTTCTCATGCCCAGAAACGATATAATTCAAAATTTTGTCCATGTTTTGAGCCGTTTTTAGATACAATTAGCTTGACCCACAGTGACCCAAAAATGACCTAGTAATCAATTTTTCTCGAACATGTGACTTAGCCCACACGTCTTCTAATGCCCAGAAACGGTATAATACAAAAATTTGTCAAAATTGTTTGAGACGTTTTTTATATACAATTAGCTCGACTTACAGCGACCCAAAATGACCCACTAATCGATTTTTCTCGAACATGTGACTTAGCCCAATGGTCATCTCAGGCCCAGAAGCAGTATGTTACAAAATTTTGTCAAAATATTTTGAGGCATTTTTTAGATTCAATTAGCTTGACACCTGACCCATTGTGACCCAAAATGACCGATTAATCAAATTTTCTTGAACATGTGACCTAGCCCAATGGTATTCTCGCACCCGAAAACAATAGAAAGTGAAATTTCGTCAAAATCGTTAGAGCCGTTTTCTAGATAAACTTAGCTTCACCCACAGTGACCCAAAAATGACCCACTAATTGAATTTTCTCTAACATGTGACATAACCCATTGGTCTTCTCGTAATCAGTAGATTACAAAATTTAGTCAAAATCGTTAGAGCCGTTTTTTAGATAAAATTAGCTTGGCCCAAAGTGACCCAAAATTGACCCAATAATCGAAAGTTCCCGAACATGTGACCTAGCCCAATAGTTCCTTCGTACCCCAAAACGGTTGGATATAAAATTTAATCAAAATCGATTGAGCCGTTTTTTAGATATAATTAGCTTGACCGTGACCCATTATGACCCAAAATGATCCACTAATCGAATTTTCTCGCACACATGACCTAGCCCAATGGTCTTCTCATGCCCGAAAATGGTAAAATACAAAATTTAGTCAAAATCGTTAGAGCCGTTTCTAAGATAAAATTTACATACACACACACATACACACACAATTTTTGTTCGTATTACAATATAATTCTAATAATTCATAGTTATTACTCTGTGGAACTTTAGACAGCTTTCAAACAATTATACTTGCCATATGGAAAATTTCTTCCTGGTTGATCAAAGTATTTCCACCAATTAACGTTTGGTTTTAAGAAATCATTCGCTTAAAATTTACATCTAATTTTTCTGCAGAATAGTTGCTCAGTCGAAATTTTTTAACTTCCAAAGCATTAAAAATACCAGTGAAACTCCTACTAGACTAAAAACTTACTCAGTAACACGCAATGGTTAATAGTAAACTTACGTTTTATTTTATTACAACGATATAGTTTAAATGGGGAGTACATTTAATATTTCTTCAGAATAGTTACGCAGCCAAAATTTCCTAACTTCTATTAGATATAGAAATTTAAGTATTAAAGACATTAACAAAACTCGTGCTAGAACTTGCGCAGTAACATACGCTATATTAACCCTAAACTCATGCTTTACTTCATAACACATACCTCATAAATAGTTTGAAAGGGATTTCCTTTATTTCAAATGATTGATTTCAATTATTTATTTAAATAATTCTGATTTTGATAACTCGTAAGGGTGTCATATATATAATACTTTTAATGTTAAGGTCGCTGCATGAAATATCATTTTAATTATACTACGTAAATCTGCAGTAACTATCGGTTTAATTTTACAAATTAGATATGATTTGTGGAATGGTTTCTTACAATAATTTCTTGAAGACAAACAAAAGAAAAGAAAATCATCGGGTTCAAGAGGACCATCAACTTTTAAGTGTTATTATTAACAAATGTTTACTTACATTTTACACAAATTGTGCTTTGTTACAATTATTTCTTGAAAACAAATTAAAAAGAAAAGAAAAAGATGGCTGCAGGAGAAACGTCAGCTTTAAAGTGTTAATATTAACAAAATGTTTATTTAAATTTTATAAAAATAATGCTTTCTTACAATTATTTCTTTAAAAGAAACAAAAAGCGAAAAGATGGTTGCGGGAAAAACATTGGCTTAAGAGTATTATTAACAAATATTTCCTTAAATTTTATAAAAATAATGCTTTCTGGCAATTATTCCTTCAAAATAAACAAAAAGAAATAAAATCATCGGTTGCAAGAAAGTTATCGGCTTATTAAGAATATAATTAAGAAATGTTTATTTAAATTGTATAAAAGAAGTAATGGTTTATTTAAAAACTTTAATAAAAGTTGTAGGAAGAAGAATTTCTTGAAGATCTTCTTCAAGAAGAAGAAGAAGATGGTTGCAGAAGAAACATCGCCTTAAGAGATATTATTAAAAAATGTTTACTTAAATTTTATAAAAATAATGTTTTCTTACTATTATCTCCTGAAAACAAACAAAAAGAAAGAAAATCATCGGTTGTAAGAAAATTATCGGCGTTTTAAGAATATAATTAAGAAATGTTTACTTAAATTTTATTAAAAAAAAGGGTTTATTAAAAATTTTAATAAAAGTTGTAGGAAGAAGAATTTCTTGAAGATCTTCTTCAAGAAGAAGAAAAAGATGGTTGCAGGAGAAATATCGGCTTAAGAGATATTATTAACAAATGTTTACGTAAATTTTATAAAAAGAATGCTTTCTTACAATTATTTCTTGAAAACAAACAAAAAAGAAGAAAATCATCGGTTGCAAGAAAATGATCGGCTTTTAAGCAATATAATTAAGAAATGTTTACTTAAATTTTATAAATAATAATGGTTTATTTAAAAACCTTAATAAAAGTTGTAGGAAAAAGAATTTCTTGAAGATCTTCTTCAAAAAGAAGAAAACGATGGTTTCAGGAGAAATATCGGCTTAAGAGATATTATTAACAAATGTTTTCTTAAATTTTATAAAAATAATGCTTTCTTGCAATTATTTCTTGAAAACAAACAAGACTAATGAAAATGATATATTGCAAGAGAATTAGAGGATGTTGTTAACAAATTTTAACTTAAATTTTATAAAAATAATGTATTATTTAACAACCTTAATAAAAGCTGTAATAAGAAGAATTTCGTGAAGATTTTCTTTAAGAAGAAGAAGTTGGTTGCAGGAAGAGATATTATTAAAAAACTCTTTTTTCTATTTGTTAAATTTTATAAAATAATGCTTTCTTACAAATATTTCTTGAAAGCAAACAAAAAGAAAGAAAATCATCGGTTGCAAGAACATTATCGGCTTTTTGAGAATATAATTAAGAAATGTTTCCTTAAATTTTGTAAAAAAGAAAAAATAATGGTTTATTTAAAATTTTAATAAAAGTTGTAAGAAGAAGAATTTCTTGAAGATTTTTTTCAAGAAGTAGAAAAAGATGGTTCCAGGAGAAACATCGGCTTAAGAGGTATTATTAATAAATGTTTTCTTAAATTTTATAAAAATAATGCTTTCTTACAATTATTTCTTGAAAATAAACAAGAAGAAGGAAAATCATCTATTGCAAGAGAATTATCGGCTTTTAGAGGATATTATTAACAAATGTTAACTTAAATTTTATAAAAATAATGGTTTATTTAAAAACCTTTATAAAAGTTGTAGGAAGAAGATTTTCTTGAAGATCTTCTTCAAGAAGAAGATGGTTGCAGCAGAAACATCAGCTTTAAAGGGTCATTATTAACAAAATGTTTATTTAATTTTTTTAATAATAATGCTTTCTTACATTTCTTTAAAACGAACAAAAAGAAGAGAAAAAGATGGTTGTAGGAGAAACATTCGGCTTTAAAGAAATATTATTAACAAATGTTTACTTAAGTTTTAAAGAAATAATGGTTTATTTAAAAACCTTAATAAAAGTTGTTGGGAGAGGAATTTCTTGAAGATCCTCTTTCGGCAAATCCATATAATGCCAAAATTTCTGCCAACCTGCTAAATTCATATGCATCTGCTGATTTTCTTATACTCACACGAGGTTTTTAATCTGTTTATTATTTTATATAGTAAAATAAGAAGTAAGTATTATATTATTTAAGACAAAAATAAATTACAAAGTCATTTTCAAGTAATTATACGAAGTGTAGTGTTAGTAATAAGAGCTTTATACGAAATTCACACAATTTATTAAGACAAATTATTTATTGTTTGTTAATAAGTTTGTATTTTAAAAACAAATCTCGATTCAACTTAATAATTTACATTTTAAATTTGAATCATTTTCCGTAATCAAAGTGTTCTATAATTTTATATAATAATGTTTTTCTCCAACAAACGAAAATAACAGCTACCGAGACAACAGCAACAACAACAAAAAAATGCGCATTTTCCGTGTTTCCAAAACCTATTTTTCTATATTTTAAATAATATTCCATCTTTCTTAAAAAAATAAAGGAAAATCGTGCATCAAGCATAGATTATGAAACACTTTCCAACACATTAGAATACCGTAACAAAACTTCACCATTAAGAAACATTATGTCTAAGTAAGTAATTTGGAAAAAGGCATAACACTATTGAAAATCCAATTTCAGCAATTACCATCTTTAGCTGGACACATATCCAAATTCTTTTGTGCATTCCTGTATATGATCTCTAAACCTGTATGTATGCTATATAGTATGCAAAAATTTAATTAAGTTAAGAAACGCATAACACAGTTGAAAATTCTTTATCAGCAATTTCCGTCAATAAAGAGAAATCTGCTCAAATTCTTCTGTGAAGCCATGTATACGATGTATAGAATTTATACACACCAAGTAACATGCAAAAAATTAGTTAAATTTAAAAACGCTTTTCCAACAATTATTGCTCATAGACAGTTACTGTAACCAAATTCTGCTGTGCTCCTGTAAATGAGCAATAAACACTATGCACACCGTATTTTTTAGTAATCATCTTGTAGCGCAGCACAGTGACATATATCAATTTTAAAATGTTTCAAATACTGTAACACCATTAAAATATATTGAAAATAGAATATTCCCGATAGACCTCCCTCAACAGAACGGAATTCTTTTGGAAGCCTCTATAAATGAAGTATAAATGCTAAACAACTACATTTTTAGTACCAAATGTACCATAGTAAACTTCAGTAACATATATCAATTAAATATATATCAATCCAAGTATCTTTACCCTAGTTATAAGCAAAGAGCATATTTACAAACAAACACTTCCGACAACAAATCTATCACTACATTTTTGTCTTACCGATCCTTGCAGGAATCGTCATGACCACGTAGGCCAATCATAGCATAGACAGACCTGTTAACGTAGACACATCAAATCGCCCTAACTCTTGTGTACAGTAGGAGTCATAAATAACTGACAGGTGTTTCTTGCTACCCCACAAAAATTCAACCTAGGAGTCATAATCCAACCCGCAGTGACTTCAGCTACCCTTTCCTTATAGCACGATCAAATAGACAGAAAGCAGAGAAATAAACTGCATTCATACACACTTTTCAACTGTGTTAAAAACCAACATAATTTCACAAGTGTTCACATTCTTATAATTTTATTCAAATTTCATTATTTTACTATATTCACACAAAATTCTAAAGTGGCCTAATAAGAGATTTACCGCAGTAAAGCATGAAATAAGGTATTAATATTCTGAAACTTAATTGCATCGAAGGAAATCAATTATGTTATTAAAATATGAGATTAAGCAATCAAAAATAGAATTTTGTTATTCATTATAATTTTCTTTTTATGAAAAAAAAAAAAAAGATACTGACTTCATTTACCTTACTTTCATTATTAAAGATACGGTGTTAATTTACCTTCAAAATTTATTACGTTAAAGAAGCAAAATCTTGTTCTTTAATATATTTTTAATAATGCAGCAAATATTTTTAAAAATTTAAACAGTTTTCTATTCAACTAATAATTCAAAACATGATTATTTCTTCTTTGAGGTTTAGTTTCATATTAAAGGTGTATTTAATTATAACTTAGCAAGAAATTTAATATTCATTTGAAAGGAAATGGAAAAAAGTTTTCTCCAAAAATCAATTTTTCAATTATGTTCGTCAACAAGGTATCTGCTTCTGATAAAGTAAGAGGTAATTTTTATATTTTAGTTGATGCTGAAAAAGAATATGGCATTGAAAAGTTTCTATTAAACCTGTTTGTTTTTGTTTTATAAGAAACTCTTAATTTTTATACATTTTTGCATAAAGCTATAACTTATGAATTTTGTCATTTGAATTTAGAAAAAAAAAATTAATTTAAAACGTTGTTAAGACCAATTTCGGCTGATCTAAACATGAACAAGTGAGCACTTTCGAGTGATTTTCTGTAGCTAAACGGAGTGTAAAACCAGTTTAAAACTGGTTTCATTTCAAAGAAGCATTAAGCGAAGACGAAATTATCGAGTGGTTTAAAACACCAGAACGAGAAATTCTAATTCTCTAAAAGGAGCGTAATTTTGGACACCGCTCCCAGGTGGTCGGGTGGTTTAAAATAACCAGAAAAAGGAAGTCTGATTCTCTAAAGATTGCGGGGTTTCGGACATCGCTTCCAGGTGGTCAAGTGGTTTAAAACACAAGAAAGAGGAAGTCTGATTCTCTAAAATAAGCGTGGTTTCGAACACCGTTCCCTTATGGTCGAGTGGTTTAAAACACCAGAAAGAGGAAGTCTGATTCTCTAAAGGGAGCGTGGTTTCGAACCCCTCTCCTAGATGGTCCGGTGGTTTAAAATACGAGAAAGATAAATTCAGGTCCTATAAAGGGAGCGTGGTTTCGAACCTCGCTCATAGATGGTCCGGTGGTTTAAAACACCAGAAAGGGGAATTCTGATTCTCTACAGGTAGCTCATTTTTTTTTCTGTAGAACTTGTAAGTTGTTTGCTGTCAAGTTTTGAAGGGTGTTATCTAGTAAATGATTTAAATAAACACTTAAATAGTTGAAATTCATATTATAATGTTGAAAAGCTACAGTGTTAATTATTTTTTGTAAATATTAACCAGAAATTTTATAAACATGCATGAAATTTAGTATGAAAATTCATGACGGTCTTATATACCAAACTACCAAAGTTATATATGTTTCTACTCTCTTGTCCCCTGTCTTATTGACGTAACAATTCAATACATCTGAGGATATATCAGAATCGCTTTGTATTTCTTTGTATTACTTCAAATAATGTTTAATGCGTTAAAAACGAAATTAAAAGTTGATAAAAAGTTGTTAATAACTACAGAGCTTTATTGAATTTGGATTTATGCTTGTAGTATTATAACATTATTAAAATGTATCATAAACGAGTTTTCCCTACAAATCATAAAGTGATAGAAATGTTTTGTTCGTCACTGTAAACGAACTACAAAAGCGACACACTACACTGTCAATACAGAACATTGTATGCTAAGCCTCAATAACATATAAAAATTGCATTGCAATATGAGAATATTTACGAGAGCTAAACCACGTACAGACGGACGGACAGACAAACCTAATTCATAAACACTTTTCAACTTATGTTAGAAAGTGTTAAAAAGAACACTCTTCTTAATTTAAAATTTTCTAGTTCTGGTTCTTAAAAAAGCAATTACGCTAAACATAGAGAAAGAACTTTCCTCTATTATTATTTTTAAAAATATTAAAATATAAAGGTTTGTCTAAAACTTTCTGAAATTGAAAATGTTATTTAGGGACAGACGAACAAATAGACAGACAAACCGAACTTATGAACACATTTCAACTATGTTGGAAAGTGTTAAAAATACATTTTGGTGCATTACGCAGTAACTAGTAATTAGTAAACGCAAACTGAAGTATCATGTTCATACATGAAAAAGAAATTACATATATCAAACAATGACTCCTGATTTTAAAACATTTTTTAGCACTCTTGAAAATCTATATAATGTCAAAATTATTGACAATCTTACAGTTTAATTAAAACTTCATGATTATTGAGATTTTAAGATTAAAGAAAAATATCAAAAAATTATTCCTGATTTTAAGACATTTTTTCAGTACTCCTGAAAATCTATATAATGTCAAAATTATTGACAATCCTACACTTTATTAAAACTTCATGATTACTGTGATTTTAAGATTAAAGGAAAGAAGCAAACAATGATTCCAGACCTTAAAACATTTTCAGTACTCCTGAAAATCTATATAATGGGAAAATTATTGACAATATTACAGTTTTATTAAAACTTCATGATTATTGAGATTTTAAGATTTTAAAAAAGTATCAAACAATGATTCCCGATTTAAAAATATTTTCGGTACTCCTGAAAATCTATGTACTGTCAAAATTATTGGTAATCTTACAGTTTTATTTAAAACTTCATGATTATTGAGATATTAAGATTAAAGAAAAGCATCAAATAATGATTCTTAATTTTAAAACATTTTCAGTACCCCTAAAAATCTATATAACGTCAAAATTATTGACAATCCTACACTTTATTAAAACTTCATGATTACTGTGATTTTAAGATTAAAGAAAAGTAGCAAAAAATGAGTCCTGATCTTAAAACATTTTCAGTACTCCTGAAAATCAATATAATGGAAAAATTATTGACAATCTTACAGTTTTATTAAAACTTCATGATTATTGAGATTTTAAGATTTAAAAAAAGTATCAAACAATGATTCCTGATTTTAAAATATTTTCAGTACTCCTGAAAATCTATATAATATGAAAATTGTTGACAATCTTGCAGTTTTATTAAAACTTCATGATTATTAAGATTTTAAGATTAAAGAAAAATGTCAAACAATTATTCCTGATTTTAAAACATTTTCAGTATCCCTAAAAATCTATATAATATCAAAATTATTGACAATGTTACAGTTTTTTTAGAACTTCGTGATTATTGAGATTTTAAGATTAAAGAAAAGTATCAAACACTGGTTCACGATTTTAAAGCAATTTCAGTACTCCTGAAAATCTATATAATGTCAAAATTATTGACAACCTTACAGTTTTATTAAAACTTCATGATTATTGAGATTTTAAGATTGAAGAAAAGTATCGAACAATGATTCCTGATTTTAAAATATTTTCAGTATTCCTGAAAATTTATAATGTCAAAATGGATGGTGTTTGAATTGCCAAGTTCTTATGTGATTTTTTATTCGTTTTGTACGCCTGTTTTGCCCTTTCATTTTGGCCACGTTATTTTGAATCATCCTGAATAATGTCAAAATTATTGACAATTTTACAGTTTTATTAAAACTTCATCATTATATTCACATGGGATTCTAATAAGACATTTCACCAAAGCAAAGCATGAAATAAGGTGGTAATATTCCGGAAGTTAATTACATCGAACGAAATCAACTATGTTATTAAAATGCGAACTACAGGAATCACAAGGGGAATCTTGCTATGCATTATGATTTTCTTTATATGGAAAAGGGATGCTGAGTTTATTTTTCTATGGTAGCAGATGGATTTCATATTTTTTTATTAAAGAGTTAGCGTTAATTTACCTTCCAAAATTAATATGCAACTAAATGCTATGGAAATAAAAATTATCATCTGTTTATGTTCTTTTTCATGAAAAAGAAATTCTGAAGAATGCATCCTATTTTTATGCTTTTTTTTATTTGACTCATCAACTTTTTTTGTATGTAGAGATAGAATTTTGTAATAGATTTCTCACCGACTTCCTGATTTGCTTGAGTTATAAAAAATGTGTAAAAAGGTGTGTTTTTGATGTCAATATTACATTTTAATATTTTTAGAACCTAATTATAAATTTTAAAAAATAATTTTAAAACACCTTCCCTTTAGCGGCCCGCAGGTGATCTTTATAGCTACAATTGTTTAGATGTTACAGAAATAATTGAGTTAACCCTATGAGCGTCTGATGATTTTCTTGCATTTTTATAAAAATGGTCCTATTGTTAATTTAATTTTTTTTTCTGTTTGTTTCTAAAATACACTTCATATCTCTTTATTTTACATGTATCTTGAAATACAATTCTATTAATAATATTTTTGTCTACAGCCGATTTAAGTTGTTTAGTTCATCTTAAATACACATACCATAAATGAAATTGCACTTCCAGCAATTATCGCTAATAGACAGTACTTCAGGTACTATACTGTATTCGAATCTTTAGCATGTCTATATAAATGAACGATAAATGCTATTTACATTATGTTATACAACAAGCACCTTGTAATAAGTGTGGAATTCTTTTATGTGTCCCTGCAAATGAATATTAAATTCATTGCACCTCATATCTTACAGAATATATGTTTTAGTAAACTGCATTAATGCATATCAATTTCATTATGTTTGAAATCGTCTATCATCATTTAAACGATTTTTTCCCATTGACCATAATGTAGCGAAATATTTTTGACCGTCCGTGTAAATGAATTGTAAGAGCTATATAATATATTTTCAATAGCAATCGAGCTATAGTAAACGTTAATAACATACGAAAAATTCAGTGAAGAAATTAAGAAAATTCAGAGTTAGAAAGCGGGCAGACGGACGGCCAAATCCAAGTCATAAAAACTTTTCAACTATGTTGGAAAGTGTAAAAAAGCATGTTTCAAGCTCAAGCCTTTTTTTGTTAAAATTGCGTCTTTTTTTTTTTCATATAAACATGTAGATGGCACATGCTATCACATATAATTATTAATATAAAATTACCCTAAAAGGAAATTAAAGCAACTATAATTAATAAATAAATGCTTTAAATACCCTTAACATATTGTTTACATCAATAAAAATCACATCCATGGGCCAATGGCACTCTCCATGCTACAACAATGGCATTGAGGTGGCATTTCAAAATGTACGCCTAATATTTTCAATTCGCAACTATTACATATGCTGCTTGGATATAAAATTAAATAGAGCAATTTAGAAGTATTTATCAACATATTTCTGCTATTTTTAAAATTGATATAATTAATAAGTTCATGAAGATGACATCCTATAAAGGTACACTATGGTAATTAAAAGTTTTAAATTAAAACCACATGAAATAACAACTTACAATGCTTCAGAAATATTTAATCCAACACGTTGCTTTCTGTATTTAATTTGTTTTACAAGTTCTAGATCATGCTGCCATATAGCAGATTTTTACATAATTATAACTGATATTGCACGAAGAGGCTAAAATTCTATGGTCTGAAGTGTTTTTGGCAGTAATTTATTATATATAATTCTTCAAAGTTTTCTTTAAATAAGCAAACAAATTACATCCATTTTTTAACTTCATATATTTTATACGGTTCTTTTTCTTCATCTTATGGGACACAGCTACGTTTTAAAGTAAAAACAGGCACAGAGAGACATACCATGTAGGGGACATTTAGTATATTTTAATTTGATATAAATAGTTTTAAATTTCAAATTTATTCTAAAGTGTTTTTTTAAATATATGTTTTAGAAGAGCCTTCTTAGATCATGTGATTAATTGAACAAACATGTGCATAAAAGTACAAAACATTGATTGGGAATCAAACTTCTACTTAATTTCGGAACAAGCCTAGGGATTTAAATAGGCAAGAAGTTTTAACAATAAACGTTTTATTGCTGTACTAACCAACAAACCATACGTGCACTCAAAGAATCTGCACTCTCTTCAAATGTAAATAGAGGGTCTATAGCAGTTCAGTACCACCATTTCAGTAACCAGGGGCGCACCTCAGCTCTTGGCGCTCAGTGAAGGGACCCATTATTCACATAAGTGAAAACATGCGCCCATAGTATCGCACAGTATTAGTATGCTCGAAATTCTTTATATTATTGCAAATGAATCTTACAGCAGTAAGCAAAAGGACCGTACGGTTCTGGAATTACATGTATTAAGTTTGAAATTATACATTTTTCTCTCAAAAATGTTTGTAGGGTATGGTGTAGTAAATTGTCAATTTAAAATGGGGAGAGTTTATATCAATCCGTGAAATCGTAAATTCTTACATTTTGCGTTAATTACCGCAAGGCTCCAATCCTGAAAATGAGAGAATGCTCACGAAAATCAAATCACGCAAATAATTAGATTTCATTTCCATGGAAAACTTTATTTTGGTGAGTAAGATGAGGTGGCCCCGCCCGCCAGCTTTGCTACCTATAACCTCTCAGATGCAAGACTAGAGGAATAGTGACACTTACAAAGCCAAAAGACATTTTCAAAATCGAGTCATGTGCGCCAACTAAAATTTACGTTACGAAGAAATGCATTCTAAAATTTAAAACAAAAATTACCAAGGGTCAACCAGGATTGGCGCCGTCATCTTTAACCAACATAATGGGCAGTGACAGGCAACCCTAAATTAAAGCAGCTGAAAACATCGCAGATATGTCATAATAATTTTATTTATTGCTTTTGTTGTTATGATAACCGTAGTACGTTACGCAGGCATTATAAGGGAAACTGAAGATAATATAAAAAGTAATTTCCTTTTATGATTGCAAAACCCATAAATCTATCAAATTGATTTTCTAAAATGAGTTAAATTAACACATCTGCCTGAAAGGATGACCTTTTTAACTGGGATAAAAATAGAGTAAAAGATATTTAATTTTGACAGAGCAAAAGTGTGTTTTCGCTAAAATAAAAAAACTGAAGGAATAAACATTAAAAGAGAGGGGAATTAATTAATTTTAACACATTTAAATTAATAAATTAGACCTAATATATGATTACATCATATAGGGTAAGATGCCAGAAACTTTAATCGGGATAACCAAAAAAACAAAAATGAAATCACAGATATTGCTCGGTTTCTTTTAGGATTTGAAAGTACGCTTTGGCTTATTTTGAAGGTGTGAATTTAGCTTTATTAAAAGTACAAAAACAAAGGCAGGCATGACAGTGACCAGTCCATATGGTTGGTTCCAGAGAGATGGTCTGGAAGTGCATCTTTCATAGATGGGAGTCATTCTGCATTGTTTTATTAATTTTTTTTAAACCAATTGAAAAAAAAAACTTTAAAATTTCAAAAGTTCAAGAAAGGAAAATTAAACCACTTTATACCTTTTATAAAACGGCCAATGGGCCAGTGTGACAACAGCAAAAAGAAAAGCGTTTATTTTTCTGTTACTTCTTAAGTGTTAAAAAACGCTATTTCTAATTATTACCAGATTTAATCTTCATGATTACACTTTATAAACAATACGGTAAGCTGGGGTAACTGGATCCACGAGGTAACTGGGCAATAGTCTATTTTATAAAAGACCGTTGATGTTTTTTAAGTTTTAGCTTTTGTCAACATTACAGCCCCATCTCTACTTCTTAAAACAACGTGTGTCAACTCAATCATAACTCTGCCTTTGCTGTGATAGGTTGCCGAAAATTTAGGTTTCTTTTTTTAAAAACAACGTCCAGTTGGTTGAACTTCCTCGACTTTTTATTAAATACGATAAGTACTTTTATTAAACAATCTTTTTATTTAAAGATTAGCCACATAAATGCATTAACATTATTAGGTATCTATACATATTTATTTCATGTTTTAAATGTAAGGCCGGTGTTCCGGTTACCCCATAAGTTTTTCAAGAATGGGGTAACTGAGACATGCATCAGGGGTAACAGGACCATATGGGATCCAGTTACCCCAACAGTTATAAATATCTTTTTGAGTTTCTATTACTACGGGAAATTAATTTCTCCATTGTTTGTTTTTCTTGCAATAAAGAAAATTGCATAATACCTTATTAAAATTACATAATAAAATTTAAAAAATGCATGTTGGGGGTATCAAACCAAATTTCTTAAGTGTGATAGCTATAGCTTGAAATTTGACGATACAGATGAAAATGTGTACATAAGGCAAAGTGAGATTATTAGAAAATTATCGAAACGAATAAAAAATAGTTCTGTTCGATATAAAAATATGGCTACATTCTCCACAGGTTTATTGGACATATCTAACTTGCATTGTGGTAAATAAAAAAGAGAATGGTATACTTACATAGTCGTTTGTTCATAGATTTATCTTGTTATTTTTCCCCTTAAAATACCCGTGTAACTTTTATACTTATTACCTATACTAAAGTACATAAGTACTTACTTAATGTTTATGTTTTTTGTATAAATAAATCTAATATTTTCACTTTTAGTGCTTTTTTTAGACCCAATGACAGTAAAGGTTTCCCTTACTACGCCCTTTAGTTGATGTATGATGTACATGGTCTGCCTCGTTTAACTTTTTTTAGTTGTTTACACTTTTTTAAACAGGACCTGATACTCAATATTAAAAAAAAAAAAAAAAAAAACGCGTGTGGAATATAGACCCTCTTGGTCCACTTGCCCCATTTTTGGGAGGCAACCGGTCCCATGAGGAAAGAAAGGTGAAATATATATTTATTTATTTATTTTTAGATATTAAAATCTAATTTTGAACATTTCTGTCCGATAGGGGGATCCTAACGAAACACATTTACAAAACTTCAGACTTTAATTCAAATGAATATTTAGCCTTTTGAAGCTGAATTGCCAGAATCTCCAAAGTCACATTGTAAAATCATGGCCCAGTTGCCCCCCACGTAACCTTAACTACAAATCGTGAAAATATGCATGAAAATATTTTCAAAGTATATTTCTGGTTTTTATGCGATTTACAGGTTTTGAAAATATCTCTGATGAAAAAAATAATGATTTAAAAGAAAGCATTCTTTATAATGGAATTTAACTTCGAAAAAGTCTAATAACAGGAAACTTTCAAAAGGGCGTCAAGAAAATCTTCAAAGAACGTCATGTCTCCCACGGGCGCCGCGTTGGACAGCCCTGGTCTATAGCATAGCTGTAACCTCCTTGTTTTTGTTCCTTCTTCCAGTCAAATATATTCAGTGAATGCAAAAGTTCTTGCCCTATTTCATAGATGTCAGAAACTTGCAATTTTGACTGTGCTGATGTTTATTTTGTAACCATATTATTAAGTGAAACTTATCTACATGTGTCTTGAACGAATTCATATTATTTTTTGTGCAAGGTTAATATTCGAATGGAAAATGAAAAGTTACATATACGTCATGTTATGTTATATGAGTTTTAAAAAAGAGTGAGTGTTGGATGTGCTACAAAAAATATTCAAGTTGTTCATTTGGATCGTGCTCCCGCTCTTAGGACAGTTTAGAAAGTGTTTTTGTCCATTTCGAAATGGTGATTTCAATATAAAATATAAAATTTGCTATGGACGACCTTCTGGCATTTACAATGACTTAAAGGGGTAAATCATGGGAATACGGGACACATTTTAAAATAATTTTTATTTATCGAGTTAAAATTTTGAAATCTTTTGTGATGGTTAACCATATCATTTGTATACAAAATCAGATGATAAAATTCCTCATGATTTTTTTAAATTTTTTTTTAATTTATTAAAAAAGTGGGATAATTTAAAATCGTTATAATTCGAAATATTATTTGTAGAATTTCAATTTGTTTTCATTTAAATAAACATAAATATATATTTTAATTTTGATTCAGCATTTTTAAAAATATTAATTGAAATAAAAACTAAAAATATTTAAAGTAAAAAATTTCGAAAAAAATTATGTAACTTTTATTTTAAAAATCATATTTTCAAAAGTTTTTTTTTTTTTTTTTTTTTTTTTTTTTTTTTTTTTGCTGAATTAAAATTAAAGTAAACGAATTGAAAAAGACATGTTCCAAGTTTGAACCGCTTATCTTTAACAGTTCTGGACTTAAAACAATTTAAATTCGAGAAATGGTGAAAAAAACATCCTCAATAAAAACTCATTTTCACAAGAAGTCGTTTTCACGACAACCATGAAAGCTAGATTTTGAAGCCAAACCAAAACGAAAAAATTAATAATTCCTGTTCTAATTAAGATAGAAACATTATTTATACGTCATTTTAAGAAGAAAAAACAGAGAAATTTTTAATGCTATAAAAGGTTTTTAGAAAATTTGAAGATTTTTGTGTCCCGGACCCTCTTAATCCGTGATTTACTGAATAATAATACACTTATGACTATTGGAGAGATTTCTGAGAGACTAAATGTTGACAATTCGATTGCATTTCACCATTTAAAACATTTTGGGTAAACTTCTAAACTGATGCATCGAAAATCGGGCATGAACTTTTGCAACCACTTAATATATATTCATATATATCGAACCAGAAAATTTATTTTATAAAATGCGTTTTGTTTCAATGTATTACTTTCTTTTTAACTTTCTTCGTTAAATAAAATTTCTCCTCCAAGTTATATTTATTTGCCTTTGAAAGAATGAAAAATAGACAGCTGTGGTCTACAGCTATAACAAGCTTTTGATGTGATCATGCGTATCTTTACATTTCTAAAAAAATAAATAAATAGAAATTCTATATAATAATAAGTTATAAAAGTAAGAAATATTATTTTTGTTTCCTACATGCTTTTTTCCTTGTTTTCCGCAGAAAACAATGTTCCCTGATCAATCGATATAATTTCAAACTTGTTGAAGTTCGTATAAGCTATAATTATATTTTCATCACAAAGAATTTAAAGAAATCTAATAAAAGATTTACGGAAGCAAAGCGTGAAATAAGATGTTAATATGCTGAAAGTTAATAAAGTAAATCAAGTATGTTATTAAAATTTGAAATAAATCTGTGGTAGCATTTGTGTTTTATTCTTATTATTAAAATACATGTTGTTAATTTACCTTCTAAATTTCATATGTTCGTCAATGCTAGGTATAAAAGTTAAATTTGGTTATTTAATAAGTTTTTAATAAAAGAAACATTCAAAAAACTTTTTTTTCAGTTAAACATTTTTAAAATCTTGCTCATAATAAAGAATAATTCCTATTTGAGATGTAGTTTTCTCATAAAAGTGGATTTTATTGTAAATTAACAATATATTTAATGTAGCCTCTTCGTTACTGAAAAAAAAATCTTGGAATAGGTTTTCCTATTTATTTTGACTTCAAAAATGACAATAATAAAATAATTTTAAAAATTGATGCACCGGGGTAGCAGTAAATGAAGGTCCACATATGTGGACCTTGGAACTCAATTGCGTAAAAAATTCAAAATTCTGAAAAATCATTCTAATTATTTGTTTCTTTGTAAAATTGCGAAAATAAATGTTTTTTTTTTAATATATAACATTGTTAAATATTATATTTGTCGCTTTAAATGTATTAAATTAATTAAATCGTAAATCTAAAAAGAATTAACTAAATTTTGTCGTGAACTATTGTTAAGAAATGACGGCAAAATTTAAATTTTATTACATTATTTTTTACTTAGTGTGAAAAAATTTAAATCAATTGTTTTTCAAAATGCATAAATAAACATTACACTTTATATACATAAATCTTCTTTTTGATTTACATTCTTCCAAACAACACTTAGAACCATATTTGCTGTCTGTAAATCTTTGGTAAATGATGTCCTAAATTGTCAAGATGGATTTCCTTATAAGGTACGTTAACTTTTCTTTGCTTCTTTGGCATTTTTTCTTTCAGAACGTGAATTTATTCATGGCCTAAGTCTACGAGGAGTTATATTATTTCTTCCTTCATACTTGATCAGAGTTATAGCAATATATATCTTATAATCTATTAATGACATGCATTTTCCTCTTCATCGCTTTATTATCTCTTACGTAATGTATCCAGCAAGTAGATATCATTAGATATACAAAGTAATTAAATACACGCGTTGTCCATTTGTTTTTGCCACACAGTGATAATATGCTAAGGTACCTGTAAAAGATATGTCCCATCATAGATATGTTCTACTTCTTTGCTACACCTGGCTGGCTGGCTACTTTTACTTTTTCCTTATCCTCTTTTGAACATATCATGCGTGTATAAGTTGCTTTATTTTCAACACATGTTGAAAAAATAGTAATTGTTACATTTCCACTTTAAAACGGAAATCTCATCATCTCTAAGTGCATCATCGCACTCTCCTTTTTTCTTTTCTTTATCAGCTCACAATTTTTATTTAGTAGAACCGATTCTATTTGACGTAATAGTTCCTGAAAAAAATTATTTTGAAAAAGGTATTCTGCAAATTTCGAACTAGTAAAAAATTGGTGTAAATTATATTGTTAAAATATTGAGGCACACTTTAACGCAAAAATTTAACAATACCCCACCTAAACGAAAATCTCGCATATTATCTGAGGAAATACTGCCATTGCTAACACACGTATATACAGAAATCTAATACCAATCTCTAACAGGCAGAACAAATTTTTTACACCTAGAGGATTATATTATACCTATTGTGGGAATTCACACTGCCCAGAAAGGGAATCATTTTCTAGTCCAAGAAATATGTTTAGGTCGAGGCAAGCTTAAACATTTTTCTCTTATTAAATCTTAAAAGAGTAGTAGAATTACCGATAAAATACAGATAGTTCCTCAGTTTAAAAAATCTATTTTGTCATTGTATCAACAAATTTCTGGATTGTCTTTCCATCAATATAATTTGGCTTGGTGGAGTTTGATATACCCATGAAAATATGCCGGGTTGTAAGCTTCATCATATCATAAACTGTAGTATTTACTGACCTGTGCTCTAGATTTTGCATGGAATTTAAATTTTTTTGTGTGTAGCTAGTTCCTGAAAATGCTAAATATTCATACCTGGTGGTTAAATTTTATTTTGAACAAAATTATTAATTTTAACAGTATTAGTCAATATTTTTCTACACTAAAAATATACAAATATTGAATTCCCAACATGTAGTTTAAAATGAATATTTAAGATGAGAATGTACATGTGCATTAGTATTAATAGAATTGGGATAAAAAAAGGTAAATTAAAAGTTGGCTTAAGGAAATAAAATTTTAATAATAATAATAATAATTTTATTATTATTATGTATTATCTACACGAAAGAATAATTTACAAATATAACTATATGAAAATATTTTTTATCATTATTTATTTTGAATAAAAAATACATTATATAGCTAGCTATAGTCTCCAATGTGTCTATGTATTTTAAACAAAATTGCAGAATTTAATCAGCCTTAAATAATATTTAATCAAACAAATATACGAACTTCACTTAATGTAGCTTAAACTGCATATTCTGTTTAAAAAACGCATATTTTGAGTTAATTAAACATAGGAGAACTTTATTATTATTTCTAAACACGATAACAGTATTCCCTGAGTTTAAGCCTATTTATAGTCATTGGGTACTGAGGTCCACGTGTGTGGACCTCAATAAAATGTTACTTTTAAAATCAAAAACTTCACAAAATAAACAAAAAGAAGTTATCTAGTGAATATTTATAATGTCTTTAACAATAAAAAAAATTATGACATCTTAATTAAAATTTTAACATAGATAAATATTACTTGCTTTTACGCAATAGCTGAATTGATGAAATTTTTCAAAACTTCACTTGCAACCAACGATTTAGCCATGAAAATAAGTCAAATGTTAAAATCTGTTGGATTCATTTTGAAGCTTAAGCTGTCATAAATATGAATTGATAATCAAAATTTAGATATTTGGCGTGGTTTTATTACAATGGGCTAAGATCCAAGGTCCACATATGTGGACCTTCATAGCGAAGAGGATAAAGTTAAAAGGAAACGGAAACGTTACATTCAAGAAAATAAATTTTCACTTACTATTTTTGTAGTTTTTAATGAAACAAATTTTTAAAAGAATTTTTTTTCAGTTAATATATATTTTTTTTTAAATCTTGTACATAATAATGAATAATTGTTTTTTGAGATGTAGTTTTATCATAAAAGTGGATTTGATTGTAACTTAGCAATATATTGAATATAAAGTTAAAAGGAAACGGAAAACATTACATTCAAGAAAATAAATTTTCACTTAATATTTTTGTAATTTTTAATGAAACAAATTTTCAAAAGATTTTTTTTCAGTTAATAATTTTTTTAGTCTTGTACATAATAAGGAATAATTCTTTGAGATGTAGTTTTATTATAAAAGTGGATTTGATTGTAACTTAAAAATGTATTTAATATAAAGTTAAGAAGGAAACAGAAAACATTACCTTCAAGAAAATAAAATTTCACTTATTGTAGTTTAAACAAATGTTTTACTATTTCTCCTTAAAAGGCTACTTCTGTCAGGCGAAATGACCCGTTCGCTAACACTAATCCTATGGAAGAAATTTATAAAGATATCTCGGTTGCATTTCAATATTTTTAAATGGTTTCTTTTGCATTGGATAGCTGAGATCGATCTGTATGCAGGCCGTTTTTTACTTTTTCGATTTTCATTACAGATATTTTTGATGGGGGCACTTTCATTTTCGGAACCGGTTTCTAAAGTGAAAACATCCCCATAAAAAAAACTGTAAAGAAAATCGAAAAAGTAAAAAACGGCCTGCATACAGATCAATCTCAGCTATCCAATACAAAAGAAACCATTTAAAAATATTGAAATGCAGCCGAGATATCTTTATAAATTTCTTCCATAGGGTTAGCATTAGCGAACGGGTATTTTCGCCTGACTGAAGTAGCCTCTTAACTTATACTATTTGGATAAAAGAGTTCGGAACTATGAAGTTTTTACCTGGCATAGAGCGCGATCAGCGACATACAAGGTCAGTTCACAACTTTTAAAACGACACACGGAGTGAATCATTTTTACACGGCGATTGGCACAAAACGGTGGGCACGATTGCCTTGTACCAATCCCCGTGTAAAAATGATCCACTCCATGTAACGTATAAACGTCATCATCTGGCCTTGTATGTCGTTGGTTGCGCGTAGAGCCACATGGGTGACGTAAAATGTAGAAAGGAAGAAAATGCTTATCAATGAACTGAAGTCGTTCTCAGTCGTCAAAAGCAAAAATGGTGTTTGAAGAACATCGTGCTAATATCAAATTCTTAAATTATTAGTTTTCTGTAATTAATTACGTGTTTAAAAGAATTTTGTTATATATTATGTGAAAAACGCATTCAATTCAATTTTTAATTTAATTCGTTTGGATTAGTAGTATTAAAGAAACTGGATTCAGCTAAAACTTCATAAATATGTATTTAAATTGAAGAATCGTCTGTAATACGAATGCCAATTACAACTATTGGTAAATGCTCTTTAAAATATATAGTAGCTGCTCTGACACTAATAAAATATACAAGTATTTCTTGTTTGAAAAGTTCTCTTTCTGCAATAAAGCAATGTTAAAATTCCAGTGCTAAATTCACCTTGAATAAATAATTAAAATTCGTCTAAAGCACAAATAAAACGCACTGAAATTGCTTTTAGGCGTATTAATATAATATAAATTTATTTAAAATTATGACATCCATGGAGACGGGAAAGTATTGCTACATAGTAGATGAAAGCTTGGTTTGCAAAAAATTTGAATACATATTCGAGGATGGAGTATCACAGTTGACGTTTATTCCAACAGAGCGAAAAATGTCCAGACCAGGAATTGAACCTGGATACTTGGCGTGCCGTGCCAGTGCCTTACCTGTTAGGCGATCCGGGCGATAACTGGCTGGCATAATTCACCCTTATTTGTTGGACTTGGCTGCGAATTTGAATACATTTTCCTGTCAACTTATCTTCCATGCCAGATACAACTCTTAAATTACAATGGTCTAAAATTCTTGGTCTCCACCATTAAATTACAATGGCTGGCGAATAAGTGCAAAGAGAAATAAATTATATATTCTCACAACTGTCGACAAAGTATAATTTTAAGTAAACTTTATTATATTCACACAAGATTTGAGAGAAGTCTGATAAGATATCTACTGCAGTAAAGCATGAAATAAGGTGTTAATATGCGGGAAGTTAATTACATCGAAGGAAATCAACTATGTTATTAAAATGTGAGATAAAGTAATTGCATCGCATTGCTATACAATATGATTTTTCTTTTGATAAAAGTATACTCAGTTGATTCTTTTAAGGTTTCAGATGTGCTTCAATTTCACTATTAAAAATGCCTTTTTTTTTAAATATGTAACTGAACGTTAAATATAAAGATAAAATTCACGTCATTTTATGTTATTTTCAAAGCAAAATTGAATTGCTAGGATATATTATTTTTGTTAATCAAATTATTTGGAAAATACGGCCTCTGATAAATGAAATTGTCTTTGAAAATTTATTAATAGAGCATTTTTTTTTCTTTCTGAAATAATGGACAGCATACATGTGACGTCACAGTGGGAATCACGGAGAGTAAAAATAGCGGCTAGCGAGCTTGTTTACCTTATTGCGCCATTTCATGCAGCATAAATACGGCTAAATGCTGCAGATTTATTTTTTACGAATTATTATCGATTAAAACTTATATATATATATTAATTAAAATCGATATATACTTATTAATCAACATTTTAGATTGGATTTTCATTTTATAAATAAAATGAAAAATATGCATGCAATCCCTTTAAAATAAAGAAAGTAATACATATATAACCCATACCTGTCCCTGAAGAGGTCAAAACCTCCACATAAAAATAAAATATAAGCATAAATTTTCTAAACACAATGCTTTTCAATGGCGCGGTTATGAATGTTATTCCCAAGCAGACGAATTATTGTAGCCTCAAACCCAAAGGGAGAATATGGTCCATACAACTTGTAGTAGTTGATAGTAAAGTTACGGGGAGCACGAAAAATGAAATTATATGTTAAAAATGGGTGGTTCAGAACTATATGTCAAAAATGTAGATGCAGGTAGAGGAGAACTAAACAAGCAGATTTCGTATAGGAATGTGCGTGCGAAAATGCAGCGTTGTGGCGGTAGAGGGCGCTGTTGAATTCGGTGGATGAAAGCGCTTCGCTAACTTGAATCGTCATTCTCTGCATGGATTTCGAGCAACATGTATCCTTACACCAATACGAAGCTTGCCGACATGCCTTTTATGTATGGGGCTCCACAAGGAAATGGTTCATACACACTGCACGCCTTACAGCTCTCGACCCTGTTGAAGGACTATCCTCTAATACTGTTTCTTTCCCAACAAGAATTCAGCTATATCTTCCAGTGCCCGTATCATTCCTTGAAGCATAAAACCATCTACTCGCGCACAACTCCCCATGAAAACGCTCAAATGTTTGGCGATCCAGCAGATTCCTTCCCGGAAATCGTTCCATCTACATCCTCTGAGCAGCCGCTGCGTTTCTTTGCGCAGCCCCAAAGATGAAATGCATGTCAACAAGCTCAGTATTCGTGGAACAACGCATGTTGCCTGAAATCCGTGTAGAGAAGACTATAGAAGCCAGCGAAGTGATTTTATGCGCTGAACTCAACAGAGATGAAAGTGCCTCTAGTACCTCAACGCTGCATTTCCGGAAGATGAAAGAGGATATATAAAAGGAGAAAGAGGAAATATATAAATGTATATATATATATATAACCATTAAATAAACATTACCGACCACCAACAAAAACTATGAAATATAATAATCGACTATGAATAAAATGACATTAACAAATACAGTTACCTCCAACACACTTAACAAAGATACCAAAAACACAGTAAAAAACAGCAGAAGTTGAATAACATAAATGAAATGATGGAAATTTGTAAAACTTAGTCAGAATTATCAGGTCCCAAATGCCTTAAGTTCCACATATAAAAATGTGTGGTTTCATCTTCATATTAGCCATAAATTAGCTAAAGAATATGAATTTGGGATTACCACACAAAGAAAACCGAGAAATAAACCATTGAACACTAATTAAGTTCAAAATGAACCAAGATTTAAAAGGATAGAGGAAAAAAAATTACCAAATTACCAAATTAAAATCCATACTGTCATAGCATAAGGTATAACAAATACACTCATTATGCATTTTATTCTCATTTAAGATATTATACTATTAGAAATTAACATGATATTGTCCTGAGTAAGCTAAAATTTAAATACAAGATAATCGTTAACTTTATTAAATATTAATAAATATGAATAAATTTAATATGAATTAATAAATATATAAATATAACTACACCATTATACATATAAAAGTATCAAATCAACTCCATTATAAAACGTGTATTAGCAACGTAGTTATAAATGAAATGCACCATTTTTTTCTATTAACCAGTGCGTATTATCCAGACAACAACACCCTCCTCCTCACTTTAACATCTATCCACCCAACCGTCCTATAATATTTTTTATTATTATTTTACAATTTTTAATTTTTTATAATTATTTTCGTATTTTATATATTTTTTTGTAATTTTATTTACGCATGTGTTAATTTGTTTTTTAAGATCATTTAAGTACTAATTATATATTAAAGAATGTATGTTTTTTTTTTGTTTTTTTTTTTGGAAAACCATGATTTAATGCATCTTAAAGTAGTTTATTATTATTATTGTTAATTAGATGAGAAGAACATAAATACTTTATTCTATATAAATGATTAAGGATTATTTTACGATATACAGAATTATGAAGACAAGATTTAAAATTAGTAAATGTATTAAGTTTCAATTTAAATTCTTTACGTTTATCATATAGATCAGTTATTATTTTGTTTTCTTTTATTATAATTTTAAGATCTAAAAAGTTAATTGTATTGTTAGATAGGGGGTTTTCCGTTAATTCTAAATTAGTAGGATAATCTGCTGGAAATTGAGAAATATTAGTTTGATGAGTGGCAATTAAAATTAAGTTATCAATATAACGATATAAAATCACGACACGATTCCCCGTAGTTTTGTCGCATTTAGGGTATATTTGGGATTTTATTATATAAATGTATATTTTATTAAGCACAAATTGCTGAATACTGTACCTTTAGCTAAAAATTAACTTGTTTTGTAGAAATTTAATAATTATCTGTAATATAAAAGCACAATATAGGATTGTCGCATTTAGGTCATTTTTGTCGCATTTATGGCAGCTAAAATCTAAATGAGACGTTCATAGTCCTAAATGTGATAATGCATTTTATACATGACAATTCATCTGAAAAAGTTCATTTAACGATTAACTGCTGTGACAGAAAATTGCCACATTACAACTGTAAGCGGTCTGCGAAACCATTCGATTGAAAGATGAATAAAATGTACGATTAACTCATAAAATATTGTTTTTGCACTAAACGGTTTATACAGTACTATTTCTAATAAAATTTTGAGTTTTCAAACATTTCAAACAATAGTAGTAGGCTCCAAATGAAGCAAAATTTCGCTGTATCGATAGTTAAACTGGAAATTACAAGTTAAACTGTAAAAATTTAAAAAAAGCAGCTCTAACAGCAGTTAAGGGCTAACTGTAATTATTTTTTGAATTAATTAACCCTTAACTGCTGTTAGAGCTGCTTTTTTTAAATTTTTACAGTTTAACTTTTCTTATTCTACTTATTTTCTTTACTTTTTCTTATTCTAAAACTTGTACTTTTTATATGATAATAAGTTAGTTGGAATGATGTAAAACAATAATATACATCAATTAATATAAAAAATGAAATTTAATGTACCAGTTTGTGAAAATAACTGTCTGGTATCTGTAAAGTGTTAGCATCTCAAAAGAAAAACTATCGAAAAATTATTCTTGACTTTAAAAAGTTTTTACTTTTTCTTCATACCGATCTAATGTAAAAGTTTATGACAGTTTGACAGCTTTTATTATTTCTTATGATTTTGTTATACTCACATAAGGGCTTGAGGTACTCTAAGAGATTTACAGTAACAAAGCAAGCAATATAGTTCTAATATTCCAGAAGCTATACTCAAAATGTACAAAAAAAGATCCTATTTTCGGAAAATACCGTATTTAAATTTTAAAAACAGATAGTTTTTCCGTAAAATAAGCGATTTTCCCTTACATTTGGGTTTCCGTAACTTCAACTCCGCATAATTTTACTGACAATCTTGTGCCAATGAAATATAACTACATGATCCATATACAAAATTTAATAAGGAATCCAAATGAAATATTTGATTTTATCAAAATTCTTATTTTGTGAATGAAAAATGCGAATTAATTAAAGACGCCGACATTTCGATCGGTGCGAATTCACAGTGTGGAGATTACGGGTTAAAAGAGTACTTAAAAGATATTTATAATATTGTTAACTAGACTATTTATTACATATAACTTTATTTAAAAATGTCACATGATAAATATATCAGCCTTAGAAATAGATAAAATCGTACAATATTTCTAATAATTCTGATTAAGCCAAAGAGAAGATATGTGCCTGATATTCTGTTGCACCCCCCACCCCCCTCTTCCCTTTTCTTGCACTTTCATAAAAAAATTAACATTTTCTGTACTTAAAAATACGTATATGGAAACAAATATTCGTTTAGATAAACATGGCTTTATTTATTTTTTATCTTTTACTAATTTAAAAGTAGAAAATGTCGATTAAAACGAATAAAAATTGAAAACAGAATTAAAATATTAGATTTTATAAAAGTGCTAACAAAAATTATGACTGCCAAACCAGGGACTAACTCAATTGCATCACGTTTTAATCGGAGACAGCATTTAAGCCATCGAATGGTATTATGTTGGTAAAATTAACTTACTTAACCGTATTAAAATAAACATAAATTGTTTTCAATCTAATCAAGTTTTTACAGAATTTTCATTATGTAAAACTATTGCAAATTCCTTAATCATATGTCTACATTATCTTACTGGAATAGACACTGCGTTTCTTACACCTTTTTTTTTCTTTAAAATTTTAAAGAAGCGTTTTTTTCTTTTTTGGTCGTCTTAAATACATATTTAAACACCTAGTTAAAGAAAAACATTAATGGAGTATTAAGCTGACTCAACACAGCTTAATTAAACATAAAATTTGATTTAAATATCATTTTAACATAAGATATGAAAAATCCCATATAAATTTCTTCGTTAATCTTCTAAATGTTTCGCCTCATTTGCAGCAATATCTATGTCGGTATTAGGCACAGGCTGAAAACAAGCTCTCCTAAATGCGTAGTCCACTTCAAATTCTAAACCGGAAACTGGTCGCCTTTTCTTTAGTTTAACTGGTCAGGTAACTAAAACGGACAACGTAGCTCTTGACGTTTATAGGGTTATTTGATCTTTAAAGTTAAAAAATAAAAACCGTGAGCCACTTTCAAGAATTTTTGTTGCATTTCCGAAACATGGGGGCGATGTAAAATGAACGATGTGTATTTGATTAGAAATTTCTTTTAACGAAACCGTTTTGCATGCAAAAAATATTTCGGGTTTTGTTTCTGAAGTTCGTATGCTTCAATATATAACATTTATTTACGATTCTTGCATTAAGATTTTATGTAAAAGAACATTGTCGCATTTAGGGGTTATCGCATTTAAACAGACTGACCTTAAATGTAGATTACTATTAGTAAAAGTACGTTCATAGTGATATAAGTATAAGTCTGATAATAAACTAGGCGTACATCCACCTTGTGGTATACCGACATTCTGTAAATATAATGTGTTATCTTGCATATATATATTGAGTTAATTTTTCTATTGTAGCATATGTGTTTTATTTTCGTTATTAAAAAGTGTAATGTCAATATTCTTTCCAAATTTAATATATATGTCAGTACTAGGTATAAAAGCGATATTCGGATTATTTAATAAATTTTTGATAAAGTAAACGTTTATTAAAAAAAAGAATTCTGCTAATAATTTTTAAAAATCATGTACACATTAATGAATAATTCTATGATAAGTAGCTTTACCTTACCCGTGTACTTAATTGTAACTAACCAATATATTTAACATGAAGTTAAAAGGAAATGGAAAACTTTGTTTTCAAGAATAATCAATTTTCACTTATTAGCTTTATCCCTAATAACTTATATTATATTCAGACAAGATTTACAGCATCAAAACGTGAAATAATGTGTTAATATTCGAAAAGTTAATTACATTTAAAGAAGTCAACCGCGTTCTTAAAATGTGAGATACAGCAATCACAAGGAGAGTCTTGTTCTGTATTATGATTTTCCTTTTATAAATATATGTATATATATATTGGGTTGATTATTCTAAGGCAGCAGGTGTGTTCCATTTCCTTTATTAAAGGTATGGAGTTAATTTACTTTTCAAAATTTTAGTGTACGTGATTACTGGCTATGTAAAAGCGAAATTATGTTCTTTAATTTATTTTCAATGCTGCAGATATTCGGAAGAATGTGTTACTTTTCCAGTTAACAATTTTAAAAAGCATATAGGTCATGATGAGTAATTAAACGTTGAGATTTTTAATTAAAAAATAGATTTAATTATAATTTATCAAGGTATTAAAAATTAATTTACAGGGAGAGGTAAAAATGATCTTCAATTGGTAAATTTTCCAATTTTTAGCTGAAAAAAGTTGATTACTTTTTCTTATTCTAAAACTTGTACTTTTTATATGATAATAAGTTAGTTGGAATGATGTAAAACAATAATATACATCAATTAATATAAAAAATGAAATTTAATGTACCAGTTTGTGAAAATAACTGTCTGTTTTCTGTAAAGTGTTAGCATCTCAAAAGAAAAACTATCGAAAAATTATTCTTGACTTTAAAAAGTTTTTACTTTTTCTTCATACCGATCTAATGTAAAAGTTTATGACAGTTTGACAGCTTTTATTATTTCTTATGATTTTGTTATACTCACATAAGGGCTTGAGGTACTCTAAGAGATTTACAGTAACAAAGCAAGCAATATAGTTCTAATATTCCAGAAGCTATACTCAAAATGTACAAAAAAAGATCCTATTTTCGGAAAATACCGTATTTAAATTTTAAAAACAGATAGTTTTTCCGTAAAATAAGCGATTTTCCCTTACATTTGGGTTTCCGTAACTTCAACTCCGCATAATTTTACTGACAATCTTGTGCCAATGAAATATAACTACATGATCCATATACAAAATTTAATAAGGAATCCAAATGAAATATTTGATTTTATCAAAATTCTTATTTTGTGAATGAAAAATGCGAATTAATTAAAGACGCCGACATTTCGATCGGTGCGAATTCACAGTGTGGAGATTACGGGTTAAAAGAGTACTTAAAAGATATTTATAATATTGTTAACTAGACTATTTATTACATATAACTTTATTTAAAAATGTCACATGATAAATATATCAGCCTTAGAAATAGATAAAATCGTACAATATTTCTAATAATTCTGATTAAGCCAAAGAGAAGATATGTGCCTGATATTCTGTTGCACCCCCCACCCCCCTCTTCCCTTTTCTTGCACTTTCATAAAAAAATTAACATTTTCTGTACTTAAAAATACGTATATGGAAACAAATATTCGTTTAGATAAACATGGCTTTATTTATTTTTTATCTTTTACTAATTTAAAAGTAGAAAATGTCGATTAAAACGAATAAAAATTGAAAACAGAATTAAAATATTAGATTTTATAAAAGTGCTAACAAAAATTATGACTGCCAAACCAGGGACTAACTCAATTGCATCACGTTTTAATCGGAGACAGCATTTAAGCCATCGAATGGTATTATGTTGGTAAAATTAACTTACTTAACCGTATTAAAATAAACATAAATTGTTTTCAATCTAATCAAGTTTTTACAGAATTTTCATTATGTAAAACTATTGCAAATTCCTTAATCATATGTCTACATTATCTTACTGGAATAGACACTGCGTTTCTTACACCTTTTTTTTTCTTTAAAATTTTAAAGAAGCGTATTTTTCTTTTTTGGTCGTCTTAAATACATATTTAAACACCTGGTTAAAGAAAAACATTAATGGAGTATTAAGCTGACTCAACACAGCTTAATTAAACATAAAATTTGATTTAAATATCATTTTAACATAAGATATGAAAAATCCCATATAAATTTCTTCGTTAATCTTCTAAATGTTTCGCCTCATTTGCAGCAATATCTATGTCGGTATTAGGCACAGGCTGAAAACAAGCTCTCCTAAATGCGTAGTCCACTTCAAATTCTAAACCGGAAACTGGTCGCCTTTTCTTTAGTTTAACTGGTCAGGTAACTAAAACGGACAACGTAGCTCTTGACGTTTATAGGGTTATTTGATCTTTAAAGTTAAAAAATAAAAACCGTGAGCCACTTTCAAGAATTTTTGTTGCATTTCCGAAACATGGGGGCGATGTAAAATGAACGATGTGTATTTGATTAGAAATTTCTTTTAACGAAACCGTTTTGCATGCAAAAAATATTTCGGGTTTTGCTTCTGAAGTTCGTATGCTTCAATATATAACATTTATTTACGATTCTTGCATTAAGATTTTATGTAAAAGAACATTGTCGCATTTAGGGGTTATCGCATTTAAACAGACTGACCTTAAATGTAGATTACTATTAGTAAAAGTACGTTCATAGTGATATAAGTATAAGTCTGATAATAAACTAGGCGTACATCCACCTTGTGGTATACCGACATTCTGTAAATATAATGTGTTATCTTGCATATATATATTGAGTTAATTTTTCTATTGTAGCATATGTGTTTTATTTTCGTTATTAAAAAGTGTAATGTCAATATTCTTTCCAAATTTAATATATATGTCAGTACTAGGTATAAAAGCGATATTCGGATTATTTAATAAATTTTTGATAAAGTAAACGTTTATTAAAAAAAAGAATTCTGCTAATAATTTTTAAAAATCATGTACACATTAATGAATAATTCTATGATAAGTAGCTTTACCTTACCCGTGTACTTAATTGTAACTAACCAATATATTTAACATAAAGTTAAAAGGAAATGGAAAACTTTGTTTTCAAGAATAATCAATTTTCACTTATTAGCTTTATCCCTAATAACTTATATTATATTCAGACAAGATTTACAGCATCAAAACGTGAAATAATGTGTTAATATTCGAAAAGTTAATTACATTTAAAGAAGTCAACCGCGTTCTTAAAATGTGAGATACAGCAATCACAAGGAGAGTCTTGTTCTGTATTATGATTTTCCTTTTATAAATATATGTATATATATATTGGGTTGATTATTCTAAGGCAGCAGGTGTGTTCCATTTCCTTTATTAAAGGTATGGAGTTAATTTACTTTTCAAAATTTTAGTGTACGTGATTACTGGCTATGTAAAAGCGAAATTATGTTCTTTAATTTATTTTCAATGCTGCAGATATTCGGAAGAATGTGTTACTTTTCCAGTTAACAATTTTAAAAAGCATATAGGTCATGATGAGTAATTAAACGTTGAGATTTTTAATTAAAAAATAGATTTAATTATAATTTATCAAGGTATTAAAAATTAATTTACAGGGAGAAGTAAAAATGATCTTCAATTGGTAAATTTTCCAATTTTTAGCTGAAAAAAGTTGATTACTTTTTCTTATTCTAAAACTTGTACTTTTTATATGATAATAAGTTAGTTGGAATGATGTAAAACAATAATATACATCAATTAATATAAAAAATGAAATTTAATGTACCAGTTTGTGAAAATAACTGTCTGTTTTCTGTAAAGTGTTAGCATCTCAAAAGAAAAACTATCGAAAAATTATTCTTGACTTTAAAAAGTTTTTACTTTTTCTTCATACCGATCTAATGTAAAAGTTTATGACAGTTTGACAGCTTTTATTATTTCTTATGATTTTGTTATACTCACATAAGGGCTTGAGGTACTCTAAGAGATTTACAGTAACAAAGCAAGCAATATAGTTCTAATATTCCAGAAGCTATACTCAAAATGTACAAAAAAAGATCCTATTTTCGGAAAATACCGTATTTAAATTTTAAAAACAGATAGTTTTTCCGTAAAATAAGCGATTTTCCCTTACATTTACACACTCAATAAAATCCGTGAATAGGAGGTTTTTAGTGGTACTTTTGTTTCGTTAAAAGACGAAAATGTCCACTTTAATTCGTCCTTTTCTCCCAAAAATACAGAAAATTCAGAAATCTAACGTAAAATTTACCAGAAATACTCCAATTTAAAGCTCATTTTTGTCAAATCACATTGGTGTGCTCCAGCAACAATGCTGTCTGTTACTTTTTCGCATAAGGAACGAAATGTTTACGTATGCCCTTTTTCCTTCAAAACATAAAAAATTCGCGTGCCGATGATCAAAATTTCCTAAAATTTCCACTTAAAGTAAGAAATTTTCTTCAAACGTCAAAAAATTATCTTCTTACCACAAGGGTGTTCAAACTCACTGCCTGTATCTTTTTTCGTTTTTGACAAAAATGTTCAAACAATGTTTAAAGTTGAAGTTCGTAATTTTTTCTGCTCTCGGTAATTAGTTTTATTGGTAAGTCACCATTGGCATAGGGAACACACTTCTAATAACAAATTTAATACTAAAAATTTTAGAAGACTAGGTTTCCTCCTCTATATTATAGGCGATTGTGAATGACTTTACCTTTATTTTATCGGGACGCATCCTCTTGAATTTGGATCAAGAGGCAGCTTTAGCTCTCCCAGTGTTTTGCCAGATACTGGAATCCCTACACCTTCAACTCTCACCAGGAAAATCTCATGCACTGACACTTGCAAAACCACTGCCCCTCCGTGGCATGAACGAAATCATTCATGTCAATGCCACCAGCGTCCATCATGTCCTACACCTTAAACTGTTAGCCATAATAATGCACAAGCACCAAAATTGGTTAGCACAGCTGCATTAACTTAAATTAAATCTCATAACGGTTCACCACAACTCCCTAAAAATAACGTCAAAAACATGGGTCATTAGCAATTTAATGCTTAAAATATGGTATCGCAATATAGTAGAGAAAATAATAGCTTACGGGGAAGGCATATGGGGGGAGGACACCTAACAAAACAAGCACTGACTAAATTAATTTCACTACTGCGAATGTTTCTCTGAGAAATCTCACGATCATGTAAAACAATTTGCACTACAGTAAAGTGGTTCTCTTACAAATCTCACGTTCATATAAAACAATTTGCACTATAGCAAATTTTTCTCTCACAAATCTCACGAACGTATAAAACATTCTCCACGAATGCGTTAAATACCATCAATCATACCACCAATTGACACAATACTTACATATGAATGCACAAAGGTACGTATACCACACCTCAAATACCAACCCGTTACAATTTAATTCTTTCGTAACATCACAATACAGCACAAAGTTACAAGCTGGCAGGTACACCTCTCCAATGAGACATCCCACTTCCAAATAAACCCAATCTAAATTCTTTCTCTACCACCCATATGATTACTCTTTTGACTGATGGGTTCGGAACAACCTTTGACATGGCAGCGGCATTCTGCTCCATGGAAAGGGATGGGTGGCCTCGCCCATCAGTGGGCCTCCAGACTAGATTATCACAACTCTGTTTATAAAGCAGAACTTCATGCATTATTAAAAACGATTCATTGGATTTAGACAAACACCACACACCCCTTCGTCCAAATTTATAGTGACAATCTTTCTGGTCTGCAAGCTATCTATACCTATAGGATCAAACATCCGCTACCCCTGGAGATAAAGTTAAGCTTAAGTTCCTGCAATATAGAGTAATTCTTGGTCACGTGTCAGCGCACACGAGCGTTCAGGGTAATGAAATACTGGACACACTCGCAAAGGTTGTTACAGCTAAATCTCATATAGACATACGTCTCCCTCCCTCTTCCATCTACATATATAAAACGTTCACTAAAAGCTAAAATAATCACGGAATGCCAATTAATCTAAGACAACACCGACAATGGCCGACACATATATAACCTAATACTCAAAAAAGTCTAACTCTACGTCTCAAGAACCCACTACAACCTCTCCTCACACACAACAGCATTTTTGGTCTCTTCGAACATACCTCCTCAAATTTAAATGTGCACGCACATTTCTTTGCGAGTGTGGCGAAGTGACGTTGCCCTCCCATTACTACTTCACATGCTCGCTAACAGCACAGTGGCATATTAAAAAGTCTGCCATCCCTACCAAAAAATGGCTTCGCAAGTTCTTATATAGGCACACCCTTAACAGAAAGCTATTTAAAATATATCTTTTTCCGAAAGATTGGTCAAATCTTATGAAGAAGCTGTCAGCTGCAATTCCCAATGCACAACTTCTACTCAGTCCCTGCCGTCTGTCGCATAGAAGATTCTTCACTAGCGGTCGATCTGATCTTCAATCATAATTTCTACTTATTATTTATTTTTCTAAACACTTATGTTCAAACTCCCCTTGTCACGTATAGCGGCGAGTTCAGATCCGGCGGAACATTGTATTTTTTTAGCTTAATAAAGGGGACTGGGAGGGACACTATGCTCTACAAACTAGGTTTCCTGGTCGGGTCTGAGCAGTCCCTCTTAGGCTATCAAATCGAATCAAATAGGTACAGTGGTGGGGGAAAAAAGTAAACACCACCTACTAACTCCTCAACAAATTATCGTAGAGGAAAGTTACTAGTACCGAACGATTGGAAATAAAGTCTACTTTTAAGTGATGTAGATAAAATTTGCTTTGGAGCCATT
This sequence comes from Maratus speciosus, assembly GCA_963932465.1. Lineage (NCBI taxonomy): Eukaryota > Metazoa > Arthropoda > Arachnida > Araneae > Salticidae > Maratus > Maratus speciosus. The sequence goes on along the minus strand of OZ010797.1, from coordinate 333,948,932 downwards.
TACATATTAAAACGAACCCAAACTTCATTTTTTTCAATGAAAATACCCAATTTTAACAAGATAATTGAAATCTTCGGTTTAAACTGTGCCTAGACACCAAACTTCAAGTCATTTGAAAGATATGTTTTTGAATTATAAACATTGAAAATTTAGTGCTTCTAATGTTAAATTACATTTTCATATTTTTATTTATATCTCCTGAAATTATACTTTTAATGTGCTAATTTTTTTTTGTAGCAATAATCCTAAAATACCCAAACATAAATACGTTGAATTTGCATTTTTTTAAATTTTATGATATGAATTATGAAATTAATGTTTGAAAAAAATATGAATTGCAACCTAAAATTTTTTTATGGATTTAGATTTATTAAGTCCTGCTTTATGGAAATCCAAAATTTCACATTTTTCTTCCAAGAAGTTTTCAAGTTATCCTTAAATAACGGCAAAATGTTGGTTTAAGAGGTCACTTCTGTGATAGAAGTGACTAGATATTTTTTAATTTCTTATGCTATCCTGTAATTTAGCAGTCTGCAATGACTGCTTGAGTGGCGCTTGATGCCTTGATCAAGAAAGTGACTCTCTCGGTCAACAATCGAGTACGGAACTTTAGTTTGGATACAGCTCCTAAATTACGCTCGTTTTAAAATAATTAATTTCTCCGAAACTTATTGTACGAAATGTGTAAAAATTTGTTTTAGGTTAATTGAAGGGTGTAGAGTTCATTTATGCTATCAGAATTGTGTAGTGCTATTGAAAAAGGCAAAGTTGTGGTTCGTTTTACTATGTAGATGCCCCCCTAAGTAAATTGTATGTACAGTCGTGGAAAAAAAAGTGAACACCCCCTACTAACTCCTCAACAAATTATCGTAGACGAAAGTTACTGGCACCGAAAGATTAGAAATAAAGTCTACTTTTAAATGACGAATATAAAATTTGCTTAGGGGACTATCTACATATTAAAACGAATACAAACTTCCCTTTTTTTCAATGGCAATACCCAATTTTAACGAGATATTTCAAATCTTTGGCTCAAACTATGCCTAGACACCGAATTTCAAGTCATTTGAATGATAAGTTTTTGAATTATAAACATTCAAAATTTAGTGCTTCTAATGTTAAATCAAATTTTCATATTTTTATTTATAACTTCTGAAATTATGATCCTAATGTTCTAATTTTTTGTGTAGCAATAATACTAATATACCCAAACATAAATACGTTAAATTTGCAATTTTTATAATTTTTGGATATGAATTATAAATTATTAAATTAATATAAAAAAATTATGAATTGCAACCTACAGTTCTTTTGATGGATTCAGATTTATTAAGTCCTGCTTTATGGAAATCCGAAATTTCACATTTTTCTTCCAAGTAGTTTTCAAATTATGCTTAAAGAATGGCAAAATGATGGTTTAAGGGGCCGTCTATGATAGAAGTGACTAAATATTTTGAAATTTCTTATGCTATCCTGTAATCTAACAGGCTTAATTGACTGCTTCAGGTGCCTTGATCAAGAAGGGAGCTCTCTCGGTTAACAATCAAGTACCGAACTTCAATTTGGATACAGCCCTTAAAATACGCTCGTTTTAAAATAATTAATTTCTCGGAAACTTATGGTACGAATTGCATAAAAATTTGTTTTTAGACTAATTGAAGGGTGTAAAGTTCATTTATGATATCTGAATTGTGTACTGCTATTGAAAAAACAAAGTTATGGTTCGTTTTAATATGTAGGTGGCCCCCTAAACAAATTTTATATGCATCATTTAAAAGTAGGCTTTATTACCAATCGTGTGGTACCAGTAACTATCTTCTACGGTAATTTTTTGCAGAGTTAGTAACGGGTGTTTGCTTTTTTTTTCACGAGTGTACTTTAAGTTAATTCTATTAAAGGAAGTCCAATGAAAGGTAATAAGTAGGAAACACGAGGCTAGTTATCAGACATCCATCTTCTCGACGCAGAAGTTTCCAAATTCTATAAAATCTTTGAGTGTAGAAAATGAAAAATATCGTTGAGAAGGCATTTGGCAGATTGTGAGAAATAACGTTTAAATAAGAGAATGAAATAAGTACAGTAAGCTTGCAAAGCTGTAAAGATTGCATTTTAGTCGGGGGTGCCCACACGTTATATTTGTTAAAAGTTGTAAAAAATAACATAGTTATACTTACCCCACTTTATATCACATTTCCTATTTACACTTATTTAAATTTATTTTTTTGCAGAAGTGGGATATTCTTTATTTGGAAGATGTCATTGCCTGAGAAACTTAAGATAGCGTGTCAAAAATGGCATGATTTAAGCTGTAAAACCATCCAAGTGATATGAATTTGTATATGTGTTTTTCCGCCATATTGTAGTTTGAGACACTGCAGCTTCATCTCTTGGCAACACTTGATACTAGAACAAGGAAAAATAATACAGAAATTCCTGAATTCACCTGTTACCGTTGCTATTAAACCGTTACACCTATTTGTTTTTTACTGTCGGCTCAATTTAGAACATCCTGTATATTTAAAAATAACATGACGTTTAAATAAGGATATTTTCATTGTTTGAAAAAGTCACGTTTTGACTGAATAATGAGAAGTTCGTTGATGAAATTTACTTGTTTTAAATTATTTTTAGTTTGCTACCAAATCATGACATTCCATTAATTATAGTTCTAAATTTTTGCATCATCATTTTAACATCGTAAACACCTATCTCTTCCTCATCTTCTCTTCGTGTTTGTCTTCTTCTTGCAGCGGTTTGTCTTCAAATTTTCTTAAATGAAATATATGCCTTAAAAATAAAATGCCAAGCAGGAAAACAAGCGATTAAAAAAAAATACTATAGTTCATTGAAAACTGAGCACATTCAAAAAATAGCAGTGAATTCATTAATGGAATTTCTAAGTAGCTCTTTACATCATTTATTATTTACAACTCTCTTCACCACTCTGTTTTAATTGATGTTCTAAATCTTGTGACTCATCAGTCTTAACATCTTACGCATCTGTCTTTTCCTCGTCTTCTCTTCATGTTTGTCTTCTTCTTGTAGCAACATGTCTTCGCATTTTCTTAAATGAAATATATGCCTTAAAAACAAAATGGCGAGCATGAAAATAAGCATTTAAAAAATATAAATAAAAAGGTATTATAGGTCATTGAAAACTGAACCGATTAAAAGAATAGCAATGAACTCATTAATGGAATTTCGAAGTAGATTTTTATATCATTTATTATTTGCAAGCCTCACCATCACTTTCCATTAATTCATATTCCATATCTTGTGACTCATCATTCTAACATCTTAAGCATCTATCTTTCCCTCATCTTCTCTTCATGTTTGACTTCTTTTTAGAGCGACATCTCTTAAAATTTTCTTAAATGAAATATACGCCTTAAAAACAAAGTGACAAGCAGGAAAACAAGAATTAAAAATATATATATAGTTCCGCAAGTTAGAGATAAAGATACCACAAATTCACAGAATAGCAGTAAATTCATTAACGGAATTTCTAAGTAGCTCGTTACATCATTTATTATTTCAAAATCTCATCATCACTCTCCATTAATTGATACTCTAAATCTTTTGACTCGTCAGTCTAACAGCCTAAATATCTTTCTTTTACTCATCTTCTCTTTTCGTTTGTTTTCTTTTTATATTAAGAGATCTTCTTTTTATCTTCTTTTTTTAATGAAATATATCCCAGGCAAAAATGGCATATAAACAAAGACATTTTAATTATTTTAACCCTTTTCATGGCCAGTGGTCACATGGTGTGATCACCTAATTTTAATTCCAAACTTACAAACAGCACCAAGAATATTTTAGTAAATTTTTGCTTCTATAATGAAAGACTAAAAAAACAACTTTTATTTTCTAAGAAATTCTTTTGAAAATTCCGGTGTCAGTCAACCATGTCATAATTTTACGAACAGAATTTTTCTGACCCTGAAAGGGTTAAACACCTCATATATAGTGAAGAGCAAAGCGTTAATAAATTAAATTTGTCAGTTACTGTTTTCATTATTTTGTTCTTTGCATGATTACATTCCATTGACTATTATCTTATGCTTTAAAAATCTTCTGTTCAACAGCGGACTATTTGATGATTAAAACAAGAACGAAAAATCATGCGTATAGCATAGCTTATGAAATACTTTCCACCACATTCAGAATACTATAAAAAAAATTCACAGTTTGCTAAGGTGAAGCATGTAAAACGCATAACGCATTTGATAACCTAATTTGTGCTATTTCCATGAATAGTCGGGAAAATTTACGATTTTTTTTTTTGCAGCACTGTATATGCTCTATAAATATGTATGTATATAGTACGTTAAAAGGTAGTTCAGTTAAACGCGTAACACAGTTGAAAATTTCCATTCAGCAATTTCCGCCAATAAACGGATGTTGTTGAGAAATTTTGTGGGATCTGTATATATCAATAGAATTTATACACACTAAGTAATATTTAAAAGATAGATAAATTTAAAAACGCATGCCACAATTTAAAACGCACTTACAGCAATCATTGTTCGTTAGCTTCAATAGTTCAATTATTGTCCATTTTCTTCTATAGCTAAATCTTTTGTGCGTGCCTGTAAATGGACTATAATTTCTATGCACACCATATTCTATTGTAAGAACCTTGCAGTACACGTCAGTGATATGTGTTAATTTCAATATGTTTAAAATAGTGTTATATTCTTAAAATACTACGGAATTGTTTTGAATGTTCCTGTGAATGAACTGTAAATGCTAAACACTTCATTTTTAATACCGAATATGCTATAGTAAACCCCAATAACATATATCAATTTAAGGAAATTGGACTATATTTATGTGAATTAGAGCACGGAAAAACAAACCGAATTCATAAACAATTTTCAACAATGTTTTAAACTGTTAAAATGTAGAAACACCAAAACAAGAGGCACTTAGTTTCTGAAAACTTCTGATTATCGCAAGCATCAGTTATGATTCAGTTTCACACCATTCTATGGCAATGTGTCACAACCAATCGAAACAAATAGTTTTATGCACTGTCAAAATGCTGTTTTAGAACACGGTGGTATACCTAGCGGTTAGAACGTCAAATATTTAACAAAACTAGATTTTGTAGCATCCTAAATATCTTTCTTTCCCTCATCTTCTCATCATGTCTGAATTCTTCTTGGAGCTACAAATCTTGAAAATTCCTTGAATTGGTAATTGATAGACTTCATTTAAAATTTCACGAATAAACTAATCCGAACTTAATAAATAATTAATACTTGGATTTTTTTTCCCAGAGGGAAAAAAGGCAGTTCATATCATAGACGTGTTACAAAAATAAATATGTTTATTCGTTTCTACAGACGTCAGTTATCATTGAAGTAATTACATATTTTCTGCAAACGAGGAAATTTACCTCAATATTGTACCGTACTATTGGATTTGAAAGCTTATAATTCTAATAATATTTTTTTTTCATTTCCGAAACGAGATTTTAAAGATTTTTTTTTTTTTTCTAGAAATTAAACTTTTACTGTTCAATAACATTTTTAAAAGATTCCAAAAAAATTCACATAGAGAGTTTTTGAACCACTTATTACAAACAGAATTTAAAAACCTAAAAAGGTTCTTTAACCCTTTAGTGCACAGCTTTGCATGTATGCAAACAACACCGTTTTGAATTTAATAGATTTTTTTTATTTGCATATTGCAGAAAATTAAAATAGAAATATTTGCTTTAATTAAAAAACAGATATCCCGCATTTAAATAAAGTGAAATTAACCATTGAAATTTCTGGTGTAATGTCAGATTCTCTGAACTACGTAATTTCTAGAACGTATTCTATTATGGGAATTAAAGAGTTAAAAGTTAAGTTTTATAAAATAAATAATTATATAAAATAAGGTATTTGGAGATATAATTATTAAAGTATTTACTAATTTGCATTATTTTAGCGTAAAACAGTCACACGACAATAGTTTTTACTTGTATTGCAGATGTGCAACAGAAGAAAAGATTGACGTATTATATGAAAAATATAGCTCTGATTTTTTTCATTATTTTTCTTGTGTAATAAACCTTTCAGAGAAACACATATAATTTTTTCTAAACAAAATAGAAAATCGCGCATTTAAGGATTAAAGTTACACAAAATGTTAACAGGCTTCAAACTCATTTAAAATGAGTTAAGTTTATTCAGTGAAGTAAAGTTCAGCCAAAACTTACAATTTAGAGGATCCTCTGTTTTCATTAATCTAATATTTTTGCTCACTTTCTATGTCAATTTTTCTGTTAAAACATAAAATAACTCTTATAATACATAAAATATGTAATTCATATGGATTGTTTTAAATCGCTGATTACAGCTAATATTTGAAACCTAAAATAGATATTTTTAAAGTTAATCAGACAGCCTTCAAATTTATTTAGAATGGGTCAAGCTTATTTAGTTAAGGAAAGTTCAGGCAAGGATTTACATTTTAGAGGAACATTCGTTTTCATTAATCGAATATTTGTGCTCATTTTCTGTGTCAATTTTTTCTATTACAACATAAAATATCTATTAAAATATATAAAATATATAATTCATATGGATTGTTTTAAATAACTGATTACAAATTGAATTTCAAAATCTAAAAAAGGCGCTTTAAACTTCATAAGAATGTTAACAGGATTTAAACTAATTTAAAATGAATTAAGTTTATTCAGTAGAGGAATGTTCAACCAAAACTTGCATTTTAGATGATCTTTTCTTTTCATTAATCGACGAATATTTTTGCTCATTTTCTGCGTCAATTTTTTCTATTACAACATAAAATATCTTTTAAAAAATATAAAATAAGTAATTCGTATGGTTTGTTTTAAATCGCTGATTACAGATGGAATTATTTCAAAACCTAAAAAAAGCTTTAAGGTTAATCATGATGTTACTCGATTTTAAACTAATTTAACATGAATGAAATTTATGCAGTGACAGAAAGTTCAGGGCAAAAATTAGACTTTAGAGGATCTTTCCTTTTCATTAATCGAATATTTGTGCTCATTTTCTGTGTCAATTTTTTCTATTACAACATAAAATATCTATTAAAATATATAAAATATGTAAATCATATGGATTGTTTTAAATCGCTGATTACAGATGGAATTTCAAAACCTAAAACAGGTGCTTTAAAGTTAATCAGAATGTTAACAGACTTCAAACTAATTTAAAATAAGTTAGGTTTATTCGCTGAAGGAAAGCTTAGGCCAAAACATACATTTTAGAAGATCTTTCGTTTTCATTAATAGAATATTTTTGCTCATTTTCTGTGTCAATTTTTCTATTACAACATAAAGTATTGCTTATAATATATAAAATATTTAATTCGTATGAAACGTTTAACTCTGTGATTGCACATGATATTTGAAAACCTAAAACAGATATTTTTAAAGTTAATCAGACAGGCTTCAAATTTTTTTAGAATGGGTTAAGTTTATTTAGTTAAGAAAAGTTCAGGCAAGAAATTACATTTCAGAGGAACATTCGTTTTCATTAATCGAATAGTTTTGCTCATTTTCAGAGTCAATGTTTTCTATTACAACATAAAATATCTATTAAAATATATAAAATATGTAATTCATATGGATTGTTTTAAATCGCTGATTACAGATGGAATTTCAAAACCTAAAGAGGTGCTTTAAAGTTAATCAGAATCGTAATAGTCTTCAAACTAATTTAAAATAAGTTTATTCACTGAAGGAAAGCTTAGGCCAAAACATACATTTTAGAGGATCTTTCGTTTTAATTAATTTTATTATTATTTTTTTTTAATCATTTTCAGCGTCTTTCTTCCTCGTACAATAAAATACATCTCGGAAAAAATACAGCATTTAAATATAAATTCTTTTTTTTTTTATTTAAAAAAAACACCACACTGCCACTGAATAGTATTGAAATCATTAATTAAATGTTTTAGTACTTCTTTTCGTTATTTACTGTCAACAACACATTAATTTCTCATTACAACATTCCATTGATTACCATCCTAGATCTCCTGTCTCATCATTCTAGCATTCCGAAAACTCTCCTTTCTCTCTGTAATTTATGTTTGCTTTTGTCTTTAGCAACATTCTTCAACTTAAGATGTTTATCTTTGAAACATTAAAAGAATGGAGAAACACATTTCGACAACCTTACAAGTTCTTTTATAATATCACAAGAACGTAATAAATGTGTATTGTTTTCGCTTATATTTCACCATTTACATAGCAAAGGGTATTACACATATGGGACATTCTCACAATCTTTTAACTTTTATGTCCCTGAATAATAATTTTTATTTTAGTACATATTCTTCTAGGTTTTTTTATTTCATATACTGGGAAACATTCCATTGCATAATTCCATAACAATATTAACGAGATAAATAAGTTTTAGACGATGTTGGGGGCCCAAATACCAGGAAAACTCCTATACCGTCCGTGTCCCTGATGCTGATTTTTAAGTTTGGAGCTGTCTGTATAAAATAGTTTCAATAAAAGTAGTTCAATGTAATTTTTTTCTGAAACTGTAACTATTGTTTTATATAAATATGTAGCTAAAACTTAACCTGCATACATTTTTACAGTTGATGTTATTTTTTGAACTCTGTCCCTCTGTTTTAGATTCCTTACCATCCCTTTTCTAAAATTATACAGAAAATCACTTCAGATGCAGCAAGAGAACTTTTTTCAAGTTTTTTCTCATGCAGAGAAATGTATGCTAGAGTATGCTAGAGAAAGAATTTCAAAAATTCTATGACAGTAAATTTACTGCAGAATTAAAATCAGTATTTAAATATCAATTTGAAGCATCGTGGCTTTATTGGTAGTCTTGCCGTCCCCAAGGTTTATTCCTGCACTTTTCCAGGTAAATTAATTTTTTTTTTAATTAATCCAATGTAAATAACTGTTTTTAAAAATCAATGAAAATTGTGGCTATCACTTAGTCTTAACATTATTTGCCTAAAAATAGTGGTAATTTTCCTTACCGTCCCATCCTTACCATCCCTTTTTTTCCATTATCGTCCCTTTTTTCGTATACCATACTCTTTCTTTTCCTTCCGTCCCTTCTTTAACACCCCTTTAAGACAATGTTATACCAAAATTTTGTACTAAAAATGCTACATTGTTATTATTTCTTATTTGAATGTCCTATGGGTACAATGCAAATTCATTATAAGTAAAAATTTAGAAGAAAATAGAAAGTTATAGTGGTAAAATGGTAAGAAAATTTAAACTCGCAAGTTTAACTTAAACCTCAGTTAAATTTTTTAAAAAAATTCGCTGCTGACTATTTTTTCTTTATTTTGAATCATTAAGGCATTCATCTGTCGGACTAAAATGTTATTTTAGCAAGTTTAATTTCATCCGATTTTTATTCCCGGAAGTCAAAAGATTGTGAGAATACCCCATATACGATATTGTATTACATTATTACATAAACTTAGAAATTAAAACACTTAGATATTCAAAACTTGTTTAAAACTTTAAATGTTACATAGGGTGTCCGAAAAATATTTTTACATGTTAGAAAATCATTAAAAATAAAAAACAATCATATGAACTTCCGGTTTTCCTATTATTATTTCACCCTCATTTATAATGAGTTCATTAATTAAATGTGTTAGTACTTGTTTACATCACTTACTGTCGTCCTCACATTGCGGTCTCTACATAACATTTCATTCATTATCATCCTAGATCTTTTGGCTCATCAGCATCCTGAGAAATTTTCTTTTTTTGTTTACTTTCTGTTTGCTTTTGTCTTTAATGACATTCTTCAACTTGAGATTCTTATCTTTAAAACGTTTTAAAAATGTGGAAAAAGTATTTCGACACCGTGCAAGTTGTTTTATAACATCACAAAAACGTAATAAATGTCAATTGTGTTTGCTTATATTTAGCTATTTTTATAGCAAGAGGTTTTGCACATACAATTTTTTTTTTTACAATATTAAATAAACTCAGAATTTAAATCACTTAGAAATACAAGACATATTTTTCAAACTCTAAATGTTACACAGGGTGTCCAAAAAGTGGTTTTGCGCATTGCAAATCATTAAAAAAAAGTTATGCACTTTGCACTTTTCCTATAATTACTTCACCATCGTTTATATACATGCATTTTTTTTTAAGAACTTTGATTATAAACATAAAAAATTTCTTATTTTTACTTTCTTCTATCTTTACAAGAAGAAAGTTTTGGGTTCGTGAAAATTTTTGAATTCCGGTTTTCGACGGATTTACACGTTTTAGAGGTCAGATAGCCCGAAAAGTATGTTTTTACAAAATATCTGTCTGTAAGTATGTCTGTGAGTCTGTCTGTCTGTCTGTGTGTGATACAAATTTTGTGGGCGTTCTGTCTCAAGAACTAATGCACAGAATTTAATAAAAAAATATATTCAGTTCGTCCCTGATAAATTGGTGCTGATTAGTTTTTGGTGCAAATTGATCAACAGGCGGCGCTGCTAAGCTGCAATTTTTACGATTTCCGCAATGGCTCTATCTCAAGAACAAATGCACGGACTTTCGTGAAACTTCAGATTCAGTTAGTCCTTGATATGAGTTGATGTTTACTATGTTTTGGTGTAAATCACTCAGCAGATGGCGCTGCTATACATGACTTTTCCTGATTTCTGAAATGGCTTTATCTCTAGAAATAATGCGTGGATTTTCATCAAACTTCAAATTCAGTTAGTCCTTGATATGAGTTGATGTTTACTACGTTTTTGTGTAAATCACCGAACAGGTGGCGCTGCTATGCTGCATTTTTCCTGATTCCCGCAATAGTTTTATCTCAAGAAAGGATGCACGAATTTTAATGAAACTTGAGATTTAGTTATCAAGTTGACTTAAGTTGTTACTTATTAGATTTTGGTATATATCGCCCAACAGGTGACGCTGCTATGCAGAATTTTTGTACGATTTCCGCCATAGCTCTACTCAAAAACTAATGCACGGATTTTCACGAAACTTCAGATGCAGTTAGAAGTTTACATAAGTTGTTGCTGATTAGATTTTGGTGTAAATCATCTAATCGGCTGCATTTTTCAGGAAGTATTAACATGTATGAGATAGAAGAAAGTTTTGGGATTGCCACATCCGACTAGTTTTCATCTTGTCATAACATTTATTAATATTTTTTCGTTATAAGACCCTTGACGCCATTTAAATATGTAATGAGAAGAATGTAATAAAATTACCACATGTGCGATTCTTTTTAGAATTATAGATATTCTTTCAAAGAAGAAGGAAGATGTAAAAGTCATTAGTAATATTTATATAAATGCAATTTTTCTAAGGAACATCGTTCATTTCTAACATCAAACATTTTTCTCTGTCTTTTCTCTTCATCCTTGTCGTCTACTGTTATTGGCAATTTCACGTTCTCAGAACTTTATCTCAATCTCTTATGTAGATGAGGCAGAAACATCTCAAGAATTTACAACTTATAGCTTGTCACCAGCAGTTCCTTAACTGCACTTTATAACTTCCTTCTAGAAAAAGGCTAGAGCAGTCTAAATTCGGAAGCAAAAATTTAATAGTACTAACAAGGTATGCAATATAACAGTACGTTACAGATTTTAAATGTATCTTTTATACCGTACCAGCTTCTTCAAAAATTTACGAATTAAGCAATTAGCTACTGAGTAATTGAAACTTTAGAAATTTATTCTTAAACATATCTTCCTAGAACAGGATGCTTTCACAAGTAAAAGGTTTTAGGATTTTAAACGCAGTTCTATATTTGCCCGTTATCTCTTCTGTCTAGAAGAAAACTAGAGCAAGTTAATTTCACAAGCAAAATATTAATGATACTAATGCAATAAAATATGACCTCACTTTTAGCCTTAAATGTAACATTTATATCGTACAAGTTTGTGTTCAAATTTGCGAATGAAGCATTTAGCTAAAGAGTAAGCAAATCTTTGTAAATGTATTCTTCAACACAACATCTTATAACAAGTTACTTTCAGAAGGAAAAAAAGTTTAACGATACTAATTAAGGAATGCATTAAAATGAGATGTCAGTTTTCAGCCTTTAAATGCAGCATTTATGTCGTTCCAGTATCTGATAAATTTACGAATGAAGCAATTAGCTACTGAGCAATCGAAACTTTAGAAATTTATACTCCAACACATCTGCCTAGAACAAGCTATTTTCAGTAGAAGAAGTTTAACGTTACTAATAAAAAATACAATAAAATGAGACGTCAGTATTCAGCCTTTAAATTTATCATCTATACCGTAAGAGTTTGTGTTGAAGCTTACGAATGAAGCATATAGCTACTAAGTAATCGAGACTGTGTAAATTTATTCTTCTACGCATCTGCCAATAACAAGCTACTTTCAGAAAAAAAAAAACGTTTAACAGTACTAATAAATACTGCAATAAAATGAGACCTCACTTTTCAGCTTTAAATGTAGCATTTATACTGTAATAATTTTTGCTGAAGTTTGCAAATGAAGCATTTAGCTACAGAGTAATCGGGACTTTGTAAATTTATTCTTCAACACATCTGCTAGAGCAAGGTGCTTTAACAACCAAATTTTTTTTTAATCTGAAAAATGTGAGGTAGGAAAACGTGAGGTCAGTATGAAATTTCAAAAAGACAGTGACTTATTCGAATTTGTTGTGTTGTCTTAATTTTATTTTTAGAAATGTTTTAGAATGTTGTTATGTATTACCTGTGCAATACAGACGTTCGTACATAGCCATAATGATCCAAAACGCGAACGAAAAAGAAAAGTTTTCGTGAATTATAGATTTCTAGTTCCCATTGTTTGCGAAAAGGAACAATCCTGAAAATAGAAAAGTGTTACGATCCACATTTTTTTTGTTATTCAAATTGCTTGATTTCCATCACTTTTTGTAATAGTATTCACGTTGTTTTTGTTTTATTTAATCTACCATTAAATAGGCAAATATTAATATTTGCCTATTTAAGTGGTAAATATTTCATAAAAGTAGTGGCAAAAAGTCAAATTGAAAAACAAAGTAACGGACTTGCAACAGTGTTCTATGTTCATCATTGTTCTTTTTACTGAATAGAACTAAAATTTCTTTCTCTTATGATTTAAAAAAACTTTCATCACATAAATCTTTATCTGTCTTAGGATATTCATTTAAAAAAGTGAGATTTAAAACTCATTATTTTGAAATTACTTACATGCAATTGGTTTAGGAAATTCTGTTATTTCATAAGTTATTAAGTTACTTAATTTCACATTATTTCTTTTTAGAATACACCCAATTATTTTATAAGATATGCAATAAACTGCGATCTATATACAGATTTATAAGATGAAATAGAATATTGCACATTGATCTAATCATAAACTAAATAATATGGACTTTAAAAAGTTCACCGTTTACTTAAAAGGTTACAAATAAAAGTAGTAGAGGGAAAGGTGTAAATATGGGCACCCTCTTTTGTTTTTGCCTTAAAGCGACTTTCATTTTAAATTTTTTTAGATTTTTGAACTTCATCAAATATTATAACAAGTTTACTAAATGAGAGGATGCAAAACGATGATTAATATCAATAATTTCAATTCAAAAACGAAGATTTACAAAAAGCTTTGAAAAAAGCACCAGAAAACATAGTGTGCAAATATGGGTCCTCTCCGAAAAAGGTCATAAAAACTAGTTTAAAATATTTTAAAACAGGATAAAACAATACAAAATGGTAGAGAATTTATTTATTACAGAAAAAAAATATTTTCAGAAATCTAAAACATAACTGGCTCTTTTAGCCCGGCACAATCTAAGTGTGCCTACATTTGGCACATAGCACATTTAACCCACACTTCTCCGCGAGTGTCTTTCCATCACAAAAGATGCAAGTTGCATAACTCGAGACTAGTTTTGTCCCATAGTTTATATCCAGGTTCATATCATCATCACTGTCCACAAGGGGAGGGTCAGTGATGAGTCAGAGGATAAAACGTATCTTTCATAAGCCATTTTTTCTTTGAAAGCCTTCGACCTTCCTACCCCTGGCCTCTGACCTGTCTCTTACTCCGGAAAAACTCACGGATGTTTTCTTGAGAGCACTTTTGTCAAACGACTTGGTCAACTGATTCTTGCATGGTGATCCAGTGATGACACTGAACCTTGCTGCTTTGCATCCACGAGTAGTGGTTTTCTTCTTCATTTTGGGGACAGGAATTATGTCGACCGAAGAAACTACATTTAAAGTTGCCGGCGAACATTGCGGTGTTTCAGCAGCCTCATCAATTAGCTTGTTAGAGTTAAATGTGCTTGTATATCAAGATAATTCGAAAAAGAGGGGGCCCACATTTACACCAAGAAATGGTACCCATATTTACACCAACTCCAACTAAGAAAGTTAGGTACCTTCACATGTAACCTAAAGACGTGCATGACGAAAGGCGTGCTTCTAAAAGTAGCTTAGGATCTTCGCTTTCCCAGTATCACTCTGAAATTATTTTAAACTAACTATAAGAACATGAAAATAAAGCGATTACGGATACCTGTCAAAAGTTTGGAGTTCCGAACAAACACCAATTTGCACAATAACTCACGCTGCATCCACACTATTTAAAAAAATGGTTCCAACTGCTCTCTATTATCTTATATCAACAAGTGGCATCATATACAATCCTGGCCGCAGGTCTTCAGCACCTCCAATGGCCACTTCGGGAGGGATGCCCATATTTACACCTGTGTCCGTTCTTACACATTTTACTCTACTGATGTTACAAGTTTAAAAATACACATTTTATTTAAATTTCCGAGTTATTTTGGTCTGCAATCCGGCAACCATAGTCAGATAATATTTTCATTAATTGGCTTTCCATTCATTTCAAATACGTGACTTCGTTAGAAACGAGAGTGTCTATAATTCATAGGGTAGTTCGAAGCAGAAGTAGTAATACTTCGGATTAAACTTGAGTAGAGAAAAATATTTAACTGAAGTACAATTAATTTTCTATACGTCATATATGTACAAAGCGACATATTAAAAAAAATAATGGAACGGCAGTTATTTATTTTCCTCTACTCAAGCTTAATCAGAAGATTTACTACTTCTACTTCCAGCTGCCATAAGAATTAAAGATTTCGGTGTAAATTTACCTTTTATACCGTAAGACTTTTTCATACACTGTAAAAAAAACACTGTAAATTTGCCAGAACAAACTCGATCACAGTGAATGTGCTGTATCTTTCTTTGGTTTCCTGACTATATTAACATAAAAAAATACAGTAGTTGCGTAAAATTAACAGCACAATGTGCTGGCAATTTGGACGCATTTTTTTACAGCACAAACTGCTGGCGTCCAAATTGCCAGCACATTGTGCTGTTAATTTTACGCAACTACTGTATTTTCCATGTTAATATAGTCAGGAAACCAAAGAAAGATACAGCACATTCACTGTGATCGAGTTTGTACGCGAGATGAACAGTACTTTGTACTGTAAAAATGTCGTTTTTTTTTTTTTTTACAGTGTACAATGAAATGAGATATCAAAATAAGCAATTTAAGTAAAAAGTACCGCTAAGAATTTTCTCCTATACACCATAATGTATCGGAGTTCTTTTATGCGTCACTGTAAACGAACTATAAATATACACACTTCATTTTCAATAAGCACCATTTTATAGTGATCCTCATCAACACTGTAAAAAATTTTGTTGATTTTACTGTATAATACTGGCAGCTGGGGTGCCAGTTTATAACCGCAAAATGAATAGTAATATACCGTTTTTAAAGGAATTAAACCATATGTTACTGCTTAATGGTACAGTACTTGCTTATTTTACGGTTTGTTATTGTTAATTTTACGGTTATAAACTGGTACCTCAGCTGCCAGTATTAAATGGTAAAATCATCAACTTTTGTTGTTGTTGTTGTTTTTTTTTTTTTTTTTTTTTTTTTTGCAGTGAATTTATAAAGATTACATGTCATTCTGAATATATTTACTCGATTAGAAGTACGTACAGATAGACGGACAGACAAACTGAAATTATAAACGCTTTCGTTGGAAAGAGTTAAAAATAATACTATTTGTAATTTAAAAAATTTCTAGTTATCGTCCTTAAAACAATAAAACTGCATTAAATATAGAGCTAAAAATCCCCTCTGTTATGATTTTAAAATCTATCAAAATATATATCTGTCTGAACTTTTTTTAAATTTAAGATATTATTTATAGAACGATTATAACGATATTTTTCCAATATTTATATTCATTCATTTAACTGAAGAAATTCGTTCGTTTTTCTTTCTATATTGTCTTTTTATACTTGACGTTTACGTTCATTGGAAGTTTTCGTTTCGAGATCTTTATCTTTTATGACATTAAGTAGATGTGGAAGAAACATCAGAAGGTTTTATAACCCGATCCTTAACACCACCAGTACTTAACTGCGCATTATCTCTATCTAGAACAAGTTACTTTCACATGCAGTAGTTTTATGAGCAGTGGGACGGTTCACAATCATTTTATAACCAGAATTTTAGTATATTAAATTTCACCTTATCTAATCTTACGATTACATAAGGAAAAATTTAGTTTATTAAAACATTGGTAGTAAAGTGATTGTGAACCAACTGACAAGCCGTTACTGTTTTTTTAACCCTTAACTGGTGAGGTGGGGTGTTTTGCACCCCAGAGAAATTGTATATGAGTTCAGCATTTGCAAGTAAATGTTTTGTGGTATTTGGATACGTGAATTCATATGTAGGGGAACGTAGGATAATGACGCTCAGCGGGCAATCTCGCTCACCTAAATATATCTAAACAGAATAGAATTGAAAACGTGCGATCGGTACCGGCACATAGCGAACTTCATCCTAAGTTCCCAGTAAGGATATAGTGACCGTCGGGAGGAAAGTATTTTTGTGTCCTCGCGTTATTAGTTTGAAGTTGTTTTATTATAAAATTCTACAACATCTAACTTAAAGGTAAGTGTACACTCTTATTTTTAAATGTTAATTTACTCATTATTTCTACAAAACGTATACATTTAGCTGTACGTTGATGCTTTTATTTATTTTTGTAGTGCTTTGTTACGCCCACTATAAATAATGCCAACTTCAATCTTATATTCAAATTTTGAGCGCAATTACCCTACCGTGTCAGGCATTACCGCTCAATCCATTGTTAATTAAATAAAATAATAAAAAAATTCTTAAAATTTTTATGCAAATTAGTTGATTGCAAACTGTTCCTTATGCTTTGGAGTTATATTTCATTAATAAAATATTGATTTTTTGTGTAAATTTGACTAGCTACTCATGTTTTTCCTTAAGTGAGCGTTGTTACCCTACTTTACCCTATATGTATGCACATGTACACTTACAGTACTTTTTTTGTTGTTTTTATACAAGTAAATAACATAAAATTTAAAGGAAATTTACTTATTTTAATTTGCTAAATCTTAAAGAGCGCACAAGAGATCAAATTTTGGGGTTACATACACCCCACCTCACAACTTGCGTGAGAAAAAAAACATATCACCACTTAAGGGTGAAATGATGGCTATTTGACCATATTATTTTCTCATTGGTGATGATTTATTAAAATTACGAATAAGTAACTGTTATAAAGTGAAAACGGTTGAATAACAGGATAGTTTCCTGGAAATTTTTAACAATGTAAAGTAAGATGTCCATTTTCTGCCTATAAATGTAGTATTTAAACTGAACCAGTTTCCACTAATTTTTTACGAATTTAGCTTCCAGAATCAGTATAGCTGAATTAGCTATACTGATGTGTAGCATCTTTGAAATTTTATTTATAATATATGTGTCTAGAAAAAACGAATTTCATGGTTGAAATGTTTCATGAGATAAGATATTAGGGGTATAAATATTTTCAGTATGAACTTTCAAAAGAAAAGTGATACATTCTAGTTTGCCGTGTTATCAAAAACTTGTCACTGGATATGTTTTAGGATGTTGATGCGTTATCTGCGTAACTCCTCATTAGAAGTTCTACTGCTTCAAAGAAGAATTTATACTTCTCATTGAGAGTTATTCTGTTTCAAATACGAAAAAACAAAAGAAAGACTCATATATTTTCTAACTCATATTGTTTTTAAAATGAAACAACGTTGAACATAGAACAAAATCTATTATAATTTAGAAAAATACCAAAATTATGAGCTGATTTTTTTTTTCTGAAATTTTCTAATATTCAAAATTTTCTTTAACCCTTTATCTACTGGCGGTACTTACAAGTACCATTAAAATAACATGTTATAAAATTCATTTAATACATCGATTAGTTGTAATACAGTTTAGAATGAGTTATATATACATTACTTTATCTTTATCCAAAAGCATTATTGGTTACACAAAACAAAAATATTTTAAAAGGATGATTTCTTTTGCCTTTGCATTTTTTCAGTTTTCTGGCGTAGGAGGGGGGGGGGGGTTCAATTCGGAAATATTTCTATATTTCTATTGTAAGAACATTATATTTGTGTATTCCCTAATTCTACAAAATGCTAAGAAAGATATTTAAAATAAAAGATTTGAGTGGGGTTATAAATATTGCACAAAATCCCTATAAATTCAAATTTAATTAATCCTTCTAAAATGTATTAAATGATTAAGTAAATCTTCTAATATACTTTAAACAATTCACGAAAAATGATTTATTTATTTAATTTAGAAGATAAAATTCTCATGAATTCATAATTCAGTATTTAAAGGGTTCAGCACTTGCCAGTCTCTGTCGTCAGATATGCGACCGAGTATTTCCTTCTTGGAAAACCGGCTTTGGCGTATGTCATACAACGCTCTTGGAAATGTTTATTCATTGCTCAACCAGTGTTCCCGCCTTGTTTTCTTTTTAAAGTTCTTTAATGCCATTGTCCCTTAATACTAATTTTTGCCTAATTTAATCATAGAATATTTTACGATTAAATCGATGATTTGAAACTTGTGGAAGTAAAGTGTTAACAAATTAAAAATTGTGGAAAGAATTAAAATTTCTTATTAAAAAAATTACTTTTCTAGTCACTAAAATAGTCCTAAAATGATACTTTTAAATGGTTAAAAACGAAGCTATAAAACATTATTTTGTTTTAGAGTATTTCAAAATGTTGTCCATTATCTGTGCAACTTATGATTAGAAGAAGTAAAAGTATAAAAATTCTAGTGTCATATTCCTTATTCATACTACTTAGAGATTGAAGAGTCGTGTTGCTTGATGATATTGCTTTAACCCATTTATGCCTGAATTTTTGTTTTCTCAAATTGGTTAGTAAAATCACTTTAAAATGTTGAAAAATGAACTGGAAAAATAATTTAAAAAATACGCTAAAATATTTTTATATTTATTTGATAAAATGTAAACGTACTAAATATGGGAATATCCATATATGGAAAAATGCATAATTATACGTTTTATCTAAATTTATGTAAATTAAGCTTTTAAATTGTATATTATATACCATAATTAGTATTTTTATGAACTATTAAAAAAATATATTTATTATTTTACAGAGACTATTAACATTATAAGTATAATTAATAATAAATTAAGAATAATCGTATTTGAGGCTCAAAAACAATTTATTTTAAAATCATCTTGAAAAGGATTTTATATCAATACCTGTCCCCTCAATGGCTAATAGAAATATGTACCCATTTGCGCCTAGCGCCCTATATTTTGTACGGTACAAACATGCCTAAAAAATAGGCTTGATCATATAATTTCGCAATTTAAAAAAATACTTATTTCAAAGAAGTCTACAAGCTAAGATTATGACTTATTTATTTGGATCCTTGATACAAAAAATACAGATAAACTTGCTTTTTGCATCTCGCTATCTTGAAAAATGAAAAATTTATAAACACCGAAAAAAAGCCTTCATTTAAGCAAGTAAATATCAATCTTATGCTGTCATCTATCAGTAATAGATAAATACATTTATAGACAATTACTTCATACAATTTTCATGTTGTAAAGAAGAAGAAAATTATAATAAAATATTTAAAATTCGCAACGTCCCGAAAATGTGACGCTAGGCATAAATGGATTAATCATGAAAGAATGTTTTTTTTTCTTGACTTACAAAATTTTTAGTTCATATTGTTTCTGAAAAGGAAAACGCTAAACATATAATTAAAATTTCACTGTTATGATTTTAAAAAAAATACTAAAATATAAATCTTAGCCTGATTTTTTCTGAAATTTTCTGAAATGTGATTTTTTTTTTTAAAGGACGAGTATGTAAAACAGCATTTTGATATTATTTGTGCACATACAGTTTCAAGGGAAAAGTGTACATTTCTATTTTTGTATTATGTCTTTTAGTATGTCCTCTTCTTTCATTGGCAGTTTTTCTTTTTCGGGTTTATGAGCCCACTAACTAGGGAACCACTTTTGGTGCTCCACGCACCTAGTAACGAGACCTAGTGCATTTTG
This sequence comes from Maratus speciosus, assembly GCA_963932465.1. NCBI lineage: Eukaryota > Metazoa > Arthropoda > Arachnida > Araneae > Salticidae > Maratus > Maratus speciosus. The sequence continues at coordinate 333,928,515 of OZ010797.1, read as the reverse complement.
TAGCCCTGTACATAAAAGTTAGAGAACCAATAAAATTTCTCCGTTAAAATGATATTTTATATACTTTTTTATACTTTTTTTTATTATTATTATTACATTTTTATTTGTTTATTTCACGAAAAGTGAGTTAAGCCGCCAAATATGGCGCTACAATTTTTCCGCCCGATTTACCCGCGAGTAAATGTACATTACATATTAGAATTATATCAGATTGCGTTTTTTTATAATTGATAGCATAAGAAACAAATATTAGGTTTTTCTTTTTTTTCCTATGCCAACGATAAATATATAAATAGTAAATATAATTCTGTAAAAGCTTCCAAGATTATTAAAAAATATTTTTTAGTGAAATACAAAATAAGCAAACTATTTTCTTTTGAAATAGAATGGAATAACGCTTCGAATGTTTAAAATGAAATGTTGCTGTATTAGATTGTCCCTTGGTAAAAGCAATCATAAAGTAAATTAATATTTTTACACACTTTAGAAAAATTATTGTGGCTAATTAGGTCGGATATTACAATTTCTACTGAAGTCCAAACCACTCCTCACGCGAGACAAACAGCTATGGAATTTGGATAGGGTTTTCGGAAAGCTCTACTTTTGAAAAAAAAAAGCGCTAACTGTTTCCCAGCCAAAAATGTGAATATAATATTCGATAAAATTTCTCTGTTAAAATGATATTTTATATACTTTTTTATACTTTTTATTATTATTATTACATTTTTATTTGTTTATTTCACGAAAAGTGAGTTAAGTCGCCAAATATGGCGCTACAATTTTTCCGCCCGATTTACCCGGGAGTAAATGTACATTACATATTAGAATTATATCAGATTGCGTTTTATTTTATAATTGATAGCATAAGAAACAAATATTAGGTTTTTCTTTTTTTTTTCTTATGCAGACGATAAATATATAAATAGTAAATATAATTCTGTAAAAGCTTCGAAGATCAATGAAAAATATTTTTTAGTGAAATACAAAATAAGCAAACTATTTTCTTTTGAAATAGAATGGAATAAAGCTTCGAATGTTTAAAATCAAATGTTGCTGCATTAAATTGTCCTTTGGTAAAAGTAATCATAAATTAATATTTTTACACAATTTAGAAAAATTTATGTGGCTAATGAGGTCGGACATTACAATTTCTACTGAAGTCCAAACCACTCCTCACACAAGTCAAACAGCTATGGCATTTGTATAGGGTTTTCGGAAAGCTCTACTTTTGAAAAAAAAAAGCGCTAACTGTTTCCCAGCCAAAAATGTGAATATAATATTGCAATTTTTCAAAATCAAATTCGTGGGTTCTTGAAGGAATTTTTAAAATTTTTCCAATGTTTTATACTTATTATTAACTTATTTTTATTTTTAAATGCTTTAAAAAAAATAAAAAAAAAAAAAACCTTCAATGTCAATACTCCGTTAAGTGGTCTCGAAAATTGCATTTTCAGAAAGTTATGCTGCTGTAAAATCAAAAAATATTGTTTTAACAGAAAAATTTTATCGATTCTCAAACTTCGTAATGTAGGGCTTTAAAATAAACCAGGTCTCAATGCTAGGTGCGAGCAACACCAAAAGTATATGAGACATACATGAGACCTTGTAAGTATATGAGACATAACTATCCCAAAACATTCATCAGAACCGCAGTTAGTAGTCAATTGCCGAATTCCCCTTGCTAATTCTAAATTTATGGGCGCAGAATGTATTTGTATATTTAAAATATCTCCTCAGGAAATTAATATTTTTAACTCCTTTTTTCTTCGTACTCTTCTTAAAATAGTTTTTTTTTTTTTTCATACTTCTCAAAATATTTCTAAAATTTATTAATTTAATATTTTATGCATTAAAAATTGACGAACTGTATGTAATATTTTAACACTTCACATAAAATTAAGTATATATATATATTAAAAATATTTTGACAACTAAGGGGAAAAAGCGATATCCTCTAAGAACTCACTCAGAAAAAATCAGTTTAAAATGCAAATTTCCAGAGGAGATATTTTAAATATACCAATCACATCACATGCTCATAAACTTAACAATAGCAAGGGGAATTCAGAAAATGAGTGACTCCGCATTACCGCCTTTAACTCGGCATTATCGCTCTTTAAAATAAATTACTTTCGTAGCCTATAGTTTTATGAGAGAAATAAGTTACTTTCGTAGCCTACAGTTTTATGAGAGAAATAAGATATGCAATAAACAGAGACGTCACTTTTCAGATTCAAATGTAGCATTCAGATAGTACAAGTTTGTGCTGAAATTTGTGTATGCCGCATTTAGTTACTCAGTAATCATCCGTATTAGAAACTTACTATTCATTATGTCTGTTGAGAACAAGTCATTTTTATAGTCAATAAGCCAGTGAAATGAAACATATATGGAAGAATTTCAAGTTGGGAAATATCAAAAGGAATATTATCTACCCTAAATTGTTGCGTTGTCTAAAATTTGTTTCAAGAAACGTTTAAAAATGTTTCCTATTACATGTGCAAATTCTCATTAGATGAGATAAAAATTTAGAAGCTCGTTTAAAAGCCACACTGTTTGAATCACGAATGAAAAAGGACAAATTTCCCAGACCTCGTTGTTTCCTAAAACTACCAGGCTAAATATACAACTGAAACTTTCCTTTATTATGATTTAGAAAAATTTCGAAACATAAAGTTTTGTCTGTAATATTTTTAAATGCAAGATATTATCTACAGAACGGTGATTCAAGATAATATTTTGGAATTATTTATATTCAAGAATTCTTCCAAAGAAAACCATTCATTTCTAAAAGTACCAAAAATCGAAAATCATTTTTTTTTTTTTTTTTACGAAAAAATGTCTTAAGAGGGCTGGTCAGTCAGCTTCGGAATTTTTCTCCGTAATGTTAAGTCTATGGATTTTTGATGCATTCGTATATTTTTCTGTATACTCTTCTTAAAGTATGTCTCTTTTTTTCTTAGTTTTCAAAATATTTCTAAAATCTATGCTGAATTTAATATTTTATATGTTAAAAGCGGGCGAACTGCGAGTAAGATTTTAACACGTCATATAAAATTAAGTCTATACTTTAGAAATATTCTGGGAACCAAGAAAAAAAGAGATTTCTTTTAGGAAGTGTACACAAAAAATAGAAGATAAAGCTATTAATTTCCCGAGGAGATATTTTAAATATACGAATGCATCAAATGCCCATAGATTTTACATTAGTGAGGGGAAATAGGAGGCTGAGTGATCAGCCCCGTGTAAAGCTTAACAAACAGGAGAGCGTTTGAAGTGCTAACCCTAGTAGTTATGGTTCAAACAAGTCGAAAATTTTACAGCAAACGTGGCAAATGAGGTGCTTTCGCTTTCTTTTTTTCGCTCTCTTGAAAAATTTCCTCTGTTGGACTTTCAGCGTTTTTCATTCTTAGTCCTCAATTCCTTATGTTGCCATTATTTATATCCATAAAGTTTTCTAAGCAAATAAATTTCTGCAGCTAAACAGTTTTGGTCTATTCACTTTATGCTTGTCGTCTTCTTTAATTGGTAATTTTACTTTCACAGACTTGTATCTCTCACGACATCAAGTATACAAGGTCCAGTTTACATCCCAAGGCTTTACAACCTAGTTCTTAACCCTTCCAATTCCTTAATTGCGCATTATTTCTTTCTAGAAAAGGCGTTTGTCACAGTAAAATCTTTTACGAGAAATATATAATTTGATAAGATATGCTCGTCGCTTTTCAGCCTTTAAATGTAGTATTTAAACAATACAAGTTTGCGCTGAATATTACGAATGGGGTATTTAGCTACTCAAAAATTGGCGGCTTTACGAGTTTATTCTTCAGCCATTATCGGTCTAAAATAAACCATTTTTAAGTGGTCTGAGGACTCTTAAAATTGGGAAAAATGAAAAAAAGAGATCATTTTCAACATTTGATATCTTAAAATGTGTATGATTTTAAAACACGATTTGTATTGGGATGAAAGATATAAGTACGTTCTTTCATTTCATGAATTAAAAAAATTGCAAGATGCAGAATTAGCATTTATAGGGGGCTCCAAACTGTTAGACATTTGACGTCAGAAAATTGGTATAACAGCTTATGCGCAGGATTACAAAATAAATTTTGACACTAGAATGCAAATTTTGGTGCCTATTTACACTTTAGATTGTAATAATTACCTTAAACCTAAATAAATTTGTATTTAAAGCACTTTTACATTTTTAATACAAAGGTGTATTTAGCTAATACAAAGTTTCGAAATTTTCAACAGTATAATCACCTAAAAAAAGCTTTTGTTTGAACAGTAAAAAGAAAATTTTGTGTTCAGTTTATGCTGATTAACATGAAACATATGTTTTGAAAATTTCATGAAAAAATATTCAGAAGTTTTTTGAGATATAGTGCGCGGTATACCTAAAAACGTCATTTGTAGAAAAATGACTTCAAAATTTCGGAAATGCCGCTTCAGCTATTGCGCGGGTATAATTCTAAAAGCCATAACTTCTGTTCTAAAGGGAATTTCAAGGAAACAATTATTTTTAAATGTTTGGAAAAGATAGGAGATTAAAATCTAAAAAAGTTAAAATTTCGAAAATTTTGAAGCTTTAAGAGTCTTGAGACCCCTTAACACCAAATTGTTTTATAGATTAAATAATGTATCATTTAAATGTCTTGACTATCTTTTCAAAGAAAAAAATCTACACTAATTGGTCGTGAATTTGTCAACTTGTCTGAAATTTGCTTCTAAAATGCTGCAGAATGTTGTTAAATACTTTTGCAAGTTCTGATTATAAAAAATAAAAATGCATGAACTTATTCAGTTTCACATTGCTTCAAACATGAACAAAGATAACAAAATTTCAATTTCCATTGTGATTGTGAAAAAGGAACCACGTTACACATAACAGTGAAATTTTTCTATATTAACTCTTCGAAAAATATTTCTAAGCATAAACTTTGCTTTGTTTTGTTTTCTAGAATCTAAGATGTTCTTTTAAGAGCAATGATGTAAAACTCATCATTTCACTGTTTATATCCATTCTTTTAAAAAGAGATTCATTTCTTTTTTAACTTATTATGCTTGTTGCCTTCTTTCATTAGTAATTTTAGAGTCACAGAACATTATCTCTCAAGACATTAAGAATATGAGGCAGAAATCCCAAGGCTTTAACTCATTCCTTATTATTATCAATTCCTTAACTGCACATAATCTCTTTCTAGAAAAGTCTCTTTCACTTTTACGACACTAATAAGACATGCACTAAAAAGAGAAATCTCTTCTTAGCGTTTAAAGGTAATATTTAGACAGTACCAATTTATGATGAATTTTACGAATAAGGCATGTAGCTACAGAGGAATCCTCAGCTTTTTTAAATTTATTCTTCAACATATTGCTCTGAAACAAGCCACTTTATTCGACGAATATTTATTCGTGGAAATATCTTCAGGGTAAATTTTTAAAAAGAAAATGATCTACCCACATTTCTTACGGATTTGTCATGTTTGCTGAAATATATTTCTTAAAAAGTTTTAGAAAATTGTTAAATATTTGTGGAAGTTCTCATTTGAAAAAATAAAAATGCATAAGCTCATACAGTTTCACACTGATTTAAATAAGAACAAAAATAACAAAAATCAAATTTCCATTGATTATGGAAAAAAAATCACGTTACACATAATAGTGAAATTTTCCTATGTTATCACTTAGAAAAATATTTCTAAGAATAATATTTGCCTGTTTTTTTTTGTTTTTTTTTGTCTTTTTAAATCTGAGATATTCTTTTAAACCGATTATGTAAAACTTATTATTTTGTCACTATTTATATCATGCTATTTGTCTTCTTCATTCATTAGTAATTTTAGAGTCACAGAACACTATCGCTCAAGACATTAAGAATCTGAGGCAAGGCTTTTTTACTAATTCCTAGTTATTATTAATTTTTTAACTGCACATTATCTCTTTGTAGAAAAGTCTCTTTCGCTTTTACGAGGCTAATAAGATATGCAATAAAAAAGAGAAGTCTCTTCTTAGCGTTTAAATGTAATATTTAGACAGTAACAATTTATGCTGAATTTTACGAATGAGGCATGTAACTACAGAGGTATCTTCAGCTTTTTACCCGACTGACAAGAATGGTTATGTGTTTCATACATATCTGGGTATGTGGATTTCTTTATACCCTCGAATCATCCCAACGGCTGGATGGATTTTAATGAATGAGTTCTCTATCGATTCGTCTTAACCGTCCTATGGTTACAGGCTAGGTTTTGTTTTTATAAATTCAAAATGGCGGCCGTAAAATACAAAATGGCGGTAGAGACGAAAAAAATTTTTACGCACCATATTGATTGGCATACCATTGGATAGGTCTTTCAAAATGAGGACGATGTTTATTGACTATTTTACAGTCAAAAGCTCTGTTTAAATATTACACAACCTGGAAGTTGTGTAGGTAGGATTTCTAGCATTACTGCAACTCTAACCTTCATAGACCTCATCAAAACAGTGTTAATAGATAGGAACTAACAATTAAACACAACTTAAAAGTCACGAATACAAGTAAATAAAAAAATAGGCAAGTAATATAAAAAATAGTTTCACATTGATGAGAAATAATTAATTAGTTCGCTTTTTACGCAGTCGGGTTTTTTGATTTTTTAAATTTAATTTTTACTTGTTTAATTTATTCTTTAACATATTGGTGTAAAGCAAGACGCTTTTAATATCAAAAGACTTTTATGCGACTAATATTTTATTGTCAAAATGTAATGTCTTCAGAGTAAAATTTTAAAAAGAAAATGATCTACTCTAATTTGTCGAGAACTTTCCGTATGATTCTGGTTTCTGAAAACGTTCTAAATTTAGTTTAATACTTGTGTGAATTCTCTTAAGAGTAAGTAAAAATTGCTTAAGCTCATTGCAATTTCCCAAAAGAATAAAAAGAAATGAATTACTGTTCACACTGATTGTAAACAAAAACGAAAAATCACTCATAAAACATAATTATGAAATATTTTATAACAGAATATCATTAAGAAATTTCATTCATTTTAAGGGGTTTCAGTTCTCTTAGAAATGGAAAAAAAGAAAAAAAAGACCATTTTCAACATTTAATATCTTAAAATGCATGATTTTAAAACACAATTTTTATGGGACTTAAAGATATATGTTCTTTCATTTCATGTATTGAAAAAATTGCAAGATGCAGAATTAACATTTATAGGTGCCTCCAAACTGTAAGACATTTGACGAGCAGAAAATTGATATAACAGCTTACGCGATGAATTACAAGACAAATTTTTCAACTAGAATGAAACTTTTGGTGCCTTACTTATACTTCAGATAGTTATAATTACCCTGATTCTAAATAAATTTGTATTAAAAGCATTTTTCATATTTCTAATACAAAGTTCTATTTAGGAAATACAAAATTTTGAAATTTTCAACAGTATAATCACCTATTATTTTTTTTTTTTTTTTGGATCAATAAAAAGGAAATTTTAGAGTTCAGTTATACAGACTAACATGAAAGGTACATTTTAAAAAATTCATAAAAAAATATTCAGCAGTTTTTGAGATATCCTGCGCGTTATGCCCAAAATCCTCATTTGGAGAAAAAGGATTTCAAAGTTTCGGAAACGCCGCTTTAGCTATTGAGTTGGTTTAATTCTAGAAGCCATAACTTCTGCTCTAATGGGAATTTTGAAAAAGCAATTATATCAAAATGTTCAGAAAAGATAGTAGTTTAACATATAAAAAAATTAAAATATCGAAAATTCTGAAGCTTTAAGAGTCCTGAGATCCCTTAAACAATGAATAGAGACATCTAAATAAGCAATGTACATAAAATGCACTCCAAACAATTTTTACCCATAGACCATTATATAACAGAGTTCTTTTGTGTATCCCTGTAATCGGCCTATAAATGCTGCACATTTCATTTTCAATATCATCCAATGCATAGAAAACAACATAATCATATAAAATGCCCTGTCAATATGAGTACATTTACGCAAGTTAGAGCACAGATAGAGACAGGCAGAACAAATTTGTAACACTTTCCAGTTATGTTGGAAGGTGTTAAAAAGGAACCACGCTACCTATATTAACAATAAAACTTTATCTGATTCTATTTCTATAATCTAATACATTTCTTAAACAAGAAAGAAAAATCATGCGTACGGCATAGATTATGAAACATTTTCCAACACTCCCTGAAAGCTTTAACAAAACTTCATTATTTGAGGTAAATAAGGTAACTAAGTAAACGTTTAAAAAATTGATTTCAACAGGTACCGTCCATAGCCAAATATGTATCCCAATTCTTTTGAACAGCCCTGTATTTGATCTGTAGGTTGATATATATACTATATAATGGGAAAATTTAGTTTAGCAAGAAGACGCATAACAGGTTGAAATTTCTCTTTCAGCAATTTTTACTAATTGATGGAAACATACTTGAATACTTTTGTACAGCCCTGTAGTTTACATAGTACCTTTATTACACGGCACTATTTAGCTAAAATTTAATTCAAACTAAAACTACTGAAATCATATTTCCAGAAATTATCATCCATAGACGGCATGTATCCAATTCTTTGCGCAACCCTGTATATCCTTTTATGTATATTCTACAAATATTTCTTAATAAACTAAATTCAGTTCAGCGTAAAAATGCATAGCTCATTTAAAAACCACCTCTAAACAATTTGCGGTCATACCCAGTAACCCTTACGAATTCTTTTGTATAGCCCTGTATATAAATTATAGAATTTATACATACCATATAGTATGCATAAATATAGTGTTACATAAAAGCGCATATCATAATTGAAAATGCAATTTCCAGCAATGACCGCTAATGTACAGTACTTCTGATACAATATAGTATCTGAAATCCTTTGTGTGTTGTGTAAATGCTTTTCACTTCGTATTATACATGAAATATCTTATAGTAAACCTCAGCGACGCATATCAATTTCATTATATATGGAATAGTTTAACATAATTAAAATACGCCGCAAACAATCCACCCCCATATATCAGTATGTGACGGAATTGTTTTGTGTGGCCCTATAAATGAATAATAACTATTCTTTAAACCGCATATTCTACAGAATGTATATTTTAGTGCACTGCATAAATGCATATAAATTTTGTTATGTTTGGATGCATGTAATATCATTAAAAATCATTTGAAACGCTTTTTTCTCCCTGGCCATTGTAACGGAATACTTTTGACTTTCTCTGTAGATGAGCTAAACATGCTACAAACTTCATCTGAAATAGAGTTAGTGCTATGGTAAACTTCAATAACATCCAAAAATTTCAAAGCAATCCAAGTATATTTACGAGCGTTAGAGCGCGTACAGACGGACAGACGACCAGACGGCCAGACAATCCGAAGTCATAAACACTTTTCAGCTTTGTTGGAAAGTGTTAAAAACTATTATGTAAAACTTATTATTTATTATTTCTTATATCCATGCATTTTTCTAAGGAAATTCGTTCTTTCTCCTTAAGATAAACTTTATTTCATTATTTTTCTTTACATTTGTCATCTATTTGCATTGACAGTTTTTCTTTCACAGCACTTTATCACTGACGACATTAAGTAGATAAAGAAGAAACATTCCAAAGCTTTACAACCTAATTTCTAACACGGGACCTTAATCTTAAATGCGCATTATCTTATCTAAGGGAGGCAAATTTTACAGCCAGTAGTTTTATGAGACAAATATGATATGCAATAAACTGAAACGTCATTTTTCAGCCTTTAAATGTAGAATTTAAATAGCATCAGTTTGCGCTGAATTTTTACGAATGAGGCATGTAGCGACACAGCAATCCTCAGCTTTGTAAATTTAATCTTCAGCATATCGGTCTAATAGATGCTAATTTTAACATAAAAAAACGTGTTACGCAACAATTATTTTATGTATTTATATATTTTATATAAAACTTTGTCTGATTCTGTTTCTATAATCTAATATTTCCTTTAAAAATGACTGCATAAAACTCATTATTTTTTTTTCTTATATCCATGCATTTTTCTCATTTTTCTAAGGAAATTCGTTTTCTTTCCCGTTAAGTTAAACTTCGTTTTATAATTTTTCTTTATGCTTGTCGCTTCTTTATATTGGCAGTTTTCCTTTCACAAAATTTGATCTCTGACGGCGTTAAGTAGATAAAACAGACACATTCCTTGGCTTTAGAACCTAATTCTTAACACCGGTAGTTCCTTTACTGCGAATAGTCTCATTCTAACAGAACCAGATTTCAAAGACAATAATTTTATGAGACTGATAAGAGGTGCAATAAACTGAGACTTCATTTTCCATCCAGTAAATGTAGAAATTTAACAGCTGCTGTTGGCTTTGATTTTACGAATGAGGCACGTAGCTTCAAAGCAATCCTCAGCTTTTTTAATTATTCTTCAATGAATCCACTAAAAGAATGCTAAAAGAATTCTAAAAGAATCCACTTTTAACATATTTTTTTTTTTTATGCAGTGAGTATTTTATAATTTTTTATTATATAAAAATTTGTCTGAATCTCTTTCTATAATGTAATATTTTCTTTAAAAATTGACTACACACTCTAAAAAATAAAGTCACTTTTACAGAAATATATGTGTAAATTTGTAAAATTACACATAAAAATTGTCGTAAAAATTTACATGTATTTATGTGTTTTTATCGGCTTAATCGAAGTGTGTAATTTATTATCCTTTCAAAAACTGCAACAAGTGTGTAAACATAGAAAATTGTACGGATTTTACCGAATTGGTGTGTTAATGTAAATTTCAAATTTTGCATATTACGCAAATAGCTGTGTATTTTGCATATTACACAGAAATATGTGTAAGACTATTACACAGACATATGCATAAATACAAAATATTATACAGAAATATGCGCACAAATTTTTTCACAGCTATATTTGCAAGAACAGAATATTATACAGGATTACCTCTAAGAATATTACACAGAAATATGTGTAAGAATAGAACATTAGACAGAAATATGTGCACTTAAGTGAACACAATAAATATCGAACTTGGCTTATGTAACAGTAGCTGAAATGTCAAGGTGATGCTTTGGAAAGTTGCAGTTCTTCAGTTCGTATCCCATTTCGCTAGATATTGTTTGTTTACTGTGGATTGAACTGAATAGAGAATTTTTCCTCTTAATGTTGATGTATCTTTGACAACTTGTGACTGAAATTGATAGAAAAAATAGACAGATGTGGCAATTCCAAAACTTTCTTCTATATCATACATGTTAATACTTCCTGAAAAATGTAGCATAGCAGCGCCACCGGTTAGAATATTTACACCAAAATCTAATCAGCAACAAATTATGTCAGCTTCTAACTGAATCTGAAGTTTCGTGAAAATTCATGCATTAGTTTTTGAGTAGAGATATGCCGGAAATCGTAAAAAATTCTGCATAGCAGTGCCACTTGTTGGGCAATATATACCAAAACCTAATAAGCAACAACTTAAGTCAACTTGGTAACTGAATCTGAAGTTTGATTAAAATCCGTGCATTACTTCTTGAGATAAAACTATTGCAGGAATCAGGAAAAATGTAGCATAGCAGCGCCACCTATTAGGAGATTTACACCAAAACGTAGTCAGCGCGAGCCCATATCAAGGACTAACTGAATCTGAAGTTTGATGAAAATCCACTTATTGGTTCTTGAAATAGAGCCCTTGCTGAAATCGTGAAAAATGCTGTATAGCAGCGCCACCTGTCGGGGATTTACACCAAATCGTAGTAAACACCAACCCATATCAAGGACTAACTGAATCTGAAGTTTCATAAAAATCCGTGCATTAGTTCTTGAGATAAACCCTTGGCAGAAATTGTAAAAAATGCTGCATGGCAGCGCCACCTGTTGAGCGATTTGCACCAAAAACTTATCAGCACCATTTGTATCAGAGACTAACTGAATATAAATTTTTATTAAATTCCGTGCATTAGTTCTTGAGATAGAGCGCTCACAAAATTTGTGTCACAAACAGACAGACATTTTCTAAAAACATGTTTTTCGGGATCTCTGACCCCTAAAACGTGTAAATTTCTTGAAAACCGGAATTCGAAAATTTTCATGAATCCAATACTTTCTTCTTGTAAAGATAGAAGAAAGTAAAAATCCGACAAAATATGGAAATAGTACCGGCCCCACAATTTCTTTATTTTAATGAAAGGTTATTTTACAGTGTATTTATTTAGATTATACAAGTTCTGTGTATAAATTGTGCGTACGACTTTAGGACTTCAAAACAAATCCAACAGATAGATTGAATGCAGTAAATAAAATTTCAGACGATCACGTTTCTTGTAAATTAAAGTTACACTATTTTGTAATCTTAAAACGAATCTGCTGTAATAGGAACAAGCACACCAAGCAGATGAGTTTGTTCTTCATGAAAATTTGTTTTGCGACCATAAAAATATTTAGTTCAAAATTTACATCTCAAACTATAAGATTATGTATACAAAATCTATCTTTTTTGTATATTACACAGATATATGTGTATGCGTGTGCAATTTACATGTTAAACTGCGTATTTCAGAGAAATGTGATAACTTTTTACACACTAACAGGTTAATGTGTTATCATCAAAATAAACAGTTTATTTTGATGATAATACATATTTATTTTGTTTATTTTGAAATTGATATACCAAGCATGTAGTTGGCAATTTACACGACACTTTGCACATATATACAAATCGTTTTAGTATTATCAGTATACGTACCTGTCTTAATGTTTAAATTTACGCATTTATTTTTTAGAGCACATAAAACTCATTATCTGTTTACTTCTTATATTCATTCATTTATCTAGAAAAATTAGTTTTTCCTTAAGTTAAACTTTGTTCTATTATTTTTCTTTATGCTTATTGTCTTTTGCATTGACAGTTTTTCTTTCACAGAACTTTGTCTCTGACGACATTAAGTAGGTAAAGAAGAAACATTCCAAGGCTTTACAAACTAAATATGAACACGAGCAGTTCCTTAACTGCGAATAGTCTCATTCTAAGAGAAATAAATTTCGCAGCCAATAGTATTATGAGACTGATAATACAGTCGGACCTCTATTTAACGAACCTCTATTTTGCGAACTTTTACTTCGAACCAAGAACATTTTGCAAATTTCTTCGTAAAATAGCCTCCAAATAGCGTAGTGTATTCTCTTAAATAGAGAACTTTTCCTTGGGATCTAAATTTTTTTTCTCCCTATTTCTTAAAATATTAATTTTTTCAAACTTATTCTTTCTTTTAACACATTTTATGATGATCAGTGACCATGAACAGGTCTTACCAGGCACCTAACCCACCAAGAGCAGTAAAATCGTTGTAATTCTTTGCTTTCCATCCAAGAAGTGCAAACTTTCAGTATCCCCTTTTAACCCTCCATGGAGCTGTCCCGTGTCCTTAAACTATAGTTTCAGTTTTCTAGATTGTTGATCATGATCAATAGTGTTGGTAATTTCGGTTCTTGTAGCTCGAAAATGTCAAAGCGAAAGTGCTTGAACATCAAAAATAGAAAAAAATTATTATTGATGAGGTGGATAAAGGCATGAAGAAAAAGAATACTGCTTTAAAATTTGGTATTCCTCCAAACAGCTTATCAACCATAATAAAATTCGTGATTTAATGTAATTTTTTTTTTTTAACTGAAAACACAATGTATTTCCAGACAATGTTTTGTTTCATTCTTATTTCCATTGCAGGTTTCTTTTTGATGGGTAAAATAAGTGAAACAAATAGATATAATTTATAACAAAAAAGTGTGGCTAATTACTTTTTTAATTATATTTAGTGTTTATGGACTTAAAATGTGTTTTACGTAGTTTAAAGTATTTTAAAATGTGACTCTCTATTTAACGAATTTTCCATATAACGAACTTTTTTTCGGGATTTAGTGACATCGTTAAATAGAGGTCCGACTGTATATGCAATAAACTGAGACGTCATTTTTCAGCTTTAAATGTAGAATTTAAAAAGAAATGTTCCCAGTTAAACTGATGGCATTGAGCTCACAGACTATTCACACTAATTGTATATTATACTCTTATTTTAAAGAATAATGCCCCTCAAAAAATAAATGAAGGGGGATTAGTCCCCGTTTCCCCTCTTTATACTTAACCAATGAACCTCCAAATCAAATGAAGGAAGCTCCATATCGGAATAAACTGGTATATCAAATTTTCAAATTTGAAGTAAATCGAATAATTCTGCATGAAAAACCAATTTATCTAAATTGAGGGGTGGGACTATCCCCGTCCCCCTTTTATACTTAACCAATAAACCTCCAAATCTAATTAAGGCAGCTCCTTAACATAATATACCGGTATACCAACTTTGGAGCAAATCGAATAACTCTGCATGAAAACCTATTTATCTAAATTGAGGGGGGATCTAGCCCCCTTTCCTCCCTTTATACTTAGCTAATGAACCTCCAAATCTAATCACGGAAGCTGCTTAACATAATAAGCCGGTATGCCAAATTTGGAACAAATCGAATAATTCTGCATGAAAACCACATTTATCTAAATTAAGGGGGGGGGGGGGTACCACCCTTTCCTCCCTTTATACTTAACTAATGAATCTCCAAATCTAATCAAGTCAGTCTTAACATAATAAACTGGTATACCAAATTTGGAGCAAATCGAACAACTCTACATGAAAAACCCATTTATCTAAATTAAGGCGGGGGGCTAGCCCCTATTTTCCCCTTTATCCTTAAACCATGAACCCCAAAAGCTAATCAAGGCAGCTCCTTAACATAATAAACTTGTATACCAAATTTGGAGCAAATCGAACAATTCTACATGAAAAACCCATTTATCTAAATTAAGGGGGAGTGGCCCCCTCTCCCCCCTTTATACTTAAGTAATGAACTTCCAATTCTAATCAGGGAAGCTCCTTAACATAATAAACCGGCATACCGAATTTGGAGCAAATGGAATGTTTCTGCATGAAAAATCCATTTATCTAAATTAAGGGGGGACTAACCCCCTTTTCCCCCCTTTATCCTTAAACGATGAACCCCCAACACTAATCAGGGAAGCGCCTTATCAAAATGAACCTAGAAAAAAAAATTTGAAGCAAATCGGATATCTCGGAAAATCGGCGCGTTACGTACATACTTACGTACATACAGAACAGGCGGGCACATAAGCTCTCAGGCTCTGATAGCCTGTGAGCTAAAAAGTACAAGTTTGCGCTGAATTTTACGAATAAGGCATCAAGTACCGAGCAATTCTCAGCTCTGTAAATTTATTCTTCAACATATCGGTCTAAAAGAAGTCCCTTTTAACATCAAAAAATTTTTATGCAATGAATATTTTACATTTTTTTATTACATAAAACTTTGTCTGAATCTGTTTCTATAATCTATTATTTACTTTAAAAAATGACTACATAAAACACATTATCCTTTTACTTCTTGTATCCATGCATTTTTCTAGGGAAATTAGTTTTTTTTTTCCTTAGTTAAACTTCGTTTTACTATTTTTCTTTATGCTGCTCGTCTTTTTGGATTGGCGGTTTTCCTTTCACAGAATTTTATCCCTGACGGCATTAAGTAGATTAAGCAGAAACATTCCAAGACTTTACAACCTAATTCTTAACACCGGCAGTTCCTTAACTGCTCATTATCTTATTCTAAGAGAAGCAAATTTCACAGTCAGTAGTTTTATGAGACTAATACGATATGCAATAAACTGAGTATGACTTCATTTATCAGCCTTTAACCTCTTCAGTTCCGAAGCTAAAATAATAATACAAATGCTTATTCATTGTTTGTTTTTTTTTTTTTCAAAAGAAATAACATCATAAATAACGGAAAAAATACCTTTCTGAAATTGATCCTTTAGGCGCTTAGTAATTTAGGTTCAAAAATATGTTCTAAAACTACAAAACTCCTTAAAAACAACAATTTAATAACCATTAACCTAAATTAACGCAATCACAAATTAAAGAGCTTTAAACAAGAAAATAATCTACAAATCCTGAAAGTTTTTTATTGAAAAATATTTAAGTTAAATACGTATGAAAATTTCTCACTTTCTTGGTCATACTGTCTTTTGGGCATTTTTAGGCATTTTGCTAATTCAGATGAAAATAACATTTATTTTATACGGGAATCAGCTTAGATGCTGCCATTTATTCGTTTCCTTTGAACGCAAAAAACATTCAGCTATTAAGAAGTGATGTGAAAATGTAAAAAAATCGGGCATTTTAGTTTTTATAAGGAAAAGAATACACAGTATAGGAAAGAGAGCTTTGATATTACTGTTATACGTATACCGTCATATAGGAAAAAAATCTACTTTGAAATGCAATTTGTTTGAAAACTGTATCTAAATTGGCCGATTTATTATGGCTTTTAAAATAATTTTCAAGCATGGTTTGTTTATCTATATCCATCGAGTGCAGGGTTTATAGCCCATTTGCACTTAAAACAATTAAGTCAAATGTTGAGTTCAGCATATGTCTCGGGGTAATTTTTCAAAACGAAATTAAAACTTCTTCATTTTAATTAATATTTATTTTAATTCATACATATAAAATGCTTTTGAACAAATTCGCCAAAACTAAGTCATTTTTGTATAAGTTCAGCCAACTGTCGCCATTTCTACCAGCTCCAAAATTAGAAGTCAAATATTGGAAGAACGAAAAACTTTTCACAAATAACGTTATAGAATATGTGTATTTTTATTGGGAAAGCTTTTGACTTAAATTGAAAAAATATAATTTATTACCGTTAACCAGGGGTCAACCTTTGGGCCACTTTTTCCTGGTTCCACTCACATTTCCATTACTAAAAAATATTATATATGATTTTTCAACGTCGAAATGGAGTTGTAAACAATTAACATGAAACAATGAAGCAAACTGTATGGCTCTAAATAGGAAATTTTTTATTACTTTATTTTTTAACTATTTTTAAAGTTTTGGAACAAAGTAGCCCCTGCTGGGGGCTTCTTTGGTCCATTCACTTAGTTTCATATAAAATGAACACACTTCATATGTAAATGAATACATTTTTATTTAAACCTCCTTGCAATAGCATTTGCTAATAAATTAATACTGCAAACTTGATAAACAAATGTTTTTTTCTTAACATTTAAACACAATAAACCAATTTTTAATATTAAAAAAAGAGAAACAGTTTTCGTCATGTTATCCTAAGCAACTGAAACAAAAACAGTTAAAGTAACATTTTGCTACAGTAACATTTGGAAAAAAGTTACTTAAAACATGTTTTAAGAGATTTGGTTGTATAAAAGGCATTTCTAAGTAAATGGGACTATTTTCGGACCAAAAAAGGCCTGGCACAAAGTAGCCCCGAAATACTAGTTTTCATGTTAGCTTTTATGAAAACGTTAACATTTCCTGTCAGAATAATAAGTTAAAGTAAAAAACTATGATCACACATGAGTTACAGGTTACTAAAGGTAATAGTTTGACACTTACCTTATTTGTAGCTCTTATCCAGATTGTTTCACTATAGAAAGTTTGGAGAGTTAAAATTTATACACGAAAATAGCTGTCTAGAAGCACATCCAGTGTTGCCACTAAAAAAATTAAATTTCCCCCAAACTATTCAAATACCTTATAGTAGGGTATAAAATATTTTTTAAGGGCCAAAACTCCAAATTATCTCGGATTGTTTGTTCAATATAAAGAATAAAACCCTTTTTTATGGAATGGACCAAAGTAACACCCCGTAAGGACCAAAGTAACCACAGTTGACGGTATTTGAAATATTGTATTTAATAAAATTAATACTATAATTGCCTTCTAAATTTACAAGAAAGTTAGATTTCATTTTCTCCAAAAGGATCGAATGATCTCATGCAATTCAAAAGCAAGACATCGGGTTTCTACGCAATTAGTATTTCTAAAGTTTCCTTGAAATAATGTTAATTTATATTACTGAAATTCTGTTTAAGTAGTTATTTGTAATTTAACCTCATCATTATTCGAATTTTCCTATTCGAACTTCACAATACATTCCACTGACTTTTACAGCTGAAATAACTTTTTGAATACAATCATGTAGCATTTTCAGCAAATTAAACTATTATATTGCATCAACTTTTTGCCTTCAAAATGTTGAGTACTTAGCATATTACACTTTTCATTTTAAAGTACTTCTTCGTTCTATTATCTTAACCATTTCAGATCCTTCAAAAATCTTTGCTTGTTTGAAGAGGGAAATTACGTTATTAAAACTATACTTTTCATATTTAACTGTGCAAATTCGGTATCTAATTGCTCATTGTGTTTTTACAAAGTGGTTGTATTTCTTACGCTTCTTTAAAGATATATTGTATTAAAGATAAAATCCTTTCAACATGTCAAAATTATTCAGATATTTCAACCTCTCGAGAGGTTTTAAAGTATGACAGT
The DNA here is from genome assembly GCA_963932465.1 of Maratus speciosus. Lineage (NCBI taxonomy): Eukaryota > Metazoa > Arthropoda > Arachnida > Araneae > Salticidae > Maratus > Maratus speciosus. The sequence goes on along the minus strand of OZ010797.1, from coordinate 333,910,087 downwards.
TTTCAGAGGAGAATAATAAATTTAAAATTTTATGCAGGAAATGTCTGTTGCAGGAGCACTTAGAAATCGATATTGTGTAGTTTCGTGTCTACAAATTTGATTTTCTAGAATATTAGAATTGCAATTAATTATTTTGGGGGGAAAAGTAAAATTTTGGATTTCTAAGGCTCTTACTTTTAAATACAACTATTTCCGAATGATAATCTTCATCTTACCTAATCGCATATATTCTATCATTAAATATGGCTATTATTTTCTATCATTAAATATTACTATTAGGAAATATTGGTTTTCAGAAGTTGGAAGCGTGTGAGTACAGTGTGATTGATGCAGGGTAAATGCTATCTCCCGAGTTTTGTTTTGAAACGACAGAGTTGCTCATTGTTTTCAATCATCGGGAAAACATCTAAGAATCTCGATAATGGAAAGAAAATCATTAAAATAAAATATATGCGCTAAAAGTGATTACATTACACATAAAGGCTTAAAAACCTTTTAATAAACACGTACTAGTTTCGTATACATGATCGGTGAAATTTTTAACATCCATTGTGACTGGGGCAGGATAAAACGCTATCTCCCATGTTTATTTTTCAAGCGACAGAGTTGCTTATTGCTTGCAATCGTGGAGAAAACTTAGTTCATTTACGTTAAAAGAATCTCGATAATTGAAAATTCGAACTTGCCAATACAATTTACTGAGGATTACAGCTGAAGTAATTTTCTGCACGCAATCATCTGTAACATTTTCAGCAAACGTGACTATTATAACCCTTTAAGACCCGGAACATTTTCATATTTAAATATTACATTCTTCTGGTTATTAACTCTTTACTGACCCTAATGACACTTAAAAAAATAATTAAAAAATTTTTCGTCACCCCTTGGAGCGTGGAGAGTACCCACACGAACGTGCGGGTTGGGCTTTTTCTGAGAAAGTCACACCCGCACGATCGTACGGGTTGAGCTTTTCCTGTAAAAGCATTACTTATAAGATGATTAGGGAAGTATTGGCTGAAATACTGCAATGAAAATCCTTAGTGGCTCTAAAAGCCTAAAAAAGAAGAAGAAAAGTTGATATTCGAGATGTACTTATCGACTTCAAAAAAATCATATTTTAATTAATTAAAAATGTTTGCCATATTTCTAAAGCTTTTTTATAATATCGGTTTTATTTTTTCTATAAGTCTATAACTTTTTTTAATTAAAATTTAAGAAATGAAAGACATACCTGCGATTGTGTGAAATCTATGATGAGGTACAGAAATGAACTTCTTAACATCCTACTTGTATTGTTTTTTTTATTTTTGTTTTTTCATTCTATTTGGTTTGGATGTAGAACTTTGGGAAATGAGTTCAGAAGACTTTGATGAGGAAGAATGATCCAAAATTCTCATTTCTTTAGAAATATTTGTAATTTTTTCTTCATCGAGCTCATCTGAACTTGACTATCATTCTAATAAATCTGTGTCAAATGTTTTGTCCGCAACCTCGTCATCATCAGAGAGATCACTAAATTCAGAGTTTGATTTATTCATCAATTGCAATATTTCTTCTTGTGTGAGAATACTTTTCAGTTTAGACATCTGTGTGTATTTATTTTGCTTTGTTAAAAGTTAACAAAGTATTCCATAAAAAATAATAGAATGTATTAGAAAATTTTAATAATTGAAAAGAAAAAAAAAAGTAAAAATTAATTGAAAAACAAAAAAGAAAAAAATAATTCATCCATGACAACACCCAAAAAAATAATATGGCATTAATTATATAATAACATGCTTCATTTTTATTCTGGCTGTCAGCAAAATTATTGAAATAGAAATCAAGATGAACATTCAGAAAGCTCATACCTTTGCTGTAGCACTGACTAAGGTAACGCCCAAGTCGCACGATCGTGCGGGTAACGAAATATTGAGTCCTACGAGCAACATAAATAGTGTATAATTAATGTTTTTTGTTATATTACACTTATTTAGACATTAAAGCAAAAATATTTATCTAAGCAATTAGAAATCTACTTATAATTACCTTTTTACGACAGATAAAATGATGAGCTGTATCCGTTGTACTTGTAAACATAGCTAGTCATGCCGGCTAAAGTAAAACATGTACTACAACTATCATCTGTTGATAAAAAATGATGCTTTATTCTTTTTGCAAACCAGAACAATCGTCCGATTCGGTTTTTTATTACATACGACTGTTTCAGAAGCAAAAATTTACATGAATGTCTAACCCGCACGATCATGCGGGTTGGGTCTTAAAGGGATACATGTATTGCATCAATTTTTTGCCTTCAAAATATTTAGTACTTAGCATATTACACTTTTCATTTTAAAGTACTTCTTCGTTCTATTATCTTAACCATTTGAGATCCTTAAAAAATGTTTACTTGTTTGAAGAGGGAAATTACGTTATTAAAACAATACTTTTCATATTTAACTGTGCGAATTCGGTATCTAATTGCTCATTGTGTTTTTACAAAGTGGTTGTATTTCTTACGCTTCTTTAAAGATATATTGTATTAAAGATAAAATCCTTTCAACTTCTCAAAATTATTCAGATATTTCAGCCTCTTGAGAGGTTTTAAATTATGACAGTTTTCAGAGGAGAATAATAAATTTAAAATTTTATGCAGGAAATTTCTGTTGCAGGTGTACTTAGAAATCGTTATTGTGTAGTTTCGTGTCTACAAATTTGATTTTCTAGAATATTTGAATTAAATTTTAATATTTGAAAAAAAGTAAAATTTTAGATTTCTAAGGCTTTAGCTCATGTGGTTCCTACTTTTAAGTACTACTATTTCCGAATAATAATTTCCATCTTATCTAATCGCAGATTTTCTGTCATTAAATAAGGAAAATACTACTATTTGGAAATAATGGCTTCAGAAGTTGGAAACGTGTGAGTACAGTGTGGTTTGGGCAAGGGTAAACGCTAGCTACCCTGTTTTGTTTTTTAAGCGACAGATTTGCTCATTGCTTTCAGTCATTAGGAAAACGTCGTTCATTTACGTTAATAATTCTTCCTTAACATCAAGATTGCACTGGAAGCTAAACACCAGTCAATGTGTTTAACTTCCTTCTTTCCTATCAGTACTGAGAAAAGAAAAAGACTGTAGATAGGGCTAGATTTAGAGCCTATTGCTTCCAGCAACACTATCGCTGCTATTTTGAATCAAAATCTGTAATAGCTGTAAAAAAAAATTCCTGACATCTTACACAAACCTCTTGCAAGAATTTCAATAATAGCTGTCACCATTTGCAAAATATTGAATTTTAAAATCAGTCAGTCAAGTAAGTATGTATGCTAGAATTTAAAAAAAATTCTTTAATTAATTTTAGTCAAAAAGCAAACTATTGACAATTTGTAAATACAAAAGAATAAATTACTGAGAAAAAATAAATTATCCACAGAAATTGATGCATGGCGTAATTTAGCTTTAAAGTAATCTCACACTTTTCGTTGCATTACTTTAATAAATGATGTTAAAATCACATCATTTTTCAGTTTTGCCAAACACTGGAAATTTTTATATATTATATCACATTTTTATGGGTAATTAACAGTCGTTAGTAATTTTTAAACTTAACGTGTTTTTGGTGGTGGGAAATTTTATTTCTCTTCATTATTGTCAAAGTCACGAATAATTTCTCCATCTCTCAGTAACCAAAATTGCATCAAATCTTGATTTTGAAGAAATAATTTTTAAAAGCAGTCTCAATTCTACTCGGTCACTTAGTGAAAAAATTGTCCACATTATGAGCAGGGCTTAATTTCTACCAAAAAAAGTACTGGAGCCCTAAAATTCTGCAGTACTAAAATCGTAGTGTGCCGCCCCACACACACACACACCGCCTTCACTTTGATCCGCACACACATATATATATATATATATATTTCATATATTATTTGCAAAATTTAAAGCATCTTTTTTTCTTTAGTAAAATAAAAATTTTAAATATATGTACTTGCACTACTTAACTTTCCTCCTTTTAGTTTATCACCCCTTCCGAATAGAAATCGTTGCCTAGTTAAATGTTAATTAATCGCAGAATTCTGCAATTAAATAATGTAAGAATTATGATTAGGAAATAGTGTTAACACAAAAAAAGAAAGATTAGATGCTTTTATAGAAAAAGGCGAAACACTGCTCAATTGCTTTCAATCAGAATAACAAACGATACATAGCAATTATATCTACTTACAAATGAAAGTGACTTCGTAAATGTACAAAGCAGAGCCCTAGCATGGGCAGCATTCATGTTGAAAAATAAATAGGAAAATCACTAAAATTTTTTACATATTCATACACAATAGAAGTCTAAAAACGCCAAAGAAACAAATCCTCAAACTTATGCTCGTTGAATAAAAACAAAATAAATTATTCTTTTCAGGTTAGATATCTTAAAAAAAGACCCAATTTAAAGAATATCCTACTGTCACAAAATAAAATCGAACTGAAGGGTAATTTGGGCATCGGTTTTTCGGAAGCGCTACTGCACTGGGCTCCGGAGCCCTGTATTTATGAGCTCCGGTAAATTCCGACCAATATTTAAATATTTACTGAACACAGAGAAGTGCCGGAGCTGAGCTCCTGAGGGCTCCGAAGCAAATTAAGCCCTTATAAGTAGGATGCTTTAACCCCTTGAGAGGCGATGAGACATATTATATCCGGCCTAATTTTAATCAAGTTAGCCACTAGAAACTTTTTATTAAAATTAACTATTATAACTCTGGTGGGAAAATGTTGCAAAATTGCTTCTCATTATTTAGAAATATTTTTTTCAAATATTCCGGTGTGAATTCAACTTTACAGAAACACAATTACTTGCCCCTGAAAGGGTTAAGCGATGTATTTAACTTTAATTGAAAGTAATCAAATGATAAGAAAAACGAAATTGCCCTCATCAAACGCAGATACGTCTTAGCCGAAGACGCGCTAATGATACTGATTCAGTTAACGAAATCTGTCAGTTAGTGAAAAAATATCCGCATTATCCGATGAGTGGTATGCTTTAAGCAATGTCTTTAATATTAATCGCAAATAAGGAAATCATGGTGAAAATGAAATTGTCCTCCTTAACCAGAGATACGCCATAAGCGAATACGCACTAACGAAACTGGTCAGTTAACGAAACCGGTCAGTTACTGAAAATTTATTCGCATTATCCGATGAGTAGTACGCTTTAAGCAATGCCTTTAACATTAATTGCAAATAAGGAAATGATGGGGAAAATGAAATTGTCCTCATTAACCAGAGATACGCCTTAAGCGAAGACGCACTAACCGAAACTGGTCAGTTAACGAAACCGGTCAGTTAGTGAAAAATTATTCGCATTATCCGATGAGTAGTACGCTTTAAGCAATGTCTTTAACTGATGTGATTAAAATACACATCATCAAAACCATTGATTTGGAAGAAAATAAAAGAGAAAACCCCAGTGTTCAGGAGACCTCCCAGTAGTAAAAATCACTATCGGACACATTTTTACAATCCCCATTTACAAATAAGCAGAACTATAACAAATAAATTTTACGAACGGACAGTTTTACGACAATGTTCGGACATTAGATTTACGATACTAGACTAGAGGCTTTCCCTTCAGGCAACACAGCTGGAAGACAACGAGTGGGTGGTACAGACATAGAGGCAGGCATATAATTTTCAAAAACGACCATTTAAATCACAAAATCGGCAGAAGGGGAAGAAACAGATCAGATCTTATTGGATGCTGAGAAGAGTAAATAATAAAAGGGACGAATAAATTAAAAAAATAAAATGTAAGAGGAATACAACGAGAGGAAAAAAAAGAAGGCATTCTAAAAAAATGTTTTGCTAAGAGTGTTTAAAAACAAAAGAGGGTGCTCTCCATGAGTTCTCACATGAGTGTGCTGCAGTTTTTGGTAGAATGAAATCCGAATGGAAGCCAGTATACCTTCTTGATATGGGCTCTCGATATGGATACTCATCAAATACGGATCTGTCTACATATAGTGCTGATGTCCCCAACAAACTATGATTCCTGTCAAAAAAAAAGGTACATTTTTATTTGATTCCCTTCTGCCTGTTAAATTGATGAATTATAGCATTTTAAATTGAAATATGTCCTTGCCTACCCTTGTCTGTAAATTAAAGACAGAATATCGTTTACTGGTTTAAGATGAAAATTACTCAAAATATTATATGAATTCAATTGTTTCCAATGGAAATCGTTCAGTAAATTATATGTGTTTGTGTTGTATATTTGTGGGGTTTTTTTTATCTAAATAAATGTTATTGTTTGTGTATAAAACGAAATAAGTGTGAATAAATGATTCATGTGTCTGTTTAATTATATCAATTGTTAATTTAAGCATTTTAGTCGGCAGCTTCAAAGGGAAATTGGTACTGCAATAATACACAGCGCAAGTAGATTAAGTTTATTTTTTTTTATTATTATTAACGAAGATTAATGATTGAGATGTTTCCTTTAGGTATACCAAATTCCCAGAAGCGAAACGATCACTAAGATTTAAATTATTCCTTTCAGCCAACTAAATATATGCTTAAAAGGGGTATTGGAGAGATGACTAATAAAAGGAGTAATGAGAGCTAATTAGATGTCTATAAAGTTGATTGTAAAATGCAAATTTCTGCCCATCATTAACATTATTTGCAAATAAGGAAATGATGGGGAAAATGAAATTGTCCTGATTAACCAGCGATACGCCTTAAGCGAAGACGTACTAACGAAACTGGTCAGTTAATGAAATTGGTCAGTTAGAGAAAAAAATTATCCGCATTATCCGATGAGTACTCTTTAAACAATATCTTTAACATTAATTGCAAATAAGGAAATGATCGGGAAAACGAAATTGACCTCATTAACCAGAGATACGCCTTAAGCGCAGACGCACTAACGAAACTAGACTGTATTTATTTATTTTAGTAAGTCTAAAGCATAAATAAAATCCAATATTTCTAATCTGCAGATGTCTCCATTACTACTCTATCACAAACTATTTTTCTTCAAACTGGTGAATACTTAGCATATTACTCATTTTCATTTTCAAGAACCTTTTCTTCTATTTTCTTAACCATTTTAGATTCTTTTATAGCTCTACTTGTTTGAAGAGGAACAGTGCGTTGACAAAACAATACTTTTCGTAGCTAATTCTTCAAATAAAGTATTTAATTACTCATTGTCTCTTTACAAAGTGGTTGAAACTTCTTTTAAGATGTACTATATTAAAGGTAAAATCCTTTCTAATTGTCAAAAATATTCAAATGTTTGAACAACTCGTTAGGTTTTCAAGTAAGACATTTCGCAGGGGAAAATATTTTTTTTTTTTGAAATCGAGGTTACAACAGCATTTAAGAATGGATATTGTGTAGTTTTCTATCAAGGTATTTCTAGGATATTTTAATCGAGTTTTAAAACAGTAAACCCTCGTTTATGTGGACTTCCATCAAGGGAGGCAATTTTTTGTCCGCAGTAAACGATCTAAACATTTGAATGGCGTAAAATAAATCCTTTACTTAAATAAATGAAATTTAGTTTTTGACATAAATTAAATAGGTTACTACTGTATGCTGGAATAAACAATTTTTTCTTTAATTTATTATTTTTATTCAAAAAGCAAGATAATGATAGTCTGATAATGCAAAAGTAAAATTTACTGAAGACAAAAAAATAGGCAAAAAAAAGACCATACTGATATAATTTAACTTTAATTAAAATAATTTCTCGCTTTTAATTGCATTACTTTAACCAATGATTGTTTAAATCCATTATTTTTCAGTTTTGCCAAATTCTCGAAATTTTGAGCTGCTATATCACATTTTTATGAGTAATTATCGGCGAACAGTCATTAGTAATTTTTAAACTTCTCGCGTTTTTGGTGGTAAAAAGCCACAAAAACTCTACTGCATTCATTTATTTTAATAACTTTGACGCTTAAATAAAATCTAACATTAAAACGTGATAACAATATCAAAGCGTATCTATTCGAGTTTTCCGATTCATTTGATTGAGTGTTACAGATGAACTAATCCCCTCGATAGGAACATATGCAACATTTTCAGCAAATGCTTCTATTAATACGCTATCACACAAACTTTTTTCTTTTAAATATTAAGTACTTAACATATTACTCGTTTTCAAGTATTTTCAAGTACCTCTTCTTCTTATTTTCTTAATCATTCCAGATTCTTCCAGATCTCTACTTATTTGAAGAGGGACTGTGCATTGATAAAACGATACTTTTCGTATTTAATTCTTCAGATACAGTATTTAATTATTCACTAGCTGTTTAACCCGTTCTACGCACGGGAGTTCATGAATCTAATCCTATAATCAATATTAAAGATAACTATTCGATTTAGAAAAATATTTTTTCTACTCTGTGCATTTTTTTAATGAAATTTAATTTACCGTGTTACAATTGCAGCAGACAATAAAACGATGTCTTTGGAATAAAGGAATAAATAGAATAAAAAGTTTTGTTGATGTTTGTGATAAAATGCTTTTCTTTATTTTTAAAAAGAGATAATACAGCGTAATTAAATAATCTCTAATTATTTGCATGTAAGGTAAAATAATTATCGGAGTACCCGATAGATCTTCTTAGTATTGCAGTGTGGCGTACGTAATATATATATCTCACATTGATTAGAACTCGCGCGATTACGGGTTGAAGATTTAAAATAAAAACACTCGTCAAAAACATTAAAAATAATGTATTTTAAATTTTCGATTTTTTTGTCCAAATCGTTCATGGGCCCCCTACCAGCAACATGTGTGCCAAATTTCGTAGCCCTGCGCCCTTTGGTTTCCGAGTTTTTGAGGTTACATAGATACGCACACGAATTTTAATAGGGTAGATTATCTCTTTACAAAGTTGTTGAAATTCTACACTTCTTTGAACTGTATTAAAGATCGTTTCTAATTGTCAAAAATGTTCAAATGTTTCAACATCTCGTTAGGCATTTCGCAGAGGAAATTTTTTTTCTTTAATTCTGAAATCTCGGTTACAATCAGTATTTAAAAATCGATATTGTGATAATTTTCCACCAAAGTCTTCCTAGAATATTTGAATCGCATTTTAAGACAATGAATTTCCGTTTATGTGGAGTTCCAAGGGAGGCAATTTTTTGTAAGCACTAAACGAAGACTTCATTAAACGATACAAGCATTTGAATTGTGTAAAATAAATCATTTCATTAAATAAATTGAGTTTAGTTTTTGACAAAAATTAAATAGGTTAATAACTGAATGCTAGAAGATATATATATTTATTTATTTAGTTATATTATCACACTTTAAAAGCAAGTTAATGATAATTTGTTAATGGAAAAGTATAAATTACTGAAGGTAAACAAAATAGGCAAAAAATGGCCGTAATCGCTGTTAATTTTAATTAAAGAAATTTCTTGTTATTCTTTGCGTTATTTTAACAAATGATCATTTAAGGGGACCTTCTACATTAGAAGACAAAAAAAAAAAAGCACTTTTTTATGATTTTTTTGTAAGAAAACTGCATGATGGATGTTTTTTGAAATTTTAATCGTTTATTGTACATATCTTAAGGTATACACAAGAATTCTTTTATTAGATTTTGTTGCTTCTGCTCTAAGTTATAAACAAATATGTCCAACCATATTTTTTGACACGGTGGGCAAGATTAAAAAAAAACTACACAATGGATCATCTTGACTTTTTTTCTTAAATTAAAGCTTATTTAATTGCCTTCGATAAGAATTAAAGCTTTTACTAAAATTATTTCTAAAAAAGTTATTAACAAATAAAAACGAATTAAAAAAATAATAATAATAAGACATTAAATAACTTTTTTTAATAAATTTATGGGTTCCTTTAATTTAACTAGAAGCTATACTCACGAAGTTTACGAAAAAAGATATTTTTGTGTTTCAGATAATTCTACAAGGCGCTATCATGCCCACCGTCCTGACAAAATTTTACAAAGCAGTGGCACATATTTGTTTAGAACTTAGAGTAGAAGCAACAAAATCTAATAAAAAAATTCTTGTATATACCTTAAGATATGTACAATAAACTGTTAAAATTTCAAAAAGATGCATCATGCAGTTTTCTTACAAAAAAAAAATCATAAAAAAGTGCTGCTTTTTTTTTGTCTCCTAATAGAGAAGGCCCACTTAACCGCATTATTTTTCAATTTTGCAAAACACTCGAAATTTTGATGTGTTTTATCACATTTTTATGTGTAATTATTGGCGAACAATCATTAGTAATTTTTAAACGACTCGCGTTTTTGGTGGGGGAAATTTTATTTCTCTTCATAATTATCATCGTCAACTGATAATTTCTTGTTCTCTGAATAATCGAAATTACATCAAAGATTGCTTTTCAATGCAGTTCAAAAGCAATTTCGACTCTGCTCGGTCAGTTAGTGAAAAGATTACCCACATTATCTGATGAGTAGTACGCTCAAAGCAATGTCATTAAGATTAATTGCAAATAAGGGAATGATAGGAAAAACAAAAGTGTTCTCAGTGACAGGAGATACGTCTTAAGGAGACACTGTAAAAAAAAACGGACTAAAATACGGAAATTGTACTGGCAATCGAGGCGACAGTACTATTTCCGTATTTTAACGGACATTTTCCCCCGTAAATTGCAGAAATATTGAGAATATTGAGTACTTCGCATATCATCATTTTTCATTCTCAACTACCTCTTCCTCCTATTTTCTTAATCATTTCAGATTCTTCCAGATCTCTACTTGTTTGAATAGGGACTGTGCATTGCAGTGTTCAATTCAGGGGGTACACCCCCCCACACACACCCAGAGTAATAAGATGCCCCCAGAAACATTTGATATTTTGTGTTTTCAATGGTCAAAAAGTGCAATTCCTCCCCCCCCCCCCCGGAGTCACAGAAATCCCTCCCGGAGATAAGTGTCTGAATTCAACACTGATGCATTGATAAAACAATACTTTTCGTATTTAATTCTTCAGATTCAGTATTTAATTACTCATTGTCTCTTTGCAAAGTGGTTGAACTTCTACACTTCTTTGAATATAATATGTATTATCGATAGAATCCTTTCTAATTGTCAAAAATGTTCAAATGTATCAAAATCTCGTTAGGTTTTCAAGTACCACGTTTCGCAAGGGTAAATAATTTATTTATTTTTTTATTCTGAAATCGAGGTTACAATCAGTATTTAAAAATAAATATTGTGTAATTTTCAATCGACGTATTTCTGGAGTATTTGAAACACATTTCAATACTTGGTGAAAGAAAGGGTTTTGCATTACGACATATATGCACCAGACTCAGTGAAGGGAAGAAGAGGAAAGGTAGCCTCTCATGCTTTTTTTTTTTCAATACATTTGACTGAGTGTTAGAGATCAACTAATCTCACATCTGCAACATTTTCAGCAAATGTTCCTATTACTACACCATCGCATAATTTTTTTTTCTGCAATGTATTGAGTACTTAACCTACTACTCCTTTTCAAGTACCTCTTCCTCCTATTTTCTTAATCGTTTCAGATTTTTCCAGATATTTCTACTTGATTTTTGTTAGAAAAGGAATTAAAACAATACTTTTCGTATTTAAATCTTCAGATTCAGCATTTAATTACCCATTGTCTCGTGCAAAGTGGTTGGAATTCTACACCCTTTTAAATATGAACTGTATTATAGATAGAATCCATTCTAATAGTCAAAAATGTTCAAATATTCCAACATCTCGATGGGGTTGTCAAGTACGACGCTTCGCAGGGGAAAAAAATTATTTATTATTTTATTCTAAAATCTAGGTTACAGCAGTATTTAAAATAGATATTGTGTAATTTTCAATCGATGTCTTTCTGGAGTATTTGAATCACATTTCAATACTTGGGGAAGGAAAAGGTTTTGCATAAGGAAAGGGCATGTTTAGAAGCAAACACTTCCTTCAACCAATCTACCAACTGCATTTTTGCTTTACCGATCATTGCAGGAATCACCATGGCAACGCTGACCAATCGTACCACAAAGCTGTTAATCGTTAACGAATCACATCACCTGAATTCTTGTGTACAGTAGAAGTCGTAAAGACGGTCTGGAAATTACTTTGGATCCACAGTAATTTTTCCCACACTGACGTCAGCTGCCCTTACCTTTGGCGCGCCACATATCAGAGACACATGCGACAATAATTGTGAGACAGGAGACAAATTCTGCTGTTCAAGCCGGTTTATTATTTGTTAAAAGAGTGAACTTGTCGCATGCCTCACGCTTTTTTGTTGCAAGTCTGCCTGGTGTGTGGCGCGCCAGGATTTATGCACCGGACGTCGATAATGGTAGAAGATGGAGGTAGCCCCTCATCCTTTTTTTCCAGTGCATTTGACTGAGTGTTAGAAAGGAACTAATCTTCTTAACCCTTTATGCCTCGACGGTACGTTAAAGTACCATTAAAATAACTTGTTAGAAAATTCATTTAATATATAGATTAGTAGTGATACAGTTTAGAATGAGTTATAGATATTTTACTGTTCCAAAAGCATTATTGGTTGCACAAAATAAAAATGTTTTTTAAAGGTTATTTCTTTTGCTTTGCATGTTTTCAGCTTCCTTGATGATGAAAGATTGGGAGGAAGAAAGTTTCAGTTCGGAAATATTTCTATATTTCTGTTGCAAGAACATTATATTTGTACATTTCCTAATTCTACAAAATACTAAGAAAATATTTTTAATAAAAGATTTGAGTGGAGTTATAAATATCGCACAAAATTCCTACACTGTAAAAAAAAAATCTGTAGGTCTACAGATGTAAAGTTACATGCTTACTAAACTTTCAACTGTAACTGTACGAAAAAAGCTGCAAATCTACAAAACTAGTTTTTGTAAAGCTACAAAAATCTGTAACTTTACAAATGAATCTGCTAAAATTTCAGTAATCTTACTAAACTTTTATTTGTAACCCTGGCTGCAGTTACATGAAAAGTTCTCGGAATCCCAGTTTCCAAAAAAATTCTTAGTAACCTTACAGATTTTTTGATTTTCGACGCAAAAGTGTGTCTGTTACATGAAATTTTTTTGTTGCCGTTACATGAAAAGTTCTAGGAATCCCAGTTTCCTAGAAAAACTTTAGTAACTTCCCAGATTTTTTTTTACAGTGTATAAATTCAAATGTAATTAATTAATTTTATTTGGCAAAATACTTCTAAAATTTATTAAAAGATTGTGTAAATCTTCTAAAGTACTTTAAAAAATTCACGAAAAATATTTTAGAAGATGAAATTCTTATGAATTCATGATTTGGGACATAAAAGGTTAATAGGAACATCTGTAGCATTTTCAGCAAATGTTCCCATTACTACGCTATCACATAAACTTTTTCTTTCAGATACTGAATACTTAGCATATTTCTTCAAGTATTTTCAAGTACCTCTTCCTCCTATTATCTTAATCATTTTAGATTCTTCCAGATCTCAACATGTTTAAAAGAGGGACTATGCATCGATAAAACAATACTTTTCGTATTTAACTCTTCAGATTCGATATTTAATTACTCATTGTCTCTTTACAAAGTGGTTGAAATTCAACACTTCTTTGAATGTGAACTGAACTAAAGATAGAATCCTTTCTAATTGGCAAAAATGTTCAAATGTTTCAGTATCTCGCTAAGTTTTCAAATACTACGTTTCGCAGGGGAAAATAATTTATTTTTTTAATTCTAAAATCTAGGTTACAGAAGTACTTAAAAATCGACATTGTGTAAATTTCTATCAACATCTTTCCGGAATATTTGAATCACATTTCAATTCTTGGAGAAGGAAAGGGTTTTGCATAAGTAAAAGGCATGTTTAGAAACAAACACTTACTTCAACCAATTTACCAACTACATTTTAGGTAGATTTCGTATGAAATACTACTTATTACATTATCCCCTATGTTGGAATTTTGGTAAAAATTTTGCAGATCTACACCAATCATGACCCCTAGAACCCAAAACCACCCCCAGTAAAAAACTTTATATCAATCTATCTATCTGTATCACTTTTTTATGGACACGATAACTTTCATAATTCTGCACAAATCTTTTCCAAGCTGATACATAAAATCAAGGGTCATAAAATCTCGGTCAAGTTCGTTGATGGGCACAATCGGACCAAGGGGCTAGAAGTAGGAAGGGGTTTTGTGGAAAACGAAAAAAAAACATAACTTCTTAGTTATAATACATATCGAATCAGTTTAAAGTTTTTATTACTTCTAGAAAAAAGAGCCAAAAATTTATGTAGGACAGATTTTTGATAAAATTAGAAATGGGCTTAAGGAGCGAAAAAAATAGGGTTTTGGGGAGAAAAAAAATCATAATTTCGTCAATTCTCAAGATATCAAATCCAATTAAATTTATTATAAATTGTTTTCATATTATCTACAACTTTTATACTGGGAAGTTTTTGATAGGGCAGACTCTTACAGCAAAAACAAATTTAAAACGAAAAAAAATGGGAGGGAGGTTGAAGAAGAAAAAAATTCAAAACTTCTACAATTCACAAGATATCCTACCCTCTTAAATTTATTATACATCTTCTCAATATTATCAACAACTTTCATATTGACACGTTTGTGATAGGACGAACTCTTACAGCAAAAACAAATTAAAAATACATAGAGATTGAAGAAAAAAAATCGTATTACTCAAATCCGAACTGCTTATTTTCTGTCTCATTTTTAAATTCTTTTTTGCTTTCAAATGTATCCAATTGGTAGGTTCTCTTATTCAGAAACTATATAATGTGCCTTGAAGTTCGATTTTTTGACAGAGTAGGGGGAAAATATTCAAAAAAAGATGTCAAAGTGGGGATTTTGAACCGAATTTCTCGAAGCGATTGTGTTGGAAACTAAAAATATTGTCCTACTGAGAAAATAATTGTTTATAAATCAAGTTCTGTTTAATTGAATGAAAAATACAAACATAGGACGCTTATAAATCTCTTAAAAAATTACGTCAGCAAGTTTCATGTTTTTCCTTTTAAAAAGGGAATCTGAAAAATGTGTCAGAAAATTTCGAGCTGTTGAGCATGGGAAAATATTTCTTGAATACTGCCTTAACATGGTTCTGATAAAACCAGTACTTACATAAAAATGAAATTAAAAACTCGTCAAAAGCGGCCAGATAAAATTGTTAAAGTGTGTTTATCTCTAATCGTGATTTAGTTTTTGTTGGTGAAATTAGTACTTAACTTCGAAATCTACCTGCGCCTGTAGGCCGAGCTGGAAGGGATTTTTGCTTTATCGATCATTGCAGAAATCATCTTGGCAACGTTGACCAATCGTACCACAGAGCTGTTAATCTTTAAAGAATCACATCACCTGAATTCTTGTGTACAGTAGGAGTCGTAAAGACGGTCAGAAAATTACTGTGAATCCATAGTAATTTTTCCCACAGTGACGTCAGCTGCTCTTCCCTTATTCGGATATATGCACCGGCCGCAGTGAATGGAAGAAGAGAGAAGTAGCTCCTCATGCTTTTTTTTTCTTCAGCATATTAAACCAGGTGTTACAAATGAGCTAATCTCATATTTGCAACATTTTCAGCAAATGTTCCTATTACTACACCATCACATAACATTTTTCTTTCAAATACTGAGTACTTAGCACATTTCTCCTTTTCGTTTTCATGTACCTCTTTCTCTTATTTTCTTAATCATTTCAGATGCTTCCAGGTCTCTATACTTGTTTGAAGAGGGACTATGCATTGATAAAACAATGCTTTTCGTATTTAATTCTTCAGATTCAGTATTTAATTACTCATTGTCTCTTTACCAAGTGGTTGAAATTCTGCACTTCTTTGAATATGAATTGTCTTAAAGATAGAATCCTTTCTGATTCCCAAAAATATTCAAATGTTTCAACATCTCGTTAGGTTTTCAAGAACGGAATTTCGCTGGGGAAAATAATTAATCTTTTTATTATTGAATCTAGGTTACAGCAGTATTAAAAAATAATTATTGTGTACTTTTCTATATACGTTTTTCTGGAATATTTGAATCGCATTTCAATGTTTGGGGAAGGAATGGGTTTTGCATTAGGTCATGTGCACCGAACACAGTGAATGGAAGATGAGAGAGGTTTCATTATAATTTCATAATTTGTAGCTAATTAGTCATAGCTAAACTTAAATATCGTCACTACGCAATAGAATTATCAAATATAATAATTTCTGAGAGTCGAAAACGCTGTTTCAAAACACAAAACAAAATAATTTTCAATACTTTTGTTGACTAATTTTAGTGTTTTCCTATAACAATTCACATTCGATAACAAATCCCATAACAATTGACAATAGCACATCGAAGGCAACTGTAAACTACAAAAGAATAGCCAAGTTTTGCAACGTTCTATAACCTTGGATTGTGTTGACAGTAAATTTACCGCCTGCAATCATTCTAATTTCTCATTTAGCATTTTTATAATTCCTAATCTTCCTTTAAATTAAAATTTTATCTCACTGCAGATCTTCAGTCTAACATAAAATTACAAAAAGATTTCAAATTCTGTTTCTACTCTACAAGAAGCTTGAACTTTTAAATATTCGTGTAAATTATAAATATTCCTACAAACAAATTTTACGTAACATACTTTTAAAATGAACATTACCAGGATAATGGTACTACTTTACAATGGAATTTAAATACATTACCTTAAATCTTTTCAGCTATTTCATATCTATCTTAAAATCCTTAATTTTAACGAATATTTCCAAAAAATTTTATCGAAATAATCTTATTATCAAAAGATTATTTGTTTTTTTAGTTACTTTTAATGTTGTATGATGATGCTTATCTTAAACATTTTATGTTGACGTAGCTAGATAACTTTAATTTTAGAATATTCTGTGCTAATTTCTTAATGAGAATCATACTTTTCATAACGCATATTTTCATGATTATCTAAATTTCCATCAGCAGTTAAAAAGTTGCTTCTTTAGTTGATAAATACTTATTTTTAACCGTTAGGGGCAAAATAGTTTACAAATGTCTTACAAGTTATTTCAATTTATTAAACTGATTATTTATTCGGTGACTGCGCTGTAAAAAATTTAGGGGAAAGTAGGGTAATGACGTTCACTTAAGGGAAAACATGAATAGCTAGTCAAATTTACACAAAAAATCAATAATGCCCGACATGGAAGAGTAATTGCGCTCAAAATTTGAATTCAACAATTAAGTTGGCGTTATTTATAGTTGGTGTAACAAAGCACTATAAAAATAAATAAAAGCATGAACGTACAGCTAGATGTATATATTTTGTTGAAATAATGAGTAAATTAATATTTGAAAATAAGAGTGTACACTTACTTTCAAGTTACATGTTGTAGAATTTTATTATAAAACAACTTCAAACTAATAACTTGAGAACACAAAAATACTTTCTTCCCGACGGTCACTATATCCTTACTAAGAACTTACGATGAAGTTCGCTAGGTGCCTAGGTGCCTGTACCGATCACACATTTTGAATACTAATTAATCTGTTTAGAGATATTTGGGTGAGCGGGATTGCCCGCTGAGCGTCATTATCCTACTTTCTCCTATGTAACATTATTCCATAAAATTGGTGGCAATCTTGCTGCCTCCATTTTATGGAGTAATTTAACCGATACAACTAGTGTTACGTTACACTAATATGTAAAATTACACCAGTTATATCAGGTTTAAATTACACCATTATAATAAGTTAAATTGCTCCATAAAATTGCAGGCAGCATGTTGCCGCTGATTTTATAGAGTAACGTTACGTTTTTTTTTTTACTGTGCGACTAGCATTGTATACGCAAACCAATGTTGTTTTGTTTACTTTACTCGCATATTATTTACAGGGTGGTTCAGAAGGGAATAGAAAAAGTAAACATTGAATAACTTTTGAACAGAAAAAGATTTTTATTTTAAAATTTCAGGGTTTACAGATGACAATAAAGGAAATTAAAAGACGAGGTTCTCAAAATGTTGGCCATCTGAGGAGACATCGAAACGAAGTTGGAATCGACCTTATCACACTTGTTATCGGTGTTTTCAGCTTTCTGTGGTTTTTGTTTCATCTCTGCAGGCTTTATATTTAACATAGTCTCAGGCTTTATACTTAACATAGTCTCAAAAAAAGAAGTCCTGTGGTGATAAGTCAGGCCTATAAGGGGCCAAAAAAGTCCATACTCAAAGCGATTTAGGAAAGCTCTTGCGGTGACACGATTATCACAGTGACTTCTGCGCAAGTGCAAGACGTCTCCTGTTGAATGTGTGAAAACCATGTGTATTGGATCCATTGTTCATGGTAGGTATCAGGAATGACCCTCTTTGTCTTGAAACTGGTTCTAGGCTATTTTTAAAGGCACTAGATCACTTTCTGAGTGTTTTGGCACGTCTCTGGTCACAAAGATAAAACGTTTTGCCTGAAAAAACTCTCCTTTCGATTGAATATCGGTACATTTTGGCGAAAACAAAATGTCTTTCGACAGTAACCTGAGTCCGTAAATAGGTTTTCTTTGTGTCCCTGTGCATACGTGGACAATACCACATCACTAGCTCCACCCGTAGAAGAATTATTGAACTTAAAGTTTCGCTATACCCTGTGAAGCACCTGCTATTCGAGCATTGAATATGACTTGTAAGGCCTCAGAATACAATAATATAACATATTTTTGAGATTTTTTGGGCGAGAATGAATCGGTTAATGTTGGAGCCATGTCTGTGTGTATGTAGTCTTTTTACATCGCTTTTAAAATCATTAATTTCAACAACTGTTTCCTGATATTTTGCTAATTAATTATTGAAGATTTCTTATTCATTAAGCTTATCAAGGTCCTATTGTATTGTTAAAAGTTTATTTGTTTTTAAAATACTTAACCCTTTCGGCCCTGAATTTTTTTTTTTCAGTTGCGGTAAAAATCCCTTTTGCGCTAATAAAATTAAAGGTAACTAACCAAATCACAGAAGTTAGGTTTTACTGAAATTTAACGAATATGTTAGTTTCTGAAACCTAACGAATGTAGTTATTTCGCGTTCTTTTCATATAACAATAGTAGATGGAAGAATTTTTTAAGACGTTTGGAAAATGTCGTATTACAACACGATTTAACAGACATGAAAACATACTAGTATTTTTTATTGTTTGTCACAAATTATTCATTCAGAAAAGTAGTCACTAATTTAAGTTTAAGGAGAAGTTTTCGGATAAGCTTGATTTTTAGGGCATTTTCGGCAATTTTTACTGTATTTAAATAATGCAAATAGATAAAAATGATTTTTCCGTTGAATTTATTATACTTTCATTTAAGTGTGGATATTCTGAAACATGTTGATATTTTAATAGATCTAAACTCTGCTCAATGTTCGCCAAGTACGCCGTGTGCTGTTAATCGGTGTAAGTGATGTCGCTCTTAATGATCATCTGAAGCAAATAATTCACACGGATTCTGCACTGAATATCAAACCTCAAATTGAGAAGATAAATGAAACTTTCACAAAATGGCGGCTGTTTGAAAATTGAGGTCAATTTTTGATACAAACTTTTCATTTTCGAAACTATTTAAATAATCGAAATTCCAAGGTTTTTCTTCCAGGTAAGAAAGTCTAGTTTAATTTTCAAGAAACAAAATGTTGATAGATTGAACGGTTTAAGCGTGAGAACGTACACCAGCTAAAAAAAAAAACTTATTTCAAGAAAAACATGTTTAAAGCTTTGATCCGCACTTTTATTAGACATGTCACCCATCTGTTTAACTGGTTTAAACCTTTTTTTTTATATAAAAATTGTAAAATGTAAAATTTTGGGAGAATACCAAAGAAATATTTTATTACTTGGTATTATTTTCTTTAAGGGGATATTATTTTCAATTAAAACTGAGAAAAAGATCAGTTAAGTTTCAAACGTTTTCTTATAAGATATTACTATTATTACGCTTTTTATGAAAAGCAACTGGAATATATATAAAAGCATATTTTTTTATATACGTACACAATTGTAACCGTAATGTTGTCTCAGTGTATTATCAAACTTTAATTAAATTTGTACTTTTCCGTTATTGAAGGTACAAATCTCGCCAACAGCAATTTTTTTCCGCGCCAATAACAGCTTTTATTTTTGCGTGGGCAAATAAAGAACAATGCTTTCACACTGAAATAAAATATTTTTTGTTTAGGTTATTTCTCATTAAAACAATTTTTTAATGAAATGAGTGGAACTGTTAATAAAGAGGAACTGACATATCCTTAAAATAGTGACGCTTCAACTTTAACCGCTATGACAGGAGTTATTTACTGCTGGTGGAAACTTCCACCAGTAGATTTATATAGAAATTTTCAACTTTTTTAAACGCCTTATTATTACAAAATTTCAGTCATAAAAAATGACAGAAACAGATTTTCATTTTTACTGGTACGAGTTTACTTTGGTTGCAGTTAGACCCTGCGTTTCCGCCATATTGTGACAACCAAGGAAACAAACTGACAGTTTTACAAGGCATGCTGACACCAGTAAAAACAAATAGAAAATTTTACGACAGTTTTGAGAAAAATTTCCATGAATAAGACGCTTAATTAAGACGAGATTTTCTATTCAATTTTACTGGTGGAATGTAACTGAAGATCCGATTTTTTAAAAAAAGCAGCCGTCATCTTGTGACAACCTCCTCAGTTACTTTACTCGCAACTAGTAGACAGTACACTATATCTCTCCTCCTCTTTATTGATAACTGCATTAGTAAAACATGTCTATTTTAAATTTATTTAATGTCTGTATTTTAAATAAAAGGTGTGTATTTTAAATAAAAGACATATATTTTAAATGAAATGAGTGAAAGATATTTATTTTTGTGAAATGTGTGCGATTCGATTGAAAGAATATTTTCCACATGTACTGGGATATTGGAAAAATACCTGAAAATTAACTTTTTTAATTTATAATTAAGTTCTCAAAATAAAAAACAAGTTGGAAATTGCTCGTCAAACGTGGCAAATGAGGTGCGTTCGTAGTATAACTAGTTTTATAATTAATTTTTTTAACCCATATTGTACTTAATGCATATTTTTTTGCATTTCATAATGCATAGTCTGTAACATCATTTAAATGCACTTGCAAAAAATTTTTCCCATTCCACGTAATGTAACGGAACACTTTTGACTGTCCCTGTAATTAAACTCTACATCCGATTTTCATAACATTTGAAATGGCCCGACAAAATTTTTGCAACAATTATGTATTTAAAATTTCAGACTATTCGGAAGGCTGTAACATCATTAAAATGCACTTGCAATAATTTTTCCCATTGGCCGTAATGTAAAGAAAAACTTTTGATTGTCCCTGTAATTAAACTATACATCCGATTTTCATAAAATTTGAAATGGCTCGACAAAATTTTGCAACAATCATATATTTAAAATTTCAGACCATTCGGTTGGGTAGTTTTTGCTCTGTTATATGCGGACGGACTGAACGACGACTATAGGTGCTACGTATTTATATAATTACGAACGCACCTAATAAAAATGTTGTACTATTATCCGACAAAAACCTGTTTACATAACTTTTATAATTTTAGCACGTCGGGAGGTAAGAGAAAAATTGATTACAAAATTCCAATTTTACACACATGAACCACATTAAGGCTATTCTCAAACACAAACTGACGCTTTCTGAAACATTAATTAAAATGTTTGCAAATGTATCAAATTGGCAGATGGTCTTAGTATTAGATTAAGATACTAAATATGTAATAGAAAAACTATGTATGTATTATAAACTATGTAATCAAACTGTGTTTTTTTTTTTTGTTGTTGTTTTTTTCGCGTTATGCAGACGCTTTTTCTAAAATTCTTTCGAAGTTGTCGTTTTAACCGAATTTCTTGACGCAATAACACAGGAAAAGTAAAAAAAACTGTCATCCTGAGGCATTAATTCCTTATAACTCAAGATGTAATTTATTTATCGGAAAATGAAAAAAAAACTGTTCGATTGCAAATCACTTCAATAATCATGCCTGTAAATATCATGATTTTATGTTTAAAAATGAGCCAAAAAATGTGCTAGAAAGTTTCCCTGCCGGCGAAGGCACTCACGAGCTAATGCTAATCCTATGGGGAAGTATTTGTGTAATATCTCGTTTGTATTTCGACATTTTTAAATATTTTTCTTGCATTGGATAGCCGAGATCCGCCTCTACACACTGTAAAAAAATACTGCCAGTTTTCCAGTAGGAATCGGAAAAATAGTTGCCCTTATCGTACCGGAATAATTTCCGACCCAGCTCGTAATAAAATCCGTAAAAATAAGGAAATAGTCAGTAAAACGGTATTTTACGGATTTTATTCCGAGCTGGGTTGGAAATTATTCCGCTACGACAAGGGCAACTATTTTTCCGATTTCTACCGGAAAACTGGCATTATTTTTTTTTACAGTGTACTTGCTAGAGGTCTGCACGGGCCGGAATTTCCAGGCCCGGGCCCGGCCCGGTGTAAAAATTGGAAGTTCGGCCCGAGCCCGTCCCGTTTGCATTTTTACAGTTCTCAGCTCGGCCCGGCCCGGCCCAGACCGGCCCGTACAAAAATCAGTGAAAACAGGCCCGGCCCGTCCCGGCCAGACACAATTTCTACAAAAAAAAAATCCGTTTTTTCTCAACATACAATTAAGATTCTTTTAATGAATAGTACATACATATTTATGGGAACATTTTACAGTATATTTTACATTACTATGATGTTCGCAAAACAGAAAATACACAATAGTAAACATTAATGATTACTTACAGTGTTTTAGTCATCGTGTCTACAGGCATTTCAAAATGGAAATAAGGATTCATTAAAAGATTAATGTAGTTCAGAATAAAGGATTAAAAACATGATAGCTTTTGAAGCTGTTTAATAAAAAGTAGATTTGTGAAAATATTTCTCTCATTTTTAAGGCTTTTCTCAAATCCAAAGCAGCTACATTTCGACACATTTATGAATTCTTTTCTTTTCGGAAACGCGTAAGATTAGCAGATATTCTTATTCAGAAGCTATGTAAATGTCGTTTTTTTTTTCATAGATAAAAGCAATGTATCTTTCTGAAAATACTGTCAAAGTTAGCGTTTCGAATCGAATTTCCGGAAGCGATAGCACAGGAAAGGAGAAAAACGTACAGACACGTGACAGGAATCTCTGTTATCTCTGTAAGTAATTTATCAAATATGGTTTGGTTTGGTTTGTGTTTATGACGGCCAATTATCAACACGTGGGATATAGGCCCTGGGGGGGAGTGCCCTTCGTGGGGGTCTTTCTAAGGGAACCTAACCCGTATTTATATCAAATATGGAAAAAGCTATTCGTTTCCAAATGCCTTCAATAGGCAGGCCTGTCAATTTTATGCCTTTATAGTTAAAAATTTTGTCAGAAAAGGTGTCTGATAGTTTTGCATTGTTGAACAGTGCTTATGAGAACCACCTTAAGGTATATTTCCAAAGATACTGTTAAGAGAAGTTCATTATCACTATTAATACTACAAAACACAATGACTGTTCTACACATCCTGAGATCGATTAAGACCAGTTCCGTGCCGGCACGAGTCTGCTGAAAAAAAAAATTAAACTCGGAATCAGACATCTTGTAACTGTACGATGCCGATCTCTACGATGGACATGTCACATTTCTGTATTGATGTTGTTAAACTAGCATCGGCTCATGACGCACATTTATACTTCTCGAGAAAATCATATTCATTGAAAATGGCTCGTATTTTATCTGCTTCGCTTAAATTCTTATATCGGGCCGATAGTCCCGATTAATTTTTTGCCGGCCCGGCCCGCTTGAAAATTCGCCTTCATTCCGCCGGCCCGGCTACGGGCCTCGGGCCAAGCCCGGGCCCGTGCAGACCTCTAGTACTTGCTTACAGAAAATCAACAAATTGAGATATTTTAATGCAACAAAAACTAATATTAGCTTAAGGGATTATATTAAATTTTCCTTTGATGACCCAAGTAGGAATTGACTTTAAAAACAAAATTTTTACATTATTTGTTTTAGTAAACCTTGTGTACACGGAGCCTGTTTATAACCGAATTCAGTCTTAAAATTAAAAATTTCATTGTCTTTATGATAGGAATAATTTGAAATTGCACCTGCTAATTTGTAATTTTGTTTCAGTCCCTGGTGAATCCACTTTTACAGGTTTTAGAGTATAAGATTATGCTTATTTAATGTAATGAAATCTGCTGATATAAAGTCGCAAAGGACGGCAAAAAAAAAAAAAAAAAAAAATTCCATTTAAAGAATATTCCGTCTAAGTAAATGTAATTGTATGGTACTCCTACTCCTACAGGAAGGACAATGAAATTTTAACGTTTAAGAAAAGATTCCGTTATAGACAGGTTCCATTTTTATAGGGTCTACTGTATTTTATGTCCCAATTTAGAAGCCAATGTCCCGCTTTTTCTGACACTGGACAAGTGTCCTGCGCGGGTCGAGTAGTTGTACCTGACCCGTAACCGAAAATTTCATTTGAAGTATACCGGCAAGCCGGCGAAAAAATTTCATCGACCCGCAACCCGAGCCGATCTCGACAAAATAGTTTTTGATGACCCGTAACTCGACTCCACCCGACCTGAAGTGAAAGGAAAATAAATAGTGGTTTAATGCAATTATGAAAAGTAATCTCGAATACCACTTCTATCATTTATATAGGATAATCGACATATCTATATTCTTTAATATTCAAATATAGTAAAACCTCGGAATAGCAGACACCTCGGGATCGTTGTATATAGTCCTGGATCAATTCGGGTTGTCTTTTATTTTTCTATTTCAGGTGGGGGTGACTAATTTTCTTTCTGTGGGTTGGCTCCACCCTAGAATAATTCTTGTGTGTCAGATTTAGATTTTTTGCATATCGGGCTGTTAGGATTTTCACAAAAAGTTTAAGCAGAACTATGTTTCAAATGAAAATGAATACTTTTTGAATATATATGAGTATATATTCAAATTACTGTAAAAGTATAAAATAAGCGTATTAGGTATTGAAAAGGTGTTCGCTAAATAGAGGTGTCCGCTTTTCGGGAGTACCCGTTATGGAAGTGTTAATGTACATAAATTTTTAATTTGAAAAAATATTTCGGAGATACTTTTGAAAAATAGGGTCAACCCGACACAATACAAATCAACCCGATCCCTAGCAAAAATAAGTAGAAATCAACCCGACCCACGACGGAAAAATATAGCACCTACTCGTCCCGATGCAGGACTTGGACCTGGCAACACACTTATATAATAATGTAACAAAGGGTAATTAAAATAAATAACAAGAGTAGTATAACAAAGCTATATAAAAAAATAATATAGTCAGGATCGACCATGCTTTGCGAAATTAATGTTACTAATAAATGAAACGCAAGTATTTCCGAACAATATGGTTCATAGTATTTCTAGTGAAAATTATGCAGAAATATGCCGCAAAGACTTGTTTGGAAATAACGGTCTAAAACTTTTTGCAGCCATTTTTTTCTGCGCAAAAGTTTAACCCTAATAAGCATTATTAACTATATGATAAGTATAAAACTTAATAATACATCAATGTAACATTTTCAAGTTCTAAAGAAACAAATCGAGGAATTTTCTTTAATAAATCAGACGTTTTTTTCAATGCAGAAACTTTTTTTCGTTAAATGTAGAAATATATAGTGCAAATTTAATTAAATTGGAATAATGTTTTAGTTTTGTAGATTAAAAAATGTATATATCGTAGAACAAATACACTGTAAAAGAAATAATGCCAGTTTTCCGGTAGAAATCGGAAAAATAGTTGCCCTTATCGTACCGGAATAATTTCCAACCCAGCTCGGAATAAAATCCGTAAAATACTTTTACTGGCTATTTCCTTATTTTTACGGATTTTATTACGAGCTGGGTCGGAAATTAGCCCGACCCAGCACAGAATAAAATCCGTAAAATACCGTTTTACTGACTATTTCCTTATTTTTACGGATTTTATTTCGAGCTGGGTCGGAAATTATTCCGGTACGATAAGGGCAGCTATTTTTTCGATTCTTACCGAAAAACTGGCAGTATTTTTTTTACAGTGCATCGCACCTGTTTTACTTTTTGATTTTGGTTGCAAATATTTTTAGAAAGACACTTTCATTTTCAGAACCTTTGTTTTTGGGCCCCACCAGTGGCCGAGAGGTTCTGCTCTCGAAGCTGGTAGAAGGGAGGTGCTGGGTTGGAACCCAATCGTGCCCGTCGGCCTAATCGTTGTAAGTTTTCGGGGTTGTCTTCGAACCATGGATTTCCATGCGTAAATACGGGTTAGGTTCCCTTAAAAAGACCCCCACGAAGGGCACTCACCCCCCCCCCCCCTTGACCTATATCCCTCGAGTAGATAATTGGCCGTCAAAAATCAACCCAACCCAACCCGTTGTTTTTGAAAGTGAAAGTAACTTTATAAAAAATATCTGTGACCAAAATCGAAAAAGTAAAAAAGGTACGATGTAGAGACGGACCTTGACTATGCAATGCAAAAAAAAAAAAAAAAAAAAAAAAAAAAAAAAAAAAAAAAAAAATATTTAAACATGTCGAAATGCAAACGAGATATTAGATAAATCCCTCCCCATAGGATTAGCATTAGCTGGTGAGTGTCTTCGCCGGCAGGGTCAGGAGCCTTAAGTTAAATAACTGTAAGTAAGTGTAAAAAATACGAGTTTTTCAACTTTTGTCAGCACTGTATTATATCACTGATATTAATTGTTTACCGAAATAATTCTAACTTCTCATTTAACATTCTTATAATTCCTAATTCATTTATAATGAAATTTGACTTTACAGTAAATGAAATGTTCCTATTCTAACTCGAAAATTCCGAAAGGAATTTCAAGTTTCTTTAATTACTGTACAACTTTGAAAAGAATGCAATTGCCCCGCATTTCTCTAATTAACTTTATTGACTGTTTCAGGACGAAAGACGGGGTGTTTTGTCCAGCAGCTGTCGGATAACACAAGTAAGAATTTTTCCTTTATTACTTTGCTAATGAAAATTAATTCATTTCACTTTGTTTCAATGATTATTTCTAATTATTTTTATGGTGTAGAAGAATGTTTATTGAGATGAAACAGATTTGTGTTAATTATGTTTCTTTTTTCTTTGCATTCTATTTTCAGAGCTACAATGTTATTTTCTCCGCACTCAAAAACTATATAACAAAAAACGTAGAAATTATTGAGGAACGTTTCTGTGACGCTTTGAATCGGATTTTTAAGCAAATGAAAATTGATTCATTTCACTTTATTTCGATATATATTTCTAATTGCTTTTATTGTGTAAAAGAGGGTTTATTGAGATGAAACAGATTTGTGTTAATTATGTTTCCTTTTTCTTTGCATTCTATTTTCAGAGCTATAATGTTATTTTCTCCGTACTCAAAAAATGTATCCTACATAACAAGAAACGTAGTAATTTTTGAAGAACGTTTTTGTGACTCTTTGAATCGGATTTTTAAGATAATTAAAATTAATTCATTTGACTTTATTTCAATTATTATTTCTAATTATTTTTATGGTATAAAAGAATGTTTATTGAAATGAAACAGATTTGTGTTAATTATGTTTCGCTTTTCTTTGCATTATATTTGCAGAGTTACAATGTAATTTTCTCCGTACTCGAGAAATGTATCCTAGCAAAAAAAGTAGTAATTTTTGAAGAACGTTTTTGTGACGCTTTGGATCGGATTTTTAAGCTAATTGAAATTAATATTAATTAATATTAATTAATCTTTTGTCAATATTCGACAAATTGTCTACCGCACAGGAAGTCTTCAACTCTGAACTTTTAGCCATTTAACAATCGTATTTTCCTGAAGCCGGCTGTAGAAACAGCTCGAAAAGTAGAATTTATCTTTTAACTTATTAAATTTCGTGTTATATGTACCATTAAGCAAAGTTATGTGTCTTTATTTATAAAATTAATTCATTTTACTCTCTTTCAATGTTTCTAATTATTTTTATGGTATAAAACAATGTTTATTGAGATGAAACAGATTTGTGTTTATTATGTTTTTCTCTTTATTTGTATTCCATTTTCAGCGCTAAAATTTTATTTTCTCCGTACTCAAGAAATATATCCTACGTAACAAAAAACGTAATAATTTTTAAAAATCTTTTTACTGACGCTTTGAATCAGATTTTTAAGCTAATGAAAATTAATTCATTTCACTTTATTTCAATATCTATTTCTAATTATCTTTATAGTTTAAAAGAATGTTTATTGAAATAAAACAGATTTGAGTTAATTATGTGCTGTCAACACACAAAATCACAGATAGTGATCAAACTCCGCATTGTAGCTCAGTACAGTTGTACCAAATTACAGGAAAAAATTGTCGTGATGTATTTTACGGGCAACTTTTAAATGATAAATTCCAGATACTTTTTACACAGAAGGAAAAAAAAAGTAAACATCCCCTACTAACTCTGCAACTAATTATAACAGAAGAAAGTTATTGGTACCAAACGACTGGAAATAAAGTCTACTTTTAAATGATGCATTAAAAATTTTCTTAAGGGGCCATCTACAAATGAAAAGCAGATTAAACTTTTTTTTCAATAGCAACACCCAATTTTGACAATATATTTTAAAACTTCGTTTCCAACTATGCCTAGAAACGAAATTTCAAATCATTTGGAGGATAAGTTTTTTTATCATAAATTTTCAAAATTTAGAGTTCCTAATGTTAAATTACATTTTTATAATTTCATTAATATTTGCTGAAATTATAATCTTACTGTGATAATTTTGTATGCAACTATAATACTAAAAAACCCAAACATAAATACATTGAATTTGTAATTTTAAAAATTTTATAACATGAATTATGAATTATGAAATTGATATTCGAAAAAAATATGAACTGCAACCTACAATTTTTTTAACATATTTATGTTTATTATGACTTGCTTTATGTGAATTCTCAATTTCAAATTTTTCTTCCAAGCAGTTTTCGAATTATAACTAAAAAACATCAAAATGATAGTCTATGATGAGTAGAAAAGAATAATGTGAAAAAAATATATTTACTCATTTTATTGAAACATTTATGCAGGTAATAGTTGAAACATATTAAGCGAGTGAAATGGTCATATCGGTAAGAAATAATGCATCAATAGAAGTAACATAGTCATTCTGTAGTATTTCAAAAATCGAGCGATCTTCAATTTGATTACTGCCCATAAAATAGGCTCATTTTTAAATAATTAATTTCTCTAAAACTAACCGTACGAATTTCATGAAAATTTAGATTTAGGCTAATTGAAGAGTGTAGAATTTATTTATGGTGCCAAACTTGGGTATTGTTATTGAAAAAAAACAAAGTTTTAGTTTGCTTTGATATGCATATAGCCCCCTAAACAAACTTTATATACATCATTTAAAAGTAGACTTTCTTTCCAATCGTTTGGTACCAGTAACTTTCTTCTGTTATAATTAGTTGCAGAGTTAGTAGGGGGTTTTTACTTTTTTTTTTTTGTCTTCGACTGTATATTGTGAATGTATTATAAATTGTGGAAAAAAAAAAAAGTATGGTACTTGAAAAAAAATGCGGATTTAGTTTATCAGCCTACATGTCTGTCATTTGATTGCTTTGTTGGAAAATCTCATGTAACTCGGAAATCAAAATGATGACCAAAAATATTACCAATAAATTATTTATTCAATTCCAAATTATATGTGTTCTGGTATAAAACTTTGAAATGAAAGCCAGATCTAATAGAACAGGGATGGCGAATCTATGGCACGCGGGAGATTATTTTTGGCACGACATAGACTCATGTTCTAAATTAAAATATTGAAGGGCTAGTGTGTAAAACAAGGTTATTAACAAAATGCAATTTTTGAGACATTCAATTTTCAAGTTTTCTAAAGAAAAATACCAACAAAACTATTATGATTGTTTTCTGCAAAACAACTGAGTTGATACTTCTGTTAACTTATGTGCAACATTTTTTGCCTGATAGATTTCATTTTATTGGACTTACGTGCAAATAGTTTTCATTTTGTAAATTCATTGAGTAAAATCTCTGTACTTTTAAAAAGTTGATAAGCAGTTAAAGATTAACTTTAAAAAGAAAAGTCAGTTGTCATGCTTTACACTCCAGCCTTTCATAATAGTCAAAACGCACAAATTGCACTATTTTGAATTTAGACTTGATGAGTGTTTCTAAATTAGGTTGGTTCTCGCTGTC
Source organism: Maratus speciosus (assembly GCA_963932465.1). Classification (NCBI taxonomy): domain Eukaryota; kingdom Metazoa; phylum Arthropoda; class Arachnida; order Araneae; family Salticidae; genus Maratus; species Maratus speciosus. Next base: position 333,879,874 of record OZ010797.1, on the reverse strand, counting down.
ATACGGATTGAATAAACTGAAATACAACTTTATAAATCCCAATATAGGCTCAATATTGGCTCAAAAAATTTTGAGATTAAGTGAGAATTAGGAGATAATCTGAAAATAACGATCATAAGCATAAATACCGATGGTAAAATTATGATAACTTAGAACCTCGAATTCAATTTCATACAGGAACTCTTTTAAAGAAACCATTTTGATATTTTTTTTTTCTGATAGTTATTTATTTATTTTTCGGAAATGGAAAGTATGAAAAACTCAAGTAAAAACCTGTTGTCAAGTGATTCCAATTCAGCTCGCATTCTCTTAAATAAAAACTGAAATAGGAAACGTATCTAAATTATTTAGCATCTAAGACGAAACAAGAGAAATAGGACTTTTTAAATATGCAACAAAATGCTACCCATATACACTGTAAAAAAACCGCTGTAAATTTGCCAGCACAAACTCGATCACAGTTGAACGCACTGTATCTTCTTTGGTTTCCTGACTATTTAAACATAAAAAATACAGTAGTAGCGTAAAATTAACAGTACAATGTACTGGCAATTTGGACGCATTTGGACGACAGCACAAACTACTGGCGTCCAAATTGCCAGTACATTGTGATGTTAATTTTACGCAACTACTATATTTTTCATGTTTAAATAGTCAGGAAACCAAAGAAAGATACAGTACATTCAACTGTGATCGAGTTTGTGCACGAGATGAACAATACTTTGTACTGTAAAAATGTCGTTTTTTTTTACAGTGTATTTTAAATCCTAAAATCAATATTTTTAGTAATTTTGCTACTTTGATACCACTAAATTGGTTGGCACGTCATGATCATGTAAAATATTTTTTCGAAAAAACTGGCATGCTGATGTGAAAAGGTTCGCCGACTCTGTAATAGAAGGTAATATTTATTATTCCCTTCTGGCGTCACAAATAAACTTTTAAGTCGTTAAAAAACTTTTTTGGTTTGGTTACATAATATTATTGAAGAGAACGAACTCGAATGTCCGAATAGCAGTAAAAATAAGATGAGAAATATAAAAACGAATACAGATATTCAAGGTACTAGAATTTTAAAACACGAAATTTAAAATAAAAATTAATTAATTATCTTCATAGATTAATTATGGTAACATAAGATGACGAAAAAATAGTTTAAAACTCAAATTAATTATCTATTTATAGTCAGTGTATTGTACTCTGACCTCCAAAAGTTAAGGAACAGTGACCGGATGCTTTCGATGCTACGCAGTTTGTAGAATATCTACCAAAATTCTTGACGAGCTGTTCTTGAACTTCGAGGGTGTAAAGAAATTGTTAAACTTCATATTTTTCAGTGAAGATTTAGACCCGGGGCCCGTTAGGTGGCCAACAATGAATTTAATAATAAAATTAATTTTACGATAACCCACGTAACAGAAAATGCTCAAAATGGTCTGTCATTGTATCAAATAACTACGTGGGTCCTGTTTAACCCATTTGTGCCTGAATTTTTGTTTTCTTAAATTTTTTAGTAAAATCACTTTTAAAATGTTGCAAAATGAACTAGAAAAATACTAAAAAAATTTACGCTAAAAATTTTTTGTATTTATTTACTAAAATGTAAACGTTCCAAATATAGGGATATGCATAATATTTCTAATAATCTAATATGCATAACTATATGTTTTGTCTAAATTTATATAAAATAAGCTGTTAAATTGTATATTATATTATATTTAGTATTTTTAAGACTTACTAAAAATATATACATACATTTATTTCTTTACAGAAACTAATAACAGTATAAATATTAGTAATAATAAACTAAGAATAAGTGCATTTGAGGCTTAAAAACAGTTTGTTTCATAATCATCTAAAAAAGGACTTTACATAAATAACTTCCCCCTAAATGGCTAATAAAAATATGTACCCATTCGTGCCTAGCGCCCTATATTTTGTACGTTACAAAAATGCATAAAAAAGGCTTGAAAATAAAATTTCACAATTTTAAAAAAAAATCTTATTTTTAAAAAGTCTACAAGCTAATATTATGACTTATTTATTTGGATAATTGGTATAGAAAACCCAAATAAACTTCTTTTTTACATTTCGCTATCTTGAAAAATAAATAATCTATAAAGTCCGAAAAAAAGCCTTCATTTTAAGCAAATAAGTGTACATCTTATGCTGTCATCTTTCGGTAACAGATAAAGACATTTATAGATATTTATTTCATACAATTTTCATGTTATAAAGAAGAAGAAAATTATACAAATTTATTAAAATTCGAAGCGTCCCAAAATTGAGACGCTAGGCATAAATGGGTCAACGGTCGTATGCATTTGTGTAAGCATAGCATGAATATTCGTGAAGGTCTTAACGTTTCTGTGAAAATTTCAAGAGTTTTTTTGTTAGAGTACACTTTTGACCTATCTGAAATATAAATATTCAACTATCCAATTACTTCTCTGTTTGGTACAAATATAAAAGCTAGTAATGAAAAATAAAAACAACAAACCTAAGCAAATGACAATGGATAATATTTTTCATAGTGGTATGTAATGTATTTCCTATGCACGGTGTCTACAAATTAGTTCTGCAATTTCGTAAATTAAGAACTTCCGAAATATTAAATGAAATTAACTAGTTGAAAGTCAGAGTAGTAGTAATATTGCCGAAGTTTATTCATAGATGGCGATAGAGTCGTACTTGCACAACAGTTTGAGTTTCATGAAACCAAAGACAGCATTTCGCTTTTTCAGCACCGTTATACGTCTCCATTATCGTAAAGCCGAACAAGAATGATTACCGTTCGCTAAGCGATAGCGTCAGTTGCGACACCTAACGCCATCTGTGAATAAACTTAGGCAATGTTACTACTAGTCTGACTTTCAACTAGTTAATTTCATTTAATATTTCGGAAATTCTTAATTTACGAATTTGCCCAACTAATTTGTAGACACCGTGTATAGGAAATACCATTACATACCACTATAAAAAATATTTATCCAGTGTCGTTTGCTTAGGCTTGTTGTTTTCAGTCTTAATTACTAGCTTTCTATTTGTACCAAACAGAGAAGTAATTGGATAATTGAATATTTATATTTCAGATAGGCCGAAAGTGTACTCTAACAAAAAACTCTTGAATTTTTCACAGAAAAAGTTAAGACATTCACGAATATGCATGCTATGCTTAAACAAATGCACACAACCGTTAACCCATTAATGCCTAGCGTCCCGCTTCGAATTTTAATAAATTTGTGTACTTTTCTTCTTTTTTATAACATGAAAATTTCACCTAATAATTATCTATAAATTTCTTTATCTATTACCGAGAGATGACAGCATAAGATGGATATTTATGTGCTTAAAATGAAGGCTTTTTTCGGAGTTTATAGATTTTTCATTTTTCAAGATGGCGAAATGTAAAAAGGAAGTTTAATTGTATTTTTTCTACCAATAATCCAAATAAATAAGTCATAATATTAGTTTGTAGACTTTTTAAAAATAAGAACTTTTTTAAATTGTGAAATTATATGTTCAAGCCTATTTTTTATGCATTTTTGTAACGTACAAAATATAGGGTGCTAGGCACGAATGGGTTAACTTACGAAATTGCCCTTAACTTACGAAACTGACCAAATAATTTGTATACACCCTATATTTCTTTTGTGTAATAGATTAATAATTAAGTTTTTAGAGAATGGCTAATTTAATTTCTATTACAATTAATATCAATATTTAAAGTATGTTTTGTATTTCTATAAAAAAATTAAAAAGAAAAAGTTTTTACCTGGACATTTAACCAGGATTTGCCTTAAAGGTATGCCAAATTGTTATAAATGGCCAAAATGACAAAAATTCTTACATTGATTCTCCTTATAATTTTGTTTTCTCTAACGACTTTCAATAATTGGAAATTCGAATAATTCGAACTATTTTCGTTGTCCCGGCGAGTTTGATAGTCCACTGTAATTAACCGTTTATCTACTGACGGTACTTATAAGTACCATTAAAATAACTTGTTATAAAATTCATTTAATACATCTATTAGTAGTAATACAGTTTAGAATGAGTTATAGATACATTACTTTATCTTGTTCTAAAAGCATTATTGGTTGCACAAAACAAAAATATTTGTAAAAGGATGATTTCTTTTGCATCTTTTCAGCTTTCTTGGCGTTGGGGAGGGGGGGGGGGAGTTTTCAATTTGGAAATATTTCTCCTAATTCTGCAAAATACTAAGAAAAATATTTAAAATAAAAGATTTGAGTTGTGTTATAAATATTACACAAAATCCCTATAAATTCAAATTTAATTAATCCTTCTAAAGCCTTCAATCCTTCTAAATTCCTTCTAAAATTTAATAAATGATCATGTAAATCTCCTAATGTAGTTTAAAAAATTCACGAAAGAAGAATTTAGCTTTAGAAGATAAACTTTTCATGAATTCAGAATTCAGTACATAAAGGGTTAAAATACACGGCAAACAGTTTAACTCCGTAGACCATTATGTAATGGAATTCTTTTGTGTGGCTTTGTAAATAAAAAATAAATGTTCTCACTCCATATTCCACACACCTCATAAGCGCATATTAGTTTCCTTATGTTTGAAATGGTGCAAAATTATTAAAATGTACTTCAAACGATTTTTTCCCATTGACCGTAATGTAACGGAATATCTTTGGATGTTCCTGTAAATGAACTATAAATGCTACAGTCTTAATTTTCTATAGGGATCATGCAATAGTAAAAGACAATACCATTTTTAAAATTACAGAGCAATCCAAGTATATTCATGAGAATTAGAGCACGGACAGACGGACAGACAAACCGAAGTCATAAACACTTTTCAACTATGTTTAAAATGTTAAAAACGCTATCTCTACTCGATTTTTTCTTTAATTTTCCAAATACATTTTGGGAGAATAATGGGAATTTCAATAGAAATAACTTTCTCATAAAACAGTTATTTGATTTTGTTTCAATTTTTCATATAATAAATATTTCAATAATTATGCATTACATTATTTAGAGTATCTGATGAATCCCGCTTTCCGTTTTCAGGTGTGTTCGTAATTATATAATTACATAGCACCTACAGTCGTCATCTGGTCCGTCTGTCAGTGTGTCTGTCCGGCTGCCCTGCATATAACAGCGCAAATAACTCACCAAACCGAATGTTTTCAAATTTAATATACATAATCGTCGAAGAATTTTGTCATTTCAAATTCTATGAAAAACGAATCAAAACTTAAAAGATATTAATAAAAATTTTCTTCATTCTACCAAATCCTATCCTACGTAATTAATTCAATGATATCCCATAATAGGTAATGATTCTAGGCTGTCATGGTGATTACGTCCTATTTAAGATGGAGCCATGTGATTTCCGTATTACTGAATTTAATATAGGGGAGATTAGGGAGGGTTGACCATACGGGCGGCTTGACCCACCCATCAGTTTTCATATATAAAAGAATTTCAAAGTTTTATCAATAGGTGTCAACCGAAGCTACTGGAATGCTTAAACAACAGTCTCTGTTTCATGCAGATAATCGAAATAGGTGCGAAAAAAATCAATTGTGAGATGTTTTCAACCTAAAAGTTGTGTTCTTTAGAAATATTTTGTAAGCTTTTTTCAGATAAAATAAGTCATAGAAATTTAAGTAAGTAGGTTTTAAGTATTGCAGAAATATCAAGCTTTCATTCGAGGTATAAAGATTATAAAGTAAGTTAGGCTTAAAATAACAATGTGCTATTCTTTAGAAAATGGCTATGTGGGGAGGCTTGACCCAGTCAATGAGAGGGAGGGTTGACCAGATGTTCAAGGCTCCCTTAACACTAGAACGCCCGGAAATTTTACTCAAGTTACATAAAATTATTTGACACTAGAATTTTTATTTGAAATTATTTGACTGATTTATTCAACGTAAATCTGCGTGGTTTAAATTTAATTTCTTTTATGAAAGAATTTCTGGTTCCAATTGGCATTTAATCATATGGTCGGTGTCGGATCGAGTTTAACACATTCACGACGGGAACGAGAATTCTCGTTTTCATTCAAAAAAAAATCATTGACTAAGGGTGTGGCTGCTACCGTACGGAAAATGCATGTTGTCCATATTTTTTTAGATTGAAAGACATTTTATATTAAATTCGTGCATTGAAAGATATTTATCGATATATAAACTTAGGAAACCTATCTCGAACACCGATTTACAAAAGACTTTCAGAATAGGGAGGAGCTTCTACTGTTTTAAAATTCAGATTTGATAAAAATTGCCCGTCGACAATGTGTTAATTAAGGGGTTCTGGAAATCTTTTTATTATACACTGTGGATAATGAAAGATTAATGGTTTTATATAAAAATGAATGCAAATTTATTCTGCAATGTTACAGTAAAATGGGTGATGAAAAGAAAATGTTTAAAACTGATTAAAGAAGGATGTGAAAAATTGCTATATTATCTACTGCACGAAAATTAACGAAATATAAATGGGAAAGTTGATAGGAACTTTTTTTCCATTTAAATGTTACTTACAATAGGCAAATAGAAACAGTGGAAAAGACTAAAAAGGACTAGAAAGTACGAAAGCAGCCGTCTTAACCGTTTCAGCGGCAGTGGTGTGTTTATGAAACCACTTAATTTTAATTTCCAAACGCCACAATAGCACCAGAATTTTGCTAAAATCTTTTCCATTTAATATGTATAATATGTATCTGAAATATAGCCTTTTTCCTATTTCCAAATACATTTGTTTGCATATTCCGGTGTCAGTCATTTATTTCAACATTTTAGTACTGAAAATACTTTGCCCCTGAAAAGGTTAAAGTATGTTAATGATAAGTTCAGTACTCATGCGGCTGCAAAAGAACATAGCATTGATCGAAAAACTTTAGAAAGGTATGTAGACAAATTTCAACATGATGAATAGAGTGAGATGAAGCCAATCTGACAATTAGAGTTTTCAGGTCGGATGTCACAAATAAAAGGACAGGGAGACAAAAAAAAGCGGGACCGTGGCTACTAAATTCGGGCATTATAATGCATAAAACCCTATGAAAACGGAATCTGTCTCTAGCGGAATACTGTCTTAAATGTTATAATTTCATTTTCCCTTCTGTACAGTTATACCTTCTCAGACAAAATCCTGTTTAAAACAAAAATTTTCTCCTCTGACATGCGATTGCGCCTAAACAGGTTTGTTTAAGCACCATATTTTCAAAAATATTTCTTTTTATAATAATTAAAGCATATAGCATAAAGTTAGTTTGCTTTTTTTAAACTGATTTTATTTCTCTTCACAAATATTTCAATATAAAACAAAGTTGGTCAACCCACCCATATGTGGGGAGCCTTGACCCATTATTTTCTCAAGGTTAAAATCAATCGTTTTTCAAATTTCTTATATATTACACTCATGTAGCAATTTTGTTTTGATAAGTGATTGTATAACGAATAAAATGATATATAAAACTTTATTCTACGTTCAATATTTAAAAAATAAAAAATCATTCTGTAAAAAGTGAATCAACCCTCCCTAGTCTCCCCTATATATAATCATAATAAATTTTGTATTTATGCATTTTTGTGTAAGAGTGCAACAGCTATTGCACCAAGATCGGAATATTTATAAAACTATTTATTGCACCTCATTTGCAACGTTTGACGTACAATTTCCGGCTTCTTTAATTATTTATTCATTTAACTGCATATAGCATATTTTCTTATGTGCATATAACCCCTCGTAATACAAGTAAAATTTGACAGCACGCATTTGCTCTATTCCGATAGTGTCATCAAAAAAAAGCATGTAAGACGTTGAAACACTTTTAGCCTGGCTACTTAATACTGTCCAAGATAAATATCTTAGACGTAAGAAAGACAGACATGGGAAGGGATATATTCATCTCACTAAAATGCTGCCACGAGAGACTTTAGGGGAGAATTAATTAATTTATATATTCTAGAAGCATGCACCTTTAATCCCTTATGAGCCATGTTATGAATTAATGGAAATGTTGTCTTCCAAAACAGTTTCTTGAATTATTGAAAAGACATTAGAAGATTTGTGTGACGACTTTCGTATATCCCCTTTCACCACAAAGAGCATTCCTTATTTATCACAAAAAAAAATTGTTTATTAAATATATATGTAGACAGATAGTACAGGACGATTACATTAACGATGATCACACAGATGACGACACAACTATGTACAAAAAAAATATAGATTTCACATGGGTACACAACCCTACTGTCGTATTATCTTACACACCTTATCTTCACTTCATTATACTGTTAAATTTCTTACTTTCCCGGTGACCGTAGCACCTACAAAAACTTTCGTTATATATATATTCCCGCGGCACACAGTCCGGCATAGTACCTTTCCTCTCACTATCAAACAGAATTTCTCTCCTTCGCTCCCACGCCTGTGTGTCACGTGACCAATGGCGCGCCAGCTCAGGCTAAAGACGTCTCCAGACATCACAATTTGTGCAATCATTAATGTATCTGACTACATGCTTAGCAACTTTTTATATATATTTTGTTATATATATATTTAATTAGAGATTATCCTAATTTTTAAGAAGATTGTAACTCGAAATCACGAAGAAAAGAAATAATTAGTTAATACATTGATTACTTTTTCGTACATTGGGAATTCGTGGTAAATTTAGTAAAATTTAGCTAAATACACATAACGCCCTGCAGCAAATTCTATGGCATAGTCTGTCTACACGTAATTTGTATGGCAATGGTGAAGTCAATAAACTAAATTCTAAACGATATTATAAATTTTTAATGAGTTATGGCGTATCACATGTTTATACATGCCAATTTTTTGAAAATTCATAGTTGTCATTCAAGGGAAACAGCTGTAAAACAAAAGGTATTCATTCTGAAATTAAATGTTTAGTTCATTGCCTTCACAACAGTGTCAAAAACTTCCAGTTGGAATGTCATAGTGATACTTCAATAACTTTTTGAGAAATAATGTTTTGCGTATGGAATTTTCACTGAAAATTAAATTTTCAATAAAAATCATTTAAAGTTTACATTTATGTTTTACTAAAATTATTTACAATAATGTGCATCTGGAATTCATTCCATTTATATACCATGTCTTTTTCTTTAGATCTGGACCTTTTTTTTTATTTCTAGAAGGCAATTTTTAACAGTTTTTGTATAAAGAGAAAAAAAAAAGGTTCCGCACTGAAACGTTTGGCACTTCCGGTTTCATTTCTGCAAAATGTTTTTACTTTAAGACAATATTTATTTATTTGTTTATTTTTTGGCACAGAAACATTTGAAAATTGAAAAGATTAAAATGCTCGAAACCAATTTGTAAACGTCTTCATAAATATATTCATTTTCCTGAATCTCTTACGTAAGTCCTTGATGTGATACGTATATATATCTCAAAATAATATTATAAAAAACATTTAGCAATGCGGGTTAAAATTAACATTTTAAGATTTATTGTTATTTTGCCTTTCTTTTTTTACCCTTTTATATCAACACTGTTGACGGTACTATTATTACAAGACAAAGTTCACCGTTTTTGATCTATCTATAGCAATTAGGAAGCCTTTAGACTAAATTAAACACAATGTCATTAGCAAAATGCATATTATAATTTCTAATTTATAAAATACACAAGACAATAATTATCATATTTAGAGTTTGCATTGAACCAATAAACGGCCTAAACAAGCCAAATATTGAAAATAAGATTTGTATTATTAATATTTATTAATTTTTATTTATTTATTCATTTTTGACAAGTGAAGTCATTGAAAGCATGCGTAACATAATAATAGGGCGGAAACATGATTTATACTTGATAGGTAATATTTAACAAAATCGATATAATTTTTTCTAGATGTAAAATAAAATCCTTTCTTTTTTCCGTAAAGCACTAAAAGATTTCATGCAATTTAAAAATAAGCACAGCTTGTTGCCATAGTATGATATATTTTCTTACACAAAAATAAAAGTTCGTTTTTAAAAGAAGCAATTCTGAGAAAAAAACAAAAGCTTTTACAAAGCTCTGGCAGTGCCTTGAAAGAGCTTGCCAGCACGTCGCAACACTTTTACCTAAGTCATTTAATATTGTCAAAGATAAACATCTGAATTGTAAGAATAGTGGTAAAAGAAAGCGACAAACATGAAGGGGAAAAGAATAGAGATATCCAAGATAAGTAGAATGCAGAGACAGGATATTTAAGTAATTAATTAATGGATCCTACGATTAATTATGTAGCGGCAGTTAGCTAAGGAATCTGTTTATAAAGTAAATTAATTTATTGCTGTTAAATATTTCTGAAATGCAGCTAATGAAGGCAATAATTTTTTGTATACTCTATCTTGTTACATTTTTCTTTAAATGATAGCATATTTTTCCTACAATCTGTTAATTCATGAAATTGTAAAAGTATACAGAATAAATTAAAAAACGATGCTTAATTAGATCATTAAATTAAAATACGGTTTTTTTATTATCTATCTATATTATAAAGAACAAACGAGTCTGTGCGTAACGCTGACGTCATTTTCGAATGGCAAAAGCAAACGATTAAATTTAACTTTTATTATCTTTTATTGGGAATTTTTTAATTTCTAAATACTGCATATTTTGAATTTTTACACCGTCGAATAGAGAAAAAAATGTACTTTTAAACACAATTTTTTGAAAACTAAAGCGCAATTTGTTTGAAAACTATATCGGAATTTACTCAATTCTTATTGTTTTAAAAACAATCATTTTTTAAAATCTATATCTCTGTCATTTGCAGACAGACGATTACAACAGATAAACCTGATTGCAATTAAATTAATATAAATAAAATAGTCCAGCAATTGCTTCCGGCGTATAGTCCTTAACGAAAGAGAAACTTTATTCTAAAAATAAAAAAAAATAAAATATAAATAAAACACAAATTTAAGATAAATTAGAATAAAAAAAATTAGCGATCTTTGGGTCAAAATCAGATGAAGAGGGTGGAAATGCGGAGTTTTTTTTTTTTTTTTTTTCTTTTGTGAAAACAGAGAAAAAAACATAACTTCTTAATTATGACACACATCGAATCAGTTTAAAGTTTTTCTTACTTCTAGGAGAAGGGCCAAAAATTTATGTATGACAGATTTTTGATATCAATAAAAATTGCTTCAAAGGGCAAACAAAATAGGGATTTAAAAAAAACATCAAGAACTTCGTCAATTCACAAGATATCAAATCCTATTAAATTTATTATAAGTTTTCTTAATATTGTTTACAACTTTTATATTGACAAGTTTTTGGTAGGACCAACTCTTACAGTAAAAACAAATTGAAAACAAAAAAAGGGGTGGGAGTTGAAGAAGAAAAAAAATCATCTACACTAAGTCGATAAAAAAGTGTCATTGGCTTGATGTAATTTTTTCACAACCCTGAGAGATAAAGTGTATAGGGCTGCATTGTTAAACATGCACGTGTCTCAATAAAAAGAACGTCAGAATTTAAAATATAGCATGTAGTTCATTTAATGAAACAATCACCACACGGTTTACATTTACTATATAAGTCTTCTTAATATTATCTATAACTTTTGTTGTTACAAGTTTTTGTTAAAATGAACTCTACTAATGGATGATATTATTAAAATCAAATTCTCAAGTGATGAAACAAAGATAGAAAAAAAATAACACATTAACATTATACTGATAAAACCAACTGTTACAGAAAATTAAAACTCGTCAAAAGCGGCCAGATAAAATTTTAAAACTGGGTTTATCTTTAATCTTGATTCAGTTTTTGTTGGTGAAATTAGTACTTAACTTCGGAATCTACATGTGCCTGTAGGCCAAGCCGGCAAGGACTTTTTTATATGTTATAAATTTCTGGATACAAATGCATCAAATATTTAAAATTGTTAGTATCGTTTTTGTTCTGTATTTCTCTATTTATTTATTTGATTGCATGATAAATTGCATGTATCATATTTTCTTGCGCACACAATACTTTCACTAAAAAAAATTTCCAAACTTTGAGAAATAATGCATTTATTACATGTGCCATTAAAGATAAAGATCTTGTACAATGTCGAAACACTTTCGATTTCGACACTTAATGCTGCCAAAGATAAATATCTCAGGTGTGTTACTGATCGTAATTAAAATCTCCCGTACGAGGGCGCTGTGTCAGCGCCGTAATTTTATTTATTATTCCAATCGTCTGCGTGTTGACGATAGATTGTAATTAATTACTAGTGAGTGGAAACACTGAATTTTTGTTGTTGTTGTTATTAAGATAATGGAATGTTTGATTTGGAAACGGCCAGAGAGACTGTTTCACTCTTAACAATTATTGTTTTAAAATAAAGAAATATACAGTTCACTGCGAAGAGTTCGTTAAAAATGGTGTCATTGAGTAACTTAGTGTTTTATTCCTAACATAAATTGGTCCGTCGAGCCGGAGTAAACGGATTTATCGTTTGCTTTTAGAGTCAAGAAACCAAGTCTCGTCGCTGATTCTTGACTCTAAAAGCAAACGATAAATCCGTTTACTTTGGCCTCGAAGGACCAATTTTTGTTAAGAATAAAATAATAAAAGTTGCGGTTTCAGGATTAAATGGCATCTCCGTGAATATTAACTCCAAGGTAAAAGCATTAATTTCGAACAATTCAAATTTTAAGGCGGAAATAGAACTTCTTTGTGTACCAAAAATTCTGGATCCGCTAATTTAATGTTATTAAGGTATTGTTCTGTTGGAACGTTAATCCGATTTACTGGAATAGTATCCGATATTTTTGGTACACAAAGAAGTTCTATTTCCGCCTTAAAATTTGAATTGTTCGAAATTAATGCTTTTACCTTGGAGTTAATATTCACGGAGATGCCATTTAATCCTGAAACCGCAACTTTTATTTTTTCTTTCTTAATTCCTAAATAATCAGCACACTGAATCGTAATGAAATTACTCATTGATCCAGCATCAATCAAACCTCTTAACGGCTTAAATTCACCAAATTTATTTTTAATATAAACAATGACAGTTGATAAGATGCCAGAACTTAAATAATTCATCTCACAAACAGATGTACCTGAAAATGCTCTTTCGTTAGAAATGTGAAATGTTGCAGCATTCGGGTCTAGATTTGAATGCGCTACGATTTGATTCTGGTTTTGGGTATTGCAATCACTGACCTCGGGTTTTGAAATAAATTCATTTTTTCTATCGCTGTTTTGAATTTGCTTTTCATTTTCATTCTCGAAATGCAGTAAACTCGAATGTTTTTTCATACATTTCTGACAAGAATAAGTAGATTTACAATTTCTAACCGAGTGGAATTTTAAACAGTTAAAACAAATATTATTTTTCTTTACGAATTCATATCTAGAAGCCACTGAAAGATTTAAGAATTCTGGACATTTGTGCAAACCGTGGAATTCATTACTCTGACACTTAACACATTTAAATGTTTTTGAGTTTTTACCATTAGATGTAGATACCATACTAGTGATTCGTTGTTGAGCATTGCGTTTAGGAGTTACATTATTTATAAGAGGTTTGGAAACTTGCAGTGTTCTCGCTTGTCTTTTTAAAAACTCGATTAATTCTTTTAATTTTGGTAGCTCGTCTTTTTTTTGTTCACGTTCAAACCATAATTTTGTGGACCCATCTAATTTCTGCCACAATATATAAGTTATTATTGTATCCGCAAACCCTTCAATTTTTTGATCGAGAATTTCTAGAGATCTGATACATTCACTGGCGGTATCTGCTAAATTAAGAATAGCACTAGGTGTTTCACTTTGTATTGAATTAATGGACATTAATTTTTTAATGTGAGCAAACACTTGTTGTCTTTTATTGGAATATCTTTCCTCTAATAAGGACCACGCTGTTTGATAATTATCATCTGAAATCGTTATACTTTGTACAACTTTTGCAGCTTCAGAATGAAGCGAAGATTTCAAATATGATAACTTTTGAGCACCCGAAAGTGCGCTATTATTGTGAACGCTAGATTTTAAAAGATCACTAAAATATATCCAATCCTGTACGTTTCCACTAAAAGAAGGTAGATTAATCGTGGGAAGTCGAACTTCCGTTACACTATTCTCTTGTTTCGGCTTTGATTCATTAAGAACATTTATTTGTTTTTGTTTCGCTCTTTTAATTTTTAACCAAGTTTCATCTAACTCTTTTTCAATCGATGATTGTTCATCGATATATTTATCAATTTCCTCCTCATCGCACAATGAATAAATTTTATCAAACATTTCTTTCAATTCTGTATTGAATTGATCACATTTCGTATTTACAAGTTCTAAAGAACATTCATCAGAGTCACTTAATTTAATTTCACTCACAAATTTAGTAATTTTACATTTTAAAACTCTTTTTTTTGTCAAAATATTTTTTAATTCAGTAGACATGTTAAAGAAAAAGTCCTACCTTATTCGAAGAAACCAAGTCTCGTCGCTGATTCTTGACTCTAAAAGCAAACGATAAATCCGTTTACTTTGGCCTCGAAGGACCAATTTTTGTTAAGAATAAAATAATAAAAGTTGCGGTTTCAGGATTAAATGGCATCTCCGTGAATATTAACTCCAAGGTAAAAGCATTAATTTCGAACAATTCAAATTTTAAGGCGGAAATAGAACTTCTTTGTGTACCAAAAATATCGGATACTATTCCAGTAAATCGGATTAACGTTCCAACAGAACAATACCTTAATAACATTAAATTAGCGGATCCAGAATTTTACAAACCTGGAAAAATTCATGTTCTTTTGGGAGCTCAAATATTTTATGATCTTTTAGAAGTCGGTCGAATTGAAGTCCCCAATTCTAATTTAAAATTCCAAAACTCAGTATTTGGATTCATTGCCTGTGGAAGCGTATTAAATCCTAACAATCAAATCACGCAAAATACTCATTGTGGGCTTGTTTGTAACTATGAAGATTTGACAAAAGAAGTTCAAAAATTCTTTCAGTTAGAAACATTAGGGATAAAAGACGATCCCACATGTACTGACGAAGATAGAGCATTAGAAATATTCGAAAAATCTGTATCTTATAAAAATAAACGTTACGAAGTTACCTTACCATGGAAAAAAGATTGGCGAGAAATGAACGACAATCTCAAAATAGCCAATAATAGACTAAACTGTCTTAAAGTGAAAATGAAGCGAAAATTAGAGCTTCGTGCTCAATATTGTGAGACTTTGAAAGATTATGAAAATAAAGGAATCATAGAAAAAATAACGGAAACGCACAAGCCAGTGGAGAAACCACTTTTTTATCTTCCACATCAACCTGTCTTTAGACAAAGCCTGACAACAAAAATGAGAGTAGTCTTCGATGCCAGCTCACACGATGTTGGCGAATTATCGTTAAATGATTGTCTTTGGCCAGGTCCAAATCTAAATCCAAACATATTCGATCTACTTATCAATTTTAGATTAAACAAAATAGCATTGATAGGTGATATAGAAAAAGCCTTTCTGCAGATATCCCTAGCGGAGAAAGACAGAGATGCAGTGAGGTTTTTATGGATTGGAGATAGAGGTATAGAAATATATCGCTTCAACCGAGTTCTTTTCGGTATGAATGCTTCCCCGTTTCTTCTTGCTGCTACTCTAAGAAAACATATTAAGAAATTTCAAGTTAGATATCCTACAACAACAAAGTTATTAGATAGGTGCCTCTACGTTGATGATTTCATCGCTGGTGCTGACAACTTGCAAGATGCGTTAGAAATCTCTCGAAATGCTGTTTATATTATGAGCGAGGCAAGTATGAAACTCAGAAAATGGTCAACTAATGATAACGATTTGATGGAGCAATGGAAACAAGAAGGGTTTGATACTCAGCCTCTACACAACCCAATTGAATTAGGATTTGACTCAACAAAGGTTCTAGGAATGTCTTGGCATACGAGTGAAGATTGCTTTATCGTAGATGTAAAAGGCTTATTAGAAATGTTATCAAAAAATGAAAACACCAAGCGCTTCATCCTGCGTGCTATTGGAAAAATATTCGACCCTCTTGGCTTTCTCACTCCTTATACTATTCGCATGAAATGCCTATTTCAAGATCTGTGGTTGAGGAAAATTGCTTGGGATGAAGATCTACCAATAGATGTTAAAGAAAAGTGGCTTCAATGGTGTTCTGAGATCCCACGCCTCTCCGACCTAAAAATTCCAAGAATTGTGCTAAATTCAACGAAAGAAGAAAATTCAGATGTGGTAGAGATTCACTGTTTTTGCGATGCTAGTAAGAAAGCCTTCGGCACTGTCATATACCTCAGAATTGTAAAAGAAAATGCTATTGAAGTTAACCTTGTGACTTCAAAAAGTAGAGTTACACCTCTTAAAAAAATCACTTTACCAAGATTAGAGCTATTGGGAGCTTTACTTGCTGCCCGACTAGGTAATGCAGTCAAGAAAATAGTAGATCATAAGAAGCCATCAGATGTGTTCTTCTGGACAGACTCGAAAATCACTTTGTACTGGATTAGAGGTTCTAGTAAAAGATGGAAATCATTCATAGCGAATCGTGTCAACGAGATTCAATCTTTGACTGACTCCAATTCGTGGTTTCATTGTCCGGGAAAGTCTAATCCAGCCGACCTCCTTACCAGAGGCGTCAGTGTTGATATGCTCTTAGAAAAGGATTTGTGGTTTAAAGGTCCCCCCTTTTTGAGAGAAACTGTTCTCCCAACTAATGACTGCAACATCCAAAATTCGCCAGATGACTATTCTGATGAACTAAAGAAAACAGTTAAATGTGAAAATGATAACTCTTTAGTTACTCTAGCTATTTATGATCAAAATTATTTATTAGATTATATTATTAGTGTTAGTAATAATTATATAACTATCATTCGTATTTTATGTTATGTGCTTAGATTTATTCATAACCTTCGAAATGTTAATAGAGTGAAAGATCATCTTACTTCTAAAGAATTGAATGCTGCAGAATTATCACTGATAAAGATGGTTCAACAAAGTGAGTATCAGGAAGAAATAAAATGTCTTCAGAAAGGTAATTCGGTACCAAATAAAAGTAAACTAAATTCTTTAAATTGTTTCTTAGATGAAAGTAATATTTTAAGAGTTGGGGGTAGATTGGGTAACTCATATTTGACAACAAATGAAAAACATCCTATGGTTCTGCCAAGTAAGCATCCCCTTACTTTAATTATTGTAAGATATTTTCATTTAAAGTATTTACATGTAGGATCACAAACATTGTTGTACCATATTCGTCGTAAATTTTGGATAACTAATGGTAGAAACATCTGTCGCAAAATAACATATGAATGTGTCACTTGTTTTAAAAACAAGCCTGTATTAGCGAGTCAAGTTATGGGTGACTTGCCCAAAGAGCGTGTTACACCTTCATTTCCATTTTCCATTATTGGAACTGATTATTGTGGCCCTTTTTACATTAAATTCAAAAATCAAAGGAAAGGTACATATAATAAAGTGTATGTATGTATATTCGTTTGTCTCTGCACCAAAGCTATTCATCTAGATTTCGTTTCAGATCTCACTTCTGCAGCCTTCATTGCTTGTTTTAAGCGCTTTGTTAGCAGAAGGGGAAAGTGTTCAAAAATATTTTCTGACAATGCAAAAAACTTTGTAGGGGCAAACTTAGAATTGAAAAGGCTTCACAATTTGGTTAGACACCCAGATGAAGCATTAGCTGATTATTTTGCAAGGGAAAATATCGAATGGAATTTTATTCCTCCGAAAGCGCCGAACTTCGGTGGTCTTTGGGAGGCAGGGGTTAAATCATTCAAATTCCATCTAAAACGTGTAATTGGTAACGCGCACGTCACTTTAGAGGAATTTCTGACAGTAATTCTAGAAATTGAAAGTGTTTTGAACTCAAGACCTCTGTCCCCATTGTCATCAGATTTCGACGGTTTCGAGACTCTGTCACCGGGTCATTTTCTTATAGGTAGGCCCTTAACGTCTATTATTGAACCCCAGCTCACTGAAATTTCGGAAAACAAACTTAGCAACTGGCAAAAAATAACAAAATATAGCCAGCAAATATGGAAATTATGGAAGCGAGACTATCTGAACACCTTGCAGCAACGTAATAAATGGCAAATAAATAAAAACAATATAAATGTTGGTTCTCTCGTATTGATCAAAGATGAAAATATGCTCAGCACAAAATGGGCAACAGGTAGGATTTCCGAGATATTTCTCGGTAAGGACAAAAAAGTTCGAGTAGTGAACATTCGTCTACCTAACGGTAGAATAATAAAGAGAGATGTGAGAAGTATTTGTCCCCTTCCAATTAATGGAAACTAATTTCTTTAATGTATATATTTGGTATATTTTGAATATATTTTGTTGTTTAATTTCTATAGTATGTTTTATTGTATTCAAATGTAAAGTAATTTAGCCATTTTTCCTTTGTTATTAATTATATCTTTGCATTGTTATATGTAGTATTATGTAATTTTATATTATATATTAGAGTAGTTTTGAAACCTGCAGGTTTCAACGGTCGGGAGTATGTTACTGATCGTAATTAAAATCTCCCGTACGAGGGCGCTGTGTCAGCGCCGTAATTTTATTTACGATCAGTAACATAAATTCTGCCAAATTAAAGATAAAGATAAAGAAATAATGCATTTATTACATGTGCCATTAAAGATAAAGATCTTGTACAATGTCGAAACACTTTCGATTTCGACACTTAATGCTGCCAAAGATAAATATCTCAGGTGTAAGAACGGTGGTAAAAAAAGACAGCCAAACACAAAGATTAGAGTAATGGAGAGTATTCAAAATAACTAGAAATCTCAAACAAATTTATGTAGAGAATGAATTAGTGAGTTTTTGTAATTAGTTACACTAGAGAGATAAAATACTAAAGAGAGTATATTAAAATTTAATAAGTGATTATAATGTTGCGCAATATATACATAGCGCATATAATAAAATTAAATTGTGTCTCTTTAAAGAGAATTTAGGGGGAGGGGTGTGTCTGGCACTTGATATCGTAAGATATCCGTAGGGGGAGGGGTGTCCTTTGATATCGTTATCATTTTTTATCCAACCACAACTTACTTTTTTTGGCAACTTTTTCTTTACATCTGTTATCTTTTTTTCTTTTAGTCTGTCATTTATTTTTATGAAAATACAAAGCTATTATTAAAACCATTTAATGATTATAAAATCATTTCATTCCAAAATATGAAATAGCCCAATATTTGCCATTAATATTGTTCTGCCATATGCGCAAAAACTTTCTTTGATAGAAAAACCAGGTTCCAAATTATACTTGTTACATTTACTAGTAAAAAATGGGAAGAATGTTGTCCACTTGTTTTGTTTATAAAAAGTTCTATTTAACCTCGTGCAAGAGGCAAGTGTAAGAAGACAATATTGCTGTTGATTGTATCATGTAACAAAAAGCTGTAAAATATTTATAAATAGTAAGTACTTCTTTAAGGTGTTATTTGATATAAAGTTATTTGATACAGAACAGTGATATTTTATTAGTTTCTTCTCTTCATTTAAATCAGAAAAGTATGCGAATATTAAATGCATAACAATATCTGCATGTTATTGCAAACATATAAAAAAAGGAATGAAAAAAATTGTAAAAATAAAAATATTTTTGATACACCAACAACGAATCATTAGGGAGAGGAGAGGTTCGAGGAATGATAACGTATGATATCATAAGGGGGAGGTGGGGGGGTCCAAAATACCAAAAAAGTTGATAACGTTGATACATAAGTACAGCCCCTAGGACATTTTTTTTACACTCTCTTATTTGACTTCACTTGGTTCATGTTAGTAAATATGGGTAAGTTAGTATCGTAATCATTGTATATTATCGTAATAACTTGGTTAATATCGTAACATATAATATCGTAATCGATATTATGTACACAGGTAAGTTTCCGATGAAAATACAACCTTTTAAAATTTCTTGAACTTAATTATAAATTAATAAAAGAATTTTAAAGAATTTTTCCATTCACCGGACGTAGGTGATGCATTGCCAGATATTTTTGTGGTTACTAATGTATACGAGTTACACCGACAGTTATGCGCTATGTAACACTTGCTAAAATATACCAACTGGCAGTTAAATTTAAACAATGACGTATTTTAAACACTAAAAATTAGAGAAGAAATAATAAAAATAAATCAGATCTAGAGAGAAAGAAAAGAATAATATCTTAAAAAGAAAAATGTATTGTTTCAAACTTCAAAGTAATTGCTTAAAAGGCGCAAAGGCCAACATAGTGAAAAAGATTCCAAGCCGGGACTCGAACCCGGGCCATCAGTATGGCGCACTGATGGCCCGGGTTCGAGTACCGGCTTGGAATCTTTTTCACTATGTTGGCCTTTGCGCCTTTTAAGCAATTACTTTGAAGTTGATTTTCATTTTTGAAATATTGTATGCAAGGCGAATATTTCTCTCTGGAATAATTTCTATGTATTAATAGAATGTATTGTATTCGAGAAAAAATTTGATTTCCAGTTTTCAATGGTTTTACATGTTTTTGAACTGTCCTAAACACGATTTCACTGTTTTTAGAAAGTGTCTGAGTGTGAATCTGTCTGTATGTATATGGCACAAATTTTATGGCCGCGCTATCGCAAGAACTAAAATACGGAATTTAATAAAAGTTCAGTTTCAAGTAGACTTTGGCATATATTGATGCTGATTAGGTTTTGGTATAAATCGGCCAACAGATAACGATGAGATGCTGAATTTTTAACAATTTTCGCGATAACTGTATCTCAAGAAATAATGCACGGAATTTCATCAACCTTCATATTGTGTTTGATATAAAAAAAAAGACTCTGATTAGGCTCGGGTCTAAATCGGCCAACAAATGCTCTTTCGATGCTGTGTTGTCCCGATTTATGAGGTATCTGTATCTGAAGAACGAATAGATTTTCAGTTAATTTAAGGTTTCAGGCGATTTTCACTATGGCCATAGCACACTAGTGTTTCTTTCTTTTACGATAATGGGAGGGGAGGAGACGGCAAACATTTAAAAATGAATTTAAATATTTACTCTTTTGTTTATATGATTGATGTTTGTATAATTAATTATATAAACCATGTTTATATATGAACAAAAAACATTCATATTTTCCGTTGTGTAACAATCTATTGTGTTTCATTTAAACTGCATGACGTCTTTCCATTCTTTGGGGAGGTGGGGAAGGGAATCTAGTATTATTATACAGGGTGCTGTATGCATTTGCATAGCTGCCAACATCTTACGCTTTTTCAGACCACAAAAATTTTATAGTAAGTTTTACCTTTTTAAATCGCCGTAATCTGCCGATTAAATAAGGCAAAAATTTCTATTAAATTTTTTTGGTCTGAAAAAGCGGAAGAGTTGGCAGCTATGCATTTGAGAACAAACTAACGCCTGCTTTCAAACAAAGAACAGACACTAGAAATGCAGCATTTTTTACATTTTTAACGTTCTGTACATCCACATACACAATGGACATGGACGGCATCATTCATTGAAACCGCCGACAGCTGCAATAACCGCCTCTACACGCTGTCGGAACTGACTGCAGGCAATAATCAGATGATATTGGGGATGTTTGGCATTGTATACATAACGCTGCCCTGAGACCCGCAACAGTGTTATGTAGATGACTATCGGTGTGTCTCTCGATCACGTCCCATACGTAATTGCCCATCGGCTTAATATCTAGGAATCTGGGGGCCAACAAGTTGAGAATGCTATGGTCATTAAAGATTTTGGTCATCCATAATTGTTCTGTAGAAGCATTTAAATCTTAAAAGTAACAGCAATATCGAAGTTCCAGTTTCTAGCCTTAACTAATTTAGAACATATTTAAAACGCTTTTCGCTCATTTCACTGTTTAAATTTCGATTTCTTTTAGAAACCGTTCTTAGAGAACATTAAATCCTAAAAGCAACTACCATGTGCAAAACAATTTCAAGTTTTTAACCCAAGCAGTCTCATAGAAATTGCAATTTTAGAATGTTTTTTGTTCCTGAATTCTTTCACATTTGATTTTTTTAGAAATTGTTCTGTTGCGAGAATTTACTCAAGTTCAGAATGAATCGCAATATAGAATACATTTACAACATTTTTTGCTCATTTAACCCTTTTAAATTTCGATATTTTTAGAAACATTTCTTTGGGAACATTTACATCTTAAAAGTAAGTACCATGCAAAATTTCAAGTTTTTAGCCCAACAGAGTTTCAGAGAAGTCGCAATTTTAGAACGTTTTTTGTTCCTGCACCCTTTTAAATTTCGGAACTTTCAGAAACTTCTGTACAAGCATTTACGTCTTAAAAGTAACAGCAATGTCGAATTTCCAGTTTCTAGCTATAAGTAATTTAGAACGTTTTTAAAACGTTTTCCGCTCATTTCAGTTCTTGAGTTTCGGTTTTTTTTTAGAAATCGTTCTTAGAGAGCATTAAATCTTAAAAGTAACTACCATGTGCAAAACAATTTCAAGTTTTTAACCCAAGCAGTCTCATAGAAATTGCAATTTTAGAATGTTTTTTGTTCCTGAATTCTTTCACATTTGATTTTTTTTTTTTTTTTTTTTTAACCATTTGGAAAAATGGTTATTGTTCTCGTCAGGATGGGAAATCAAAAGCATATCTGAAGGTTTTTATTGGTTTAATCCGCATTTTATTCGTCTTCTGATTGGTCTACACAGTAATATGTATTTCCCTTTACTTTCAACAGAGATCTGTTGCCACTATGACAAAAAAGTAATAAAAACTACAAAAAAAAATTAATAACTCAGAAACAAATTGAGATACAGCTTCCAAACAAATTGCATTTAAAAGTACATTTTTTTCTCTATACGACGGTGTAAAAAGTAATATTGTGGGATGTTTAGAAGTTTAAGAATGAAATTTCAATTAAAATGGGTTGTCAGATTTCTTGGAAATCTGACAATGGAAAAGCCTTTTCCCGAACAGCCAATGAAATGCTTGGATAATACATAAGTTTCAGGTGGATAATACGTACGAGTCGCAGGCGATTTCCGTCGCTTGCAATTTTTACGTGTAACAACACTATTAATGTTTAATTCATGGCGTACGTAATGTATGATCAACTCCGTGCTATTTTTTATGTCTTAAATTTTAGTCTTTGAAAAAATCATTTTCCAAATGGTCGTTGTAGTTTGTTAAATTGCATTTTTTTTATGTTCAACCCGTAATGGCGCGAGTTCTTTAACCAATGTGAGATATTCATATTACGTACGCCATGCTGCAATACTGAAAAGCTGTAGCGGGTATTACGATAATTCTTTTATTTAGAAATTGTTCTGTTGCCAGTATTTAGGCTTTAAAAATAACAGTCATGCCTAATTTCAAGTTTGTAGTCTTAAAAGTTCAAAATGAATCGCAATATACAACAGATTTGGAACCTTTTTTGCACATTTAACCCTTTTAAATTTCGATATTTTTAGAAACATTTCTTTTTGAACATCTACATTTTAAAAGTAACTACCATGCAAAATTTCTTTAGCCCAACAGTGTCACAGAAATCGCAATTTTAGAACTTTTTATTTCTTGCACCCTTTTTACATTTCAAAATTTTAAGAAACTTTCTGCACAAGCATTTACGTCTTAAAAGTAACAACCATGTCGAATTTCCAGGTTGTAACCCTAATTAATTTAGAACGTTTTTAAAACGTTTTCCGCTCATTTCACGTTTTAAATTTCAAACTTTTTTAAAACCGTTCTTAGCGAGTATTTTCATCTTAAAAGTAACTATCACGCCATATTTAAAGTTCCTAACCCCTACAATATTACAGAAATCGTAATTTTAGAAAGTTTCTTTCTCCTGCAGTCCCTTAAGAGTTCTTACACCGACATTAAATATAGCCTAGTATGTTGGATGGTCATCAGCGTTTTGCCACCATTAGGTTTGAAATCTGCTCGGTAGTTCAGTATTCAGAGACTTCATGTGCTCAGAGATTATGTACTACAAACCAACGCACAAACGTTACTTTTTATAATATTAGTATAGATTTCAATTTTTTAGCATGGTTTCTAATACATATTTATACATTTGGTAATTATTCGTTTGTTTCCGATATTATTTGTACTTTAAATTGAAAATTTTATATTTGCATTGTCTTATATGTAATAATAACTTTATCTTCAAAGGAAAAAGGGATTATTAAAGAAAGAATAAAAATACGCATTTATCAAGCTATGTCATAAAATATCTTGTAAGACATAAGAATAATTTTGTCCAATTCACTTAATGTTGTCAAAGATTAACATCTCAGACGTAAGAATGGCGGAAACAGAAAGAAACAAATATTAAAAGAAATTAAACGAACATATTCAAGATAAAAATTGACACAAATTTAACCTGTACTGTTTATACATTTGATAATTACTCGTTCATTTCCGATATTATTCGTATTTTAAATTGTAAATTTTATATTTACAGTTTCTTATATGCAATAATAAATTTATCTTCAAAGGAAAAAAGAATTATTAAAGAACGAATAAAAATGCGTATTTATCAATCTCTTGTAATGTCATAAAATTTTATTTTAAGTCATAAAAATACCTTTGTCTCATCCACTTAACGTTGCCAAATGTAAACGTTTCAGACGTAAGAATGGAGGCAACAGAAAGGAAAAATAAAAATAAATTAAATGAAGATATTCAAGATAAAAATTTAGACAAATTTAACCTGTACTGTTTATACATTTAATAATTACTCATTTATTTTCTATATTATTTGTATTTTAAATTGTAAATTATATATTTACATTGTCTTATATGTAATAATATCTTTATCTTCAAAGGAAAAGGGGATTATTAAAGAAAGAATAAAAATACGCATTTATCAAGCTATGTCATAAAATATCTTGTAAGACATAAAAATACTTTTTCTCATCCACTTTATGTTGTCAAAGATAAACATATCAGACGTAAAAATGTAGGCAACAGAAAGAAACAAACATAAAGAGAAATTTAACGAACATATTCAAGATAAAAACAGACACAAATTTAACCTGTACTGTTTATACATTTAATAATTACTCGTTCATTTCCGATATTATTTCTATTTTGAATTGTAAATTTTATATTTACATTTTCTTACATGTAATAATAAATTTATCTTCAAAGGAAAAATGAATTATTAAAGAAAGAATAAAAATACGCATTTATCAAGCTATGCTATAAAATATCTTGTAAGACATAAAAATACTTTTGTCTCATCCACTTTATGTTGTCAAAGATATCAGACGTAAAAATGTCGGCAACAGAAAGAAACAAATATAAAGATATATTTAACGAACATATTCAGGATAAAAACTGACACAAATTTAACCTGTACTGTTTATACATTTGATAATTACTCGCTCATTTCCGATAATATTTCTATTTTAAATTTAAAATTTTATATTTACATTTTCTTACATGTAATAATAAATTTATCTTTAAAGAATAAAGGGATTATTAAAGAAAGAATAAAAATACACATTTATCAAGCTCTTGTAATGTCCTAAAATATGTCGTAAGACATAAAAAATACTTTTGTCTCAACCGCTTAATGTTGCCAAAGATAAGCTTCTCAGACGTATGAATGGCGGCAACAGAAAGAAACAAATATAAAGGGAAATTAAACGAAGATATTCAAGATAAAAACTGAGACAAATTTAACCTGTACTGTTTATGCATTTGATAATTACTCGTTTATTTCCGATATTATTTGTATTTTAAGTTGTAAATTTTATATTTACATTTTCTTTTATGTAATAATAACTTTATCTTCAATGAAAAAGGAATTTTTGAAGAAAGAATAAAAATACGTATTTATTACTCTCTTGTAATATCATAAAATATCTTGTAAGACATTGTATTTTAATCGCCGGTTTTTTAAAGTAGAAATTTTTGCCTAATTGAATCCGGAAAATACTCGGATTAAATAAGGCAAAATTTACAATAAAAATTTACTGGTGAGAATAATCCCCGATTCTGAGCACCTTACGCTACACGAATACCGGTCGCTCGTCCCCAAGGGGTTAAGAACGGCGGCAGCAGAAAGAAGCAAATATAAAGAGAAATTAAAGGAAGATATTCAAAATAAAAACTAAGACAAATTTAACCTGTACTGTTTATACATTTGATTTACTCGTTTATTTCCGATATTATTTGTATTTTTTAAATAGTAAATTTTATATTTACATTTTCTTATATGTAATAATAACTTTATCTTCAAAGACAAAGGGAATTATTAAAGAAAGAATAAAAATACGCATTTATCAATGTCTTGTAGTGTCATAAAATATCTTGTAAGACATAAAAATACTTTTGTCTCATCCACTTAATGTTGTCAAAGATAAACATTTCAGACGCAAGAATGGCGGCAAAAGGAAGAAACAAATATAAAGAGAAATTAAACGAAGATATTCAAGATAAAAACTGAGACAAATTTAACCTGTACTGATTTGGCGCTTTATTAATGTGATATGTGATTTCATAGGCTATTATTTTCCCTTAATAACTATTTTTGTTATTACCCACATGCAGTCATGAAAGTCTATGCATGCACATTTATTATTATAGCATCATTTATCGTTCAGCATTTAGTAGCAGTAGCAATAATAAGAGATCGTATAAATATTTTTGCATCATTGGCGATTCTTTTATTTGAAACTAGCTGACCCGTGATAATAACTTTAAATAAACTTCAAATTTGTATGATTTTATATCTTTAACCTGACTTTGTATGAATAGATATTTTTAAACGGAAAATTCATGAAACAAAATTTATATTTACTGGTAGAAGCACTCGAAAGGTATTTTCTTGTTTTATTCCCCCGTAGGGTCATTTCAAATATTAACCCTTTATGCCCGACGGTACTTTTAAGTCACATTAAAAAGTGCAATATAAAATTTATTTCATTCGTCTTCATAAAAGTATATGGTACTTTATATACAAAATACTTTGTTGGATAATAATCAGTAAGCACAGCGAAACAGTCGAAGCTAAATGTTTTTTAATGAGAATATTTTCTCAACTATTTACATGGATTTAGCTTTTCTCCAATTAAAAAATACTTTACGAAAAACTTGCAACTGGGTACGAGCATTTGTCGTGTGCTATGCTTGTTGGCCACATGCTATGCTTGTTGGCCACCGTTATTTTATTAAAAGTTTGTTTCGCCTTTTTCAATTAATGAGATATCTCCCATAATATAAGTCACGTTTTTCTGTTCTAAAATACTGGTAGTCAAAAAATCATAGTATGTGACTTACACGACAAGTGCTTGTGGAAATGCCCAACTACAAAACACTTCTCAGTGACAGATCACAATACAATTATTTACATTGTTCTTGTAAGAATTATGAAGCTTCCATAATAGTATTTTTTTTGTTAATTAATCTAATTATGCTTGTAAATATTTTACAAAAAACTGCTACCGATTTATTAAATCAGTTTTATTTAAAAATCTATCTAAAAATCAAATTGTTATTATATAAGTTGTTTTGGATATCTTCAGACATTAACGAAGATAATGATTGAAGATTGCTGATTTATAATTCGGGACATAAAGGGTTAAAATAAAATGTTGTTGTGGTCCAAACTGTTTGAAATTTTTATCGGTTATAAATACAGCGTGGTCATAAAAAAAATTTCCCTGATACATTTGCTCCTAGCGACCTAACCGCTCAACCAATCGAAATGAAATTTCAGATTTAGTTATTTTAAGGTTGCGCTCGAGATCGTGATGATTTAAAACAATAGAGCTCTTAAGATTATGGTAACAAATGAAAAAATTTCGAAATTTTCGAATGGCAACACCGTTTTTTTTCCTGCGCAAATTTATCAGCGCATTGAAAAACAATAAATGGTATTGGATCGATACACGTATGACTTAAATTGCCGGTAGTATTCAGCAATCTAGAACAAGTGATTACATTTTTATTTTCACTATTTGTACACAAACACGACTCGAAAACACATTTTAAACAAATCTTACAATATTACTCAGTTCAGAAGTGAAAAAAAATCGGCTACTGAAAAACATGTGTTGCAGCCACTCCTTCGGTCCTCGCATATCGAAAACGTGCTCCCGCAAGTTAAAAGGACTCCAATTCAGGAACAAGTCCTGCTTTCGTATCTCATGGCGTATCCAGGATTTATTTGGCATTTCGCATCTTACGAAAAGTAGCGCTTTCCAAGTTATATTTAGGGCCGTTACACCGGTATAAAACATTTGCAAAAAAGAGCATCGTAAAGGATTAATGACAATGGAGGATATTCCAAATATGGGTTCGAGGCTGAAAAAAGTCACGTGATACCGGTAATTTACCCAAGGAAATTCTACCTGGTAAGATGGGAAGATACTACTGCTTTGCCTCATGAACTGTTTCATTGGCTAGCGGGGATTTACATTACACGTCTACGGAGCCTTCCCTTCTTTACGCTAGAAGTTTTTACCTTGACCACGTGATCAAAACGGAGATGGAATATCCTCCATTGAAAGACGAGGTGAACTGACGCACTTTGCATAATTCACAGGAATAGATAGTAGAAGCACCAATCACAGATCACCATATGCAAATCATTGTGTGTAGAAAATTTTTACTAAGCAGTGTGGGAAGATTGTTTCTTCATTCAATTGTTCGTATGTTCCAACAAGATGATACTAACAATAAAACAACGAGGTGAATTAATAAAGCTCTTTTATCTGAACGGGAAAATTGCAGCTGAAACACTGCGAGTTTATCGCCGAAATCGTAAGTTACGACGAGGCCCATGTTCCGTAAAATCTGTACCTGATTTGGTGAAAAAAAGTGAAGAAACTGGATGCACATGTGATCGACCACGATCTGGACGACCATCTATTCCTGTTGAAGTTGCTCCGGAAGTGCATAACAGGATTACAGCATATCTATTGCATACTGCAAGAAGTGTTGCACGCAGTTTGGATGTACCGAAAACAACAGTCCTCAACATTCTGCGCACTGTTCCGCGAATGTTTCCCTATCGATTCCAGCGCTTCCAGATGTTGCCCCTGGAGACGGGCAACAGCGTTTGGACTTTGCAAATTACTTTTTCATCAGATATGATGAAGATAACAGCTGGCCATTGCGAATATTATGGACGGATGAGGCACATTTCTCTTTAACCGGGAACGTAAACTCCAAAAACTGCGTTCACTGGGCTGATGAAAATCCACACG
Source organism: Maratus speciosus (assembly GCA_963932465.1). Taxonomy (NCBI): domain Eukaryota; kingdom Metazoa; phylum Arthropoda; class Arachnida; order Araneae; family Salticidae; genus Maratus; species Maratus speciosus. The sequence goes on along the minus strand of OZ010797.1, from coordinate 333,850,665 downwards.
ATGTGACACCAACGCCTTTACACGAAGTTAAAGAGACTGTGGAGTGCGGCATCCTAAACACATTTGTTCTCGGTCCGTACTTTTTCTAGAAAATCACTTCCACAGGTATGAAAATGTGCTCCATCACAAGTGCTCGGTATACAACAATGTTACAGAATTACATAATTGCAGCAGCGAAATGTCGTTAATTATATTGTATGGATGCAAGATGGTGCTTCTCCACACGTCGCCACATCTGTTCAACTAGTGCTGCAACAGCACTTTGATGATAGAATCATCCCTCGTAACTTTGCAGTTTCGTGGCCATCACGATCCTCCGACCTCACTCCAATGGATTTCTGGTTCTGGGGTTATCTGAAATCAAACGTGTACACATCAAATCCAAGAAATTTGTCAGAATTGGAAGAGTCTATAAAAAGTGAAGTTGTACAGATTCCCTCTGCGATGTTACATTCGGCATGGTTATCAACAGTCTCACGCATGCAATGCGTTATTGTCTGCGAAGGTGAGCATGTTGAAAACTGTTAATTCAAATAAATGTTTTTTCCCTCTTCTCTCTTCTGCCGCCATTGATACTTTACAATGTTCTTTTATGAACGTGTGTTACGCCAGCAATTTTCATCGTACGTGTATCATTCAAACGGCATTTATGGTTTTTCAATGTGCTGATGAATTTGTGCATGAAAAAAAAGGGTGTTGCCATTTGAAAATTTCGAAATTTTTTCACTGTAACCGTAACTGTGAAAGCTCTATTGTTTTAAATCATTATGATTTCGAGCGCATCCCTTCAAATAATTATATCTAAAATTTCTTTTCGATTAGTTGAGAGGTTAGGCCACTATGGGTTCATATATTCGGGAAGTTTTTTTATGACCACCCGGTATAACGGTTTTGCAGCCCGTGTGAAAAAGTATTGATATCTAATTGTATTTTTTTTTTGCCAGGTTTTTTATATACCAAAACAAATAGTTCTTATAGTCCGAACTCTCTGAAATTTTAATCGGTTATAAAAATTACTACATTCAAGCCCTCTTTAAAAGTTAGTGACAAAATATGCTTGAGACGAAGGCATGCCGAGACACCACTTTTTAGCGTTTTCATTGAAAATTTCTTAGAATATTTTTTTAATACTTTTAGTATTTCGAACTTTTCGAAATTTCTTCAGGTGTTGTAAATCATGTCTGCCAAGATGCTCTAAAAACATTGTATCAGAATAAGGCCGATTAGCTACCTTTACCGTAATAAAAATGTGTCCCCGGCAAGTGTGAAATGATCTGTGGTCGCAAATTTTTTGAAAAGTTAAAACACGTATTTTTGAATGCTAACTACACCATCGAAAATAAGGTGCATTCTTAGCATTAAATACATTTTTCAGCATTGTTTTTTGTTAATCGGTACCTTCAAAATTGAGCACAGGGAGAACGTTGTCGAAAGGTAGAAAAAGGCAAGCGTGAAAACGGCTCTTTTTGAAAAAACGTTTTCAAAGGTTTAACAACATTAGTTTTTCAAACTCATTACGGCGTTTAAGACATAAAATTAAGACTTTTAAGAATACGTCTTTCTTTTTTCTGTATCCCGAACAGTTCGGCCCTAATGTGTTGAGAAACGGCAGAAAAAAAAATACAACATTTGATCTTTCCCTTCTATGTGCTCGGAAAGGAAGTGCCTGAACATGCATGGGCGCGCTTGCTAATCTTCAGGAAAAATAATGCGTTTTTATAAATTTTTCATTAATATCTCGACTAATTAGGAAAAAATTAAAAATCTTAAAAACATGAGTGAATCAGGACCTCCCTTCGACTATCTTCATACAAATCTTTAACCACTGCATGCGGTAGAGTTTCCAAGCCATCACAGACTGTGACACACACACATACCGAAACTTTCTTATTAATATAGGCAAAAGTCTCATTCTTTAAATTTAAGGCTCCCATCCCTGCCGACTAAGGAGCTCACGAACTAATGCTAATCCTATGGGGAGAGATTTTTCTAATATCTCGCTTGCATTTCGACATTTTTAAATATTTTTTTTTTTTGCATTGGATAGCCAAGATCTCTATATCGCACCATTTTTACTTTTTCGATTTTGGTTGTAGATATTTTTTAGAATGACACTTTCATTTTCAGAACCGGTTTTGAAAGTGAAAGTAACTGTATAAAAAATATCTGCGACCAAAATCGAAAAAATAAAAAAAGTGCGATGTTGAGATGGACCTCGGCTATCCAATGCAAAAAAATTATTTAAAAATGTCGAAGTGCAAACGAGATATTAAATAACCCTCTCCCCATAGGATTAGCATTAGCTCGTGAGTGTCTTCGCCGGCAGGGACAGCAGCTTTAAACAAGAAAGTGAAAAATCGTGCCTCAAGCATAAATTATGAAAAACTTTCCAACACATTCAGAATACTGCAACAAAATGTCACCTTAACACACCTGTGAACGTAATTTTTACAATTCTAACATATCAAAGAGTGAAAAAATCTATTGAAAATTTTCATCTTTACACATATAAACCAAGTTATGTTAAATAAAAAAGGGCAAAAAGGGAAAACTCGTAGCATAATATAATATAATGCATGCTATATTTTTAAACTTATTTGAAGTTGGAGTTGAATTTTGAGAAGTAATCTGGACAACCACTATAAAATAAAACCACGACTGTTACTTAAAAAGACCACCGAGTTTATCTAGAAATATGGCAAAATAAACAGTGATGTGATCTTCGGATAAAAATAAGGCCGGGACTATCAACCCTTGATATAAAAATAAATTTTTATGTCGGTTCAACATATCGACATGATTATTGAACTCACATACTCTACAAAATAGTTTTGCTCGAAGTACTTCTCTTAAAATATGAGTATATGAATATCAAAATCTAGCTTTTATGTACATCTTTATTTTAAAGATACGACAAAATTTCTATTTTCGACTCAAGTAACATCAAAGTAAAGTTTATCAAGATAACAAAATAATATCGGCACGAGATAAACGTAAAATGTTTGTCATTTTGATAAAATCAAAATAACTTTGATGAAAATAAAATATTTCACTTTTCATTTTGCCGAAAAATGATGTTAATTTATGTAGGCTATAAATTTTGATAGCTTCTGGACGTTCATAGGGATAAATCAAGTCGGTAAATGAAAGTTCTGGTTTAAGAGTTATAAGGACTCAGTACACAAACTTTTATTATATTTATTTTTCATCATAAAATTGTTTTGAAATGAATTTGTTTCGTGAAATATGGGCTTATGTAAGTAAGATGATACGGTAAAAAGTTTCTAGAATCTAAGATTGTTAAAATTTTTTAATCATTTATTTATTTTTAATAAATTTTCGGCCAACTGTTCAGTTTGCACAATTCTTTAAATTTTAAACCTGATACCAAGAAAAAAAAAGAATGAAAAATCATGCGTCAAACATAGATTATGAAACACTTTCCAGTACATCCAAAAGGTTTTATCAAAACTTCGTCGTTAAATAAGATACCCCAAAAAACATTTCTGAAAACACACAGCACATTTGAAAATCGGATTTCAGTGATTACCGTCGATAGTCGGAAAGGTACTTTAATTTGTCTGTGCATCCCTATATATGATCTATAGATTTGTATATAATCTACATAGTATGCTAAATTTTAGTTTAATAAGAAAACACATAACACAGTTAAAAATTCCCTCTCAGTAATTTTTACCAATAAACGGAAACGTACTTGAATTTTTTTGTACAAACTTGTATTACCTATACATTTTTATACACGTAAAATCCAAGCAAAAAGGAAATTGCTGGCCAGCAGCAAGATAGGTGCTGGCAATGATGGAGAAGTGCTGGCTAATGGTCTACCACTGCATGACCACTGCTGGACAGCTTCATTCAACTTTGCTGTTGGAAATCATCAGATAAAATTCTGGTTGGCCCACCACTACATGGAATTGCACGAACTTTTGCAGTATTATTGCTGGGAACCCTTACGTTGGGTAGCGTTGCGAATATCAAAGACATTGAGTATTTGAACACAAATCTGAAATGAATATCTTAACACAATTTAAGCTGTGAAGCTAATTTTTTTTTAACTGTAAATAATATAGCACCGCTGCCACCAACAAAATAAATAAGTAAATGAATAAATAAATAAATTCTTTATTTCAACGCATTTTTTTCCCTTAAACCTGGTTTTACTAAGTTACAAAGGATTTCGGTTTTCATAATTTACACAGTTAAGAATCAATAAAAATAAGCGTATAACATTTATAGAATTTCTATACAATACAATAATTTCTATACCAGTTTAATGATTGGAAACATAAATCACAAAAGGAACAAACTTGAAATAGTGTAATGAGAGAATGGAAACTACGAGCGGTCGTAGAATACACTGAAAGTACTTGCTAATGTCCGATCACGAAAACCAAGCAGCACCGGGCGCGGTTATTACTTGGGAGGGTGACCAAGTGGAAACCGCTGCAAGTTCAAATATGTCTATAGATATTTCTACTATAGACACGTCTACAGATATTTCTATAGCTCTTGGTGAAACTAGCTTATAGAAAAAAGGGCCATACTACTTATTTTTTTTATAGAATTCTATAAGATATTTTTGTAAGGGAAAGTGCTGGACCAGCAAAGGAATAGCAGTATGATAGGTGCTAGCACTGCAGGAAAAGTGCCGGATAGAAGTAATGTGATGGCATACCAATGCTGGCCTGCTGTTGGCCATCACTGATGGGCCACCTGCATTCCGCACGGACATTTTTGTACTGGTTTAAGTAATGGCACAATTGCACTTTACCGCTGATGGCAGTGCTAGCTGCCACCTTTTTTCCAGCTGGTGGCCCACTGTTTCTTTCTTTGCTGGGATATTACGTTGAAAGTTAACTCAGGCAAAAACATGCTTAAAACTACTGAAATCATACTCCCAAAAATTATCATTCATAGGTGGCCATATATCCAGTTCTTTGCACTGTATATGATTTTAATTATATTCTACAAACATCTCATAGAATACTAAATGTTGTTTAGGTAAAAATGTATATCTTAAATTAAAAACTCCTACAAGCAATTCACGCTCATTTTCAGGATTGCTTACGAATTATTTTTTATTGTCCTCTATATAGTCTGTAAAATTTATACATACCACGTAGTATGAAAACTAAGTTTACTTTAATTAAATAATAAAAATGCATGCTATAACGGAAAACGCAATTTCAGCGATCTTCTCTAATAGACAATACTTCAGATACAGCATTTTATTCGAAATATTTTATGTGTACCTGTAAATGAACGATAAATATAACACTGAAAATATAACACCTAAAATTAAAAGAAATATATTTTTGTGTTCGACGTTACGAAATCTTTCACGCGATTCCCAAAACGATATACAAAGAAAATATTTTTTTTTTCAAGTAACGTAATTAGTCCCTCTACATTTTTCCTAAATATATTTGTGAATGTTTAATAATACGTAAACATATGGGTCAATAGTCTTCATTACTTATACCAATTTGAACTTTCCACGTTCCATAGTTTACGATTAAAATGGCTGTGACAGACGGATAGAGAGACACAGGTGATCATATAATGGTTACGTTTTACCTTTTTAAGTACGGACCCTAAAAAGAACAAGAATCAATTTTCAATAATTTATCTCAATATATGTTTTTCCATATTAAATTGCTATCGCTATTTTGATGCAAAACTCTGTTTGGTCCTTCAATAAAAGCCAAGCAAATTGAATTTCTACATGTATATGGAAAAAGAAGTTTCAACAGTAATTCCCACTTCTATTTTAAATCTCCGAAATTCACTCCAGGGCAAAAGGTTGCTTTTCAGTAAGTTTTATGCAGATATATATATATATATATATATATATATATATATATATATATATATATATATATATATATATATATATATATACATATATATATATTTTTTTTTTTTTTTACCAGAGTTATAAGCCGAAAAATGCCATGAAGTGTGGGGAAATTTGTCGGTTTCATAGGAGCAGGGAAATAAATTACGTTCTTTAAAGATTTTCATTTTCATATCATGAATGAGGTTATCTTGTTGACGAAAACTTTCTCAAAAATACTCGTATAATCTAGAATAACTTTTATTACTCTACATATTATGTTGTTACTGTAAATACAACCGTTTAAAGAAAAGAATAAACCCGTCAAGTGCGAGTAAGTACATTAATTAGTAACTGGGCATTCCGTTACACAAATACCTTATTAAAAGTTGTTATCTAAGCTTTAAAAGTCGATGGCGCTTAGAGTACGTCGTCCGTGTCTTTATAAATGTCCAAACAGTCCGTGTCTTTAAGGGTTAATATCTCGGCTAATTATCACATTTTTTTTTCGAAAATCATTATCAACGATCCTTTTATACTTCTGCGGCAATAGGTACCTTCAGCGCTCCTCAACTCCTTTGCTGAACGCCCGAAAATCGAAATTTCTGTGTAACGGGAAAATGCGATTTTCTCGAAAACGATACGACCGAGGGTAATCGCTATAGTTTTCCTGCAAGGTTTAAATTAACTACTTCTACCCCTAATTTTTTCATAATTTTAGTTTCAGAAGATTCGAAAATAGAGGGGGGGGGATATTTTTGCATTACATTATCGACGAAATCTCTGAAAATATAATACCTAAAATTAAAAGAAATATATTTTTGAGTTCGGTCGCACGATACCCCAAACGATATATATAAAAAAAAGAATTTTTTTTTAAGTAAGTTAATTAGCCCCTCTACATTTTTCCTAAATATATTTGTGAATGGTCAATAATCTATAAATATGTGGGTCAATAGCCTTTATTAATTCAGCCAATTTGAATTTTCCATATTCCATAGTTTACGATTAAAATGGCTGTGACAGACAGACAGACACAGGAGTGATCTTATAATAGTTCCGTTTTTAGGTGCGTTCGTAATTATATAAATACGTACCACCTATAGCCATCGTTCAGTCCGTCTGTCTGTCCGTCCGTCCTCATATAACAGTGCAAAAACTACCCAACCGAAACGTTTAAAATTTAAAATGTATAATTTTTGTATAATTTTGTCGCGTCATTTCAAATTTTATGAAAATAAGTTGTATAGTTTAATGATAGGGACAGTCAAAAGTTTTCCTTACATTACGACCAATGGGGAAAAATTATTTCAAGTGCATTTTAATGATGTTACAGCCTTTCGAACAGAATGAAATTAATATGCACTTATAAAGCGCACTAAAATATACATTCAGTACAATATGCGGTGCAAAAAATATTTATAAAACTAGTTATAGTACGGACGCACCTCATTTGCCACGTTTGACATGCAATTTCCAATTTGTTACTTTTTAAGTATGGAACCGTAAAAAGAACAAGAATCCATTTTCAATAATTTATCTCAATATACTTTTTCCAACTTAAATTGTTATCGCAATTTTTATGCAAAATTCTGTTTGGTCCTTCAATAAAAGCCAAGCAAATTGAATTTCTACATGTATGGAAAAAGAAGTTTCAACAGTAATTCCCACTTCTATTTTAAATCTCCGAAATTCACTCCAGGGCAAAAGGTTGCTTTTCAGTAAGTTTTATGCAGATTTTTTTATTTTTGTTTATCAGAGATATAAGCTGAAAAATGCCAAGAGGTGTGGGGAAATTTGTCGCTTTCTTAGGAGCAGGGAAATAAATTACGTTCTTTAAAGATTTTCGTTTATATATTATGACTCAGGTTATCTTGTTGACGAAAGCTTTCTCAGAAACATAATCAAGAATAATTTTTATAATTCGGCGTATTCTGTTGCTATCGTAGATACAAAAGTTTAAAGAAAATCCTAATGCAAAGAAAACGTTGCATTAAAAAAGTTGTCTTTGTAAAATAGATTTTAAAATATCTTTTTACGTCAATTTAATGGTCAGTTATGTAAGAACAAGCTATACAAGAGTTTCTTTTTATTAATCTGTATAAAACATCAGTAAGAACATATTTACATAATAAAACTTAATGTCTACGGAAATCGCATTTTGGGTACGTCTGATAAATGTACGTCAGACTTTTTTGTGTTTAATTCAGAAATGTATAAAGAAAATTTTCCCCTACGGGGTCCGTATAGAAATTTAGCTTTTGTATTTTCTCAAATAGACTCTCCATGGGGTCCCAACTTACGTCATTAAATATTTCACCCTTTTTTATGAAACTTTGCAATTGGAAGTATGTGTCTACGGGCAATATTTAAGATAACAGGCTGTTTAATTATTAAGATGCTACTTGGCGCAGAATGACATAAATTAAAAAAGCAACGTTAAAAACGCCAGAATAAGTAAAAATTCCGCAGACTAGTTTCGGTAGCGTTTAGCGTACCGTCCTCAGTGCAAAGAATGCGAAAACTTGCTCATTTATATAGAGGAGAAGCGGATTCAACTGAGAAGTTCATTAACCAATGGGGAAACAGGAAAACCTGGGTACCAGCCAATGGGAGAATAGTAAAGGTAATGCCATCAGAAATGTGGAAAAAAAATGAAGTGATTAAGCAAAAGAGGATTTTATGAAATATTTCCAGCAATCTGATAAAGGGGGAATAGCAAATTCACTATTAACAATATTGTCATAATTTTTTGTAGATAGGAAATGCTTCAAAAAAGTTAAGTTCGTGTACAGAAGTGGGTTTAGAGATGATTTTGGCTGAATTAAAATCTGTCTGCGGAATTTTTACTTATTCTGGCGTTTTTAACGTTGCTTTTTTAATTTATATAATAGGCTATTGTTTCGATCTTTATGAATCACACTGTATATTCGTATGTATACTGCATAGTATGCTAAACGTTAGTTCAGTTAAACGACTACCACAGTTAAAAATTCCCATTCAGCAATTTCTACAAATAAATGGAAATTATTTAAGAACTTTTGTGCAACACTGCATATGATCTATAGAATTTATGCACACCAAGTAATATACAAAAAATAGTTACATTTAAAAACGCGTACTACAACTGAAAACGAAATTCCACCAATTATTTTTCATAGGCAGCGCTGTAGCCAAACTCTTTTGTGTGTCCCTGTAAATGAAGAATAAATTCAATGCCCACCATATTCTACAGTAAGCGCCTTTTAGCACATCTCAGAGATATATGTAAATTCCAATCAGTTTAAAATAGTATCATTAAAGTACATAGCAAACGATTTTCTCTCATAGGCGTAATGTCAACGAATTTTTTAGAGTGTCCCGGTAAACAAACTATGAAAGCTACACTCTTCATTTTCAATACCAAACATGTCTCAATATCAAAACATGCTTCAATAGCATATACATTCATGAACACTTCATTGACTTCATACTGCATACAATTCATAAACACTTTTCAACTACGTTGGAAAGTGTTAAACAAGTAGGAAATTGCTCGTCAAACGTGGCAAATGGGGTGCGTTCGTACTATAACTAGTTTTACAAATATTTTTTGCACCGCATATTGTAATGAATGTTAATTTTAATGCTCTTCATAAGTGCATATCAATTTCATTCTGTTCGAAAGGCTGTAACATCAATAAAATGCACTTGAAATATATTTTTCCCATTGGCCTTAACGTAACGGAAAACTTTTGACTGTCCTTGTAACTAAACTATACATCCGGACAAAATTTTGCAACAATTATATATTTAAAATTCCAGACCATTCGGAAGGCTCTAACATCATTAAAATGCACTTGCAATATTTTTTTTCCCATTGGCCGTAATGTAACGGAAAACTTTTGACTGTCCCTGTCATTAAACTATACATCCGATTTTCATAAAATTTGAAATGACTCGACAAAATTTTGCAAAAATAATATATTTAAAATTTCAGACAATTCGGTTGGGTAGTTTTTGCTCTGTTATATGCGGACAGATGGACGGGCAGACAGACGGACGGATTGAACGACGACTATAGGTGCTACGTATTTATATAATTACAAACGCACCTAAAAACGGATACTGACTTTTCATAGGCCTATATTATACTTGAATGTTCAGTTGAAAATTAAATCCTTATAGCGTGTATAATTATGGGCAAAAAGATTTTAAGTGATATCCCAATTATTAAGAAAGATATGAGCAACAATGTGGCTGGAGCACGATCAAAATATATTGAATCCTAAAACTTTCTAGAAACTACATACTTTGAACAGGGGCAGCATGAATTTGAAGCTCATCTGCGCATAACTAAATTGTCTTAGGGCAATTGAGCCATTTTTAAAAAAAAAATCTTTTTTTTATATATATATTTCCATTAAGTTTAAAGGTCAAATTTTTAAACGAAAACACAATTTTCTTTTTCAAAACAGCGTATTTTTCTTATTTTTCAAAAATTCAAAAATTTGAGCCAATGGCCGTTAGCTACAATCTTATTTTACGAGAAGAAACTGGGATTTTAATATCGAGCCGGATATTTTGGTACAGGTCGACGCGGCTGCAGATTTCTGACGAATTTAGCAATGTCATATGTATATGACCGAATTTAGCAAAAAAAAAAAAAAAAAAAAATTAATATTTGAAGCAATAAAAAACTTGGAATTGTTATTTTTTTAATTAATTTTACTCCCTTCCTAAAAAAAAAACTCCAAAATATGTCAATTCTTCGATGTCGAGAGCCCCACCAGTGGCCGAGAGGTTCTGCTCTCGAAGCTGGTAGACGGGAGGTGCTGGGTTCGATCCCAATCGCGCCCGTCGGCCTAATCGTTCGGAGTTTTCGTGGTTTTCTTCGAACCTTGGATTTCCAAGCGTTAATACGGGTTAGGTTCCCTTAGAAAGACCCCCACGAAGGGCACTCCCCCCCTGGGCCTATATCCCTCGTGCAGATAATTGGCCGTCATAAATACAACCAACCAATCGATGTTGAGAATGTATGTAACCCCTTAATAGAAATTGGTTTGTTAACCCCTTGAGGGGCGGTGGGATATATTATATCCCACCTAAGTTTAATTAATATTTGCGCCGGAAACGTTTCATTAAATTTTATTTTTATACCATTGGTGGATAAAAGCTGTAAAATTGCTTTTCCTTATTTTGAAATAAAGTTTTTCAAAGATTCCGGTGTGAATTCAACATTACAGGAACGCAATCACTTGCCCCTCAAAGGGTTAAATGTATTATAAAATTGCTGTTTTCTCAATCCTTAAGGTATTTTATGCATAAAAATATAGTATAAAAGTATAGTATACCATTATAAAATATATGAGGACGCGAGTTTCAAAACTCGCCTTATTCAAAATTTAAAAAATCGAATTTTCTGTATAAATCTATTCTATGGGTAAACGTGCGTCTAAAAAGCACTACAATCTTCAAAAAAATCTAGTTTTATCGTGTATTTCTGGCATTGTAAAATCTTTACAATAGGGGTGCACAACCTTTTTAAGAGGAGGACCACATCAGTAACCCCCTCCCCCCCTCCAGGTGATACTAAAAATAAACAATCCGAAATTCACAGCAAATTTTCTGAAAGTTTATAGCAGAGGGAAGGGGGTGGGGGGGGGGGGGGGGCTGGCACTAAATATTTTTGTTGCAGGTCGGGTTACCTCTGTTTTCAGTTCGGTTCGATTTCAGGCTAAGTGTAGATATTCCTGAAAATTTGGGTTCGTGTTAACCGATTTTTTTAAAAGTTAGTTCAGTATAACATTTCAAATTAAAAATTATAATAAAACGTAGATATTTATGTGTTCTGTATTCTAAAGAGACTGTTGCCTTGCTTTTATTTTTCCTTTTTCGCAATCCTTTAACGAAATTAGCGTTTTTCCGTGGCCTTTGGCGAAATTCGCGCTTCTATTTACAGGGGCCTTTTTACAAAATTTGCGCGTCTTTCGTGATTTCTTGACGAAAATTTGCTTTATTTTGACGAAATTCGCGCTTTTCTGCGATCCTTTGGCGAAATTCCTGTTTTTTTCGCGATCTTTTGGCAAAATTTCTATATTTTTCGCAAACTGTTCATGAAATTTGCAGGGTTTTTTTAGAGACGAAATTTGCATTTTTTCCGCAATTCTTTGACAACATTCGTGTTTTTCCCGCGATGCTTTGACAAAATTGGTATTTTTTCGCGATCTTTTGACGAAATTTGCGCTTTTTTCGCAATTTTTTGACGAAATTTACGCTTTTTCCCCGATTTTTGAGGAAATACGCATTTTCTGTGATTCTTTAACAAATTTCACTTTTTATGCGATCTTTTGACAAATTTTCTATATTTTTCGCAAACTGTTGAAGAAATTTGTGTTTATTGCGGTACTTTCTCAAAATTTGCATTTTTTTTAGCGATCCTTTGAAGAAATTAGAGTTTTTCCGTTCATTACAAAGTTCCATTTACAAAATTCACGTTTTTTGCACGATTCTTTCACGAAAATTGTATTTTTTGCGACCTTTTGACGAAATTCGCACTTCTTTCGCGATTTTTTGGCGAAATTCGTATTTTTTTTTTGTTATTTTTTGAGGCAATTCACGACTTTTTTCTGCGACCAATGGTAAAAAATTGCGATTTTTTCCAGTTATAAATTGACAAAATTGTCGGGTCACAAGTTAACGTATCGCGGGCCACTTTTGGCCCGAAGTCCACAGGTTGTGCATCCCTAGTTTAGAATGAAAACCAATGGCCGCAGGCAGAGGTTTTTCGCGATTTTCCAAAATTTGATTTTCTAGATAAGGCGAGTTTCAAAACTCATGTCGTCAACAGATCAGAAGTATGATATATACAGGGCTGACAACTTATAGAAAATTTCTGGACTAAAGATTTTCAGAAGAGAAGAAACAAGTTAAAACCAGAAAAATTATCCGAAAATATTATCCACTTTTATTTATCTATTTATTTATTATATCTAAATAAAATTTCCTTTATATAACATGTTTATTTGACCTATATAGGTAAAATTGACACGATGCTCCAGAAAATTTTTTCGTGACCCTGTAAATATAGATCCTTCATTGTTTTATTATTGGTAGTAGCATTATTAATAGTAACACAAATATGTTAAAATGAATGTAATTTATTCTTCACTGTAGCGAGAGAAATAGTGAAAAATTTCTCCTTTATCTTAGCATTTTTCAGTCTATACCTCTAACAAAAAAAAATAAAAATAAACTACATAAGATTTATTGAAAGACAACCTTTCCCGGGAGTAAAGAATCCGAAATTCAAAATAGATGTCAGAAATTCGGATGAAACTGACTTTTTTGTGCATGTGTAAATTCACTTTACCTGATTTTTTGAAAAACCAAACACCAGATAGCATAAAAATTGGAAAGAAATTTGAGATAGGAAAAATATATTGCGATAAATTCTTATTCTAAAATTATATAATGATGTTTTGCCTTTCTTCCGGAAAGCAGAAGAAAAAGCTTTGAAGCATTCTTTTATTTTAACTCATTTATATGCATTCTTAACACATATTTGCGTGCGTTTTAGGAATATCTTATTTATTCAGAAATTCTTTATTCTAATTTTTGTTTTATTAAATGGCATGCTTTTCTTGATTACATAAAGTTATAATTCCTCTTTTGGAATTTCCGGTATGGATACGGAATTTCTGAATAAAAAATAAGTTCTTGAAATGCGCAGATATATGCATTGATGTTGCAAATTTGAATTAAATCTTTTTATATTTTTCTTCTGTCTATAACAGGCGAATGTATTGTAATCGAAATTTTTTTCGACATCTGGTTTTCGACGGATTTACACGTTTTAGGGGTCAGAGATCCCGAAAAATACGTTTTTACAAAATGGCTGTATCATCGGGCAGTTTATGAAGTTATGCAGAGAATTGAATCGAACTTCATATAGTACTGGCTATGATCAACAGGTAGCAGTTAAAATTGGCGATCTTCCATCGGAAGGGGGCGTTGTGATAGCGATTTTTGTTTCATTTTCTAGATTTTTCGAAATTTAATTATATTTATTAATAAGTATTATTTAATTATATGATCCTTAACTGGGGGTGACGTTAAGACGTCATCTCTCACAACAATAACTTCAACGAAAAATATATATTGAGTCACTGCCAAAGAACAATCGAGGTAGCCTTTTGCTCTGTGCTACGGCGCTCGCCTTCCATACAGTAGGTCCCAGGTTCAAACCCAGCCAAAGCTAATTCCAGGAACCCTACACCACAGAAGGCGGCGCTGTGATAGCGATTTTTCTATTGTATTTTCTATTGTAGGAAAGTGTATGACGTTATGGATAGAACTGAATCAGACTTTCATATATAAGTTCTTAACTATGAGCATCAGGTCCCATTTGAAAATGGAGATATCCTCATGAAAATGGGCGCTGTAATAACGATTTTGGAGCAAGTTTCTCGATTTTTCGAAATTTAAGTAAAGACTTTATGAATATTTATTGGCGAGATTTTATATTTAGATTTAATTTAATAGACCGAGTTTTGTGTATTATTTTGGAGAAAAGCGGTCTGAAGGTGGCGCTGTGATAGAGAATTTTGTTCGATTTTCGGTACGGGGGCGGTATCTGTAGTAAAAAATCGTATTAACCCTTATCGGATGCGAGCTTTTTACACATTATTCATTTTTATAGTCTATTCGCACCACAATATTTAGGAAATAAATTTTGTAGTATATTTCTCTTGCATATATTGTCAAAGTACAATTAAAAGTGTTTCTTAAAAAAAAAAAATAAATAAATAAATAAATAAATAAATAAATAAATAAATAAAAAATAAGCGGTGCCAACTGAATAAAATTCGTCTAAGAGATGCTGATTCTGATGTCACGTGGGAAATGACACATGCCCAATTAGGTGATTTAACCCTTAAATCACCTAATTGTCCAACCGAGATTTAAATTGCATATTTGTTATAAGTAAAAATTTTCACGTTTTTGATATGATACCACAACGGTTTTTAAAAAAAATTACAGAAAAATGAAGTGTGATTAAAAAAATAAATAACAGATATGTTATCTACTTTTGTTTCCAAAATTCATAATTTAAAAAAATGCGCTTTTTGAAGTATTAACATGTATAAGCTTTGGGATTGGCATATTCAACTAGTTCGTTTCTGCTGGTAGATAGAATAAGTAGGCCTGAAATCTTAATGAGGTGCATTCGTACTATAACTAGTTTTATAAATATTCAGATCTTGGTGCAATAGCTGTTACTCTCTCTTATACAAAAATGCATGAATACAAAATTTATTACAATTATACATATTGAATTCAGTAATACGTTAATAATAGGACTCCATCTTAAAAAGGACGTATTCACGATGGCAACCTAGAATCATTACCTATCATGGGATAGCATTGAATTAATGACGCATGATAGGATTTAATAGAATGAAGAAAATTTTTATTAATATCTTTTTAAGTTTTGATTCGATTTTCATAAAATTTGAAATGACTCGACAAAATTCTGCTACAACAATATATATTAAATTTCAAACCATTCGGTGGGGTAGCTTTTGAGCTGTTACATGCGGACAGATGGACAGACCAGACGACGACTATAGCTGCTACGTATTTATATAATTAGAAACGCGCCTAAAAAGTGAGTAGCAGGTGTTTCGAATTAATAAAACGCAGAGATAAAAAAATGGTATAATATTTTATTATGGTGCAATAAAAATAATGATAATAATAATGACAGAAATAGTGGTTAATTTTCTTTAAAGAATTTACCGTAATGAAATACCTGAAAAAATATCTGTTTGTAACGAAATATAATTTGGTCAGTAATTGTTTCCGTATCTTGAAATTATTTGCAAATTTAACATCCAATCTGGCTTAATTCTACTTACTCTCGGTAACAGCTTATCAGATTATTCCATTCTAATTTTTTTTCTTACAAGGAGGATCTTCATAATCCAGTTTTCAAACCATTAAAAAATATACACTGAATATAAAACAGTTACGAAATTGTTAAATCATAAAAGGCAACAAAAGTTTCATCTCACCAATTTATCACTGTTCTTTTCATTTTTGCAAAGCTTCAAAATAGTATTCTAAAGTCTTCTATCTATGTTAACCCCTTCCGTACCAGCATGTATATGAAGATTACATGTAAAACCAGTTTTTCGGGCATTTAGATTTAAAATATCATGTAGTAGTTTTCAGAAAAATGATATGCTTTTATTCATATTAATAAGAAGAAATATAGGTATCGATATTTAAATCGATATATATATCAATAACTAAATCGAAACATATAGAAATATAACTATAATACAAAATCAGTGAAAGTTTACAGTCCTTCACTTTCCCATGGTATTTGATGAGTCAACATAAAAAAGAGAGAGAAAATAAGAAACATATAAGAACTAAAATAAGAGAGAAATGCGAGAAAAATAACGACAGAAAAACGTGTTATTTGAGAACGACGAGAAATGCAAGAAAAGCGCATTCTCATCTGTATGGTGGCGCCATCTCTGCTGCGGAGGGAAAATTAAACACTTTCCAACATTTTTAATAATATCAGCTATACAGAAGCATATATTCCTGCTGTACCGTTTTTAGCAGCAACGATAGAATAATGAATGGGCACACGTGGATCCACTGGTGTTTGTGGAGAATCAGGCCATGGATCCATACGTGGATCCACTGGTACGGAAGAGGTTAATAAAACAAACACGTTTCTCTCGCTCTGTGTGTCTATTGAGAATGGCTAGTAAAATCTACCGCACGTAGAGGTCTGAAAATTTGAATGATGATAGGCAAAACCAGCTCCAAAAGCACCCGATTCTCATATTTTTCATTTTTTATAATTATCCAACGTATTAATTAAAACTATGATGAGTATTACAAAATGGCAATCATCCTTTATCCTGCTGATTGTGCTTGCCAATCTACAGACGTTTCAGGGGTCTTCATGCAGACGAAAACGAAATAATCGTTTTTTCCAATTATGATCTCCGGGTCCCCTGTAGTGTTATAAAAAGTAAACGAAAAACCCGAAAAGTTTTGCCTTACCTTTCCAGCTCCAACGGTATTTTTCGTTTTAAAAAATGTTAATATTTACTGTTTCAAAAAACATTTTTAATGGTCCTTGGGTCGGGTCAATTTTTGCGTTATCCGTTTTTCTGAAATTTGTATCTGAATCTGGCTCTCCCAGGTCCAAAATACAAAAAAGAAAAGAAAAAATACCCACTTATTTGTGACACTATTCCCTTTGTAATGGTGTATTTTTTAAATATAATTTTCAAAATTTAAAAAAAAATGTCTAATCCAAAGTTCGATTCCATGGGTTTTTTTTCTTTTGGTTTTTTTTTTTTCTTTTCGTGTTTTCCGATACTTTTCCAAGGTTTCTGTTTTGGCACATTTTAAAACTGCTTGACAGAAGTATAAAAAATACCCACTTATTCAGCGTACTTTTCTTATTACTCAGCGTAATTCTAGTATTTTTGGTTTTGAAAAATATTAATATTTTTTTAATGCCAAAAAAAATTATTTCTCGGAGGTCGATTCACATTCGTTTTTTCATGTTTTCCGGTTGTAACGACATCTTTGGTTTTAAAAAAATATTCTATTCAAATCGTTTCACGGATTCGCTAGAGATTTTTTCTTTTCTCGGTTCCTTTGAAAATATCGTTTCCCGTTTTAAATGTGCTGTGGAACTTTTTCGAGACGGGCTTTGATTTCTGCGCATGTCCGGGAGAAACGTCTACTGTTTCAACACAGCTTTCTCATAAGTGAAAGGTATCATTTCGCGTTTTTAAAGAGTGAGGTTTTATATTATTTAGATTTTCTTAAAAATGTATGGACAGAATTGAAAGCTTAATATATCTAAATGTCAGAAATTAAAACAGCGATCAGTATAACGGGTGCCTCCTCAGTTTCGAATTAAATCGGCAATCACTATAATAGGGCTCGTTTGGGAAGATTTTCGTTTAATAAATACAAAATCATACAAGTTCGTTTAAAAAAACAGACCGGAGCGTGCATAGCAAAGAAAAGAATCATCATTCAATTCAAAATAGTAATCACCAGTCAACAAATTTTAACTTTTTCTTCTGTATCGGGCTGGTAAATAGGTGCATTTAAGTAATTTTAGGGTGCTAAATTCAGTGGAATAATCAGATTCTCTCAATCACGGCACATTTATTAGATACAGGGAGTTGCGTAAATAAAAAATGAAATATTTGAGAAAAATTGACCGTTTGAAATACAAGAAACAAACCATAAACTAATCACTAAAAATGTTTTCTTGATTACTTAACACAAACTATGAACTAATATAAGCACGAAACTGTTGCATAAAAGCCCATAATGTTAACGTTAAAAATGTTAAAGTTAAAAAATGCTAGAAAAAGTGATAGAAAATCTTTATTAAGATTGACGATCGTTTCGTTGCACAAACGGCGAGATTTTCAAAATCATTCAACGATAGAAAATATTTTCACATAATTTAAAAACAATAAACATAGCAAACAGTGTCACGCGATATGATGCATAATGAAAAACATTGTAAACATAAAATTAATTTAAAAGATTAGATTAGCTATTGGTGAGCGTGGATTAATTCTCAAAACAATAACATGGTAAACAATGTCACGAGACAACATGCATAATAAAAAACATTGCAAAATATAAAATAAAAATAAAATTATCTTGGCTATTTGCGAGAGTGGATTAATTTTTACTATTGTTACTAAAATTACATAGCATCTCTTTCCAAATTTTAGGTAATTCTATGGACACTAAATCATTGCAAATATTCTTGTTGCGTAAAAATATCTCTATTGATTCTCGGATTATGGATGGTAAATAAAATCTTGATGTATAAATTAACTTGCTATTTTTAAAATCCATCTGTAAAGGTTCTTCGCTGTATAATCTGGCCAAAGCTGTGGTTCTTCTGTTGTATTTGATGTCTGCTATATGTTCTTTGATTCTAGTTTTAAGTTTTCTAGTTGTCATACCTATATAAAACTGCTTGGTTCCATCTTCTTTGGTTAAAGGTATTTCGTATACTCCCGATAACTGGTTTGACTCAATTGGATCTATTTTCTTGCATACTATATTTCTTAATTTCATAGAAGGTTTTGCGACTAGGGTGATATTGTATTTATTGAGTTTATATTTCAGACGTTCGAAGAAACCAGGAAAATATTGTAAAGTGGATAACATGGAATTTTGTGTGGAATTTAACATGGAATTTTTATACTTTAGTACCATACCAAGTACCAATATATTAAGTACCATAGAAAAAATTAATTAAGAGCTTAAAGAATAACAAGAAAAGAAATTTCAATCCACAAAATTCCATGTTATCCACTTTACAATATTTTCCTGGTTTCTTCGAACGTCTGAAATATAAACTCAATGAATACAATATCTCCCTACTCGCAAAACCTTCTATGAAATTAAGAAATATAATATGCAAGAAAATAGATCCAATTGAGTCAAACCAGTTATCGGGAGTATACAAAATACCTTTCACCAAAGAAGATGGAACCAAGCAGTTATATATAGGTATGACAACTAGAAAACTTAAAACTAGAATCAAAGAACATATAGCAGACATCAAATACAACAGAAGAACCACAGCTTTGGCCAGATTATACAGCGAAGAGCCTTTACAGATCGATTTTTAAAATAGCAAGTTAATTTATACATCAAGATTTTATTTACCATCCATAATCCAAGAATCAATAGAGATATTTTTACGCAACAAGAATATTTGCACTGATTCAGTGTCCATAGAATTACCTAAAATTTGGAAAGAGATGCTATGTAATTTTAGTAACAATAGTAGAGATTATTCCACGCTCGCAAATAGCCAAGATAATTTTATTTTTATTTTATATTTTGCAATGCTTTTCATTATGCATGTTGTCTCGTGACATTGTTTACCATGTTATTGTTTTGAAAATTAATCCACGCTCACCAATAGCTAATCTAATCTTTTAAATTAATTTTATGTTTACAATGTTTTTCATTATGCATCATGTCGCGTGACATTATTTACTATGTTTATTGTTTTTAAGTTATGTGAAAATATTTTCTATCGTTGAATGATTTTGAAAATGTCGCCGTTTGTGCAACGAAACGATCGTCAATCTTAATAAAGATTTTCTATCACTTTTTATAGCATTTTTTAACTTTTCTATTTATAAGTGATTATTATACATGTGTTAAAAATGTTGTTTTTCAGAAAAGGATGATGTCTTTCTTGATGATAGTGAAGAATAATTTGATAGTTATTTTTATAGCAGAATCCATCTAAATAAAGGTTTTAACCAACGTAGTCATTCATTTTTTTATTTGTCAACCACAAAATGTAACATATAATTTACATTTTCCTCACATAGTTTACCATGGATATAAAAGTTAAATTATAAAATTTTGAAAAACCCTTACGTGATAGAAAATTTCTGATAGCAGATTCGAATTCTTCATGCAAAAATACATAAAAAATATTTATTAGAAATCTGATAATAAATGGCTGTTGATACTGTTAATAAATGTGTAATTTATCTCGAAACAATTTTTAAAATAATGTTAAATTTGAACTTTTGTTAAATGCAATATTTTCTTTAATACTACAATAAAAGTGAGGTATTGAAGTTAAATTGAATTTCTACGTGTAACATAAAACAGATAATTTCATCAGGAATTCTCATATCTAGCTTAAAGCTATTGTTACTCCAGGGGAAAAGGTTGCCTTTCCACGAACTTGTAGTTTTATTTTTTTTTTTACTAGAAAAAGGAACTGAAAAATGCAAAAGATATTTCCCTCTTTTTTAAGAATATGAAAAGATATTATGACTTGTGTTACCTTACTGAAGAAAGTTTCCCCAAAATATAATCTAGGAGTAATTTTTATGACTGTATATTTTCTGTTGCTTGATACGACAGTTAAATGGGAAGAAGTATAAAGAAGGGGCTGTATTAAAAGTATAAATTTGACATGTGAAATAGATTTCAAAATAGCAATTTTTCGCGATCTTCAAAGTTTTTATGTAAATAAAAGTAACATAAAAATTTGGCTGACGTTTTTAATCAAGAATTTATTTTTATGCTAGGTCTGAAAATATATGTATATAGGATGTCCATTCTCAACCGTGTCCTACACTGCAAAAGAAATTCCGAAAGGTTCCGGAAAAAAATGGGGACATTAAGATTCCACAGCTTTTTGCTGTTACGTTTCACAAAAAAGTAGTGAAACATTCCAATTTTACAGAAGCATTCCGTAATATATGATCCGAAACCTTTCATATCATGTATTTTGATATAAAAGGTTTCGGAGTAAATATTACGAAATGTTTCTGAAAAATTGTAATGTTTTGTGAAACGTAGCAGAAAAAAGCCTTAATGTCACCACTTTTTCCGAAACCTTCTGGAATTTTTTTTTACAGTGATGGCTAATTTCTAAACCAGTAGTAATAGACATATAGCTTCAATTACAAAAATGTTTTAAATGTGGTAAAAAATATTTTAAGGAGGCGCTTTGATCAAGAAAAACATTTATTAAAAAATTTTAAAAAATTAAATTTTTATATAGTCCTACAGTACTGCAACTGATTTTTAGTAAAAATTTTCTATTACACTGACAACTAAGACAAAAGAAAACCCATTCATCTAACACTAAAATTAATCGCGTTATAAAAATTTGAAATGCATGACTTATGCCAATTTTCTGCATCTGAACAGATATGCGTTGGGCCATAATCCAAGGGAACGTGCACATAGTGCTTAAAATATTAGAAGGATTTATTTCGCGTGTACATTTATTCATTGCAGCCGAAGGGATTCCCTTTGAGTAAGTTTTAAAATAACTTTAGTTGTTATTAACCCCTTAACCTACGATTTACTTTTAACAGCTCCACGGTTTGGCAAATCCATAGCTACCATTAAAATTTAATAGAGATTTTCGCTTTGTTTAATCATGGAATTTCGACGATTAAATTAAACTATATTTACTGTGAAATTTTAGTGGTAAGAAGAATTTGCATTTGGCTCGATCATCGTACGCGGGCTATGCCCGTCATTGTAGGTTAAGAGGTTAATGCAGTTTCAAATTATATAATCTGATAGCATTCAATATGTATAATTTTGTAAATAATTACGGCTGTTGTTATTCATCATTTCATTTAACAAAAATTCTGTTATTTTTGTTAAACGAAATGGTGAAAAGCTTCTATTTATAAATAATAAATATACAAACTTAAATATGAAAACTTCTATTTTTAGTACAAGTTCCATATTTTCTTTAATATGCCAGAATGAAAATTAATTGCAAATTTATGTTGTAATATTAATTATACTCTCAACAGTTACTTTTTACGTGCGTTCGTAATTATGAATTTGTCAATGACCCCTATTTCGCAGCATAAATGATGCTTCAACTTTAAACGACTATTACTTGGCCAGTTTTAATCATAGAAGAATGAGACTTTTTTTGTCTTACTTCTTAGCGTAATAGGATATTTTTATTAAAACGTATAGGACC
Source organism: Maratus speciosus (assembly GCA_963932465.1). Classification (NCBI taxonomy): domain Eukaryota; kingdom Metazoa; phylum Arthropoda; class Arachnida; order Araneae; family Salticidae; genus Maratus; species Maratus speciosus. The sequence continues at coordinate 333,828,259 of OZ010797.1, read as the reverse complement.
GGGGGACCATATAAAAATTTAAATTTCGAAATTTTTTGAGAAATGTTTTTATAGGCCCAAATTGCTTTTAAAATATTTCTTTACCTCATTTAAAACATTTTTGCAATTGGAACTATATTTCTATGCCTAACGGTTTAGGAATTTACCATTGGACACCGTTGAAAGTCTACACCCTGTATATGTATAGTGAAGTCTAAATTTTCTGCTTTATTATCTTAAAATTAAACGTAATCTACGATCGTTTTGTATAGTTAATATATTTTTTCTATCATATATGATGAAAAATAATTGAAAATTAACAAACTATAAAACTGATAAAGCAAATTTCCATAAGTAGAATTCAATGTATGGAGTAGACCGCTGATGGCTTTGGACATCAGAACAGAGTTAAAACTTTTTTACTGTCCACAAGCCTTCCTTCGCCACCATACATAGAGAAACATATGCAAAAAACTAAATATAAAACAACTATTAAATAATAAATAAAAACACAGAAAGAGTAGGATATACTATAGATTGTCATTAATGCATCTCTGGTATAATCTACGGTTAATAAGTACTATATTTGCCATTCCTCACAATTTTCTATTTAAAACTAGCAAATCTTCAGATCATGGTCCAGAACGTCAATTTTACAAGACATTTTAATTTTCATCTCACTTCACACAATATCTAACATCCTGAAATCCTAAAATCTAAATTATTATTATTGAATCGCAAAAACTTGAGGTATAGATTTTTTCTATTTTAAACACTTTCCAACATAGTTGAACAGTGTTCATGAATTCCGTTTGTATGTCTGTCCGTGCTCTCATTAAAGTCATAATATAAAGTCAGATGGCCATGAAATTGATATATGTCATTGGTGTTTACCATGGCATGTTCGGCATAGAAAATGAAGTGCGTAGCATTAACGATTAATTTACAGGGAAACTCAAAAGAATTCCATTAAATTGCGGTCTATGGGGGGAAAATAGTTTGCGGTGCATTTTAATAATATTACACTATTTTAAATATATTGAAAATCGTATATATCACTGAGGAGTACTACAAAACGCTCACTGTATAATGTGGTGTGCATATAATTTATCGTTCATTTCCAGGGACACACTAAAGTATTTGGCTACAGTACTGCCTATAAAAAATAATTGCTGGAAATGCGTTTTCAGTTGTGATACGCTTTTTAAAATTTAACTTTTTTTGTATATTACTTGGTGTGTATAAATTCTATAGTTACACAGTATACGGAGGGCTCCCAAATGGTCCGCCAACTGAATACCAATAAATTTTAACAGAAAATTTTATGGTAGGTTTGCGTTATAATTAACTTTCAAAGGTGATTCCGGGGCGGTTTGTAAGAAAAATATAAAAAGAAATTTTTCTAAAATAATATTGGTATTCAGTTGGCGGACCATTTGGGAGCCCTGCGACCAATATACAGAGTTTCACAAAAGATCTCAAGTGACGTAAATTGCTTTATTGACGTAAATTGCCGAATGGAAAATTTAACCGTGATATGCGTTTAATTAAACTAACTTTTATCATACTTTGTAATAATATATGAATCCATGGATTATATACAGGGCTGCACAAAAAATTGTGATATTTTTCGTACTTCATGGTAATTGCAGAATTTGTGTTTTCAAGTGCATTATGCATTTTCAATATTGTTTATTTAGACATATTTCACCTTAATAAATTGTAACGTTTCCTTACAGTATTCTGAATGTGTTGTAAAATGCTTCATAATCTATGCTGGCCGCATGATTTTTTTTTTTTTTTGTCTTTCTTTTATTATTATTATTTATTCAAAATACCTGATACTGACTTTTCTTTATCCTATGGCTTAGGGAATGCAGATTTTAATTTCAGTTCGATGCTTCCTTTGTTTACAGAAAGGAAAGAGTATATATAAAATATACACTATAACGTATATAATGTCAATATAATTATAAAATCTTATATACATGCAATCCTTCATGTGATTATACATTTTTCATGTAACTTGTAAACATTTAATTTTCAACAAGCGTCTATTTCACTAATTTATTTTCTAGCCGATGTGCCCCAAGAAGAAAAGAAAAGAATCATTATTCAATTTTAAAATAAGAATTTAGCTCAGTAAATTTCTCCAGTCTTAACCTTTTTATCCCCATTTTAATGCAATATGCTGTTTGGTCCTTCAACAAAAGCCAGGAAAATTGAATTTCTATGTGTACGAAAAAAGAAATTTCATTCGAAATTCCACACATCTATTTTAAATCTCAGTTTTTCACTCCGGGGGAAAAGGTTGGCTTTCAATGAGTTTTATGCAAATTTAAATTTTTTCTCTAGCGATATAAACTGAAAAATACAAAAAAGTGATAAAATTTATCGTTTTCTTAGGAACGGGAAAATAAATTACGTACAGTCGTGGGAAAAAAAAAGTAAACACCCCCTACTAACTCCTCAACAAATTATCGTAGAAGGAAGTTACTGGCACCGAACGATTGGAAATAAAGTCTACTTTTAAATGATGTATACAGAATTTGCTTAGGAGGCCATCTACATATTAAAACAAACCCAAACTTCATTTTTTTTTCAATAGCAATACCCAATTTTACCAAGATATTTCAAATCTTCGGTTCAAACTATACCTAGACACCCAATTACAAGTCATTTGAATGATAAGTTTTTGAATTACAAACATTCAAAATTTAGTGCTTCTAATGTTAAATTACATTTTCATATTTTTATTAGTATCTCCTGAAATTATACTCCTAATGTGCTAATTTTTTACTAAAATACCCAAACATAAATACGTTGAATTTGCAATTTTTATAATTTTATGATATGAATCATGAATTATGAAATTAATATTCGAAAAAATTATGCACCTACAATCTTTTTAATGGATTTAGATTTGTTAAGTCCTGCTTTATGAAAATCGCAAATTTCACATTTTTCTTCCAAGTAGTTTTCAAATTATGCTTAAAAAACGGGAAAATGATGGTTTAAGAGGCCGACTAGATAATTTGAAATTTCTTATGCTATCCTGTAATCTATCAGTCTTCAATGACTGCTTGAGTAGCGCTTAAGATGCCTTGATCAAGGAGTGGGCTCTCTTGATCAACAATCCAGTACCGAACTTCAATTTGGTTACAGCCCCGAAAATACGCTCGATTTAAACTAATTAATTTCTCGGGAACTTATCGTACGAATTGCATAAAAAATTTGTTTTTAGGCTAATTGAAGGGAGTAGAGTTCATTTATGCTGTCAGAATGGTGTACTGCTATTGAAAAAAAAACAAAGTTATGGTTCGTTTTAATATGTAGATGACCCCCTAAGCAAATTTTATATACATCCTTTAAAAGTAGACTTTATTACCAATCGTGTGGTACCAGTAACTTTCGTCTACGCTAATTTATTGCAGTGTGAGTAAGGGGTGTTTACTTTTTTTTTTCCACGACTGTACATTTTAAAACTTTCTATCTTGTGCCTCGACGAGAGTTATCTTGTTCAAGAAGGTTTTGATATCGGTGTGTTATCCGTGCCAGAAATATAGTTCGCCGCTAATATAAATTACAGTAACTCTTAACATAAAATGCAACAAGAGTAGGATATACAATATACAGTGGACACTCGATAATGCGTCCCTTGTAAGAAGTAATCTCCAGTTAATAAGCACTATTTATCATTCCCCGTAATTTTCTATTTATAACTAGTAAATCTTCGTCAACGTTAAATTTGTAAGACATTTTTACTTTCATCTCGCTTCTCACAATATCTAATATCCTGAAATCTGAAATATTATTATTGCAAAAAAAAAAAAAAAAAAAAAAAAAAAAAAAAAAGTTGCCACTTGTCCACCCAGTCATTTCCACTGCTTCTCTCTCATTGGTTGTTTTTGTCGCCTTCGCTACCCGCATAGGGTATATAAGCGTCTCTGTCTATCATTTTGCTCAGCCTTGCTTTTTTTAGCACGTTGTTCCTTTTTCCCTATCTTGCACTGAAAAAGAATCTCGCTAGTAGATTCGAAACAGCTGTTTGCTGCTTTTCATGTATTATTTGTGCATTTTTCAACGTTGGTTTTTCTGCTTTTTAATATTGTTGCACAAAGACTTTATTTGCTATTTTTATATAATATTATTGCGCCACAATCAAAATTTGTATAGTTTTTCTCTGTTTTATTATTATTATTATTAATTTAAAATACCTGATACTGACTTTTCTTTATCCTATGGCTTAGAAAATGCATATTTTAATTTCAGTTGAATGATCAGTTCATAAAATATACACTATACAGAATATGATATCAATATAATTACTATATTGTCTTATATACATACAATCCTTCACGCGACTATCTATTCTTCCTATATCTTGTAAACATTTAATTTTCAACAAACGTCTGTTTCACTAATTTTTTTCTTATCCGCTTTTCCTGAAAAAAGAAAAGTATCATTATTCAATTTTAAAACAAGAATTTATCTCTGTATCTTTTTCCAGTCTTAACTTTTTATCCCCATTTTAATGCAATATGCTGCTTGATTCTTCAACAAAAGCTAGACAAATTGAATTCCTATGTGTACGAAAAAAGAAATTTCATACAAAATTCAACACATCTATTTTAAATCTCGGATTTTTACTCCAGGTGAAAAGGGTTGCCTTTCAATAAGTTTTATGCAGATTCAATTTTTTTTACAAGAGATATAAACTAAAAAATGCAAAAATGGGTGATAAAATTTATCGCTTTCTTAGGAACAGGAAAATAAATTACGAACAGTCGTGGAAAAAAAAGTACCCCCCCCCCCCCCAACTAACTCTGCAACAAATTATTGTCGAAGAAAGTTACTGGCACCAAACGATTGGAAATAAAGTATTCTTTTAAATGATGCATATAAAATTTGCTTAGGAGGTCATCAACTGTCGGGAGGAAAACAGGCCTATTACAGAAATGGTGTTAACCCGTTCGCTGAACCACCCAAATATCTAGTATGGTAGAGGAAATAAAAGCACGCTAAAATTCTCATTTAAAAAACACTACATTCTTCCCCTCAAATCCCTGTAACCTCATAGTTGTAAATGTAAATTAAACTACTAATTGCGTAACCCTGACTAGACCGGAAGATAATATCCCCATTATCCTTACTAAAACGGTGAATATACCTTTCATCCACCATTACGTTGTGTTGTCTAATAATAGTACACAACTTAAATACTTACTTTGCAACCGCAATGATAGGTTCGTCGTAGCTCAGTTGGTACGGCGTTCGCTGGCTGACTGCGGGCCCGGGTTCGGTACCCGAATGCACTACGTTTGTTTTTCTCATTTTTTGTTTTATAAATATACTTGTAATTATAATTTAATAATTTCAATTACAAATTTTAATATCCTACATTAATTATAATGTTAACAAACTTAAATTTATCATTTTTATTTTTAAACTATTATTTCTCATCCTTTAAAGAGGTTTAAAAAGAAATTGGATCTATTATTGAATGATAAAATTCCAAAATCGTGACAAAATCTGTTGTGGTGCCATCTAGTTATGATAAAATAAAAGAATATTCAAATAAAATAAAAATAAAAGCAGAAAGAAGATAAAGGTGAAAGCAAAATAATTGAAAGCGCAAGCATACGTATTACAAATTTAAAATCTTTAATATGCAAAAAATCGGTTGTAATTTAATTCTGATGCTAATTTTTAATGTAATTATGCTTGTTACTTTAAAGACAGAATAATAGTATTATCGCATTGACTTCCTTTGTTAAAGCAATGCGTAAATGATGTTTCTTTAAAATTACGAATTGACACAATAGCTCAATATCATTGCATCGATAAAGAATATATGAAATACATTTTAAAAGTGATTTTTAAAAAATTAACAGTTTTATGATGTTTTATACAACTTTTTAGTTAAAAGTAAGAAAAATAAATAGGTTAAAATTATAATTGATATACAATATTATAAATTTTAATTGACAATGAGATTATTAATTATACTTACAAGTATATTTATAAAACAAAAAAATGAGAAAAACAAATGTAACGCATTCAGGTATCGAACCCGGGCCCGCGGATCAGCCGGCAAACGCCATACCAACTGAGCTACAACCAACCTATCATTGCGGTTGTAAAGTATGTATTTAAGTTGTGTACTATTATTAGACTCCCCCCCCCGTTTCTCAAGAACTAAGGAGCGTTGGATAAAATCCGTTGAACCTCACACTAAGGGGTCTCTACCCTACAACATATATTAAAATAATCAAAATCTGTGATTAACAAGGTTGGCCCTCTCCTTGTTAGAAAGACCCCCATGGAAGGCACTTCCCCTAGGGCCTATATCCCTCGAGTAGATAATCGGCCGCCAAAAATCAACCCAACCAAACCCTGTTAGATATCAAAATGAGACAAATTTACAGTTGTAGTCAGAATTATCATATAAATATTAATTAGATATTGTAATCGCTGTAAGATTCCTTCATGTCGATCAATTAGTTCCCGAGTTTTTGAGCATGGAATAATTAATTCATTCGCCGGGTTTTTTTTCTGTTTTCTCAAAAACACTTTTAGATATCAAAATGCGACAAACTACAGTTGGAAACAAAATTAGCCTTTATAAATATTAATTAGACATTCCAATCGCCTTAAGATTCCTTAGAATTGATCAATTAGTTATCAGGTTTGATCAGTTTCAGTATCCTTATTTGATGAAAAACGGTCTGATCCATTAAATAAGAGAACGTAGAAAATTAAGGGCAATCCACATATTTTTACAGTTCTAGGCCATCTGTTAACAAAAATACGGATTTGGATATGGATTTTTTTTTTTTTTTTTTTTTTTTTTTTTTACGGAGTATGACTGGAATCTCTGCTACCGGCCTCTGCCCGTAATTTTACAGGGATATTTTTGCGTGTGAATTAATTACCAAGTTTTCGAGTATTGAAAGAATGATTGATTGAGTGTTTCTCCGAATTTTTTTTTCTGTTTTCTTAAAAACTCTTTAAGATATCAAAATGCGACAAACTGCAGTTTTAGCCAGAATTACCATTTATAAATGTCAATTAGACATTCCAATCGTCCGCCGTAAGATTCCTTAGAATTGATCAATTAGTTATCAAGTTTTTCAGCATTGAAAGATTGATTGATTGATTCAATCTCCGTTTTTTTCTGTTTTCTCATAAACACTTTTAGATATCAAAATGCGATAAACTGAAGTTGTAGCCAGAATTATCATTTATAAATGTCAATTAGACATTCCAATCGTCCGCCGTAAGATTCCTTAGAATTGATCAATTAGTTATCAAGTTTTTCAGCATTGAAAGACTGATTGATTGATTCAATCTCCGTTTTTTTCTGTTTTCTCATAAACACTTTTAGGTATCAAAATGCAACAAACTACAGTTGCAGCCAGAATTACCATTTATAAATATCAATTAGACATTCCAATCGTCTGCCGTAATATTCCTTAGAATTGATCAATTAGTTATCAAGTTTTTCAGCATTGACAGATTGATTGATTGATTCAATCTCCGTTTTTTTCTGTTTTCTCATAAACACTTTTAGATATCAAAATGCGAGAAACTGAAGTTGTAGCCAGTATTATCATGTATAAATATTAATTAGACATAATAATTGCTGTAAGATTCCTTCAAATCGATCAATTATTTCACGAGTTTGAAAGATTGGTTGTTTGATTGATTCTCAGAGTTTTCAGTAAAAACTATTTTAGATAACGGAATGAGGCAATCTTTGGATTATAGCTAAAAACATTCTGCATCTGCTCCTGATAATTCTGGTGTTTGTTATGCAACCGTTTCTGAGTCTATTCCGGAAAAATAGACAGGCAGACAAATATATATATATATATATATATATATTAATTAATTTAATAGTGCATTTTAAATAATGTAATTAATATCTATTTATTTTATATTAGATTAAATGTGTTTAACAAGGTATTTCAAATTTTATTTCAAAATGTATTAACTGCATCCTTTGGTATCATTTACTGTGATTTCTTAACTGTTTTATTCACCTTAATCTTTTTGATATACTCGCAGCCATGTGCGCGTGGATTTTTGTAAAATACTGAAATATTAATCGGTATGGTGTTTATTATTTATATTTTATATCCTATAAATATTTAAATACGTTTTATTGATTCTTCCATTTCATATTATTTGTTTCTATTCTGCTTTCATTTTTAATCAATTCACTTGATTTTATGGTTGTTTGGGCACAGGGGAAAATAACTTTTAGCTTTAGCTTATTTTTCCCACAGAAAACAACCATTTTGCTTATATCATTGAATTCTGTTCCCTTGATAACGTAATTCAACGTATAAGCTTTTCAATTTTGTCGGTGTCCACTTTTTTCTTTTTCTTCCATAATAATTCTTATATTATTTTTTTTTTTAATACTTACAGCTTTAATTCATAATAATTGACGGTGGAAGGTTATGTTTAATTAATGGTTATATATATATATATATATATACATGTATTTTTGTTTGTACGTCGTCTTAGTAGTCGAATAAACTTAAAAATATGTATTTTTCTGAAAATCACGTATAGTAACTCTAATTCCGTATATTAGTATAGATAAGCGAATTAATTGTAAGTATGCTGTAAGGTATAACTATAGTAAATTGCTGAATGAAATTAGTAGAGATCGGCCGAAAGTTCGGTTTCGTTTTCGTTTTCGGCCCAAAATCAGAGTATCTTCGCAAATTCGTTTTTGGTGAAATTGCTGTCGAAAATTCGGCCGGATCGAAACTATAAAAGTCAAAGACAAGAAACGAGATTCAAAAACCTCGCTTCTTGTTTCGGAAATTTTCAACATTACTCATTGATTACTCTGTATCGGCTCAAATGAAAAACTCTTTATTTATTGCTATAAACTTCACTACTTTTAGCTCAAGACTTGGGTGCAAATCATAAGCAAGCAATGCTTATAAGACTAAACTTTGAAGATGCTTTTCACGTGCACAGTAAAAGCTGGAGACTTAACAGTAATAGAAAATCGTGTGTTTCGAATACTCTTTGAGAAAGTTCTAGTATAACAGATGATCTTTTAAGAAAATCATTATAAAAAATAAATCGAGGTATGTATGTATACCTAAAACTTTTTTAATTAGATGAAATTCTTATAATTAGAAAATCATTCTGTGTGATAAATCAATTAATTACTTTTTATTTTATTTTATATGAAATTAAAAAGTTTTGATCAGAGGCACAAAAAGTCAACATGTCCACATGTATAATTACACGTATAATTAATTAATAATTCTGTATATTTATGTCTGTATTAATTACTTAGATTTTTTTTTACGTTTTCGTTTTCCTTTTCGATCGAAAATAGGAAGATTACCAAAAATCGGTTTCGGTCTTAAAAACCTGTTTCGGCCGATCCTTGGAAATTAGTATGTAAAAATAGCTCAATTTTTGTTTTTTCCGAGAAAAAAAATAAAGTAATACAATAACTGAATTTATCCACTTATTATTCTTTTTTTTCTTTTTTGCTATAAAAAATTGTATACGATAATTATTAAAACTGATGGATATATTGTTAATCGTATATAGGTATGTTGTGCGCGCATCACCCTGCACCGTGTAGTGCGTAATTTGTCGAAGTCTAAAGCAAACAACATCAAATTTTTCGGAAAACATACTGAATTAGCCGCCCTTGACGACCAGTTTGGTCTCCCTTAAAATTTATCTTTGGGAAAGCATGCTAAGCATTGTATCATGTTACTTTTATTCATAATTTAATTTACTTGGACTCCCTTAAATATAATCCCGTAAACTAATGTTAGTTTTTGTTGCAATATCTAAATTTGTTGATTTTCTGTAAGCAAGTAAACATTATTGGTTTACAATGGAAGTCTATGGGAATTTGGCGAAATAGTACAGATATCGCCAACTTGGCGTCACTTTTGGCGACTAATTTTGGTCACCATATTTGGCGATATATCGCCATGTTGGCGACAAACTTGGCGTCATTTGGCGACAGAAATGGGTCCTCCCTATGGTAACCCCCTTATAAGTATGGTGATGCATTAAATGCTGTTCAATAACCAATGAGATGAGTTTCATTCGGGCGTTGCCATTAAACAATTAACAAATACTCGCGATTTCTGTGCCACGTACGATAGCGTAATCCTTCTATATATAAAAAAAAGTTTTGATTTGGAAATGGACCAATGAACATCTGCGTAGATATTCCGGGTTGATCCGCATCCAATTTGAATGCTTAAGCATAGTCTTTCATCGTTAATATTAAGAAAACTGTTGCATACAAAAATATGAAAATCGGTGGTATTATAGAAAAATGTTTGATAAATACGCTGATGCAGACAGTTTTCAAATCGAAGAATTATTTTAAGAGATATTTAATGCTAAAGTTGGACAAAGTCGTTCCATTAAAAAAGTTTTATTTGAGCAAAAACTATGCATGAGAATTTAATCATTTTTAGATCATTTTAACCGTTATAAGTTCCCAATGCGCAGATTGTATTTATTTTTCTTATTTGACGCATTTTTTGAGGTTTTATTTCTATTTTTAATTCAAATTTTCAGCATTTCGAGAGATGTTTATCACAAATTTTAGAAAATGTCATTAATTTAAACTGTTGCCAATTGTATAAACAGCGAAACAAATTATCATATCAAATATTTCTTCAAATTAAAAATTTAGTTACACGTGACTATTACAAACAGAAAAAAAAAACTTTAAAATTAGAATTAAATGATTACATGTTAAAAGCAGGAAAATTACATCATAAGAACCATATTTACACTTGAATTTTACGTCATATTTAAAATGCCCAAAAAATATGGTAAAACAATTTAAATTGAAAAATATATTTGCGCGAGATATTTTGAGATAATCTTTTCAACTATTATCGTGAATTCGAAGACAGCGCAAATAATATTTCCTTCTAACAACAAAAGTATTTTTACGTGAATATTAATAAGAGAAATAAAAGTTTGGTGTAAATTACGTCAGATTTGAAACGATACATTTAAAATGAATTATTTAAAAGAACTATCTTATAGCGCTGCTAAAAAATACCGGGAGACAATGACACTGTTTACTTAATTCATTTTACATTAGCTTATTTTCAAATAACTAATGTGTTTAATTAAATACGAAAACAGCCATTGTATCTCTTAACAGCAACAGATTTGGTCTTAAAAATCCCCAATCCAAGAAAAACGAATGGAAACCCGTTTACAGAGAGATCGCTACTGTTTTTTTTTTAAATTTTAATTCAATATTTTTAAAGCCGATCAAATGCGTGCAATTAGCGTGCTTTTTGGATTTTGGTGTGCCTGAACGGGGGTTGACGAGCGTAGCTCGTAGGGGGCAGAGCCCCCTAGTATACATATATATATTATTAGGGGGGGGGGTAGAGTATTATGAACCAATTTTGAGTGAAATTAAATGAAATTTGGTAAAATGGTAGTCATTTGAAAAATTGTGATTTTTTTTTTCGCCTTTTTTTCTTTAACTTTAACGTGGCTTAAAAATATTATTATTATTACTATTATTTACATATGAAAGGTTCATGGTCTCATAAAATGAATATTCTTTAATTTCGAAAAAGAGAGAAAGTTGATTGGCTGTACACGGCGCCCTGAAAAAATGTAGTTTCCCGGGTTTAAGGTTTTACTATAGTTAATCTTTATAATTTGCAACTAACAGCTTGTCTTCCATTTCTGGAGTTATATCTACGGAACAAAGAATTCAGCATGCGTGTAGCTATGTGCCTCGTATATCTGTTTTTCAGCAGGTTCGCGCTCGCTTTTAATATCTTGTAACTTCTAAAGTAATTGGAATTTCACCTAATCTTTCTAAAAACCTATGCTTGACGCATGATTTTTCATTTTTGTTGAATATTTTCCCCGTCTGATTGCCTGAAGAAAAATCAGAAATGTTATTCATTTCAAAAGTAGGAATTTATCTCAATATATTTTTTCGCATTTTAAAATTTTATTCACTTTGTAATACAATCTGCTTCTTGATCTTTCGACAAAAGTCAGGCAAATTGAATTCCTACATGCATAAAAATGAAAGTTTCATCAATTCTCACATACTTTTTTAATCTCGAAATTTTTACTCCAGGGCAAGGGTTGCTTTTCAATAAATTTCACGTAGCTTTATGTTTTATTTATTCATCTCTTTTTACTTTCTTCTATCTTTACAAGAAGAAAGTATTGGATTCGTGAAATATTTCGACTTCCGGTTTTCGACGGATTTATACGTTTTAGAGTGCCCAGAACACGATTTGGTGGTTTTTAGAAAATGTCTGTCTGTGAGTCTGTCTATCATTCTGTCACTCTGTCTGTGAGTCTGTATGTGACAAAAATTTTGTGGGCGCTCTATCTCAAGAACTAATGCACGGAATTTCACAAAACTTCAGATTCAGTTAGTCCAAGATATAGTTTGGTGCTGATTACTTTTTGTGAAAATCGCCCAACAGGTGGCGCTGGTATGCTACATTGTACATGATTATCGCTATAGCTCTAACTCAAGAAAAAATGCACGAATTTTCATCAAACTTCAGATTCAGTTAGTCCCTGATGTAAATTAGTGCTGTTTAATTTTTTGTGTAAATCGCTCAACAGGTGGCGCTGCTATGCTGTATATTTTGCGATTTCCGCCATAGCTTTATCTCAAGAACTAATGCTTGGATTTTCAACAAACTTCAGATTCAGGTATACCGTCATATCGTTTAGTGCTGTTTACTTTTGGTGTAAATCACTCAACAGGTGGCGCGGCTATGTTACATTTTTTCAGAATTTCCGCTATAGCTCTATCTCAAGAACTAATACACGAATTTTCATTCAACTTCAAATTCAGATATACTTTGATATGAATTGGTGCTAAATCGCTGTTATTTCTTGTACTATTTAAAGGATTTAATTGAAGTGATTTATATAGAAGAAAGTTTTGTGATAGCCACAACATACTAGTTTAATAAAGGTATAAACTAAAAAATGCGAAGAAGTAAAGGAAAATTTCTTGCTTTTTTAGGAACAGGAAATAAATTACTTTCTTTTTTAAGATCTCATGTCATGTTTCGCATTATTTTGCTGGAGAAAGCTTTCCCCCAAAATAAAATCTATATTCTAAAATATTTTTTATGCCTGTAGATATTCTGTTACAAAAATCATACAACGACAGAAAATTTTTAAAAAGTGACACCTGAGTTTAATCATCAGTAGACAAATCCTTCCACGTGTCACAAAACGGGCATTATTTCATATAATATAGAGGCGAAATAGCTAAGGTAGTCTACCACCGCCGATATAATGTATTGAATTGAGTAAAAATTCAAAATACAAGAAAAAAGCATTGAATTATTAAATCATTAATTAGAATAAATCAGGTGGTACTAGTAGTTTTTCATGTACTAAATATAATCCCTTTTTGTTTTAATATTATTGTTATTATCATTGCACAGTAATTAAAACTTGAATTGTGATTTTTTATCTCTATTTCTTTTATTAATTCAAAAAACTCGATAGTGACTTTTAATATTGAATAGAACATGTAGACTTCTAAATTCAGCTGGTTGCTTACTGAAATATGGGGGGAAATGCTTAACTTTAAAAATCTTTTTTTCTTATATATTTTTCGCACCTGCTTCCTCGCCTGGAGGAAAAATAAGAATTGTTATTCATTTGAAAATATGAAACTATCTCAATATATTTTTTCACATTTTAAAATTTTATCTACTGTGTAATGCAATCTGCTTCATGATCATTCTACAAAAGTCAAGCAAATTGAATTCCTACATAATATAAAAATGAAAGTTTCATCAGAAATTCTCACTTATTTTTTTAATCTCAAAATTTTTACTTTAGGGCAAGGGTTGTCTTTCAATAAATTTCACGTAGCTTTATTTTTTATTTTTTACATTTTTTCTCTAAATATATAAACTGAAAAATGCGAAGAAATAAAGGGAAATTTCTCGCTTTTTTAGGAACAGGAAAATAAATTACTTTCTTTTTTAAGATTTTTGATCTCGTGTCATGTCTGGTGTTATTTTGCTGGAGAAAGTTTATCCCAAAATATAACCTAAATTCTAGAATAAGTTTTGTGACTGTACATATTCTGTTACTAAAATATAATAATTTACTGACAAAAAAACTAGAAAGAAGAGGTGTCAATAACTATGGATAATAGTCCTTGTGAAATAGATTTTAAAATATTTTTTCGTCATCTGCATGGTTTTTTGAAAAGAAAAGGGTCACACAAAAATTCGATGAATTCGTTTAAAAGAAGTGTAGTGTCGTAAATTCTACTACTTTGACCTAAAATTTAAGGGATTTTTACGAACTTTTCTCGGTTACAAAGAAAAGAAATATCCTTTTCGGACTTTTTGCATTATATTTACTGACATTTTTTATATATTTAAATTTTTGGGTGGGCAACTGAAACAAATTTGGTTGCCAAATTGTAAAAGGAATGAAATTCTCAGACGCTTATATTTTAGTTAAAAGGTTGATTTTTCACAAAACATTTTTCGTCTTTCTTTACTTTTATGAGCTTGATAAAATAGTTAATCAATAAAAAAAAGATTACCTTTCTTTTAAATAAAAAATAAAAGCAATCATTCAAATAGTTTCCGAAAAAAATGGTTGTCTTGTTATAAAAACATTATTTCGAGAAAAACAAGTTTAAAGTTTTATAATAGCATTAAGTTCAACGAGCAGAAAAGTCTGTAAGGAATTGGAATATCATGAAACCGTTTTAGGGGCAACAATCTACACAACTGACAAAAAAAAAAATTGGAAATTTTGGCCTAAAGAAATATATCTCCCTCCCCCACCCCCCACCCCACCCCCAAGAAATAGATAATGAAAAATGTGAAAGAATGAATGCATGAATGCATGTAATTTAATTTACATTTCTGTATTTCGTTTCCTTAAAATTATTTCAATATTGACTCTCACATCTAGTCTAAATTCGTTTTCTGTAAGTAACAACTTATTCTATTCGAGCATTCTTTTCTTTAGTTACGCCTTTTTATGCATTGGGAATTGTTTTGTATAGCTGTTACTGATTTTCATTTTATTTTTGTAGACACTGAGAATGGAATATGCGAAGGTATTTCTTGGTAAAAATTCCCCCAGATATTAAAAAATTGTCGACATATTTTAAATAGTTACTTAGAAATTTTCTCTATTAATTAATAAAAAAAAGATCATTGCTGTACTCTTTACAGCTTTAATTATAATTTGCTAACCGCAAGATTTCGGATCCTAATGAACACCAGCATTACATTTATTGATTTACAAAGTACTTTTGGAGTCAAGGAGATGTAAAACATGCACGGGTATTTCTTAGTGAAAATTCATCCGGGAAATTTTTCCATGTATTTTAATTGGCTAATTACAAAATTCCGTATTATTTCATAGTGTTAATAATTTAACTCTATTGTAATCTTTCATTAACATCTCTATCACTTTAAAAGTTCGTAGAATTTAAGGGATGTAGAATTTGATAAAAGTTTGTAGAATTTAATACCTTTTTCAAGGTATTAAACAAAATTTTGTCCTGAATTTTGCAATACAGCTACAAACACCTTTATGCCGAAATATGTAAGAAACGGCGGTTAACCGATTAGCCATATAATCGAGCGTTAGATAAATTGAAGTCAAGAGTTTAAAGTAGAAAAGTATTTATGTGGTTGCAGTAAACAAAATATATAAAAATTATTTTGTAATATATATTTTGCGTATGTTAGAAATATACAGTATAGATTTCTTTAACTTTTTTACTTCCTTTAAGTGACATTTTAGATAATCTACAGAAAGATTAGCTTTTAGAGATAGCAAATGCGAGCATATTTTGAAAATGATTCAGTTATTTTTTAAACTGCTTTGTAATGACTTTATAAGTGACTCTTTCAATAAAAATCTATAACTGATTTTAAAGCAGCCAGCCGCATGTCTCTGATAAAGAAAAAAAAAGAAAAGAAAGAAAGAACTGCAGCTGAAAAAGTTTTGATTAAATGCATGTCCATCATTTGTGGACAAAGTGAATAAAAATGCAGAAAAATCTTGCAGTAACATAATGCAGGAAAAGATAGGAGATAGTAACTTTTAGACCTAAACTCTAGTCCTCGAAACACCACTGTTCCTCGAGTCTGGCCTTGTTGTCTCTAAGTCCTCAAAGATTTACAAAAAAAAAAAAATTAAATAAAATAAATACTTACAATTCGATTGAATTGGTCGTCACACAATATAAAGGGGTTGTACATATATAATGTTATCAACTTTTTGGAAATTTTTGGACCCCTTCCACCTACGATATGATACTCTATCATTCCTTGAACTCCCACCCCCTCTCCTAATGATGTCATTATCAGTGCCTATAAATTATTTTTATCTTTATTAGCCCCCGGTGTGCTATTTCTTTCTCCCACCTAATAAAATGTCGTCTCCAAATATAACATTACGTTGTATAAGCCAGCCGTAAAACAAAAAAAGATGTATCATTGTACTGTTAAATACTCTACTGCATTTTTTAAAACTTCTAATTATCGCACATTTAAAATTTTTATACTGTCGTATTGGGAAAAAAAAAGTACTTTTAAATGCAATTTGTAAACTGCATCTCCATTTATTTTTGTGATATTATTATTTTTTGTAGTTTTTAGCAAAATTTGTTTAATTTTGGTAACTCAAGTACTCCATTTCTGTAGAAAGTAAAGGGAAAATATTTGGATAACAGTAATTATATCTTTATGTTGCCATTTTCTCATAAAAACTGAAAAAAAAAACGTAATTAAACTACGTACTATTTTGAAAAAATATCAATGAATGATTTCTGATAAAACATGGAGCTATTGTAATTTAAATTTAATTTTAAATATCTATATTAATATTGCAAACAAATGAAGGCCTATGAAGCATTAGATAACCGATTTTTTTGGTCGGGTTTCTTAAATGACGAAATCTCTTTTTTTTATTATCTGTGCACTATTCAGCGATAGTGACGTCCTATGCGTACTTTAGTGTAGATGTTGTTTAATACTGGATTGCAAATGAGGAATTCTTCAGCGCATGCGGATGACGTCATTTTATATAAAATAAAATCGCGTGTTTTAAGTCTTAATACTGAACTACAGTAGAGTCATGATTATCCAACGATTTGTTGTAAGTTGCCTAAATGAAGCTGTTATAATATACCATTGAAACGTGGACATTCTTTTATGGACACCCTATATAATATCTTATGAACTATACAATACTGAACTACAGTAGAGTCATGATTAAACAACGATTTGCTGTAAGTTGTCTAAATGAAGCTGTTATAATATACCATTGAAACGTGGACATACTTTTATGGACACCCTATATAATACCTTATGAACTATACAATACTGAGCTACAGTAGAGTCATGAGTATCCAACGATTTGTTGTAAGTTGTCTAAATGAAGCTGTTATAATATACCATTGAAACGTGGACATTCTTTTATGGACACCCTATATAATACCTTATGAACTATACAATACTGAACTACAGTAGAGTCATGATTATCCAACGATTTGATGTAAGTTGTCTAAATGAATCTGTTATAATATACCATTGAAACTTGGACATTCTTTTATGGGCACTCTATATAATATCTTATGCACTATACAAAATATTTTTATACAAATTACACTTACAGGTCCAGAAAGAATCATAAAATTAAAATTTCTAACAAATACTAGTCGAATGTAGCAATCCCAAAACTTTCTTCCATCTCATACATGTTAATACTTCAAAATTCACTAACCCAGTGCCGACATTAAATGGTAATCTATTCTCATTATGAGGATTCTAAAAAGATGAAATTCCGTGCATTAGTTCTTGAGATATAGCTATCGCTGAAATCGTGTAAATCCAGCAAAATGCAGCATAGCAGCGCCACCTACTGGCTGATTTGCACCACAACCTAGTCAGCAACAACTTATATCAACGTCTAACTGTATATGAAGTTTGGGAAAAATCCGTTCATTAGTTTTTGAGATAGAGCTATTGCGAAAATCGTTACAAATCCTGCATAGCAGCGCCACCTATTGGGCGATTGACACCAAAACCTAATGAGCAACAACTTATGTCAACGTCTAACTGAATCTGAAGTTAGAAGAAAATTCGTTCATTAGTTCTTGAGATAGAACTATTGAAGAAACCGTGGAAAATGCAGCACAGTAGCGCCACCTATTGGGTGATTTACACCAACACGCAATCAGAATTAATTCATATCAAGGACTAACTGAAACTGAAGCTTGATAAGAATGTGCGCATCAGTTCTTGAGGTAGAGCTATTGTGAAAATCGTGTAAATCCTGCAAAATACAACTAGCAGCGCCACCTATTGGGTGATCTACAACAAAACGTAAACAGCACCAACTCACATCAAGGACTAACTGAATCTGAAGTTTGAGGAAAAATCCGTGCATTAGTACTTTAGATAGTACAAACTCACATCAAGGACTAACTGAATCTGAAGTTTGAGGAAAATCCGTGCATTAGTGCTTTAGATAGAGCAATTGCGGAAATCGTGAACAATGCAGCATAGCAGCGCCACCTGTTGAGCGATTTACACCAAAAGATAATCAGCTCCAATTTATATCAGGGGGTATCTGAATATAAATTTTTATTAAATTCTATGCATTAGTTCTCGAGATACAGTACCCACAAAATTTGAGTCACATACAGACAGAAAGACAGAGACAGAGACTCACAGATACACAGACTCACAGACAGACATTTTATAAAAACATGTTTTTTAGAATCTCTGACCCCTAAAACGTGTAAAACCGTCGAAAACTGGAAGTCAAAAATTTTCACGAACCCTATACTTTCTTCTTGTAAAGATAGAAGAAATTAAAAAACTGTACTTTTTTGCTACTGAAACATTGAAAGTCTGAAGTGGTTAAAACTGTTTTAATGTTTGAAGTATAAAATACAGATTGCCTTATTTTTTTATCTATTCCAATAGCATTAGAGAAACGATATTAATAAATGGGGACATTTTTTTGAAAATGTTCCTATTATTTTTCAAACTGCTTTTTAATGACTTTATAATGTAGCTCTTTCAACAAAAATCTAAATCTGATTTTAAAGTAGCATGCCATATGTCTCTGAAAAAAAGAGGAAAAGAAAAGAAAAAAAAAGTACTACAGCTGATAAACTTTTGATGAAATGCTTATCTATCACAAAATGCATATATGAAATACAGTAGACTCCCTCAAATCCGCAACCCAAAAATCCGCAAACGCCTAAAACCCGCACACCATCACAGATGTAAACAATGAAATTTTCAGTTCAGATATCAGGGAAAAGTTACAGAATTTTTTATTTTTATATCATTCTGTATGTATATTTTTATTCAATTCTCGATAATATGACTAAACACATGGTTTTTTATGAAGGAAGTATAAATTTATTTCTGAAAAAAATCAAGATTTGTTGATATCACTGGTAGTCGCATCTTTTTACCAATTATATTTATGTATTAATCAAGATTTTTTTTTGGTTATTAAGACTGGTTAAACTTGAAATAAAACCTCCTTACTTTATGATTTTGATGTGAATTAATAGGGTACCTTTATGAGGAAAGTTTCATTGAATAATTCAAGGGAAATGTATCTCACCTTTATTATGCATATTTAATTACGCATTATTAATTATTTATTTGACCTTTACTTTTAATAATTTAATCATTTTTAAAATTATCTTACCATTTGTTATTTTAGTTTATTACTTTACTTCTTTTATTACTATGCTATATTGCAAGCATTCATTATCATTTTGATGGCTTTATTAAATTCAAATTGCTGTTTAAAAAAAAAAAAAAAAAAAAAGCAATGACCAGAAATCCGCAAAATTCTAAAATCCGCACAACCTCTGGTCTCAAGCTGTGCGCATTTGAGGGAGTCTACTGTATGTACCATTAGAATGTCATATTCAGCTTGGATGAAATCAAAACAAAAATTGAATAAACCTGCTAAAAAGGAGCATTTAATGCGTTAAATATGTCACAAAATATAAAAGATATTATTACATATAAAATACAGTTTTAAAAACTTAAAACTTCAAATATCATGTGCCGGGCATTTTCGATCAGAACTTAATCATCTTCAGGGCTGCTTTGATTACGTACTGAAATTTCTTTTCGTACTCCGTCGTCAACTGGATCGCTAGGTAAATTTATTTTCACTGAGGAGGGTGGGTCACTGAACTTTTTCTTTTTTTTTTTTTTTTTCCTTCTCAGGTTAACACTTCTTCTGCTGTTTTAAAAACTTCAATCATATTTTAATTACTGTGGGAGGGGGAGGGGGAGATCACTTATTTTTTAACGCTTTCCAACAAAGTTGAAAAGTGTTTATGCATTCGGTTTGTCTGTCCGTCTGGTATTCTCTCCGTCTGTCCACCTTCTAACTCCCGTAAATATACTCGGATTTTCATGAAATTGATAAAGGTTATTTAGGGTCACCAATGCATGTTTGCTATTGTATATGGAGTATGTAAGATTAATAGTTCAATTACAGGGGGCACTCAAAAGTGTTCCATTACATTATGATATATAGGGAAAAATCGTTTGCAGAGTAATTTAATGACATTACGCTATTTCAAATGTATAGAATCTGATATAAATCACTGAATTTCACTATGATCACGTTAAAACAGGGCATTCGTGGCATTTTTTATTCATTTACAGGGATACACAAAAGAAATCGGTTACAGAACTGTCTTTGAATAATAATTCCTGGAGTGTACGGTTTAAAATTCGGTATGCGCTTTTAAATTTAATTAATTTTTTGTGTGTTACTCGTCATACATAAATGCTATACCTCATATACAGTACTGCACAAAAGTATTTACGTACCATTCTCCTTACTGAAGCACAGTAAAACCTCCCTAAAGCGACCGCGTTCCGTTCCAGTAAAAATCGGTCACTCCGAGAGGTGGTCTCTTAATGGAGGTCATGTTTAAATCTATATTTTAATTGTTGAAAAAAGATAACAATTAATGTTACTAAAATTTATTTTCTTTCACATTAGGAAAAATATGAAAATTTAAGTATCAAAACAAAAATTAATTTTACATAAGTTAATTACTGCAGAGTTTAAAAAATGAATACATTGACGTTTGCCTTGATTTTACGATTTTATCTTTTATAACTTTTATTTCGAAGTTCAGTAAATAAATGCATTTTTTTTTCTTTTTTTCGACTGGAAAAAATAATGACGATTTCATTAATTTATCTATTTCTTTGAGAGTTTCCTGACAGAATAGGGCAGGGGAGTTTATTGACCGTCATTCTTAATTTACCTTTAGAGTTAAATTCATTGCCTAAAAAGGCACAAAGGGGTTACAGTTAAAAGTTACCGGAATTACAAAAAAAATTCTAAACTTAGTTTAGAAGTTTGATGAATAATGCGCTCTCCGGAATTATTTTTCTAATAAAGCCTTCTTCAAGCAACTAGGAAGAAATAGAATTTGTTTCATTTTTTTCAAAGAAAGTGGTCGCTCATGGAGGGAGTTCAACTGGGATGGTTTCTGAATGGAGGTAAAACTAGTATTTTGCCTATGGGAATAAATTTTGTTCCATGAAAAAATGGTCGTTCAGGGAGGTGGTCGCACAGGGAGTTTTCACTATATTAATAAAAGTAACACTTTTGGTGCATAGTAAAAAAAGACCAATTTTTCTTAATCTAGGAAAATATATCCTAATCACGAACGAAAATACACATTTACTTCTTCCGAATTACTCACAATTACCTAAAAGCGTTCTTTATCTTTAGAAACGTTGGAAACGAAAATGTTTTCGAGATTCAAAGAAGAATTTATAAAAGGAAAGTTTCTTTTGCTGCCACAGATTATTGCAAACGTTTGCGAGCAGTTCTTTTAGTGTATTAATCACTTTTCTCAAACCGGAATATCGATTTTTTGGATGTATCGATTCTAATGTAAACATGTTCACGTTCAACAAACATGTTTTAAAGACAAACGTTATAAATTAAATGTGTTTAACTTTAAAATGAATATTATTTTGTTATTCTTGCGTGTATAAATATAGTTAGGTAGTTAAACATGTTTAATTTAGCAGCCTAAAAACCTATATTTCAGTTTCAGAAAATTGAATAATACACAATAATAACTACTCGGGAACTTTTTCTAAAATCTGTGTGAGCGAAAGAAACTTTGCTTCTTAATGAATGCTTCTTAAAATTTCGAAAATATCGGGTTGTTCAAAAGTTCGGTGCGAAAATAAATCCCGATTAAAAAAAACAAAATGTATGGGTCAAAGAGACATACAGATTGCCGGTAAATATTCTTTGTGGTACGGGATTTTGTATGACACCAACAAAAAAATTAGTACAAAATCTCGACAATAAAGGGCGCTACTGCACATAATTCCATATTGCTTACACAGCACAAGATTTCGATAAAAAAATTAGAGAATATGGCACATACACTTTTTTGTATCCAAATCTTGTGTTGTGTGAGCGATAAGGAATTTTTTCATGGAATCATCTGCAGTAGCGCCCTCTATTTTCGAGATTTTGAACTATTTTTTTCGGTATCATATAAAATCTCGTACCACGCTGAATATTTATCGACAAATTGCATTTCTCTCCGACCTCTAGATCTTTTTTTTTATCGCCTTTTATTTTCGAACCGAATTTTTGGAACACCCGGTATATTAGTTTCTAGGGCTTCTAAAGTGAATGCACGCTTTTCGGGAATCTTCGGTAACTCGGAAGAGGTTATTGTATATTTTCGTCTGTAGTGATATTATATTTCTTATAGATTAAGAAACATTTCTCGTTTTTCTTACAGTAATAAATGTAATATTTTTGGTGTTTTAATTACACGTTTTTCTTAATCTTTGGTATTCCTTTTCTTTCAGAAGTGGAATGACGTACACTTAAGGTGGAACGCGTCTGATTTCGGTGGTGTAGCCACAGTACGCATTCCAGCAGGGCAGATCTGGAGACCAGATATACTTTTGCGTAACAAGTAGGTACGACTCTTCTTGATTCCCAAAAACATAACATACGTTTGTTTTATCTCAAAGGAATCAACATTTAAAGTTGTAATCCGATAACATATTTCGTAATTTTTTTTATCCCGAAAGAATCAACATTTAAGGCTGTAATCTGATAACATATTTCGAAAATTTACTTTATCTCAAAAAAATCAACATTCAAGGCTGCAATCTGATAACACATTTCGTAAATTTGTTTTATCCCAGAAGAATAAACATTTAAAGCTGTAATCCGATAATAAATTTCTATAAAATTTATTTGATCTCAAAAAAATCAATATTCAAGGCTGTAATTCGTTAACGCATTTCGAAAATTTATTTTATCTCAAAGGAATCATCATTCAAGACTGTAATCCGATAGCATATTTCGTAAATTAATTTAAAGGAATCAACATTCAAGGCTGCAATCCAATAACGTATTTCGTAAATATATTTTGTCTCAAAGTAATTAACATTTAAGGCTGTAATTTTTCTAACATATTTCGTAAGTTAGTTTTATCGGAAAGGAATCACCATTTAAGTTATTTAGTCCTCAGTAGTATTGCCAGGTCAAGTGTTACAAAAACCGTGACAGGGAGACAAACACAAGCGAAACAGCGGCTTCCAAAACGGAATATAAAATTAGAGTAAATCCTATAAAAACGGAGCCCGTCTGCAACGGAATTATGTCTTAGACGAAAACTTTCATAGCCCCTACAGTAGGAATACCTTAGTGTTCCCAGGCCTATTGTCACAAAAAGTGGGAGTAGCGGCTTCCAAAACGGGATATAAAATAATAGTAAATCCTATGAAAACGGAGCCCATTTATAACAAAATTCTCCCTTAGACGAAAACTTTCACTGTCCCTACAATAGGACTAGATTAGTGTTGCCACGTCCAGTGTCTGAAAACGCGAGACAGCGGCGTCCGAAATGGGACATAAAATTACAGTAAATACTGTGAAAAAGGAACCCATCGATAACGAAATTCTGTCTTAGACGAAAACTTTCATTACCCCTGCAGTAGAAATACATTAGTGTTGCCATGTCCATAGTGTCACAAAAAGCGGGACAGGGATATAAAAAAAGCGGGGCAACAGTTTCCGAAATAGGACATAAAATTACAGCAAATCCTATGAAAACGGAACCCTTCTATAACGAACATCCGTCTGAAATGAAAAAATTCCTTGTCCCTAAAGCAGGAAACATATACAATTAACCTGCTAACATGAAAACCAGCGTAAAACGGATATTTCCTCTTGTCCCTTGCGATTATGTCTTATCGACTTTTTAATAAATAAACCCACAATCTTATACAGTAAAACCTGTGAAGGCGGAATCGCAACGGACTGAAGCAAAATTCCGATTTTGCAGGTATAATTGTATAGTATTCCTATGGTAGAGACAAATGTATTTTTTACTTTTAAAACAGAATTCCGTTATGAACAGTTTTCGTTTTTGCTATGAACCGCAAAAAATTGGGCTTTAGGCAAGCTTCCACCCTGAAAGGTAGATTTTTAAGGTATTACTTTTGAAGAGGCTATAAAAAATTACTGAGATAGATAAGCTCTGTGGTCATAGGTTGTACTATATTATGCTCCACTCGAAGCAGACTAGCGAATAGCATGGTACTTAAAAAAAAATTGAAAGAATTTGAAAATCATGAAAAATTGGGACTTTCGGCGCACCGCCGCGCGCCGTACAGATTTTTGAGCCTCTGAAAATTGAGACACCTGGCAACATTAGTCCTCAGGTACACAGTCAGGTCCTCATTTTTTCCTCATAAAAACCAAGCTGTTTAATTTGTTTATATTTTTACTTTACTTTTACAGGGTGCATCAAAAATGACCGTTCAAATTTGGTGGGGAGGTAGAAAATAGCAAGAGGACAATTTCACATAGGAAAGCATGGGCGCAAACGAACGCATGACGTTGTAGAGGGCACTGTGTATCCACAATTTCTGCGCACGCGCAAAGCTCTCTGACAAGTCCAACCGGTCTTCATTCGACAAGGTGGCTTTGCAGTAGTAATATGAGTCGTTATATGTCAAATGAATATGCAGATATGCATCTTATTCACGTTGCGGAAGGGCACAGCAGTCGGAGGGTAGCGCAATTGTATGCAAAACGCTGTAAAATAACTTCCTCGATTGGTACTATCCGTATCGATTGGTTATCTCCTCTGCCATGACAGGTAGTGGTAACCAATCTAGTTTGGCACAGTTGATAAACACGTGGAAACTTTTGATCCTGAGATTTGCGCCAATTGGAGTAGCGTTCGCCATTATAGAACAGTAAATTAGATGAATATCTGCATATTTATTTAACGTATAATAATTCGTATTACTTCTTCAAAATTACCCTGTCGAATGACGACGTCTGAACTTGTCAGGGAGCTTCGCGCGTGAGCAGAAATTGTGGATACACAACGCCCTCTACAACGTCAAGCGTTTGTTTGCGCCCATACTTTTCTATGTCAAATTGTCTTCCTTTGCTATTTTCTATCGCCTCACGAAATCTGAACGACCATACCTGATACACCCTGTATATAGCTAAATGTTTCTTGCTTTAACACAAAACCAATAAATGGCAACACTGATGCTTATTTCTTCAAAAAAAATGTTGTTTTCATCTGGGTTTGCAAAAGGCATTCAAGGTAGTGTGGATAAGAAAATTAATAATTTTCATAATTATTTAACGCAAACTCTTAAAGATAAAAATTTGAGAATTTCTAGATCATTCAGTTGTTTAAAGCTCTTAAATTTGCGATTGCGTGAATTTAGTTTACTGATAATTAAATTGATATTTTAAGGGTGCTAGTCATTTTAGACTCATATTTGCGAACCTTAACTTTCCGTCCCCTAAAGTAAAATTTCAGAAAAAGGGCTCTTTCTGTCACATATGCTGGAATCTTGTTTCTGCAAATCAGGGTTGGCAAGTTTCTTCCAAAGTGAAATAAACCGTGGAAAAAAATAATGGAAAAAATTGCCGGAAGAAATGAAAGAAACTGTTATTCTTTACCTAATTTAGAATATAATTCGCAACTTTGTAAGATACAATAAATGCATTTATAGAAAACCTTAAGAAAATTTAATTAGAACTATAAAAATTTAATTATATGCTAAATTAATAATTACATCGGTTTTTTAGCAAGATAACACACCTGCCTAAAGCTTTTCAATCGTTGGATACCTGAAGAAAAGAAATTTTATCCAAAATACACAAAATCCATTAAATATTATACATTTCAATTTAACAAGTATATTTTTATTATTACCAGTTAAACTCCTTTAACTGGTAGTAAGTATATGAATCATTTACCTATCGTAAGATGAAACTTATTTTTCAGATTATTTAAATAAAAGACAGTGTTTACATCCATTTTATTAAGGAAACTAATATGAAGAGAGAAAATAAATTGCAGATTGCTGGTGTGTAAGATAAGGTGCAAATGAAAGAGATGATAATAATATGAGATAGCATGATAATAATAAATAATATGAGGTAGTACCTATGCAAGAAGTTTCAAAACATTAGTCTTTTAAATTCAGCATTGAGATATCAGATATAAGATGCTAGTTTAAATAAGAACAGGAATGATATTCAATAACAATTTTTTTTTATTTAATATGCTGCATAATTTTTTAAAGCATTTTTACAGGAAAAAAAAAGAATTAGTAAGTTTTTTACAGAAATGACATAAACAATGAAAAAAATCCCTCTACCCCTAAAGTTGTATAAACGATCACCTATAAATATCTGCCAAAGCTCAAGTTTGTTATTAAAAAATAACTTATTTTTCAAAAAACAATATTTTATATAATAAGTTTTCCACTTTACATTCCATATAATTATGCCTTGAGTTGAATTATTTTATATAGTTAACTAGGGGGCTCTGTCCCCTGCAAGCTACGCTCGCCAACCCCCGTTCAGATACTGCAGAATCTAAAAGCACGCTAATCTGATCGGTTTTAAAAAGATTGGAGAAGATTGAATTATAATGAAAATAACTGTAGCGCTCTCCCTGTAAACGGGTTTCCAGTCAATTCCCTTCGATTGCGAAAATTTAAGGCCGAATCAAATGCTTTTAAGACATCCAAAGTTTGTTTTCGTGTTTGATTATAGAAGATCAGTTAAACATTTGAAATGAAGCTAAAATAAAACGAATTAAGTAAACAGAGTCTTTGCCTCCCGGTAATTTTTAAGAGCGTTATAAAACGATTGACATGATACAATTTACTACAATTAACTGCTTTAACCCCTTCAAGGGTGGTGGTTCATTTTTGGACCACTTAATTCTTAAATGCCACATTGGCACCAGAATATTGGACTGAAAATTTTCCTTTTATTAAGTAAGTGAACAAAAGCATTTTCGTATTTCGAAATAAATTTGTTTGTAAATTCTGGTGCCATTCACTGATTTCAACATTTTACGAATAGAAGTACAGTCGTGGAAAAAAAAAAGTAAACACCCCTACTAACTCCTCAACAAATTATCGTAGACAAAAGTTACTGGTACCGAACGATTGGAAATAAAGTCTACTTTTAAATAACCTATATAAAATTTGCTTTGTGGGCTATTTACATATTAAAATGAATCCAAACTTCATTTTTTTCAATGGCAATACCCAATTTTAACGAGATATTTCAAATCTTTGGTTCAAACTATGCCTAGACACCAAATTTCAAGTCATTTGAATGATAAGTTTTTGAATTATAAACATTCAAAATTTAGTTCTTCTAATGTTAAATTATATTTTCATATTTTTATTTATAACTTCTGAAATTGTGATTCTAATGTTTTAATTTTTTGTGTAGCAATAATACTAATATACCCAAACATAAACACGTTGAATTTGCAATTTTTTTTAATTTTTTGATATGAATTATGAAGTATGAAATTAATATTGAAAAAAATTATGAATTGCAACCTACAATTTTTTTTATGCATTCAGATTTATTAAGTCCTGCTTTATGGAAATCCAAAATTTCACATTTTTCTCCCAAGTAGTTTTCAAATTATGCTTAAAAAACGGGAAAATGATGGTTTGGCCGTCTATGATAGAAGTGACTAAATATTTTGAAATTTCATATGCTATCCTGTAATCTAACAGGCTTAATTGACTGCTTAAGGTGCCTTGATCAAGAAGGGAGCTCTCTCGGTTAATAATCGAGTACCGAATTTCAATTTGGATACAGCCCTTAAATTACGTTCGTTTTAAAATAATTAATTTCTCGGAAACTTAAGGTACGAATTGCATAAAAATTTGTTTTTAGACTAATTGAAGGGTGTAGAGTTCATTTGCGCTGTCAGAATTATGTACTGCTATTGAAAAAAAACAAAGTTATGGTTCGTTTTAATATGTAGATGGCACCCTAAGCAAATTTTATATACATCATTTAAAAGTAGACTTTATTTCCAATCGTTCTGTACCAGTAACTTTCTTCTAGGATAATTTGTTGAGGAGTTAGTAGGGTATGTTTACTTTTTTTTTTCCACGACTGTACATTCCCCCTAAAAGGATTAAACGCATATTAATATATTTATTATTTTACAGTTTCCTTTCTCTTTTAATGTTCACGTGTAAATACAGTTTTCAAGATATAATTTTCAATATTTTCCTGCTTTTAACACGTACTCATTTAACAGTAATTTTAAAGTTTTTTTTCAGTTTTTAACACGTTGAGTGCCACGGTGACTGACACTGAAGCGCTGAAAATTTTACAAAGTTTTAAGTAATTTTTAAGAAAGTATAACCCTGTAAAAAATAAAAGGTAGGTAAATTTTAAATAAATGTTCAGTAATTATTTAAAACAATACATAATTTTTTAGTTTTATATCGTATTTTAGACGTCAGTCATCGGTGAATGACGCGTTTTAAACGGAAAGTTCACTGTCAGTCACTGGTGACTGACGTGGTGCTGAACGTGTTAATAGTCACGTGTAAATAAATATTTAATCGTTAGGAAATATTATTCTTTGCGCTGATTTTAGAATTGGAAACAATCTCTATAATAATATCCTAAGTCATATGACTATCATCAACAGTTCCGGGTGGATCCCTTCGCTTTTTATATTCAAAGCGGCCATTTTGGTACTTAAATGTTAGCCAGTCACAGGTGATAAGTCGCCAAATATTATTCTATCGCCATCATTTCACCTATATTAAAATAGTCCAAATCATGTAACAGCCATAAACAATTACGGGCTGATCCCTTCGCTTTTTATATTCCAGGCGGCCATTTTTGTGCTTTAATGTTAGCCAGTCACAGATGATAAGTCTCAAAATATTATTCTATCGCCATCATTTCACTTATGTTATAATAGTCCAAGTCATATAACTGCCCAAAACAATTACGGGCAGATCCGTTCGCTTTTCATAAGAAAGGTTTCCGTTTTGATTAAAGAATCAAAATTATTTTTTCGAATAAAACTACATAAAAGTTACCATGATCGCAAAGAATACTTTGTACTTTTATGTTAGCCGGGTGCGAATCTCGCCAATAGCTTTTTTTTTTAACTCGCCAGTTCGCATTTTTTTTTCTTTTTCGAGTGGTAAAATAAAACTTGTTTATCCCATCGACAAAAATCTATCGCTAAACTATAAGATTAAATGCCAATAATGGTTGATCGTAAATGTCACATTCACTTGACTTTAAGGAAGTTACACGTGTTTCTGCCATCAAGTGATTTTTATTTCGACGTTTTATTTGTATTTTTATTAATGTTATACTAATTTATTTGTTCTTTCGTTATTTAAAATAAAAATTATGTCAATTTGTATAATTTGGCGAGTGGTTTGGCGATTTATATAATTTGGCGAAATTGGTCGACGGTATAACTAAGTAGTACCATTTAAACATTGCTTTGAAGTTGAAATTAAATATCATGATTTGATTTAATATTTGGCATTATTTAATATTTGGAACAGATGTCATATACGCACACCAAGTTTGGCGTGATTTTTTTTTTTTTTTTTTTTTTTTTTTTTTTTTTTTTTTTTTTTTTACGACAATTTGGCGAAAACCTTGTTTTCGAATACCAGTTACATATGTATTTTTAAATTATTTTCTATTGTTTTTTAAATGAAATAAGAATAAATTAAAAAAAGTTTAATTAATAACTATAGAACAAAACAATTTATAACTTTTTTTAAAATAAAAATAAAATAAATGCAAGTAAACATTTATTGATAAATAAGAAACAATAGCCGGGTTACTATGTTAGACAAAATAATGCCATTTTGTCGGCAATTAGGTGCCCCGGTGCGTATATGACATCTGTGCCTAATATTTTCCTTTTCGTTTAAAAAAAAAAAAGAAAGAAAGAAGTGACAGCCATTAATTTTAAATGTTTCAGTTTTAAATGAAAGTTTTGTATAAAAAAAAATTATAATAAAATGCAAAATTTGGCGAAAGGTTATTCAAGTAAATTAAATTATGAATAAAAGTAACATGATACATTTCTTAGCATACATTTAAGGGAGGCCAAACTGGTCGCCAAATTAGTTTAAAATAATAACCTTTTCTAAAATATGAAAAAAAAATATCTGTTATGATTAAAATTTGAGTTGCCATCATTAGAGAAAAGTACTTAACATTAGAAAAAAATTAATATTTCGAAAACTAATTCGAATTTTAAAATTATAATACCAGTTTTGAGATTT
This sequence comes from Maratus speciosus, assembly GCA_963932465.1. Classification (NCBI taxonomy): domain Eukaryota; kingdom Metazoa; phylum Arthropoda; class Arachnida; order Araneae; family Salticidae; genus Maratus; species Maratus speciosus. The sequence goes on along the minus strand of OZ010797.1, from coordinate 333,797,564 downwards.
ACGGATTTTTGGTGTTAATTTCATCGCATAATATTTTTCCATATTTTAGGAGAAATCGCAGTGAAACATAATCAGTTGTTTAATCAGTCGTTTCATAGAATCATTTCATAAATTCGTTTCATTAGGATTTTATATATATAGGGAAGAATGAATTTAATTTTGAATGCATGTTTTGTTTCCGTTGATTTCTTCCATTTCTTCCAGTTTTTTCCAATTTCTTCCTGTTTTTTCCAGTTTCTTCCACTATCCTGAAAAGAAACCCAACCCTGTGCAAAATCATTGAATGTGTATTTGTAGCTTAACTTTAACTATGGGTCTCAAGAGATTAAGGCTGCAATCCGATAACATATTTCGTAAATTCATTTTATCTCAAAGAAATCAGCATTAAAGGCTGTAATCCTATAACGTATCTTGTAAATTTATTTTATCTCAAAGGAATCAACATTTAAGGCTGTAATCTGATAATATATTTCATAAATTTATTTATTTTATCTCAAAGAAAAATAACATTAAAGGCTATGATCCTATAACATCGTAAATTTATTTTATCTCAAAGGAATCAACATTTAAGGTTGGAATCCGATAACATATTTCATAAATTTATTGTGTCTAAAAGAAATCAACATTAAAGGCTGTAATCCTAACAACATATCATGTAAATTTACTTTATCTCAAAGGAATCAACATTTAAGGCTGCAAATCGATAACAGTTTTCGTAAATTTATTTTATCTCACAGTAATATTTAAGGCCTTAATCCGAACAGAACTTTAATAAAGCTGTTTTATATCGTAGTAATTTAACATTTAATGCTGTAATTTAATTTCATCCTTTTATTTTATCACATGGGAATTAAGGCCCTAATGCGAGTACACGTTTCATTTTTCTAAAGAGATTTTGTGTGCATGATAACCATGGACTTAAAAAAAGAAAAGAACTTTTGACACTAGACTGTAAAAACAGACAAATGTTTCTGAATCTACGAAAATATAATATAACCACGAACGAAAATATACAATATACAATTCCGAAAAGAAACCAATATATTTTCGAGATTTAAAGAATCATTTATAAAAACAAATTTCGTTTCCTGTCACTGATTTTTGGAAGAGTTTCCGAAATTTTTATAGTGTATTCATCAGTTTTCTCGACGTAGAATATAGATTTTTAGGATTCTGTAGATTCTCAATTAGACATTTACAGCTGCATAATTGAATTTACACATGCAAGAGTAGCAAAATAATATTAATGTTAATGTTAATATTAATGGTGTTAATTTATCATTCTTGTCTGTAAAACAGGCTTGTTAAACAGGAAACTGTTAAAATAGGACGCACGTTAAAATACAATAATAGATTAAAACAATTTTTATACTTAAAAAAATTGATTGTAACTGCTTATTAAAAATAAATTGTATATCGGTTGTTAGGATAACAACCGTCTAAAGAATTTCTATTAACGCAAAAGCAACAGATGTTTACTTTAAAAAAATATATCACAAAGTCTCCATTTGACCACACAATAATCATTATTCACAGATTACGTTACCGAGATGCATTATGGCTATCGATTTATAACTATCAAGATCAGAAAATGACAAAAGCATGTGTATGGAGGCAGGATACAGTTAGTAAGGATGAACTTTCGGTAATTAATTGCGCCGCTTGCTTGTCTATAATCCCTCCTGATAAGAGCCTTTATTAGAGCATTTATTTGAAAAGAATATTTTAGATGATTTATACTTCAGTGAAGAAAATCCTCAATAATATACTGAGTAAAAAATAAAAAAAAAGTATTGCACGTCCAAAGAAGGAAAAGGACCATTATTCCTAAATATTAAATAAAATATTATGTTTAATGAATTTCATAATAACCGAAATCCTTGTCATAATTACAAGCCTTGTATATAGGATGCTCTAAAAGTCCTTGAAATGTTTTAAAATTCAATAAAGAACAAGTAATATAAAAAAAAAAATTAAGTAAATTCCTACTTAGGTTGAATAATAAGTATTTTATTAACTATTGAAAATTTGAATAAGAGAAATTTTTTTCTCCCATATAAAACTAAAATTAATTAATTTAATTTAATTAATGAATTAATATTTGAAAAAAAAGCTATTAACATCAAATGACATTCAAAACAAGTTTTAAAAAAATGTATTTGAACTTGAGTGGATGAATAATAAGTATTTTGTTAACGATTGAAAATTTTAATAAAATTAATTAATTAAATTTAATTAATGAATTAATATTTGAAAAAAACTGTATTAACATCAAATGTCATTCACTACAAGTTAAAAAAAATGTATTTGAACTTGAGTGAATGAATAATAAGCATTTTATTAACGATTGAAAATTTGAATAGGAGAATTTTTTTTCTCCCATATAAAACTAAAATTAATTAATTAAATTTAATTAATGAATTAATATTTAAAACAAAATCTATATTAACATCAAGTGTCATCCACTACAAGTTGAAAAAAAAATGTATTTGAACTTCAGAGGATGAATAATGAGTATTTTATTAACGACTGAAAATTTGAACAAGATATATATAGGGAGAGTGTGAACTAATAGTAGGAATAAAATAAAATAATTCGCGGTTTGGACGGAAATGCCTTTCATAATCAAGAATTTTTTTTTTTTATCAAATTAAAAAAAATAGTTTGAAATTTTCCTCATAGATGCTTCAGTACCTTCAAATATGCAAAAAAATCTGCAACTGCTTATTTTGAAGTAACTTCAAGATAAGCAGTGACAGATTTTTATATGCAAGTTTGGCAGAAAAATCCTCTTGCTTTTAAAATCGCTGCTAATTTTGTGCCAGGATCTATCGCCATGGCATCAAATACAACAATGTTTGTAACAATAGGGTAGTAATTTTAAACATAGCAAAAGTATAAGCATACTTATCATTCAAGAAATGTTATCATATTTACAGAATGTGTATGAAAATATTTAAATTTACCAAATCATCATTTGATAAAATAAATTTTATTTGTTCTAGCCAATAAAAACGAATTTTACTGTATTTGGACCTAGATAGGTCGTTATCTCCTGTTCGATTTAATATATAAGGCAAAACTGCTATGTCCGCCTATGAGATCATCCTTTCTCGTGTTAAAGATCAATGAGCAATAGTATTGGAGAGAATTCCGATTACGGAAGATTAAATATCTTTAAGAAAAATGCTTAAACTTATCAAAACAAATTTTATGAAGTCGAGACTTCGTTAAATGGTTTTCTGGTATTTAAATAAAGCTTATTTCATAAAAATCGTCGGAATTGTTTTCGATTAAAACCACCATTTTTATGAATGGGCTTGTTTTAATCATATAAAATGAATTTTCCCGAATTAGAGACTTAGCTAGATAGTTTTCTCGTGTCCAAATTAGTATAGGAGCGAGCCAAGTTTTCTGAAAATTTTTACAGGCGTATTCGATAGATAACATTTTCAGTGCTGAGTTTGTTTTAACTTCTCACAAGGAACTTTTCCGAATTCGAGACCTTGCCGATTCTTTTTCTCGTGCTCCAACTAGTAAGCCTGTTTCGTGTAAATCGAAGGAGGAGTTTTCGATTCATATTTTCAACGCTGAGTTCGTTTTAACTTGTCAAAACGGATTTTCTTGAATTCGAGACCTAGGTGATCGTTTTCGTGTGCTCGATTTAGTATGGGAGGCAAGTTTCGTGAAAATCTTCACAGCCGTTTACGATATTTCATAATCGGGAAAATTGCTTGCTGGTTTAATTTATAGGGTGAAACCTCCCAGTAACTGACAACTTAAAGATTCTTTTTTGTTAAAACTACTATTACGCAGTTTTAAATGTATTTTATTAGTCCCCGGTATGCTATTTCTTTCTCCCAGTAATTAAAGTGTCATCTCTAATGAATAACATTCCGTTGTATAAGCCAGCCGTAAAACAAAGTACATGTATCATTGTGCTGTTAAATACTCTACTGCATTTTTTTAATTTCTAAGCATCGCACATTTTCAATTTTTATACCGTCATATTGGGAAAAAAAGTACTTTTAATTGCAATTTGTTTGAAAACGGCATCTCAATTTATTTTTGAAGTATTAATATTTTTGTAGTTTTTAGCGCCTTTTGTTTAATTTTGGCAACCCAAGTACTCCATTGTAGAAAGTAAAGGAAAAATAGTTGGAAAATAGTAATTATATCTTGTTGTTGCCATTTTCCCATAACAACTGAAAATAATGCAATTAAAATACGTGGTATTTCAGAAAAATATAAATGAATGATTTCTGACAAAACATGGAGCTATTATAAACTAAATTTAGTTTTAAGTATCTATATTAATATTACAAAGATATAATCATTAGATAGAAGATATTTTGTCGAGTTTCTTGAATGAAGACATCAATCTTCTTTTTGGATTTGTGTATTATTCAGCGATAGTGACGTCATATGCGTAATTTACTATAGATGTTGTTTAAGACTGATCTTAAATGAGGAATTCTTCAGCGGATGCGGATGACGTCATTTTATATAAAATAAAAGCGTGTGTTTTAAATCTTAAAACTGAAATATGTTTTGTACTATCTATGTTTATATACATATGTATTTTTTTAATTGGGGACGACACTAAATTCTGAAAAAGCAGAATTCCTGTTTTCTAGTAGTTATCTTTGTTTTTAAAAGTATGACAGAGATGCTTTAAAAAATTATTGTTGAATTTTTTTTTTTAATCTTTTCATTATTAAATTTTTTTTTTATAAATATGGTTAATAAGTTCAGAAACTAACACTATCTCTATTTTCAAAAACTATAACTGACACATAAATTATAACAGTTAAGATAAATAAATTACCATCATATGGCATTTTGGAAGAATTTTACAAGAAAATGCTTATGTGGGTTAGATTCTTGCTGAAGTGTCAGCTACTGGTTAGGTGTCAATAACTGGGGGTATCAACGTATGACTAGAAAAATTTGCTTAGGGTTTAGTGATGTATTATACAAGGTTAGCCTAACTGATTCATCGGGTTTCAAAACACTATGTATTGAGATATATATGACTTACAAAGATACATGACAAGATACATACACTCACCAAGTTTAAAAACCCACCTCGTGGCTCGCGTGCAGGAACACATCACTGCTACTGTGACGTATATTGACAGGAACATGCTATTGAACAGTGGATGGAACTGGACTACCGTTTGGATGTGTACCGAGTGACTAAGGGCGCACACATTGAACATTTGTAGTATGTACAAGAAACTTGATGAATCAATGTATCTTTTCATGTATACCCGTCTTTGTACTTCATATACTTGTAAATAAACAGCATTTTGAAACCCGGTGAATTTATTAATTTTAGGCTAACCCTGTGTTTGAAGTGATTCAGCATTAATGGACAGTTTTTATAAATGTAGTATAATGGATTACCATTTCAACAACAATCGCATTCGTTTATGCTTTATTATCTGGTATAGAAATGCTGGAATGTTTCCATAGTAATAAAGTATTGTACCTGTAAATCCATAGCAAGACAATCATTTAAATATAACATAACTGAGATAAACTGGTGCAATTTGTTTGAATGCCTCACATCCTTTTCTGTTTTTCCAGCGCAGATCCTTCCTCTCCCGTCACCGCGACAGATTCTCACGCCGTACTGCATTCCTCAGGCGACATCTCGTGGACGTCACAGTCTCTGCTCAAGAGCGCCTGCACCGTGGACCTGAGGTTCTTTCCGTTCGACGTGCACATATGTTACCTCAACTTCACATCGTGGTCATATGATTCCAAACAGGTAGGTGGATTTTCGTAATGTGCATGACTGCCTAAAGAAGGCAGACCTGTTTTATATTCCTGATCTTGTTCGTTTTATGGATTTGTGAGTTTTGAAGGAAGTTTTGTTACAAAAATCTACCACAGAAAGAATTCCTTTAAATTATAGACCTGAGTTTCTTTCCAGTCGATGTGCACATATGTGACCACAATTTTACATCATGCTCATATGATCCCAAGAAATGATACCAAGATGTTGAATCCAGAAATTTCTAAGAAAACTAACGTTTAAAAGTCTCGGGAGGGAAACAAATTACAGTAAACCTGAATATTACAACCATGGTTAAATCGATTAAACCGAAACAGATAAATCAAACTTTTTGAAATTTCTTTGCAAACCGATACATTTTTCCTTGTTAGGAATACTGAAAAACATTGATATCAGGTATAACGAATATTTGCACCAAAAATACATCACAACAATTCTTGAAAATCATGGACCCGAGATTTTTTCCAATTGATATGCACGTATGTTACCTCAGCTTCACATTGTGGTAGTATGATTCCTAACAGGTAGGTGCTTTTTCGTAATGTGCATGATAGTTTTATTTAAGTAGAATATGCTTTACATTTCTGATTTTGTTAGTTTGATGGATTCGTACGCTTTAATACAACTTTGTGATCAACCAACTCGTTTATAAGCAAACCAAAGCCTTAGTGTCTACAACAGAATAAATACAGAATAACATTGATAATAAGAACTCGTCAACATCTGCGTTTTTAATGAATTATATGATCGCAAAATCGACATAGAAGATAAAACAGTGCATTACCTAAGCTATTTGAAAGTAATTAAGATGCAAAATAATGATGGTAGAATTTCATTTATTAGTCTAATTAATGTTTTTTAAGCATGTTGCCTACATAAATGTGAAGCTGTCATCGGTTGGTTGCTTGGTTGTATTTATGTCGGCCAATTATCAGCACGTGGGATATAGGCCCGAAAGAAGGGAGTGCCTTCCGTGGAGGTCTTTCTAAGGGAACCTAACCCGTATTAACTCTTAGAGAACCAAGGTTCGAAGAAAACCACGAAAACTCCGAACGATTAGGTCGACAGGGGCGGTTGGGATCGAACTCAGCACCTCACGTCTACCAGCTTCGAGAGCAGAACCTCTCGGCCACTGGTGGGGCGAAGCTGTCATCGGATACTGTCTAGCTGCTGCATAGCTGTCAAACCTTAAGATATTTGAGTGCCGCTAATTTGGTCGCGATTTAATTCTTTATATCCTCCTAGAGGTACTTTTAAGTACCATTAAAGAAAATTCAATGTAAAATTTATTTAATTCCTCTACTAATAAAAGTAGATCGGACATTTCATACAAAATAATTTGCTCAATCCTATTTAGAAACTACAATGAAACAGTCGAAGCTAAATATTTTTTATGCGGTTATTATTTCAACTATTTACGCAGGTGTAGCTTTTATCCTATTAAAAATGTTATACGAAAAATTTTCTACTGCGAAACATTTTTCTGTTACAGATAAGATCAAGATACATTTATTTACACTGTTCTTATAAGAATTGTGAGTTTCATAACAGTATTTTTTGTTATTCCATTGTAAAACACCCTGTGTGCAGGGCCTGATTAATGCACGGGCATCCGGGGCCTCGGCCCTGGGCCCACCAATTTTAGGGGCCTACAAATTATGTGGCTGATTTTTTCCCTTAATTAAATACTTTTCAAATAATATTGTTTTATAAAATATTAATTATTTTTATACAATTATGAATACAATTTTTATGATTTTGGATAAGGCGAGTTTTGAAAAAGACGTCCTCATTTATTCTGCAACATTAACTGTGAATCATAGATGTTTGTGAATTATACAAATGCTTATTTGAGAAAGTGGACGGTAATTCATTTTCTTGATTATTCTTGTAAATTAATTTTTTTTTAAACTTGAAACTTTCACCCAAACAACTTTGTCAACTCATCAAATAAACCTACTTTTTTTCTGAAAGTGTCGCCGGAAATGGGGAGGCAGGGGGGGGTGGGGGACTTTTTAACAGGCCCTGGGCCCAACTTCAGCTTGATCGGACTCTGCCTGTATGATATTCAAATCTTGCTTACATTGTTTGCATCAAGTGCTATTACGTGAAACAAGCTTGAATATTTCGTAGTTTCCTAGTTTATCTGCATTTATGGATTTTGTTTTGAATCTATTTAGCGTATTGCGCATTTAAGAAAAAATCGAAGTATGACAAGAAAGTGACAGCAAAGAATTCATGGACATACCGTATAGGAATTCTATCAGCTAACAGAAATTTCACAATAAAATTTCTTCAAATAACATTAAAATTGTCTGCCTTCTAATACAACAACTCACATTTAAAATATTGATGAAAACTCGAAAACTACCTTAAAAGTTCAAAAAAGTTTTATAGATTTCACTTTCGATGCTAATTTTTTTTAACTGTTTGTGTGTCTTTTACCCCTGTAAAAACATTCGAAATATCTTTTTATTCTGTTGCAGTTTAATTGCAAATTCCAAATTTAAATGATTCGATAAATAAAAATAAATACTAAAATACAGAATGGAATGCCATTTAAATTAAAGTATGACCTCACTTCATACAAATCTAGGTTGTTTCACACTTTTTTTACTCCTAAATAATAATAACATCTTTAAAAAAAGAAAAAAAACTAGATATTTTATGCAAAAAATATCTAAAAAGCCTCGGTTCTTACATAAATGTTTATCATGGCTGAAAAAACTGATGAACATCTAGAATTCCATTCTACTTCATCCTCTTCATGCACATAGTTATTTTCTTTTCCGAGTTGTCTCGCGGGAATGATGCCAAACTACACTGTTAAAAGAAATTAATTTTCTTACAATAAATTAAATTTCTTAATTTTTTTTTTTTTTTTTTTTTTTTTTTTTTGTAGATGATATTTCTTCCCGGGTGACAACTACTTATTATGATTAAAGAATTCCATTCTTTAGAAAAGTACATTTGTTTATATTGTTTTTCGAATGATAAGCTTTGTTGTAAGAATGGTTTCGAATAATGTTAAATTTCGAAAAAGATGTTTTAATATTAGATTCGAAAACTACTAGTTGAAATTTAGATTTTTGTATGTCGTTTATGTATATACAAATGTCTAATGTTTAATAGACCGCAGACAATAAAAGACACAAGCCGCGGTACTCCACCCATCTGGATCACATGGCAGATGGACAACTGGAAAACAGCCTCTCTTCATCACGTGAGAATTACGAAAAGTGAAAGTATCGCAGTCTGTCTCTTTCGTTGGTTGTGCATGGACTGTGCGCGTGGAGATGATTCATGTTCTCAACATGAACGTTGTTTCTCAACCACAGTTGATGTATTGAACATATCTGATTGACCGAGAAGGTCTTGACTGTCATTATACCGCTTGGATCATTGGTCTAATGAAGTCACATGTAGTTGGGAAACGACTAATGTTTAATTATTTCTCATAAAGTGACTAAAGCTGTAAAATTTTGCTTTGCCGTGCTCAGCCTAATTCTTAAAGGCGTGTGCCTATAACATATAGACACTCATTTTCACTATTTTGCTTTTGTTGTAGAATGTTTTCATTAAAAAACTATTTACTATTCTAGCATTTTAATATACAATCACCTGGTAAGAAAAAGTGTAATCTCAGCAGTGTCAGAACACAATTTTAAGGACTATATAGCATTTACGCCTTTATACTCATAATGATTTTCTTTTTCATTCGACATTAATGCGACATCGGTTATTCTCTATCTACCAAAACCTCCAGTTTTTGGGAATAAATCGGGTTTTGGGGGAAAAAACCAATTGTTTATAATTCAGATTGGATATTTCGTGATCATGGTAGTTTCATTTTCTTTAAAATATTGCTACGCTTTTTTATTACTATTTTCTTTTATAGCTTAAAGTTTTTTTAGTTTAACTTATATTAATATAATATAACATATTTAAAAATTCTAGTTTTAAATACCATCAACTGAATTTAAAATAAGTGATACAGATTAAATGCCACCATACCTTCAAAAAAAGATCATTAAAATTCATTAAATTCCTCTATGTACTACCGCAGCTTTTAATCCTTTCAGAAAAGTTTTTAAAAGAGCGATAGATTTCATTTACTATATTAATTATAATAACGACCGTTAGTTTATTTTTTTATCCCGTTACTGTTTAACTGCAAATTTTACATTCGAAAAATAAATGTGGAAACGCACAGTGCAGTAATATTTAAAATTTTAAGCAACCATGAGTGATGAATCAAGGTGTGCCGCCTCGGGAGTACAGCATCCCCGAGGAATCAAAGTATCATCTCCAAAGATTTTGGAGTTTTTACTTAGTAATAATCTAAAAGTCCAAATTATAGACCCCTCCTTCGAATCTCCATCTGTTGTACCTCTCAGATCTTCAGAAATCTTTTCTGAAGACAAATGCCTGAATTCAAGAGTGAAAACCATTACCTCACATACCATTCACTATCAGACGATGCATTTAGATATGTTTCTTATTCTCAACATGAATATTGTTACCCAAACGCAGCTCATAGCATTGATGATGTTTGATTGGTTGAGAGGATCTTGATCATAGGCACCAACTTCACGCGCGCAAAAGAGGCAATCAAACATACTTAAACCACTAATTTTGCAGAGTTTTTTTGTCTTAATACTGTGATTTATTAATACAAAAATAATGCAGTGAAACCTCCTTGAACGGCCACTTCTAGACAACGACAACCTCCGAATACCGGCCGCATGTTGATGGAATCAAACACGTTCCCTAGTATTAACATTAGTACGAACCTCTAAATAAGGAATTCTGAACAACGGCCACTCAAAAATCACGAAAAATTTTTTTTACAGCTCCTAGTAATTTCATATTTATTTACAAACCGAAATGTTAAGCAGTTCAAACAAAGTTTACTTGATATGTGAATAAACAGAAAATGAAGACATTAATAATAATGGGGAAATTTTATACAATATTCTTAGAACAGCAAGCATAACTAACACAAAGGCCAGCTTGTTTGTATCTCTGGTCTAAAATTTGGCAGTTACTGCCACATGTGATTCCATACAGCAAATAGATTATAGAATCACCCAAAATTTCCAGTATTAACACATATACCGAATATTTGATGAACGTTCGTGAAATTCAAAATTTCTCATTAAATCATAATGATGATGTTGTATAGCAAATCAAGTCATTTTTTTTTCTTTGGAGAAAAACATTTGCGGCAAAAAAAAAGAAAAAAAAAAGAAAAAAGAAACCTGCAAATCACTGATTTTCTTTTTATATTAAAACAATGAGGACTACTTAGAATGACTGTGTGTATTTCTATTTAAATTTATGTAATTTTGATTTCTTTTTTTAATGAAACCTCTGAATAACACTCACCTCTGAAAAGCGGTCACTTTTCACCGGTCCCACGGGTAATCGTTATTCAGAGGTTACACAGTACTTTAAAATTAGTGGTGGAAGTTTGCTTCCATCAAGTCGATGCCTACTATCTTGACAGACTTCCCTGTCGCGCTTAGACCATTGTTTTAATCAAGTCAAGTGTAGTTTGGAAACAGGTCTATTTATTGACTACTGCTGATATAGATGAAAGTGTTGCCATGCTAAGTCTAATTCCGAAAGATCTGTGCTATTACTACATTTGAACAAAAATTATTCCCCACATTTTTTTTCTTTCTGGTTCTTTTATAGTTTGAACAATCTGTTATCGTTTAATATTAATTGTTATCTTGTTTTAAATTATAGTTTGTTGCTCTTTTGCAGAAGCCTTGAATCGTTATGTAAATGTTTATACGAGCGGAAGAAAATCTAATAAATATCCTCATCTTCTTACATTATGTACTTCATAGATACATTTTATTTTCTTTTGTTTGTTGATTCGTGAAAATGATACCAAGCTAGAACTGAATCAAATTAATTTTCTTAACGAATTTTTTTCTATTTTATTTTGTGGGTGTCTTATCTACTCGTATGGTTAAGGAATCCCATTCTTCAACAATTTATCTATACAGTTTTTCGCCTCATGGCCAATACTACTGTATTAGTAAAAAAAAAAGAGAGGGTATAATACGCTGTAAAGAGAGAGTATAGGCTAGATACACTATATGGCCAAAAGTGACTGATCACTTGCGATTTTAGACGTTTTCTTAAATATCTAGAAAAATAAATGAGGAATTATCTTGAAACTCCAGGTATGTAAACAGAATATTACAGGTCATATATTTCCGTGAATATTTTTTTTCCGAAAACCCATAGGGGACAGTCAACAAATTGAAAAATAACGAATATCTTTTGGATACCCTGTAAAAACTAACGTAGCAAAAGCGTTCAACACAGTAGATTATGATTAAGTGCCTTATTGCAATAAACTGTGTTCATTTTTATGAGAATAAAATGTATATTTGTAGAGAAATTCAAGTTTTTATAAAAAGAGTCCCAAATTTTGCCAAGTTTTTTGCTTATAATTTGTAGCGTTCGTAATATAAAAAAAAAGTCCTTTTCAAAAATATGACAAACAACATTATACATAATACTCTGCAATCATAATTAAAAAATAGTAATAATTGGATGAAAAATGAGCAGGTTTACTAAATAATGTTTCACTGCGCATGCGTGAATGCAATCAAAATATAATGTGCATAATGTATTAGCTAAGTGTATAGAGCAACTTTTGTGAAAGTCTCAAAAACATAGCTTGAAAATTCTGAAAATTATCGTTGATAGAATAAGCTCGAAATCCGATGTTCCCAAAATGAAGCAAAAAAATGAGGGGCTGTATCCTAATACAGTAGTACGTGCAACACTGTGTATGCTATATTGTCACTAATTAATGGATATATGGATACAACCCCTCATCTTTTTGCTTCATTTTGGGAACAATGGATTTCGAGCTTATTATCTCAACAATATTTTTCAGAATTTTCAAGCTATGCTTTGAGACTTTCACAAAAGTTGCTCTATACACTTAGCTAATACATTATGCACGTTATATTTTGATTGCATTCACGCATGCGGAATGAAATATTTTTTAGTAAACCTGCTCCTTTTTTATCCAATTTTTATTATTTTTTAATTCTGATTGCAGAGTATTGTGTACAATGTTGTTTGTCACATTTTCTGAAAAGAACTTTTTTTTTTATATTAAGAACTCCACAAAGTATAAGCAAAAAACATAGCAAAATTTGGGACTCCTTTTATAAAAACTTTAATTTCTCTACGAATATGCATGTTATTCTCAGAAAAATGAACACAGTTTATTGCAATAAGGCACTTAATCATAATTTACTGTGTTGAACGCTTTTGCTAATTCTTCACGGAAATATATGCCCTGTACTATTCTGTTTACACACCTGGAGTTTCAAGATAATTCCTCATGTATTTTTCTAGATATTTAAGAAAACGTCTAAAATTGCACGTGACCGGTCACTTTTGGCCATATAGTGTAGTATACGCTATAGCTGCACTTTGGAAACAGAAGGAATAGAGAGTTTCTTTTAAAAATTAAGAAAATGTACGACGTATACCATCGTATACTCTGCACTACAGCCCTGCTTATGATCTATGGGGTAAAAATAATTCCAAATGATATTGAATTTAGCTTTACATTCATCTAGCAATTTTTACAGAAAAGGGTATAAAGACATTGGAACAGATGAACTGTCAGTTAGTTTTACTAGGGAGTCTAGATATAAGAGAGGCGGCATACAATGCTCAAACTTTTCTTAGACAGACGCGTTTGTCGAAACTATGGCAGACGTAGGCATTTTCTATTCCAGAACTCAGCGATACTCGCCTGGATGAGTTCGATTATACGAGTGATACAAATTAAGCATTAGCTTGGCAATAATAGCAGGTTCGCTAAGAAACTAGGCGATTCGCTTTTGTCCAGAATCGTCTCAAAGTATCAAACGTTATACCCCGTATGTTTCCTCTCTGATATCTAGGCTCCCTAAGTTTTACTCGTGCGACTTTGTCAAAATTCGCCCCCACGATTTATTTATACACTGAGTGGTCAAAATACGTGGGTGGCTCAATAGTTATTGTCCGTAGTGTATATAAAATATTTGTACTGCGATGTTGGATGTGGAATATCGAAGCCTAATGTCTTAAACGCCCATATGCTCAGTTTCAGAACCGTAGCTGCTATATTAATATGGTTTTGGAGGGAAGGGTGAAGTTTTAAAGACCTATTTTTGAAGGAGTTTTTAAGGGGGGGGGGTGAGGGTGAAATGCTGTTTCGGAGCTTATGAGGCTGCATTTGTGACAGTGGGTGAGATGTGCCTACATCACTATGGTCTCGGGTCCAAACGACAGTAGTTACGTCTCATCCACTCTCACAAATCTAGCCCCATAACCTAAAAATCAGCCTTTCACCCCCACTCCCCCTCTTTCACTTCTCCCTCCAAAACTATGTTAATATAGCAGCTACGGTTTTGAAATTCAGCATATAGGCATCTAAGACATTAGGCTTTGATATTCCACAACAACCATCGCAGTACTAATATTTTATACACATTTGGGACAATAATTATTGAACCATCCACGTATTATGAACACCCCTCACTGAAACTTCGAGTCATCCTTGCAGCATGCACGCTAATATAATGAACCGTATTTCTGACAAAATGTTTGCACTTAGTCAAAAGCATCAGTGAACTTTTGGCCATTTTGGCTATTCATGGTAAAAACGACGCATTTGAATGACTTTGTAGAAAACATGATTGTGGACGCCAGAAAGGTCGGTTCTAGTTTATCAGAAATCGCTAACTTTCTTTACTATTCTTGGGCAAGAATGTCTTGAGTCTTCATAAATTGCATCTAAGCCAAAAGAAACTTCAAGCGAAAAGTGGAATTATGGTCGAAAATTGCTTGCGAACAGTAGCGATGCCGGCGACTGGCACACATTGCTTGCAGAAATAGACCTATAACACAACAAATTGTAGCACAACAGCAACTCAGTCTTCTCTAAGCATTTCTGTAAACCCATCTTAAGAATATTTGAAGTCATCAAAGCTAAAGAAAACACGATATTAGTACTGCATAGCTGACGGTCATAATAATTTAGTCATTCAGAGTATATTCAAAACAAGCATTCTTAAAATTCGGTACTTTAGCAAGTAGTTCATATTTTATCCAAAAGATGTGACTATTCCGCTACAACTTAAAAATATATTCAAATAGGCACATAAAGTATATCAAAAGCCACTCGGTGTTCGCTCTTCAATCCATTTAGTAGTTTAAACATGAAAAAGGGAGTTGGTGGTTTTAGTGTTGGAGACAGTTTGAGCTTAGTATAAGTTATGGAAGCGCAGAGCTGTGTACTGATTAAAATTTTAACTATTTTCTAAAGTTATTGCATATCCAATTTCCGAGCTACCTTATAAATATGGTAGTTATTTCATATTTACATTTATTAAAGTTAATTAATACTGAATTTAAAACTTCTGGAGCATTTTGTTGGGCATATGTAATAAAATCCATTAGTATTTCTTTTACTATAGCAAAAAATACATTGTGATTACCTTTCAATTCTGTTGTTGTTAAATAGTAAATTTCATATTCGAATGATAGCAGGTAAAAAAATAATACAGAATGAAAGCCGAAGCAGGGTTACCAGTTTGGCTTCCACGAAAACTCTAATTCACACCAGAAAATCAAAAAATATTTTCAGATTTATTTAATGTCAGAGTTTTCTTGATATTTGCAACAAAAATTCTTCTTCAAAATGTTCAGGCCTGCAGTAGAAATTTCGAGATAAAAATGGAAGCCAAATTGGCAATCTTGGGTCGAAGACACGTTTTTGTATGATTATTTCATTTCACTCAAAAAAATTGTTTCACGTAAGATTTTCTTAATAAAATATTTAGTGAAATATTTTCAAAATTCGCTTATGTTCTCAAAACCTATATCTTGTTTACTTTTTTTTAATAAGTAAAATTTAAATTTAAAAAATCAAAAAACGCGACTACGTAAAAAGCGAACAAATTAATTATTTCTCATCAATGTGAAACTATTTTTTATATTACTTACCTATTTTTTTTTATTTACTTGAATTGATGACTTTTAAGCTGTGTTTAATTGTTAGTTCCTATCCATAAACACTGTTTTGATGAGGCCTATAGATGTCTATGATGGTTGCAGTTGCAGTAAAGCTACAGATCCTACCTACACAAATTCCAGGTTGTATAATATTTAAACGGAACTTCTGACTGTAAAATAGCCAATGAAACATCGTCTTCATTTTGAAAGACCTATCCAATGATATGCTACTCCATATGGTACGTAAAAGTTTGGTTTTTTTTTTTTTTTTGCACCACCGCCATTTTGTATTTTACGGCCGCCATTTTGAATTTATAAAAGCAGAAACTAGCCTATAACCATCGAGCGGTTAAGACGAATTGATAGAGACCTCATTCATAAAATCCATCTAGCCATTGGGATGTTTCGAGGGTATAAAGAAATCCACATACCCAGATACGCATAAAACACATAACCCTTCTTGGCAGTGGGGTAAAAAATGCCCTGCTTCTTATACGAATGTTTATAAAAGATGAAAAATTTAATAAACATCTAGATTCTTTTGTTCAACACTCTCCACTTTTTTTTCTTGTCTGCTCACTCATGCAGTGATGCCAATCTACAAACATAAAACAAATTAATTTTCTTAACGCATGTTTTTCTATTTTATTTAGTTGATGATATTTCTTCTCAAGTGTTCCAATGGTTTTGGAATCCAGTATTTCAGTAATTTATTTATATTGTTTTTCAACTTATGAATTATGCTTCGAAAATAATTTAAAATGATGTTGAATCTAGCTTTACATTCAACATTAAAAAAACTGAAATTTAAAATATTTCGCTTTTCTTACAAAAATTTTAAAAAACGAGAAAATTACAGTGGCATATAAGATTAGTTAATCAGCTGAAATTTTAGTTAGTTTTATACTTTTACATTTATGCCCCAAATGGCAAATGTAGTTTAAAATACCATAAAAAAACTTGTCATAACAATCATTTAACACATCGATTGAAAATTATATAAATTACGATAAGTTCTAACTATTTTACTTCAGCATTTTCTAAAAAATAAACTTCGTTGTAGAAAGCAAAAATTTATGTTATGAAGCAAAAACCTGTCCGTGAGTAGTGAGTAATGCTGGCGTCATATCGACGGTACTAATAATCTGAGTAATCAATTTTAGACCCGGAGCCGGCAGCACAGACAATCACCTCATCGAGTTCACGGATGAAATTCTAGGATTAGTTAAATCTTGATTCGCATTATTAAAACGCAATCAGTCTGCCAAGTCATATCGTGGTGGAAAACACCTTAAAACCCGATTTTAGCGGCTGACTCGTAGGTTTACCATTGTGTTTTCCTGCTCCCAGTCCTCCATGTTTTCATACACTGTTAAAAATATCGTAAAAAATTACCTCTGCTTATAAAGGCTATCTGTTTTCTGACCAATGAGAATGCTACTTAAACGCCTACGGAGCGTTCTCATTGGTCAGAAAATAGATAGCCTTTAAAAACAGGGGTAATTTTTTACGTTATTTTTAACAGTGTACCTTTTGGTGCAGGAAAACACAATGGTAAACCTCGATTCAGCCGTTAAAATCGGGTTTTCAGATGTTTTCCACCAAGATATGACTTGGCAGACCGATTGCGTTTTAATAATGCGAATCAAGATTTAACTAATCCTAGAATTTCATCCGTGAACTCGATGAGGTGATTGTCTGTGCTGCCGGCTTCCGGTCTATAAGTTTTACTTTTGCAAGTTTGAGAGAAAATAGTTGAAAATTTGATTTCCTTTATTCAGAAATAAAAATTTTCAAATGTTCTGGTGGGATTTCAGCGTTGGTGGAAAACCCGATTTTAGCGGCTGACCCGTAGGTTTACCATTGCGTTTTTCTGCACCAAAAGGTATGAAAACATGCAGGACTGGGAGCAGGAAAACACCATGGTAAACTCACAAGTGAAACAGTAAAATCGGGTTTTCAGGTGTTTTCCACCAATATATGACTTGACAGACCGATTGCGTTTTAATATGCGAATAAAAATTAAACTAATCTTAGAATTTCATCCGTGAACTCGATGAGGTGATTATCTGTGCTGCCGGCTCCCGCTCTATTTTACTTTTATAGCAAATCTGCTAACTTACAAACATCACAAAATTTTAATTTTTATGTCGTCAAATAGAAACAAAATTACATTCAAATACATTTTGTTTAAAACTATACATCAATTTACGGAGTCTTTATATTTTTAAAATATTTTTCAAGCATGATTTTTGTTAATCTGTTGCATGCAGCCAGATTACAAAAGATTAACAAGTTTGTTCATCACTCACGCAACACCATTTCCTGTACATACGAGTACTATTTAGACGGCAGGAAATCGATTTATAAAAAATAAAGTTCCCATTTTCATTTTTGCCACCATTGCAAGAATGGCACTACGTTCTAATTTTGTAAATTATGCATAAAAACCAGGGTTGCGGAGACGGCCGGAAAAATGGACGACTCCGACTCCGGGAATTTTAACAGATCCGACTCTGACTCTTTCGCTCAAAAATGGGGTCGGCTCCGACAACGCAGATCTCCTTGTAAAATGGACGACTCCGACAACGCAGATCTCCTTGTAAAATGGACGACTCCGACTCCGGGAATTTTAACAGATCCAAATCTGACTCCGACTCTTTCGCTCAAAAATGGGCCCGACTCCACAGCCCTGATAAAAACTAAAATCTTACTCTATTAAATGTTAGTCAATCAAGTGAAATGTTCCTGTTTTTTAGTTTTAATGCATAATATTTTACATCTCAAAATAAGCATGTGCATAACTTTTGACCTTGGAGCCGCAAATTTGAACTATTTTTTCCGCATGATCTTAAATAATACGTATAGGAAACAGAGCCTGATTACCAACGGGGAAAACTTCCACCAGTAAAAATGAATAGAAATATTTGCCTTATTTATGGCAGAAATTCCGTATGAATAAGGTGTTTAAATAAGGCAAAAAATTCTATTAAAATTTACTGGTGGAAGTTTGCCTCCGCGGTAATTAGGCTCTGATAAGAAATTATGTTGCATTTACACCAATACATACTTTATAAATTGAGAGCTCTTAATTATAAACCCCCTATATTTTAATTACATAGCAACCTGAGTATATTTACGGGAGTTGAAGCACGGCAAACTAAACTCAAATACTTTTCAACTATGTTGAAAAGTACTGAAAATGGCTTAAATAATAAAAGCCTAAAACAGGAACGAAAAATCATGCATCCAGCATAGATTATGTAACAATTTCCAACACATTCAGAATACTTCAAGAAAACTACAGCTTATTAAGATGAAATATGACGTTTAAATAATCAATTTGACAAACACATATCGCATTTGAAAACTTAATTTCTGCTATTACAATCAATAGTCAGGAAAAAGAGGTTTTCTTTTCTTTTTTTGTGCAGTCCTGTATATGATCTATGGATTTGTATGTATACAACTTAGTATGCTAAAAGTTGGTTCAGTTAAAAGTTCGCACAGTTGAAAATTTCCATTCAGCAACTTCCGCGAAAAAACGGAAATGTACTTGAGAACTTGTGTGCAGCCCTGTATATACTGTATAGAATTTAAACACACCAAGTAATATTTAATAAATAATTCAATTTAAAAACGCGTAGCACAACTGCAAACGCACTTTCATAGGCTTCAATAGTTCAATTTCTACTGTAGCCAAATTCTTTTGTGTGTCCCTGTAAATAAACGATAAATTCTATTCCCACCCTGTTCTACAATAAGCGTCGTGTAGTGCATCTCAGTAATATATATAAATTTCAATATGTTTAAATACTATAATATCATTAAAATACTCCGCAAACGATTTTTCCCCATAGACCGTAATGCAACGGAATCCTTTTCAGTGTCTCTGTAAATGAACCGTAAATGCTATACACTTCATTTTTAATACTGAACATGTCAAAGTGATACCCAATAACATCTATCAATTTCATGGCGTTCGGTTCATATTTATGCGAGTTACAGCATAGACTTACAGACAAACACTTTTCAACTTTGTTAGAAAGTGTTAAAAAATACTCCGCGAATATAAAATCCACTTCAAACTAGTTGGATGTGCCAATCCTAAAATTTTTTTCTATCTCCTATATTTTAATACTTCAAAATGTTGTTACAAATTTCAATATTTCATTTATTAGTTCAATGCTGTATAAACTTTGACATTAATCTTAAATTTCTGCTTCAGTCAATTAATCGGAGTAAAAACAAGTTAATCTCCATCATGATATTTATTAAAATCAATAGTTTTCCGTTATTTTGTTGTATATCAGCTGTTCGCGAATAGTCGGCTTTTCAGGATGGGAAGCTCCTGACGATTCACGAGACGCTGGTGTACAATAGAACTACGAAAAAATTAAGAAAATTACACAAAAATCGCTATTACAGCGCCCCCTTCCGGCGGAATTTTTCAAAATTCAGGGAGGACCGTCTTCCCATGGCCGAAAACATACACAAAAAATTTGGTTCAATTCTATGGATAACTTCATACACTTTTCGATGGTACAATATTCAAAATGGCACAAAAATCGCTATTACAGTGCCCCCTACCGGTAGATTTTTTCCAAATTAAGGAAGGACCTGCTTCCCATAGCCAAGAACTTAAAAAAATTGCTTCAATTCTATGCATAACTTCATACACTTTTCGGTGGTGCAATATTCAAAATTGCACAAAAATCGCTATTACAGCGCCCTCTTCAGGAGGATTTTTTCCAAATTAAGGGAGAACCTGCTTGCTATAGCCAAAAACTTAAAAAAATTTGGTTCAATTCTATGCATAACTTCATACACTTTAATAATTGTACAATGGCGACAGACACACGGACATTTTCTACACTGTAAAAAAAAATCTTAAAACAACAGAAAAAAATCTTCGAATTCCGACAGTAAAAATTACGTTAACAGTCTTCTTATGTCATTCCATCCTCATATTGCTTATTTTCATGTTAAACAACAAAAAATTCTGTTTTCTTTGCCATCAGTTTCCACTGCGACAGGATAATATGTTGGATGACAGAAAAACGGGAGGTCATCCCCTATGACGTCTAGAAGGTCATTTAGAATGACCAATAAGCATTGGTTATCCCACCCCACGCTAAGACGTATCTTCTAACTTGAAATATTTGAGTGTCTTGTCTGTGTAGTGTTGAAAATGGCAGTTCGTTTAATAAAGCAGTTCATCTAATTGAAAAAGAATAATACATAAAGAGATTTTAACAGAAAATTAAGAATCATTTTCACAATTCGAACCCGCGACACACACCTTTGACATCAGAACCGCTTTCTTCAATGATTAGGATTTACAGTTGGAATACTAGAAAACAAACATAGCAAAAGGTATGTTTTCACCCTTCTTTTAAATATGTAACAATGTTTTTCCGAAACGTAACAATATGTATGAAAAATACTTCCTATTTGCTAAAAATCTTAATTAAGCAATACTATTTATTATTATTATTATTATTTCATAATGTATGGTTTACTTAAATTATTAGTATTTTATACTTCATTTATTTATGCACATTAGTAACTTAGTTGATCTAATTCTGTTAATAGCTGGAGATTATTTTTTAATCGGTTGTTTATTTTAAGTTAAATAAATAATCTTAAGTTTATGATTAGTTTACAAATCTTGAATTTTTACTTAGCTGTAGAATGATTACTTATTATATTTAACTTTTTTATGACTAAGAGTTTAATTTTACTTCATATGTATTAGTTCCAGAAATTTTGATTGAGATTTTAAATTTATTTTGTCATCAATTGACATACGTGATTAGTTTTGGAGTGATAGTTTTAATAATAAACACGGAGTAGCTGCATTAATTATTATAGTTATAGATAACTGATATTTTCGTTTAACATTAACCAGAATAATATTTATTAGATCTGACGCTGTTCATATATTTTTATTGCTTAAATTTATCACATTTCCTACTGTTTACTATGTTGTTTAAAATGGAGTGGTTGATATTTTGTTTAATCGTTCCAT
Organism: Maratus speciosus; assembly: GCA_963932465.1. Classification (NCBI taxonomy): domain Eukaryota; kingdom Metazoa; phylum Arthropoda; class Arachnida; order Araneae; family Salticidae; genus Maratus; species Maratus speciosus. The sequence continues at coordinate 333,775,683 of OZ010797.1, read as the reverse complement.
ATGTTGATTCTGAAGAAATGCTTTTTTTTTTTTTTTTTAATAGTACAATCTTAGAGTTACTTGTAGTGGTTAAGTTAAAATTTGTACATTTTATTCACTCTATTTAATGAAATAAATTTTGAGCTACAACTGTGTGAATTATTTTGAAAATAATTCCTATTTAAGCTTTAACCATTCATTTTATAGAATCAGCAAGTTTAATTTTGTTTAACATTTTAATTTAAATTATATTGTAATATTTTTTCTTATTTAGTTGATGATCATTTACTTTATACGGAAAAACATTGTAAATTGTTAAGAAGGATGAAAACTCATTTTATCACTTTAGCTGGAATGAAATACTTTTTTTATGGTGATGTTTATATAGATTTTAGTGGCTCTTCTTTTTCATTTCTCATCTTTGCTCATAACTGTCAACTTTTACACATTTATATATACAAAGCTTTCTATTCGAAAAAATTATAAAAATTGGCAGGATATTATTTACATAATTAACCAAAGTCACTAATTTAACCTAATCAATTTTCAAAAATATTGCATGAATAAATATTAAAGTTCTTTTAATTACAAATCACATTCAATGCATATATTTATTTTATTAAGAAATATTTTTATGGGGGAGGGGGGAGTTACCTTATATCGTATATATATATATTTATTATTCTGGGGGGGGGGGGGAGTTTAAGATACCTTCTTTCACTTATTCCAGTCTTTAATATACTTAATTTACAAATCTATATAAATTCAACTGTTTAAATATTTTATTGCGAATAAGCTATTATATTATTTATAATTAATTTTATAAAAGTTTGGAGGAGAAATTCCTATAAATATTTATTATTATTAATATAAACAAATCGATCGGTAAATAGTAAATGTACCTAACCTATAATATGCGGTTCTTCTGTTAAATAGAATCCCCCCCCCCCCTCGCCAACAGGAATCGACCTACAGATTTTGACTGTTGGGAAAGGCGTCGATTGTCAACACGAAGTGCCTGTATGACTACGTATTTCTGTCGTCTGATAACGCATTCTTTCGTTAACAGATATTTTCTGAAAACAAATAGTTTCTGGCAACTTTTTGCTGCCAGAAAGTTTCTGTTGTTTTACAAAAATATTTTTAACAGTGTATAAACATGTTTTGGGGATCTCCGATCCCTAAAACGTGTAAGTCCGTCGATAACCAGAAGTCGAAAAAAAATTCTATTACAATACTTTCTTCTATTGAAAATAGAGGAAAGTAATAAAAAGTAGGTTTGTTATACTTTAACTATATTACATAAAATAAATTTTGAATGAAGTGCGTTATTACATTTACCCTTTCCGGTTCACTTTTTATTCTGGAAAAAAAATGTATTTATGTATATTTCATGTTTCTGTATTCCCTATTCGACAGCTGCTAGCGACGGATTCAATTCCATTCTTTAATGCATGCATTTTCTAAAGTGTTTGAAACCGAATATTTGAAAATATTGTTGTAGAAATCATGGAACACGAGCACTTTCATTCCTCTTAATTTAAAGCATATTTTGTTCAATTTTCCATAAAAGCCCGTGTTTTCGGAAAATAGCACAAATGTTTTGCAATTCTACTTATTGAAAATAAAATCTTTCACTTGAACAACCATTTTGAAAGGTCTCTTAGGTTCGCCCTTCCCATTACACAATAAAGAAATTTTTTCTAATTCACATAAAATGTTCCAAAAGTCTTTTTTTCCTATCTATATTAGAAG